>OX453018.1:20910446-22208779 GCA_949699075.1 Asteroscopus sphinx
ATAGTGAGACAGTGGGAAAGTGGGGCAGTGGGACTGTGGGATAGTGGGACAGTAGTACAGTGGGACAGTGGGACGGTGGGGCAGTGGGACACCGGGGCAGGGAGGCAGCGGTGCTGTGGGGCAGCGGGGTAGTGGGGCAGCGGGGCAGTGGCATAGCGGGGCGGCGGTGTAGCGGGGCTGTGGGGCAGTCGGATAGTGGGGCAGTGGGGCAGTGGCGCAGCGGGGCGGCAGGGCAGTGCGGCAATGGGATAGTGGGGCAGCGGGGAAGCGGGGCAGTGGGATAGCGGGGTATTGGGGCAGCGGGGAAGAGGGGCAGTGGGATAGCGGGGCAGCTGGGCATTAGGGCAGCGGGATAGTGGGGCAGCGGGGCAGAGGGGCAGTGGGGCAGCGGGGCAGTAGGACAGCGGGGAAATGGGGAAGCGGGGCATCGGGGCAGTGGAGCAGTGGGGTAGCGGGGCTGTTGGGCAGTGGGGCAGCGGGACAACGGGGCAGTGGGGTACCGGGGCAGCGGGGCAGTGAGATAGTGGGGCAGCGGGGCAGAGGGGCAGTGGGACAGCGGGGCAGTGCTTAGCGGGGCAGCGGGGCAGTGGGTTAGCGGGGCAGTTGGGCAGTGTGGTAGTGGGGCAGCGGGGCTGTGGGGCAGCGGGACAGTGGACTGGAATGGACTGGACTGACGTAGGTTAGCAGAATTTAACGCGAGCGGAGCCGCGGGTAAAAGCTAGTATGATATAAAATGATAATTTGGTACTGATCGACACGCGGTGAAAGTCTTTATTACCACGTTTTTATAAGCTCGCTTTCAGTCATGTCTGTCTGTAATTTGCTATCGATTTTTAACTAACTTCCCGATGAGCTAATGACTTGAAAGGACATTGATAGAATAGCCTTAAACTGCTAGAAAAATGAACAATATACGAATATTACATGCGAATTTTTTCGTTTCATAATATATATTGTATTTAATGCGGACAGTACAAGATCCATTTTTAGGGTTCCGTAGTCCTACAAGGAACCCTTATAGTTTCGTTATGTCCGTCCGTCTGTCCGTCTGTCCGTCTATCCGTCTATCCGTCTGTCCGTCTGTCCGTCTGTCCGTCTGTCCTAATCCTTTACAGCTTATTAACTTCTACAGTTATAAACATAAGTACATGATTTTTTTCTAAATAATAGTCTAGATCTCAGATTTAAAGGAATAAAAAAATCGTGATTACGTATTTTAGGGTTGGCGCCCACACATGTGAAATGGGGATGAACATTTTTTTTTCGCTGCACCCCCTCGTGTGGGTATGGGGTATCATTGAATAGGTCTACTAAAATGAAGGCAATGTTTCATACATCACTTTTTTATCAGGTGTACCATCTGCGAAATATAGCCCGCCAAATTGGCTTGCAATGTGCCCCCCAGCCATTTCTAAACTATGCAACGTAGAAAATTATAATCTTCCACATTGATAGAACTTTGTAAAAACTCTTTTAAAATTATTTCGAGTATAATGTGATTATACATTTTCGAGTTACGGAGAGAAAACTGAAAAATACTTAAAACGTCCTAGTTCAAAGGTCATTGACCTTAGAGAAAAATGATCATAGCAAATAATGCTCCTTTAGCCACTTTCTATTTTAAAAAACCAGAAAAAGTAACTTTGTGTTATATTGAAATGACAAACTTCTTAAATTTGGCGCTGTACAGCGCCATTTAGCGGCTAGTAACAACACTCTCTGAGTCGCCAATGCTGCCGTCTATTGCATTTGGCACTTTATAGCGCCATCTAGCGGCGGCTACTAACAACATTATCTGAGTCGCTAATGCTGCCGTCTATTGCAAAAACTAAAATAGCCATGATTAATATTCGATTTGATTTGTTTGTAACACCCACTTAAGGAACCCTATAATACTGAGCATGGCCCGACATGCTCTTGGCCGGTTTTTTTATATTTTAAGGAGTATCAATACATTAATGAAGTAACCGGATAAAATTGTATCATCTATGATATCTGTGTATCATCCATATTTTTTTTTCGATACTCTATAGTCTATGATTCAATATTATAGACTCATTATTTTATTATTTTTAACGCATTTACGCATGCGAAGCGAAATCTAAAGATTTAAATTGTGGAAAGAAAAAAAAAAACGGTCACGAGCAGGATTCGAACCTGCGACTCCTGGCTCAGTACGCCAGTGCTTTAGCCACTAAGCTATTATAGACTCCTTTTCACACAAGAATATCCAATAAAATTGGCATCGACTGACAACTTGACGACAATGTAGGTTGTTTGACATAACAAAAAAAGCAAAACATGACATGAAAATAGCACAGATATCTGTGATTATATGTGTCAAAATAGTAAATATTATAAAAATCTAAAATTATATTTAGTTGTATTTAGTACTGTCCGTATTTATGAATGTATTGCAATACATTGGCTTCATTGAGTTGTATATGGTGAGCATCAACTTTAATTTGTAACGCCTTAAGGCGGAGTCACTAAGGATCTTTAGCAATGTCCTTTAACGGCCAAAATTAATATCCTATCTATCCACGATTTACCCTACTAGAGATAGAAATTTGACATATTTTGTATGCAGCTTATGTCAAATTTCTATCTCTAGTAGGGCGAATCGTGGATAGATTGGATATTAATTTTGGCTGTAAACAAAGCTCAGGACTGGATGACAATACAATATTAACTTGCTGTTTTTTTAAAGAAGTGGTTAAAAAAACTCATTTTCATCAAAATTTTGTTATGATATTGCCCGATGCGTTGATAGATTGTTGCAACTGCTACTGCGTTGATTTTATGTTATTTCTTTGCTCTTCGATGTCAGCATAAAACTACTTAAATAAAGTCTGAATAAAATTTCCTATTTTCAATATTTAAGCCGCATGTAACAGCCAAGTGGCTGCCCCATCAGTAAATAAATTATTACTCGCTGAATACATCATTTAAGTATCAAAGATTCCTTTTTAACACTTGAAGTACTTAATACTATACTATACTTAATACTTCCTTTTTTTACTGACGGGGGCGCCACTTGGCTTCTATTTGCCCCAACTACTTTCCCTCCATGAAGCATTGCGATGCGCTACAATAAAAAGAGAACGGTGGACATCTCACGAAGCTCTATGCGGTTGGATCTTGGATCGAAGATACGATTCAGAAAACTACTCTTTGACTAGGTGCGTATCATTAGACGTTTCTTCACTGTAGAACTCTGACCATCGGTAGCTTGGTTTGGCTATAAAACGTTACTTTTTGAAAACGCAATTTGAGAAACTTTGTTCGGTGCAATACAACCGAACAGCTCAGCACTTTTGCCTTTGCGCATTTTTATAAATACATCGATCGTGATTATTACCAGTTAGTACGTTTTCGACCATTGATCGCGTAACTCAAAACAAATCAAATCAAATCATCTTTTAGTGTTAATTTAGTATTTATCATTTATTAGTTTAAATAGAACCAATATAATTTTCTCAACCATAACTTCGTATCATTCAACCAGGAACCGTCAACCAATAGCTATTTAAACTTTAACCATACGATATCAATAAAATCACCGAATATCAACCAACCCAGAAGTTAGTGTCTTGACGCAACGGGCAATAACTTCTTCAAACTTGTTGCTTCAGAATCGCTAGGAGAATTAATTGGGATCGTTTTTTATACCATGTTACAATACATTTTAACCAAAATAGTTTTTTGAATTCAATGTGGTTATTATGGCTAAATCCAGTACATCAGCGGATCGTGAATAGGTCCTTAAGGGCAGGACGGAACGAAGGCGGAGCGTCGATCGAACGTGGACGGGGCGTGCAATGTGTGCATGTCACACTGCGGGCGGACCGCGCGCGGGACTGGAAGGCGGCGTAAAGACAGCGCCAGAAGAAAACGTTCCGCTGTCTGTGTGACTACTTCTATGTATTACCATGTAATACAACGCCAGCGTATCGGTCGCGCACCGACCGGCGGAGCGGCGGCGGGTCGGTCACTCCGTCAAAACGCCAGGCAGGGCGGTGCTTTGTGCATTATCTAATGCAGTAGGTACATTACAACACAACGAGGCCCGTCGGCGACACGCTTCAGTTCCGTTCCGCCCGATGTGTGTTTGCAGCTTTAAGGTCCAGGAAGTTTGGCTCTATCAGTTTTTGTGAATCAGGTAGTCCCTGCACGACATTCTTCACTCTTTCCGCTACCAACTGAGGAACTTACAGTGACTCTATATGTATAAGAGCTTGTAATTTTATGATTTTAGAAAAAAATGCTATCTCAATCGTTTCTCCTAGTGATTCTGAACGAACCAAAGACATTTGTATACTGATGGAACGAACTAGTTTGTCAAATTGCGTAAAGTTGTATACTACTCTATTTGGGTAAGGCCGTTAAAAAGGGATTATTTCACTATAGCTTTTTATCCGGTATTTATTTAATATGAAAACGATAAGTCACCTGTAAAATTATTATTTTCCTGCATTAAGGAAGTTCTTATCTAGTTGTTGAAATGCCACAAACATCTAAAAAACATTATCTTTGTATTTTTTTAAATAAAATATTGTGGGAACATAACATTTTCTAGAACAAATAAAAGTGTCCCAAATTTTCACCCTTGTACAAATATTATTGAATTTGGACATTTCGTTGTATTTCAATTGAAATTTATAGTTTATCTTAATTATTATCGCCTTTTCTAAAATGTAACATATATTACGACCGTTTTGATAAATGAATTAATGATTATTTTGGGAAATTACATCGTGTCCGCATATTTAAAGCTTTTGAGTTACTTATTTTATGTTACCAAAATTTTCCCAAAAAAATATCAATTGAGCAGTACAATCTGCTTTGATACCTTGGCTGCACTATTGTCTATGATATCTGTGCTACATAATTATCACTAGTCAGCCATTTTTGTGATTGTGCATTATTTTGTTTGGTGAGTTGCAGATATTTGTCGTAGAAAAAAATTGTACTGGTTAATTTAAATGAAAATATTAATATTTTACTTGAAAACACAAATTATATAATTAATGTAATGTTTAAGGTATAGTTAGAAGCTGCGTACGCGCCTATATTTACGTCGTATTTCCGTAAAATTGAGAATGTTTGACGAGAGGTCAGGTTTTAAGTTACTTTTATGTGACTTATGTTACCATTTTTTAAATTACGTAACATAAAAGTGGTATAAAGCATGAAAAATTTGTTCTGAAAATGCCTTTAAAAACTTTTAAGTTACCAGCTACCTTTACTTTATAGCTACTTTTATGTTACATGAGGCCGATTTTACGGCCTTACCCATTTATTTAAAATGTATTATTATCATCATCCCATTACTGTCCCACTGTTGGGCACGGGGCTTTTCTCAGAACAAGCAAGGTTTCAGGCTAGTCCACCACGTTGGCCTAGTGCGGGTAGGCAGACTACATACACCGTCCAGAACTGTATGGAGCACATTCACGTGTGCAGGTTTCCTCAATATGTTTTCCTTTTCTGTTATACCAAGTGATAATCAAAATTGAATTCTGATCCACACTTGAATTGAAAATTATAAGTAGGTAAGAGGTACCCCACAGGGTGGACCGACGACCTGGTGAAGGTCGCGGGAATCCACTGGATGCGGAAAGCGCAGGGCAGGTCGTTGTGGCGATGCTTGTGGGAGGCCCTGCCCAGCAGTAGACGTCTTTCGGCTGAAATGATGTTGTTCCGTAACCACAACGAATCATACGTACATGTTCACATAATTTCTAGCGTGTATAGCAGTAGGCAGACTTCAACTTTTTTGATTGTCATGCGAGTACGTATCCTTCAAAAACGTTAGAGTGACAGCTCTTCATTATCTGTGGACACCCCGGACCGGACGGACCGCGCACGCCAACCGTCACTTTTCAATTAATATCGCTCGAACGTGCGCACGTAATAATCGTTAAAAAAAAAAAAAAAAAAAAAAAACCACCACGCGGCCGCGTGTGATACTCCACTACATCAAGTCATCAAGAACAACATCCGAGAAGGTGGAAGCTCAGTGAGTGCTGGTCGCAGTCTAAGGTACGTACTCTGCATGTATCTTGCTGTTATCTGCCTAGATTCTGTGTGAACATCGCGTATTCAATCGTGTTACTCGTCAGACCCTCAAAGCGGTCTACCCAGGGTAGCAGAAAGCCATCAGATCTATTTCGGCTGATGCGGATGCTACATCTTTCTGGTGCCGAAACTCGGTAACTTCCATTTTCTATTCTAATCAACCGCCATTTACATGCGCTTGTGGTATTTCTGGTTAATAATTTATCCTATCCAACCTATTGTTTTAGCTAAAAACGATAGTTGCATACGATACGATACTGCCGGCATCTGTATTTCCGGGCACTTATAACCCTAACGCCTTTAAAGCTGGAGTGAATCGGCACCTAATAGGTTTGCTCGCTCCATCGTCGACCACATCCTGACAAAGCTGTCTAGATTGCGGTCAAGAGCAGATCTATTTATCATAAAAAAAAAAAAAAAAAAAAAAAAATAGTTATCTATCGCAGTTTAAGTTATTTCATCAGAATTACCTACGTACTAATCCTATCGAAAAAAGTCAACGTTCACAGATTATCACCATCGAACAAAAACGTTGAAATCAGTTATACATATAGTTAGCTATAGTTAGTTATTGCGAGATCTATAAAGTTGTGCAATCACTCTCAATTCCCATCGCTAAATAATTTACGTCGGCTCGCAATAATTTCAAATCGTGATAATTAATTTTAAGAATATCAAGGTATCTTAACAATTAATACGTGTAAGCTTAGTTAAGCATCGCTCATACCTTTACATCGTTCACCAAAACACGTCATTTATAACTGGTAATCGTAAATTGGTTTTTAAATATTCGTATTTTCTTTCACTTTGAGGTAGGTAGTTCGAAACATCAGCCGTTATTTGTTGAACGCGAGCGCCGAAGGCCCGAAGTTTTACGTACCTACCTACCTATTTATTTATACAGTAAATCCTTAGTCGGTATAGTTTACCACGCAAGTATAAGGAATACTATTTCGTGGCATACAAACTCAACAAAACTTGTGTGGTAGACTGTCCTTTTACTGTATCAAGTTCAACATATTATTTTATCATATTGTTCGCATCTAACGTAAATGATTTGCAATCTTATTTTCACAGCGTTAAACCGGTCCCATTTGTGTGTTGTTTACTCGTAGTTAAATGCGTATTGTAATATTATCATCATTCTGTTTATCTTAGGTACGAAGCTGTTGCATTAATTAATAGTTTTACACGAAGTTCGTTCGAAGTACAATACTTAACATTAACCTGGTAAACATAAAGCCTAGTCTAGATATTGGTACGTACCTAAGTTAGTAGTTTAGTACACACGTAATAAAAATGCCGCTTCTAGGGAAACATTCTACTCGCAAATCAAGTTGTTTAAAGAAATCAAAGTCAAAGTCTATAGATATCGAGTACACTACTCAGGACTTACCGTCTTTACGTCGAAAACGGACAATTGCGTATAAACGTCTGACTAAAGCTTTGGAAATAGGTATTTTAGCCGCCAACGATCCTACCCAGCGAGATTTGTTTTTATCGTATCATCAGGAAGCGAAACAAATTTCCGCTAATTTCGAAGATGCACATTTCACAATTCAGGAAATTCTTGATGATCCGGAAAATGAAGATAATGAAATTCAGGAACGCTTCGATGAAATGTACTACAGAATATTATCGATTCATCGCAACTTAACTAAAACTGAATTATCGAATCATTGTCAAAGTAGTTCTTCTTCAAATATTCGGCTACCGAAAATAGTGCTTCCAAGTTTTAGTGGTGATATAAAAAAATGGCCTGAATATATCGATACCTTTAACGCATTAATACATAAATCAACTGCTATAACCGACACGGAGAAGTTTCACTATCTTTTATCATCTCTCAGCGGCGACGCTTTGACTGTTGTCAAACCTTTCCCGATGACTCATGAACACTATCACGACGCGTATGAAGCGCTCATAGCGCGTTATAAGAATAAGCGAGATTTAGCTTTTACGTGTTGGCGGGATATTTTGAATGTTGAATTTAAATGCCACGACGCTCAAGAATTTAGAAAATCACTTGATTTATTCGAAGAAAATTTAAGTATTTTAAAAGCAATCAACTTGCCAGTTAGTCAGTGGGATTTTATTTTAGTGTACCATATCTTATCGAAACTTGACACGAAACTACGTTGTGACTTCGAAGAAAAACATTCACAAATTGAACTACCTACTTACGCACAATTGAAAAGTTTTCTACAATCTAAATGCGAAGCTTTATTGCGCGATACACACTTCGTCGAAGCGAATAAACTTACAAAAAAAATTGTACCCGCAGTGGCGCAACCTAAACGTAGCACTACGTCACATATACTCGTAGCGACCGACCAAAACCAAACCGGAAATGGTGCGACGTCTGTTCCATATCAGAGTAAATGTTCGTTCTGTGGTGAATCACATCCCATTTCAGGATGTTCAGAATTTCTTAAAAAGTCACTCGATGAACGCATGAACATAACTATCGAAAAAAAGTGGTGTTTTAATTGCCTAAAGCCGTCTCATCAATTAAAAGATTGTAAATCAATATTCTCTTGTCGTACATGCAAACGAAAACATCACACGTTGCTACATCGCGATAAACCTAGTGAATCAAATCAAACCGTGTCGTCTTTGATTACAAGTTCTGCGGCACACACGACCGTCTTGCTGGCGACTGCTATTGTGCATGTTCAGGATACCTCGGGGGTGATGCAATCGTTCCGCGCTTTATTCGACACTGGAAGTCAAAGCAATTTTATTACGGATTCAGCTGTCAAACGATTAAACTTGCAACCTACCCAAGTAAGCGTCAGCGTAAGCGGGCTCGGAGAGGCGAAAGCTTCTATTCTTGGTGATGTCACTTGTGCAGTAGGCACAAATGATGAAATTCTGTTTAATCTAGATATGCACGTCATTTCGAAAATATGTGGCGATCAACCTATCGCTAAACTTAACACGTCAGGATGGCCACATATACATTCATTGTCATTAGCAGACCCTGGTTTTGATATTCCGGGGTCCATCGATTTACTGTTAGCGGCCGATGTTTTTGCTGAATCACTCCTCAACCAACATATCAAAGGAAACTCAAACCAACCTACCGCTTTTAACTCTGTTTTCGGTTGGTTGCTCTTAGGGAAAACCAAACTGGCTTCTAGCGCGTTATTACATACAACTTTAGATATAGATAACGAATTAAATTCTCTAGTCCAACATTTTTGGGAACTGGATACTGTACCGAAAGCGACTCTGTTGACTCCAGATGAAGCGCTCTTTGAGCAAAAATTCTTATCTGAGCATTCTCGCGACTCATCTGGACGATACACGGTGCGCTTACCATTCAAAGATGATTCAGAGCCCGAATTCAAAGGCTCTCGTGACGTCGCGTTGCGAAGATTCCACGCTATTGAACGGAGGCTGATTCGTGATCCAGACTTGCAGAGTCAGTACACAAATTTCATGACAGATTATATTGAAACCGGTCACATGTCTTTGGTCCCAGTCAATGAGCTCAGTATGGGAAAATACTATGTCCCACATCATTGTGTCTTACGCCCTGATTCAGCAACCACTAAACTCCGAGTTGTGTTTGACGCCTCTGCAAAGGATCTTCACTCATGTTCCCTAAATGACACCCAACATGTTGGTCCGAAATTACAACCGAACATCATGGAAATCCTTTTGAGATTTCGAGTACACCACGTCGTCTTTATGGCTGATGCCCAGCAAATGTATCGCCAGATACTGGTTTCTCCGGACCATCGAGACTACCAGCGTATCTTTTGGAGAGCTTTACCTGGCGAGTGTTTGCGGGAGTATCGTCTGAATACTGTAACGTATGGCGTATCCTCGTCCCCGTTTCTTGCCTGCCGTACTTTGCGACAGCTTGCTGTAGACGACGGTGACTCGTATCCTATAGCAAAACAAGTAATCCTATCAGATGTGTATATAGACGATGTGGCAACTGGATGTGACTCGCTTGAAACCGCTCAACAAGCTAAAAATCAACTTATTGACCTATTCAAACGAGGTGGATTTCGACTGAGGAAATGGGCTAGCAACAATGCGCAACTTTTATCCGATCTTCCCAGTCAGGATCGTCTCTCTGGTTCTATCTCGCTCGATAATTCTGAATCCCCAACTTTAAAGGTTCTCGGCCTCAAATGGGATCCTTCATTGGATGCTTTCCTATTTGAAATTAACCCTTTAGATCGACCCTGTACGAAACGCTCAATCCTTAGCGAACTCGCTCGAGTCTTTGACCCATTAGGCTTCTTATCGCCTATCACAATACAAATTAAATCGTATATCCAAAAGCTTTGGATCCTCGGTATTGGATGGGACCAAACGCCGACTGATGAGGTCACCAATGCCTGGACAGTATATAAGGATCAACTACATCAATTAACTCAACTTCGGATACCTCGCAAGTTAACTTGTTCCGAATCCAACTCTTGCGAATTGCACGGGTTCTGCGATAGCTCTGAGATAGCGTATGGTGCTGTTATTTACTTACGCGTCACTGATAAGGACGATACAGCCCATGTTTATCTGGTCTGTTCAAAAGCTCGTGTAGCGCCACTGAAACGTACATCGTTGCCTCGACTAGAGCTCTGCGCGGCAGTCCTGCTCGCAGATCTTTACAAATTCGTTCGAGATACTTACCTTGCTCGTACTAACATTGATACTGTCTACCTATGGTCAGATTCGACGGTTGTTCTCTCGTGGCTACGGTCACACTCCTCTCGTTGGACAACTTTTGTCGCAAACCGGGTTAGTCACATTCAGGATCTGACACCTACCGAACGTTGGCATCACGTATCTTCCTGCGACAATCCTGCGGATATTTGCTCGCGTGGACAATTACCTTGTGATCTTCTCCGTAATACTCTATGGTGGGCGGGGCCTTGTTGGCTAGCTGAAAATCATACTTGCTGGCCTGTAAGCCTAAATAGTACCACTCATGACGACGAGGTGATCATTCAAGCAGAAGAACGTAAACCTTTAGTATTAGTTGTAGGACAAGTTGATGAGACGGAGCCTTCAATAATCGAACACTTCCTAACTAGCGTTTCCTCACTATCACAAATAATCACAAGATTATCGTATATTTATCGCTTTATTAATAACACTAGAAATCCTACTCAGGCAAATCACCAGACGTGTTTGAACAACATTGAACGACACCACACTTTAATGAAAATTGTAAAACACGTACAGAGCCGCGCTTTTTCGGAAGAAATTTCAAAATTAAAATCAAAAAAACCTTTATCTAAACCTTTTCGAAAGTTAAACCCTTTCTTAGATGACCAAGGTGTGCTCAGGGTAGGCGGCAGGATTTCTCGATCAGGATTAGAATATCAACAAAAACATCCTGCCTTCTTACCACCTGATCATCCATTGACTCTGTTGATCATCAATTTCATTCATCGCACTTATCTGCATCCAGGCATTAATACCACTCACTTCTTACTTCTCCAACAATTTTGGATCATCGCTGCAAAACGAACCATTCGTCGTTGCCTTTCCAAATGTATTCAGTGCTTTCGAACGAACCCGCAGCCCTTACAGCCCTTCATGAGCGACCTACCGTCGTATCGAGTCAACCAAGTAAAACCGTTCTCGGTCGTAGGCGTCGATCTAGGTGGACCGTTCCGCATCAAATTAGGTTCCCATCGAGGTGCTAAGATGGATAAGGCGTACCTATGCTTGTTTGTCTGTTTAGCGACAAAAGCAGTCCATTTAGAAGTCGTTTCGACGCTCTCAACTGAAGGGTTTATCGCTGCTCTTCGGCGTTTTGTGGGACGGCGAGGTCGTTGTAACGTGATTCACGCGGATTGCGGGACTAATTTCGTTGGAGCTAGAAATCAACTTTCGTCTTTGATGCAACAAGCTTCTACTGCAGAAAAAATTGAATTCAAATTCAACCCCCCTGGCGCACCGCATTTCGGTGGCGTCTGGGAAATACAAATAAAAGCGGCAAAATCTCACTTATATCGAGTAGTAGGTGATCAGGTCTTGACGTTCGAGGAACTAACGACACTTTTCGTCCAAATCGAAGCGATTTTGAACTCGAGACCCCTTTACCCTATAAGTACTGATCCGAATGACCTCTCTTGCTTGACACCCGGACACTTTCTCACCTTAGAGCCTTTAACAGCTGTCCCCGATGAAGATCTCAGTAACATTAACATAAAACGGCTTCATCGATGGCAAATGTTACAAGCATTTCAACAACACTTTTGGTCAAGGTGGAGGACCGAGTATTTGAATTCATTAACTAAACGTGCAAAATGGACCAAAGATTCAAAACCGTTACCGATAGGTTCGATGGTGATAATTAGGGACGACAATCGTGTGCCATTACAATGGCCCCTTGCAAGAGTGGTAGATCTTCAACTTGGCAGTGATGGAATAGCTCGAAGTGCATCGGTAAAAACTGCAAACAATCATCTTATTAACCGACCTCTCGTAAAACTGTGTCCTCTTCCTATAGAAGACTAGTTTCGTTTCTTTTCATTCTGATGTAGTTAACAGCAATTTAAGCAAATCTTAGTTAAGAAATAGTATCTAAACTTTCCTTCTTTATCTAATTCGTATCTTTCTTTCTTTCAATAACCAGAAAATACCATAGGTATTTTGGCGCGCAGGATGTTCCGTAACCACAACGAATCATACGTACATGTTCACATAATTTCTAGCGTGTATAGCAGTAGGCAGACTTCAACTTTTTTGATTGTCATGCGAGTACGTATCCTTCAAAAACGTTAGAGTGACAGCTCTTCATTATCTGTGGACACCCCGGACCGGACGGACCGCGCACGCCAACCGTCACTTTTCAATTAATATCGCTCGAACGTGCGCACGTAATAATCGTTAAAAAAAAAAAAAAAAAAAAAAAAACCACCACGCGGCCGCGTGTGATACTCCACTACATCAAGTCATCAAGAACAACATCCGAGAAGGTGGAAGCTCAGTGAGTGCTGGTCGCAGTCTAAGGTACGTACTCTGCATGTATCTTGCTGTTATCTGCCTAGATTCTGTGTGAACATCGCGTATTCAATCGTGTTACTCGTCAGACCCTCAAAGCGGTCTACCCAGGGTAGCAGAAAGCCATCAGATCTATTTCGGCTGATGCGGATGCTACAGATGTTGATGATGAAGAGGTAGGTATCCAATAAATCTACAAAAAAAGTAATATATTTCGATGTAGGTAACTACCTGTTTTAGAAATACTCGAATAGTGTGGTACCTATAGTCGACCGCATGACACTGGCAACACCTGAATTAGAAAACCGCCCTTACTGCTTACGAAATAAAGGCGCTGTCAATGTCAAACTGTAACCACTGACGTGCGGTCGACCGTACCTACCCAGCGTCGTAGCTAGGGGCGTGACCAGTCACGGGGGCGGCTGCTAGGGGCGCAAACCTCAAGTAGGCGCACTTTCAGACCCGCATCCATCTTTCCGCCTTTCCATCTTCATGTCTTATATTGGCGAACCGACTTGCGGTACCATCAAGGCAGCAGTCTGGGTGGTATTGGGGTTGTTATGGGCAAAGGTAGCCGCTTAACATCAGGTGGGTCTCTAGCTCGTTTCGCCATCCTATAGGTACTATAAAAAAACCCGCAGCCTATAGACATTTAAAAAGTTACCCAAAATTAAAACACGAGTTTATGCTTTCCTCTTCCTGAAAAATAAGTTTGGGGAGAGGCACAACATTTTAATGTTTTCGTGGGCGTAAGTTATGGCGGCGCAAAATTCAAATCTTGCCAAGTACGAGAACCTTAACCTTAGCTAATTACGAGACTGGTGTTACACACGGCTACACATCAAGCTGTACATTTCGAGTATAAGCTGACCTCGCATTGTATAGGCTTTCCGTACAATGCGAGATCAGCTTATACTACGACCTACGTACCTCTGTGTTCTAGTGGTTCAAGTGTCGGACTGCTGATAACAAGGTCGTGGGTTCGATTCCTACAGGACACGAATATTTGTGTGATGAACATAAGTGTTTGTGTTGGTCTGGGTGTTGCTTATGTATTATAAGTATGTATTTCCAAAAAAATAGTATATAAGTATTATATCCACTGTCTAGTACCCATAGCACAAGCTCTGCTTAGTTTGGGTCTAGATGGTGATGTGTAAAAATAAAAAAATGTCCCAAAGATATTTATTTATTTTATTGGAAATGTACAGCTTGATGAGTAGCCGTGCGTACAATCATAACATCACTTTTCACTGATAATAAATCCACACTGCAATTACTGTACGTTTAAATAATGAGACATTAAATAAATGAGGATCGTTATTGATAATAGCCATGCGTAGCGTAATGCACCTCGCTAATCACTAATTGCCTTATAAACCCCTCTAGCGTAGATAGAATTAAATGAGTCATATTCAGCATTGTACGAAGTACGACCTCTGAACAAGGGCGTAGCAATATTTCTTTTTTGGGGGGTGAAGGGGGACAGATTTTATATTTTAATCACGAGTCGGTATACAAGTTTTGGTGTCAGTATTTTTTTGCAGATGTATGACGATTGTAATGTTTTAAAATTTATTTATACTTTTATTCTGGGGAGGGCTAGAACGATTCTGGAACCCTTGAGGTGCAGGCACACAGCGGGCGGGACGGAACTGAGGCGGAGCGTCGACCGAACGTGGACGGGGCGTGCATGTCACACTGCGAGCGGATCGCGCGCGGGAATGAACGGCGGTGGAATGGAATGCAAAATTTAATACGCGGAATGACAGCGCCAGAATAAAACGTTCCGCTGTCTGTGTGACTACTACTATGTATTCCCATATAATCCAACGCCAGCGTATTATAAAAACCGCGCACCGCCCGTCGTTAGCTTTCCGCCCGGCGGAGCGGCGGCGGATCGGTCACGCCGCCAAAACGCCCGGCAGGACGGCGCTGTGTGCACTGTCTAATACAGTTTAGTACATAACAACACGACGAGACCCGTCGACGAAACGCTTCAGTTCCGTCCAGCTTCAGTTCCGCTCGCTGTGGGTTTGCAGCTTTATAGTTTCGCCATGTCGGTCCATCCGTCCAACTGTCTGTTACAGCCATTTTACTCGAAAACTGCAAGTATAGCACTTGCAAGTACTTGTAAGTAGTTAAGTCTGTAAAAGTTCATTTAAATTCCGTAAAAAATCACATAGGTAAATAAACTTTATATTTTTTAAGTATATCAATTTTGGGCTCAGGATGTCTTGTAAGAATTCTGTATATCCTATTGACTTAGGAACCCTGTGCGTGGTTGGTCAGAAACGCACCTGGACGGTTTTTATAATAACCATCGACTCTAAATAACATTGTTTTAGTAAACTCGTGCGGCGTGCCTCGTTTGTATAAAAGTTATTAGGTTATTTACCTCACCCCCTCCTCTCTCTCATTTCCGTTGGCATTACGTGAAAATTGTTTTTGACTTTTGTCTATAATTTCCATCAACTTATATAATTACTCTTATCGAGCATAGGTAATTTGTTTTGTGGCTACGATTATAAATGGGTAATTTCCTTTGTTTATTATTTTGTGGTAAAGGCTATATATACGACATTACCTAGGTATATACTATGTAGGTACTATTCTAATTATTGAAACATAACATCACACCTGTATTTCCCCGAAGGGGTAGGCAGGGGTGTAATAGTACACCCACATTTCGCCAGTTATGTTATAGTCCCATGTAATAGGGGGCGAGCCTATTGCCATTGACCGGGCACAAATCCAGACTCCGGGCTGCTACTGAGAATTTCCTAATGAAAAAACCCAATAACACTTTGCCCGACCTGGGAATCGAACCCAGGACCCCACGCTCAGCGGTCACACTTGCAACCACTAGACCAACGAGGCAGTAATTTGTGTAATTATTGTGATTACAATATATACGGTCGGTCGGTTTATGCGGTGTCTTGAGGCTACTGGTCTGTTGACACCCTGTATATGTAGGTAATACGTATACGTATTACGAATAGTACCCACACATACTTTCATATATTTAGATACCTTCACCGGATACTGTCTGAGTGCTCGGGATGTTGCTCTGTATACTGTTTCAGATTTATGTCAACAGCTAGGTACACTGGCTAACATAGACCGTCTCTTAGGTAAAGTCTACTTAATTCTTCAGAGAGGAAAATAATACTTTGATATTCCAACTTTGCCCAGATACGCCACATAGCCCTACTTTAGCTTGTTTTTTATTTTATTAAACTTTAACCCGCTTATTACAAAAGCTTGACCAGGTTTACACCCTATTATTAAACCCGATTTTGTGATAAGATGGTAATGGTTCTAACAGCTATTATTTCATAAGTATTTCATAATGTGACAACCAAAAGCTAGATTGTGAAGTATTCAGTAGGTAGGTATGTGTCAAGAATGTTATTGCCTTAGGCAAAGTAGGGACATGTGAGCAAAGTTGGAGCAATTTACAGTACTTTTACTTGAAGGAATTAAATCCTTGATGCAAGCAGTGAGTGTCTATGGTTGACGTATCCAATCTAGGTACCTACTGTACCTAGTGGTTTTTGCTTTTAAATCATCGGCATTTGCCGAGTTGGTTACCTTTTTGGCGAAAACATGGGATACACTTTTACTTAAACTCTGTTTTTTGTTACTTAACTTATTTAGTAAACAATCTTGGAATGTCTTTTTTATGCAATTCGACAATAATAATGATGAAAAAACATGTTAACAATTTCAAACACAATTTTATATTTTTACATTATTACATGTGCAGAACTAGTACCTAATTGTATTTTTACCCGACTGCGCCAGAAGGAGGATAATGTTTTTCGAGTGTATGTATGTATGTATGTATATTTCTTTGGCACGCCCTGCAGCCTAAACGGCTTGATGGATTTTAACTTGTGAGGTGTCGTTAGATTCGTCTTAATTGTGAGAGTGACACTGGGTATATCAAAATTATAAAAATTAAAATGGCCGCTTTTTGGCGCCAAATTACGGCTTAAAAAAATTCTTTTTTCCCTCGAAACCTATCGAGTGGGGTATCAAAATTAAGGGTTTCATAAATTCTTTTCAAAAATAGATACAACTTATATGTTTAAATGTAATTTAGAATGAGAAATGCTAAAAAACAACAAAATATTCAACGTTAAAAATGAATTTGACTTTTCAAAAAAAACATTAATAGTATGATAAATAAAACATGATGACAAAACTAAAAAATTTCAAATAAAAAAATTAACTAACAAAAACAAAAAACCCGACTGCGTGTAAAAATAACAGAAAAGATATAAACAAGACTTATCAACACGCAGGCGGAGGCTACATAGGAACTATTATGTAATTCATGACCAAAAACATACGTAGCCTCCGACTGCGTGTTGATAAGTCTTGATTATATCTTTTCTGTTATTTTTACACGCAGTCGGGTTTTTTGTTTTTGTTAATTAATTTTTTATCAGTAGTTATTTCAATAAAGAGACATGCTAAGATTGTTTACTGATAAAGCAGGAGAAAAAAAACAGACTGTAGGTACATTGTAGATTTTTTTCTACCATTAATTGTGTGTGTCTGTTTTGTAGTTAAATTAACATTTCCTTCTTTCTCTCATCCATTTCATAGTATGTTATACAATAACATGTTTTAAATGCCTTATTTATAAATCTTTTACGTGTTCTATTGACATTATAATTCAAGTTATACAATGATGACCTACAGATTTAGTAAACTGAATTTAATGATCCGTTATTGTACCGCCGTATATTACCATTATTAAGGAACATAACTTCACTAATGGTTAAGGTTAAAAGCTTGGCTAGTTTCGTGACCATTGCCCATAAAGGCTGCTTGCCTGTATTTTCCCTTATAGTTAAATATTCGGTAACGATATAATTTTCGTGTTTCCGTTGACATGATGTACCTACCTACGTTTAGTTTTTGTGGATTCTCTTCCTATTGTAATATTTTTGGGTTACTTAACCTCGTTAGGCCCAACGACATACTGTACTGGTCAGTAGTAGTTCAAACCCAAGCAAGCTTATTAAATCATCAAAAATCGGCCTAACGACCTAAAAAATCGGCCAAGTGCGAGTCGGACTCGCGCAGTAAGGGTTCCGTACCTCTCAACGACCTGATACCCCATAAAAACTGATTTAATTTACGAGAGTTTATCAAAAGACATCAACGTACAGTGCGCGAAATATGAATTTTTGCATGTATTTCTGACGCAGTTACCACCACATATGTCTATGTTTGTCTTATTTTTAGTATTTTTTGCTAAACTACATAATATGCACTATAATCTGACCAAGTTTGACGGTGGTATAAATTACCGTTTTGAAGATAGAGCAGGAACAAAAACGTTGAAAAAAATGCATGTTTTCTGAGGTTTCTTGTATGGGGACCCCCTTTGGTTTTAGACTTTTTTTTTGTTTTTAGTAAATACTAAAAACAAAAAAAAAGTCTAATACATACAGTCGTGATACACCTCATAGCAACACATATTCTGAGAAAATTTCAACCTGTCACCTATTACCGTTCAAAAGATACAGCCCTATGACAGACAGACGGATGGACGGACGGACGGACAGCGTAGCGAGAGTAATAGGGTCCCGTTGGGCACCCTTCAGGTACGGAACCCTAAAACACATCTTTGTTTGGCTTAATTTGCATTTGATGTCCATGTTTTAGGTTGTTGGGCCAATTTAGGTATATTTTTACAAATTGATGTCTAGGCCGCAACTACTTGCACCTTTTTTAAGTACATTGGGTTATCACTTAACTTAAGTTAGTAAAACGACGTATAATAACAAGGTCAGCAATGGATAAGCTGATAAAAATATGGTTGAATCGAAACATCACTAAAGCCACTAAAACCTGACTCGTACAAACACTAATATTCCCCATTTTTATACGCGGCTGAGACGTGGATGCTGTGGGAAATTGAAACGAAGAAGATAGATGCTCTGGAGATATGCTGCTGCAGGAAACTGCTTGGGATATCGTGGACTGAGCATCGAACAAATCAAATGTCTCTATACTCTAAGAACTCGGCATCCAGGGCTGGGCAAAATACATGCTTTGCTTTAATTGAAATACAAATTATATATTACAAAATAAGTAATCTAGACCAGCATGGGCTGAAAAGTAGAGGAAAACAAGATTAATTAATCAGTAAATCCAGAGTTTTCCTTTCATGAACACTAGATTTTTAAATGTACTGTCAGACAAACAGCCTCTTGTTGGAGAGTGAATAAAATCTGCTAAAGAAAACAATCTTTCTACAGGTTCTGATGAGCACAAACTTGTGTTAAATTGTATGAACACATTTTTTATATTTGGATAGCGCTCAAGGATTGAAAGCTCTTTGTTTCTATCATTTAGGAAGCTGACCAATTCTAACTCCGTGTTAGATGTCTGTGGTTGATTACTGTCTCTGTTCTCAAAAACAATAAAATCATCATCTTCTTTACTAGTGGTGCTACTCCTGCTGCTTCCATCCATTATTTCATGATTTTTGTTACTTGTCTCTAAGGCATGAATGGCAAGATTTTGAATTCTTTCTTTGCCTCTCATCTGCTGTGATGCTTTCTTGCAACCAACGCATTTTATAACGAGGGTGGTAGCATGACACCAATAACGCCATTTACTTCAGGTAACAGTTTAAAAAAACTCATCAAATCTTTTTTCCAAGCTCTCTTTTAGTTGTGATACAATGAGAGTAAAATGCCTCAAGTTGCTATCCTGCAGTCGATCTAATCTGGTTCTAACAGACATTAAATTAGGCAGAAGTTTGCCATAGTAACAATTATTGCCCTGAATGTAATCTAGAGCTGTATTGGTTTCAATACTTCAATGAATTCCTCCAAGTATTCTAGTTCTATGGCAGAGAAAGTGGTACTCTTAACCAACATATCAAATAGGTCATTTAATTTTGATTTGCTTCTCATAAGCTGTGCTACAGAATCATAAAGAGAGTTCCATCTTGTGGGACAGGGATATATTTACTGATGTCCAAGACACACACTCACGATCGCTAAATGAAGGTTAAATGTATTTTAATGTAAAAATGTATTTTGAAGCCTCAAGTATTTGAAATACTAATTACAAAATACTTCGTCGTCAGGTATTTGAAATACGAATTACAAATTACATTTTAAGGAAGTAATTGAAATACAAATACCAAATACGTATTTGTATTTCAACCCTGCCCAACCCTGTCGGCATCAAGCAGCGTCAATCGACTTTGGTACGATCCCGCATCCTCAATTTTTTCGGCCTATGTATCGCGGCGTGTTCACGACTCTATAAAGCGACTTGTCGTACAGTGCAGGATAGAGGGCTCAAGAGTGCGCGGAAGGCCTCCCATGTGATGGACTGATTTCATGAAGTCTGCCGAGGGCCGGCCATTACACGAATGCACCAGACTAACCGAAAGCAGGGAAGGGTGGTAAGGTATCGTGAGGCGAGCTACAGCAGCCCCCGGCAATAATACATGATAGCCACGACCGCTCTGTCATGATGGCCACGACCGCTCAAGAGCGAAACGACGAAGAAGAAGAAGGGTTATCATTTAGGTATATCAACCTAAATTTTGGTCGGTAAGTACCTACTACCTATCTTACTCCGTTGACTCAGCTCAGCTTCCCAAAATGTGTTTTGACTACCGAAACGAGAGAGCATCACTTGCACGATCTTCGGCAATATCGCGCCAAAGTCGCCAAAAGTAAGTTGTCAATTTTTATGTTCCGGGCAAGAACGTTACGTATGTATGTATTTACATACATGCGCTGCATGTATTTTTCTTCCATACCTACATCTCTATCAGCCGTCATCTCAGTGTTAACTTTCTTTTTATTCATAATAATCTTTAACCTTTCACACAATCCATCCATGTTTTCTTTGGTCTGCCTCTTTTCTTATAGCCATCGACATTCGTACTTATGAGGCTGACAACACCTAAAAAATCAGACCTCTGCGGTCACTGTCGTTTTGTACAGAACTGAATGAGGCAACGAGCGGAGGGATGTCGGGTGCGCCGCTAAACTTGAATGAAAATTAACAACTTTTTTTTTGATAAAAAACTAAAAGCTTATTTGAAAAATAGAAAAAAACTATGTTTTAGATTATTGTCTTTCTTAAATGTTTTCTTAATTTCATTATAATATTTGGTAAATAATAGAGATTGTTTGCTTTAAAGCATGTTTAAAAAGGTTAGTTTACAATTCTTTTCCTTCGAGAAAACTTCAAGAAAACGTGTTTTGGGCACAATAGAGTTTTAGAAAATACGATCAAGTTTTTTTTTTTACTGCCACAAACTAAATACATACAGCTAAAAATGTTTTTAAAAGGAGCCTATTTGGAGTATTTGGCTGTTGTCAGCGTCTTAATATATAGCCTAACGTATAGGTAACATATCTACGCTGCATATTGATTTAGCTTTTGCCCACATCCTCGTTGGATGTCGTTGCATGGTGTGATTGTTTTGTTCGAGACCACAATTTTATGGCGAGGTCTCCGTTCAGTGTGAACCAATACCTTTTAAAGTTTTTTAAGTAATGCATGTCCGATATGGGGAAACTTATGATTTTGATTCTGTAAAGATTCATGGTAAACGCAGCGTATCTACCAACATAGGAGAATTCCTAGTCTTCAAAAATCCATCAGTTTTTTTTTTCATACAGGATACCCGTTCTAAAGCACAAAATGACGAATTTCAAAAAAAGGAATAAGGCAAACTAAACTTTCTTATCAGCCAATAGAAAACAGCTGCTAGCAAACGCCTTTTCCATAGATTCCGCCAAATAATCTTGGCACGAAAGACGATAATAAAAAAAACAAATACTTTTGCTATTTTGACATTCGATTCCCTTTTGTACTTTCTAAACGCCTTGCCAAATTGATTTGTAAAGTCGCCTTCGTTCAATAACGTTTTCTGAATGACGTCACAGAATGAAACACGAATCTCATTTGGTACAGGAAATCGGAGTTTATAAGGGAATCTCTTTATTCCATTAGTGTAATGCTTCGTACACCAATCCTCTCAGCGTTTGACGTTAATTTATAGTTCAAGACGTTTTCGCAACTTAGTACCTACTCGAGTAGGTAAATGGTGGCTAACCATAGAGTTATTATACTGACGTAAGTATACAAAGCCTTTGTCCATTTGTTTCGAAAATTTTGTGTTTATAGACACAAACGTGGCTGGGGTTCTATTCGTGTTTCACGAACGACAAAAGATGTTTGAATTTTCGTTCCGATTGATAATAGACAATAAAGATAAAATAAATGATACGCACATAAAAAAGGTACCATAAAAATAGAGTACGGTCCATTCATAGTCGTACGAAACTGACTGAAGATCAGAGAGAACGAACGAAGCAAGAAACGTCAAAACACGATCATCGCATGCGATAAGGGAACGATCGTTGACCGGAGTAGCCACATAAATAGATACAGTAGAATGGTTGTAAACACAATTTTACTTGCGATTTATGCGTGGCAACTTTCGAACAAACTACGCTGTACATATTGACGTCATTAATTTTTAAAAATTAACTTTAATGTACTTTACAGCTTTTGTTTCTGCAGTTAGACACAACACAATAAGGCATTTTTGCGGGTTTTTGTTACAGTTTTTACAGAAACAAGTCATAAGGCGTACTGAGAAAGGCTTTGAAATGCCCTAGACTATGGTGCAGAGTATTGGCACGCGTGCCCTGCCCACTTTTCCATTCTATCTATCTATTTCGAGTAGCAAACGGGGCGATGAATGGTACGAATAATCGAATATCGTTAAACGTGAGTAGACCCCTTGGCTACTAGTTAAACGATGTCACAGTAGGTCAATTCATGTAACTAAAGAAGTGCAGTTCCGTGTGGTGCCGGACGTAAAGAATTGCACCACCCTCTCTCTTCTCATGGGTGTCGTAAAAGGCGACTAAGGGATTCACCAGAGGATGGGAAACGGCGTTCTCTGAGTATTTAAACAACCAACTGCGATCGCCAACCCACCTGCCAAGCGTGGCGATTATGGCATATCCCCCCCTTTGGAAGAAGTGCAGTTACAGTTAAGTTTCGATCAAAATAACTCTTTTCGTATTCATCACCCATTCCCGTAAACATCGGAGACTTTACTCGAAGTTGTTGATGATTATGTACTATACCTGTCTGATTGGACACAAGGTGTAATTCTTCTGCTTCCAGGTTTCTTCAATGAAAACGCAGATAACTCGTTTTACAATAATTTAATTTTTAATTTTAACAAAGGACAACGTTCTCGTCTGGTCGGACAGTGAACAAGTGAATTTTTGATATTTCGAAACATTATTTAGTACTTCCACCGTCTATTGTAAGCGCCTGACAAAATAATCATATTATTGAATTTTCTACAGCACATTGCTATTCTTAAACGTTAGGCGTGGGCGGTGACAATACCTAGGGCACAGATAATATAATACTGTACTAGGGCAAAATGTCCAGTTAGGTAAGTCGCAACTTCTAGAAAGAGGTCAATCGTCGAATCCGACTCAGTTGGGCAGCGTTCTGAAGGCTACGCAATATCTTCTCGCCCAACATACCACAGTGTCTCAAGACAAAAGTCTTCGACCAGTATGTTTTACCAGTAATTTTTTACGGCACTGAAACGTGGCCGCTCACAATGGGCCTGATAAGAAGTCTCAAAGTTATCCAAAGGGCAATGAGGAGGGCTATGCTCGGAGTGTCTCTGCGTGATCGAATCGGAAATGACGAGATTCACGGGATAACGAAGGTAACCGAACCGACTTAGCCCGAAGAATTGCCAAACTTAAGTGGCAGTGGGCGGGGCACATTGCTTGCAGATTTATGGAGTGGTGACCGCGTACCGGAAAGGGCGTGGGTAGGCCCTCCACTAGGTGGATCGACGACCTGGTAAAGGTCGCTGGAATCCGCTGGATGCGAGAAGTGCAGGACTAGTTCCAGTAATTGTGGCAATGCTTGGAGGAGGTCTATGTCCAACAGTGGACGTGTTTCGGCTGAAAATTTTATAATAATAGACACGAACGTGGCGAGTAGGTATGAGTTCCACGATGCAGCGATGGTGAAAAAGTTATGTTAATAAATAAAAAAATACCTACATTACTTGCTTGGAAGGTACTTAATGTGATCCAGCATATTATACTAACTAATTCATAAAATGTTAGTGTAGTATTTTAAATTTGAATTAAAATAAGAAAAAAAAATCAAGAATTTTTGAGACCAAAAATATTTATAGGATTAAACACAAACATACACACACACACACACCAATCATGTGATTGACTAAAATTTGATTATAATTTCGTTCATTAATCTTAATTCCGTCGCATAAATTCCCTTTCTCTAACAATAATATTTTTGTCCCTAATTTTCCAAGCGCTTATACTTCACCAGCTGCAACGAACATCTGCAATTCAAATATAAATTACGGAACATACAGCATTCACTGAATACGAGCGTATTCTTCTAGTCTGTATTTAAATTGATGCCATTCATCATAATTTCAACAAAGTCTTATTGAGACGAAAAGTTTCTCTACAGAATTTCTCATTTGTTTTTGGGCAAATTTTTGGATAAGTCTTGGGTAAGGGCGCTGTCTCATTGAGAGCTATTAACAAGTAGTTAGGACCTATTTTTTTGTTCAAAAAAAGCTAAATTGCAATTTGATCTACAAGTTTAGACAGAAATGGCAACACAATAGTGTTGGGAGTCAGCAGAGAAAAATGGCAACACTGCGGTCTCCCCACCAAAGTCGGCCATCGCGCAGTGCGCACTCACTTTCCCACCAGACATAAGCAGTTGGACGTCCTATAACCTGACTTGTCTTGACTCTTTGTTGTTAATATTATTGTAGTAAGTAGATAGGTACTTATTAATATAGTGATCTCGGTTGGTTTTGAGAGTCTTAATGTGACTATCATTTATTTAACATACCCACTTGGCTCCTGATAAACATAAATTAGTTCTAACTGTAAAACTATAGTCACTTCTATCTAATTAAATTCAATAAACGTGGCCGTCTCCAATAATAGTTTACTAGTTTTCGGGTCACATTATTAACTACTAAAATTCCAGCTCAGCTACTGCAACTAGTGCAACTACCTATCTACTCGCTCGCAGTTTAACGTCTTTGGACATCACTACGTTTATTAACTTTTATTTTGTTAGTAGCTCATACTAGATTTATTAGCTAATAGCAATGTAATACTAATATAATAAAATTTAGCCATTGGCTAATAGCTTATTATAAACCAACTATCTAATGACTAATAGCTCACTATTTAATAGTTAACATCTCTCAATGAGACCGCGCCCTAAGTGTTGCTTAAAATTCAACATTAGGATTCAAAAATAAAATAAAAAGCTACGATCAGCAAGAAAGTGTTTTAAAATTCTTTCGTCATAGTGAACTTTACTTTTAAAAGTGCATTATAATGTAGAGTTTGCAAACAAAGCAAAGGCTATTGAAATAAATTCATAGGCAATTCGAAAAATATGTGAAAACGAGCTTCTTGTTATGTGCGCCAATATTTTGCGTATAAATAACGTATAAAAACAAAAAATACGGAATACCATGATATAGTAGTAGTATTTAGTAGTAGTAGAGCTCCTTTGTGAAAGAGCTCGTCCGGGGAAGTACTACCACCGTATCTACTTCTCCGCCAAATAGTGATGCTTGCATTGCTGTGTTTCGGTCTGAAGGGTACGGGTGCCGGTGAAATTACAATCACATGAGACTTTCAATCTTCATGTCTCAGTTTGGCGAACCGACTTGTGGTACCATTTAGGCAAGAGCCTAGGTGGTATTGAAGTTGTTATGGGCAAAGGTAACTCTTAACATCAGGTGGGCCTTTAGCTCGTTTCGCCATCCTATACTATAAAAAAATAAAATATAAATATATAGGTATACCAGATAGTCGAAAGCTTGAAAATAGATTATTATCGTTTTCACCATTCGAGTTTCTCGAAAACAGTTTACAATTTTCAATCGAGTAATATTTCGATATTTGCAAATTATATTTTCTGGATTTATTTGTCTGTTTAAAATTCGAATACACCTATGTTATTATTGAGCACATTGTGGATGTTAAAATAATAGCCATTACGAGATTGCTTGATTACATTATGTGAGGAAACTGTAATGATCCAATCCGAAGTTCAATGCTAGAAAAAAACCGGCCCAGTGCGAGTCGGACTCGTGCACTTAAGGTTCCGTACCGCCCATCGACATGATACCCCGTAGAAACTGGTTTAATTTATGCGATTTCACCATAAGTGTTTTTAGTATTGATTAATTTTGTGAAATTCATATAAATTGAAGACCTTTTAGTTGTTTGTATTCATGAAAAGATTGCACATCCAGTGCTAATAGTTTGGGTGCAAAATCAATTTTTGTAGGCACTATGAGACAAATACTGAAATTGTGATTTTCTCGAAAACTGACAATTTTTCCGGAACATATTTTAGGTGCATGGGGGTGTTTTTGATAGCCCTTGGTGCCCTTTATCTTTATTATTTTTTGGTTTTCGTTTGGGACCCCGAGAAACGTCAGACCGTGTATAAGGTGAGCACCAAACATTTTTAAACGAAAAGGTAAGTCGGATAGAAGAACAAAAACTTAACTTATCAGTGGAAAAAAAAATGCTACATTGGTCTACATCACGGTCCATGCTCCAAACTCATTGATATATGTTTGAAATCACAAAAAAATGTGTGATATAACTACACTTTGCGAGAATTAAAATGTGTGACATAAATGGCCGTATCATTTGATTACGTTGAGTTAGAAGCTTGAATTTCTAACACCACTAGCCGTAGATTTTAGTATTTGATATTAATTTCAATCTTGGAGGTATCAGACAAAAGTCCCGTCCCTGACAAAAGGGTCTTGACAGACAGACAGATGAAAAATAGCCTATAAGGGTTCCATTTTTTTAAAAACGGAACCCTAAAAAACGCTGAGCGAATGAAGATGTGCGATGATTGTTTTCTCTGGGGTTAAAACGAATGTTACTTTCTTCATATAAGGAGAAGAATAAAATTAATAACTAATACTTCTTTAATGTGCAGAGGATCAAATTGGATCTAGAAAGTGAGAAAAAATTAAATACTTGAGCTCAGTTTTCATTGTTACAAAGCCAACATTTTATTTTTACTGAACCGTTACACGAAAAGCAATATATCAGAAATGATCTAGACCTTTTGTAAAATTCTTTTTGAACTTAATTGTTTGGAAACTTTTATCTTAAATGATGCTAGTTACATTTATTTGAAAAAAAATGCCTTTTAAATAAAAAAAATCTCAATGAATATTTTCACGATAGATAGGTGGGATAGCGTGCAGTGCGTGCACGGCATTGAGTGTTGCGAAGTTATTATTTAAAGAACAGTCTTTATTTAGAACTGTGTCTAGTGGACAACCTCACACGGGAAAATATGACGCACCACAGGCAATGTCGTGTTGCTTTTAACAACGAAATAAAAAAGAAAATAAGTTAGTCGCTACAGGAATTCCGAATGAGTCCGAGTTCCGAAGTCCGGAGAGGGTGTAGATTCAGCAATCGCAAAGCAGCGCCCGTGCAATGTCAGCAATGCCCGGGATTGCTGACATTGCACGGGCGCGCTCCAGAGGGATTCAGAGTTTCGGGTTTTGAGCATATGCTCATTTTATCGTCGAGAGGTCCTGGTTTCTATTCCTACAGGACCCAAATATTTGTGTGATGAACATAAGTGTTTGTGTTGTGCTAGGTGGTTCTTATTATGAGTATGTATTTACAAAAAAAAAGTATATAAGTATTATATCCATTGTCTAGTACTCATAGCACAAGCTCTGCTTAGTTTAGGACGAGATGGTGCTGTAACATGCAATGGACGAGTAAAGGACGAAGGACAAGCGTATCCAAATAAATTAGTAAGTGACACGCGTTTTGTTCAGGAAATAATGTTGTTTGGCCTACAACGCATTGCGATTTTTATCGCTGTATCTGTAACACACGGGTTGCGGTTTCTCTATGTATGCAGGTGCCCGAACTGGCGATTTAAAATCGCGGCGGTAGGTGAGACTCAGTGTGCGAATAAAAACAGCGCGAATAAAAATCGCATACGGACGGACGGGACATGATCTATTTTCGACAGTTCATTGACACTATTTTATAAAATAAACGTATTTTTGATAGGTGAACTACTTTGATATCGTTAATTAAGACCTTTACACTGCATTTGCCTTAAATAAAGAAACTCTTATTTATATAGCGGCCATTTCAAAAAGATCGAACATTAGGTTTGCCTTAAATTCTGGGGTCACCATACCGAAAAGGTTCCTTGGGGACATCGGTCGGGGTTCGTCATGGAATTTCTTAAGGTTTGTTCAGATTTCAATTTCAATTTATTTATTTATTAATCATCCATAAATCATACATAAGGATAACAATTATTAGTATCACAAACTTAAACAAGATAGATAATCTGTGGGGGATGTAAGCGATACTTAGTAAGGTACTATCAGCAAGCTTTCCGGTGAACCCTCATTAAGACTAAAATCGCTTGCGCTCATTGTTCGACGGCAGCCATAGGTACGTGTAATCTAGCAGGATTCTTTCAAGGGACTTTGTCGACAAAATTTATCACCGGGAAGGAACGTGACTGTACATACAGGTATACAATATATCGGAAAAAGTGCGCAATATTTGTTTTGATTATAATTGTGTTTCCTACTTCAATTGTAATCATCAATCTCTTTTACGGAAGATGCCGCTGACTTATGAGGCTACTACAACTAATAGATGAAAGTTTCAAAAATGAATAGCGAACACAGTCGATATTCACGCATCCAACAGTACCTAATCAAAACACGCCATCAGATATCGACAAATCGGCAATTTTATTTCCACAAAGAAAAAATTTGCATCGTGAACTCAGCCTATCGCAGTCCACAGCTGGACATAGGCCTCTCCCAAGTTACGCCAAACATAGCCAGCCCACTGCCACTTCAGCTTACTGATCTTACAACCTATATCCTCCGGTTCTTCTCCGATTATATCGTTACGGATTTTATCCTTCAAAGAAACTCCAAGCATATCTCGCTCTATAGCTCACTGAGCGACTTTGAATTTGTGGACTAGCCCAAATGTCAGTTACCTACCATGTTTCGGCACCGTAAGTCATGACAGGCAGGACGTACTGGTTGAAGACCTTCGTCTTTAAACTTTGCGGTTTATGCGACGTAAAGGCTCGGCGGATTCTCTATGTCCAGTAGATTATTAGAGAAAACCGGTCTTGGCCGGTTTTCTCTAATAATCGCATGTCGGGCCATGCTCAGTATTATAGGGTTTCTTAAGTAGGTGTAATTACAAACGAATCAAATCGAATATTAATCATGGCTATTTTAGTTTTCGCAATAATCGGCAGCATTCGCGACTCAGAGCGTGTTGTTAGTAGCGCCATCTAGCGATAAATTCAAGAAGCCAAATTTAAGTAGTGTCTCATGTCGAAGTTACTTTTTGTGATTTTTTCAAATAGAAAGTAGCTCAAGGAGAATTATTTGCTATGATCATTTTTCTCTAAGATCAATGACCTTTGAACTAGGACGTTTTAAGTATTTTTCAGTTTTCTCTCTATAACTCAAAAAATTATAATCACATTATACTCGAAATAATTTTAAAAGAGAGTTTTCACAAAGGTCTATCAATGTGGAGGATTATAACTTTCTACGTTGCATAGTTCTAAATTGCAGGGGGGGGGGGACATTGCAAGCCACTTTGGCCGGCTATATTTCGCAGATGGTACACCTGATAAAAAAGTGGTGTATGAAACATTACCTTTATTTTAGTAGACCTATTCAATGATACCCCACACAAGGGGGTGCAGCGAAAATTTTTCATCCCCATTTCACATGTATGGACGCCACCCCTAAAATACGTAAAAACGATTTTTTTATTCTTTTAAAATTGAGATCTATATGTAGACTATTTTTTAACAAAATTTAATTTACTTATGTTTATAACTGTAGAAGTTATTAAGCTGTAAAGGATTAGGACAGACGGACAGACATGACGAAACTATAAGGGTTCCTTGTAGGACTTCAGAACCCTAAAAAACCGGCCAAATGTGAGTCAAACTCGCGCACTAACTGCTTTTACTGCGCGCGCAGTATGAGCAGTTTGCGTAATAATTCAAGGGTTACCACTGACGTACAGTCAGTACATACCTAGAAGTAGGATTACATCGAATTTCTCAACATCGAACACGGTGCATCGAATGATTACAACATCGATGGTAGACATCGAATAGTAGAAGTTCATATTGCTTATATCTGACTGGACCCTTACGGACAGTTCCCGGAATATATTAAGATTAAGGGTCGCAATTGTCGTGACCTTTTGTGACCCCTGACCTAAAAACATGAATCCTTGTTTGGGTCAATCTCCGAAGTCGGCAAGTCTGAAGATAATATTTTCTGATTAAAGATCTTGAAACACCAATTTTTCTTTATTATTATTATTATTTCTGCCGTTGTGAATCTCGGTACCTATGTACTACAATGCTGCAATCTGATGGAAAGATTTTTAACGTTTTTGTTTTAGTACCTTTAAAAAAAAACGAGTGTGCTTTAGACCACACGACTGAAGTAAAACTTCACTGACTTATATCTCCGTCAATACTATTTCAATGAGAACAAAGGAATGGTGGCGGGCGCGGCGCGCGTACATCTTCCGGCGCTGTGTCGTGGCCGGCCGTCGTTCGAGCCTCGTTCCCCGCGTCCCGTTCTATCCCCTCCGTTCGCCTCACCCGATCACACTTTTCGTAACGCTCTCGCCAGCTTACTCCTCAAGTCAAGCGTGCGTAAAGAAGATTTACTTCAAAAAATTCCCTAGCTTGTAGCGGAGAAAGTAAAGAATATCGTACAGGGACTACCTGATGCACAGAAACTAATCGAGCTGAACTTCCTGGATCTTAAGGACATATTCACGATCCATTGATGTATGGGTACGAACCTGCGACTTCTGGCTCAGTACACTAGTGCTTTAGCCACTAACTCTACTAAGCGACCACTGCATCGAAATTAACCTCCACTTTTATTCGTCGCTTTTGGTACAATTTAAATCGTCAGATTTCGCATCACATGCGTAAATGCGTTAAAAATAATTAAATAATCATATCATAATACTTAACCAAAATGAGATTCATTTTTAACCGACTTAAAAAAAGGAGGAGGTTCTCAATTCTACTGTATGTTTTGTATGTTTGTTACGCAATTACTACTGATTTAAAAAATCATTGAATGGGTATGCTGTCGAGGTGGTCTCATTTAAATTTGGTCAAGATCTGATGATGATCTTCTGAGATAACGAAGGGAACTAATTAACTGATAACAGCAAATCACCCGCGATTGCAGAAATCGCTAGGCCTACCTACATAAGGTTTATGTCACTCAAAATATAAAAATAAAATAAACTTGAAAAAAGTAAAAACCGACAAAAATAATAAAATAATTTACGTGAGAGACTATTTAGGAAACCGGTGCCAATTTTTTCTTAAATAAACCAAATCAAAGGCACCTATTTCTTAAACTGTTTCACACAAATTACTTTATTCTTTTTGAAGTCGGTTTTTACTTTTTAACCGACGAAAAAAAAAGGAGGAGGTTTTCAATTCGACGCGTTTTTTATTTATGACCACGCATAACTTTTTACAGACTAGTCCGATTTGGATGATTCTTTTTTAATGGATAGGGTATATCTCGAAGTTGGTCCCATTTAAATTTGAAAATCTGGATGATCAAAATCCACCCCTAAGGTAAGAAAACAGAGGATGAGTGTTTGTTCACCCACTGAATTCTTAACTATTAACCGATTCTGTTGAAACTTGGCACACATAAATGTAGTTCTAGACACTACAACATAATGGAGACCTGGAGTTAGATTTTAGCCACAAAAAAATTAAAAATCAAACTTTTTAACAAAAAATTGAACCGACGAAAACAGAAACTGAAAAGCGAAAAATAAATGTAGATAACTAATTATAAGTCGGCGCCAAACGAAATATCAACGAAGATCATTAAATTAATTACTACTAATAAAAACAAAATAACATCAAATACAACATGAAATTTTCTACGATAAACAATAACTTTTCAAAAATGCGTTCCCCGCTCGACCACTTGCAACTCGCACGCACTTTGCTTGTTTGTTTGGCGCCGACTCAAAATTAGTTATTTACATTTATTTTTCGCCTTTCAGTTTCTGTTTTCGTCGGTTCAATGTTTTGTTAAAAAGTTTTATTTTTATGTTGATTTTATTTTTTATGTAAAGCATGCTATAAAAAGCTATCCCAATCGATTATCCTAACCATTTTGAACAAAATAGTTTCTCAAATTGCGTTAGCAAAAAGTAACGCTGTATAACTCTTATACGGTGCAAATTATTTGTAACTCTCACGGGCCTTATCTTACCGAATTTTTTCACAGCACAGTAACATCAGAAATGAATAATATAAAAAGGTTTTCCAACATAATTGCCAATTAAAATAATTATTGTGAATTAGAAACTTGAGAGATCTTGAGACTCTGAGACATATAATATTGTAAATTGTAAACGTATCAAATTATAAATAATTTATTTAAAATAAGCTAAATTTAATTTAATTTGATATTTCGAATGCAAGACCTAAATTTCCAAGAATTCTCAATTTTGTTAACGTTCATATACTCTTTAGTACCTAGGTACCTAGGTAACATTTGAACTCTTGTTTTAAATAAATATTCATATTCATTTAGTTAGTAAAGCTAGTTTAAAATAATTAAACCAGCCAATTTAATTTCAGTTTTCAGTAAATTATTAAAATAATTTCGGTTTAAAGTGGGATAATCGTTTTACGCAAAGCAAATGAAGTCCTCATAGAAATCCAAATAACTGCCTTATTATTCGGATTTCTATGAGTCCTACCTTTATTCACATTCCAGCCTACCTATAATAATACTTACTATAAAAAAAACAGTTCTTTCATCACACTTGCTTGTAAAGTGGCTCTTATTGCACCGCTTTTAGGTTCATAATGTAGCTTATAACGCACGCGTGCCTTTTACATTGTATTATTTTTTACTTTACAGTTTATTTTTAAATCGCAGAAAAGAGTTTTTATGCCAAAACAAAATTAAACATTTTTGGGAAAAAACAACTGTATTAATTAAAATATGATAAACATTTCATTTCATCAACTTATTTATTTTCGTCAACAAATTAACATTAATTTGTGTTATAAATTAAAAAATCTATTTAAGTATTCTATTTTTAATATTAGGCTGTTTGACGGTTTCCTTCGACCACCAGCGCGCGCATATCTGTATGTCACCCACTGTGCGATTACAGTAATCCGTGCTCCATTTTTCACAAATTCCATATTTGTCTATATTGTGTGTATGTGTTTTTCCTTGCAAGTGTGTTGAAAAACGTCGTATGACACACGTGAACATTGACTATTATACTCTCGGCTCCATTATGCCCTCGCCTTCGGCTCGGGCTGCAATCCAGACTCGAGTTCGAGTCAACTTAGCTCACTTGTATCATAATGTACTATTATACTTGAAATGTTCACTACAAACATAACATTAAAGTATTTATTAAACCTTTTAGCTTTTGACCGTTAACTTTATGTAGATATTGAGATAGATATACAGGGCGTCCCATCGCAATGAAGAGAAAGTACTTTAAATATTGGAAATATGAAATTCTAATTAAACTTCATTTAATAAAAAAATAAAAAAAAAACTGCATTCAAAGAATGTTAAAAAAATCTCTTGCCTGAGCTGGGAATCGAATCTTCAAATATGCCAAAAGATGTCTCCTGTATTTTTATGCCACCAATCGATAAAGTCAATAATGAGGATTAATAACATTATTCTTTGACCTCTTTGGTCAAGCCAGCCTTCTGGTCACGCGAGGTGTCGACCAGCCAAAGGAAACACACTCGGATCTCATTCTCCGACCGTTTTGACCCCAAATGGCTCAAAGTCATAGTTACCTGATAGGTTATTGTATTTGCGAAGCAAATACAATAACCTTTTTGATATGATGGAGCAAGGGTGAAGAATCCGAAGCCATAGAATCCGAAGCCATTTTGGCGCCGACTCATAATTAGTTATTTACTTACATTAGTTTAGTTAGGAAAAGACTAAAAGCTTCATTTTATTTTTCGCTTTTCAGTTTCTGATTTCGTCGGTTCAATTTTTTGTTAAATTTTTTTATATAATCACTTTATCTACTCGGCGTTGCCTGGTCCTTCCAATGTTACTCGGCTGTCAATTGCTTTATTTCAGGCCTCGACATAATGTACTATTAATATGTTTGGAAGAAGGTAACTAGCACATTCTGATAGAATTCATTACGTATTTATGACGTTTTGTAATCATTCAACAAAAAAATCTCACGAACTACCCTAACAGAGAACATAAAAGTAGGTATGACATCAACAAAGAGATAAGCGTCCTGCTTTCTCTGACAAGAGACTGTATTTCCGTCTTCTTCACTCATGCCGTTAAAGGTCAAGGGCATCCCAAAAGTGGAATATTTATGAGAGAATTGTGTCGGAAACGGGGCACAGATAAACAATGATGGTCCACAAGTTATTTCTCCATGGGTTACGATCTGGCCATCATCAATCTTAGGCGTGAAATGGAATGCACTAAAGAAAAATAACGCTGGCGACTTTGTTATTTTTTCGCTGTTTCATCGCTTGAATATTAACTTTTTTGTGACTTTGAAGAAAGAGTTTCTTTGTCTATTTATTCGTTGAAAAATAACTTTTTAAGGTCTATGATGACCCCAAAGCTGAGTCACATATGAATGAGATAAAGGCCCACCAGGGGCCTTACTCCCGGTCCCGACTGGATCGAGTGCTGTAACAATCGAATTTGAATTCGAGTTAGTGTCAATTCGTACTGCATTTCTTTAGGAACTGACATTAGCGCGATTTGGTTCAGAGCTCGATACAGGGAGTAAGGCCCCTGATGTTAAATAGTTTAAATACCACCTAAAGTTCGTTTATTTATTCCAGATACTAAATTACGAATCAGAAATGTCAAATTGATATCATCACTTTATAATAAAGTTCATTATTGCGTGTTTTGTCTTTTTTGCATGTCAATTTAGTCTGCGAGATTAAAAACAGATTTTAGATTAGGCTGTTACCTAAGTCTGAGACATGAAAATGGAAAGGCTCATGTGATTTTAATTCCTATTTTCGTTCTGTATTTCCCAGACGTAAGTGTAGGTATAACAATTCGAAATCCTGAAATCAGAGTGTTGACATTTCATAAGTGCCCGTAAAAGTTTGAAACATAAACCGTTTGAACTTTGAACTTTTTGTATCTAATGGCGGCGACCTTTATTTCCAATTTTGTACAAGATAACATTTTGTACAAAACTAACACATTTTCAGAGTAACAGTGGACTTAAATGGTGAATCAAGAATCATTGTATCGGTCAAATAAATTATACATACTGAAATTTTAATGGCTTCTTTCCCGAAAAGGGGTCATTGTACCAACCCTGAAATCGCGAAAAAAATATCAAGTGGTGGTAGTGGTGGTGGTGGTTTTATCGATTTAAGTGAACACAAAATAAATGTAGGGACCAACTGATTTTTTTTTGCGGTTTCAGGGTTGTTCCCATTGTAAAAGCTGTTCATAAGTTGTTCATAATGATGAGTACAGTGACCTCTTTTCGTGAAAGAAGCCATTAAAATTCCAGCATGCATAAAAGAGTTTTAATATTGACCCTTGTTCCCTAAAGAATAACTTTCGGCTTACTGGGTGTCAGGGAAACGCTCCCGAAACTGAAAGGCTATTAAAATACTACCTAAACACAATCGAATACCAATAATCATTAGCCATACTCATTGTTTTAGTGATTTGGTATTTTGCAAACCCGCAATGTAAAGCGTACAAAACTCGGGATCAATGCCGCGCATACTTCTTAGCCCACCTACGCTCGCAACGACACGGACTGCGTATGCGAGCGGATGTCATTCACCCCTAGCGCCAGCTGATATTTTATTTTAATTACAATGCGAACTTTAAAAAATTGAGTTAATAAATGCAGTTTTTTTGCAAATCTGTTTTATTTAACTGCCCAAAGCTGGTTATGTATAAAAATTTAAAAAAAAATATGAAAAAATCTAAAAAAAGAATCGCATTTTTTTGTGAGTTATTGGTCAAGTCGGCCAACAAAATCCCGGCCAAGTGGCCGAGTTGAGACGATTTAATTTTGTATTGGACAACCCGGCCAAGCATCTAAAGTACAGTCGGTTGTAGAATACTTAAGGCATTTTATGTCAATATAATTTTGAAATAAAACAATTACTATCTCGTTCCATAGGACTATCTATGAATGTTTCGTGCGTCTACAATTTATTTAACAACAAGAAAATTTGTCGATTCGGATTTCATAACCATAGACTACAGTATTTTTGTATTTTTATTCGTTAGATACTGAATATGTACCAGGCTAACCAGGCTACCAGGACTGCATAACATAAATAAAATAAATAAATAAATATCTTTGGGACATTTTTTACACAGCACCATCTAGTCCCAAACTAAGCAGAGCTTATACTATGGGTACTAGACTATGGGTACTAGACTATGGATATAATAATTATATACTTTTTTTTTGTAAATACAATTTATTATAATACATAAGAAACACCCAGACCAACACAAACACTTATGTTCATCACACAAATATTTGTGTCCTGTGGGAATCGAACCCACGACCACGTGATCATAGTGAGGGATATGTTTTCTATTTTAGAACCCTCGGGAGATAGATACTGAATATGTACTATGACTGCATAACAAACTAAGGGGTATGTTTTCTATTTCGAGAACCCTCGGGAGATAGACACTGAATATGTACCAGGACTGCATAACATAGTAAGGGATATGTTTTCTATTTTTAGAACCCTCGGGAGATAGATACTGAATATGTACCAGGACTGCATAACATAGTGAGGGATATGTTTTCTATTTTTAGAACCCTCGCGAGATAGGTACTGAATATGTACCAGGACTGCATAACAAAGTAAGTGATATGTTTTCTATTTCTAGAACTCTCGGGAGATACTAGAAATATCTCCTAAAACGTAATATAGTTGTGGTAGGACCTACATCTTCTTTTTACTTTTATTTTACTTTAATTAAAATGAATTTAGATTATGAAAGCAAGCGTGCTAATTTTGCGTCGTAGAAAATTTAGATTTTTGAAGTACTTAAATCTATTTTATTGAAGACATTTAGTTTTTTTAAAGTTGTTATTTGAATTTTTTTAATTATAGTATAGGATGGCGAAACGAGCTAAAGGCCCACCAGATGTTAAGCGGTTACCTTTGCCCATGACAACTTCAATACCACCCAGGCCGTTGCCTAAATGGTACCGCAAGTCGGTTCGCCAAACTGAAACATGAAGATCGAAAGTCTCATGTAATTGTAATTTTTATTTTATTTTTGTTCCTGACTGTACAGAAGTACTTGACATTTTCACTGTCGGCTGGGTTGACAAATACAAAACTAAATCGTCTCAACTCGGCCACTTGGCCGAGATCCTGTTGGCCGAGTTGTCCAACAACTCTTTTTTGTGGTTTCGTATCAGTAATCACCAGCACTATCACCTATCTTCGTTTTTGGAAGCGTTTCCCTGACACCCAGTATAAAATATTTTCAGAACCCCGGAATAAAATATAATATTTCAAAGTAAATCATTTGAAATAGAGATATCAGCAATTTCTGAACGAGTCACACAGCCAGCTGTCAATATAGTCATGTTCAGAAATAAGCTCAATGATAACAATGGAATGATAAATTGTATTATATTTTTAATGCGGGGTTTAAAAAATATTTTAAATGCCAAAAATTATTCTTTAGGGACCAAGGGTCGATATTAAAACGATTTTGACTTCTCTAAAAATCTAAAAAATAAAAAACTAGCAAAACTATTCCAACATTACTAAAAATCTTTATTTTTAGGGTTCCGAAGTCCTACAAGGAACCCTTATAATTTCGTCATGTCCGTCCGTCTGTCCGTCTGTCCTAATCCTTTACAGCTTAATAACTTCTATAGTTATAAACATAAGTAAATGAAATTTTGTTAAAAAATAGTCTACATAAAGATCTCAATTTTAAAAGAATAAAAAAATCGTTTTTACGTATTTTAGGGGTGGCGTCCATACATGTGGAATGGGGATGAAAATATTTTTTTCGCTGCACCCCCTCGTGTGGAGTATCATTGAATAGGTCTACTAAAATGAAGGTAATGTTTCATACACCACTTTTTAGGGTTCCGAAGTCCTACAAGGAACCCTTATAGTTTCGTCATGTCCGTCCGTCTGTCCGTCTGTCCGTCTGTCCGTCTGTCCTAATCCTTTACAGCTTAATAACTTCTACAGTTATAAACATAAGTAAATGAAATTTTGTTAAAAAATAGTCTACATATAGATCTCAATTTTAAAAGAAAAAAAAAATCGTTTTTCCGTATTTTAGGGGTGGCGTCCATACATGTGAAATGGGGAAAAAAAATTTTTTTTCGCTGCACCCCCTCGTGTGGGGTATCATTGAATAGGTCTACTAAAATGAAGGTAATGTTTGATACACCACTTTCTTATCAGGTGTACCATCTGCGAAATATAGCCCGCCAAAGTGGCTTGCAATGTGTCCCCCCCCCTGCCATTTCTAAACTATGCAATATAGAAACTTATAATCTTCCACATTGATAGAACTTTGTGAAAACTCTCTTTTAAAATTATTTCGAGTATAATGTGATTATAATTTTACGAGTTATAGAGAGAAAACTGAAAAATACTTAAAACGTCCTAGTTCAAATGTCATTGACCTTAGAGAAAAATGATCATAGCAAATAATGCTCCTTTAGTTACTTTCTATTTAAAAAAATCACAAAAAGAAACACACTTCTAAAATTTAGCTTCATAAATTTAGCGCTAGGTGGCGCTGTTTGCAAAAACTAAAATAGCAATGATTAATATTCGATTTGATTCTTTTGTAATTAGACCTACTTAAGGAACCCTATAATACTGAGCATGGCCCGACATGCTCTTGGCCGGTTTTTATCAGATGTACCATCTGCGAAATATAGCCCGCCAAAGTGGCTTGCAATGTGTCCCCCCCCCCTGCCATTTCTAAACTATGCAACGTAGAAATTTATAATCTTCCACATTGATAGACCTTTGTGAAAACTCTCTTTTAAAATTATTTCGAGTATAATGTGATTATAATTTTTTGAGTTATAGAGAGAAAACTGAAAAATACTTAAAACGTCCTAGTTCAAAGATCTTAGAGAAAAATGATCGTAGCAAATAATGCTCCTTTAGCTACTTTCTATTTGAAAAAAATCACAAAAAAGTAACTTTGACATGAGACACTTCTTAAATTTGGCTTCTTGAATTTATCGCTAGATGGCGCTACTAACAACACGCTCTGAGTCGTGAATACACCTACTTAAGGAACCCTATAATACTGAGCATGGCCCGACATGCTCTTGGCCGGTTTTTTATACAAATCAATGTATGTATCTCGCCATGATTCTTTCCATGGGGGTCAAAGTTTATTTTAAAGTCCAGACATTTATCTTGTACAGTGTGTGTGTGTGCATGACAGTGGTAACACTTCAATTCGAAAATCGCCTTTACTGCTTACGAAATAAAGATGCTGCTAATGTCAAAGTGTTACCACCGACATGCGGTCAACCGTACCTATAAAGAAAATGTGTGAAGAACTGAGGCCGTTTGCACTGGGTGGCGTGGAAGCAATGTTCCTTATAACTGATCTTATGACTCAATGCCGGACCCACAAATGGAAATATTATTGTGCCAGCAACTGAATACAGATAGTGAAATTAACAGCACAGAAAATAAATAACAGTACATTATGATAGAAGAGCTAAGATGTTCATTATACTCGAGGCTAGATGGCAGCCCGAGCCGAAGGCGAGGCGAGGCATAAGTAATTTCATTTCAGGTATATAACCTCGTGAGTGTATCTATTTTCTCTTGCATGTTGTATCCAATCCACTTCCAGAAGGATAATCACTTGGTCATGTCCTTCAAACCACTTGTTACGAAAAAGAGTTTTATCCAGTTTAGTGGATCATAAATAAAACAAAAACATATTTTGTTTACTGCAATAAAAATTAAAATAAACGTATATTGGCGTCTAGAGGCTTACTTGACTGTACGTAGGTACACGCCGTCTCGATGATAACATGCACCCACCTCAATAATATAATAAAAATAAGAATATAATATTAATATACTTTTTTTTGTAAATACATAAATACTTATAATACATAAGAAATACCCAGACCAACACATACACTTATGTTCATCACACAAATATTTGTGTTCTGTGGGAATCGAATCCACGACCACATGATAAACAGTCACTATACAGACGCCAATATACGTTTATTTTAATTTTTATTGCAGTAAACAAAATATGTTTTTGTTTTATTTATGATCCACTAATCATAAATAAAACAAAAACATATTTTGTTTACTGCAATAAATATTAAAATAAACGTATATTGGCGTCTAGAGGCTTACTTGACTGTACGTAGGTACACGCCGTCTCGATGATAACGTGCACCCACCTCAATTCTCAAAAACAAAAACTAATTTATCACTATCAATATTAAACAATGACTTACAACTTATTAACTTCAATATTTACTTAACATTGTACAAACTAAGCTGAATGGAGTCTGATACAAGTTTAGTTTGACTTTCAATTAATGCCAGTCATGAACTATTAGTTTTTGTATTATTATTATTATTTGTTTAGGACAAGTCAATACTTTTACAATTTAAACACAGCCTAATATGGCTAAAACCAAAATAACGATTAACACATTAGGACAGGCTGAAGTTCGTTAGAGTTTTGGGGCCACGAAAATGACGGATACGATGCATGTAGCGTCGAAGCCTATATTTTTCTTTTTGTCGATCTTCATCATCATCTTAAGACTAACTTCATAATGCGTTTCCACAGCTGCAGTGAAGTTACCATGAACAAATAAATAAATAAATTGTGGGATCTACGATGTTCACCACACTGAAGGGTGACTTTTTTTGAAACTCAAATCAGATACCAAAAAAAAAACAAACAGATAAAATAAAGTAGATTAAGTTTCTAGGGAACGGAGAACACATGATTCCTACCAATATTATAAATGTGAAAGTTCTGAAGGTGTTTGGAAGTTTGATACTCAATCACGCTGAAACGGCTGAACGGATTTGGATGAAATTTGGCACACAGATAGACCATAAACTGGATTAAAATATAGGCTTTTAATCCAGGAAAAATAAACATTTTTCGAGGAATGTGTAAGAGGTCTTTCTGTGATAAGACAAATTATACGCTCGCGAAGCCGAGGGCAAAGTCTAATATGTATAACAGATGAATAGGTAATTGAATACATCTTACAAGAATAAGATCAAACTAAGAAGCATGAGTTACGGGGCAATCACTAGCTGCGCGTAAACTTCAGCATAACATTATCGTGAAGATATCATCTGATCGCTTAATAGATGTATATTTTTCTGATTTATCAACCACGCCTCCTTATCAGCTGTTTACTCAGAATTATAAAAAAAAAATATATATATATATATATATATATATATTTTTGGGACTTTTTTACACAATACCGTCTAGTCCCAAACTAAGCAGAGCTTGTGCTATGGGTACTAGACATTGAATATAATATTAATATACTTTTTTTGTAAATACATACATACTTATAATACATAAGAAATACCCAGACCAACACAAACACTTATGTTCATCACACAAATATTTGTGTTCTGTGGGAATCGAACCCACGACCTCATGATAAACAGTCACTCAAACCACCAGACCACAGACGTCGTCAATTATGTACTGTAAATGAAGTTAACCAATACATTTCAGAATTCATGATAAATTCTTTTACTTACAACCGCTTCCTCAATGGCCTAAAATATTACGCAGACCAAAGTTCAATGGCCGGACGAAGGGCGAAAAAAATTCATAGGGTCACTTCGTTTTCAAGCATTATGTATAACGTAACGACATGAGTTATGAATGCAAGTGGAACATATTAAAAACGTTATTCCGACCTTAAAAATGGGAAAATTCTGTGTAATCTGAAATTTATTAATCAGCAGAACTATCATCATTTGAAATAGGTTTGAAAAATGTTCTACTAAACTTGTAAGATCATGTTTTGAAAATTCTGAGATTTTGTATTTTTCGAGATTTGTTTTTAAATGGACATTATTAATAATAAACATCACTCTATTCACGATAGAGTGATGTTTATTTTGAATTATGTCGAAAATAATAATTGCAGCAAAAATAATAATTGCAGAGTTTTCATATATAAAACAACTTCAAAACCAATGAATCATTTCTTACTTTTGATGTTAGTTTTACACAAAAAATTACTTATTGTGATTCTAACTTTGCCATTAATATTTCGATTTAAATTATTCGTTTTAAAATAATAACAGTTATCAGTCTCAAAATCATTACAATTATCTATAAAGTTAGTTTTATACAGTGTATACAGTTTTGGTTATAGTTTTAATTAGCCCCCGGCGGATTAATTATCAATCTTCTTCAACCTTATGGCAGCGCCAGACTCAGCGTATTTGCCCAAACATAGGTACCATCTCGACGACACTACAAAATAAATTTTATGACTTCTATAAAACAAACTATTTGTGGATTCAGTGTTGTGGATAATTAAGTCGGTATGGTTGGATTTGTTTCATCGTTTACATTAAATGACAATAAGAAACAGTTTTGCTTCTAAAACGAGTTTTTCTAAAATTGGCGTGTTCGCCCTTTCTACGTCATCGACGTTTTGGAGAAAATCTTACGAAGGCTCCTTTATAGAACTTAAACAAGCCTCTAGGCAACCATGTTTTATTTCTATGACCTCAGTTCACAAGTAAACACGGAAAGAATCTTAATTAATGCGGAACTCAAAAACTCCTATCATGTTTGTTAAATAAAATTTTCATTTAGAGAAAAGTTTGCTCAAATAATTAAAAAGGTATTAGGAAGGTTTACAAGGTAGCGAGCCTTCATCACCTACTTTTCAAGGGATAATTCGCAAAATGTAAGTGGGAAGTCAATTTTTTTTGCTTTATATTTAAGTCTTGTTTTTTCAATAATAAAATATAATTTTATTGGTATTTTTTTCTTGGAAAGACGAGAGTTTTCGTACTGTCATAATTTTTTATGTAAAATCAGCTGTTCCCTAGTTTGTGTTTACATACATCGAGAAAATGTATGGAGCAGCAGATTTTTTTTTTGCGATTTCAGGCCCGTAGTAAAAGTTGTTCATAATTATGAGTACAATGACCCCTTTACAAGTTTAGTATAAATTAAAACTGTTGTTGTATATTGGATTATTTCACAGCTTTTCGTTCCAAGAACTTCTAACATCGAAGCGTTTTTATAATTTTGTCGTTTATTTTAATTAATATACAGACAGAACAATCCTTGGGTGGGTGACCGTTTCATTGCACATCAAGACCCTCCAGTACCGAAACCGAATGTATCGTAAACTAAGCGACTAAAAAAACATGGCTCCCAACTCACAAAATTACGTTCGTTTGGCTTCACCTTAAGAGAAGCCATTGTAAATCCCGTAATTAATAAACAAACAATACTTCGAGTAAGTTAGTAGTACATCCCTTTCCGCAAAATTCGGTCAAAACCGCATTTAATTATCCCTATTGTGTTCTGCAAGAAACAGGGGTCTCTTTATTCATAACGATAGCCATTCAAACTCAGAGACCTTGTTTATATTAATTTTATAGCCGGTTCATTATTTAAACCTTCGTGCTCCCAAGATTTTAACAGATTTATACAGAATGACCCGAAACATGCAGATGGCACAAAATTAAATGGAAGTGGACTTTTGTGGCTCACACCCCATTTTATTACATACAAGAAATCGTATCTCTTATCTTATTCTTACCAATTGCCACTGGATATAGACTTATTTTGCTGAAGCACTTCTTCAGTATAGAAACTTATAGCCAATAACTTCTTTGACATCACTACTGGTATTGCCTGTGTACGCTTAAACTACTTACTACCCTCTTGATTGTACTACCTATATAATCTACCTGTGAAGATTTGTAAATGGCACAGTATTACATATTTTCAGCATTATATAGATTCTATTTGACTGTAAATCTTCCAAACTTTAAATAAATAAATAAATTATTTTGCAACCTTCAAATTCATCTTAGTAGGCAAACGCTCTGCGAATCCAGTATAATAATGCGTCCAGGGCGTTGTTGTGGCTGCCACGCTATTGTCACAGAATATCTAATAGTACTATCGTACTATTGTAGTGGGTCGGCAATGTTTGTTATCGCACATACAGACGGATTCAACGCCGTCTGGCGTAAGAAGTCTGCCTCACTACAGCGCAGACTGCGCGGCAGCCCCAACAAAATCCTGCACATGATAGTCAGCTTGTGTGGGCTTGTGCAGCTTATATTCAGTGTTTGGAGAAAACCATAAAATTAAAAGAAAGTTAAAGGAAGTTAGGTAAAGAATTGTGTCACCCTCTCTCTTCTCATGGGTGTCGTAAAAGGCGACTAAGGGATTCACCAGAGGATGGGCAGCAGTGTTCTCTGAGTATTTAACCAACCAACTGCGATCGCCAACCTTTCTGCCAAGCGTGGCGATTATGGCATATTCCCCTTTGGGGGAGGCCTTTGTCCAGCAGTGGACGTTTTTCGGCTGAAATGATGATGATGATGATGAATGGTTAGTGAGTGCTGCCGATAAAAATTTCTAGTGTGCCTTTTCTCTCACAAAGAAAGACCGTAAATACTTTATTGTAATATTTTAAAGTTAAAATGAGCAATAGTTATCAGAGAGCGAAAACATGCATGTTTAAAGTTTAAACACTTTTTTGCCACTTCGCGCTGCATATTTGAGCACTTTTTTGCCACTTTAAAAAGTTCGAAATAACTGTTATTTTATGTTCTTGCCATTGCATTATAAAGTTAAATAAAGTTTAAGTGGTTTCGTTTGAATAATCTTTTATTTCTTTGAAGTGGCAATTGGCAAAAACATTATTTCTACAGAAAGCTTTTTAATGTTAAATTCATCGCCATTTTTAGGGTTCGTATCCAAGGCTAGCAAAGGGCGTATTACTATTCCTAAGCCGCCTATACGTCCGTCTGTCTGTCTGTCATAGGGCTGTATGTTTTTACCGTAATAGGAGTCAGTTGAAGTTTTTTATTTATTTATATTATTGAGGAAAAGATGTACACAAAAAATCACAAGTGACAGATACAGGATTCTATCTGCTGTACTCCTTCAATTACAGGAGGCCACAGCATGCACAAAATTAATGACTGAGCTAACTTAAGATTAAGGTGAAAGTATCTAACTCAAGTAAAAACGAAAAAATATGTAGTATATATCTTCCTGTTTTCAATCGATTCGGGCACTTTTTTACATTATGTGTATTATTTTATATATATAACAACAGAACAGATGATCAATATCGCGAGTTTTTGATAAATCACTGTATCGCCTACAAAGTCTGGGCACAGCAGCAAAATGACTATATTATGTTACTGTCGCCTCTATCATGTACAATGTTCATGTATTATGTACATATACTAAATAATATACATATTTTAAGTAACTTACGTCCATACTACATGTTTTTAATTACCTATGTAAAGTGCAAGGAATCTCCATGGCAACAATTAAGTTCAAGCACAGACCAGTAAGCCTCAACTGGTCTGTGAGTTCAGTCAAGTCACTGAGGTAATATGTACTACGTACTAGAGAAGACACCTCGAACAAAATGTTTGTAGCACGTTTTAGAGCTCCTGCACTCTCACTCGCTTAGCCGCGCTCCCCGCGCGCGTGCTCCGCGGCCAGCAAGTTGCGCGATATTTTTTGTTTGTAATGTCTACTCTAGTACGTAGTACATACGTGGCACACTCAGAAAGTTTTGCGAAACTAAAAAAAATTGTTCTATACGTACATATATTTTTATCAAATCTTTTCAAAGTACTTTCCACCAGCCTCTATACAAAGATTCATGCGCCTAAACCAGTTTTCAAAACACTTTTTCCAGTCCGCCGCAGACACCTCGTTTACAGCCTGCTCGAACGCAGCCAGCGCATCTTCCGGCGACGAAAATTGTATCCCTTTGAGCTGATTTTTTATTTTTGGGAATAAAAAGAAGTCACACGGTGCTAGATCAGGGCTGTAAGGAGGGTGACCCAGGAGTTTGACTGGCGTGCTGTCCAGGAAGTCCCTCGTTTTGAGTGCGGTGTGCGCAGGTGCATTGTCGTGGTGGAGCAGTAGCCCGCGGAGCCCTGTGTTTGGTCGCTTGTTGCTTATAACAGAGAAAACTTCTGGCAAACATTTGGTAGTATACCATTCGGCATTAATGCTTCTTTGATCCCGTAAGGGAATTGATACCAAGTGGCCAGTCAAATTAAAAAAGCTAGCGATCAAAATCTTACCCCCGCTTCTAGATCGCTTCACTTTGGTAGGCGTTGGCTCATTTTGAAACACCCAAACAGTCGACTGGCGCTTGGTTTCTGGGTCGTATTGATAAATCCAGGACTCATCACCTGTAACGATGTCGTAAACACGCCGAGACGAGCCTGCTTCAAATTTGTTAAGCATATCACGGCACCATTCCACCCGGGCCTGCTTCTGAGCATCGGTGAGGTTGTGCGGCACCCAGCGTGATACTATCCTCCTCACGCGAAGATGGCTGTGTAGAATCTCGTGAACGCTTCCCGATCCAATCTTCAATATGTGTTGAATCTCCTGATATGTAATTCGCCTATTGTCTTGGATTAAATTTTTCACTGCTAGCACGTTTTCTTCGGTAACAGCCGTCAAAGGGCGACCGCTTCTTTCGTCATCCCCCAAAGTTGGTCGACCGCGCTTGAATTCGTTATACCAACGATACACGGTTGCCTTGGAAGGGCCTTCATCCATGAATGCCATTTGAAGTCTATCGTACGATTCATCCGGTTTCAGGCGACACTTGAAATCGTATAAAATAATAGCTCTAAAATGTTCCCGGCGCAGATCCATATTTCAGTGAGACACAATACTTTGAATTAACTCGCAAAAAATGTGGAGGGAAATTTTGAAATTGGAACTTACTTATTTTTACTTATAAATAATCATATTTTCGAAAAACATTATAACTGGCCAGTCTCCCATATATAAAAACTTTTTTTCGCAATACTTTCTGAGGGGCCTGGTATTACCTCAGTGGGTTAAGTACCTCCTGTTAAAAACAGCCGAAGTATATAGAGAACTATTAGTTCCCGGCCTCGCACGAAGGTGATCCATTTTTATCAGTCTTTATAAGATTAGAGTAAGATAAGTTACCCTTATATACGTTTCTTTAAACCTACGCCACTGTTTTTATAAAAAATTTGCGACTTGAAAAAAGACCTTTCTGAAAAAGGAGGAGGTTCTCAATTAGTTTTTTTTTATGTTTGTTACCTCAGAACTCCGTCATTTATCAACTGATTTGGAAATGTTTTTATTTTATTTTAAAGGATATACTTCCAGATTGGTCCCATTTTTATCAAAATCTATAATGGGATCCATATAGCGATATTGGTATTTTCATCAACAAATCAAGCATTTGCATTCAGAAAGTATAATTTGGTGAAGATCTGATGAAGATTTTCGGAAGAAGGGAATTCTTCAATGGATGACAGAAAATCATCGGGGATTGCAGCAATCGCTTATTTTTCTATGGTTAATGTCACTAAAAATAGAAAAATAAAATAATCTTTAAAAAAGTAAAAACCGACTTCACGTACAAAGTCGGTTAAAAAGTAAGAGTTGCCTGCCAAAATCAATCATAGATTGTTTGCATATTGCTAGGTAGTCACCAATGCTGTTACTGTTTTTTTTTTGGATAATTCGCTAATTTATTTTATCCGTACTTAATTTACCCGCAACCAATATGGGTACCAAGACTTTATATCAACTTTAACTTTTACTTCCAAAACAAAGTTAAACACAGGATTAATTAATTGAAGCGATGAAGTTTTCCTTCCTGGAACATTTAATTTGCAATGGCATAAACCAACTTTGTTCTTAATGATTATTTTGCTAGGTACTTAAACTTGGCCGTCATCCTTAATGAGGTGATTAAAACTCCTGTGACGACAAGGTTTCGTTAATTTAAATTTAAGAGAATTAAAGCAATTAGCTGTAAATTAATGATAACAACATCAGATGGAATGCGTCTTACGGCACGTAACTTTTACACGCACCTAATATAATCTATATTATAGTGCTTCACTCCTGGACAGCTTTTCACTTTATATAAAGCTCAAGCCCGATCGTGTATTTCAGTCACTTATGGGATGGCTCCGCCAAATACCAGCTTGCCGCTCTTGACTCGATTCAACGAAGAACTGAGAGGTTAATTGGTTATAAACTGCAAGTAAATTCTAAGCTACAAAGCTTAGCCCATAGAAGCACAGTTGCTTGTTTTTCGGTGTTCTACAGGCTGTACTTTGGAGAGTCTGCGCAAGAGCTCCATGAACTTATTCTGCTTTCTTTCATCGGACTACACGACGCACTGCAGGACATCATCCACATTTGGTAGAAATCTCTACTATCAGGACCAAGCGCTTTGAGAACTCTTTCTTAATGCGCACAGCCAAGTTCTGGAATTCACTGCCAGCATCTATATTTCCGGGCACTTACAACCCTAACGCCTTTAAAGCTGGAGTGAATCGGCACCTAATAGGTTTGCTCGCTCCATCGTCGACCACATCTTGACAAAGCTGTCTAGATTGCCGTCAAGAGCAGATCTTTATTTCATAAAAATACTATGTAGTTTAGCAAAAAATACTAAAAACAGGGCAAATATCTATATTTACCCTGCGAATATCTATATTTATTTTTTTTTTTTTTTTTTTTTCAATGTGGTGGTACCTGCGTAAGAAATAGATGCAAAAATTCATATTTTGCTCACGGCGCATTGTCTTTTGATGAACTTCTATGGGGTATCAGGTCGATGGCTAGTACGGAACCCTTACTGCGTGAATCCGACTCGCACTTGCCCGGTTTTATTACTTTAATCAAATCAAAATGATGAATCGAATCAAAATCAAACGCCATACGTTTCACTTGTAAGCCCCAACATAAGAAAGTATTTTATTTTATATTCAAAGTAAAGTAAACAGGCTATTTCTGACTCGTAGGCGTGAGGTACCTTAACTCAACATCTTAATTTGATAAACACCAAATTATAGGTACGACAAAATCCTTTGAAACAAAAATAACAAAAGACGAAAAGACACTTCTTTACTAAGACAAGAATAGAGAGAATCAAAAACAGTTTGGGTGTATTAAAAATAAATCATTCGTAATTACAATGAGCTGGTCGGTATTCATTAAACGTTTCCGATTTCAATTGGCAGCAGGCTCAGTGCACGCAAATGACTGATGAAACCGGTAAAAACCGAACATTATATACACATATTATCACGCCTGTTTCCCATAGGTGTAGGCAGAGAGAGACTATGGATTTCCATCTGCTACGATCCTGACACACCTCTTTCGCTTCATCTAGGTTCATTAACCTCGTCATGCATTGTCGTCGGCTTAGAGTAGCCTGACATTTTTTGAGAACGTCTGTGATTTGATTCCAACTCTTCCATCCACACTCGCTTCGTATACTTGTTTCGTCAATCTCCTCCGTCCATCCTCTCTGTACGTCTAAACCATATAAATCTAAATATTAAGTTAAGGCGAGGTTATCCCAGACCTGTGAGCTAAATAACGCTACCCCAGCCCCCGCCAATTCAGCGCGACGTATTTATTCTCGATGCGCTTATTGTTTCATTTATTTTGCATTTCGAACAAAAGCGGGGGGAGCGCATCGTAAAAAGGCGACGCAGGTCCACCCTTGACGACGTCCGGATGGACACTAAAATGTCACTAAATGCGCTGTGCGCGAGCCATTTCACTTATTTAAATTTTAATTAAAACATAACTATTAATATCAAAAAATTGACTGTATAAGTTACTTTGTAATACCATTATCTTTTTATTGCATGTAATTTTTATAGCATTTCGTGCTGTATTTAGAACATTAAAACGAAAAATGCTTTTATAATCGGCATTGTTTCGGATTTTTTTTCAATCGACAAAAATACAATGTATCTTGTTTTTATCTTTTAAATTCGCTAACATAAGCATGTATCTGTAACATATTTTTTTTTCGGGTTTCTTTATCACAATTTGACTATTTTAGACCGAATTTCGCAAGACGCAAATTGGGATAACAGGCCGTTAATAGAAATGATATTTACTCTCTTTTAATACTGGAATACGAGTCACCGGTTCGCCGCTAACAACATATAAATATGCAATTACGCCCACAATTTTTCTAGCATAAAATGCAAAATTAATTAAGCCTAAAAGAAATCCGCTGTAAGATAGCTGCAAAATACAATTTTAGTGACTCCGCGTCAAAAACTGCATTGATGAACCAGTGAACGGTTTGTGCACTGGTGTCCTACGACTCCTACGAGACACATGCACGCGACGACAAGTGCCCCTTTTAAGTGCGCCTTTTCCACTTCTATTACCTTATTATTTAGATTTCTATGGTCCAAACCATATTAACCTTTTTCAATCTTTGTCACTACATCTTCTTTCACTCCACATCGCTCCTTTGTCACGTTATTCCTTACTTTATCTCTCAAAGTTACACAACCAACACTTCTCAAAACTCTCATTTCTACTGCATTTATTCTGCTTTCATGTTTCTTTTGCCATACACAACTTTCTAGTTTACACCATACAAAAGTGTAAGCACCACAGAAATGGATAGAATGGCCATGTGGGCAGGGCGCGCATGTCAGCACCATGCACCATAGTGCAGGTTATTTCAAAGCCTTTCTCAGCACGCCTTATGACTTGTTTCTATAAATACTGTAACAAAAACCAGTACAAAAAAAACTGTAGCAAAAATGACTTATTGTGCTGTTTCTAACTGCAGAAAAAAAAGCTGTAAAGTTCATTTTTTTTTTTTTTTTTTTTTTTTAAATAATGACTTCTGAATGTAAGTCGTAGTTTGTTCGGAAAGTTGCCACGCATGAATCGAAAGTAAAATTGTGATAACAATCATTCTATCTATTTCTGTGGTAGGCACTAACACTCCCCCATGAACAGCCAGCCGTGATGCAAACAAATCTAAAAGAAAGCCTAACTTGAAAAAACTTAATCTAAATCACACATTTTATTGAACACACGTCAATGCTTACATAAGATATCACACTTTAATTAACAAACTATTCAGTTAATCGAACTTCTGTTGGGATATCATCAACCCTAACTTTTTGTAAAACTAATAATGAACTTTATTTAAAAGGCACTAATTACATTTTTCGAGTATAAAATCTGTGGCCTGGTGCTAAAAGGCCCAACATCAAAAAATTATAATTTCGGTAATCAGCATTTGAACAATCAACACATTTTGATATATACCTTTTTATGTTATTATTATCTGTTTTTATGTAGATTTTTGTGATGTAATAATACCTAGTAGTTTATGAAATTGTTGCATAACATATTAAAACACGAGTGTGAGTTTAAGAACCGAGCCGTAAGCGAGGTTTTTAATAGTATCACACGAGTGTTTTAATACCTAGTTATGTCAGTTTCATACACTATTTTATCTAAACTCATACAATTTTAAATAAAATACCAAAGTCAAAATCTTGGTAACATTTTCGTAGTTTTTCTTGATTTTTCTGGTAAAAGATTGTTCGTCATTTACGTTGCTGCATCCAGAAATTCAGGCGGGGTCATATTCTCCTCAGTTCAGTATCACTACTGTAGTCAGATATTTTTGCCCAGAATAAAACTTTAGATGTACAAAACCATAATAATAACGTAAACAATTACAATAAATTTACAAGTTATGATGACCAAATCCAGTAGGCCGTGGCGCGCGGCAGCGCACGCGCGCTAGTGCGCGCCTACACAGATAATAAAATATAGTTTGGCGAAAACATTATAATTGGAACTAATTTTCTATCCTTGTCAGGATTCCGTCAATCTCTGTTTTATCATATAAAAAATATGCCTGTAAACACTTAAATATAATTAAAAGCAATATGACAATCCAAAGTTCTGCTAAAAACGCGATTTTAGACGATAACATTTTTCAATGTATGACTGTGGCGCCACCCTAAATTTTGTGTATTCTTTGGTGCCAAACTGTACGACTGCAAAAAAAAAGGATTGAAAACACCTTTTTTGGGTTGAAGTGGCATTAAAAACTCCTTAGTTGGGCTGAAGTGTGCGGTTATGGAAAAAATAAATTACCGCATTGTATTGTTCAGAAAACTGTATCGTAATGAAACTTTTTAGATTCATTACAGGTGCATGTATGTAAAGTATGTCATTATGACATTACTTTCGAGTTCATAATTCGAATTTTACGATATGAGTGTAGATAATAGTAGTTTATGAAACTGTTGCATAATAGGGGTTATTAAAACACGAGTGTGAGTTTAAAAACCGAGCCGTAGGCGAGGTTTTTAATAGTATCACACGAGTGTTTTAATACCTAATTATGTCAGTTTCATACACTATTTTATCTACACTCATACAATTTTAAATAAAATACTTGGTAACATTGTCGTTGTTTTTCTTGATTTCTCTGGTAAAAGATTGTTCGTCATTTACGTTGCTGCATCCAGAAATTCAGGCGGGGTCATATTCTCCTCAGTTCAGTATCACTGCTGTAGTCAGATATTTTTTCCCAGATTAAAACTTTCGACATACAAAACCATAATAATAACGTAAACAATAACAATAAATTTTCAAGTAACGATGACCAAATCCAGTAGGCCGCGGCCGTGGCGCGCGGCCGCGCACGCGCGCTGGTGCGCGCCTACACAGATAATAAAATATAGTCTGGCGAAAATATTATAATCGGAACTAATTTTCTATCCTTGTCAGGATTCCGTCAATCTCTGTTTTATCATACAAAAAATATGCCTGTAAACACCTAAATATAATTAAAAGCAATATGACAATCAAAAGTTCTGCCAAAAACGCGATTTTAAACGATAAAATTTTTCAATGTATGACAAGTGGCGCCACCCTGAATTTTGTGTACTCATTGGTGCCAAACTGTACGACTGCTAAAAAAAAGGTTTCAAAACTCCTTGGTTAGGTCGAAGTGGCATTAAAAACTACTTAGTTGGGCTGAAGTGTGCGGTTATGGAAAAAAAATTAAATTACCGCATTGTTTTGTTCAGCAAACTGTATCGTAATGAAACTTTTTAAATTCATTACAGGTGCATGTGCGTAAAGTATGTCATTATGACATTACTTTCGAGTTCATAATTCGAATTTTACGATACGAGTGTAGATAAACACTTAAATATAATTAAAAGCAATATGACAATCCAAAGTTCTGCCAAAAACATATAACATTTTTCAATGTATGACTAGTAGCGCCACCCTGAATTTTGTGTATTCTTGGGTGCCAAACTGTACGACTGCTAAAAAAAGGTTTGAAAACTCCTTAGTTGGGCTGAAGTGTGCGGAAAAAAATACAGCATTGTTTTGTTCAGCAAACTATATCGTAATGAATTTTTTTTAATTAATTACTGGTGCATGTGCGTAAAGTATGTCATTATGACATTATATTGAACTAAGTTTACGGGACTTGTCGCGCACAATTAAATAAAAATATAACAAGCATTTTGACTAACCTCGACGTTTCGGTCAAGTTGCATTGGCCGTGGTCACGAGCAGACCGCGTCCAATGCAACTTGACCGAAACGTCGAGGTTAGTCAAAATGCTTGTTATATTTTGATTTAATTGTGCGTGACAAGTCCCGTAAACTTAGTTCAATATGAGTGAAATTCGCGAAAGTTTAAAAACTTCTATTATGACATTAATTTCGAGTTCATAATTCGAATTTTACGTTGCGTGTAGATAAAAATAAAACCGGCCAAGTGCGAGTCGGACTCGCGCAGTAAGGGTTCCGTACCTCTCAACGACCTGATACCCCATAAAAACTGATTTAATTTACGAGAGTTTATCAAAAGATATCAACGTACAGTGCGCGAAATATGAATTTTTGCATGTCTTTCTTACGCAGGTACCGCCACATATGTCTATGTTTGTCTTATTTTTAGTATTTGTTGCTAAACTACATAATATGCACTATAATTTGACCAAGTTTGACGCTGGTATATATTACGGTTTTGAAGATAGAGCAAAAACAAAAACGTTGAAAAAAATGCATGTTTTTTGAGGTTTCTTGTATGGCGACCCCCTTTGTTTTTAGACTTTTTTTTGTTTTTAGTATTTGTCGTGATACAACTCATAGCACCACATATTCTGAGAACATTTCAACCGATTACCTATTACCGTTCAAAAGATACAGCCCTGTGACAGACAGACGGACGGACGGACGGACAGCGTAGCGAGAGTAATAGGGTCCCGTCTGTCACCCTTCGGGTACGGAACCCTAAAAACAAACCACTTTTGGCCCAATTATTATTTACGTAACAGTAGTTTAACAGTAAGGAAATGCACATCCCATTAGCCTTTTTGCGTAGGTAATATTCTTTTGTAGAAGTAGTGTTTGCTTATACAATTTTAGCAGTAATCAATTTAATAATTTTGGAATGATTTCGCAGTACAATCCAATTTTTCACAAAAATGCACGTTGGCCCTTTTAGCCCCATGCCTAAGAACTAGTTTTCTTGACAAGACCATCGGGGACAATTGAACCCTTATCTTAAAGACGTCAAGTGCAAACGAAAACCGAACAACGATTGTTATCAATTAATTGAGATTAATTTATTACAAGTAGGTTTTACTTGCTATCGCTTGGGTTTGACTTATTGCTGATTTACAGGTATTCATTATTATTCAAGTAATGAAACTAAATTATAACTTAATTGAAGTGACTTCATGCATGTAAATGGATTTATTAATGATTTGCAAGTTATAATTTAGCGTGCAAGTAAACAAGTTGAACGGAATTTCCTCAATTATTCACTTGACACGTTTGGACATGCACGATTTAGTTAAATGGGTAAATTTGGCAGAGCGTCAGGTTCGTACTTCATGTGTTTGGTAATCTTTTTTAAATAAAAAGTCGAAGTTACCGGAAGACACACAGTAAAGTTTGTTCGTTTGTGGAATATCATCATCATTAGCCTATATTAGTCCACTGCTGGACATAGGCCTCTCCAATGGCACGCCACTGACATCAATCCTCGGCCACTCGCATCCAGTTGCTACCAGCCACCTTGCCAATATCATCGCTCCACCGAGCCTGAGGGCGTCCTACCCTACGTTTACCGATTCGCGGTCTCCACTCAAGAACCTGTCTACCCCAACGGCCATCGGTTCTTCGGCTAATTTGGCCGGCCCACTGCCACTTCAGCTTGCTTTTGTTTGCTTGTGCAGACAATAGGGCTTAGGGATATAGTGTTTTTTTTTATTTATTTTTTATTCTTAGTGTCAGTCACAGAAATAGATAGATAAGGGTCCCGTACATGTCTTCGAAAGACAAAATAAAAAAAAAACGGGCAAACCACGCCTCCCAAGTTGACGTAAAAAATTTAAAAAAAATAACTTTAATCTTTCAATCAACTCAGCCTATCGCAGTCCACTGCTGGACATAGGCCTCTCCCAAGTTGCGCCACAACGCTCGGTCCTCTGCCTTCCGCATCCAGTCCCCCCCAGCCACGTTCTTTAGGTCGTCGGTCCACCTGGCAGGGGGGCGCCCTACGCTGCGTTTGCCGATTCTCCACTCAAGGACTCGTCTGCTCCAACGGCCATCGGTCCTTCGACAGACATGGCCAGCCCACTGCCACTTCAGCTTACTGATCCTACAAGCTATGTCGGTCACTCCGGTTCTTCTCCAGATAATCTCGTTACGGATTTTATCCTTCAAAGAAACTCCAAGCATAGCTCGCTCCATAGCTCGCCGAGCGACTTTGAATTTGTGGACTAGCCCAACTGTCAGTGTCCACGTCTTAATCTTTACTTTACAACTTTTGTTTCTGCAGTTAGAAACAGCGCAATAAGGCATTTTTGCGTGTTTTATTTACAGTATTTACAGAAAAAAGTCAAGGTTTAGGTACTGAGAAAGATTTTGAAATGCCCTGCACTATGGTGCAGAGTGTTGGCACGCGGTATTTCGGTTGATACTTGTGTGGTGTCAGCTATGGTGATCAAAAATTTTGGTATTAAGGAATTTCAATCAAAAATGGATAATATAATAATAAGTGTTGAAACTTGTAAAGGCTTACTTTAAAATAAAACTGACAAAAATTTTGTATAAAAATTGTTAATTACTTGACTATTTAATAAGTGCTTCCAGCCAGCTTCAGTTTCAGTTTTACTGTTTTAAACTTATGTTGTTTCTAGGAATTAAGTAGGTATTTTAGTAAAACAGATTACAAAGAACGCTCTTTGTGAGCCTGAATCCTTTTCAAGTTTCAAATGTGAAAATAACAAAGCAAAACCTGACCCCTTTCAAAACATAATCGTTGTTTTGAATCCGTGGACCAAACCTTGAAACAAAATATGTTGGACGAACATTCTGAAATCAAAGGAATTACTAAAATTACGTAAAACGCAAAATGTTTTTTACTTCAAGGGAATCCTTGCATATGTTATTTTTATGAAAAACGAAAGATATTTCACTAACGCAAGTTCCTGGTTTGGTATTTTGCCCTAAAAACCTTTTAACCTACCTTTGTGTCCCTTTGTGTGAACAAAGATCCGTGTTATCAGCAAAAACAGAAAACAATTACGTCAAAGGTTTCCCAGAAATACCTGTTTACCTTTCGTAGAAAATGCAACAAGATTTACCAAAGAAAATAATTATGCGTAAATGCGGGCGGAGAGACTATTGAAAATAAATGTATTTGAAGAAACTATCGCTGTAGCTTTTCAAGTTATCGGCCACAAGCAGTGCGATAAATAAAATAAATAAATAAATATTTCGGGACATTTTTACAAAGCACCATCTAGTCCCAAACTAAGCAGAGCTTGAACTATGGGTACTAGATAATGAATATAATACTTATGTACTTTTTTTTGTAAATACATACTTATAATACATAAGAAATACCCATACCAACACAAACACTTATGTTCATCACATAAATATGTGTCCTGTGGGAATCGCAACCACCTCGTGATCAGAAGTCCGACACTCAAACCACTAGAACACAGACGTCATAAAATTGAAAAATCTTATTTGTAGAAACTATTGTTGTCGTTTTGCAAACTCTAGGCCTCAAATAAGTGCGATAAGGACAACTGTAGATCCGACTGAATAGCCTTAGTAAAACAATCTTAATTCGAGGTTTGGCTCTCGACTATTTTCTCCTCCGAAAATTTCACTAGTGGATCTCCCCAAATCGAGACCTCGCCGTAAACGTTTTGACGAACAAAATCGACACATTTCTCTGAAATAAAAAAATTATACAGTTGAAAAACAATGAAATTGGTGTTGTGCGTTTTTTTATGCACATAATTTTTTGTTGTTGTTGAATATTGACCCTTAAACGTACAGCAGAGTTCAAAGACTGTCCAGAAAGTGCTAGTGATTTTTTTTTATTGATTTTATGCTGATTAACTTTTTTTCTTACTGACAATTGCTAAGTTTTAGTATTTCTTGTTCAAATACAGGATATGACTAAAATTATTCATAAGTAACAACTTTTGACGTGGAGCCGTTTTTCAGATAGGCCCCGGGACTAAATAGGTCTTAAAACTGCAACTTTGGATGCCCACCAAATTGTTAATCTATGACCTAGATTTTTTGTAAAAATCGTTTAATACTCAGTTAACAACATAACAAAACATCACGCCTGTATTTATCCGAAGGGGTAGGCAGAGGTGTATAGCACACCCACATTTCGCCAGTTATGGTCCCATGTAATAGGGGGCGAGCCTATTGCCATTAACCGGGCATAAATCCATACTCCGGGCTGCTACTGAGAATTTCCTAATGAATGAACCCAATAACACTGCCTGACCCGGGAATCGAACCCAGGACCTCACGCTCAGCAGTCGCGCATGCGACCACTAGACCAACGAGGCAGTCAGTTAAAATAGTTATTTTTAACGATAGTTCTCATGCATTAGTAGGAAGAACAACAATATTTTTGCCCACTCTTTGCATGCCCTTGGGGGCATCCATTTTATTTTAAATATCATCGGCTTTGGCCTAAAGTTTTACGTATTTTGTAAATTATATACTGTGTAAATTTCAGTTGTCAGTAGTTTTAGATAGAAAAAGTGCCAAAAGTTACCGTATTTTGCACTTTTTCTATCTACAACTACAGCAAACTATATTTTACAGAGTTAATAGTTTCTGATTAAACTACAGTACCTACCTGTACTTCAATTGGTAAAAACGAATTTTCGATAAATTATGTGTTTAGCGAGTAATAGTATTTTAGTGATGGGAGCGCTACTTGACTGCTACATTCCCATTAAGCTGTTGGTGTGGTCCATAATCAGGAAACATGCTAGGAGGGTGATGATCATAGGTAAGACCTGGAGTTCATCTTTAATAGGATCTTTGTCGACGGACCAAGCGGTGTACAGAAAAACCTAAACTGGTTTATGTTCTACACTGTATCTGTCAAATGTATGTTTTTTTTTTTTTTGTGGAAATAAATAAACAATTAAATATAGGTGAAGTTGATTAAACTTAAGTGGCAGTGGGCGGGGAACATTGCTTGCAGAACGGATGGCCGATGGGGCAGTAAAGTTCTGGAGTGGCGACCGCGTACTGGAAGGCGCAGCGTGGGTAGGCCCCCACAAGGTGGAGCTTCACCAGGTCGTGGGTATCCGCTGGATGCGGAAAGCGCAGGACCGGTCGTTGTGGCGATGCTTGGGGGTTAGGTATAGGTACCAACCTTCTAAAGATAGGTAAAACGTAGGTCAAAACAGTCCAAACTAAACCCAAATCAGAATTAGGTACTCTTTGATCCCTTAATCGTTGAATTAAGCCAAACTTTTCCAAACAACAGATGTCCATTAAGTTATAGGATAATCTCTTAATTCGAGAACGTTCTTGGAAAATTTTGATGTAAAAATAAAGATCAAATCGAATGAAATTTTATCCTTCAATCCGTACTCAATTATTAACAAGGCCGGTTAAAAGATTTATTATAGTGAGTTTTAAATTTCTACGGCTTTATTGGATTTTCTTATCTAATTTACAGTTCTTGATTGCGTATAATTTATTGGGCTTAGTTATTGAGTTTATTTAATTAGAAATCGTTATAAAATTTCAATTTGACTTTTTGTGTTCGAATTCAAATAATCTTTAATTCGAACAACAAAATCCATATTTGGTTAGTCATCATCAGCATCATCATCATTAATTAATCAGCCGAAAGACGCCCACTGCTGGAGATAGGCCTCCCCCAAGCATCGCCACAACGACCGGCCCTGCGCTTTCCGTATCCAGCGGATTCTCGCGACCTTCACCAGGTCGTCGGTCCACCTTGTGGGGGGCCTATCCACGCTGCGCCTTCCAGTTCGCGGTCGCCACTCCAGATCGCGGTCGCCACTCCAGATCTTAACAGCCCCATCGGCCATCCGTTACCTTACACCATTTGGTTAGTAACAATTTGTACAACGTGTTATTGATATAACTGAAAACCTCTTAAGTGGTCATTGTACTCGTCAGTATGAACAACTTTTTCTATGGACCAATCCTGAAATCGCGAGAAAATATCATCTGTTCCCTACATTCGTGTTCACATACATCGACAAAATGTAGGGAACAGCGATTATTTTTTCGAGATTTCAGGGTTAGTCCCATAGTAAAAGTTGTTCATAATGAGTACAATGACTTGCGTAAACGTCTCTGAGGCACTGCAGAAACGGAGTAGTCGCAACAAAATTCTGCAGCATTATTATATTGTACGCGCAAAACATTTTACGTTTGCGGGCCCACCAGATTGTAAAGTATTTTATACTCTGAAAAAATGTTATTTTCAACGATACCCCACAGGCAATAGTAGTGACTTAAAGAAATCCTCTTTGCATTTATGGACGCCCCCCTACTTTGATTTGTAAATGCGGAAGATTGTCCACAGTAAATTCAATTGGAAAAAGATGTCTGTGGTCTAGTGGTTCGAGGGTCGAACTGCTTATCACGAGGTCGTGGGTTCGATTCCCACAGGACACAAATATTTGAGTGATGAACATAAGTGTTTGTGTTGGTCTGGGTGTTGCTTATGTATTATAAGTATGTATTTACAAAAACAAAAAAAAAGCACACAAGTATTATATCCATTGTCTAGTAACCATAGCACAAGCTCTGCTTAGTTTGGGACTAGACGGTGCTGTGTAAAAATGTCGCAAAGATATTTATTTATATTTAAAAAAAAATGACATATTTGGAAACGTCCTCCGAACCTTTTCCCAACTATGTTGGAAAACATCCTAATTTTAATAGAGAAGATGGTTGACAGTTACCACCTGTTTGTAACACAGTTGTTAAAATAATTAAGTCCCAAACAGCACGCCACATTGTAAAACATATTGATACTGTGAGTGATTACTCAAACACCATCATCACCACCATCGAAACGATTTTAATTAACAAAAATAGTAAGGAAGATTTTTTTTTTTTTTAAATATGTAATGAGTTAATGACGCTTGTCATCTTACGGCCAAAATTAATATCCAATCTATCTACGATTTGCTCTACTAGAGATAGGAATTTGACATAAGCTCCATACAAAATATGTCAAATTTATATCTCAAGTAGGGCAAATCGTGGATAGATTGGATATTAATTTTGGCCGTAAGTCTTCCTGTGACCACGAACGCTGTAAAGCTTTCGAAACGTCAGGTTTTTTTAAATATACGCGATATAATGCGGTTAAACTTGTTTTATTATAACTATGTTGGAGTTGGCTTATTTTGTTGGAATAAGAATCAATATTTATTGAACATCCTTCTCTAAAAGTCTCTCGTTCAACCAGTCACCCTGTGTAACACATCTACTGAAAATAACATACACCGGTTTCATGCTAGTTTTTGAAATGAGAAAATTAACAGCAACAGACAGATGGGAAATAGCGTTTTCCCGTTCCAAATGTGGAACACCGAAAACTATTTCAGTGACCGCAATTCTCATTACACAAAACAAATATTCAGAAATGCGTCTTTCTGGATCTGCTCCCCGATTCAGAACCATACGACAACTAGCAGTCGATCGATTCGGTTTCTTATCTCTTTTTCTCTCGTTGCATGAATCATAAGACGAAACGAGATAACAAACCGAATCGGTCGACAACTGGGTATCGTGTGGTTCTCAATCGCATACCAGTCCTTCGTCGTCATCAGTCACCATAAGTCCTTTGTAGCAGGTGGTCCACAAGTCATAATATATAATATAATAAATATAATATAATGTTTCATGCGACTTCAAAAGAACATAACATCAGTGTAGCCCACGTCACGTCCACGTCACATTTAGATTTGCGTTATACTATAGAAGAGATAATAGTAGTAGTAGTTATACCCATTGAATACACACTTAGAGTTGTCAGCTGATCTCACCTTTTTGCGCCATTTCGTGGGTAACGTAAAAGTTACAGCTAACTATTAAGTAAAACATACAAAAATACATGTTGTACTAACTGTGAGTTTGCACCAAAAAACATTTAACATGTAATGTCTCGAAACTTGTCATATGAAACTAATGTCACAACTTGTTTTGTTGATTGTTACATTCGCACTGCAGAAAACTGTGTAAATTCTTTGACAGATTTCAAGATTTGTTGTTGGCTGTGTTTGCACTGACTAAAAACTTATACATTGACATGTTTGTCTATAGATTTGTCACGACTGACGTTCGCACTGTTGCTTAATCACGTCTCGCAACTTGTATATAAATCTAATTTTTTTGTGTTTTCCAATTAGTTCGGTAAACATGTATGACCGAAAGCAGACACTTTATATTATCTTTATCTGTGCTTTGAAGTTTATCGAACTATGACAATGATTTCCACAGATCTATTAATGATTTCCATGTTTGTGAAATATGACCTAAATGACATCTTTCGATGAGTTGCAAGATTTGTCTCGAGACATTTTGATTCGAAATTTATTGTGAAACATGTCAATAGACTATGAAATGTCATACATGTTTCGTTTCAACAAGTTGTGTGATAATACGAACGCGATTGGATACATTGTCAGAAAATTGACTTTTCAACATGTTTTTGTGTGAATGTTTCGTCAGTGCAAACTCACAGTAAGGATCGAACCTGGGCCCTGTGGTGTCCGACACATGATGTTTCCTGCCATTTATGCTTGTATTATATATAGTTGCAAAATTTAGCATTATAATGAACCGGTCAATAATATATGAATTTTATGAATAAATGAATAAATTAACGCACCTGACGGGTGTCCCCTGACCGCACACTTTTTTTTACACGGTCTGTCGCCAAATTAAAAGTTGTTCTTTGCTATGGCCTGAATAAGCTCTTCAAATATAACTACGCATTTCTGATACCAATTGTATAATATAACATTAAATAAGCCTTATTGTAGTTTCATCAACTAATCAACTCAGCCTATCGCAGTTCACTACTGAAAATAAGCCTCTCCCAAATTGCGCCACAACATTCAGTCCTCTGCCGGAAGGCACCCAGCCACTACCCAACTACCAACCACTAATCCAGCTACTTGCCTCAGTCCTTCGACAGACATGGCCAGCCCACTGCTACTTCAGCTTACTGATCCTATACAAGCTATGTCAGTCACTCCGGTTCTTGTCCGGATAATCTCGTTACGGATTTTATCCTTAAAGAAACTCCAAGCATAGTTTGCTGAGCGACTTTGAATTTGTGAACTAACCCAACTGTCAGTGTCCACGTCTCGGCACCGTAAGTCATGACAGGCAGGACGCACTGGTGGAAGACCTTTGTCTTCAAACTTTGCGGTAAAGATGACGAGAAGACACGGCGAAGTTTGCCAAATGCTGCCCAGCCCAACCGGATCCTAAAATTTATTCTAGTTTAATGTTAGACATTAAATTTAGGTATCTTTCAACTCTCCTAGGTTTTCAGTCTATACCAATAATTGCCAACATTAATTTATTAGGTACTGTTATTATTTCATATTAATCAATGTTGTAGTAAGCGCTATCTCGTACTAATAATTATCCCTTAGGGCATGAATATCGGATAATTCTGAAATTAAATTCATTTATTGGTTAGTGTAAACGTTAGTTTTAGAATTTTATGTTTATAGCGTATTTGGGTTAATCAAAATGTTTTGTTATTAATGTTTAGTCTAGTGAATCTCAAAGTTTATTCTACTGTACCCCTTTACTACTTAAAATGGAAAAGCTCCGCCACCCTCTCCATCGCCGCAAATTTTAGTTTTTACAATTATCTTGTGTCAGTTTTTTAACGCTTCGCTAGCGCCCCCCTTTATGCTATCACAGGAAGCTCTGGTTCAATCAATCAATACAAAAATTAGTGACCGACTGAAGTTTCGGTTTCGGCCAAAAATATAGGTCAAAACCAGCCGAAACTTCGAGTCGGCTGAAACCCGTGTATTCACGTTTCCCGGATTACGTTCGGCTTACTTCGGGCGTGTATGCCTTCGCCAGTTGACCTTCCGATCACCGGCCGCTGGCGATTTGAGTAGGTATCTTGTCTCTACCTATCTATCTGTCTACTCATCTGTCCATCTATCTATCTATATATCTATCTATATTTTTTTACTGCCTCCTTTTTTTTTCTTTTTTTCTTTTTTTTTAACTGCCTCGTTGGTCTATTGGTCGCAAGCGCGACTGCTGAGCGTGGGGTCCTGGGTTCGATTCCCGGGTCAGTAAAAGTGGTATTGGGTTTTTTCAGTAGGAAATTCTCAGTAGCAGCCCGGAGTCTGGATATGTGCCCGGTTAATGGCAATAGGCTCGCCCCCTATTACATGGGACTTACAACATAACTAGCGAAATGTGGGTGTACTGTTACACCTCTGCCTATCCCTTCGGGGAAATACAGGCGTGATGTTGATGTATGTTTATGTTTTATATTTTTTACCCAAACTTACAAAACAGGATCGCTGATTTTTTGGAGTTCAGCGGTATTATTCACAAACGTTCGAAAAGTTTCCGTTTCCGAAGTGAAATTTGACCGGCAGATGAAACAAAACGACCACTTCCTACGACCACGAACGCTGCAAAGCATTCGAAAGGTCAGGAAAACCAATTTTAATAATAATACACGATGTAATCCGGTTAAACTTGTTTTATTAAAAAAAAACAAAACGATTAGAGAACCGAACGGATTCGGAAACGCAACGCGAAATTTACCAAAATTCTTCCGAGAGCCATTTGTTGTAGGGAAGCACTCGATGTAAAATTAAAGAACTATGAATAGCGTTTCCGAATCCGTTCGATTTTCAAATCGTATTGTTTCATAATAAAACAAGTTTAACCAGATTATACCGCGTATTAATATTAAAATTGGTTTTACTGACTGTGCGCAAATCAAGTTACGCACATTGGGGTCAAGTGAAAAGAGACAATTACGATGATTTCACTTGTACGTGGTTATGAACAGGTTGACAGCATGTTCGCATCGTTCGCAACAAGCACAATACAATGCACGACTTACCTGGTGGTGCTGCTGTCTGCTGCTCAGGGTTAATCTTCTACCGGCGCCGGCGATCTCTGGCACACACACGTTATAAAAGTTTCTTGTGAACACAGCCGATCAGGTGGTGTAATACGCGCTCGCGACGAGAGTGCTTCTAGTGTACTGCGTGGTGTACTGCCTCTGTTGTTCGGTCGGGTGGCGGTCACTATAATAACTTAAGGCATAGTACACACATCGCGTGATAGGGCAAGCCGCGCATTGGTCGGTTAAAAAACCGGCCGTTGTGTTTGGCTGAACTTGCAAGACAAGTGTCAACCTGCATTCAGTTTAGATACTGAAGTTTCGTTCGGGAGGAATTTACGTTGTGAGAACCTTACATCCCGCCTACCAAAATACATGCTTGTATTTTCCGATTAATAAAGATAAATAAAACAATTACTGCGATAATCCTATGTTACGATTTTTACTAATAACCTACTTGCTAAATAATTGAACTGGTATATAAACGAGTTTAATCTATGCTGGTGGGTAACGGACAAAGTTTCGTTAGTGATCGCTTGAAGAGCGAGCCATTAGCTATACGAACAGTAGCTACACGCACCACTCCGTCTGGGCCAGGATGCAATTCAACTACTCGAGCAATAGGCCAATGTAATGGGATAGTATTTTCGCTTTTGATTAAAACAACAGAATCTACGGCCAAAGGCTTGCAATGCTTCGTCCATTTGGCACGTTGAGTCAAAGATTGCAAATATTCGACTTTCCAACGCTTCCAAAACGATTGTTGAAAGCGTTGAATAAGCTGCCAACGACCCAGTCGATGTATTTTTAATTCAGTTAAATCGCTTTCTGGGATCGTTGTCAAGGGTTCTAACGTTAGAAAATGTCCCGGCGTCAGGATGTTAAAATCGTTGGGATCTGAGCTAACCGGGCATAACGGACGCGAGTTTAACATTGCTTCGATTTGTACGAACACGGTATTAAGTTCCTCGAAGGTTAGCGCTTGATCGCCGATGATGCGGTACAAATGAGACTTGACAGCTTTTACTTGAATTTCCCAAACTCCGCCAAAATGCGGGCTAGATGGCGGGTTAAAACGAAATTCTATCTGTTCCTCTTGACAAGCCTGTTGCATGTATCCACTTAGCTGATTACATGCTCCAACAAAATTAGTGCCATTATCGGGATGTATTATTTTTACTCTACCTCTTCTACCTACGAATCTGCGAAGAGCTGCGATATATGCTTCAGTAGACATGTCGGACACTGTTTCTAAGTGTAGAGCTTTCGTTGTGAAGCACACGAATAGACAGAGATAAGCTTTTCCTATCTTAGCACCGCGATGAGTATCTAGTTTTATTTTGAAAGGGCCCGCGTAATCTACACCAACGACGGAAAAAGGCTTAACTTGGTTGACCCTAGCTGCTGGGAGATCGCCCATGAATGGCTCGATAGGAATGGGATTCGCACGGTAGCATTTTACGCATTTCGATAAGCAGTGTCGAATCGCTCGCTTCGGAGACAAAATCCAAAATTGTTGTGTGATTAAATAATGAACGGTATTAAGACCTGGATGACAGTTTTCGCGGTGAATCGCATCGATTATGAGGTAAGTAAGTTTAGAATCCCGAGGGAGCAATGCAGGGTGCATGTGCTCAAATTCTAGGCCAGATTGCGATAGCCTTCCGCCTACCCTGATAATTCCACGTTCGTCAATGAATGGATTTAATTTACGCATTGATTTCGAAATTAACTTGCTTTCTTTGAGGCGAGTGAGCTCTTCGCTGAAATGTACAGCTTGAGTACGTTGAACTAACCTCATCAAAGCTTCATGAAGTTCCTTTCGGTTAAGACATCGATCAGAATGATCTAATGACTTTCGACTACGATTGATGAAGCGTAGGCAGTATGCTACGATACGTTGTATTTTACGGATTGAAGAAAACTTCTCGATAAGATTATCCAGAGGATGGGGATCTTCGTGGACCAGCAGGGTAAGTACACGTTCTTCAGATTTTGTATCAGTTTCATTAGATTCTCTATTTACAGGCCAAAACTCCGGAAGGTGTGGAAGCCAGGATGGTCCCGCCCACCATAAGTGACAGTGGAGCAGTTCCTCAGGAAGCAAACCTCGAGATGCGATGTCGGCTGGATTGTCTTCTGTAGGGACGTGATTCCAGTGAGCATTTGGTATCGCATCTTGGACATGGCTAACGCGGTTCGCAACGAATGTTTTCCAGCGGGTGGGAGGAGAATTTAGCCATGCAAGAACAACGGTTGAGTCGGACCAGGCGAAGATGTGGGTTTCCGGGAGTGACGGTGAGTACGTTTCTATGACGAATTTCAACAGATCAGACAAAAGGACTGCTGCACAAAGTTCCAGACGAGGTAACGATACTTTCTTAACAGGGGCCACGCGGGACTTTGCGCAAAGAAAGAAGATTTCGGAGTTGTCATCACTGTCAACGATGCGTAAGTATATGACTGCTCCATATCCAGCTACAGAACAAAGGATTTGACGGTACATTTGCCGAACATCTGAGGTAAATACTATAGCATGTAAGCGAAATGTCATTAAAAGTTCTACTATGTTCGCCTGAAGTTTGGGACCGATAAGTAACGCTTCGTTTAACGAGGAGCCACTAGTGTCCTTCGCGGACGCATTAAAAACCACATGGAGTTTCGTTGTGGCACTATCCGGGCGAATAATACTGTGGTGCGGTATGTAATATCTACATTTACTTAAGTCCTTGGTTGGTACTTTACTCATGTGACCGCTGTCTATGTAATCCCTCATGAAGTCGTTATATTGCTGTCGTAATGCAAGGTCCTTTGATAGTTTTCGTTCAAGGCCGTGGAATCTTTTAAGTGCTACATCACGTGACCCTGGAAACTCGTTACGTTCGGATTTGAAAGGTAAAGATATTATGTATCTTCCAGTTTCATCACGCTGATGTTCGTTAATGTATTTAGATTCACAAAGTTCTTCTTCTGGTGTTAACTTCGAACAAGCTGGTATATTTTCCAATTCCCAGAATTTCTTGACACTGTCATCGAGGCGGGCATCGAGGCTGCTGTGTGCTCCGTCATTGCTCACAAAGAATGAATTGACTTCGTCGCGATAACCGTTGACATATTTGGAGTTTCCCATGAGAAGCCAACCGAATACAGAATTAAGTGCTGAAGGTTCATTTGGTCCTCCGGTGACACTTCCAGTAAGCAAAAGCGAAGAAAAGATCTCAGCCCCGAGAAGAATATCGATGTTTCCAGGCAAATGACATTCCGGATCGGCCAACGCCAAGTGTTGTACGTGATTCCATGACGCTTTGTTGAGTTTGATGGAAGGGGTTTTACCGCAAATGTTAGGTAACGTAAGGGCCTCAACTTTGAAAAGAACCTTTCCACCAACCCCTATCTCAAGAGTAACGACGCTGGATGCGGATAAAGAAGATTGACCTAATCCACTTATGTTTCGATGCGATTCGGTTCGTTCTATACCTAACAACTTTGCAGCTTGTTCTGTAATAAAGTGAGATTGACTGCCCGAGTCAATCAATGCACGTAACGTTTGAAATTGGTCCTTATGATCTTTTACTTGTATCTTTGCAGTTGAAAGAAGCACTAATGATCTGTCATTAAGCGTAGTTAGAACCCGCGGTGTCTCTTGCTTTGATATGGTTTCATTGTCATTGTCATGCTGCGAATTATCTAAATCATTATCTCGGTGTAGAAGACTATGATGTCGTTTGTGACATTTCTGACAACGGAAGATAGACTTGCAGTCTCGGAGCCCATGAGACGATTTCAGACAGTTGAAACACCAATGATGACTCTTGGCATAATCTAAACGTTCTTGCACAGACTTTTGTGCAAAGGACTTGCAGTGACCAATTGAATGTTCTTCATTGCAGAAGGAACATTTATATACGCGTGTGTTACATACTGATGAGCCAGCCACTGACGGCGACTTTTCGTTCGTGTTGGATACAAACGCAGCAGTAGGCTTCTTAGGTGATGACTTATGATTCGGTTTACTGTCGTTTGATTTCACGTTTTGGTTACTCCGCGCTCGATCTACAGGATTAGACGTAAAATGCTCGTCACGGACAAGAGCTTCGCATCTGGAATAAAGAAACTGCTTTAGTGTTGCGAACGTTGGCAACTCGTTATTCGTATGCTCTTGTTCGAACTCGCATCGGGTAGCTGAATCCATCTTGGATAATAACTGGTAGCACAAGATGAAATCCCATTGATCAGTGGGTAGTTCGAGCCGTTTCAGAATAGCCAAGTTTTCATTGAACGTATCTAAAACACGACGGAGCTCATGAGCGTTGGTAGACTTCAAAGAAATATGTTGCATTTCTTTCCAACATGTAAATGCTAGCTCACGTTTATCTTTGTATCTCGCTAAGAGTGCATCATACGCTTCTTGATAATATTTAGCAGTAGCTGGGAAAATACGAATAAGTGCTAATGCGTCACCTGACAGGCTAGATACTAAATAATGCATACGCTCAGTGTCCGATAGGGATTCATTTTCGTGAATTAACGACGAGAAAATATCATAGAACTCTGGCCATGTCTTGATATTTCCCGAAAACTGAGGGAGATTAATTTTAGGTAGTTTTACTTTTACGTTACGAGATTGGCTTTGATTATGTGATCTATCAAATGATTTATCGATATCGTTATCCTCAGTAAGACGCCGATGTATGGTAAGAATGTCGAAATAATTTTCATCGAATTCGCTACGAAGTTCATCTTCCGTTTCTTCCGAGGAGGGATCGATAAGACTGAGTATGTATGCATGAGCCTCTTCGAAACTAGCCAAGTGTCGTTTTAGTTCAGAGAAATACGAGAGAAATATATCTAATTGCTTTCCATCAGATTCAGCGAGCTTTGCAACTTCTAATGTTTTAGCTAAACGATTATAAGCCAAGGTACGTTTTCGACGTAAACTCGGTAAGTCTTCAGGTTTGATACATTGATCCATGTCGGTGGACTTTTTTGGTTTAAGTCGACGTTTAGTTAAATAAGACATAACCGTTATTAACGAAGAAAACCGTTACAATAAATAAAACGGAACCCTAAAAACGTTATGTTCTCGTACCTAGATTAGTTGTAAAATAAATACGTAGTTCGTATTTCAAAGCAATGTTTACGAATGGATACTATTACTTAGTTTACGTTATGACTTATGACTGATCCCCTTGTTCAATGTTTAACCTTGGACGATTGTCGGAGTGTTTAACGATGTTTACAATATTTCGTTGGTGGTGACAAGAAAGGGTCGATTATATATGATTATATTGCACCGATAGGTAGCTACAAATTACGAATTTTAAAGAGAATATTTGTACTGATTTGCAATACAATCATAAGACAACACAATTCTTGTTACGATCCTAACCTTATCGCGTTTGGCCAATAGGTTGGTGCGTGTAGTGTAGTAGGTATACGTTAAGAAGCTACTTTCCTAGGTAGGTAGACCCACCTACTTTGGAATAGTAAGCACGATAATGATTCTAAATGTTATAAAAAATGATGCAAGTACGTATTAGGTTAAAGATCGCTGTGTTTATGTTAAAAACGATGACTGTTTAGATTTTTAACGATGAAATATGTGGCCAGAAATTTTATGAAGTTTTGAAAAAGGCGGACGGTGAGAAGATTACGACAAATAGAACGAAATAGATAACGTTCCCTGGTTTCGGCACCATTAAATGTGCGCAAATCAAGTTACGCACATTGGGGTCAAGTGAAAAGAGACAAATTACGATGATTTCACTTGTACGTGGTTATGAACAGGTTGACAGCATGTTCGCATCGTTCGCAACAAGCACAATACAATGCACGACTTACCTGGTAGTGCTGCTGTCTGCTGCTCAGGGTTAATCTTCTATCGGCGCCGGCGATCTCTGGCACACACACGTTATAAAAGTTTCTTGTGAACACAGCCGATCAGGTGGTGTAATACGCGCTCGCGACGAGAGTGCTTCTAGTGTACTGCGTGGTGTACTGCCTCTGTTGTTCGGTCGGGTGGCGGTCACTATAATAACTTAAGGCATAGTACACACATCGCGTGATAGGGCAAGCCGCGCATTGGTCGGTTAAAAAACCGGCCGTTGTGTTTGGCTGAACTTGCAAGACAAGTGTCAACCTGCATTCAGTTTAGATACTGAAGTTTCGTTCGGGAGGAATTTACGTTGTGAGAACCTTACACTGACGTTTTGAATGCTTTGCAGCGTTCGTGGTCGCAGGAAGTGGTCGTTTTGTTTCATTTGCTGGTCTTATTTCACATCGGAAACGGATTTTTTTCGAACGTTTGTGAATAGTACCACTGGTCCCGGATTCAGAACATTTTCGATTCGGTTTGTTATCTCTTTTTCTCTCGTTTCGTGAATCGTAGACGAAACGAGATCACAAACCGAAGCGGTCGACAACTGCTTATCGAAAATGTTCTGAATCGGGGATCGGGGATCAGTGGCCCGATTCACTAACGTTCGAAAAGTTTCCATTTCCGAAGTAAAATTTGACCGGCAAATAAAACAAAACAACCACTTCCTGCAACCATGAACGCTGCAAAGCATTCGAAACGTCAGGAAAACCAATTTTAATAATAATACACGATGTAATTCGGTTAAACTTGTTTTATTAAGAAACAAAACGATTTGAGAATCGAACGCATTCGGAAACACTATTCATAGTTCTTTAATTTTACATCGAGTGCCTTCCGACAGCAAATGGCTCACGGGAGAGTTTCCATGAATTTCGCGTTGCGTTTCCGAATCCGTTCGGTTCTCAAATCGTTTTGTTTCTTAATAAAACAAGTTTAACCGAATTACATCGTGTATTATTATTAAAATTGGTTTTCCTGACATTTCGAATGCTTTGCAGCGTTCATGGTCGCAGGAAGTGGTTGTTTTGATTTGTTTGCCGGTCAAATTTCACTTCGGAAACGGAAACTTTTCGAACGTTTGTGAATCAGGCCCCAGGGTCAAACTATAAATCCGAAAGGAAAACTTAGCAATTTACCTTTCTTCTTCGTATAGAACAAAAGAAAACTAGACTTAATAAGGAATAACAACTAATCTAGTAGTTAAGCAGCGATTTTATTTGTACTTTTATATTTGTTGTAGATATTGCGTGCGTAACACCTTAGCCAACTTTGAGGAATACAAATGTTATTTACAGATACGCTGCTCTCATGGACGACTCTATTTTCAAGCCCATACGAATCAAATTCCCATGTCTTTTGTTTTGAAGTTAATGTATAAGTTTGTTCTGTTAAGAGTATTAGGTATCAAATCTTTACAAGTTCCTAACTAATTAATAGTTGATATAGAAACCTAGCAACTCATAGCTAGCTGTTAAAATTATAATTAAGGTGTTAATAATATTACCTAAGTATTTACTTAAGTTTTAAGTGGCGGTAAAAACATAACGTTGACTATTGTCATAAAATAGGTAATAATACTAGTATTATTGTCTATTCTTATGCTATTGTTAAGGAAGAGTAGGCAGATAGGAATTTGGAGTAGGTACACTGAGGTAATATGTAGGTACTACGTACTAGAGTAGACATTACGAACAAAAAATATTGCGCAACTTGCTGGCCGCGGAGCACGCGCGGGAAGAGCGGGGCTAAGTGAATGAGAGTGCAGGAGCTCTAAGGCGTGTTACAAACAATGGATTCGAGGTGTCTCTAGTACGTTGTACAATATTACCTCAATGAGTAAGTACTGGGCCAAAAATAATGGGCCTGGGCCTAATGTTCGTGTGGCTGCTGGTCCATCTTGATACATCTGGAAGAAACAGCAGTATTTTAGGCCGGTGCAACCTGAGTACGGGCAATAACTCTTCTACGGGAATATAGACGCAGTACTGCGAATCATGCAAACAATCATAGTGAAGCCAAAAAACTGTGCTCCTTCATGTAGAATCAGCGCTCAATCAGCACACCATGCACCCGAAGGATTTTTACTTTCGCGATGCTTACTGGACGATGCCGCGACATGTGTACTGAGAGGGGTGAGCATGGTTTGAGGTGCATGTGTGTGCGTGAGCGCTGGTTGTACACGTAGAAGTATATATTTTTTTTGGCTTCAGTAGTATTTTTCGCAGCACTTCGTCTATATTTTTTAATATTTCTGTGTCTACGGGAGACGTTATTGTCCGTGGTGAATATTCTGGTACAGGAAGGGTCCGATCTGGGCTAATGGAGCTTTGCTCTGCGTGTCTGGCGGTGAACACAGTTTGGTTATATTAACAGAAGAATGACACTTAGGACACCCTTCGAGTCATAAATCTCACAGGTGGAAAACGGGTGGTCTATTATTGCTAAAACCGCATATTTATTCTTAATATAGAAGTGTTTAATTCTACGTAAAAGAAAATACCTAAAAGCCTATCAGGATTTGTAGCTCACCAGTATCGGAACTGAAAAACTGTTTTTTTTACAGACTTCAAAAAAGGAAGAGGACTATATTTATATATTTTTTAATGTTTGTTACGCAATATCACCTCCATTTGTGAATCGATTTCAATGTTTTTTTTATTATTAAATTTTAGCATTCTGTGTGTTACATACCATAAAATTTTTGTGAAAATATAATGAAGAACTTCGGAGATTAAGAAATGGATGGGAACTCTACAATGGATGACGGAAACTCGCCCGCGATTGCAGCAATCGCTTGTCTATGTATTGTTCATAACACTCAGAATAGTAAAATAAAATAAACTTTAAAAAAGTAAAAACTGGCTTCAAAAATACTATAATAATTTGTGTTTAGTAAGTCGGTGCCAATTTTTTCATTGACTCACTCGTGGTAAATCGAACTTTTACACAATATTGATTGTAAGACAGTTAGGACTTTACTCATGACGCGACGCGATGCGAGCGATATCGCATCGATTGTCGACTTGAGTTGTACGAACGTTCTAATTGATACCAAAAATATTTCCAACAGATTACTAGTTGCGCAACAGAAGAGAAACAAAGTAAGTAAGTAGTATGTCGAAACAAGTGCCAGGGCTCGCACGCCCCCGTACATTTATTTGAAACTAGCTGTGCCCGCGACTCCGTCCGCGTGGATGTCGGAAAATAACATTGTGTCATATTTATGAACACAATGTCTTCTAATATATACACATAAGCGCCTACACAGACGACTACACTATTTACCCATCATGGTGATGGAATTTCATGGAATTAGCCCTAAACTCTTCTCATTCTGAGAAGAGACCCGTGCCCAGCAATGGGACTGTAGTTGGCTGATAATCTCATGTTATTCTATAGTACTAACAATATCCAGTTCATAAACTCTTCTAATTTTGAGAAGAGGACCATACCCAGCAGTGGGACAGTAATGGATTGACTCCGTTATGTAATTTTTCCTATATTTTCTAGTTTCTTAACTCTTTTTGTTCCGAAAACCACTAACCACATATCTTCTTATTCCGAGAAGAGTTCCGTGCCCAGCAGTGGGGCAGTAGGTAATGGACCGATTATGTTATGATAATCTATTTATGATAATCTATATTGTTAAATATCCAGTTCCTTAACTCTTCTCATTCCAAGAAGAGGCTCATGCCCAGCAGCGGGACAGTGATGGGCTGACTATGTTATGTTATTCTATATTTTCTATAATACTAACACTATCTAGTTGTATTTTTAGGAACCTCCAAACAACCAACAATCATGACCTCTACTTTGTATTGTATGTAACGTAATACAATAGATGGGTCAAACTGTATCGCTGGATCTAGTCATTCGATTAAGATAAAACATACCCTATATTTTAGGTTAGACTAATACCAATACAATTGAAAAGTTTCATTACGATCCGTTCAGCTGTTTTCACGTGATGAGGTAACAAACAGACAAACAGACAGACAGACAGACAGACATAAATTTTTAAAACGATTGATTCGTGTTCTATTGCTTATTTCTGGTCCCCCCAGCCGGTTTTCGCGAAAAAAACTCAATGTGCAGACTTTTCGACCTTTACAATTTTATTATAGTATAGATAGATAGATAGAAGATAGATAGACAGGATCGCAGGGCATTAGAACGTACATGCAATTCGATATCGAGCAGATCTGTGAGCGATATCGTCAATCCATGCGATCTTGTCTGAAGACATTTGCGATTTTCAATACATTTTCTTCGAACACATGTTGCTGCGAATGCTGCGATATCTGAACGATTTCGGCAATCGATGCAATTTTGCGTCGCGTCGCGCTATGAGTAAAGTCCCTAAACTTCTCTACAGAATTCTGTTTAATCCCAAGACCCCCCTTTATCTCAAAGAACGTTTCAAGTTCCTTCATGACACACATACACGACACTTAAGATCATCGGAAAACTTGAGGCTTCTGATGCCAATGCATTCTAGTAAATTTTATGATAAATCTTTTACTGTTCAGGCTGTGCGTCTGTGGAATGAGTTACCTGTGTCTATACGGCGAGCTCAGTCACTGTTTTCATTTAAAAAAAATTGTTAAAGAATACTACCTTTCCAAATAGATTGTAATTTATTACGACATTGCCTATGTATCCAATCTCTATTCTAAATTGTAAGATTATTTATATATATAGGTATATTATATATATTTATGATACCTATATGTGTAATATCAATCAATCAATCAATCAACTCAGCCTTTCGCAGTCCACTGCTGGACATAGGCCTCTCCCAAATTGCGCCACAACGCTCGGTCCTCTGCCTTCCGCATCCAGTCCCCCCCAGCCACGTTCTTTAGGTCGTCGGTCCACCTGGCAGGGGGGCGCCCTACGCTGCGTTTGCCGATACGCGGTCTCCACTCAAGGACTCGTCTGCTCCAACGGCCATCGGTCCTTCGACAGACATGGCCAGCCCACTGCCACTTCAGCTTACTGATCCTACAAGCTATGTCGGTCACTCCGGTTCTTCTCCGGATAATCTCGTTACGGATTTTATCCTTCAAAGAAACTCCAAGCATAGCTCGCTCCATAGCTCGCTGAGCGACTTTAAATTTGTGGACTAGCCCAACTGTCAGTGTCCACGTCTCGGCACCGTAAGTCATGACTGGCAGGACGCACTGGTTGAAGACCTTTGTCTTCAAACTTTGCGGTATAGGCGACGAGAAGACTCGGCGAAGTTTGCCAAATGCTGCCCAGCCCAGACGGATCCTTCTGTTGGCTTCTTTCTCGAAGTTGTGTCTACCAAGCTGAATTGCCTGCCCTAGGTAGACGTATTCCGTTACAACTTCGAGTGCCGACCCTTCGACGAATATTGGCCTCGGCATGACATGCATATTGAACATTACTTTAGTCTTGTCCAGATTCATGCCGAGACCGACACGTCGAGAGGCTCCGTTTAAGCTGTGCAGCATTTCGCCCAGTTGTTCCAGCGTCTCAGCCATTACAACGATGTCATCGGCAAAACGGAGATGTGAGATGTTCTCGCCGTTAACGTTGATACCCTGTCCAGTCCAGTCCAGCGTCTTGAAGACGTCCTCTAACGCGTTAGTGAACATATATAATGTGTAATATATTTTGTGCTATTTATTTATTTTAGTTTATTAACATGCAGTAGTACCTACGCCACGGACTGCCACCATTACCTAGATCTTACGTCTTCTTTGTCCATCCAAAGGTTGTCTGGAAGATATCGCTTTTAGCTATAAGACCGCCCATGTACCCATAATTTATACGTTGTTCCTGTTTACTACTATTTTCACGGTGTACAATAAAGTATATTCTATCTATCTATCTATCATTCAAGCACACATAGGTATGCGCATCAAACCGTGCGCACCGCTCTCAGTACACATGTCGCGGTATCTTTCAGTAAGCATCGCCAAAAACAAGTATGTTTCAGGTGCATCTGTGTGCGTGAGTGCTGGTTTGTACATGGAGAAGTATGGTTTTGTTAGCTTCACAACTATTGTTCGCAGCACTTCGTCGATATGTTTACTATATCTGTGTATGTGACGTAAAGAATAACAAATTTTACGCCACTTGAAAGGCTAGCTTACATATATCTAAACTGCGGAACAGAAATCGAATATCCACATAGGGTTGTGAGCACATTTGTTTTGATCAAAAGCAAATCCAGGAACCGGATCGACAAATGCGTCCATTTCACAAATCGCTTTCTAAAAGGAAGCCGTTTGTCTGAATGACTTTGATGTACGCAAGACGTCCAGCTGAAGTTGAACTTAGGAATAAAGGAACACAAGGCTGGATACCTCGTTACACATGATATATACAAGCTGAAATTTTAATCGCTTAATTCCCAAAAGGGAATAAAAACTTTTACTATGGGACCAATCCCGAAATTGCGAAAAAGAAAAATAAGTTGGTCCCTACATTTGTGTTCACTTTAATCGATAAAATGTAGCGACCACCTGTTTTTTTTCGCAATTTCAGGGTTGGTCCCATAGTAAAAGTTGTTCATAATGATGAGTACAATGAACCCGTTTCGGGAATTAAGCGATTAAAATTTCAGCATGTATAGTCATGTTGAAAAGCTGCAATTTGAAAATAATTACAGTGATCTGTTTCACTATTGTAAACTTATTCCTATACACGAAAAAGTAAAACACACATTACTAACAGAAAATTTCTTTGACGAAAAATTACGAAAATATAACACAAAGCCTAGCATGACACTCCGCAGTACACACACACAACTTATAAAACCTGATTTCACCAATTTTTATGGAAAATTACCACCAAAAATAAAAAATGAAATAACACGAAACAACATAAAATCTAAACTTAAAAAACCGGCCAAGTGCGAGTCTGCCTCGCGCATTAAGGGTTCCGTACTTCTCAACGACATGATACCCCATAAAAACTGATTTAATTTACGAGAGTTTATCAAAAGACATCAACGCACAGTGCGCGAAATATGAATTTTTGCACGTCCTTCTTACGCAGGTACCACCACATATGTCTATGTTTGTCTTATTTTTTTAGTATTTGTTGCTAAACTACATAATATACACTATAATCTGACCAAGTTTGACGCTGGTATATATTACCTTTTTGAAGACAGAGCAGGAACAAAAACGTTGAAAAAAAAGGCATGTTTTTTGAGGTTTCTTGTATGGGGACCCCCTTTGGTTTTAGATTTTTTTTTGTTTTTAGTATTTGTCGTGATACACCTCATAGCAACACAATTTCTGAGAAAATTTCTACCGGTTATCTATTACCGTTCAAAAGATACAGTCCTGTGACAGACAGACGGACGGACGGACGGACAGCGTAGCGAGAGTAATAGGATCCCGTTTGGCACCCTTCGGGTACGGAACCCTAAAAAGGCCAGATTGAGAGTATCTACTCTGAGCATGCACGACGACGTTAATGAATGTAGATTAGAAGCGAAAGAGGTGTGTCGGGTCGAAATCCATAGTCTATATGTATGTATGTAAATAGCAGGAAAAACACCTTAGTAAATTTAGTCGGCAAGAAAATGGAGCTTTGCTGTGAGACGAAACTGCTTCGTTCTTTGACTGTTTATCACGAGTCACGACAGTAACTAAAGCAATACGTTATTCTTGGAATAAAATATAATTACATAAATCACGAGAACCTTTTTATTCAGCTGTTTCCGAAGTCGAAATCAAAAATACTTACTACAATATTTCCGTGATTCCCGATATGCTGTAATAGTATTGTAGAATAATATAAGTAGGTACTATTCTTAAGTCAGAAAGTTCTACTGTTCCTAAGAGTATGGATTAGACAAGCCTGCTATAGATAGTCGTTGGTTGTAAGATATCGTATCTTTTATCGGTTGCAAGCTGTCACAGCTTATCAATTTAGCAACCAATGAGAATAGCTACGAACTCTGCGCTGGTAAAATCAGTTTTTACTTTAGTAGACGAGTTCTTTTAAGGCTAGGCTCCCAAAAAGAGGTGACTTTTTGAAAACATATGCTGAGTCAAACACATGCTTGATCAATGTCAAAATTAATGTATGTTTTTTTCAAACCTTTATCTATCGTTTGGTTAGACAGTTAAATAATTGTTTGATTTTTGTTCGATATTTTGTCCGCTGCTGGACATAGGCCTCCCCTAAGTATCGCCACAAAGACCGGTCCTGCGCCTGGAAGGTGTGCGAGAATTATTTTCTCAAAAATGAGTTCTATTGCAACACGCATAAAATTGACGGGAGCGGCCCGCAGCTGTGCGTGTAAGGAGTGCTAGGGTGGGAATTACGTTTCGGGAGCGTCCTCTTAATCTTATTCATACTCCAAGGTTGTCTTATTTTCATTCTATTCGCTTCGTCTTCTATAAAAATAGATAATCGCTTACGTTCGGTACATTTGCCGATACCTCGCAATATTTACCAAGCTGAACAAACCTATCGAATGTCGCCTCTATTTATTTGTCCTTGTCCCGATTTTTGCTGGTATTACATTTTGGATTCCGTTTTGAGGGATGAATATTGAATAAGTATGACAAATATTTGGTATATTATGTAGGTATGTCATGTAAATAATGTCCTCCCGGCTAAATTTCGGTCACGCCAGCCAATCTTAACGGATACGGCTCTGAGATGATGGAGATCTGCGCGGGACATAATTATAGTTCACAAGTGTGTGCGAAAACACAGGATCACTCCCTATTCCGTCAACTATCATCAGATTGGACGGCAATTCGACACAACAAGAGAGAAATCACGCGCAGGACCGACAGCTTTACGTGCTCTCCAAGGCACGGGATTGCTGTAGCACCACCAACTTCCTGAATCCAGGCACAAAATATATTATAGTAGTACTGCAGGCTGCTAGTGATAAATTTTCTTGACATGTATGCCATGTAACGAGAATGGCAAGCATGGCGAGAATGGAGAGCGTTGATATTAAAAACCACTGTCTGAAAACAAAACAAAAAGTCGGTTCCCGAAATAACTTGCTCCGACGTTTGACCTCGACTACCTGGGGTGCTTCATCCCACGTTCTTCGCACCACAGGCTTGGCACTTAGCTTCTCTGCCGGTGAGTTTGCATGTCCTGTGTGGCATCGTTCCAACCACGCAAAAGAGGTAGATGTTGCCTTAAACGAGACGTGCCGGACAGTTACGGGCTGCCTGAAACCAACGCCGCTCAATATGCTCTATCCAACAGCCGGCATCGCGCCCTCAAGGGTCCGAAGGGACGTAGCGTGTGCAGTGGAGAAAGAAAAGCAGGAATCAGACATAAGGCACCCTCTCTTTGGTGCCCAGCTACCAACACAACGCCTAAAGAGCCGCCACAGTTTCCTTAAATCAACAGAGGCTCTACAAGGTTCTCCAGCTGAAGCTCATCGAAAACTGTGGCTGGAAAAATTACCTCCACCTGCACACTACATCCAACCCAGTGAGAGACTTCCTGTAGGGTATAAACTCCCCTGGCCTACATGGAAGTCCCTAAACCGATTGCGGACTAGACCAAATTTCTGGGCCAGCAGCGTGTGATTACTGTGCCAGTATCAGTAAATTTTTTGTACCGTCGACACGAAGAAGAAGAAGAACGAGAGTGGAAAGAAAATAAATATATACCTACAGGAAGGCTGAATAGCAATAGTTAGTCACCGTATGAACATGCTGAATTGCCAGGGATGGGAGGAGAAAGGTTTTAGTCGGTAAGCGTCCAATATTAGCACCGCCTTTACATTGTACAGACGCAGACCGCAGTCGCAGACACTGTTGTCGAGCCACCGAACGCACAAAGGAAAGATCTAGCTGACCAGTCCATCTCTTTGTTGCGCATGACCATTTGGGGTAAAAAGTGGTAGTGGGTTATTTAAGCCTACATGCTGGATCAAAATACATGGCGTTGACACGCGGTACAAAGCTTGGTCCGCTTAAATTTTGCCGCTACATCGCTCTTTACTATTTAAAACGCTCAAAGTATTCGTCCATCAGCTTCTGTGGTGACAAGTCTGCAGTAAAATTGGTGTTGGGCACTACCCTCAGAAGCTAGCTCAACAGCTGCAATTTGCAGTATGCCATAAATAGCATATTAGCAGTGTAAGAAGTGCCTGAAAACCACAGTTTTACTATCTATAACATTGTGCGTTTGCGAAGCACTGCTTTGAATAAAATGTACTGCTTGAGCCCAGTGGCCCCATTTGAGGACGGGATTTTCTAGAAGAAAATATAACAAATTTTTTTTGCTTTCCTCTTTTCATAAAAGTAGATACGTATTTGGCTATTAATAAACGTTTTCTAAACATGTTTTTTTTGCTGCTTAGTTTCATTAAACGAGTATCAACATAAAAAAAGTTTTATTTTTTGTTACTTATAAATTCTTTTTGAAGTAAATTGTTAAAGATTATCCATTATAATACAAGTCCTTTGAAGATAAGGATTTTTATATGGAATAGTTTACTGTTTTGCATGATAAAATTTGATTAATTCATGATAAATGGGCACCATTTTAAAAGGGTTCCGTGAGCGATTTGACATTTTTTTTAATTCTTAACGGGCTTGCGTTTGACTTTGACCGCCACCTCAACTGATGTTAAGGGGAATGTAGCCAAGTGACGCCCCCATCAGTAAAAAATATTACTCGCTGATCATCATTTTGGGGATCGAGTCACCCACGTCCGTAGGAGAGTACCCCTGTTCCGAATCCCTGCACGTGATCCCTGGGTGGTGCAAATCAGGTGACATACTGTGGTAGGTCACGGCCGACGGCTTGCGACCACCCACCGGGAAGACGTGCCGCCAAATGACCTAGTCGTGTTCCGGTACGATGCCCGGTGTAGCCACTTGAGTGGATGGGTCGAAATATTTCACTGCCATCCTCTCACCTTTGCTGAGCAAGCGTGAACCATCGTCGACCGCACCATCGCTTAAGGGGAATGTAGCAGCCAAATGACATGATTAAACTACTTCAATAGTTAAAAACGAATTTTCGATAAATAAATGATGTACTCAGCGAGTAATTATTTTTTTTACTGATGGGGGTGCTACTTAGCTCTTAGTAGCGCCTTAACAAAAAGCTAAAAGAATTAGGATTGTTTAATTATTGTGTCTATTTTCTTGACCATCAAAATGTATATTTGCCTTTAAATGTAATCTGCTATTATTAACATTATTTAACGACGCACTGCAGGATATCATCCACATTTGATAGAAATCCCTACTATCAGGACCAAGCGCTTTGAGAACTCTTTCATAATGCGCACAGCCATGTTGTGGAATTCACTGCCGGCATCTGTATTTTCGGGCACTTATAACCCTAACGCCTTTAAAGCTGGAGTGAATCGGTACCTAAAAAGTTTGCTCGCTCCATCGTCGACCAGATCTTGACAAAGCTGTCTAGATTGCGGTCAAGAGCAGATCTATATATCATTAAAAAAAAACGATTATTAGGTACTAGCCTGTGCCCGTGGCTTCACTCGCGTGCATGTTGTTATCGCGCCTCCCTCGAGAACTGTTCATTTCTCCGGGATAAAAAGTAGCCTATTTATTAATATGGGTTATGTTCTATCTGGAAGCCAAATTTAATTAAAATCCATTCAGTAGTTTTTTGCGTGAAAGAGTAACAGAAATCCATACATCCATACATCCTTGCAAACTTTCACGTTTATAATATTAGTAGGATTACCTTTTTAAAATCACGACCCGAATAATAATTACTTTCAAAATGTAACCTAACTTCTAAGTAAATGAGAGTCTCCTGTTTATTTATTTTGCTTAACTTTAACTTATCCAAAAGTTTATTTGAACATAATAATGTTAATTTCCTGTGAATAATGAAATTAGTGTCAACAATTTTCCCTTCAGTCAAGAATTTGGTCTTTGATTTTAATAAACTGACTCAGCTTATTCAGCCTAACGTATTTTAAAACTAGCTGTGCCCGCGACTCCGTCCGCGTGGATGTCGGGAAATAACATAGTGTCATAATTATGAACACAATGTCTTCAAATATATGCATATAAGCGCCTACACAGTCTATTACACTATTTACCGACCATACTATATTTTGTTTTTACAACCAACCGGCTAAGGTGATGGAATTTCATGGAATTAGCTCTAAACTCCCTCATTCTGAGAAGACGCTCGTGTCCAGCAGTGAGAAGTAATTGGGATGATTATGTTAAGTTATTCTAGAACACTAACCACATCTCTTCTTATGCTGAGAAGAGGCCCGTCTCCAGCAGTGGGACTGTAATGGGCTGGTAATGTTATGTTATTCTATAATACTAATAATATCCAGTTCATTAACTCTTCTCATTTTGAGAAGAGGGCCATACCCAGCAGTGATCAGTAATCGGTTGACTACGTTGTTATTCTATATTTTCTAGTTTCTTTACCCTTCTCGTTCCGAGAAGAGTTCCGTGCCCAGCAGTGGGGCAGTAGGTAATGAGCTGATTATGTTATGTTAATCTTTTACACTAACAATATCCAGTTCCTTAACTCTTCTCATTCCAAGAAGAGGGCCATGCCCGGCAGCTGGACAGTGATGGGATATGTTATGTTATTCTATATTTTCTATAATATTAATAGAATCCAGTTGTATTTTTAGGAACCTGCAACCAACCAACAATCATGACCTATACTTTGTATGCAACTTAATAATACAATAGAGGGGTCAAGCTGTATCGCTGGATCTTCTCAACCGATTCAGATAAAACATACCCTATATTTTAAGTTAGACTAATATCAATACAAATGCTAAGTTTCATTACGATCCGTTCAGCCGTTTTCACGTGATGAGGTAACAAACAGACAGACAGACAGACAGACATAATTTTTTTTAAACGATTGATTCGTGTTCTATTGCTTATTTTTCAAACCGGCTAGGGGGACTCTAGCCGGTTTTCGCGAAAAAAAACTCAATGTACAAACTTTTCGACCTTTACAATTTTATTATAGTATATAGATATAGATAATAATTTAATCGGAACTTTTTTCATAAAACTTTGTAACAATGAATTTATCCTATAGGTACTAATACTATAAATATGAAAGTTTGTCAAGATGTTTGATGTTTATAACTCAATCACGTTAAAACGGCTGAATGGATTTGGATTAAATTTGATTTGGAATAAAATTATAGTTCGGATTAAAATTTAGGCTTTATCGCCCGAAAAAATCTATAAATATATATAAATAGCTGTCGTTCCTGGTTTCCATACGAATATCTATGGCAGTCGTTACGGGTAATCAGAAGCCTGAAAGTTTGACAACCCCCCCTAGCCAACTTGACAATCTACAATCGTCAACGCTAATAGAAAACAATCAAAATGTATGGGAATGACATATCTCAACGAAAAAGTCATTCGTTTAGATATGTCATTCCCATACATTTTGATTGTTTTTTAAGCGTTGACGATTGTAGATTGTGTGTAGATTGTCAACTTGGCTAGAGGGGCTGGTCCGAATTTCGGTATAACCTAGTAACTGGGTGGCGGGGGTCTGATGACAGTAAAAAGCTGTGTAAAATACTGATGTTCAGCCGCATCTGCTGCCCGATTCAGAACCATACGATAACCAGTTGTCGATCGATTTGGTTTGTGATCTCTTTTTCTCTCGTTGCGTGAATCATCAGACGAAACGAGATAACAAACTGAATCGGTCGACAACTGGTTATCGTGTGGTTCTGAATCGCATAGCTGGTTCGACTGGAAGTCGACCCCAACATAGTTGGGAAATGGCGAGGAAGATGATTATAATATTGCCGGAAAATAAACAGTTCCCGAGAGATTCGCGAAAAGTCTTTCTGTGATAAGCCGAATTATACGCAGGCAAAGCCGAGGGTTAAATAAAAATAAATAAATAAATGTTTTTGGGACATTTTTACACCGCACCAAAATCTAGTATGGAATATAATGCATCTTCCTATTTTAAAAGTGAAGGGTATAGGCAATGATTTGTAATATATAAGTCTATGGGTATAGGTAAGATAAGGTGGATTTAAACCACAAAATATTATATGAATATGATTTACGCTTTTGTGAGGTGTTTAACGTCGAAATATAAATGACTTTGATGAACAAGCTTATAATACTGATTGCCATGAGGATATTTTGGGATACGACTTTGACACGCGCGCATCAGTCGAATGGAGGGTGCGGCCAATCTGGATGCCGCACGGGGAGAAGGGGCTCGCCTACTAGTGGCGAGCCGGGACCTGCCAGGGATGGTTGGGCAAATACAAAGCCACCAGTTTCCCACGCCCCCGGCCAATGGTCGTTAGAAGAACACCGTGATGGTTTTAGTCGGTAAGAGTCCGACACTGGTTCCGCCTTCCCTGAGCGGAGTGCGTCTAAGAGGATTTCCCCACGAAAAAAATGCATTAATATTTCGGGGGGAGGAGAATGAAGAGCGGATCCCAACCCCTCGGCTTAAGGTAGCAAGTGGAACATCGTGGTGGTTTTAGTCGACACTTGCCCCCGATTTCCCCGGGAGGGCGGAGTGCGTCCATGAAGATTTACCAACGCAAAAAAAGGATAGGTACTGGACGACACACAAATTTTGTAAAACCTGTGTGGAAACATTTAAATACTAGAGTCAAGTAGGATGCAAAGGGCTTCCATTTGTATATTTTGGAGTTCGTTGATGACGTTGTGTTAGCCTATTGTAAAATAAAAGTTTTTGCACATATTTAACATTTTTATTTCAACATATAACGGGCTTGTTTACTCGTAATGACGAAAAAGAGAATTTGGTACCAAAAAAGTAACAAGATGCATTTCAAAGATAAAACATAATACAAAAAAATATTAAAAAAAATTGAACCGACGAAAACAGAAACTGATAAGCGAAAAATAAATGTAAATAACTAATTATGAGTCGGCGCCAAACAAACAAGCAAAGTGCGTGCGAGTTACAAGTGGTCGAGCGGAGACGCATTTTTGGAAAGTTATTGTTTATCGTAGAAAATTTCATGTTGTATTTGATTTTATTTTGTTCGTTGATTGTTTGTTTGGCGCCGACTCATAATTAGTTATTTACATTTATTTTTCGCTTTTCAGTTTCTGTTTCGTCGGTTAATTTTTTTGTTAAAAAGTTTAATTTTTAATTTTTTTGCGGCTAAAATCTAACTCCAGGTCTCCATTATGTGGTAGTGTCAAGAACTACATTTAAGTGTGCCAAGTTTCAACAGAATCGGTTCATAGGTAAGAATTCAGTGGGTGAACAAACACCCATCCTCTGTTTTCTTACCTTAGGGGTCGATTTTGATTTTCCAGATTTTCAAATTTAAATGCGACCAACTTCGAGCTTCTTCTTCAACTATCCATTAAAAAAAGAATCATTAAAATCGGACTACTCTGTAAAAAGTAATGCGTAGTCATACAAAAAAAAAATATACGCGTTGAATTGAGAACCTCCTCCAAGGGCAGAAAAAGTAAATCGTAATCTTGTCAGGAGTCGAAGGACCTAATATTTATAATATTTGGGGCTAAAAGGTAAACTCCTATGTAAATTAAAACCTATAGATGGACGGTCTACCTGTATAGATTGGGTGAGGACATAAAACCTTATTATTGTAGCCAATTTCTGCACCTGTAGATATGATTGCCTTATTCATCTATTTGATGAAAATACGAATACCTAAAAGTCGTTGGTTGGTGGCCATTGTTGATGGTTCAATTAGAAGGTCAATGTCAAGGCAAGCTATCCCTGTAGAAAAGCATTACCTACTTACGATTGATTTATTACAAGCTACTTCAAATGGAAATAAAATGTCAATCTCACTCAGATAACTCTGGATGAAACAGCAGCCAATGACAAAAGCCTGGGTGTTATTGCAGTTGTTATGGGCAAAGGTAATCGCTTAACATCAGGTGGGCCTTTAGCTCGTTTCGCCATCCTATAAAAAAACTGCTATCACCCAAATAGGAAATATTACAATAATATTTAGACAAAAAAACACAGCAACGTGCGGGTTGATTGACAGCCGTTTAGCTTTTAATTAAACGTTGACACTTCGTCTCCAAGTTTTTAATTTCAAAATGATGGATGGCGATGACGCGTTGAGTTTCCAGTTCTTGTAGATTTTACTCAGAGTTACGAAAACATTGGTTTAAATTAAAATAGAGAAAATAATACCGGCCGTGATGTTTCCGTCAAAGACTTACTATGCGATATTTGGTCATTGCCAGCCCGCTGCCACTTCAGCTTACTGATCCTACAAGCTATGTCAGTCACTACGGTTCTTTTCCTGATAATCACACTGAAATGGCTGAAAGAATTTAAATTATAGGTCATAAATAGGCAACTTTTTATCCCGGGAAGATAAGCACTGCATCTTTCTTTCCGGGAACTGCTTAATAAGCAGTTCCCGGAAAGATGCGCGATGAAGTAAAGTAAAGTATTATGTATAAGTATTGTAGTGTGTGCGACAAATGGAGCGGAAGAAAAAATATATTTTTCTTTCATTCTTTTCTTTCTATCATAAACCGAATTATATACAAGCAAAGCCGCGGGCACAGAAAAGTCATGCCTAAAGAGCCTAATGGGCTTTGATGAAACTGGGAAAAGGATATCATATTATGTGCAGGATGGTTCCTGAGTTCGGGCCCAGCCCACACAACTGACTTTTGTAGAGCTCTTTTGTGAAAGAGCTCATCCGGGGAAGTAGGTACCTACTTCTCCGCCAAATAGTGATGCTTGCATTGCTGTTTCTGTCTGAAGCGTGTGGGTGCCGGTGAAATTACAATCACATGAGACTTTCCATCTTCATATCTCAGTTTGGCGGATCGACTTGCGGTACCGTTTAGGCAACAGCCTAGGTGGTATCGGAGTTGTTATGGGCAAAGGTAACCGTTTATAATGAGGTGGCCCTTTATCTTGTTTCGCCATACTATACAAAAAAAAACTTTAATGGTGAAGGAAAACATCGTGAGGAAACCTGCACACCTAGTGGTGTGTAACTCAGCTCAGAACCGGTTCAAATATTCAGATCAATAAACTTGAGCTGTTGAGCTGCAGCTCAATGACAAAATACGAAGCTCACGGCTCCAATAAAAGTATCAATCTGTTCGACATCGTCCGTTTCACGAGAAATAAAAGATGTCCATATTAACAAAAACCTGTTTGAATCGGTTGAGCTGGAGTGGCGACAGATGCCGAGATGCAGATGTGAGTCGCAGAGTGAGCGAGCAAGCGCAGCTCGAATAAATTGAACGCTCTATATAAGCTCAGTGACTCGCATCACAACTGGACGTAGACAGGGACACAAATTGAGCTGATCTGTGAGCCGGTTCCCAGTTCCGGTTCAAACACATGAACCGTGAGCTGACCTGCAGCTCACGCATTCTTTTTGGGTTAGTCATGTCTATGCACACCTGAGAGAGCTCCATACAGTTCTCGATGGTGTGTGTAGTCCGCATGAGGCCACACCATGGTAGACTAAGGGCTTAACCTTCTCATTCTGAGAAGAGGCCCGTGGTTCCTGCAACCAGGCTGGGTGTTACTACTGCCTGGCAGACCGCGGCCCGACGGTTAAATCAGGCGTTCGTATTTATACTAGTTGCACGACAAATCTTGACAGCGCGATTCAGGATTTCTGACGTCATCCAGTACGCCAGTGGTTTGTAGTAAGTAGGTTCTTTCCTCGTTGGCCAGTGGTATTTCGCATGTAGTGCGATAGATGTCGCTACACATACTTATAAGACTTCTATGATCACATTCACTGCATGGAAAATCTATGGTAGATAGATAATAAATATGTTCCACAGACTTTTCCCATCAATTTTATGAATAGTTCGTGGAAAAAAATAAGCTTTCATACACGTAACGATAACAATTAACTTTCATTTTAACTTTAAATATCACTTCATACTATATTTTTTAATAAAACATCACATTTAAGTAGGTATGATATCTGTGCACTTAAGTCTAGAATTCTAGATAGTTCCAAACATGTGTCAAATATTTACGTTTGTCATGCACCAATGAATAGTTACGTAGATAAACCAATACAGTTATTGAGTTATTTCTAATTCATAAATCCATTTAGTTATTACGACTTATTCATGCATGATATTCTTTTTTTTTCCACATACTAATTTTTTTCTTACACATTTGATTGATTTGCATAATTTTAAATTGATAAAAATGAATTTTAAATTGTTTTATATGTATTGAATTTTTTTTATTTTTATATTCATTGTATTAAAATCAAAATATTTGCACGATTGAAATGTTGAATGTAGTAATAGGCCAATTTTAACCTAATAAATGTTACATATGTTCTTGCAAATAAACATATAATTAATTCATGAAATGGCAGCTAAATAAATAAATATGAATTAATATTTATAAATATTTCTTGGGACATTTTACACAACACCATTTAGTCCCAAACTAATCAGAGCTTGTACTATGGGTACTAGACAATGGATAAATAATACTTTTTTTTTTTTGTAAATACATACTTATAATACATAAGAAACACCCAGACCAACACAAACACTTATGTTCATCACACAAATATTTGTGTCCTGTGGGAATCGAACCCACGACCTCGTGATCAGCAGTCCAACACACACACAGTTTTAGCCTCGGACGAATAAAAATGACGGACGCAATCTCGCTAAGAATAGATTGAAGCACTTAGTTTTTTCCTAAACTGACTATAATTTCGACATAATTTTAACACACCAGATATATATTCTTAAATAATAAATATAAATAAATATTTTTGGGACATTTTACACATCACCATCTAGTCCCAAACTAAGCAGAGCTTGTACTATGGGTACTAGACAATGGATATAATACTTAAATACATTTTTTTTTGTAAATACATACTTGTAATACATGAGCAACACCCAGACCAACACAAACACTCATGTTCATCACACAAATATTTGTGTCCTGTGGTAATCGAACCCACGACCTCGTGATCAGCAGTCCGACACTCGAACCACTAGACCACAGAGGTTGTCATGTTATTGTTATTTTATTTATGACACTACGACAATGACTACCGTCACACGAGATTTGTTGCGTAAACGCGCGTTTTTGTCTTACTATGGGTGTGCACACAGTTTTTATACATGGTTAAACTGTGGGTGTGCATGAGTGCCGGCCAGTCCGTACTTTTAAGCGAGGCGTCTTTCTATGGATGCCTCACTTTTTGTTCAGCGAGATTCCGTCCGCCTTTTTTATTCATCCAAGGTTTTAGCTATTGCAATTGTACAGAAGAAGGCAATATCGCGAATAACACGTGCCGATCAGAGCGCCATTTTAGAGAACCTCAACCCCACCACACGAAATAAAAACACTGTAAAGATAAGCTACCCTACATAATCAGGTCATTATTTATAAAATATTCTTGCCACCCGCATCGTAAAACATCGTGATAAAGCAGTGTTAAGTTGCCCATTACTCTTTAATGCCCGGTTTCTTACGTACTGTTAAATGTTAAACGCGGTTTATCAATTCCAGCTGTGATTGGTCGACCAAAATATTGACGACTGTAGCGTGCAATTCCCCAGTATAGGGAGTAAATGTCGTATCGTTCTCGTGTCGTGTGCACAAAAATTATTTGCTTCTATGTTATTTGTATTTACGGTTCAGTCGTATAATTTGCTATTCGATCTAACACGTGTCATGTGGTTATGCTTTAGTAAATTAGGACTGGTTTAAATTGTATAAATAAGTTGAAGCTTTCATGGACCAGTTATAACTCAGTAGCGCCTTTATTTATACCTACACATTTTATTAAGAGAAAATGCGGTTGGTCTTTTCTTCATACAAACGCTCTTGACTGTTTTCTTTCTGGTTCATAACCCTGTAGCAATGATTTGTTACAGTAAAATAAATATCAACTTTTACTTTGTCCTATGTTTTCGTTTTTGTTGGTAAATTATTTCTAGAAGCCCTAAAACATTCTCAAAATTGCCTATTTGGACCGCTGCCTACATAGACCTAGTGTATAAATTAGACAATTATTAATGAAAAAGGAAAAACATAGCGACACAGTATTTACATGTTTTAGTATTTGTCGTGATAGGGGTCATAGCAACACATATTTTAAGAAAATTTTAACCAGCTGTCTATTACCCTTCAAAAGATACAGCCCTGAGACAGACAGACGGACGGACGGACAGCGTAACGAGAGTAATAGGGTCCCGTTTGGCACCCTTTGGGTACATAACCCTAAAAATCTAAATTACTTTTGAAAGCTCCCAAATGACGACGTCTGTGGTCTAGTGGTTCGAGTGTTGGACTGCTGATCACGAGGTTGTGGGTTCGATTCCCACAGGACACAAATATTTATGTGATGAATATAAGTGTTTGTGTTGGCCTGGGTGTTTCTTATGTTTAATAAGTATGTATGTCCTGTTGTGAGACATTTGCGAGTTAGTACTTTGGTTTTTAAACAACACCCGAGTATGTTGAATTGAAACTTGTAATTGGTAAAAACGTGTGAAAATTGAATAAGGGTACAAAGGCTCGTGCATTGAATGATTTTCGAAGTTATATAATGCTGTAGTAGGTAGATAAAAAACAGATTTTAATTTGACGTTACTAAAATTATTAACCGACGACACGAATAGCAAAAATTTGTAAGAAGGCGTGTGTAACGTGCAATGTAGAAAAAGTGGGCGTTGCGCCGCGCCAATATATTTACAAAAAAAAAGGTACATAAGTATTATTTCCATTGTCTAGTACTTAATTTGGGACTAGACGGTGCTGTGTAAAAATGTCCCAAACATAGGTATTTTTTATTTTATTTAAATGCACCCGACATCAGCAGACTTGACCATCAGAGTCTACCAGTATGGTTCAATCAATCAACTCTATTACAGACAAATTACAATAACTTATGCGAAGCTTATCCCGAATTTTATAAAACCAGTAAGGTGAATAAATTTAGGATTTTTCTTATTTTTTTTAAGATGATTAATGCGGTTACCTTTTGAAAATTTGAAAGACTTTTAATGTTCCATTGAAATGTTAAACAGTTGTGTCTAAGAAAACTTAAGCATTTATATTTTTTTCAAGTTGAAAGCCCAATTCAAGTTAAATTCGTAATATTTTTTAGAAAAACGAAACATATTGACTTTGAGTACGTATTTTAAAACGAGTGTTATTTATTTTATATCCAAACGAGCGTAGGTTCTTTGTGTGCGATTAGTTTTTTCGTTTTTGCCAAAAGAAAGTCGTTTTGTAAAGCTGTCAATATTTTAAAATGGTAGACTCATTAGTGTTCTCATTAAAATTGCGAGTTATTTGCGTGTTACAAAATTGCTTATGAAAAACATGGGGCAAAAATATTTGTTTATTGTCAATTTAAAATATAGCATCTAAGATTATTCTATTCTATTATTCTATTCTAAGTAATTACTTACGGTACTGAAACGTGGTCGCTCACAATGGGCCTCATAAGAAGGCTCAAAGTCACTCAAAGGGCAATGGAGAGGGCTATGCTCGGAGTGTCCCTGCGTGATCGAATCAGAAATGAGGAGATTCGCAGGAGAACGAAAGTAACCGACATAGCCCGAAGAATTGCCAAACTTAAGTGGCAGTGGGCGGGGCACATTGCTCGCAGAACGGATGGCCGATGGGGCAGTAAAGTTCTGGAGTGGCGACCGCGTACTGGAAGGCGCAGCGTGGGTAGGCCCCCCACAAGGTGGACCGACGACCTGGTGAAGGTCGCGGGAATCCGCTGGATGCGGAAGGCACAGGACCGGTCGTTGTGGCGATGCTTGGGGGAGGCCTATGTCCAGCAGTGGACGTCTTTCGGCTGAAATGATGATGATGATGATGATCTAAGATTATTAGGTAGACGAAAGTGCTTAAAAGCATCGATTTGGTTAAACGTATTTTTAAAGGTCACCGGTTCAGTCCCCGGTGTTTAAATACTACACATAAAAATAATCATATAATTTGAAGGCCATTTACATTTGCATCGCGGAGACCCAGCGCGAATAGTAAAGGAAAGACTAGTCGACAGTTGCGCTTGGCTGGAAAGAGTGGATGAAGGAAAAAGACGCCTTTGCCCTGGCGTTAGGACAACATAGGCTGAAAATAGGATTGTATGTATTTACAAAAAAAAAGTATATAAGTATTATATCCATTGTCTAGTACCCATAGTACAAGCTCTGCTTAGTTTGGGACTAGATAGTGCTTTGTAAAATGTCCCAAAAATATTTATTTATTCTTCTTTTTAGGGTTCCGTAGTCCTACAAGGAACCCTTATAGTTTCGTCATGTCCGTCCGTCTGTCCGTCTGTCCGTCTATCCTAATCCTTTACAGCTTAATAACTTCTACAGTTATAAACAGTTATAAATTAAATTTAGTTAAAAAATGGTTTAGATATAGATCTCAATTTTAAAAGAATAAAAAAATCTTGATAACGTATTTTAGGGGTGGCGCCCATACATGTGAAATGGGGATGAAATTATTTTTTTCGCTGCACCCCCTCGTGTCGGTTATCATTCAATAGGTCTACTAAAATGAAGGTAATGTTTCATACATAACTTTTTTATCAAGTATACCATTTGCGAAATACAGTTCGCCAAAATGTCTTGCAATGTGTCCCCCCCCTGCCATTTCTAAATTATGCAACGTAGAAACATATAGTCTACCACATTGATAGACCTTTATAAAAAACTCTCTTTTAAAATTATTTCAAGTATAATGTCATTATAAATTTAATAATAATAATAATAATGTCTATGTCTTAATGTACTCCTTCGGTATACTCAAGTGGACTCAGACGGGTCTTGACGCTCTGGATCGGAAAGTCCGCACACTACTGACGGCATATCGTATGCATCACCCACGGTCATCGGTGATGAGGCTGTACATCCCGCGGAAGTGTGGGGGTCGTGGCTTTTTAAATGCAAAGACCCTCCACAACCGTGAGGTGTGCAGTCTAAGGGAATATTTCCTTCACTTGGACGTGGGTATGCATCGAGATGTTGTTGCAGTGGACAAGGGACTCACCCCGCTCTCTTTGGCTAAAGAGAACTAGCGCAAACCTGCAGTACTTAGTACCAAAGATCGCGAGGAGGTATGGCAAAGCAAGGAGCTACACGGGCGCTTCTATCAGGCTCTTCATGGACCCGATGTGGATGGCTTAGCGTCCGTGGCCTGGCTACAGTTCGGTGATCTCTTCGGAGAAACCGAAGGTTTTGTATGTGCAATTATGGACGAAGTTATGATGACGAACAATTACCGAAAGTATATTGTGAAGGATGGCACCATTGACATCTGTCGGGCATGTCACCGTCCGGGAGAATCTATCCGACACATTATATCCGGATGTTCGCGTCTAGCTAACGGCGAGTATTTGCACAGGCACAACCTAGTAGCCAGAATTATTCACCAGCAACTTGCTTTGAGATACAATCTTGTGGAATCAGAAGTACCGTACTACAAGTATGTGCCCGACCCAGTTCTTGAAAATGGCCATGTCACATTGTACTGGGACAGATCTATCATCAAATAAATAAATAAATAAATAAATAAAAAAAATAAAAATAAATAAAAAATCACTGACAGGACTATTGTTCACAATAAGCCTGATATAGTGGTGATAGATCGATCTGAGCGCCGCGCAATGATTGTTGATATCTGTGTCCCACATGACGGGAACCTTGTGAAAGCTGAAAAAGACAAGCAAATTAAATATCTTGATCTAGCACACGAGGTTGTCGACATGTGGGAGGTGGACTCAACAACCATTGTGCCGATAGTTGTTACGGCCAATGGCCTTTTAGCAAAGAGCCTCGACCACCATCTCATGAGGCTCTCGTTAGGCGGCTGGGTCAAGGGCCTGATGCAGAAAGCGGTTCTCCTAGATACGGCGCGTATTGTTAGGAGGTTCCTTTCTCTGGAGCCCTGACCGCCGGTAGCTTGGTCCCTGTACCCGATACCGGTGGGCCACTATTTTTTATATTTTTAAATGTTTTTTGTTTTTTTTTTGTTTTGTAAAAATATTTAAAAATATAATCAATATGTTTAATCAATTAAATAAAGATAATAATAATAAAAAAATTATTAGCAAATATGTTACAAAACAAATGAGCTCTGCCTCCTGGACTAGGTTAACCTGTATCCCATGAGACAGTGCCTTCCCTATGTACATAGACTTAGCTACATATTCGGTAAGTACATACATACAAGCTTGCTTGAAGTAAAATTATTAAAGGTATAAAAATGCCAAAAATATGGCCAGGCTGCTGATGTCGTTTAGTGCTTGTGAATTATAAATTAATTATAAATTTTTGAGTTATAGTGAGAAAACTGAAAAATACTTAAGACGACCTTAGAGAAAAATTATCTTAGCAAATAATGCTCCTTTAGTTACTTTCTATTTAAAAAAATCACAAAAAGAAACTTTGTTATATTGATATGACACACTTCTTAAATTTTAGCTTCTGAAATTTAGCGCTAGGTGGCGCTGTTTGCAAAAACTAAAATAGCAATGATTTATATTCGATTAGATTCGTTTGGATAGATATGTTAGACCTACTTAAAGAACCCTATAATATTGAGCATGGCCCGACATGCTCTTGGTCAGTGTTTTTTAATTTTAGGTTTTCTCTTATAGATGGTAATTGGAATCTGAAAACTCCATGTAGAGAATTTAATTACCTACTCGTAGAAAAATAATACGCTATCTCAATTACCCCTTCCTTACCATTGACGAGAGAGGAATCATTAAAAACTAAATGTACACAGGTGGATCAAAAAGCGATCTCTCGTTTCCAGTGGTGGTTCTGTCCATAGTCGGGAGCGGGAACACTTGAAAAGGCTTTATTTCCTTCTGTGAGGAGGTGATGCTCGCAAAGAAAGCGGCGGACAGGAAACAAAAGGCGAACACCTCGCGCCATCAGACAGGAGGAGGAGGCAGGAGACAGATTGGATGCCGCAGCACGGGGTATAATGAGTGGGCCTGCGAGTGGACGGTCAAGGTCCATGACGGTGGCACGCAGTCAGTGCGGTGACGTTGAGGCCACACGAAGGAAGGGACTCGTCTACTAGTAGCGAGCCGGGACCTGCCGGGGGTGGGAGGTGAATGCACAGCGCATCCCCGTTACAGACCCGTGGTACTACCGATTTGTTTTACTGGTGGGCAGTTTTTGGGCCGGTTCACCCTGGGCACGGGCAATAACTCTTCTTTGGATCGGGGTATCTTATTGCCCGTAGTGAATATTCTGGCACGGGAGGGACTCGATCTGGGTCAATAGGGCGTGACCCTGCATGTCCCTCTGAAGTTAGCAGATAGCACAGTGGAGGAGAGGATGTGAGTAGAGGAAACCTCTATAAAAAATTATGGGAGGAAAGGCCCTGCGGGTGGCGGACTCGGGGTAGTCTGCTGCCTGGCGTGGCTGCCGTGGCTGGCGTGGCAGGCGAGGCTAGCGTGGCACCTGTGGCTGGCGAGGCTGGCATGGCAGGCGTGGCTGGCGTGACACTGGCTCTGCCATCCCCTGGCGGAGTGCGTCCACGAGGATTTCCCTACGGCAAAAAAACAAAATGAATAAATTTAAAACTTTAAACATATCGTAGAACTGGATGCAATGTAATTTTAACCCACAATTGTTTTAAAAACGTAGTATAATTAAAACACTCAAATTATTTTAAATTATTTCTGAATGAATACTCATTTATTCACAAAAATATGTTACTTGACAATGGCTTTTTCTTTTTCGCCAAAAGAAAAATTCGAAACCATTAATGGCATAAATAAGGTGCAATGCCTTCATATATTCAAATTGCGAAGAAATAACTTCTTGCGATTTTATACAAACCTTTTGTTAAAGTCATAATAAAATATGAAGTTTAACCCGTGTTTTTCTTCTCCTTCAACTCGCTAAGTAATGGCAACAAATCAGAGTTAAATTATTACGGTACTTGTGGAAAAAGGCTAGACTGTATAGGAAAATATTCTGATAGAAATACTTTTCTCTTAGGATTTTACTTATAACAACATTGTGCTTGTATTTTCATTTAGTTTTTTTTTTATAGCACGAACAAAACTCAAAGAAGAGTATAAAATAGATGAGACAAATTTCATTAATCTATAGCGGTATTGAATAGATAAACCGCCATGGTTATCTAACATGTTGCGATCACATGTATCACGCTGTATGCTTCATGTTTCACCATAAGTTAGAAAACATGTTATCAAGTTGTTTAATATTGTTATTAATACGTGGGACACTCAGAAAGTTTTGCGAAACTAAAAAAAATTGTTCTATACGTACATATATTTTTATCAAATCTTTTCAAAGTACTTTCCACCAGCCTCTATACAAAGATTCATGCGCCTAAACCAGTTTTCAAAACACTTTTTCCAGTCCGCCGCAGACACCTCGTTTACAGCCTGCTCGAACGCAGCCAGCGCATCTTCCGGCGACGAAAATTGTATCCCTTTGAGCTGATTTTTTATTTTTGGGAATAAAAAGAAGTCACACGGTGCTAGATCAGGGCTGTAAGGAGGGTGACCCAGGAGTTTGACTGGCGTGCTGTCCAGGAAGTCCCTCGTTTTGAGTGCGGTGTGCGCAGGTGCATTGTCGTGGTGGAGCAGTAGCCCGCGGAGCCCTGTGTTTGGTCGCTTGTTGCTTATAACAGAGAAAACTTCTGGCAAACATTTGGTAGTATACCATTCGGCATTAATGCTTCTTTGATCCCGTAAGGGAATTGATACCAAGTGGCCAGTCAAATTAAAAAAGCTAGCGATCAAAATCTTACCCCCGCTTCTAGATCGCTTCACTTTGGTAGGCGTTGGCTCATTTTGAAACACCCAAACAGTCGACTGGCGCTTGGTTTCTGGGTCGTATTGATAAATCCAGGACTCATCACCTGTAACGATGTCGTAAACACGCCGAGACGAGCCTGCTTCAAATTTGTTAAGCATATCACGGCACCATTCCACCCGGGCCTGCTTCTGAGCATCGGTGAGGTTGTGCGGCACCCAGCGTGATACTATCCTCCTCACGCGAAGATGGCTGTGTAGAATCTCGTGAACGCTTCCCGATCCAATCTTCAATATGTGTTGAATCTCCTGATATGTAATTCGCCTATTGTCTTGGATTAAATTTTTCACTGCTAGCACGTTTTCTTCGGTAACAGCCGTCAAAGGGCGACCGCTTCTTTCGTCATCCCCCAAAGTTGGTCGACCGCGCTTGAATTCGTTATACCAACGATACACGGTTGCCCTGGAAGGGCCTTCATCCATGAATGCCATCTGAAGTCTATCGTACGATTCATCCGGTTTCAGGCGACACTTGAAATCGTATAAAATCATAGCTCTAAAATGTTCCCGGCGCAGATCCATATTTCAGTGAGACACAATACTTTGAATTAACTCGCAAAAAATGTGGAGGGAAATTTTGAAATTGGAACTTACTTATTTTTACTTATAAATAATCATATTTTCGAAAAACATTATAACTGGCCAGTCTCCCATATATAAAAACTTTTTTTCGCAATACTTTCTGAGGGGCCTGGTATGTGCAAAAATAGCTTAACTAAAGAACGGCGAATGTTAAAATAACGTTGTTATATTTCACTGTTATTTAAATGTAGACAGACTTATATGTTATATGGCAATCTTAAATAATGTGGACCGGGCATCAGTTGATTCAACCACGACAGTTAGTATTTGCCATGGTAGTCGCTATATTAACACATATTCTGTGACATTACGTACTAAGTATTAAGCTAGGAACAAATTATAAGACGCGACTTACGGTCGCGACCGTCGCCGCGTCGGTCGCGTCTTATTAGTGTGCACAATCGCGTCAGACGCCGTGTTCAGTCGCGTCTATATTGTCTTTGGTCTGGTCACTCGGACGTTTCACCGTCTTACACGGAACCACAGACTACATAGAGATACTACGTATTAAATTGATAGCAGCTTCGACATGTTATTATTATGCCAAAAGAAAATTATAAAGTACTGACTGGTTATTTAATAACTTTTTGTACGTTAGTCAGATGCATTAACAATTAAATAAAGCAAAATACAGTCAAAGCAGTGACAGTTGGTGACTGACAGCCGCTCGGGCGCGACCGATCACTGTGCACATTCGGCTAAGGCGTCCGCGACTTATTGAAACATCCGGCGAGCCAGATTTTCGTCAGACGTCCGAGCGCTCAAGGTCATGTGAAGGACACGTCCGCGACTTATTGCTGACAGTTTGCACATATAGGTGTAACTTCATTAACCAGATACAGCATCAGCCGCGACCGACGGTCGCGACTGTAAGTCGCGACTTATAATTTGTTCCTAGCTTTACGGTTAAAAAGATGCAGCTCTAGACAGATAGACGGACGGATGGACAAACGGCGTAGGCAGAATAATAAGGTTCTGTTAGCAACCTTTGGGTAGGTATAGGGTAAAGAAACCTAAAAATTAAGGCATGGAATCTGTCAATAATATTCATGTTACAATTATCATTTCATGATCGAAAACATTATCACACCAACACGCAAAGCACTAACTTTAAGAAAAGAAAATTCTAAATGGAGGACATCGTACGCCAAACTTCAGTGAATAGGTTGCTTCAAGTGATTTGAAGCGAATAAGTTTGAAGCTTCGTTAGAGCAAGAGGAGTCGTCAAATGAAATATCTTTGACTATGGAACCCGAAATATCCAATTTTAACATAAGTATTCTCAGAGCTAAAGGTCTAAAGAAAATTATTAAAGAAAGGAAAGAGAAAATACATACCCGTTGTCGTTTGAAAAAACTAAACTGCCTCGTTGGTCTAGTGGTCGCAAGCGCGACTGCTGAGCGTGGGGGTTCGATTCCTGGGTCGGGCAAAGTGTTATTGGGTTTTTCATTAGGAAATTCTCAGTAGCAGCCCGGAGTCTGGATTTGTGCCTTGTTAATGGCAATAGGCTCGCCCCCTATTACATGGGACTTATAACATAACTGGCAAAATGTGAGTGAACTATACACCTCTGCCTACCCCTTCGGGGAAATGCAGGCGTGATGTTATGTTATGTTGTTGTTGTTTTGATTGTTACGGCTACTTCTTCTTCTATCGTGTCAACATGAGCTACATAATGATGATAGCTCATGCCGTGGGAAAAAGATTAGCCAGTCAGCAGGTTGGTAGCAGGGCTGACCGCCCACTACTTAAACCTAACTACTCAATCAGCAAAAAAATATTGTTGAAAATAATAATTAGCAGATCCGTAGCGAGGCTGGTATGTCCAGTGTGTGCCGTACCGTACTTATCTGAATATCCTAACTCGTGGAAGACAAGCAATTTTTTTAAAATCTAAACGAAGACGAAGCGAGCTAAAAGCCCACACCTGACATTAAATGGTTACCTTTGCCCATAACAACTGCAACACCACCTAGGTTTTTGTCTCAATTGTATTGCAAATCGTGTTCGCAAAACTAATAAATAATAATAATAAATATTTTTGGGACATTTTTACACAGCACCATCTAGTCCCAAACTAAACAGAACTTGTACTATGGGTACTAGACAATGGAAATGATACTTATATACTTTTTTTGTTGTAAATACATATTTATAATACATAAGAAACACCCAGACCAACACAAACAATAAATAATTTTTCTTTCTTTCTTTTTCTTTCTTTCTAAACATTCATGTTCATCACACAAATATTTGTGTCCTGTGGGAATCGAACCCACGACCTCGTGATCAGCAGTCCGACACTCGAACCACTAGACCACAGAGGTCGTTAAATCTGAGACAAGAAGATGGAAACCACATGGAAACACTTATGAATTTCACCGGCACCCATAACCCTTCACACCGGAACACAGAAATGGAAGCATCACTGTTTGGCAGCAGAAGTATAGAGTTGTGTCACTCATACATGAGGCACCTCAAATGTCCCATACAAAACGACAGAATGTCGCAACACCTCAAAAATAATTTTTGTACCACTACACTGGGACAAACACAAATGAACCGAGATGTGACGATTTGAAGCATGTACAATGAAAGAACGGCGTTGCTTCATAACTTCACTCACTCAGACCGACTGTGACACTGACGCGTGCATGAATAGGACAATATGAGGGACTATAGGACAAATGAAGTTCGTAACATTGAATATTTGGAATATTCGACAATTTTCGCTTGTTTGGTGTCGCTGGTCATAGCCAAAGTTTTGACGGGGTTTTTTTTTCGTTTAGTTTGATTTAAATTTGATTTCCAATATGATCCTTTTATTTTTGTTTGCATTATTATAATTTTTAAATTAATAATATTATTTATAAATACCCAAGACTCCAGTTTATTTTTCAATTAATCGGCCGTTTAATCAGCAACACACTATAATTCCCTGGTTCAACGACAGTTTAGCCAAAATTCCAGTACCTTTTTCGTGTAATCGGCTGTTTAAGCAGAGAATTAACGTTAACGAACACTTGTCTAAGGCCGGTCTTCATTAAAGTTAATTCTCTGGTTAAACAACCGTTTACCCACGATTTCAGTTATTTTCCAATTAATCGGCTGTTTAGTTAAATGCCAGCCTAAGAGCAGTATTCATCAAAATTAATTCTCTGGTTAAACAACCGTTTACCCACGATTCCAGTTATTTTTCAATTAATCGGCTGTATAATTAAACGCCAGCCTAAGAGCAGTATTCATCAACGTTAATTTTCTGATAAAACAGCCGATCATATTAAAAATGTATTGAAATCGGTGCTAAACGGAGGTTTAAGCGGAAAATTCACGTTGGTTGCTGATTAAATGGCTGATCATTTGAAAAATATACTGGAATAGTGGGTGTTTGACCAGAGAATTAACTTTGATGAAGACCGGCCTATGACAAGTGTTCGTTAACGTTAATTCTCTGCTTAAACAGCCGATTACATGAAAAATGTACTGGAATTTTGGCTGAACTGTCGTTTAACCAGGGAATTGTAGTGTGTTGCTGGTTAAACGGCCGATTAATTAAAAAATAAATTGGAGTCTTGGGAATTAACAATGTTGATATTGTATTCTATAACGCAACACACGCAATACCTTTGCCAACCAATATAAGAATCGGATCTATATCGAAAACGACCTATACTAACTACCTACAATATGACCAAAACTATGCTCATCTGTCGATACTTATATAGTTTCAGAAAATGTATAGTTTCAAAATCCGATATCAAATATCGATATATAGTTTCGATTTGATACTCGGCAAAAGCTATATTACGCACTCCTATCTTAGACAATATAAGCTCAACTCAATGTATTAAGGTGAATGCTACAGGGTAGCCCGCGAAATTCAAAATTTTTGGCGTTTTTTCAAATTGTAGCTTTATTTCGCGTTGTATATCGGTCAAAATATGATTGGCGGAAATAATAACAATATATCTACTGAATAATACTCATAAAAAATATTAACCTAGCTCTATTAGTTGTACTAGCTCGATGATATTAATTTACGATCAAATTATCGATTTTCGAGCTTGTAGAGCTTATAGAGCTAGGTTAATATTTTTTATGAGTATTATTATTTAGATATATTGTTGCTATTTCCGCCAATCATATTTTTACCGATATACAACGCGAAATAAAGCTACAATTTGCAAAAAACACCAAAATATTTGAATTTCGCGGGCTACCCTGTAGCATTCACCTTAATGTATTTCAGTGTATTATATGTCTCAGCAACATGACATTGTCCCACCTCATTTGAAGTGTGACAATGTCCCACCTCATTATGCAGAATGAGTTACTCATACAAACTCATTGATTTTGCGTGTCCTACCCAACTCTACAGAAGTAGGTACGGTGGTAGTGTTTTCCCCGGACGAGCTCCTTCACAAGGAGTTCTAAATTATTACTACTTAAAAGTGAAAGTTTGCGCAGCTGTAAGCAATCACAAAGTTATTTTAAGTAGATCCATTTCTATTTAATTGATTAAGGTCAACACTGTATTTTGAGAGCTATTTTGAACCGAACAAGAAAGTGTTGGTTTAAGGTAATTAAAGATTTTCGGTGTGTTTATCTTACCTTAATAGTATTTTCTAGACCTAGATTTGCTTTCGTCTAAATATTGTACGTCCAAACAAACCATAGAAATAAAAATAATAAAAATAGAAGTATAAAGGCGCGTAAACTTGTCGCCGCGTACAAGTGTCAAATAGGACACCAGTGCACGAATCATTTGCTTGACCATCAGTGCTGTTTCGGACCCAGAGTTACTAATAGTAGTTTATGACTGTTGCATAATAGGGGTTATTAAACAAGCGAGGTTTTTAATAGTATCACACGAGTGTTTTAATACCTAGTTATGTCAGTTTCATACACTACTTTATCTAAACTCATACAATTTCAAATAAAATACCAAAGTCAAAATCTTGGTAACATTGTCGTTAGTTTTTCTTGATTTTTCTGGTAAGAGATTGTTCGTCGTCAACGTTGCTGTATTCCTCACTTCAGTATCACTGCTGTTGTCAGATATTTTTGCCCAGAATAAAACTTGAGGCTAACAAAAAAAAAAAAAAATAGCGTAAACAATCACAATACATTCACAAGTTATGACGACCAAATCCAGTAGGCCATGGCGCGCGGCCGCGCACGCGCCCTAGCGTGTGTCAACACAGATAATAAAATATAGTGTGGCGAAAACATTATAAATAATCGGAACTAATTTTCTATCCTTGTCAGGCAGGATTCCGTGTGATTTATCATACAAAAAATATGCCTGTAAACACTTAAATATAATTAAAAGAAATATGTCAATCCAAAGTTCTGCCAAAAACGCGATTTTAAACGATAATATTTTTCAATGTATGACTAGTGGCGCAACCCTGAATTTTGTGTACTCTTTGGTGCCAAACTGTATGACTGCTAAAAAAAGGATTGAAAACTCCTTGCTTGGGCTGAAGTGTGCGGTTAAGGAAAAAAATAAAAATTACAGCATTGTTTTGTTCAGCAAAGTGTATCGTAATGAATTTTTTTTAATTCATTACAGGTGCATGTGGGTAAAGTATGTCATTTTGACTTTACTTTCGAGTTCATAATTCGAATTTTACGATATGAGTGTAGATAAAGTTATATTTTGCTGCATATATAACAGTGAAATTGTTTTTAGGCTTATTTTATTTAGCATTGAATGTTAGAAACATGGTGGACGTAATTGTGTTGGTAGCGGAAAACCGGCGACACGCGTTCCGGTATTAAAATTCATAGATAACATTTCTACTACCTTATTATTACGATTTCTATGATACAAATTTATCTTCATAAAATACCAAGTTCGAGTATTATCAAAATGTTTCTCAGTTTTTTATAAATGGAAAAGGCAATATTACTTGAATACAAGTCCTTCAGTCTTGCTGTTTTGCAGTACACTTCGTAAATGAAATTAATTAAATGAAGAATTAAGGACGCCTTCTTACTGCAAAAACCAATTATCTTCATGAATAGGTACTAGTTATAAGAAAATTTAATTTAAAGGTTTGCATGTCGAAATTTTATGATTAACTGAAAATAACTATGTAGGTAGGTACCTACTTTGTTTAACCGTTTATTTTTAAATATTTTATTAGTTGGTTGAATAGTATGTTTAAAATGAAGTTTTTGAATTAGTTTTTCTCAAAACTTACATTAAAAGAAAAGAAAATAAAGAAAGAAAGACCCCTCATTCCCCTGATCATTCATTCATTCCATTTTTTTTTTCATTTCCCTTGACCGCTCATTTATTTACGTAATTCGAGTGGGAAGAGCAATAAATCACGCCACATGACGTCACTCACGTCACAAGCCACGTGGAGGCGGCGAATGAATATAATTTAAGGGCAAAACTCTTGGATACCAAAACCACAACCCCATTATTTCTATTCGTTGGTATTTCTGATATAATTTTTATCATGACAAATGATTTTTTACTTAAAAAATAAACACTTTCTCTTTGAAAATTCGTTATAAAAATCAGATTGGATAAATAGGTTTTTGTATCGTACGTACAATCTTTGAGGTATATACAGTCGACTACATGATAGTAGTAACACTTCAATTCGAAAACCGCCCTTACTGATTACGAAATAACGAGGCTGTTAATGTCAAAGTGTTACAAATAACGTGCGGTCGACCGTATTACGAGGAAATTAATAATGTCGCGGACATAATGTCACAAACATTAAATTTTTGTTGGATTTCCTCTAAGTACAGACATAGTAAAAAATATAGACGAAGTGCTGCGAACAATCATAGTGAAGCCAAAAAAACTATGCTCCTTTGTGTTCAGCCAGCGCTCATACACATACATGCACTTTAAACCACAGATTACTTATAACTAAAAAGTTACTACGTAAAGATTTCAATTCTGGAAAGAAAAAGACCTGACGTCAGCGATATCTTATTAAGAAACAGTTTTTCTTAACCGACTCGACTAACTTTGCAGTTAATTCAAAGTCGTATAGATATGCAAATGCAAATCATCATATCATAAAATCATATCGTAAATGCGTTAAAAATAATAAAATAGTTACTACGTACTTAAACCGTGGATGAACACGGTTTAAGTTCTCAGTACACACGTCGCGGTATCGTCCAGTAAGCATCGCGTAAGCAAATATCCTTCAGGTGCATGGTGAAAGAAAGAAAGAAAGAAAGAAAATATTTATTTCAGTCTCGGTACAGGCGAGAGAAAAAAAAAACTAAAAATAGTATATTAACAATAAACTTAAAATTTACATGCCTGTATGAGACTAAAAAAGGCCCCCATCTCAGCATATGCTACAACACCGAAATGTTGCAGCGCTGGTTTTCGGATGGGTCCCGATAGTGAGGCCACGGGTAAAAACTAGCAAATAAATATAAATACAGTATACCTAAATTATGTATTATTGTATTATTATTATTGGTGTGTGCTTGAGCGCTGGTTGTACAAATGACACGAAGGAGCATAGTTTTTTTAGGCTTCACTATGATTGTTCGCAGCATTTCATCTTGTGCTTTGTTAATAAAGTCTACCTATGCCTTTTTACTAGGTATTTTACCTACTTTCAAGGTTTGTTTCATAATCCAGTTAGGCACTTGAAATATACGAATCTCTGTCTTGTGATCATCGTCTGGAAACTTATTAAACCACATACTAAACTCATAATTTTGTTATTTTTAACGCATTTACACATGCGAAGCGAAATCTAAGGATGTTGCTGACGTCACCGAAAGACGTAAGTGGAAGATAAATTCTATACCACGAGCAGAGTTCACGGCAGCGTCGCTAAAGCATTGGTGTACTGAAGCAGGAGTGCAGGTTCCAATGTTGCTCGTGAGCGAATTTTTCTATTCACAATTTATATTCTTTATTAAACTCTTATGGTTCAAAGTCCAGTATACCAGATACCTACCTCCTGAGTTCAGTCGACTAGCCCTGTACACTGTACTGAATATATGCAATCTAGGATACGCGCTTGGCTGCACTTAGATGCAGCGAAGCGTGCATGAGAAATGCATATACTTCAAATTTATATGAATTTAAATTGTAGACAAAGCCTCGTAAAAATCCTATCCTACTCCTATCGGCAAATCCTATCCTACTGTCCTTCCTACTAATATTATAAACGTGAAAGTTTGTGAGGATGTAAGGATGTATGTATGGATGTTAGTTACTCTTTCACGCAAGAACTACTATATCGATTTTAATTAAATTTGGCATACAGGTAGAACATAACTCGGATTAACATATAGGCTTCGTTTTATCCCGGGAAGATGAACAGTTCCCAAGGGATGCGCGATAAACGACATTCACGCGAGTGAAACCACGGGCACAGGCTTAAATAGAACAAAAATCTAGAAAAAAAGCTTGATAAATCCGGAAAAAACGGTGGAAAATCATAGGTATCTAAATAATAAGGTTATAGAAATGTTATCTGTCTTTTAATACCGGACCGGATAGTGTCGCCGGTTTGCGAAATACACAACGCTATTACTCCCACCATGTTTCTAGCATTTCCCCATCCCTCCCCTTTGGAGGAGGCCTTAGTCCAGCTGTGGACGTCTTTCGGCTGAAATGATGATGTTTCTAGCATTCATTGCAAAATAAATAAAGCCTAAAAATAAATCCGTTGTTAGAGCTGCAAAATACAATTTCACTGACTCTGCGTCCAAAACAGCACTAATGATCAAGCAAACGGTTCGCGCACTGGTGTCCTACGAGAAACCTGTACGCGGCGACAGTTTCACGCACCTTTGCCACTTCTATTACCTTATATTATTTAGATTTCCTGACTGAAGACCTGGAACTGTACATCATTTTGACTTCTCTCAAAATATCTTTGTGCTAAAATCTGGCAATGGCCGAATTAGGACCAGGTGGCGCAAAAAGGTACGTGATTTTTTCATTATTTATACAAGTACAGCTGAAATCATACCGTTTTATCTGAAATGACATTCAAATATGGTTTTTCTTTTTATAATCCCGTCTTCTTCCCAGCAGTTCTCACAACATAACTCATTTTGCTGTCGATCACAATGAAGTGGGTTTCAAGCTACCTTTGATAGAGGTTCTAAATTAGATGGGTCATAACTTCGATGGATGGAGTTTCGTGACACGTTCCGATCCCTAATTCATGAAAATACTAGAATTAACGCAGTGAACAAGTTTCACTTTTAATTTCTTATTTAGAAGGAGAAGCAGCACGAACCGTTTCAAGTCTAGAAATATCTGCTGATAATTATCAAGAAGCTTGGAACCTACTGCTTGAGCGTTACGACATTAAACTTTTATTGATAAGTCATCATCTTAATGAATTATTATTAAACATTAATTCTATAAATAAGGAGTCTGAGCGATCATTACGTTTCTTAGTACACCACGTGACTAAAAACTTGCGCACTCTCTCCAACTTAGGACAAGCCACTGATCATTGGGATGCCTTTATTATTCATTTAGTTGCTTCCAAATTAGATAACAACACTTTTGTAAAGTGGGAGGAACACCGTAACGCATTGTCAACAGACACCCTTTCACTTAACTCAAACCAAACTGATGAATGAATTATGCCATTTTCTCCAACTCTGAAATCTGTTCAGTAAATAATTACGAGTTGTAGCTAGAAACTGTATTCGTGGAATTATTACGTGTTTGTAAAGCGGTGGTTTTGAGTGACAATTGAATGCATTTCGACCCTTATTGTAACTTGAAATTCTAAGAGATTTCGCAAACAGAAGGCGGTCACGCGTTCTTGTGGTTTGCGTACGCGTTCTGCATTCTTTGTGTTGTATAATGGAAGTGGCTACCACACGCGAGTCACAATTAAGCACAGATGCACAACATTAACTTAATCGCGCTTATTTTCCCGTAGTGACACAATGACGTCTCGAATACTTACGTGAAATACTACTTAGATTTTAGATTATACCTTATTGTGTAAATAGAAGGTGTAAAAATGATAGCAGAATGAAAAATTATTCTCATAGACATGTATCATAACATAACATAATATCACGCCTGTATTTCCCCGAAGGGGTAGGCAGAGGTGTATAGTACACCCACATTTCGCCAGTTATGTTATAGTCCCATGTAATAGGGGGCGAGCCTATTGCCATTGACCGGGCACAAATCCAGACTCCGGGCTGCTACTGAGAATTTCCTAATGAAAAAACCCAATAACACTATCATATATATGTATCATATCACCAATATCTGTAAAATTTTGATAAATAACAATAAAACAATTTCCATTGTAACAACTTGTATTATTAAGATTTAATAAACAAAAAACAACATAATTGCTAGGCCCTATTTGAATTTTAAATAGACCCAATCACATAATTGATTTTTGTGTATTTAATTGTCAATGTGTGATTTTGGCTACACTTTTTTCCGTAATAAGTAAACGTATCGTCTACGAAATCCCTAAGACGTTATTTGGGAAGTCTTAATCGTGGTTCTTTAAAATAAATTAAGAGAATTAGGTCACATTTTCATCATCCTCCGAGCCTTTTTCCCAATTATATTGGGGTCGGCTTCCTGTCTAGCCAGATGTGGCTGAACATCAGTATTTTACACGGAGCGACTGCCATCAGACCGCCGCAACCCAGTTACTGGGTTAAACTGACATTCGGAGGTTAGAACAGTTGTCAGACTTTTAGGCTTCTGACTACCCGTAATAACTACTATAGATATTCGTATGACAACCGGGACCGACAGCTTAACGTGCTCTCCGAGGCACGGAGGGGTCTCGATGTGTAACGAAACGGTCACCCATCCACAGACTGACCGCGGCAAGTGCAGCTTAACCTTGCGGATCGTACAATCCACGCAGTCGTTGCATCGCTACGAGCCCCTAGATCACATTTTATATGGTATTATTTCTCTTCTCGAGTATCTAATTCAGTCGAATAGAAATAAAATATGTCAAATAAAATATGTGTTGTACGGTAGGTAGGTACACGGAGGAAAGTCTCCTCGCATGCACGTAGGCAGGTACCTCTTTTTACATCATATTTGGATGTGTTTAAAATAATGAAGATGTAGATTATGAAAGGTTTTTTTTTTAATTAAGATCATATTTGGAATATGTTACGTGACTTTTGTTTATTATTTATTTATTTAAAAAATTATACACACTGCACTTTTCCTTTTATAGCGTTCTAAAATTGTTATACGGAAGCTCGTCATGACATGCTACTACCATGCGCATCGCTACTCTTCAGAGCGTCGTCGTATCGCACATTTAAGCCTTTGTCACACAAATCGCGTTTTTTTTGCGAGTCTGGAGTTTATTTAATACAAGGAACTTGGTAACTATTAGATACTATAAATATTTATGAAGCACGCCACCCTAAGAGCCCATTCAGACGGGCCATAACCATGCCATAGCGGCAAAAAAGTAGCCAGACACAAACTTGTATGAAAATTCCTTTCACACAAACGACAATTTGCAGTCGCGTTTGGCGGCTATCGTGAACGTGTAGTCAATACGGTGAAATCTCGGCAACAACGCAATCATTCGTAGCATTCAAGCCCAATCGGCCGGCCGTACAACGCAATTTCAGGCGGCTGCAGCTAGACCATTCATGCTATCCCTGCCTACCAATTTCTTGCTACTGTGGCGTTTTTGTGGCGTGAACCATCGACCCACCGGCAACACGCACCACTCACGCCCCGCGTTTGGTATGACTAAGGCTCTTGCTCTGAATCACGGGAATTTGAGATGACTTGCAAGTCACGCGTCATTTAACTTGTCATGGTACGTTTTGAAGTGGGTAGTGGGTGGCGCTTTACTCATCAAAATGTCTTTTAGCCGTTTCACAAGAAACCTATGAAAACTGGATGATATTATAACAATCCTCTCTACTCATTGAGTAGTCAATTCCATTTAGCCTGGCCCACATGGCCACATTTCGTGCTTAGTCGTGTGTACAAGTAAGTACAACACGATTCTTATAAATTAAAATAAAATTAAATAATCATTTATTTCAGGCAATTATACCCATATAAAATATAATAATACAAATACAAAATTAAAATAAAATTAAAATAATGCGATCACAATTATGAAAATAAAATCTGTAAAATATTTTTATGATAAGCATACCTATTATTATTAAGTACACGCACTGCAAATAAAATATACTGAGAATAATAATCTAGTTTTCTATAGTTAAATCGTAGGATGCTTTCTCGTCGATCTTTTCTCGTCAACTTATAATATACCTACCGACGTTTTGTAGAATACATTTAGCTAAAATAACCTTTATCCTGATACGCTATTGTAAGTGGATCGAGTAAATAGACGGATAGTTAGGAAAGAGTAAAAACGTAAAAGCCGGCAAAATGCGAGTCAGACTCGTGCACTGAGGGTTTCGTACAACCACAAGTGTCTGTGTTTGCTTTTTTTTGTGTTTATTGTTAAACTACATATAGTGTAACTTACGTGGTAGTGGGCGGGACACATTGCTCGCAGGACGGATGGCCGATGGGGCAGTAAAGTTCTGGAGTGGTGACCGCATACTGGAAGGCATAGCGTTGGTAGGCCCCCTACAAGGTGGACTGATGACCTGGTGAAGGTCGCGGGAATCCGCTAGATGCGAAAAATGCAGGGCCGGTTGTTGTGGCGATGCTTGGGGGAGACTTATGTCCAGCAGTAAACGTCTTTCGGCTGAAATGATAATGGTATATAGTTTTTCGAGGTTTCTTGTATGGTCTCCATACTCTCGGACTTGCGCAAAATGAATTTTAAAAAAGCATTGGGTTTTTTACTTTTTTATTTTTGGTTCTTGTCATGATAGAAGTCATATTAATACCTACATATTCTGTACAAAAATTAACTGGCTCAGGTAGCCAGTGAATTGTTTACGGTTAAAAAGATACAGCCCTGTGAGTCCAGTGACAGACGGACGTGCGTGAGTAATAGGTCCCGTTGGCACCCTTTGGGTACGGAACCCTAAAAACTATCGAAAAAATGTCAAGATAGATATCTTGCCGTCAATTCTTACATACGAGCCGCCTGAACTAAGAGATAACTTTAGGCCCAGAAAAATGGCCTGACGATGTAACATTACGAAGAAATGGGTTTTCAAAGTTATCATAGGATTACATTCGTACGTTTTAGTTATCTATACTATACCAGGCCCCTCAGAAAGTATTGCGAAAAAAAGTTTTTATATATGGGAGACTGGCCAGTTATAATGTTTTTCGAAAATATGATTATTTATAAGTAAAAATAAGTAAGTTCCAATTTCAAAATTTCCCTCCACATTTTTTGCGAGTTAATTCAAAGTATTGTGTCTCACTGAAATATGGATCTGCGCCGGGAACATTTTAGAGCTATGATTTTATACGATTTCAAGTGTCGCCTGAAACCGGATGAATCGTACGATAGACTTCAAATGGCATTCATGGATGAAGGCCCTTCCAAGGCAACCGTGTATCGTTGGTATAACGAATTCAAGCGCGGTCGACCAACTTTGGGGGATGACGAAAGAAGCGGTCGCCCTTTGACGGCTGTTACCGAAGAAAACGTGCTAGCAGTGAAAAATTTAATCCAAGACAATAGGCGAATTACATATCAGGAGATTCAACACATATTGAAGATTGGATCGGGAAGCGTTCACGAGATTCTACACAGCCATCTTCGCGTGAGGAGGATAGTATCACGCTGGGTGCCGCACAACCTCACCGATGCTCAGAAGCAGGCCCGGGTGGAATGGTGCCGTGATAGGCTTAACAAATTTGAAGCAGGCTCGTCTCGGCGTGTTTACGACATCGTTACAGGTGATGAGTCCTGGATTTATCAATACGACCCAGAAACCAAGCGCCAGTCGACTGTTTGGGTGTTTCAAAATGAGCCAACGCCTACCAAAGTGAAGCGATCTAGAAGCGGGGGTAAGATTTTGATCGCTAGCTTTTTTAATTTGACTGGCCACTTGGTATCAATTCCCTTACGGGATCAAAGAAGCATTAATGCCGAATGGTATACTACCAAATGTTTGCCAGAAGTTTTCTCTGTTATAAGCAACAAGCGACCAAACACAGGGCTCCGCGGGCTACTGCTCCACCACGACAATGCACCTGCGCACACCGCACTCAAAACGAGGGACTTCCTGGACAGCACGCCAGTCAAACTCCTGGGTCACCCTCCTTACAGCCCTGATCTAGCACCGTGTGACTTCTTTTTATTCCCAAAAATAAAAAATCAGCTCAAAGGGATACAATTTTCGTCGCCGGAAGATGCGCTGGCTGCGTTCGAGCAGGCTGTAAACGAGGTGTCTGCGGCGGACTGGAAAAAGTGTTTTGAAAACTGGTTTAGGCGCATGAATCTTTGTATAGAGGCTGGTGGAAAGTACTTTGAAAAGATTTGATAAAAATATATGTACGTATAGAACAATTTTTTTTAGTTTCGCAAAACTTTCTGAGTGTCCCACGTAATAAAACTGTAAAGGTCGAAAAGTCTGTACATTGAGTTTTTTTTCGCGAAAACCGGCTAGTGGGTCTAGAAATAAGCTATAGAACACGAATCAATCGTTTAAAAAATTTATGTCTGTCTGTCTGTCTGTCTGTCTGTCTGTCTGTCTGTCTGTCTGTTTGTTTGTTACCTCATCACGTGAAAACGGCTGAACGGATCGTAATGAAACTTAGCATTTGTATTGGTATTAGTCTAACTTAAAATATAGGGTATGTTTTATCTGAATCGGTTGAGTAGATCCAGCGATACAGCTTGACCCCTCTATTGTATTAAGTTGCATACAAAGTAGAGGTCATGATTGTTGGTTAATGCAGGTTGCAGGTTCCTAAAAATACAACTGGATTCTATTAGTATTATAGAAAATATAGAATAACATAACATAGCCCATCACTGTCCCGCTGCTGGGCTTGGCCCTCTTCTTGGAATGAGAAGAGTTAAGGAACTGGATATTGTTAGTGTAATAGATTATCATAACATAATCAGCTCATTACCTACTGCCCTACTGCTGGGCACGGACCTCTTCTCGGAACGAGAAGAGTTAAGAAACTAGAAAATATAGAATGACATAACGTAGTCAACCCATTACTGTCCCACTACTGGGTATGGCCCTCTTCTTAAAATGAGAAGAGTTAATGAACTGGATATTATTAGTATTCTAGAATAACATAACATTACCAGCCCATTACAGTCCCACTGCTGGACACGGGCCTCTTCTCAGCATAAGAAAAGATGTGGTTAGTGTTATAGAATAACATAAGCAGCCCAATTACTTCCCACTGCTGGGCACGAGCGTCTTCTTAGAATGAGGGAGTTTAGGGCTAATTCCATGAAATTCCATCACCTTAGCCGGTTGGTTGTAAAAACAAAATATAGTATGGTCGGTAAATAGTGTAATCGTCTGTGTAGGCGCTTATATGTATATATTTGAAGATATTTTGTTCATAATTATGACACGATGTTATTTTCCGACATCCACGCGGACGGAGTCGCGGGCACAGCTAGTTGTAAATAAATAAATATTTTTGGGACATTTTTACACAGCACGATCTAATCCCAAACTAAGCAGAGCTTGTACACACGGCTACACATTTCCAGTATAAGCTGACCTCGCATTGTATAGGTTTTCCTTACAACGCGAGGTCAGCCTTTACTGGATTTGTACAGCTTGATGTGTAGCCGTGTGTACTATGGGTACTAGACAATAGATATAATACTTATACACTTTTTTTTTGTAAATACATTCTTATAATATGTAAGAAACACCCAGACCAACACAAACACTTCATGACACAAATATTTGTATCCTGTGGGAATCAAACCCATGACCTCGTGATCAGCAGTCCGACCCTCGAACCACTAGATCACAGACGTCGTCATTTAATTTTAACAGCTTATTAGCAAAACATTACATTTTTATAACAATTTTAAGGAAAAAAAGTACAAAGGTACTGCTTGTCTCTAAAAAAATCTCTTCCAGCATATTTGAGAAAGGAGAATTGGAAAAATGGAATATGAGCAGAGCGTATGTGATGATATTATTATTTTGACATTTGATTTATACTTGACAATCATATTTTATTTTATACACTTGTTTTGATATATGTGGTGATAATGTCTTTTTTGGTCGACATCTCATGATGACTGATACGACTGACATGATCATGATTCTGCATTTTATTATATATTTTTTCAGTGATTTTTTCTTCAAATTTCTTGATAATTATGCTCATAAACGAGATTATCCGGAGAAAAACTGGATTGATCGACATATGTTAGCTTGTAGGATCAGTAAGCTAAAGTGGCAGTGGGCTGGCCATGTCTGTTGAAGGACCGACTGACTTATGACTTATGACCGACGGCAAACGCAGCGTAGGGTGCCCCCCCGCCAGCTTGACCGATAACCTGAAGAAAGTGGCTGAGGGACGACTGGATGTGGAAGGCAGAGGACCGAGGACCGAGTATTGTGACCGATACGGTGCCGAGACGTGGACACTGACAGTTGGGTTAGTTCACAAATTCAAAGTCTCTCAGCAAACTATGCTTGGCGTTTCTTTGAAGGATAAAATCCGTAACGAGATTATCCGGAGAAGAACCGGAGTGACTGACATAGCTTGTATAGGATCAGTAAGCTGAAGTGGCAGTGGGCTGACCATGTCTGTCGAAGGACTTATGGCTGCTGGAGCAGACGAGTTCTTGAGCGGAGACCGCGAATCGGTAAACGTAATGCAGGGTGCCCCCCAGCCAGGTGGAACAACGACCTGATGAAAGTAGCTGGGGGAAGGCAGAGGACCGAGTATTGTGGTGCAGCTTGGGAGAGGCCTATGTGCAGCAGTGGACTGCGATAGGCTGAGTTGATGATATTATTTTAGATTTTTTTCTATAAATTATAATAGTGACCATTTAGTTTTACTGTCTGGCGGTTTGGGTTTCTATGGCCTTTGAATAGTCTTGACTGATAGTAAGTAATGTTGTCTGTTAGGTCGTTGAGCTAAAATACGGTTGAGCTACATGAAGGCTGATACATGCGTGCCATCCGTTGGGACAGGTCAACTCAAATCGACCTGCAATTCTTCAAAAGGCGAGCCCAGGCATTGCTGCCGTGCATTGTCCTTGCAAAAGTACATAAGAGACCTGAAAACACCTAAAAAATCAGCAAAGACCTCTGCGGTCACTGTCATTTTGTACAGAACTGAAAGAGAGGCAACGAGGAGGGACGTCGGGTTCTATTTCTGTGGGTTTGCCGCTCAACTTGAATGAAAATTAACAATATATGTTTTAAATAAAAAACTAAAAGCTTATTTGAAAAACAGAAACAACTATGTTTTAGATTATTATCTTTCATAAATGTCTTCTTAATTACATTGATAATATTTTGTAAATAATAGAGATTGTTTGCTCTAAAGCATGTTTTAAGAAGTTAGTTTACAAAAAAAAAACTGTTGAGAAAACTTCAAAAAGACGTGTTATGGGCACAATTGTGTTTTTGAAAATACGATCAAGATTAAGATTTTTTTTTCACTTGCACAAACTGAATATTTGCAGCTAAAAATGTTTTTAAAAGAAGCCTATTTGGGGTATTTGGCAGTTGTTAGCGTCTTAATACATGTCTGGACTTTGAAAGGAACTTTGATCCCCGAGTTTTTCAAATTCAATTTTTTTTTTTTTTTTTTGAGTTTTTTTGGTATTTCTTCTCAAAGGTTATATGAGAAATGCAGATGCCATGCAGTTCTGCCCTGCTTGTGATATATACAGTAAGTGCCTTGGAGACAGTTTCGAGAAAAAGGCGGTCAAAGTTTTTTTACAACTTTTGGACATTTCTCCTGAAATATAAATCCTACCCAAGACTTTTAATTTTGTAACATATATATAGGTTTGCTTTTATTTTAGTTCAGATATAATATTTTTGTTGAAAAACATGAAAAAATATTTATGATAAGAAATGAAAAATTAAAAAATTAAACTTTTCTTAACATTGGTACAGTAAGTGCATGACTAACTGTAATCATCTTTAGTTTGAAGTTACATACTGCAACAATGATTACGAAATGAGGTATGTTTAAATAGAATCACCAAAATAACACTACTCTTACTGTAAATATATTATGGTTTAGTAGACCAATGTTTTATTTCTATCACATAATATAATAACAGCAAGTGCCACTTACTGTTAATATGTTTCAGTGACACTTAGTAAAAAATCTTCTTAGCTTAGAAATATTAATAGTAAGATTTACTTACTGTAGCAATACGTAGGAAATAGTTTTACCTTTATGAAAAAATCAACCGTATGTGCCTATACTGTATTTGTAATAAGTATTCCTGGCGCAAAATGTGTCTTACTGTAATTATGCTTAAGCTTATCTGAGGTTCTATCCCATATTTTCAAACTTTGAATACACAGAAATGTAGATCTCAATCTCTACATTCCGAATATCTACTTAACTCAGTATTGACAAAAATGTGACTTACTGTGATTATCGCAAGCGCGGCAGAGTTTTTAAAATAACCTACTTGTAAAAGTGAATTTTAACATCCGATTTGCAGACTCGGACGAATAAAAAATGACGGATGGAATCTCGCTAAGCAAAGATTGAAGTTCATCGTTTTTTCCTAAACCCACTATAATTTTGACAGAATTATAACACATCAGAATAGTTATTTATTATTTTTAACGCATTTTACGCATGCGAAACGAAAACTAACGATTTTTAAATTGTGGAAAGAAAAAATCGCTCACGAGCAGGATTCGAACCTGCGACTCCTGGCTCAGTACGCCAGTGCTTTAGCCACTAAGCTACCGTGAACACTGCTCGTGGTATCGAAATTATCCTCCACTATACGTCTTTGGGTGACGTCAGCGATATCTTATTAAGAAACATTGTTCCTTAACCGACTCGACTAACTTTGCAGTTAAATCAAAGTCGTATAGATATGCCTACCCTTACTAATTATTTATTATTTTTAACGCATTTTACGCATGCGAAACGAAATCTAACGATTTTTAAATTGTGAAAAGAAAAAATCGCTCACGAGCAGGATTCGAACCTGCGACTCCTGGCTCAGTACGCCAGTGCTTTAGCCACTAAGCTACCGTGAACACTGCTCGTGGTATCGAAATTATCCTCCACTATACGTCTTTGGGTGACGTCAGCGATATCTTATTAAGAAACATTGTTCCTTAACCGACTCGACTAACTTTGCAGTTAAATCAAAGTCGTATAGATATGCCTACCCTTACTAATTATTTATTATTTTTAACGCATTTTACGCATGCGAAACGAAAACTAACGATTTTTAAATTGTGGAAAGAAAAAATCGCTCACGAGCAGGATTCGAACCTGCGACTCCTGGCTCAGTACGCCAGTGCTTTAGCCACTAAGCTACCGTGAACACTGCTCGTGGTATCGAAATTATCCTCCACTATACGTCTTTGGGTGACGTCAGCGATATCTTATTAAGAAACATTGTTCCTTAACCGACTCGACTAACTTTGCAGTTAAATCAAAGTCGTATAGATATGCCTACCCTTACTAATTATTTATTATTTTTAACGCATTTTACGCATGCGAAACGAAATCTAACGATTTTTAAATTGTGAAAAGAAAAAATCGCTCACGAGCAGGATTCGAACCTGCGACTCCTGGCTCAGTACGCCAGTGCTTTAGCCACTAAGCTACCGTGAACACTGCTCGTGGTATCGAAATTATCCTCCACTATACGTCTTTGGGTGACGTCAGCGATATCTTATTAAGAAACATTGTTCCTTAACCGACTCGACTAACTTTGCAGTTAAATCAAAGTCGTATAGATATGCCTACCCTTACTAATTATTTATTATACATCAGAATAGATTGTTATTTTATTTGTGACGTGACACTACGACAATGATAACCGTAATCTTTATGCTACCGTCACACGATATCTGTTGCGTAATCGCGGCTTTTTGTCTTATGGGTGTGAATATGTGCGTGCCAGCCCGTACTTTTAAGCGAGCCGTGGCCGTCTTATTATGGGTGCTTCACTTTTTGTTTAGAGAGATTCCATCCGCCTTTTTTTATTCGTTCAAGTTTTAGAATAAATTACTTGAATGTTTTAGTAAAACAAAGTTTAACCGGATTAAATCGCGTATATTATTTAAATTGTTTCCCTGACGTTTCGAAAGCTTTGCAGCATTTCGTGGTCGCAGGTAGACTAAGATGACAAGCGTCTTTACAAATATTTCTAAAAAAATATTTTAATCTACCGTACAATATTATTAATTAAAATCGTTTCGATGCACGCAGTAATCACTCACATTATTATTATTTTTTACAGTGTTGCGTGCTGTTTGGGACTTGATTATTTTTAGGACTGGGTTCCAAACAGGTGGTAGCTGCCAACCATCTTCTCTATTAAAATTAGGATGTTTTTTAATTTGAATAGCCTCACGGAGCATTCTAGGTACATATCGGTTTTCCTTCGCCAGAACTTGTGGTTTATCAAATCGAAGAAAATGGTTGGGTTGGAAATTTAAATAATATACGCGATTTAATCCGGTTAAACTTTGTTTTATTATAATGTGTAGTGATCGCGAAAACCTAAGAAGTTACTATGTAATGTTTTATTCAAATTTCAAATTCAACGAACCTGGTAATCGATCTAATCAGTGACTTTACATTAAAGCTTGAAAACGCATCAGTTATTGCTTGAAGTGGGCCAATTAATCCGTAGGTTGAGATTGCAATACGTTTATGGAATCCCTCTCATCAAATCCCGCTTCAAACAAATACAAACGAGATTTTTCTAAAGACTTTGGATAAGATTGATAAATTACAGAATCATGGCGAGTCCTATACATTGATTTATGTACGAACAAACAAATAAAGGTTTTAAGAGAATTTGAAATGGATTTTAAATTGATCGTTGATGCCTAAAGAACTCAACTTCAGCCATTTAAAATGCTAAAATAAAAGCATAACATAATTTATCATTCCATTGTTATCATTGAGCTAATTTCTGAACATAACTAAATTGACAGCTAGCTGTAGGTATGACGCGTTCAGAAATAGCTCAATTTCAAATTTTTTAGAAATATTATTTTATTCCAGGGTTCTAAAAATATTTTAAAGAAAGTTATATTGAAGCTATTGAAGGGACCAAGGATCAGTAGTAAAATTATCTTCTTTAAAAATCTTTACGTTAAAATTTGTGTACAAATCTCGTCATGATTCTTTCTTTAGGCAAACAAAAAGATTATACCCCTTATTACAAAAGTGTAGACCATGTTTAGACACCTGTTCAAACCGGGTCATATTCCATACATAAAAAATCGTTTAGGGCAGGCTTAGTTTAAACTTATTACTAAGCCCAATTTTGTTATTAGTTGGTGTATGTTACGAGCTACGTTTGGTGTCTTAGTTATCGCAGTATGGTGTTATTGTCAGAAAGCTAAAGGTCTTCAGACGGGACTCACCATAACCACGCTACAGCGGCAAAACAAAAACGCCAGGCAGTGGTCGTGTGGGAATGGTCTCGCTGCAGCCGTTTGAAGTTGCACTGTTGCACCTACAAATTGCGAATGGTTGCGTTTTTTTTTTTTAACATATTAGGGCAAACGATCATGCGGGTCACCTGATAGTAAGCAATCTCCGCCGCCCATGGACATCCGCAACACCAGGGGAGTCACCGATGCGTCGCCGACCTTTTAAAAAGACGTATGATCTTTTCTTGAAGGTTCCCATGTCGAATTTGTTCGGGAAAACCGCTGACTGAAGTTGGTTCCACAGTTTTGCTGTACGAGGCAAAAAGTGGCGTGTGAAACGTACTGTAGTTGACCACCAATCATCAAGATGGTGAGGATGGAATTTAGATTTATAGCGGATGGTATGATGGTTGGATTTCCAACGCTCTAGAGGCTAAAATTATATAATTTAGTTGTAAGTACTTTTGTATCTCATTATAAGTGAACTGTTTGTTCTTATGAGAAATAAAATTCTTTAAACCTATGGTACGATGGTGGAAGTCAGCGGCTGGTATAAGGTCGAACAATTCCTCGGAGCACTCCCCATTGTACATGCGATATAAGACAGATAGAGATGCAACGTCTCTTCGCAAAGCTAGAGGGTCTAGCCAATTGGGTTGTGGTTGGCCGGTCAGTTGCCAGCCACTTGCGTGCGAGTGCTGCGAGTGGTTCCATTGTGGCCGCGTCTGTAGCTCGCCTGAATGTACCCTACCCGTTTAACTATTCAATCATGCCGTTCCAATAAAACATGGTAGTTTACTTGCAATAGATACAAATCCAAAATACTACTAATACAAACACTAGACTATTGACTAATAAATCACTTCGCATTTATGCCAGTTGTTAATTATTATTTGATTACCGATTGCAGAGTTCAATTATTATGTGCGTTATTGATTTTGATGTTGGCACAAACAATTTGGCTGTTTTCATTCCTGTGTGAGCTCGAAAATAATAATAATTGTTTCATCACTTCAATAAGTGGTAAGTGGAGTACCTACTCTTCATATTATTTTGAAATAAAGTAGGTAAACCATATTTTTCCAACATAGGGTCTGCGAACATATTCCATGGGATTCGGCGACACATCTCAATATAAAAGATGATACTTACTGATGTTACCTGCTTGTGTTTATCACTGTGACAATAAACTATTTTTCTTTCTTTTTCTCTTAATACTAATTATTTAATCATTATAATAAAACAAAGTTTAACCGGATTAAATCGCGTATATTATTTAAATTGGTATTCCTGACGTTTCGAAAGCTTACGCGATTTAATCCGGTTAAACTTTGTTTTATTATAATGTGTAGTAATCGCGAAAACCTTAGAAATTATTATTTTATCATTTTTAACGCATTTACGATGACACTAATTTATTTTTCTTTTTGGGGATTAAGCTTTTATATTTACAAAAACAGTGTGGTGGTCATTTTTGTGGCGGATGCGGGAAGCGCAGGGCCGGTCGTTGTGGCGATGCTTGGGCCCATGTCCAACAGTGGACGTCTTTCGGCTGTAATTATGAAGATGATTTTGCAGCATGGATGCTTTGCACAGATATTATTAGACGATACGAGATTGAAGAAATAAGTATACGAGGCGAGAATGGATAAAATAGTTGAAGGTAGAGGGACAACCTCGGCAAACGTACAGCAACCAAGACGCGGACGTTTTTAAAAAACCGGCCAAGTGTGAGTCGGACTCACGCAGTAAGGGTTCCGTACCACCCATCGACCTGATACCCCATAGAAACTGATTTAATTTGCGAGAGTTTATCAAAATACATCAACGAACGTGCGCGAAATGTGAATTTTCGCATCTCTTTCTTACGTAAGTACCACCACATTATGTCTATTTTGGTCTTGTTTTTAGTATTTGTTGCTAAACTACATAGTATGCACTTTAATCAGACCAAGTTTGACGCTGGTATGTATTACCGTTTTGAAGATAGAACGGGAACAAAAACGTTGAAAAAATTGCATGTTTTTCGAGGTTTCTTGTGTGGCTAGGGGGTCCCCTTTGGTTTTAGACTTTTTTTCATTTTTATTTGTCGTGATAGGCACCATAGTAACACATATTCTGTGAAAATTTCAGACAAGGACAGCTTAGCGAGAGTAATAGGGTCCCGTTTGCACCCTTTGGGTACGGAACCCTAAAAAGAACAGGTTAAGAGGACATTTAACCGAAAAGCATCCATGAACTTAGTATAAATATTTGCTTATTTTTGTTCGGCTTACCATAACTTAAAGATTTAAAGTCTTAATTAAAGTTTAGATAACCACTGACAACAAAATCAACAACACAAATAGAGTTGCGGGCAAAACTTGTTCAAGACATAAGTCTGATAATATAATAATTGTTTACTCCCAAAATTTGGCAGAGGCGTGTAGTGCCTACTCCATACGAAATAAAATTCTCCAAATCTAATCAGTACATAAGTATAATGTATAGTAAAGACTTAATTTAAATAAAAAAAAGAATAATGTATAATTAAAATGTCGCTTTTAGTTCCAAAAGCAGTCACGACCATACTTACTACTTTTCTTTAATTCAGTAATCGTAATAAACTGGGTCACCAACAAAAACCTCAATGGTGTCTATTCTCTTGTTCATGAAATAAACTTATTTTAAACTATCGCTCTCTTTCACTAATCTACACTAATATTATAAAGAGGAAAGATTTGTATTTTTGTGTGTATATTTGTAATGGATAAACTCAAAAAGTACTGTGCCGATTTAAAAAAAAAAAACACCTTTAGAAAGCTACATTCACCCTGAGAAATATAAAAAAAAAAGGCTATATTTATAAAAATATAAATAAAAGGTAAAAATATGTAAAAAAACCGGCCTAGAGCATGTCGGGCCATGCTCAGTATTATAGGGTTCCTAACTACAAACGAATCAAATCGAATATTAATCATTGCTATTTTAGTTTTTGCAAACAGCACCACCTAGCGCTGAATTTAGAAAGCTAAATTTTTAAAGTATGTCATTTCAATGTAACACAAAGTTACTTTTTGTGATTTTATTAAATAGGTAGTAACTAAAGGAGCATTTTTTACTATGATAATTTTTCTCTAAGGTCAATGACCTATGAACTAGGACGTCTTAAGTATTTTGCAGTTTTCTCACTATAACTCAAAAATTTATGATCACATTATACTCAAAATAATTTTAAAAGAGAGTTTTTATAAAGGTCTATCAATGTGGAAGATAATAAGTTTCTACGTTGCATAGCTTAGAAATGGAAGGGGGGGGACACATTGCTAGCCACTTTGGCGGGCTGTATTTCGTAGATGGTATACCTGATAAAAAAGTTGTGTATGAAACATTACCTTCATTTTAGTAGACCTATTGAATGATATCCCACACGAGGGGGTGCAGCGAAAAAAAAAATTTCATCCCCATTTCACATGTATTGGCGCCACCCCTAAAATACGTTATCAACATTTTTTTATTCTTTTAAAATTGAGATCTATATCTAAACCATTTTTTAACAAAATTTCATTTACTTATGTTTATAACTGTAGAAGTTATTAAGCTGTAAAGGATTAGGACAGACGGACAGACGGACGGACATGACGAAACTATAAGGGTTCCTTGTAGGACTACGGAACCCTAAAAACATGTCAACCTGTGCGAAGCCGGGACGGGCCGCTAGTAATAAATACAAGAAAGGCATGGCAACGATTTTAGAACTGTCAAATTAGTTTAAGTGTTACATTTCTTTGTATTTTAGTAGGCTCGTTCCGAGATAACGACTAAACTTGTACGGAAATCGAATTCGGACTAATTTGACAGTTCTAAAATTGTTGCCATCCCTTTCTTGTATGTGCTATTAGTTAAAGAGAGCGATTGTTTAAAATAAGTTTAGTTCGTGAACAAGAGAATTGCATCCTATCTCGGAAACTAAGAATTATAGCTTATTCCTTGGACGAATAAAAAAGGCGGACGGAATCTCGCTAAACAAAAAATGAAGCACCCATAGTAAGACGGCTTGCTTAAAAGTACGGGCTGGCACGCACACATTCACACCCACAGTAAGACAAAAAGCCGCAATTACGCAACAAACCTCGTGTGACGGTAGTCATTGTCGTCACAAATAAAATAACAATAAATATCTGGTGTGTTAAAATCCTGTCGAAATTATAGTGGGTTTAGGAAAAAACAAAGTGCTTCAATCTTTTCTTAGCGAGATTCTGTCCGCCATTTTTATCCGTCCGAGGCATATTCAAATAAAAAGTATTTCATAGACTATTTATTAGGAACAATAGACTATTTATTAAGTTAGTTTAGTTTAATTAGTTAAGTTTCCGATATCATTTAAGTGCACCGGTAACTACCCTTAGTCTCTTCCATGACGTTCCAGTCCAATCAATGGTTGTCTGGAAGAGATCGCCGTGGAGCGATAAGACCGCCAGTTGTACACTAGCGCATACGTAGTTATTTAAGAAATTAATATAATCTTGTTGTGCAATAAAGAGGATTTGTATTGTATTGTATTGTATTATTTTATAGACCTATTTATTATAAACTTTTGATTTGATTATGCTATTATTCCTCTCGAGTGTATTATCTTTTTAGTTTTTAACTAAATTACAGCATGCCATAAATCACATCTATATTCATAAACACTGAATAAGTTTATCTCTGAAAAAAATACCTATATAGGTAACAACTAATCGTGACTTTATCATCATCAAAATGTACAAAACTTTCCTCAATCCACTGCATTAGAAGATTTTCTTCTCTAATAATGATTTAATTTTAATTTGACGACCTCTGTGGTCTAGTGGTTCGAGTGTCGGACTGCTGATCACGAGGTCTTGGGTTCGATTCCCACAGGACACAAATATTTGTGTGACGAACATGAGTGTTTGTGTTAGTCTGGGTGTTTCAGTATTATAAGTAATTTACAAAAAAAAAGTTTCTATGTATTATATCCATTGTCTAGTACCCCTAGTACAAGCTTTGCTTATTTTGGGACTAGATGGTGATGTGTAAAATGTGCCAAAAATAAAAAAATAAAATGAAGATTTTTGTCTAGAGCAGAAACGAATCACTTCACCTATAAGGTATATTTAGCACGTAACCACAAACATGTGTTTAGTAATGATAAGGCTAACTAAGGCTAACTTGTCTTTATCTCGCTTAATAAATTCGAAAGCCAAGTACCTAAACTTAGAAGGTTGTGCCTAAGTTGTGACGAAAAATTGCTCAACTTCGTAACGAAAACGTGTCTTCAACAAAGTTAGAATTAGAAGGGAAATTAACACGATTAAGATTTTTTGTGGAGATATTGTAATTTACATATTATTATGGGGACGAGATTTCTGCGGCTTATTTTTCATTATCTTCGTTGACTCGAGCCAATATTTTGGAGCGAAGCTTTTATAGTCTGAGATATAAATTTCAATAAATAATTAAATACAAGAAGAGAAGAAGAAGGGAAGAAAAGGAAGAAGAAGACGAAGGAAGAAGAAAGAAGAAGAAGAAGAAGAAGAATGGAAGGAAGAAGGGGCTCGTAGCGAAGCAATGAGTGCGCGGAATGTACGATCTGCAAGGTTAAGCTGCACTTGCCGCGGTCAGTCTGTGGATGGGTGACTGTTTCGTTACACATCGAGACCCCTCCGTGCCTCGGAGAGCACGTTAAGCTGTCGATCCCGGTCGTCATACGAATATCTATGGCAGTCGTTACGGGTAGTCAGAAGCCTAAAAGTCTGACAACCGGTCTAACCTCCGAATGTCGGTATTACCCAGTAACTGGGTTGCGGGAGTCTGATGGCAGTCGCTCCGTGTAAAATACTGATGTTCAGCCGCATCTGGCTAGACTGGAAGCCGACCCCAATATAATTGGGAAATGGCTCGGAGGATGATGATGAATTAAATACCATAGAAATCTAAATGATAAGGTAAATAGAAGTGATAAAGGCGCGTGAACTTGTCGCCGTGTACAGGTGTCTCGTAGGATACCAGTGCGCGAACCTTTTGCTTAATCATCAGTGCTGTCATTAAAATTATATTTTGCAGCGCTTCTAACAGCGGAATACTTTTTTGGCTTATTTTACTTTGCATTGAATGGTAGAAACATAACGGGTGTTATTGCGTATTTATGTGTTGGTTGACTTGGTAGCGGGAAACCGGTGACACGCAATCCGGTATTAAAAGACAGTAGATAACATTTCTATTACCTTATTATTTTGATTTCTATGTTAAATACTTAAGAAAATCCTTTAGAACAGGGTTTCCCAAAGTTTATTTTAGCACAACCCACTACAACATAAAATTAAAATGCTGCGCCCCCCTCCCTATCGCCGCAAATTTATAGTTCTTACAAACATCTTATGTCCGTCTTTTAATACCTCGCCTGTGCCCCCTTTATAAGACATCACGCCCCACACTTTGTTAACCACTGCTTTAGAATAATCAAAAGTTACGACTTCACAATAATCAATTACTTACTGTCTTTTCTTCGGCTGAGCAACAAGCAGCGAATTTCGTAAAAATGGGCATTTAGCATTATGGCATTAGGCTTACATACTTTTCCACTAGGTACAGTCAACCACACATCGTTGGTGACGAAATCAGAATAATATTCACACGACATAATATTATGTTAGCCATGTTCTGACCAACCAGAATGAAGGTGTTATAAATCAACTTTTAGATTAGCCAATCAGCGATCAAGTTCCTAATCGTCCTAAGAAAACTGGGATTTTTGCAATGATCCTGTTAATAGCTCGTAGGATAACGAAAATCGTTCTGAGATTCCAATTATCCGGTCATTTGCAATCATCCTAGGATTTTCGCAATGATTCGATTTATCTGATTATCCTACGACAGATATAACTACACGATAACATTGACTACACACGAAACTACAGAAACGCATGGTACAGTCTAACAAAGCAATTAGTATACAGGCTCGCCAGATATAGATGAAGATTTCTCAGGAAGTTATTATACAATGGTTTGATATAAATACAGTTTAACTTTGTCCGTTTATAATAGTACATTATGATACAAGTGAGCTAAGTTGACTATTATACTCGAGGCTGGATTGCAGCCCGAGCCGAAGGCGAGGGCGTAATGGAGCCGAGAGTATAATAGTCAATGCTCACGCGTGTCATACGACGTTTTTCAACACACTTGCGAGGAAAAAAAACATATATTACACACACAACTTGTAATTATTTTAAGTAACATACCTTTGTGAATGAGAAATAAAACTTTTTTATTATTATTTATTATAATTATTTTAGACAAATATTGAATTTGTGAAAAATGATAAACATGGCGCGCGGGCCGCGCGGTGACATACAGCTATGCGCGCGCAGGTGGTCGAAGGAAACCGCCATACAGCTTAATATAAAAATATTATAAATAGATTTTTTTATTTATAACACAAATTAATATTAATTTGTTGATAATAATTAATAATTTGATGAAATGTAATGTTTATATAGCATATTTTAATTAAGATAGTTGATTTATTCCCAAAAATGTTTCATTTAGTTCAGGCATAAAAACTCTTTGCTGCGATTTAAAAATAAACTGTAAAGTCAAAAGCACTAGTGCAATAATATAATGAAAAAAGCACGCGTGCGTTATAAGCTACATTATGAACCTACAAGCGATGCGATAAGAGCCACTTTACGAGCAAGTGTGTTGAAAAATGATATTTCAATCGAAAACATCCATAATCTTCTGAGAAAACTTCATTTAAAGTTATTAGTGTTAGTTGTTAGTGTTTCATTCATTTTAAGTTTATTGTTAATACACTATTTTTAGATTTTTTTTTTTCTCTCGCCTGTACCGAGACTGAAATAAATATTTTCTTTCTTTCTTTCTTTTATTTATATCTCTCTACCCTGTATACCAATTGCTTTGTTAGACTGTATCTACTTAATTGTCCCACTTTCTTCGATATTCACGTTTTATAAGCATTTTCAAGAAATCTTGGTACTAGCAACTAGGTATTAAGACTCTAATAAAGTCATCAACCACAGCCTAAGCCTTACCCTTTCTTAAGACATTATTGTCAAAGATTACATGATCGTAATAGCAAGGATCTTTACCCCGAATTATTGAAGAACGTTACCCTTTTTCCAAGAACAACAACCTTAAAATATGTATGTATTAAACATACAACACAAGAACACTTACCCCACTATGTTTATTTAACCGTATTTCGTATACAAAACGTGTCACAAAAATTGAGATTGCTCGCTTGAATTAGCCAAATGCCAATTTTCCGGTCGGTTCACATCCCTTGCTTATAGCCGAGAGCCGAAATTTTCGCACGTATAACACTGCAATTATAGTAGGACTAGCTCTGTTTTCGGTATCGTCCATTTTTGGGACAATGTTTTTTTATTTCATTTGTCTTTTGTTCTTACGATTTTTTCTGGCGTTCTTCGAAAATGGGCTAGAAAGAAACTTAAATGAATACTAGTAGTGCTCTAGCGGCTTTGCCCACGTAAAAAGTTTTAACATACTTCCCTTCGTAGTTTTGGGAAAAGAAAAATACCTATTAATAATTTATATTTTAATTATTTGCATACCGTTAATGATTAAATGTGTGAGGACTTTATATTATTAATTAATAACTTGATGTACCCATATTGTGCAAATAAATAAATAAATCAATCAATCTATTTTCTTCGTTATTATTTAATTTGAAGAGTATTTGTATCAAGTGCGACACCAGGAAGATTTTTCATGGAAACTTAAACACTCCTTTTTTAACGTGTGGCCTCCAGATACACGTAGGTACCGCTTATTCATTATTGTTTTGCTGCTATAAGAGTAAAAGGCCAGTTTATTGATGGCAGTAATGGGGAAGGATAAATAAATAAAGGTAAACATTCAAGCCCGCTCGTTTTATTTTAGAAAAATGAAAAAATACGGAATTCATTAAATGCTTTCAAAATTATTTATACAGAGTTTCGACTCAATCTAGCTATGCAATCATAATCCCCTATACAAAACTTATAACCCAATTGCATCCTCTTTTAGGAACAATTTTGGAAAAATAAAAGGTAAATATTTCATTAATTACTTTATAGCTATTTTTCCCAAATTTTGAGTGAATCTATCCAGGAGAAAAGATTTTTCATACAAACTCTAACACCCTATTTCCCCATTAGGGCTAAAATTTCCAAAAATCCTTTCTTAGTGGGAGCTTACATTACAAAAGGAACCTACTGTCCTATGTTTAGGCTCTGCGTTGATAAATCAGTCAGTCAGTCAGACATCTGTCTTTATAAATATCAATCAATCAATCAACTCAGCCTATCGCAGTCCACTGCTGGACATAGGCCTCTCCCAAGTTGCGCCACAACGCTCGGTCCTCTGCCTTCCGCATCCAGTCCCCCCCAGCCACGTTCTTTAGGTCGTCGGTCCACCTGGCAGGGGGGCGCCCTACGCTGCGTTTGCCGATACGCGTTTATAAATATAGAAGAGAATATTATATGAATTTGATGGTACATAATTATGTACACCGTATTATTTGAGAACCAACTAACTATGATGTGATATGTGTGATACAGCTTGAAACAGGGTTTTACTATTTACACCTGTTCCAAAAAAGAAACAAAGAATCTAAATTTATTCCATCATCATCATCACTTCAGCCGAAAGACGTAGCTGGACATAGGCCTCCCCCAAGCATAAAATGGGGGGGGATATGCCATAATCGCCACGCTTGTCAGGCGGGTTGGCGATCGCGTTTGGTTGGTTAAATACTCAGAGAACGCTGCTGCCCATCATCTGGTGAATCCCTTAGTCGCCTTTTACGACACCCATGAGAAGATATAGGGTAGTGCAATTCTTTATGTCCGGCACCACATGGAACAATTTTCCAACAAACAGACTAATTTAACATCCTTGATATTAAGATAAGGCTGTGTTCACGCGGTCGACTTAAACTAAAATCAGCCTACCAAAACTAAATGAATAAATTATGGAATATCAAATTTCATAAAGAGTAGGCTGAAAGCACGTGTGGGCCCGAAAATGAAATGAAAATAAGGGGCGTCGGAAAATGAACGAAGGTTATCTACGCCTCGGCTGTTGACATTTTGGAAATACAAACATGACTGTCTATGACCTTTAGAGAGTGAGACAGAGGCGTTTATTAACGATTATTGCATTAAAATATGGGCTTAGCGTTCATTGTCTTTTGTATGATTAGGAGATCCCTGAATCTAAACTGATTCAGGGATACATGGACGAATGAAGGCGGACGGAATCATGCCAAGAAAAGATTGAAAAAAATTTTTTTAAAATTAAAATCACTATAATTTCGACAGCATTTTAACACACAAGATATTTATTTTCATTTTAAGTTTGACACTATGACAACGATTTCCGTCACTCGAGATTTTTTGCGTGATAGCGGCTGTTAGACTTACTATGGTATGAATATGTGTACAGTGCTAGCTCGTACGTTCAAGCGAGCCTACTTACTATGGGTGCTTCAGTTATTGTTTAGTGAGATTCCGTCCGCCTTTTTTAAATCGTCCATGCAGGGATGTATCAAAGCCATCGATATCGCTTGGCGAATAGATGGAACAGAAGTTTTTGTTGCGATTCAGGGTTGCCTTCATAGTAAAAGTTACCCTTTAAAAGAACCTCAGCTAATACAGTAATATACAACGTTACTTTTTATTTAAGCAATTTGAGAAACTAGTTTGTTCAGAATTACCAGGAGAATAGATTGGCATAGTTTTTATCAATCAACTCAGCCTATCGCAGTCCACTGCTGGACATAGGCCTCTCCCAAGTTGCGCCACAACGCTCGGTCCTCTGCCTTCCGCATCCAGTCCCCCCCAGCCACGTTCTTTAGGACGTCGGTCCACCTGGCAGGGGGGCGCCCTACGCTGCGTTTGCCGATACGCGGTCTCCACTCAAGGACTCGTCTGCTCCAACGGCCATCGGTCCTTCGACAGACATGGCCAGCCCACTGCCACTTCAGCTTACTGATCCTACAAGCTATGTCGGTCACTCCGGTTCTTCTCCGGATAATCTCGTTACGGATTTTATCCTTCAAAGAAACTCCAAGCATAGCTCGCTCCATAGCTCGCTGAGCGACTTTAAATTTGTGGACTAGCCCAACTTTCAGTGTCCACGTCTCGGCACCGTAAGTCATGACAGGCAGGACGCACTGGTTGAAGACCTTTGTCTTCAAACTTTGCGGTATAGGCGACGAGAATATTCGGCGAAGTTTGCCAAATGCTGCCCAGCCCAGACGGATCCTTCTGTTGATAGTTTTTATACCATGTTATAATTAAAAAAGAATGCTTTGGTTTAAACAGAATACTTTGGTTATTTTGTTTAAATTCAGTACATCAGCGGATCTTGAAAAGGTCCTTAATGTTAATCAAATTGGGGTGTTTATGATTTGCACTAGGTCATAAACATAGTAAAAAGTATAGAGGAAGTCCTGCGAACAATCTAGTGGAGCCAAAAAAACTATGCTCCTTCGTGTACACGTACAGCCAGCACTCACTCACAGACATGAGTAGTATAATATTGGGCACGCTGGACCACCTGTCGCGTACCGCTCCGGTGTTCCAGTGCGCCCAATAATAAGTATACTGATTCGGATAATTTGCAGATTAATTAAATCAGTTCGATGTTGTAGAACGCACAACGCCAACGGTAACAGAACGGAACTCGGTGTCGTTGTTTCGTTTCGTACAATCATTGCATACTAACACATTCCTTAATACAACTCATTTAATTAGATTAGTCGTTTTGGTTTTGATTTCATTGATCGATTGGTAGTCAACTGTTGTTTCGTTTGCAATACGACAACCGGGTTTAGTATGGTGGTATCTCTAACAGACTGCCGTGCTGAAGGTTGTGGGTTCGATTCCCACCAGAGCAAATGACTGAGAAAACATAATTTTCAAAGGTGACTCTGGTCTGGTTACAACTGTGATAATAGTAGTAAACTAACATCACAAAAGTATTTCATCACAATTATTAGTAATACCATCTCATCATCGATACGATACCTATAAAGTGATAGGTACCCACTCAATATTTTTGATCGTTCATTAATCAAATGTTGTAATCAATTATATTTGTTCAGTACCTACAGCAAACGTTGCCTACTAACTTCATACTGCTCATTTAATTACCTAAGGCGTTTCTGAAATTGATTAAAGTTGAACATTATATTAATAAAATTTATCAGTGTTACTGATTATTCTTATTTAAATCGTGTAAAGTATTAGACGCCTCCAAAAAATGAAGTTTGTCAAACAACCACATTCGCTTGTTGTTGATGCAGTTTGTGTTGAAGCCCAAAGTCGTACTTTTCGACACGGGAAACTTTTACCCAATACTATAAGATGTATTATCTGCGGTCCATCTAACTGTGGTAAAACCAATCTTGTAATTGGTTTGCTTTTGCATAAAAATGGTTTGAAGTTTCGCAATGTATACCTTTACTCAAAAACTCTACAACAACCAAAGTACATGTTTTTAGAAAAAGTGCTAGCGTGTGTACCAGATGTTTCGTTTTCAAAATTTAAAGACAATGAGGAAGTAATTAGTCCACAAGAAGCTAGATGCGAATCGGTAATGATATTTGATGATGTAGCGTGTGAGAACCAAAATAACATGCGAGATTATTTTGCAATGGGTAGGCATAGAAATATAGACTGCTTTTATTTAAATCAAACATACAGTAAGGTACCCAAACAACTTGTCAGAGACAATGCAAATGTTATAATTCTTTTCAAGCAAGACGATATTAATATGAGACATGTATATGATGAACATGTTAACACAGATATGAAATGGAATGAGTTCCGTGAATTATGCTCTAAAATATGGACTCATCCTTATAATTATTTAGTTATAAATAAGGAATGCCGTAAAAATGAAGGTTGCTATCGCAAAAAATTTGATAGCTTTGTAGTTTTTGATTGATGTTACATTGTATAAATATATATCACTGCAAAGAAAATATTAATCTTAATTAAACAGTAATAGAAGAAACATCTAAATATTATTATAATGGAAACATCTATAAAAAGACAAGTCGTTAATGCTGCTGAAGCGGTAAGAAGAAAAGTACGAAAAATGCGAAATATTGAAGAGGATAATGAAAAAGCTTTGCAAACTGTATTTAAGCCTTTGATTAATCCACTTAATCAAATTGTATCTAACAACAAAAATACTTCTAGAAAAAGTATAAATAATGAGGAATTTAAGTTTAGTAAATATGAGAACAACCATTACCACGACGAAAAATTACCTACTAACGATGTGTATGCTAATATTGAGAACGATTCGGAAAATACTGATAAACCTAAAGCGTCTACTATGGATCAAGGACATAGTGATAGTCGTCGAAATTCCGTGGATGATGATTCTGATAATTGTTTAGAAAAAAGTGATGACTCATTCAAATCTGTTGACTTCAATAATACTATGAAAGAAAACGTTTCATCATGGTCTCAATCGTCTGAGGTAATTGATGATATTCCTTTTGGAGTTAGGGTTGAAAAAGGAAAACTTATGCTTGGTTCAGCCAAAGTAATCGTCAATGATAAACATATTACTATAGACAATCATATATATCCATCCAGTCAAGGGCTAAAGGAACTTTTATTTCAAAAAGATCCGGATCTTAGTTTGGTGACTGAAAAAGATAAACACAGTTACAAATTAATGCTGTTAGCTACAAATGCTCATAGACGTGACTATGATCCAAATAAACCTATAAAAAGCAATAAAGGAAAAAAATATATGTGTCTTATAAAACCACTTTTTAAATTACGTAACGACTATAACGATGCTCAAATGACTTTGCCCAAAGGAAAAGGGTTGTTAATACTGAAAAAAATGAATAAAGATATTGAATATGTATATTGGGATGACCCTAACGAATTAGTAGAAAGATTAAAATTACTCATGGCCTCTCGGGAAGCTGGAAATACAGGACTAGATAACGAAATATTATCCATCATAGAAGAACTACGAGAGGGTAAATTTATAAGTAAATAAATATCTAGATAAAATAGTATTCTTTTCATTTTCCTTTGATCTTTCTAGAAGAACATACATAATGAATATAGACAAATTCGGTCATCATATTCATAAAAGAATGCGATTATCAGATATATTTGATATCTCAGATAAAACTATTTTAAAAACTACAAGTGGTGAGTTTAATTTGCAAATGAACAGACTACGAGGTGTTATTAATCCTGTTGAAGCAGATGACGTTGCTAACAAGGAATATGTAGATGAAAAAATTAATTACCTGTGCGCTAAAAGCGATGTTCAAACATTATTGGACAAAACAAAAAAAGAGATTTTAAAAGATATTCAAGTCTCATTAGATCATTTAAAATCAAGTATGGTATCATATATTGATCATAAAATAACGAACACTGCTACGAGTAAGACGAACAATCCATCTCATAATGATAAAGCAACAAATCGTGAATGAATTACACAAATCAGCCAGAAGAAACTTTGTTCGTCGTCATGTTATTTTAAAAGGAATCGATGACCTGTGGCAAGCTGATCTTATTGATTTAAGAAACATAAAAAATAATAATAATAAGGGTTTCAGTTATATATTAGTGGTGATTGACTGCTTTTCAAAATATGCATGGACTATGCCTTTGAAGTCTAAATCAAAAGTAGAAGTGTCAAACGCATTTCAAGAAGTGATAAAGACAAGTAATCGTTCACCTAATCATTTACAAACAGATTTGGGAACAGAATTTTACAACGATACATTCTCAAAATTAATGAAAAATTATAACATTAATCACTACTCATCATTTTCGATTAAGAAAGCTTCGATTGTGGAAAGATTAAATAAAACTTTAAAAAATACATTATTCAAAACTTTTAATTTAAATGGAAATTACAAATGGATAGGAAAACCTTTAGAAAATACTGTACATGCTTACAATAATTCTAAACACCGTACTATTAATTGTAAGCCGGTTGATGTTATTAATGAAAATGAGAATCTTATACGAAAAAATATTTTAAAATCACATAGAAAAACGTTGACTAAGAAAATTAAATTTAAAGTTGGGGATTACGTTCGAATAAGTAAGTATAAAAATTGTTTTCAAAAAGGCTATACCCCAAATTGGTCAACAGAAATCTTTAAAGTCATAAACATTAATGAGACAATCCCAGTGACATATAACATTGAAGATCTTCGTAACCAACCTATATTGGGTACTTTTTATGATCAAGAAATTCAAAAAACATTTTATCCTGATGTTTACCTCATAGAAAAAGTTTTAAGGAGAAAAGGTAGTAAACTATTTGTCAAATGGTTAGGTTTGAATGATAGTGAAAATAGTTGGATCGATAAGAAAACTATTGTAAATTGATACAAGGGTATTTATAATTCAATCTATTATTTATCATAACATTGTGACACGAACAATGCAAGGAAGTGGACTTCTTAATAATATAATAAATAATTTACCGTTCGAACTCCATTTACCAGGTTACAATTACTGTGGACCCGGTACTAAATTAAAAAAACGTTTATTACGAGGAGACAAAGGCATAAATCAATTGGATGAAGCTTGTAAAGTACATGATATAGCTTATACAAATTATTCAGACTTGAATAATAGACATCAAGCTGACTCTCAGTTACTTAATATGGCAAAAAAACGGTTAAAAGCAGCAGATGTTGGAAAAAGAGAAAAAATCGCTTCTTGGTTAGTTAGCAAAGCAATGAAGACAAAACTTAAAATGGGATCTGGTTTAAAAACATTTGGATCTTTAGTAACGAAAATTCGCTCACACCTCAAAAAGTTAAAACCTAAAAACAAAGAAGATGCAATTAAACATGCATACCTTGCTGCAAAAAAGTTGTACTCAAATAATTCCAGGATCCCTATACCCAGAGTCATATCGCTACCTAAAACAGGAGGGTTTCTACCGCTGATTCCAATTTTTGCTGGGCTGTCTGCATTAGGTACATTAGCTGGCGGTGCAGCGGGTATTGCAAAGACGGTTAACGATTACAAAAGTGCTAAACAAAATTTACAAGAATCACAACGTCATAATAAAGTCATTGAATCGATTGCGTTGGGTAAAGGATTGTATATCAAACCGTACAAGAAAGGAAATGGCTTGTTTGTTAAATGTTCAAAAAACTAATTAAGAGGTTACCTAATAGTGCTCTTAGTAATATAGATATCCAGAATCACGCGTATAACGTACCTTATTTTAGAGGTGTATATATGAAAGATCAATTACCTAACAAACCGAAACTTATTGAAAGTGGTGTTGTTAATTTGGATAATTCTAACAGTGAAGGAACACATTGGGTAGCCTACATAAAAATAAAGAATTATTGTGAATATTTTGATAGCTATGGTAATTTGAAACCACCTTTAGAATTATTAAATTACTTTAAAAATTGTAATGTTTTTTATAACTATACGCGATTTCAAAAAAATAACTCTGTAAATTGTGGACATTTATGTTTGTCATTTTTGTATACTTTCTGGAATAAATATATAAATTGAATAACTTTTTTATTTGTATCATTTGCATGATGTCTCTCTCACTATCTATAACGGGTAACTCATCAGCATTATCTACTTATTATTCACCTACTCTACAATTTGAGGGACAGTATGAATGTGCATTATTATATTTATCTACATTTAATTCTATACCAAATATTGATAAAACAAATTGTAAATTTTATTATGATCGTGATGTTATTGAAATACCTGAAGGCGCATATGAACTGCAAGACATCAACGATTATATAAATTTAAAATTACAAGGCGCAAGTTTTAAATTACAATGCAATAACAATACTTTAAAAACTAATATATTCTGCACAAAAAAAATTGATTTTATAAAAGAAGATTCTATTGGTAGATTGTTAGGTTTTGGTAAGAAAAAACTTGAAGCAAATATATTACATGAATCACCGTATCCAGCGAACATTTTATCAACAACCGTGGTGAGGGTCGAATGTGACATAGTGACTGGATCATATATTAATGGCCAACCGAGTCATATCATTCATGAATTTGCTCCAAATGTGCCTCCTGGTTACAGAATTATAGAAGTTCCTAAAAACGTCATTTACTTTCCAGTAAATCAAAACAACATTAACAGTGTGAACGTGAGACTTTTAGATATAAATAATAATTTGCTTAATCTACGTGGGGAGGAAGTGCAGTTATATTTACACCTCAGAAGAAAATGATTGATTACAGTAAAATAAATAAATACCCTTGTACCCCAATAAAAAAAAACAGTGCTTCTCGAGTTATCCACAAGACAACATCTAACCCAAAAAAAAAACTGCAACTTAATCAAGAAAATCGACAATTTCTCAAAGCTATAGGACTTTTAAAATGAGTATGTTAGACGTTTTATCTTCTCCACTGCACGATAATACTATAGTTGGTATCGAATACCATTCATATAAGCCATACATAACAAGTTTCAATAGAAACGATGAAATTCGCATACCTATTAATGAAAAAGACTTATATGTTTTACCATCCGCTAGTACATTGTATTTAGAAGGATCAGTAAAAGTTACTAAAAAAGATTCCCAAGAAAGAAGTAGTGTATCATTTACGAATAATCCCATGCTGTATCTCTTTCAAGACATTCGATATGAACTAAATGGTGTCGAGATCGATAAAATAAAAAACGCTGGCATAACAACTACTATGAAGTCATTATTATCAATGAATGAAAGTGAATCAAAATCATGTCGTGCTTGGGGTTGGGACATCCATGGCTTTAAAAGTCCCAATGGTTCTTTTTCTGTATCTATACCACTTAGTAACATTCTTGGATTCGCTGAAGATTACAAAAAAGTGATCATGAATTGCAAACATGAATTAATATTATTGCGGAGTAATACAAACTCAAATGCTGTGAAGCTTGATGCCGGAGAAGTCATACACGATGTTGAAATTAATAAAATTGTATGGAGAGTACCACATGTAAAAGTGTCGGACAAAGAAAAAATTCATCTTTTAAAGATTTTGGAAAAAGATCGAGCGCTGCAATTAGTATTTAGGAATTGGGATTTATACGAATATCCGTTGTTGCCTAAAACCACAAAACATACGTGGTCTATTAAAACTTCATCCCAAATTGAAAAACCGAGATATGTAATTATAGGTCTACAGACTAATAAAAAACATAATGCAGTTGCTGATATGTCTAGATTTGATCACTGTACTTTGCGTGGTGTAAGAGTATATCTCAATTCAACTTATTATCCATATGAGAATCTAAACAGCAATTTCACTAATAACAATTGTGCATTACTTTATGAGCAATATGTTCGTTTTCAACAGTCATACTATGGACGTCGATCAGAGCCGTTGTTAAACGCCAAGGAGTTTAAGGAAGTCGCTCCTTTATTTGTCATAGACTGTTCTAGACAAGTTGATAACCTCATATCAGGTCCAGTAGTCGACGTACGAGTAGAGCTGGAAAGTGATGTTGAAATACCTGATCAAACTTCAGCCTACTGTTTGATATTGAACGATTGCATAATTGAATATAAACCATTAACTAATATTGTAAGAAAAATATCTTAATTATGAGTTCTAATGTAGTTATTTTAGACATACAAGGATTTAAAGATTCTCAAAACCAATTCATAGTTAAGGAATTGGCTTTTGCTACTCAAGAGTTTACACAATCGTTTTTAATTAAACCACCATATTTGTTTAAATATTTATCAAGTTCAGAAAAGAAACAAGTTATGTTGTTGGAAAGAAATAGAGGAATTTATTGGAACGAAGGTTATATCGACTATCGGGAATTTAGACGAATAATCGTCCCATATCTAGAAAATAAGGAAATCATTGTAAAAGGTTTCGAAAAGGTGAAATGGGTTAAGGAACTTTGTGAGAATTGTAGTGTCTTTGACCTCGGTGAAAAAAACTGTCCTAATTTCTCTGTGTTGTATAACATGTACTGTGATGGAAAACAAAATTTTAATTGTACTAAACATGTAAAGTACTGTGCCTTAAAAAATGTGTTATGTATTAAAAAATATTTGAATTTCTAATGAATTGTGTATTTAAGGTTTTAATAAATAAAAAATCATTAAATCGTAAAAATGTGTTTATTTCAAAAGTTTGCCTACCTAATACTCTACTGTTACCCTTTCCATAATAATAAAAATGTATTAAATTTAAAAAGTATGACACAACTAACCTAAGAAGTATTGTAATCTAACATAAAACACAGCATTTAGATAAAAAATTCCATTTAAAAAATTAAAAATCATTGTCTATCAAAGATTTCGAATAAAATGCATGAAATTTAAAAAATATAACACAACTAACTTTAATAAGTATTGTTATCTATCAAAAATACATCATTTAGATAAATATTTCTGTTAAAAAAATGAAAAAATAATAATTAAAAGTCATTGTCTATCAAAGATTTCGATATTTTTTTAACTAATGATTCAGTATCATCCATTACATTATCAATTGCGTCTTTTACAATATATTGTGCATTTATTATCACATTATCACTATCACTATCACTGTCACTGGTATTGTTATTGCAGAGGTCTATAACTGATATTTTTATTAACTTCAACCCACGTCGGTGCAGTTTGCTCATTACGAAAGATTTTGTAGGTTGTTTCTTCATTTGAGATGGCTTTTCCTGACGTCGTCGTCTGGATTTCTTTTCTTTTGTAATTTGACTGCAGTGCTGGGGCTCGTTGCGAAGCATCTCGGAAAGCCCTTCGTAAGGATCCTGAGCGTACTGGCTAAACACAATTTCTGAATCGGAAATCTGAAACAAAATTATAAAAATAATTGTTAGTATTTTTAACAGACATCAAATCAAAAAAGGAGGAGGTTCTCAATTCGACTGTATGTTTTTGTAGTGTCACTCTCGAGGTGGTCCTATTTAAATTCGGTTAAGACTGATGATGATCTTCAGAGATAACGAAGAGGACTCTTTAGTGAATAACAGTCACTCACCCGCAATTAGAGAAATCGTTTGGCTATGTATTGTATATTTTACTCAAAATAGAAAAATAAAATACCTAAACTTTATAAAAGTAAAAACCTTAAAAAATAATGAAATAATTTGTGTAAAACTGTTTAGGAAGTCAGTGGATTTTTTTGTTAAATCAAACCAAATCAAAGACATCTACTTTCTAAACTGTTTCACATAAATTATTTTATTATTTTTGTAGTCGGTTTTTACTTTTATTAAAGTTTATTTTATATTCGATGAAAACAATCGTTATCTATGTTATAATAATAAAATAGATTTAAAATATTTTACTTACCGATGACATGATTGTGACGCACACTAATATATCAGATATCAATAATAATTAACAAGTACTCGAAGCGAGTAATATTTTATAAGTAACATACATAACACGTTTGCACATTAGGTAATTAAACATTACGACATTATAAGTTAGTGCCCGTTCACATAGACTAATTGCTGAGTCAATTTTGTTCGCATTTGATAAAAGTTTAGTACGGATAGGGAAGCAAACTGTTTAGCGAATTGATATAAAACATAAATTTGCTGAGTTATATTCTTCTTTCATAGATCTGTTAACAACTGCGAGTTATATGAACAATTAAAGTAGACAGTCAATTTGCTAAGCAATCTGTTTCCGTGATCGTACATTAATTTAAGATTTTTATTCAAACATTATCTGATCTGATTCATTCGCTGGTCTGTGTGAATGGGCACTAAGTTTTTAAGTTAACTCTAAAAATGATAACTTAGCATTTGTGTGAGCATTGAACTTTTAGATGTTTTTAATTATATTGACAAAACAGCAAAAATTTCTAAATTAATTTTGATAGATGTATGTTTTTGTAGCGACTGATCTGTCAGATTCTTAACATGTTCGCAAACATTATTGAGAAATGATTCTGGAAAATTATTTACTTGATCGTTTGTCGCATTGATTCTATAACTCACGATACGTCCTTTAAATGAAGAATTAATTATTTCAACGTTGTCGTACAAAAGGGTTGCACTATTGTTTTTATGTGCATTGCTGCGTAAATGACCAGACCACCTACGACTATCTACAGATAAATTACAAACCGAACAGTGAGGCATCTTTAATAATATTATATCTAATAAGTAATAATTTTGCCTTAACACATCTACTTCATTGTATTAAACGTAATAGTTATTTCAGAGTTTAGATACGAAAATCATAATTAAACCTTTACAATATTCACAATCTCACAAATACCTTTGTTAACGAGTTTCAGCTCCAAAACTATGTATAGTAAGTTGATGAAGTAAATAGGAGTATAGTACCATTGTTTACATCCGAACACAGCAGATTTGTTGTAGGCTCTTATTCGATAATCCCTTCAAGAACTTTATCGTGGTGTTCATCAAAATATTTCTGAAAATAAGGTGAAAATAATATTATATTAGTAATATATACACGTACATATCTTTAGTCATAAAAGTTAAAAAACTTCAAACAAAAAATATTTATAATAATCATATAATTACCTGGGAAATGTATTATAGGTACTAATAATTATATTTTTTTACTGTCAGACATTCAGTTCAGATGCGTATTTCTCAGATCCAAAATATCTAACTTCAGCTGCTGCAGATCACTTGGATATCAGAAGATGCTAGGATCGTGTACTTATTATTTTGCTTCAAAAAATAATGCTCTAAAAACTTGACAATTAAACAAGATAACCAATTAATTCGTCAGTCAACCATTGTTGCTTAAAGTTAATTATTATTATGTTTTAAAATGTCCGGCTTTTTAAACAAAGTACAATTTATTCATTATTAAAATAAATATAATCATATGAACCCGATATTAACGATAATCATAAGATCTTTTACCAGTAAAGCATTTCATATTTCAACACAGTTGTTAGTTTTATTGCACTTTGATCAACCTAAATAATTTATCTATTCAGCTGTAACATTCGCATAAACCGCTATTTTAGGTAAGGATGGCACGCATACACATTTACTTTATTCACGTAAATATCGTCTTTTGTTAATTAGTAATATAGGATAATTTGTCAGCCCTAAGTCTTTTTGCTGTATCGACAAACCATACAAATTGTGTGCTCTAATTCCTTACTCTTCATTTTTACGTTGATATAATACGTACAAAAAAAAGAGTTGATTTAATCGTTGTTACTTAGGATGTTTGCAATCATTTCTAATAAAGTGAATTATCATATGATTTCGACTTATAAACAACATGTTTTCGAAGACCAAGACACAGACGAAATTAAGTATTCAAGTGCGGATACAATCTCCAAGAAGGGCAAGAAGTACCTACGCTGCGAACGCTCATTTATTCATACGAATTGTCGATACTTTCCGTGTTGATTGCTGACCTGCTGCTATCCACCGCTCCGAGTGTCGTCACCAACTCATCAAGCTACTGGTAAAAACATGTAAGTTTAATAAGTAATGTAAGTATAATAAGTTGTTGTGTATTATCCACAGACATAGTAAAAAATATAGACGAAGTTCTGCGAACAATCTAGTGAAGCCAAAAAAACTATGCTCCTTCGTGTACAAAAATCCTTCAAGTGTGAGCGTGAGCGCTGGTTGTACACGAAGAAGCAAAGGCTTTTTTTTGGCTTCACTGTGATTGTTCGCAACACTTCGTCTATATTTTTTACTATGTCTGTGGTATTATCCCTCTCTTTACTTATCTATATATTTTCCATTCTAAGGTTGTCTGAAAAAAATTGTCTAGACCGCGATAACACCGCCTATTGCCTTATATCTTTTATGTATGTTGCGTATTTTTGGGGTGAAACACCTAATGGTGTGTCTAGGAGGCAAGACTGACTCGATACGTGGCACGTATATATTGTTTCACATCTGTATAATGGCTTCCGGCTTTCCGGGACAGTTACATTTTTTGTATACAATACAGAATATATGTGGGAGTTATTTTGAAGATAAGAATTACTATACTTTTAATGCACGTTTTTATTTAAATAATACGTCGTAGTAGTTAGGTACATTGATCGTCTTATACTGTCTTCAAAGATAATGTAATCACTATCACTACGTTTTAATCATGATTATATTATCTTTGGTTTTAACTGTCTTTTAATCTGGCTGCGCAGCAGTTGATACAAGTACCTCAGCGCTCCCAGCCATTCATTCCATCCGTCACACACATACTTCCCGTTCATTCATCAGTTGCGTTCAAACAAATTTATAACACCACATATATTTTGTATTGCACGAAACATTTTAAGAGTATATTCAAATCACTGATCTATTTGTATCATTATTTTTTATTAATTGTTTTAACGTTTTTATTTCAGGTCAGAATCAGAGTGCGAGTTCTATCAGCCAACTGCGGTCATCGGACAGAAAGCTAAATCCACGCGCAAGCTCCCTACCAACAACAACAACGGGAAGCGCAAGTCAGGATCGTCTCGTCCAAGGTAATCAAAATTTTGTTTTAAAGCAAAGTTGAGTAAAATACTTCACTTTGATATCCGGATAGATAACGAAGACGAGTATTAAATTCATTTTAGAATTGAATTAAAATCATTTTCCAAGCAACGATTCGAATAAGAAAGTATATGATTAACCAAATCTTTATTTCTTTGTTGTTTCAGTAAAAAAATACAGAATGATAATATCGATGTATTCGGTATCAGTCGCAATGAAACTGACACGGAACTCAACGAAGGCTCATCTAGCAACCAAACAGTTTTATCATCCTTTTTTGTCAACCGTGTGGCTAATGGTAACGAGCGGCGAGATGCGAACACCGACGGAGAATATTATATAGACTGCAAAGTTTACAAGACGTCCGATGCGCGTGAGACGGAGTCCATAGCGTTGTGGAAGAAAGCGCTTGTCCGTGTAAAATTCCAAACCAATACGGATACATCGCAGTGGAGCCGATTACAGGATTTCGTGCGTTCGGCAGACAAATTGTTTGAAGAACCACCAAGAATGTACACTGGTAAATAAAATAAAATCATTATAAGATCATTGTTTTGTTTTATTTAATAAAATGAGGTAAGCGTCCAAAATCTTCCTTAGGAATCAGTTAATCCATAAATTATAATGATAACAGTAAGTAACCTATAGACACATACACAACAAACATAACACTTTTTTCCTCAAACACTCAACGCTGTTGCTAAATTAAATTAATACATTTTTGATCGATCAAGTAGAACGTTCAGTATTAGATATATTCTGGTACACCGTCGGTTACCATTAAGCGTTTTACCACATTGTGTGCATCATGCCATCATGTTATGTGTCGATCGCCAAACGTCCAAACGAACATCTCATGAACGTTCAACGTCAACGAGTTCCATTCGGATACCGTTGGGCGTTCTACAACATCGAACTGATTTAATTAATCTGCATATTTATCCGAATCCGTATACTTATTATTGGGCGCACTGGAACACCGGAGCGGTACGCGACAGGTGGTCCAGCGTGCCCAATATTATACTACTGACATGCACCTCAAACCGTGCTCACCCCTCTCAGTACACATGCCGCGGCATCGTCCAGTAAACATCGCGAAAGCAAATATCCTAATCAAATATAATATAAATAAGTGTGCGTGAGCCACAGAAATAGATAGAATGGAAAAGTGGGCGGGGCGCGCGTGCCAACACTCTGCACCATAGTGAAGGGAATTTCAAAGCCTTCTCAGTACGCCTTATGAATTGTTTCTGTAAACAAAAACCCGCAAAAATGCTTTATTGTGCTGTTTCTTACTGCAGAAACAAAAGCTGTAAAGTACATTTCATTAAAGTTAATTTTTAAATATTAATGACGTTAATATGTAAGGCGTAGTTTGTTCGAAATTGCCACGCATGAATCGCAAGTAAAATTGTGATTACAATTAACGTTCTACTCTGTCTATTTATGTGGCGTGAGCGCTGGTTATAAATGAAGCGAGTAGTCTTTTTGGCTTCACTATGATTGTTCGCAGCACTTCATCTATATTTTTTACTGTCTGTGGTTACATCTTAAACGCTAGTTTTAGTTTGAAGTGAAATGTAAATATATTTGGGGTGTTTGAGGTTTGAACTAGGTATACAAAAAATAACGTTTTAAGTATATCCCTACTTCAAACATAAAAGTGTCACAACATCAAAGATTAGATACAAGTGGATACCATATTAATTTAATATGTAAAAGCTTCCACAATACAGCGTGAAGCGTTATAAGTCAGATAAGCTTAAAGTATGTGACCCACTTGCGAGTGAGGCTACATCAAGCGACGTTGCGATAGACATTGATTAATTACATAATGCGGGTTCCGCTTTCCTTATTAGTCACGGCACGGCACTGCGCTTAAAGTTTACACTAAAAGCGCTGAAGCAAATAGCTTTGATGTGTGATGTAACTGATGTATTGGAATATGGAGACGCTGTGAACCCCTTCCTTACTTAGCGCAGGCACACACCTTCCGGTCCGGTCTGGGCTGGGCCGACCCGGATCGGGTAGGTTCTACCAATATAGACAGAGTGCTGCGAACAATCATAGTGAAGCCAGCAAAACCGTGCTCACGCACACACCATACACCTGAAGGATATTTGCTTTCGCGATTTTTACTGGAGGATGCCGCGACATGTGTACTGAGAGCGGTGAGCTCGGTTTGAGGTTCATGTGTGTGCATGAGCGCTGATTTGTACACGGAGGAGCATGGTTTTGTTGGCTTCACTATGATTGTTCGCAGCACTTCGTCTATATGTTCTAACCAGAACGTCTAGAAACCCCTACAAAATATACTAGCCCGCACACACCTCCCGGCCAGGCCGGGAAGCAAGTCCAGGTAGAATCTAGCCGGTGAGCTTGACCCAGTGTTGATAAATTAGGATAATTTACCCTAGATTTAAGGTAAAAATGTGAAGCTCGAACAATTTGATCCTAGTGGAGTTAATGATGCCTTTCGTTCGAAATCTTGTTAACGAGATTCAAGAAAGCAGTTCGGGTTCTAAGTGGAGATACGTGCCGACTGAGGATAATCCAGCTCGAAGGACCAAATTGTTCGAGCTTGAGTGTTCGTATCAGGAACAGTGAAATAAAAGAGTGGACTGTAGGTTACAATTTGTAATAAGTACTTGGAAAATAGATAACAATAAAATAACGTAGTACCACCGTCGTGGTACGAAATGAAGTGCGGGGCGGCGCAGGCGCTGCACCGATGCCGGCACGCCGCCCGCGCCCCCCTCAGCCACCGCGAAGACCGACGCGCGTCGCCTCAGCCACCGCGCTCCTCCAGCCCGCCATGGGCATGCCGTGTATAGACAGTGACAGCAGGGTAATTTTTAGGGTACTAGTTAACTTAGGATATTTTTTGGGGTAAGCATTTTGAATAAAATAGTTAAAATTAAGGGATTGAACTACATAAACAAAGTACAAACTAAAATGGTCTTTCGGAAGACGCCTTCATTATTATGTGCCAATAGGAATTGAATTATAAATAGTAAAAGATATAGAGCTAATTAATAAAACAAATGTAAGAAGTACTTAGTTTTATGTATACCAAAGTTTGTTGGGGTAGTTTAAAAAAACCGGCCAAGTGCGAGTCGGACTCACGCAGTAAGGGTTCGCTACCACCCATCGACCTGATACCCCATAGAAACTGATTTAATTTACGAGAGTTTATCAAAAGACATCATAGCACAGGCGCGAACTATGAATTTTTGCATCTCTTTCTTACGCAGGTACCACCACATATGTTTATATTTCTCTTATTTTTAGTATATTGCTAAACGACATAACATTGACTATAATCTGACCAAGTTTGACGCTGGTACGTATTGCCGTTTTGAAGATAGAGCAGGAACAAAAACGTTGAAAAAAATGCATGTTTTTTGAGGTTTCTTGTATGGGGACCACCTTTGGTTTTAGACTTTTTTTGTTTTTAGTATTTGTCGTGATACACCTCATAGCACCACATATTCTGAGAAAATTTCAACTGGTTACCTATTACCGTTCAAAAGATACAGCCCTGTGACAGACAGATGGACGGACAGACGGACGGATGGACGGACAGCGTAGCGAGAGTAATAGGGTCCCGTTTGGCACCCTTCGGGTACGAAACCCTAAAAATACACTTTCTAGGGTTAAATGAGACCAAGGTTGGTGTTAATTTGAAATAAGACCTAGCAACACTGTCTTCGCCGCAAATTCAGGATACCCGGCGTCGGCAGGTATGTGCCGGTGCCGATGCTCCGCGATTCTTTCAGAATCTACCCGGCCCGGACCGGACCGGAAAGTGTGTGCCCGCGTTTAAGGGCAGTGCAGAAGCCGCATTATGGAAGTGTTCCGTGTTGCGAAATAGAGAAAACTATACAGGATTTATATAGCCGCACCTCTCTCTCACACCAAAACAGTGAAGGTTATGACGCTTCATAATACATTGGGAAGTCAATTAATTGATCTACGAAGTTAACGAAGAAATTGCCTAGAGCGATATGACCGCCCATTGTATTAAGTTTATAAGGTCATTGTACATTGTTTGTATTGTATCTTTTATGTAAATAATGTATGTTGCTTGTTGTTTGTGTAGGTACAGTAAAAAGTATTTGTATTGTGTTTAAACTAACCGTCAAGGTTCAAATATGCAATATTACTGTGCTATATTATAAACCAAGGCGTCCCCGTGCCTCGGAAAGCACGTAGGGTGATCGATTGTCTTCATTTATTCAGTACTAATGTACTGGAACAGGTTGAGTAAATACATGTTTTACTGACTCCCATATTTAACAAGACCTAAGCCACTACATTGTGCATTGTTTTTAGGGTTCCGAAGTCCTACAAGGAACCCTTATAGTTTCGTCATGTCCGTCCGTCTGTCCGTCTGTCCGTCTGTCCGTCTGTCCTAATCCTTTACAGCTTAATAACTTCTACAGTTATAAACATAAGTAAATGAAATTTTGTTAAAAAATAGTCTACTTATAGATCTCAATTTTAAAAGAATAAAAAAATAGTTTTTACGTATTTTAGGGGTGGCGTCCATACATGTGAAATAGAGATGAAAAAATTTTTTTCGCTGCACCCCCTCGTGTGGGGTATCAATGAATAGGTCTACTAAAATGAAGGTAATGTTTCAAACACCACTTTTTTATCAGGTGTACCATCTGCGAAATATAGCGCGCCAAAATGACTTGCAATGTGTCCACCCCCTGCCATTTCTAAACTATGCAACGTAGAAAGTTGTAATCTTCCACATTGATAGACCTTTGTGAAAACTCTCTTTTGAAATTATTTCAAGTATAATGTGATTATAATTTTTCGAGTTATAGAGAGAAAACTGAAAAATACTTAAAACGTCCTAGTTCGAAGGTCATTGACCTTAGGGAAAAATGATGTTAGCAAATAATGCTCCTTTAGTTACTTTCTATTTGAAAAAATCACGAAAAGTAACTTTGTGTTATGTTGAACACACTTCTTCAATTTGGCTTCTTGAATTTATCGCTAGATGGTGCTACTAACAACACGCTCTAAGTCGCGAATGCTGCCGATTATTGCAAAAACTAAAAAAGCATAGCCATGATTAATATTCGATTTGATTCGTTTGTAATTACACCTACTTAAGGAACCCTATAATACTGAGCATGGCCCGACATGCTCTTGGCCGGTTTTATAGTATAGTATGGCGAAACGAGCCAAAGGCCCACCTGATGATAACCGGTTACCTTTGCCCATAACAACTGCAATTATTAGCAGTCTGGCAGATAGGATTATAAGGACGAAAATGTACAGACATTGGATACAGGTCACCCAATAATGTTTTTTAATTTTTATTAATATTATAACTGACATTTATTATATCATTTTTAATCTTATTAACTTAATTGTACCTATTAGTTTTTATTATTATTTTAGTATTGTAATGTCTTATTTTTAACTATGGTTCTCTGTGACTGAAACAAAGTGCAAATTAATAAAATAAATAAATACAACCTAGGCAGTTGCCTAACTATTTAGGCAACGGCCTAGGTGGTATTTTAGTATGGCTTATTTTAGTATGGCGAACCGACTTGCGATAATATTACCGCAAGTCAGTTTGCCAAGCTGAGACATGAAGATAGAAAGTCTCTTATGAAAAAATCATAATCGGCCCATTACTATACCACTGCTGGATGCGGGCCTATAGTTTAACAAAAAAATATAAAAAGAAGTTCCGACTCGCACTTGACCAAATTTTTGGTCAAACACGAAGAAATTATAAATGAATTCAATGAAAACCGTAATTTGTTCTAAATGTTTCCCCAAACACACATTTAATTTTATCAGACCCAATAGAGCTGCACATCACTCGAAAAGGTCCAGAAAGGTTTCATTTGTCTTGAAAATTCCTCATTTGTGAAAATTCCTCATTTGTGAAAATGTTTTCCACATCCATTTAGGCCCGCTACAATCATATGAACACAATCCAGCCCAGCTCAGCACACGGCTAGGATGCACGTTTATGTCTTTTGTTCGCAAAAAGTTTCGACATGACACTGGCCGGGTCTTCTCGTCGCCTGTACCGCAAAGTTTGAAGACAAAGGTCTTCAACCAGTGCGTCCTGCCTGTCATGACTTACGGTGCCGAGACGTGGACACTGACAGTTGGGCTAGTCCACAAATTCAAAGTCGCTCAGCGAGCTATGGAGCGAGCTATGCTTGGAGTTTCTTTGAAGGATAAAATCCGTAACGAGATTATCCGGAGAAGAACCGGAGTGACCGACATAGCTTGTAGGATCAGTAAGCTGAAGTGGCAGTGGGCTGGCCATGTCTGTCTAAGGACCGATGGCCGTTGGAGCAGACGAGTCCTTGAGTGGAGACCGCGAATCGGCAAACGCAGCGTAGGGCGCCCCCCTGCCAGGTGGACCGACGACCTAAAGAACGTTGCTGGGGGGGACTGGATGCGGAAGGCAGAGGACCGAGCGTTGTGGCGCAACTTGGGAGAGGCCTATGTCCAGCAGTGGACTGCGATAGGCTGAGTTGATTGATTGATTGACTGGCCGGGTGACGCGCAACTAATATTATTCATAGTCATAATATGCGGTGCGGCATTCATTACACCTTTTTGATCCGACAGTTAAGTAGTAGTCGGCAAAAATAAAACATGTTGTAATAATTTATCTAAAGCAAACGTCCCACAAAATAATCGGTCCTACAAAAATCGGTGCGACTATGACTGACTCTTGCCGATCCGATCCGATTTTTATCGGTTGTATGATAAAAAGAGGTTGTATTAACCCAGAATTCTCTAAAACGTCTCTTCTTTCTTAAATACATTAAAATACACCGCAATCTCTGCCGTTACACTGTCGGCAAGTGTAGCACATTTGGGTTATTGAGTCGGCGTCTAAAATCGGTTATAGTTGGGCATAAATCGGTGGCTAATTATAAGCGGTCGTCTGCGCTAAGCCTTTACTAAACCATCCTCGCCGTGTGATGTGCGTGGGCTGGATTCAGTATGAAGCGAGCCGTATCGTGGTTTATCTGTAATTGCCAACCGTCCAGTTGACGGTTCACAGGGTGGACGGGTGTTACGTTTGTTTTGTTTTATCTTACTAAGCAGTCAGTCATTTGAGAACACAATTCAAATGTATGTAATATGAAAACCGCAATGTTTTTTTATTCGAGAACCACATTATGAACACCCGCAGACTACAGACTAAACTATCAGCCGATAGTAGGGTGTCAGCCGATAGTCGGGTGTCAGCCGATAGTAGGGTGACATATTTTTTATATGGAAAATCATCAGGTCTTCCGGTGTACGCACTCCCGTATGTCCCCGTACCTAAAATCAGTTTTTTATCTATTGTCTTATTTATTAAACAATCTTGGCTTGTCTCTTTATTCAAATAACTAATGATAAAATATAATTACTAATTATGCACATGAATTTAAGTTTAAAAAAGTTAGATATTGTTAACATTGGTGTCGATTCTCTTGTTCACGAACTAAACTTATTTTAAACTCGCTCTCTTTTACTAATAGTAGATACAAGAAAGGGATGGCAACTATTTAAGAGCTGTCAAATTAGACGAAATTAAAATTTCCATACAAGTTTAGTCGTGATCTCGGAACGTGCCCACTAAAATACAAAGAAATGTAACACGTAAACTAATTTGACAGTTCTAAAATGGTTGCCATCCCTTGCTTGTATCTACTTTTAGTAAAAGCGATAGTTTAAAATAAGTTTAGTTCGTGAACAAGAGAATCGACACCAATGTGTCTTTTAATAATAACTATTGACGAATTGCATTAAAAATACATGCCAAGATTGTTTACTTTCGTTTGAAAAAAACAGAATGTTTAAGAACCCGAATTCGGGTGACTAAAAGTCTGCAGTCTGCGTGGGAGGGGGAGGGGGTGAAGGGTGCTTAATCGTCTATTCACTTAACGTACTATGTCATTGCAATAATAATTCACTTATTTGTTAAAATATTGTGTCAATGGTGATAGAATATAATAAGGATAAAAGAAAATGAACACGTAGATGACGGCTGATAGAGATGTATGGAAGAAAAAGCCATGCTGCGCCGACCCTAAATAAATTGGTATAAGGGCAGGAGGATGATGATGGTGTTAGAAGTATAATATGTGCATAATATTCTGCCATTTCTGGCAAAGGATGAAAGGGTTGGTTTACTCAAAGTCCGCCGATAAAAGCAATGTTGGTCCCATCTGATATTAGCAGAGTAAAGACTGATAGTGACTAGTTTTGTAAAATGTGCCTTAAGAGGCTGACAACACCTAAAAAATCAGACCTCTGCGGTCACTGTCGTTTCGTACAGAACTGAAAGAGAGGCAATGAGCCGAGGGACGTCGGATACGCCGCTCAACTTGAATGAAAATTAACAATTTATTTTTTAAATAAAAAACTAAAAGCTTATTTGAAAAACAGAAACAACAAATGTTTAGATTATTGTCTTTCTCAAATGTTTTCTTAATTTTATTTATAATATTTAGTAAACAATAGAGATTGTTTGCTTTAAAGCATGTTTTAAGAGGTTAGTTTACATTTCTTTTCTATCGAGAAAACTTCAAGAAAACGTGTTTTGGGCACAATACAGTTTCAGAAAATACGATCAAGATTAACATATATTTTTTTCACTGCCACAAACTGAATAGATACAGCTAAAAATGTTTTCAAAAGAAGCCTATTTGGGGTATTTGGCTGTTGTCAGCGTCTTAAAACACAGTTTTCGTTGAATTCTTGTAAATACATAAATGCATATTTTGGGACAGTCAGCAGTATCTAGTCCCAAACTAAGCAGAGCTTGTACTATGGGTACTAACAAGAGACAATGGATATAATACTCATATACATTTTTTTTTGTAAACTCTTAATTCATAAGAAACATCACAATACCTACTTATGTTCATGGCACAAATATTTGTGTCCTATGGGCATCGAAACCACAACCTCGTGATTAGTAGTCGGAGACTCGAACCACTAAACCACAGACGTCGTCAAACATTTTTTCCATTTTTTGTAGACTTCCAAACCTGAAAACTAGTTCAAACTTAAGATTACATACTTTGAAGTATCTCGTTTAGCAGATAGTTCTTAGATTTTTCTAGCATTTTGTAACCCGAATTCAACTCGGTTAAAGTTCGATTGCTATCTAGAAAGTTATCTAAAAGAAGAACAACAAGTAATAAAGATATTTAATAGTAAATAACTTACTTTACTTTTAACCGACGAAAAAAAGGAGGAGGTTCTCAATACGACGCGTATATATATTATTTTTTATGTATTACTACGCATAACTTTTTACAGAGTAGTCCGATTTTAATGATTCTTTTTTTAATGGATAGGGTATATCTCGAAGTTGGTCCCATTTAAATTTGAAATATCAAACTCCACCCCTAGGGGTAGGAAAACAGGGGTTGAGTGTTTGTTCACCCACTGAATTCTTACCTGTTAACCGATTCTGTTGAAACTTGGCACACATAAATGTAGTTCTAGACACACTACCACATATTGAAGACTTGGAGTTAGATTTTAGCCACAAAAAAAATTAAAATAAAACTTTTTAACAAAAAATTGAACCGACGAAAACAGTTACTGAAAAGCGAAAAATAAAATGAAGCTTTTTAATCCTAATTACTATTCTCCGAACTAAACTAATGTAAATAACTAATTATGAGTCGGCGCCAAACAAACAATCAACGAAGATCATTAAGTTACTTACCACTAATAAAAACAAAATAACATCAAATAGGTACAACATGAAATTTTCAACGATAAACAATAACTTACCAAAAATGCGTTCCCCGCTCGACCACTTGCAACTCGCACGCACTTTGCTTGTTTTTTTGGCGCCGACTCATAATTAGTTATTTACATTAGTTTAGTTCGGAGAATAGTAATTAAGATTAAAAAGCTTCATTTCATTTTTCGCTTTTCAGTTACTGTTTTCGTCGGTTCAATTTTTTGTTAAAAAGTTTTATTTTGCTTATTATTCAGTATCTTTTTGAATCCGGTGTAATTACAATCACATGAGACATTCCATCTTCATGTCTCAGTTTGGCGAACCGACTTGCGGTACCATTTAGGCTACAGCCTAGGTGGTATAGCAGTTGATATGGGCAAAGGTAACCGCTTAACATCAGGTGGACCTTTAGCTCGTTTCGCCATCATTTACTATAAAAATAAATAACAAAAATTGTCCTTATTTCTGCGCTGGTGTCATCTTGCAGAAGGAAGCAGTGGAGCAGGTCAGAGAAGAAGACTCCTTTGCTGATCCGATCCGCCAGAAGAGGACGGGTCGGTGCAGGCAGCTGTAAAGCTGCAGCGACCTGATGCCGCCCGAAGAGACGTCAGCGGTGCTATAGACTGAGGAATCCATTCTCCGCATTGCACGTCGCTCGAGTTGCAGTGATGTCCCAAGTATGCTCGGACATTGCCGAAAGAGATTTTAGGTAGAAAGTGGAAGGCCCTGAAATGGGATGCGCTGGATGGGTCGCGAATGAATGCACTGAAGTTCTTGTGGCATATACACCCAAGGCGAGTAGATATTGCGAAGTTTTTTATTTGTGCAAGTCCTACGTAACCACACTATCTCCCCGGGAATAATTCCTCTGAGGTTGACTTGATCTCAATAGTTTCCTGGTTTGACTGAATTGATGATTACATCATCAGAATTACAAGTGGTGTAGTCATAAATTTTATTTGAATAAATAATTAAATATTAAACAACGTTTTATTTTTATCAAACTAGTATATCATGATACATGAGCTATTAAAATTATATTTAGAGAAAGCTTTCAAATGAAAGCTCTAGGGCTTATATTCAGTGACGAATCTAAGCGTGATTTTATGATTCCAACTGTCAAATAGCACTGCATTTTGACAGTGTTATTAGTGTTATTTAATGATTGCTGCTGATGATATTATATTTTTTTTTTTGACGGAAATCCCTATTGCATATCACACCTAGTAATAATTCCACTGAAAAGTCAACCTCAGAGGAATTAATTCCTCTGAGAAGTCAACTATTAAAGACGCATAGTATTGAAGTTAAATAGTCAACCCATTCTTAACTTAGATAGAAAACAAAATACGGGCCAAAGATAATAAGTATAATCACTTTGTACTAATCTAGGTTTTAATACAGGCGATCTCATTGTTCTGAGTCACAGATCTAGACCAAAGACAATGATTCATTATCTTGAACTCATCTTGAACCTATTGATTTGGAAAGCCCACAGATAATCTAAAGGGAAAGCCAAGCCACTATGAACTGAAGTGTCTGGACTATAGATAAGATACAAGATATACCGTTGAGATAATTAATATTATTTATAGCTTACTATAATGGTATAGTAAGTATTGCGTCTTTCGAAATAGTAGGCATTAGATAGTCTGCATATGGAAACTTTAACGTGAAAAAGCAGAAATAAATAATTAAAATTAAATACTGAAATATCAAATACGTTATTGGTAAAAAAAAATAGGTAAATAGGTAAATACATGAGCAAGCATGTATATAGGTACAGGTTGATCATTAAAATTAGTAATGAACCTGCAGTTTTGACATAAATTATGATATCCAGATTTTATCAATAAATCAATCAATCAATCAAATACATTTATTTGCATAACACAAGTCAAAAAGGTGATCAAATTATTACAAAATGTTCTTCGTGTATTACCATTAATGGTGTGCAAATGTTTTCATTACAGCGATATACCTACATAATACTATCCAGTTATGAAATAGTAGCAGGCCTACTCCTAGAGTGGCCCAGCGTACTCCTGCGGCACCCGTTCTTTTTCGGAGACGAGAAATCTCTCCAGAGGTCGTCACCTCTCGTTACTTCTCCAGAAGGATACGACACCTTCCCAAGTGCTCTCGCTCCCGACCATGGACAGAACTATAGCCGGAAGCGAGAGGTCACTGCCGCCTATAATTTATTGATAAGGTTACGCCCAAGCTGAGCACTCCGCCAGTGTGTGCTACGCCGTGTCCTCAAGGCAGTTCCCGCAGTGATGATACTTGGGCATCAGCTTCCGGCTTATGTGAAACAAATACTTCCCGAAGCAAACGTATCCCGAGAATACGTGTTTTTTTTTTTTTTCGAATGGACTCGCAGATTGGTACCCAAGATAGGTGCCCTAACTGCTTAACCGGGTGGGTCCGAAAGTATCTACGTTATCCAAAAGGTGAGGGCGCCATTACGCTTTCCCATCCACTCCTCCATAACGGGCCTTACCGCTCGCTGGTTTAAACAACACGCTTTAAACAATAAGACGACCCTATATTTTCAGCCAGAACCTGAAAAAAAAAAAAAGAACGTAAATTGTTTTAAGAAAAATACTTTCCTAATTAATTGAACGTAAATTCTCGGGCAACATAATCCTTTAAATATTTTTTACTAGAGAAAAATGCTGTTTCCAACGCTACTACGCTATTTATGGTACAACGGTGCTAATTTTATTAAATCGTTAAGTCAGCGAAGCGTGAAAGGTACGAGGTTTTTAAGTATCGTGATTTTTATTTCTGTATATTTTTTTAAGAAAATGTGGTAGAGTAATTTGTTCATAACTTGGTTTTTAATTGGAAGAATCTTAAATTACATCGTTTCATTTTTTAAATCTCGTGTAAATCTAGTGTCAGTGTACAACTCTGTTTAAAAAAAACTTTTTAACAGAAAAAATTACCTAATTCAAAAACAATAACCTGTTCATAAACCAACATTGCCTAAATACATATTACAATACTAAATTTCCCACTGCTAGGCACGAGCGTCTTCTCAGAATGAGAAGAGTTTAGGGCTAATTCCATGAAATTCTATCACCTTAGCCGGTTGGTTGTAAAAACTAAATATAGTATGGTAGGTAAATAGTGTAGTCGTCTGTGTAGGCGCTTATATATATATTTGAAGACATTGTGTTCATAAATATGACATGATGTTATATTCCGACATCCACGCGGACTGAGTCGCGGGCACAACTAGTCATACATAATATTGAGCATCATCATACATGAAAATCACGCGCCGCCTTCAAAATTTTGATTTCAGAAAATATTTTGAAATACTTACGTGGGACACTCAGAAAGTTTTGCGAAACTAAAAAAAATTGTTCTATACGTACATATATTTTTATCAAATCTTTTCAAAGTACTTTCCACCAGCCTCTATACAAAGATTCATGCGCCTAAACCAGTTTTCAAAACACTTTTTCCAGTCCGCCGCAGACACCTCGTTTACAGCCTGCTCGAACGCAGCCAGCGCATCTTCCGGCGACGAAAATTGTATCCCTTTGAGCTGATTTTTTATTTTTGGGAATAAAAAGAAGTCACACGGTGCTAGATCAGGGCTGTAAGGAGGGTGACCCAGGAGTTTGACTGGCGTGCTGTCCAGGAAGTCCCTCGTTTTGAGTGCGGTGTGCGCAGGTGCATTGTCGTGGTGGAGCAGTAGCCCGCGGAGCCCTGTGTTTGGTCGCTTGTTGCTTATAACAGAGAAAACTTCTGGCAAACATTTGGTAGTATACCATTCGGCATTAATGCTTCTTTGATCCCGTAAGGGAATTGATACCAAGTGGCCAGTCAAATTAAAAAAGCTAGCGATCAAAATCTTACCCCCGCTTCTAGATCGCTTCACTTTGGTAGGCGTTGGCTCATTTTGAAACACCCAAACAGTCGACTGGCGCTTGGTTTCTGGGTCGTATTGATAAATCCAGGACTCATCACCTGTAACGATGTCGTAAACACGCCGAGACGAGCCTGCTTCAAATTTGTTAAGCATATCACGGCACCATTCCACCCGGGCCCGCTTCTGAGCATCGGTGAGGTTGTGCGGCACCCAGCGTGATACTATCCTCCTCACGCGAAGATGGCTGTGTAGAATCTCGTGAACGCTTCCCGATCCAATCTTCAATATGTGTTGAATCTCCTGATATGTAATTCGCCTATTGTCTTGGATTAAATTTTTCACTGCTAGCACGTTTTCTTCGGTAACAGCCGTCAAAGGGCGACCGCTTCTTTCGTCATCCCCCAAAGTTGGTCGACCGCGCTTGAATTCGTTATACCAACGATACACGGTTGCCTTGGAAGGGCCTTCATCCATGAATGCCATTTGAAGTCTATCGTACGATTCATCCGGTTTTAGGCGACACTTGAAATCGTATAAAATCATAGCTCTAAAATGTTCCCGGCGCAGATCCATATTTCAGTGAGACACAATACTTTGAATTAACTCGCAAAAAATGTGGAGGGAAATTTTGAAATTGGAACTTACTTATTTTTACTTATAAATAATCATATTTTCGAAAAACATTATAACTGGCCAGTCTCCCATATATAAAAACTTTTTTTCGCAATACTTTCTGAGGGGCCTGGTACACCATACTTACACGGATTATTGCGTACGGTTTTTGAAGTCGGTACATTTTCTTGTTGAAAGTTTTCATTTTGATACTTTTTTAATTGATTTGTTTCCAAGAACCACAACTTTGTAGAATAACGTACAAAAAATTAAGCCCACTGAACCAAAGTTATTGAGATGTTTATAGAAACAATTTGAGAACATTTTTTGTTGTGCAAAAGTCTCACCCGTGTTCTTCTAAACGTAGAATCATTATTGAATAAAAAAACGCAAATCCACAACAAAAATCAACAATCAACATTGTAGCTGCTATACCTACTATTTAACCACCTTACATGCAGGTGCTTTCACATTGTATTGTATACTCATGTTTTAAGCAAATAAATTTTTCATTCATTCATTCATTCATTCCACAAAGAAATCTAAGAAAACCACAGCTATTAAAAGACCATCTAGATAGACGTCTAGATAGTTAAATTAAACTGATTTATTGAAGCTGGTAAAAAAACTACTACCCAAACTTAATTAAATTTATTTGGGACCAACTAGTATTCAACACCAATTAAAAAAAGGATCATTAAAATTGGTTCACAATCGGTGAAGATATTGCGTAACAGACCTCCTTTTGTAAAGTTGGTCAAAAATAATAGGGTTTCAAATGGAAATATACTAATGGGTGGCAGAATACTCTTTGTACATTTAGGTATAATGATTTTATACGTCACCAATTGGTGAAAAAAAAAAGAATTCTTTTGCTATGCTTGTTATTACTGAAATATTTCGTCAGAAACGCAAAGGACATTGCTGAAGTTTCATTAAAGCCCAGCCTATTGAAGTTACGAATAAAAGATGATGCTCACCATACAAAATTCGATGGGGGCAATGTATAGCAATCTATTTAAATAAACAGACAATACTCCACAGATGTTCATTCATTAAAATATTAACTATTTTGAGGCTATGTTTTGCTTACAAAACTTATATCAAACAAGTGGTTGCCGAGCAACTAAACAGTTTTTCTATTCCTGTTGATGTAAAGGTACTAAAAAGAGATATGTTTACTTTAGCAGTCGTGCCAACAAATTTTTCACAAAATCATAGAGTACTCACAAGGGATCGGTCAAAAATATTAAGTCAAATAATAAATAATAATAAATAAATATAAATATTTTTTTGGGATTTTTTTTACACAGCATTTTTTTATCTACTCCCAAACTAAGCAGAGATTGTACTATGGGTACTAGACAATGGATATAATACCTACATACATTTTTTTTTGTAAATAAACACCCTTCCTTATAATACATAAGGAACACCCAGACTAACTTTGTGTTCACTTATGTTCATCACACAAATTTTTGTGTCCTGTGGGAATCGAACCCACGACCTCGTGATCAGCAGTCCGACACTCGAACCCCTAGACCGCAGACGTTGTCAAATGGAGTATCATAGCCTCTCACGTTATTATTGTATTGATAAACTCTTTAAAATTAAAACTGTTTAATGTACTGTCCACAATAAATACAATGAATAGTAAGTAATAAAAAAATACGCATGTGACTGTCGTATATATTTTTATTTTATTTTTTTATCGTATATGATGGCGAAACGAGCTAAAGGCCCACCTGATGTCAAGCGGTTACATTTGCCCATGACAACTTCAATACCACCTGGGCTGTTGCCTAAATGGTACCGCAAGACGGTTCGCCAAAAGATGGAACGTCTCATGTGATTGTAATTTCCCCGGATTTTTAATTTTTGGAATTTTTAATGTGAATGTAATATTTTTAGGGTTCCGAAGTCCTACAAGGAACCCTTATAGTTTCGTCATGTCCCTCCGTCTGTCCGTCTGTCCGTCTGTCCGTCTGTCCGTCTGTCCGTCTGTCCGTCTGTCCGTCTGTCCGTCTGTCCGTCTGTCCGTCTGTCCGTCTGTCCGTCTGTCCGTCTGTCCGTCTGTCCGTCTGTCCTAATCCTTTACAGCTTAATAACTTCTACAGTTATAAACATAAGTAAATGAAATTTTGTTCAAAAATAGTCTGCATATAGATCTCAATTTTAAAAGAATAAAAAAATAGTTTTTACGTTCTTTAGGGGTGGCGCCCATACATGTGAAATGGGAAAAAAATAATTTTTTCGCTGCACCCCCTCGTGTGGGGTATCATTGAATAGGTCTACTAAAATGAAGGTAATGTTTCATACATCACTTTTTTATCAGGTGTACCATCTGCGAAATATAGCCCGCCAAAGTGGCTTGCAATGTGTCCCCCCCCCTGACATTTCTAAACTATGCAACGTAGAAACTTATAATCTTCCACATTGATAGACCTTTGTGAAAACTCTCTTTTAAAATTATTTCGAGTATAATGTGATTATAATTTTTTGAGTTATAGACAGAAAACTGAAAAATACTTAAAACGTCCTAGTTCAAAGGTCATTGACCTTAGAGAAAAATTATCATAGCAAATAATGCTCCTTTAGCTACTTTCTATTTGAAAAAATCACAAAAAGTAACTTTGTGTTATGTTGAACACACTTCTTCAATTTGGCTTCTTGAATTTATCGCTAGATGGCGCTACTAACAACACGCTCTGAGTCGCGAATGCTGCCGATTATTGCAAAAACTAAAATAGCCATGATTAATATTCGATTTGATTCGTTTGTACACCTACTTAAGGAACCCTATAATACTGAGCATGGCCCGACATGCTCTTGGCCGGTTTTTTTATCTTTGTAACAGATTGAGGCTATTCTTAGCCTTACGTCCGTGTAAGTTTTCTGATGGTTGTTTGTTCCAAACAACGCCATTATGTACGAGTATTGAACTCGTACGGAAAACTCACGAAAACCTTGAATAGAATAGATCGTTTATTTGTAGAAACTGTATTTTTTATACTAAAATATGGCAAAAACGAACTGAAAGCCCACCTGATGGTAAGCGGTCACTTTTGTCGATAACACCTGCAATACCTACCACCTAGATTGTTGCCTAAATAGTAATGGCAAGTCACGTTTGCCAAACTTCTTCTATCGTGTCGACATTAACTACCTTCCTACATGATGATATTAGCTCATGCCGCGGGAAAATGATTGGCCCATGAATGACTGCCCAGGGTGCGTTGGATAATCAAAAAAATTTAATACATCCCAAACTGAGACATGAAGATGGAAAGTCTCATGTGATTGTAATTTCACCGATACCAGTACCGTTCACACTGAAACACAGAAATGCAAGCATTACTGTCGGTAGAAATAGGTACGGTCACAATCCTTCCCGGTGGTACATTTTGTCGACAAAATCCCTTGAACGAATCCTGCTACATTACACGTACCTACGGCTGCCATCTCACATTGAATGCAAGCGATTTTAGCCTAAGTGGTGGTTCACCGGAAAGATTTCTGACTGTACAGTGGTAGTAGGTACCTATTTCCCTAGACGAGCTCTTTCACAAGAAGCTCTTCTACTACTTATGAAACTTTGGACAGTTAGGTTATAACCAGTGATCGGAGTAGGTAGATTGAGTTTTGGTACTTGTAACATAAATGCACACAGAAAGAATAACATGGATAAGACATTTTTCCGGAAAGTAATTCCGGTATTTCCAGATTCAATTAAATATTGTCAATGTTGGTAGTGATATTATTACTACTCAATTCAGGTTTAAAGGAAGGTATCAAAACTAAATTAATTTATAATTTATCTGTTGAATAATAAAACCAATCGAATTCCAATCGAAGTGTTCATAATTTTTTTTTTTTTTGCCTTTTTATGGCAACAATTTTTTATACATTGTTGCACTTAAATTTCAATATTTTCATAGTGGTCATGGTGATTTACATTAAGGGTAGAATAAATAACAAGGAGTTCCGAAATTCCGGAGGAATGTCCATATTGATATATACGTTTCGGATCAATGACCCTAATTAAATCTACCTACTCAAATAACTGATTATAACCTACTTTCGTTGCTGACTGTATCTGTATGCCAGTCTTCCGTTTTCACTTACTTCTATTGAACTGTGTAAATTCAAAATTGCACTCGAAAGCATAAAGTCTAAAAGAACCAATGCCAATTCAAATCCAAACGTTTTTTTATTTCAAATTAACTACTTTTGAAACGTCAGGCTCTATTTGCATGGTTCCAAATTGAAGAACCGGCAAGAACTCTATGGATTTATTCATTTTAAAAAACTGCAACGAACGAATCTCGGGGAAAGACTTCTATAAAGCTTTACACAAAATACCCAACTAAAGGTGCAGACACACAGCGGGTGGGACAGAACTAAGGCGGAGGTTGACTGAACGTGGACGGGCATGCATGTCACACTGCGGGCGGATCGCGCGCGGGATTGAACGGCGGCGGAATGACAGCGCCAGAAGAAATCGTTCCGCTGTCTGTGTGTGACTACTACTATGCATTCCCATATAATACAATGCCAGAGTATCGATCGCGCTCGCGCACCACACGGCGACTTTCCGACCGGCGGAGCGGCGGCGAATCGGTCACGCCGTCAAAACGTCCGGCAGAACGGCGCAGCGTTGTGTGCACTGTCTAATACAGTTCAGTACATTACAATTTTCAACACGATGAGACCCGCCGACGATACGCTTCAGTCCCGTCACGCTTCAGTTCCGCTCACTGTAGGTTTGCAGCTTTACAGTTTCTTGGAAACATTTTCAATTTATTTTCTGAATCATCCCCAAGACTTTGTTTTGATACGTTGTAGTAATACCCGTGTAATTTGCATCTTTGACGCAAATGATTTTTATGAGTTACAATGACATGTTATGAGGTGATATAATACTATACGAGGAAAATGTTTGTTAGGTATTCTCATGATGAGAAGGATGTTGCTTTCTGTATTTTTTATCCGGAGATGGAACTAGAAAAATATGGTTTTTTTAACCGACTTCAATAAAGGAGGAGGTTATTAATCAACGACAACGTCTGTGGTCTAGTGGTTCGAGTGTCGGACTTCTGGTCACGAGGTGGTGGGTTCGATTCCCACAGAACACAAATATTTTTGTGATGAACAATAAGTGTTTGTGTTGGTCTGGGTGTTTCTTATGTATTATAAGTATGTATTTACAAAAAAAAAGTGTATAAGTATTATATCCATTGTCTAGTACCCATATTACAAGCTCTGCTTAGTTTGGGACTAGATGGTGCTGTGTAAAATGTCCCAAAATATTTTTTATTTTATTAGTGTCCTATGTATAACTTGTAAAGGATATCAGCATATACAGTCCACCACACGTCAGTGGTAACAGTTTGACGTTGACAGCGTCTTTATTCCGTAAGCAGTATGGGTGGTTTCATCAAACATAGCAATTACATACATGCATACATTTCATCATCGTCATCATTTTAGCTGAAAGACGTCCACTGCACTACACAAAAATCAGTCCTGCACTTTCTGCATCTAGCAGATTCCCGCGACCTCCATCAGCTCGTCGGTCCACCTTGTGGACATAAAAAAAAATGCAAAATGCAACATACCAGATCTCTCCTTCCTATATCCAGGATTCCCCAGTGTCTACTTTATGTCGTAATTCCATCTAGCTATTCAGTATAAAGTACTACAGTAAATTAATTTTCTTCACAACCAGGTGTATCTTTCACTTAACCTTTGCTGCCAAGAATATAAATTGCAAGTATTACAGGAACCACGATCGCGTTTCATATTAACATAATATAACAGCTGACTAATTGCACGTGTAAACAGGCAGCTTGATTAATTACCCAGCTGTTTATAAAAGGTTCTAACGAACAACGACGAGTTGCGAAGTGTTAAGTGGGGTATAAGGGATATAAGTGGTTTAAGAGGTAATGCGAATGGTCTTTCCATACAAACGCTCCAGTCTGCTTTATTTCTTGTTTGAAACCATAAATCTATATCTAGCTTTGCGAAGAGACGTTGCATCTATATGTCTCCTATATCGCGTGTACAATGGGGAGTGCTCCGAGGAATTGTTCGACCTTATACCAGCCGCTGACTTCCACCATCGTATTACCCGCTATAAATCTAAATTCCATCCTCACCATCTTGATGATTGGTGGTCAACTACAGTACGTTTCACACGCCACTTTTTGCCTCGTACAGCTAAACTGTGGAACCAACTTCCGTCAGCGGTTTTCCCGAACAAATTCGACATGAGAACCTTCAAGAAAAGAGCATACGTCTTCTTAAAAGGTCGGCGACGCATCGGCGACTACCCTGGTGTTGCGGATGTCCTTGGGTGGCGGAGATGGCTTACCATCAGGTGACCCGCATGCTCGTTTGCCCTCCTATGTTATAAAAAAAATAAAAAATAAAAATAGCAATGATTTTACAGTACAATCAATAACAAATGTTTCTAAATCCCTGTTCTCGTTTTTGTTACTAAATTAATTCTAGAAGCACAAAAAAATCTCAACCCTACTATGCTAATTACGAACAAATCTACGAGCCCAAAAACAAACACGTAAACGTCTTAACATCCGAGTTTGACTTGCAAAACAAACCAGGCTTTACCCTGATACAACAAGGGTTGGCCTAAAAAGTTATACAAATATCCACACCCTACCATTAGGTGCAGACAAACATTTTTATCGCCGCGAAATTCTTTTCAATTCTACGAAGTGATTTTGTGATCGTTTTATTAAAATTTTGAAGAGTGACAACCCTGTCGTGATTGGATATTCTTATTACTTTGACTAGCAAGTCTATTTACTTGTGTTAATTGACGGGTTGGGCATAAAATTGAGCTTGATTTTAAGAGAGTAAAATGGTATAGACAATTTACTATATTAAGTTTCAGTGACGTAATATCCTCGGATTAAAATTCTGTAACTGTAGTGAAAAGCGATATAAGTCAACAGTTTTTTATATATACGCTGAAATTTGAATCGCTTATTTCCCGGAAAGGGGTCATTGTACTCATCATTATGAACAACTTTTACTATGGGACCAACGCTGAAATCGCGAAAAAAAATCAGGTGGTCCCTACATTTTATCGATTTAAGTGAACACAAATGTATGTATGTAATGTATGTAGCCTATTGCCACTAACCGGGCACAAATCCATACTCCGGGCTGCTACTGAGAATTTCCTAATGAAATAACCCAATAACACTTTGCCCGACCCGGGAATCGAACCCAGAACCCCACGCTCAGCAGTCGCGCTTGCGACCACTAGACCAACGAGGCAGTCACCGAATATCGAGTTTTACTCGATTTTGATTTCATCGAGTCGAGTACTCAGCGGAGTTCCTTGGGTTATGCAAGTTTAGCGCAAAAACACGTTTGTACAGTCGACTGCATGACAGTGGTAACACTTCAATTCGAAAACCGTCCTTATTGCTTACGAAATAAAGATGCTGCTAATGTCAAAGTGTTACCACTGACGTGCGGTCGACCGTACGTGATCGCGAAGACAAGGGCTGCGTGCGAGCGGTACTTCTGCGTCCACCTCATCGTCGACGGCGATGCTCGCCCGTCAGTCCTTATTATTTGTCAACAATAATACACGCCAAGCGTTTAATTGCATTCTACTAGCTCTGAGTGAAAAAACCTGAGAATTACTACTTAGATTGTGTTTAGTGACTTTAGTGACCGATCAAACCATTATAATAAGTTTATGTTTCAAACAATGAATGCACGTAAATGAACACTACATTCTACTCGGCATTTGAACAGAGTTATTCGGCCGAGTACGAGTAGTTCAAAACTTGCCCAGTATGCAGAGTACCGAGTAATAAACAAGTACTCTGTTCATCTCTAATTATTATTGTCTATGGCTTATTAACTTAGCTATTCATCCTCCGAGCCTTTTCCCAATTATATTGGGGTCGGCTTCCAGTCTAGCCAGATGCGGCTGAACATCAGTATTTTACACGGAGCGACTGCCATCAGACTCCCGCAACCCAGTTACTGGGTAATACCGACATTCGGAGGTTAGACCAGTTGTCAGACTTTCAGGCTTCTGACTACCCGTAACGACTGCCATAGATATTCGTATAACAACCGGGACCGACAGCTTAACGTGCTATCCAAGGCACGGAGGGGTCTCGATGTGTAACGAAATGGTCACCCATCCACAGACTGACCGCGGCAAGTGCAGCTTAACCTTTCAGATCGTACAATCCGCGCAGCCGTTGCTTCGCTACGAGCCCCTCATTAACTTAGCTATTACAAACACAAATTAATGATATATGTGATTACAAAGAGCACTTGTACTTTGTAATAGAAAATCTACTATGATTCACGTAAATGCACTGAAAAATCCTTATTTCAAAGTACTTTTGTACGCAAAAACCAACACTAACAGCAGATAATATTTCAGCCTTTGTCATGATAAAAGGCGACAAACGACTAAGTTACTGCCTGAAGACGAATGAAGTCAAATAGTACTAGATCGCCTATTATTTCTAAAAGCCTAGTACTTTTTCGTCTCATTTCCGAGATTTGTCGGAAGTAAACACGCTTAAGACTCCTTCACCATGTCTAGAGGGCCAGATTAAGCCATCTAATGCTTAGCCTGTAACTTAGTTTTACTTACCTCATTTACTCAACTGCACTTTCATGTAACTACCTCCTGATGCAATTAATATAACTCCCTGTGGATTTAATTAATGAGAGCGCTGGTACCCATCATCATCATCATCATCATTTCAGCCGAAAGACGTCCACTGCTGGACATAGGCCTCCCCCAAGCATCGCCACAACGACCGGTCCCGCGCCCTCCGCATCCAGCGGATTCCCGCGACCTTCACCAGGTCGTCGGTCCACCTTGTGGGGGGCCTACCCACGCTGCGCCTTCCAGTACGCGGTCGCCACTCCAGAACTTTACTACCCCACCGGCCATCCGTTCTGCGAGCAATGTGCCCCGCCCACTGCCACTTAAGTTTGGCAATTCTTCGGGCTATGTCGGTTACTTTCGTTCTCCTGCGAATCTCCTCATTTCTGATTCGATCACGCAGGGACACTCCGAGCATAGCCCTCTCCATTGCCCTTTGAGTGACTTTGAGCCTTCTTATCAGGCCCATTGTGAGCGACCACGTTTCAGTACCGTAAGTAATTACTGGCAACACACACTGGTCAAAGACTTTCGTCTTGAGACACTGCGGTATTTTGGACGAGAAGATATTGCGTAGCTTCCCGAACGCTGCCCAACCGAGTCGGATTCTGGTACCCATAACACAAGTTAAATCTTACATTGGGTACCAGAGTTCAAACAAACACTTCATACCGAGAAATTGTATAACTACTACTACTATTTGTAGGTAGAGGCCTCTGGTGCCTGGTTTCTGAGGCTTGTTACACGTGGTTTATCCATTCATTAGTTAAATTAAAATACGTTTATTTTCAGACAAAGTCCATAGTATTAGTAACAATTTTTCAGTAAACAATACTAGTACTTTGGTCGAGAATAATAAATAAATTAGTTAAATTGTTCTCCCCAGTGATAGCCTAGCGGTTGAACGCTTGCCTTCCATGCAGGAGGGTGTGAGTTCGATCCCGGCCCGCACCTCTGACTTTTCGAATTCATGTGCGGATTTATATTCGATTATCACTTGCTTTAACGGTGAAGGAAAACATCGTGAGGAAACCTGCACACCAGAGAGTGCTCCATACAGTTCTCAATGGTGTGTGTAGTCCGCCAACCCGCACTAGGCCAGCGTGGTGGACTTAGGCCTTAGCCTTCTCATAATGAGAAGAGGCCCGTGCCCAGCAGTGGGACAGTAATGGGCTGGTTATGTTATGTATGTTCTCCCCATCTCTTCTCGTCGGTGTCGTAAAAGGCGACAAAGGCGTTCACCTCTATTTTTGTGGGTTCACCAGAGGATGCGCAGCAGCCTTAGTATTTATTCAACCAACTGCAATCGCCAACCCACCTACCAAGCGTGGCGATTATAGCATTTCCCCATCATTTGGGGGAGGTCTATGTCTAGCAGTGGAAGTTTTTCGTCTGAAATGATGATGATTATGATTTTTGCAGAGCAAACACATCAGTCAATAGCGCTGTCAAATAGATTCGTTTTTTTCAACCTGTGGGTCGCGACCCCCTGGGGAGAGAAGCTAATAATTAACACTGACTGCGATTAAAGTTTTACTAGGTTTGTCCAGTAAGCTTTTGATTCTGATTAAACTGATTTAACCGATTTAACTGTAGTGTTGGTGAAAAAGCAACCGTTTGATGTGTGATCTCCTTAAATCTAAAATCACAAACAAGTTTGTAGTGATATGTGCTATAAGGCTGATCGCACATTTGTAAGCATCGTACGCGCCGTACGCTTCGTACTTGCAGAATATTGAAGAAAACATGCTGATGACGTCATATAATGCGGCGCGAAATATAATAGTATCGTTTTTTCAAGGCTAAGACAAAATGTAAAAAGTCTCAATTCTTTTTAGATTTAACAAAGTAGGTTTTCAACAGAACACAATGCGGTCCGGATAAAGTGTGTGAGGTTCCCTAGGATTTAATACAAAGAATTCTAAAATGCGGAGCGTACGGCGCGTGCGGCGCGTACGGTGCTTCCAAATGTGCGTTCAGCTTTAATGTAAATAAAACCCTTACTGCTCACGAAATAAAGTCGCCGTCAAGGCCAAACTGTTACCATTGACATGCGGTCTACTGTACTATGTAACAATCTGTTGGTAAAACTTCACACTCGTGATGGGTATCGATATGTAACGATAATGATACAAGAAATTAAGTATATGTTTTTCCGAACACATAATTTCAACTACAGCAGATCATGGGGTCAATAGCCACACGATACTTGGACTTCTTACTTAGTATTTTTTACGTCATCATCATCATCATAATTTCAGCTGAAAGACTTCCACTGCTGGCGTCCCCCAAGCATCGCCACAACGACCCGTATCCAGCGGATTCCCGCAAACTTCAACGGGTCGTCGGCGTTGATCCGTCCAGTGTTTACGTATATAACAATAAACTAGTAGTGTTAAGGTTTCTGTTATTTAAAAAAAATACTATGCAAACTTACAAGAACGCGTACCGTGACCTTTGATCCCGTGATCAGCTGACTTGAAGTTATGAGTTTAGTTTTTTTTTTTTTCTTGTTTTATTATCATTCGATATTGATACCCATCACGTCTGTGAATAAACTAATTTAAACTAATTTTATTTAGGTTGTAAGATACTCAGACTCGGCACTCAATTCGATTTAAAGTTCTGAAGCACTTTAAGTTGTAAACAAAGTTTTTTCTCCAGTATTGAGGGCTGCGCCTAGCTGCGGCTTTTGATACTTTCTTGCTTAGATTTTTTAGAATCAAAATATACCTAACTAAATCACCAGAGCATACTAATTCTTGATTTCACCAACGATAATGCTCTGGTTAAACAACAGTTTACCCACAATTATAGAACATTTTTCGAGTAATCAGCGGTTTAATCAGAGAATTAACGTTGATGAACACCGGCCTTAGTGTTCTGTAAACTAATTATAATCCCACTCCTACTAATATTGTAAACGTGAAAGTACAGACGCTTGTTTGTTTGTATGTCCTTCGAACACGCCGAAACGGCTGAATGGATTTGGACAAAATTTAACACACAGATAGAACATAGCCCAAAATAATATATAGGTTACTTTTTATCCCGAGAAGATAAACAGTTTTCGAGGGATGCGCGATAACATCTTTCTGTGATAAATAGAATTATGATCGGGCGAAGCCTCGGGCCCAGGCTAATACCATAATTATAATAATATTGTAAAGTACATTTTCATTTCTCACACTCGGAAAGGAAATAAAAATAATTATTTTTATTTTTATTTGCAATGTTCAATTTTCACGTACAAGATAAAAGTTCCCGGCACGAGACGTGAGCCCAAATTGTACCTGCGTAATAGTCTCTGTCGTCACCGTATTCTAGTATTCCGTTTTCTACGTATATTATCATGTAATTAAGCCAATGCAAGTGCCAGTTTCTGGTCAGTTGTACTGGGAACAGAGATTCGACCACTTACGTGGTGGAATCTGTGCTCACGACTCGTGCCGGCAACTATATAATAGTTTATACAGAAGAGGCTTATAGATAAATAACATAAGTTCCTATTTTGTGTTGCAACTAATTCATAAACTAGGATAATTCAGAATCATAATTAAAGCCGATATAAAAAAAAAAGAAAAAAAAAACGATTTTGGGCATGATCCATAATCAATCAAAAATATGGTAAAGCAAAGGTAGTCATAGTGCAATCTTTTTTTGCATGCAGGTGTGAAGAGTGTTTAGTGTGTGGGGTGTGATATGATTAGTGTGTGTGTGAGAAATGTGAAGTATAGGGCTGTGTGTGGGAAGTGTTTGTGTGAAATGTGTGTGAGTTCAAGCAAACGCAGCTTACTGATACTGTGCGTAAGTTTGAATGTGGAAACGTGTGTGAGTTGTGTGTTACTGTCCAAGTTTGGGGGCGTATGCACAGGTTTAACGTTAATTTTAATATTTAATAAGACATTCTTTATTTACTAAGATAATATTTTTGAATTGTCATTATAGTCCCGTGTTAAGAGCCAAGTGTTTACAGTCTGTTTACATACACTTTTGGTAGCCTTTGACTTTGACTTTGACTTTAAGTCCTTGTAATAAACAGAATAGTTGCGCAAAAGATGTTCTACATATAACTGGTCTGAATGGTAAGTTCCTTCTCTTTATATTTTGCTGTTGGGAAGTAGTGCTTGTTTCATCTGAGTAGCGGGTGGAAGACACTGCTTCTCTCTCTAGTGCAGGAAAGACTCATAGTCATAGTAAATGCTTCCTTCCCTAGGGCGGGAATGAATTTAAAAAATAGAACTAAATTATGTAGTCGGCTACGATTTTTTTTACAGTAATGATAAAAATATCGATTATAATAAAATAAAAAATGATGCGGTCTTGTGAGTACATAAATAGCCAGTGTGAATTAAAAAAAAACCTACTAAGACAGACGGTGCGCCGCGCCGCGGTGACGCGGTGTGTTCCATATTTAAAATTTAAAAAAGACTATATAATTTGGCGGGATACTAACTCTGTTTGTACAGAAATGCTTTATCTCGGTTATAAAGACTAATATTTGATTAAAATAGAGTTCAAGCGATTCTGAAATGTTTACTCCAGATTCGGATAACGACAGTACAGTAATCAAAAAGTTTGCCAGAAAGAACGATACTGATACATACAATGATTTTATGAAGTAGCGAACAAACAAGAAAATAGGTATGTATTTTAGAAAAACTACTATTTTTTACTTTCCTTATATTCGAAATGAAAAGTAGAGTGTTTAACACGGGAGAAAGTCATCAATTCCTAATTAACTCGTATGGAAATTGATTCCTTTCGACCCTTGTTTAACAATAGAACATATATATCGATGATAACAATCTGCTATTCCTTCTCAAGAATAATATATGTGAAGCCTTTAATCACACCAAAAAGAAGAAATACCAAGAAAAACAATTTTGTTCCTAGTGTTAAATTAAATTAACTACGATTGTTAGAAACCCACACTCCATCTTAAATACTATAAAGTGATTTGTTTTCTCATTGTAGGCAACCACATTCAAATAATACAACACAATTATTTTCGTATTACAAATTACACGTTTCCAGTATTTCGAATGTAAGTAGGCGAAAACAATACCAGCGAAGCCCGAGGGAAAAGAAACATTGGTATTATGAAAACCTTGATGTAAATTGAGAGGCATACGAGTGATAATACATTATGTTATGCCTTGAATATCGGTCTGTATGAGTGAGTATTACTTAACATTTCATATTGGATGTGAACATTGGGAACGCCTGATTCATTTTACTGAACTGTTAATAATTTGAACAGATGTTTTTAGGGACCTCAAAAGGACAAAAAACGGAACCTTTCTAGGATCATTTTCCTGTCCGTCTGTCTGTCTGTCTGTCCGTCTGCCAAGAATTTTTATCTCAAGTACGAGTAAAGGTATCAAGTTGAAATTAATACCAAATATTAAAGTCGATAGTCCCGTGGAGTAAAACATTCAAGCTTCTAAGTCGACCCGATTAAAGGATACGGCCATTTATGTACAAATTCTAATACATACAAACTCACTCATCAAAATCTATAAGGTCCCGTGATCCCGATTATCTAGAATTAAGTAATTTATATATTATTAGATTGTTGAACGGATTTCGATAAAATTTGACACACAGATAGACTATAACTGGGATTAACATATAGGCAATGATATTTAAAAGTATAGATATGTTACTGCGTTTGCAATCTGAAGACTCGAAAACGTCCTAATCGGTCCTAAAACGTTTTTCTATTAATCTGCGTCAAGAAAGGCGCTGAGCATGATCGGTTATAAAAAACCAAGATGCCATCGTGTGTTTACAGAAAGTGTTTCAATTATGACGCGACAGTATCTTGAAGTAAGCAACTTACTACTTTGTGCTAGTTTTTGTGTATTGTGCTGCCACTGCGTATGGAACATTTTTTTCATTTGTTTTGTTAGGGTATGACATATCTATACTGTTAAATATCATTGCATATATAGAGGCTACTTTCTATCCCGGAAAAATAACAGTTCTCGAGGGATGCAAAATAACATCTTATTTCTGTGATTTTATGAATTAAAGGCGGGCGAAGTCACGGGCATAGGCTAGTAAGTAATATAACAATACAATACGAGAATTTAATTTCATTCTAAATTTGTAATTACTGGGTATTATGAAATGTAAATTAATCTGTCTTGGAATACCTTTGCGGGATTTACACCAAAAGAGTTTGAATTCAGAAGCGGAAATATCTACCCGGATTTATTCAAAGCAGATGCGGGAGGTAAATACCAGATTTGGACGTATATTTTTGTGATGTTTTTTTGTTAGGGTAAAGATAAAAAATAAAATAAGGTCTTACTTTAATAACGGCAAATATTTAAAGTAGTGGATCTACTCATCATAAAGAACAATATTTATTGTGGGAGTAACTCAGAAATCGCAAAAAAAAACATGATGAACAATACGTACATTTTGTCGAGTTATGTGAACACAAGTAGGGATCAGGAGATTTTTTTCGCGATTTCAGCTTTGTTCCCATAGTAAATGTTGTTCGCTGTGATGAGGAGATTCACCACTTCAAATATCTGCCATTATTAAAGTAAGACCTTATGCAACGTGTTAGGTATTCAAATGACTGAAAACTTTACTTTAACTTTTTTCTTTTTTTTGAAACTTTACTATGGGATTAACCCAGAAATCCGAAAAAATATTTGCTTTTCCTTACATTTGTGATCACATAAATCGAAAAAATTTAGGGATCAGCTGTTTTTTTTTTTCCATGATTTCAGGGTTGGTCTCATAGTCAAAGTTGTTTATAGTACTGATGAGTACAATGACCCCTTAAGAGGTTTTCAGTTATTTCAATAACACGTTGTATACCGGATGACTTATTTTACCGTCTGGAAAAAACTGTATGTGATCAGTTACTGTAATATAATAATAGATCTATGAAAAAAAAAACGAATAATAAGTGAAAAAAAAGAACATTTCTTACTTACATTCTGTCTACGGACTTCGATGGCAACGATAGTTTTTAGGGTTCCATACCCAAAGGGTGCAAACGGGACCCTATTACTCTCGCTACGCTGTCCGTCCGTCCGTCCGTCCGTCCGTCCATCCGTCTGTCTGTCACATGGCTGTATCTTTGTAACGGTAATAGATAACCAGTTGAAATTTTCACAGAATATGTGTTACTATGAGGTGTATCACGACAAATAATAAAAACAAAAAAATGTCTAAAACTAAAGGGGGTCCCCATACAAGAAACCTCGAAAAACATGCATTTTTTTCAACGTTTTTGTTCCTGTTCTATCTTCAAAACGGTAATACACGTATATACCAGCGTCAAACTTGGTCTGATTATCACATTTCGCGTACGTTCGTTGATGTCTTTGATAAACTCTCGTAAATTAAATCAGTTTCTATGGGGTATCAGGTCGATGGGTGGTACGGAACTCTTACTGCGTGAGTCCGACTCATACTTGGCCGGTTTTTTGTTAATATTTTCTTTTTGTTTTTTATAGATCTATTTTTATTATGGTAACTGATCCCATCCTGTATTTCTCTATCTCAAATTAGCAGATGACTGATCATATTATGTTCATTCCTAGAATGTCGCCAATTAAATTAATTTTTATTTTTCCATTTTCTCTAATGGATGAGGCTGAAAAGTTCTGAAGTGGCGACCGCATACTGGTAGGCGCAGCGTGGGTAGGCCTCCCACGAGGTGGACCGACGACCTGGCACCTGGTGAAGGTCGCGGGAATCCGCTCGATGTGGAAAGCGCAGGACCGGTTGTTGTAGCGATGCTTGGGGGAGGCCTATGTCCAGCAGTGGACGATTTTCAGCTAAAATGATGATGATTATGATTTTCTCAAATGTTTCTATCTCTATTATTTAGAAATTTAATTTATTTACAAGTATTTATCTACTTGTAGATAAATTGAACATTAGAACCAATTATCCAGTAAAATTATGAGCACTTAAATAATTGTTTAAGTAGTAGGTATTTAAACTAATCACTTAATGTAATTTACATGTATATCTGGTTTATAAAATTTAATATTCCCAAGTGTCTGTTTAAAATGATTTAACATAACGTAATGGTTAAAATGGTGGGGCCGATTATACTCGTGAATTATTTAAATTTTCGGAAAATTTGTGTGTGAACCAAATAGAATTTAAACACTTGTCTTCGCCCTTAGTCATAAATTTCTTATATCTGTATCTTATAGGGAATGTAAGCCAATGTGCCAAGTGGCGCCCAATCAGTAAACAAAAATGTACTCGTTAAATTGGTACATCATTTATCGAAAATCGTTTTTCAACGATTGAAGTACAGGTACTGTACTTACACATATTCTGTGAACATTTTAACTAGCTACCTGTTACGGATAAAACTCGGACGAATAAAAAAAGGTGGACAGAATCTCGCTTAGAAATGATTGAAGCAAATAATTTTTTCCTAAACCAACTAAAATTTTGACAGCATTTTAACACACCAGATTAATATTGTTATTTTATTTGTGACACTACGGCAATGACTAGCGTCACACGAGGTTTGTTACGTAATCACGGCTTTTTGGCTTACTATGCGTGTGAATGAGTGCGCGCCAACCCGTACTTTTAAGCGAGCTGTCTTACTATGGGTGCTTCACTTATTGTTTAGCGAGATTCCGTCTGCCTTTTTTATTCGTCCGAGGGATAAAAAGATACAGCGCTGATCTGGACTGACTAATGGACGGATGGACAGACGGATGGACAGACGGACAGACGGCAAAGTAATAGGGTCCCGTTGGCAATATGCAACCTATGAAAGATATCAAAACCAACATATTATTACTGCTTTATAGAAGTTTCAATAGTTGGACGTATTGCTAAATAGACGTGTCGGGTACTTAGGCGTTTTGCTATTTAGACGATTTGCTACGTGAAACCCTTTGGGTACGAAACCCTTAAAAAAATTAAACTAACCCTCAAAACGAAAATCTTAATCTATGTCGGTCGCGACCCAAAACATTTTTGTCTCTTGAAGCTTTTTCCGTGACAACAAAAGTGCCACGTCACTCGCTTGTAATACGCGAATGATAAATGGTGTATTTGAACTTAGGTCTTTATACCTACAACACTTAATAATATCCTTAGTGGAGCGAGGGATACAAAAAACTGTTGTTTGTAATCGATAAACTCTGAAACTACTGAGCCGATTTTAATAACTTTTTCACTATTAGAAAGCTACTTTATCCAGAAATGCATTAAAAGAGCCTCCACGAGTGACGATATTTAATTGATCGTCCGGCGCACTCTGGGCAGTCAGCCCCGCTATCAACCTGCTGACTGGCTAATCTTTTCCTCACGACATGTGCTATTATTATTATGTAGCTCATGTCGACACGAAGAAGAAGATCCAGAAATAACATACATAACAGCTTGTAACAGTATATAATAACAGCTATATTTTATTTCAGTACGCAGGCGAAGCCACCGGAAAAGTCTGGTATTACAGTAAAATCGTAACCAAGAAAAATCTGTAAATTAAATATTTTTAGAAAATAATAATTGCTAAGCATAGGTACTAAGAACGATACTGATGCCAAAATTACAATTTTATCTTCGCAATCGCAAAACAAAGGGTTTCTTTAAAGACAGAAAACCGTATCTAATTCGATCAAACCGTTTAGGAGATAAATGGGAACATTCGTTTGCACTGCACACACAAACAAACAAACAACCTCTCACCCTAAACGCATACCTAATTCTTCTCCATTCCGTCGTGGGTAAAAATGTAGTGTTGTATAATTAAGATTTTAAACCATCATAACATTCTAGATTATTGCCGTGTTTGAGCATAGTTTTGGAATAAAAAGTCATGCACTAGAGTAAACTTTAGTTTGGCTAGTAGTATGACTTGCAGGAATGTTGAGTTTCTGCTCGATACATGTATTGTTAAGTTAAAATAAGCTTAATGGCTGAAATGTTGGAGAGTATTAGAAAGTCTACATAATCTATTATTACTTGCCTTTTATACTGCGCTGTATAGCGAGCATGTTTGACTGATTGTCATTTTTTTTTTTTTTTTTTTGTGATTTTGACGACCTCTATCGGTCTAGTGGTTCGAGTGTCGGACTGCTGATAACGAGGTCGTGGGTTCGATTCCCACAGGACACAAATATTTGTGTTTGTGTTGGTCTGGGTGTTGCTTATGTATAATAAGTACGTATTTACAAAAAAAAAAAAAAAAGTATATAAGTATTTTATCCATTGTCTAGTACCCATAATACAAGCTCTGCTTAGTTTGGGACTAGATGGTGCTGTGTAAAAATGTCCCAAAGATATTTTATTTTATTTTATTATTTATTATGTGTGAACGGCTGCTGCAAGGTTTCTATATACTTTGGTACTGAGCTTGTAGCAGGTATATCTACTATACAGTGCGTATGAGTTAAGTGTGTGTGATACAAAGACATTTCTATACTGACGTAATAGACCACTACAGTGTGCGACTGAGATACCGATCTTTACGAAAAAACCTATAAGCTAGAAAGAGATATAATAAAATGTCAGTAGAACCGATTTTTAAAATTGTAATCTCCCACAGCGTCCCATCAAAATATAATCTCGTATTATTTTATGATTTATTTCACAATCGTTCTGTATTTTATCCAATTAATATCAATAATCGTATTGGTGTAGTATTCTGTGTTATACTGCTGTGTAATTTACATTATTAACTTAAAGAAATAGACGTTTTACAGGTAAGTATCTGCAGGACAATACTACTTTCATAATGCTTATTTTCATAGAAGTTATTCTTAAAATTATTTAGTAATACATTAATAACATGCAGTAAATACCCTATTTTCTATATAATATGTTATTTTTAATAATTATGTGTTAGATAAAAAAATATTGTGTACGTGAAAATGAAACCGTTTCGCATATGGATTGCTCAAAATATATCGATATGTCGATAGTTTCAATTATATCTTATATGATATTTAGTGCGAAAAATAAAAAAATTGCTGACTTCACTCCACTCAAATTAAACAATCAGATTATAAGGAAATCTTCCCAAGAAAAATATCTAGGACTTCTATTGGATAGCAAGCTATCATGGAATGCACATATTGAACATGTAAGGTCCAAAATTGTGTCACTGACTGGCGCTCTTCGCAGAACAAATGGATGTATTCCCGTTACAGTCTGTCACACAATTTATAATGCACTCATAAAACCACATCTTGAATACCTAGTCGAGGTCTGGGGGTGTGCCGCAAAAACCAATTTAAGTAAATTACAAATCGCACAAAATAAAGCAATTAAAACACTATTCAAATATGATTACCTTACACCTACAATTGAACTTTATAGCAAAACAAAATTTTTCAACATAAATCAAATATACAAATATAAAACATGCATTCTCATCAAAAAAATTACAACAAATAAAATTCATTCGAATATACAATTTACTAAAAAGAATCACAGATACCATACAAGAAATAAATATATGCTAAATCTCCCTTTTCCAAGGACGGATTATGGTAAAAGAAATTTAATGTATGAGGGGGCCCAAATATTTAGTAAAATACCCAGAAATATTATAGATATTACTTCGATTAATATGTTTAAGAAGAAATTAAAAGAATATCTCCTAAGTCATGCTTAACACCTGTACAAAAATTATTATGAACCCGTAGAATTCATATATAGAATGTAGATACTATAGATACCCTAGATTTACTTTAAGGTGTGCGATGTCGGATGTCGGTGCGGTCATCAGTACACCTACTTATTTAAATTACTTCTTTTTTTTTATATCCAAATTATATAATACTATTAAGGCTAAACTAACACTAGCTCTTAAGATCATCGACTAACCTACTTTTTGTATTTTCAATTTTTAAGTTTCTCATGTTAAGTGAACTCTGTAAGTTCTTTGTGAGAATAAATGTCTTAAACCTCATATATTTTTTGTACTACCTAGCTCCATACATGTCACAAGTTAGTGTCCGTTACTGCTTTAAAAAAATACAATCGAATTGAGAACCTCCTCCTTTTTTTGAAGTCGGTTGATAGTATTGAAAGGTTGATTTAGTCCGGCCGCACATTGGAAGGAAATCACAATGATTCATTCATTGATCATAGAAAAAATCTGACGCGCCGGAACCTATACCTATACCATGGTTGTACTTTTACGATGTTATAATAGTATGTTGTACGTCTATGGCATATACATATAATTATACAGTTAATTTTAGTACCAGCCCCGCAGACTGACAGAATTTTCCGAATCGTATGTCTGCTTTTGACATATTAAAATGTAAATACGGTGCTATTTTATGACAATGTGCGGCCGGGCTAAAAATGCTGTAAAATATTGACCGGCTAACTTCATAACTTCCAGATTTCCTGTAAATGCTGTTATTAATTAAAGAAAAATGGATGGGCACAAATGTTAAAACGAATAAGCACCGTATCTATTCTCCGCCAAATAGTGATGCTTGCATTGCTGTGTTTCGGTCAGAATGGTACGGGTGCCGGTGTAATTACAATCACATGAGACATTCCATCTTCATGTCTCAGTTTGGCGAACCGACTTTCGGTACCATTTAAGTAACAGCCTAGATGGTATTGCAGTTGTTATTGGCAAAGGTAACCGCTTAACATATGGTTGGCCTTTAGTTCGTTTCGCCATCCTATACAATAAAATAAAATATAAAAAAAGCTGAAAGCCTCGAAAAAATTACAGGGTTTGCAGTAGATATTTTAAGGATAACTGTATCGTTTAGTGAAATTACCAATGATCCATACCTACGGAATTTGTTCGGGTCGGTGTTTGTTTCTTATAAAGGTCTTTACTTTAATAATGGTAAATATTCAAAGTGGTAAATCTACGAAGTGACGAGTATAAAGTAAAAGTTAAAAATAAATATAATACAAGAAGAGTTAGAGATAAAAAACTAGTTCAACCGAAGATGACAAATTATTATGGAGACAGAATGTCAAAATTTTTAGTTCCAAAAATCCTATCCTATCCTACTACTAATATTATAAATGTGAAAGTTTGTTAGTATGGATGGATGTTTGTTCCTCTTTCACGCAAAAACTACTAAATGGATTTTAATGAAATTTGGCATACAGATAGAACTTAACCTGGATTAACATATAGGCTACTTTTTATCTTATATTACCTTAACTATTACAAAATTATATAAAATTGTTTGTTCGAGCATCACGCTAACACTACTGGACCGATTTTGATGAAACTTTTTGTGTTTGAAAGCTTATGACTTAAAAACTAGTAAGGGTTTTAAGAAAGAAAGAATAAAAGAAAAAAATTGATTCGTGGGGTGCGTCCTCCCTCACCCGACAGATACGAAGCTTCTATGCATTTGCACGAGCGGATAGTAATGTACGATGGATGGATAGATGGATGAATGAAAGTGGAGTGGAAGTGGAGGAGGAGGTGGAAGTGGAGGTGAAGTTAAGTGGAGTGGAGTGGAGCGGAGCGGAGTGGAGTGGAGTGGAGCAGAGGTGGAGGTGGAAGTGGACTTTACTCGCAAAATAATATACTACATTTAATATACTATAATAATATACTAAAAATTATAAATATACTATAAATTTACATTAGTATTACATGTAGTAGTATAAATTAGTAGGATAAGTCTGATGTGTAACTTAAGTTGACTGGACAAGAAAACTTGTTAAGTTCATAGATATTGTAATTTTTCATAAAAAATCAATAATTTGACCAATTCCGGAATCGTGTATAGGAACTTAGTTCCGGGATTGAAAACCTTTCTATACACCTAATTAAAACTAATATGATTAATTGTAAAATGTTCCGTGTGGTGCCGGACGTAAAGAATTGCACCAGCCTATATCTTCTCATGGGTGTCGTAAAAGGCGACTAAGGGATTCACCAGAGGACGGGCAGCAGCGTTCTCTGAGTATTTAACCAACCAACTGCGATCGCCAACCCGCCTGCCAAGCGTGGCGATTATGGCATATCCCCCCAATATATGCTTGGGGGAGGCCTGTGTCCAGCAGTGAACGTCTTACGGCTGAAATGATGATTAATTGATTTTTTTATTTCTTACTTATGTATTCCTTACCTTCGTGACATTAATAATGTAATTATAATATAACCCTTAATTGCATAACTCAATCTTTTAAAACAAATAAAATTATGTCTCAAATATCTGTAATTTTAAAACAATAGTTACTTAATAGCTTAGCAGTTTTAAAATACTACCACTCCATAAAAGTAAGGCCGGTTGAACTATATCGATAATGCGGAAACGTCCATGTCACATCACTAAAAATCACTCCTACACGTGTCAATTTCGCACATAAACTCATTTCGCTTTCGGTGACGTGATAATGAGGTGACAGTGTCTCTATTACGTCAGTATAATACCTTTATGGTGTGATAGGAATACTAAGATAGTCAACATCCTCCTGCCCTGATACAAAATTACTTGGGATCGGCGCAACACATCTTCTATCATTTTTGTATATCAGCCGTCATCTTAACATTTACATAGATAGATAGATAGAATATTCTTTATTGTACACCAATAACATTATTAAACTTAGGACTACCATGTAAAATAAGGGTACATTGGCGGTCTTATCGCTAATAGCGATATCTTCCAGACAACCTTTGGATGGACAAGGAAGACGTGAAAAATAGATGGGGGCAGTATGTGGTGCACTTTCATAAAATTTACTAATATTTAATATAGTAAATAAATAAATATTTACCTACCATAGAAAATATTACATGTATAAATATATAAAATAAATTCTAATATATATCCATAAATATAATTATACCAAATATATACAATATATACAAATGTAACAACAAATAATATTCTTTAACTCTCGTAGTAAAATTAAAAATAATTAAAAGTAATTCAAAGTTATTTAATAATTTCTTAGGTTTTCTCGATCACTACACATTATAATAAAACAAGTTTAACCGGTTTACATTTAGAGATTACTGCGGACATCGAAACGATTTAATTTATAAAAATTGTGCGGTAGATACAAGTATTTTTTTAGAAATATCTGTAAAGACGCTTGTCATCTTAGTCTTCCTGCGACCACGAATGCTGCAATGCTTTCGAAACGTCAGGAAAACCAATTTAAATAATATACGCGATGTAATCCGGTTAATCTTGTTTTATTATAATAGTAATTTAAGTAATATTTTTACTAAGACAATGTGTTATTGCTAATTGTTCCAGAAATCATTTTTTATTTTTTTTTATTTTTTGTATGCTAGCCCATACAATATAAAAAGGTATCTACTCATTGGAAATGGTTTGGATATCTTGTACGAGGGTTTGAAGGTTGATCGAATAATTCCAACCCTTATAATGAAACCCTTATAGTGATTATGGGGGAAATTTAAAAGCATATCGGGATAAAAAATAATGGATGATGATGATGGATATGGCTTATCGTGTTTGGGTACATTTACTCTAGAATGGTTTTCCTCATAGACCTACTACTAAAAGTAACAATAATTTTTAAAATAGGTCGGTACCTATTAGTGATGTAACGAATATTCGCATTCGCATTCTCATTCGCGAATATTCGCATATTTTTGCATATTCGCATTCGCATTCGCAAGATTTCTGCGAATGTTTTGCGAATATGAATATCAGAAGAAAAAAAAACAATTTGAAGATAATTGTAGGTTAATAAAATCAAAATCCATTCATTTCTATGTTTTTTAATGCAAGGGAAAGTAACTTAACCTCGTTAGCACATTATCAGTCTTCACTTTATCATATGGTATTATTTATTTATTATTTTACTTGGGGTGAATATCACTAGGTCATGAACAGCTGCAAAGTGTCGGAAAAGGCACGGCTGGCTGTTCATGGGGAAGTGTTAGTGCCTACACTTATCTATGGTAGTGAAAGTTGGGTATGGTAGAAGAAATATGAAAGCAGAATAATGCAGTAGAAATGAGAGCTTTGAGAAGTACGTGTGGCGTAACTTTGAGAGATAAAGTAAGGAATAACGTGATAAGGGAGCGTTGTGTAGTGAAAGAAGATGTAGTGACAAAGATTGAGAAAGGTATGTTAAGATGGTTTGGACATATAGATAGGATGGACGAGAGGAGATTGACGAAACAAGTATACGAAGCGAGTGTGGATGGAAGGGTTGGAAGGGGACGACCTCGGCGAACGTATCGCGATCAAATCGCGGACGTTCTCTAAAAATGCCAGGTTAAGAGTACTCTAAACCGACGATGCTCGTGCATGACGAGGTTAATGGACGTAGATGAAGCGAAAGTGGTGTCAGGATCATAGCAGGTGGAAATCCATAGTCTCTGCCTACCCCAATGGGAAACAGGCGTGATAATATGTATCTATGTTTACTTTGGGCAATGAAGCTTAATAATTAAATTTTCAATAGAACTTAAAATACAAAAAATATATAATGCAATGTAAACAAACAAAAACAAATTCTTCTATAATTTTTTTTCTGTTTTGTACTTTAGTTTTTACTCATGTTATATAATCATCTTCTTGAACAAAACTAAAAATAATAATCAAACAAACACATTATTCTCTATTCTCACTATTCTCATAGCAGTTGTAGTTCTTATTCTTATTCTTTATTGTACACCAGAAAAATACAGTAAAACTTATAAATAGAAATTATATGTACAAAGGCGAGCTCTAGTTCTTCCTTTTCTTGAATATTCATTGTTACACAGCTTGCATTTAGCTCGTTCAGCATCACAAAGTGTAAAATAAGTCCATAATTCACTAGAAGTTGATTTACTTATGTTAATAAATGACTATTCTAACTGTAACCTCAAAATTAACTTTTTTTCTTTACGAAAATTGAACATTCGCATTCGCATTCGCATTCGCGAATGTCAATAGCAGATATTCGCATTCGTATTCGCATTCGCACTCGCGAATGTTCAAAAAATGACATTCGTTACATCACTGGTACCTATATCTGATAATAGTTCATAAATACATAGAATCACATATGCACGTTATTATTACTGTGAGACCATGGAAGTGCAGAGAAGAGAAGAAGAGGCAAAGCTTTGGGCTTGCTAAGTTTTCGTCGTACCACGGATTCAAAGAAGATTTAAGATTAATCGACGCAGGTAAGAGGTTAAGAGTTAAGCAGTATCTTTGTACTCTATAGTCCTATTTTAAGTTATATTTTATAAGGTTTTGAGTGTATATAATTATTTAAAAAGTACCCTACTGACAAACTTTGTCAACAGCATCGTTGAACATAATCTTGAGTGACACGATACAAAGAAAGCACGATTTTCCTCTATCGATTGCTTTCCCTTCACGCTTCTATTAATAAACAAAAAAAGTTTGCCAAAGTTGACAATCGATTAGAATTCCGCCATAGAGTATTCCGCCTATACAAAAATGTCCTTAATTACCATTTTTTATCAACCCCTTAATTACTTCCGGGGCTGATTAACGCATTCAATCCCTAGCAGGAAGGGATCACCAATAAACTTTTTTACCTTGAAAATTGACCAAGCAAAAACTCTCTGGATACAAAATTGTGAATCTGTAAGCTAGTCTACGAACAAAAAAAGGTATTTAAGTAGCCTGATCAGATATGATTTCGACTTGTGGATCTGAAGAGTTTCTTCTTTTACGCGACATGAGCTGGATTGTAATAATAGCTCATGCCATGAAAAAAGTCAGTCAGTCAAGTGGTTGGTAGTAGCAGGGTCGACTGTCTGAGGCGGCGAGCCTCCTAGCCGGATCAATGCCCTGGGATCTGGAGGCGAGAGACCTTGCGCTGAGGTACCACCAGCGTGAGGACCCGCCTGATCGGACTGAGGTCCGCCAGATCCTAGTGGCTGAATGGGAGGAGCGACTTGCGCAACCCAGCGCAGGGCACGCCGCAATAGCGGCGGTAAGGCCCGTCATAGGGGAGTGGTTGGAGAGGGGCCATGGTGCCCTCACCTACCGGCTGACACAGATACTCTCAGGGCACGGTTGCTTTGGGAAGTATCTGTGTCGTATAGGCCGGGAGCCGACGCCCGAGTGTCATCACTGCGGGAGCTGCCCAGAGGACACGGCGCAGCACACACTGGCGGAGTGCCCAGCTTGGGCCGCGCAGCGCCGTGACCTCATTACTGCAGTAGGCAGCAGCGTCCTCTCGCTTCCGGCCGTGGTTCTGTCTATGGTCAGGAGCGAGAGCGCTTGGGAAGGCGTCGTCTCCTTCTGCGAGGATGTAATGCTCGCTAAGGAGGCGGCGGAGAGGGTTCGAGAGGCAATAACCTCTCTTCCCATCCGCAGGAGACGACCTGGGCGTCGTAGGAGGGCGTATGCCGACCTCCAGCCACCCTAGGTGTGGGCCTGCGGGCGGCGGACTCGGGGTGGCCCGCCGCCCGACCAGTCAAGGCCCGTGACGGTGGCGCGTTGTGTTCCGCGCGCGCCAGTCAAGAGGAGGGTGCGGCCGATGTGGGTGCCGCACGGGGTGAAGGGGCTCGCCTGTTAGCGGCGAGCCGGGACCTGCCGGGGATGGTTGGGCGAATACGGGAGTATTTCTCACGCCCCCGGCCAAGGGTCGGTAGAGGAACACCGTGGTGGTTTTTAGTCGGTAAGAGTCCGACACTGGCTCCGTCTTCCCCGGGCGGAGTGCGTCCATGAGGATTTTCCCCACGAAAAAAAAAAAAAAAAAAAAAAAAAAAAAAAAAAGGGTCGACTGTCTGCAGGGTGACAAAAGGATATCACAGGAACTGTGCCTCACAAGCCTTGCAGAGAAATGGCTCCGGAGGCATATCACATTCCCTGAGTCCCCCTTATCGTGCTGAAGATGGCCACCGGGGAAGTTTTAGTGGAATTAATTCCCCACACCCCCACAAGGCTTTTCAAGGTTTCCTCCTCGCAAAAAAGAGTTGACTGCCTAAAGTTCACCGGGCGATCATATTTTCAAGAGGAGGACGTTTTATGACTTAATGCCTAAAGCATTATCTACCAGTCAACCTCAGGGTGATACAAGGAACAATATAGTATAGGTCTAACCTTAGGATTTCGGTATTACCCAGTAGGTAAGTGGGTTGCGGGGTCATATTGCAGTCGTTAGTAGTAAAATACAGATGTTCTGCCGAATCTGGATAGACTGGAAGTCAACTCCAACATAATTGGGCAAAACTTGAGAGAAAAGACTGCTCTACACAAGGATTTCTCCAGTATCGTGGAAGCTTTAACAGACATAAAATCTCACATTCACCACACTCACACCTGGAACATGCGGAAATAGAGGAAGAAAACCTCTATAAAAAATTACGGGAGGATGGGGCTTGCGAGCAGCAGACTCTGGGTAGTCTGCTGCCCAACCAGCAGCTGGCGTAGCTAGTGTAGTTGGCGCAGCTGGTAAAGGCCCTTGAGGTGAGGTGGCGTATTCCGTGTTCCGTGTGCGCCGCCTAGGAGGGTGTGGCCAACGGTAGACCAAAAAAAAAGGAGCGCAAAATTTTGTAACGCATTTACGTGACTCGGAACATGTATTGTATACATCTACATCCCCCCTGCTCCCCGCTCCAAGAGCGAACGACCCTCAACATATCTGTAGCTTTGTTCCGCATCCACCACCTTCTCTTTCGCTTACATTTCGCTAAACTATCCGAAATAAATAAGTACGCAACCCTAATCGCCACAACCTCTTCGGGCGAAATTTCTATAAGCACCGACTAGTGAGGCATGCAAAATGTTCCGCAACATTGTCTCCTGGTTATTTCACTGTTCTGTTCATCTTCCCAAGTATAAATTGCTAGCGCAGGTAGCAGCGTTTTTTCTCGGTTTACTCCCAAGCGGCGAGCACGCAACGGCACCCTAGAAGCTTCGCTTCAAAATAGGGTTTTAAAGCCTCCCACTTCAGATATTATTCCTAACTAAATAGCTACACGACTGCAAGTAAATTGTTACTCCAGTTTTAAAAACAGTACATAACCTACAAAACTATTTTACTGTAGGAGCTAAAAAGAGGACCTAATAATTCTTAATACATAGGTACTAAAATGTCTATGACTTATCCTTCAAGCTGAAATATCAAAAGAGGGGTAAAATCCGAACAATTTCGTGATAACAGATGAAATTCTAGAAATTAAATTATCTTCCATCCAAATTAAATAAAATTAAAATCTAAGATACTTTGGTATTGATATAACTCAATTAAAGAACTTCTCTTGACTGGTAGATCAATTTAAGATATTTATCCTTAATCTATTTTAGTCAAATAACTCGTTATTGGGACCTTGGCGTGGGTTCTGTAGGGCACTGGCTGTAGATACAAACCTTTAATATTGTTATTAATATCTTTTATGGACGATAGGAGACTGACGACACGAGTATACAAGGCGAAAGTTGATGGAAGAGTTGGATGGGGATGACATCGGCGGGGGTGCTCGGCCAGAAAATCTCCTCGTGTGCTTGATGACTGCTAGTCCTTCTTGATACATCTGGAAAGAACAGCAGTTTGCTGGGCTGGTACACCCTGGGCATGGGAAATAACTATTCTTCGGGGAACTTTTTTATGGTCCGTGGCGAATATTCTGGCACGGAAAGGGCCGGATCTGGGCCAATGAGGTGTTGCTCCGCGTGTCCCTCTGATACAAGCAGTTTAAGTACACTTTAGTCGGTGCCCCACAGCATTGGAGCCAAAGTCCACAAAAACCTAGATATTTTCTATGTTACGTCTCACCACTCTGTAAATGTCTATGCACAAGACATAGAACAGCTAAAATAAACGATCTTTTTTGAGACAAAGCATGACCAATATTAATTACACTAGGTAGGATTGATGTAGGCTAGGCAGTCTAATGTAATTAAGTCCAAACTAGATTTTGTTCCCTAAGCCTATAACGACACCAGTGTTAAAATTATTGGGATCACAGCTGGTTAATAATTTAGATAAGATAATTATGTAGATAAGTATTTAGTTGCCAAGGATATGGTACAAAAGTTATATAATAATTATCAATGACATTTAAAAGTAAAGATATGTGACTTGCACTCGCAATCTAAAGACTTGAAAACGTCCTAATTAGGACGTTTTTCTATTAATCTGCGTCTAGTAAGGCACCAAGCGTGACCGGTAACAAAAAAAAAACTAATATACTTTCGTGTGTGTACAGAAAGTGTTTCAATTATGACGCGAAAGTATCTTGAAGTAATCAACTTACTTACTTTGTGGTAGTTTATGTATATTGTGCTGCCGCAGCGTACGGAATATTTTTTTCGTTAGTTTTGTTAGGGTATCTACACTTTCAAATATCACTGACAATAGGTGATCAAACGAACTTACCTGTGATGTTCGATCATTATTATACGAAGGGCTTCGTTCGAAGATATATGTATTAACCATGCAGCTTTCTCGAGTTACTCGGCAACTGAACGCAATTTTCAGAGCTAAAACTAAACGTAAGTATAAGTACATTGTCTGTGTCCTTACGTCAACTGTCATTCTTTTTAGAGTCTTGTAAGGTCTTCTCAATTTTACCGGGGTGGGACGGGTAGGGTACATATATCTTCGAACGAAGCCCTTCGTATAATAATGATCGAACATCACAGGTAAGTTCGTTTGATCACCTATTATACTACAGGCTTCGTTCTCGATATATGTATTAACCATGCAGATGTTTAGAGAGATGGTAAACTTGAGATTAACCTTAAAATCATTATGGATTCCTATTGAATAAACATTTGTTATGGAATAAACATTTGTTATGGAATCAACATTTGTTATGGAATCAACATTGTTTTATTTAGAACCACTTAAATTCTTCTCTATGATTAAACATCTATAGAAATTCCAACGTTAATAATCTTAGAAAGTAAAAATGTTAATGATCAGTCTTATTTGCTATAAGAACAGGAAAGTGTTTTCTACTCGTGGCACTTATGATGTTTGAGATCAACAGTGACTAAGATAGTACGACTAGTAAATCAAATTATTTTTATTTATTCAGCACAGCATGGGCTAAATCCCCTGAATTAAAAATGGTTGGTCATAAACATTTTCGAAAATGTTTATGAGTTATTTATCCAACCAGCACTCTTTCTGATTACGTCTAATAAGTTCCTTTTGACTTAGCTTTGGACGTAGAGGCGACGCATGTAGCTATTATGTCCTGAAAAGCCACTCATATAAATATACCGCACACTGAGAGTACTTTAAATCCATTTAGCAATGGTAGAAGCAGAAAACAGTTTTATTTTTTATTTTTTGATAATTAGAAATAGTTGTCATGCCCTCTATAGAGATATATATTGAATCATGTAATCACACAATTTGTGACTTGGCAGGGCAAATCAATTTTTATTTTATTTTTTATACACATTGTTAGTGATCATCGTAATTATACCAGGCCCCTCAGAAAGTATTGCGAAAAAAAGTTTTTATATATGGGAGACTGGCCAGTTATAATGTTTTTCGAAAATATGATTATTTATAAGTAAAAACTTTTTAACAAAAAATTGAACCGACGAAAAGTGAAACTGAAAAGCGAAAAATAACTATTTATGAGTCGGCGCCAAACGAACTTTTAACATGCAAAGTGCGTGTAAGTTGCAAGTGGCCGAGCGGAGAACGCATTTTTGGAAAGTTATTGTTTATCGTTGAAAATTTCACGTTGTATTTGATGTGACGTTGTTTTTATTATTTATTTAAAGTAATTTAATGATCTTCGTTGATTGGTTGTTTGGCGCCGACTCATAAATAGTTATTTTTCGCTTTTCAGTTTCACTTTTCGTCGGTTCAATTTTTTGTTAAAAAGTTTTATTTTTCATTTTTTTGTGGTTAAAATCTAACTCCAGGTCTCCATTATGCCGTAGTGTCTAGAACTATATTTATGTGTGTCAAGTTTCAACAGAATCGGTTAACAGGTAAGAATTCAGTGGGTGAACAAACACTCATCCCCTATTTTACTACCCTTAGGGGTGGATTTTGATTTTGAAATTTAAATGGGACCAACTTCGAGATATACCCTATCCATTAAAAAAAGAATCATCAAAATCGGACCACTCTGTAAAAAGTTATGCGTGGTCATACATAAAAAAAAATAAAAAAAAAATAAAAAAAAAAAAAAAAAAAATATACGCCTCGAATTGAGAACCTCCTCCTTTTTTTCGTCGGTTAAAAAATAAGTAAGTTCCAATTTCAAAATTTCCCTCCACATTTTTTGCGAGTTAATTCAAAGTATTGTGTCTCACTGAAATATGGATCTGCGCCGGGAACATTTTAGAGCTATGATTTTATACGATTTCAAGTGTCGCCTGAAACCGGATGAATCGTACGATAGACTTCAAATGGCATTCATGGATGAAGGCCCTTCCAAGGCAACCGTGTATCGTTGGTATAACGAATTCAAGCGCGGTCGACCAACTTTGGGGGATGACGAAAGAAGCGGTCGCCCTTTGACGGCTGTTACCGAAGAAAACGTGCTAGCAGTGAAAAATTTAATCCAAGACAATAGGCGAATTACATATCAGGAGATTCAACACATATTGAAGATTGGATCGGGAAGCGTTCACGAGATTCTACACAGCCATCTTCGCGTGAGGAGGATAGTATCACGCTGGGTGCCGCACAACCTCACCGATGCTCAGAAGCAGGCCCGGGTGGAATGGTGCCGTGATATGCTTAACAAATTTGAAGCAGGCTCGTCTCGGCGTGTTTACGACATCGTTACAGGTGATGAGTCCTGGATTTATCAATACGACCCAGAAACCAAGCGCCAGTCGACTGTTTGGGTGTTTCAAAATGACCCAACGCCTACCAAAGTGAAGCGATCTAGAAGCGGGGGTAAGATTTTGATCGCTAGCTTTTTTAATTTGACTGGCCACTTGGTATCAATTCCCTTACGGGATCAAAGAAGCATTAATGCCGAATGGTATACTACCAAATGTTTGCCAGAAGTTTTCTCTGTTATAAGCAACAAGCGACCAAACACAGGGCTCCGCGGGCTACTGCTCCACCACGACAATGCACCTGCGCACACCGCACTCAAAACGAGGGACTTCCTGGACAGCACGCCAGTCAAACTCCTGGGTCACCCTCCTTACAGCCCTGATCTAGCACCGTGTGACTTCTTTTTATTCCCAAAAATAAAAAATCAGCTCAAAGGGATACAATTTTCGTCGCCGGAAGATGCGCTGGCTGCGTTCGAGCAGGCTGTAAACGAGGTGTCTGCGGCGGACTGGAAAAAGTGTTTTGAAAACTGGTTTAGGCGCATGAATCTTTGTATAGAGGCTGGTGGAAAGTACTTTGAAAAGATTTGATAAAAATATATGTACGTATAGAACAATTTTTTTTAGTTTCGCAAAACTTTCTGAGTGTCCCACGTACTATGTAATTAATGGCAATATTGGCTCAAACATCACTCAGTGTGAGCTATAATACTATTATATATTTTAATCTGATAATTATTGTTAGTTCTACTTATAATAACTTTGTAAAATAAATACATTTTATTTTTATAGCGTTATTTTAGATATTTCAGTAAATAATAAAGTTTGTGCTCATTCAGCTGTACTTAGTGGAAACAAAAAACCACCAGTGTTTTGACATACTACATCAAGACTTAATGCCATATTAGGAGTCCAGTTTTGTAAATACACTTAGAACTTTATTTGGATCCCATGTTGCTTGATATTTTGCCAACGCTGGTTTGGACTTATGTCCTTTAAAGGGTCTCTTTGTACAAGCATCCTCCCCAATTTTAGAGCCCTACAAAGATAGAGCTGACTTATGAGAGTTTAAGTTTGAGGTACCATACGCAGCCCCAGAATAAAATGATTTTGTTAGAAAATATGTAATAAATGGTATAGATGGAAGTAAATGTATCCAAACTGTAATGATACCAGGGTTGTGAAGGCCAATGGGGCCTGACCATGATACCTGTAGCCTTTTAGTATTTTATAGGCATCTGAATATATAAAACATAGTCGGGTTAGTTACACCATTTATAGGTCAGGAATGGCTGAACCGATAATTTGGCATACAGATAGAACATAACCCGGATTAGTGTATAGGCTACTTTTTATCCCGGGAAGATGAACAGTTCCGGAAGGGTGCACGATAAACGATATTCACGCGGGTGAAGTGGCGAGCATAGACTAGTAAATAAATAAAATATTAAATTGAATGGACAAAAGGCAAAGAAATTTTCTGTCCAAGACAACAGGCATAGAAAATACATTTAGAATTAGTGCAGATGCAAATAATTTTAGGTTCTCCCAGTTCAGGTACAATTGAAATGTCACAATATTTAATTCCCATTCTGTACTGATATTATAAGCCCAGCATTGCAGATCTAATTTTATTTCTGAATGTAAGTTTACTTTTACATTATTTATTTCCTATTGCTTTCCTATTTTATTTTATTACATTGGAAAAATATGCTCGTTCTATAGATTAAAATGTAACATATTTTATACCACATTTTATGAAAATAAAGATATAATAGCATGTATGTAAAGATTATAATTTTTTTTTTTTTATTTTTTTTTTTTTTATTATTAATATATTTCATATGTAATATATGTAAATATTAATAAGAGAATGTAGCAAATAAAGGGAATAATTATGTAATTTTGTTTGTTTTTTGTTTGAACTATCATGACCTCTTGTGCAATAAAGAGGATAATAATAATTATTATTTTGACTTATGATGTTCTTAAAATTTGGTAGGTAACACCAGCCATATGGTACCACAGTAGTGGTAGTGTGCCTAGGTGCCCCTGAGCAGGCTGTAATTATTATTCCAATTAACTTTGCTAGATCTCTTATAATACAACTTTTCAGGTCTAAGTACTTTTGGACAGACTTTTTAATGTTTAATACTTTGCCTGTAAGCAATATTGCAATGTCATATTTCTTGTGTCAGACACAAAACTTTGAATTTAATTATCAAGACTGATGGTACTATTATGCTTTTATCAAAATAAATAACAAATCTCAAGCACTAAGAGAGCTAATGTTTCTTTAATATCCTCTAAACATGATTGATTACTAGATGCTTTACAAAGTAGGTCTTAGATGTGTCACCACAGCTTTCATGATTATTAAGTACAGAGCCCAAGCTATAAGGGAGGGCAGTAAACTCATACAATTGAGACCTGTAACACAGGTTCATCTAGTAAAGGCTCCAGCCTCTATAACATATGTTAAGCGAATACTGATGTTAATATCCTTAATGTGCTGGAGAAATAAATGTTTTTATTATTAGTATTAATAAATATGATTTCTTCAAATAAATTATTGCCACGTAATCTCCCGAAGACAGTGGTAATGTTGCCATCCTATAGTCCCCCTTCTTAAAATGAGATGTGTCTACAAATCATTACAAATGTATCCAGAGACAAGTTTAATATGAACCTTCTAGTAAACAGCCTCGTTGGTCTAGTGGTTGCAAGCGCGACTGCTGAGCGTGGGGTCCTGGGTTCGATTTCCGGGTCGGGCAAAGTGTTATTGGGTTTTTTCATTAGGAAATTCTCAGTAGCAGCCAGGAGTCTGGATTTGTGCCCGGTCAATGGCAATAGGCTCACCCCCTATTACGTGGGACTATAACATAACTGTAATGTAATAAGCGAAATGTGGGTGTACTATACACCTCTGCCTTCCCCTTCGGGGAAATACAGGCGTGATGTTATGTTATGTTATGTTCTCGTAGGTACACTAAAATTATGTTTTGGAATAAAAATGTATGGCATGGCTTGCAAGGGGATATACACCCAATTTTATTATATTGCAGATAGCTATATATAGTATATCGCTATCTTTCTCAGCTGATTTTACTGAAGCAGGTACTGGCACGAAATTCTAATGAGCCTTCTATACAATGGTAATTAGGCAACCTTTGATATAGTTAAGTATGGACTTGTCTTTGCAAATTTAATTCCAGCAAGGTAAAAATTCTGCTAGCCTTCTGGCATGACTTACTTCTATGTTCGAGCAGAAGTTTTCTTCTGGTAGGCTTTTGTTTTCTTGACCTTGGACTGATAATGCTGGCTGTGATGTTCCCGGGCCTGCATTGAGGACTGGGTGTCCATACCTAAACCGCAGTTAAGTTTCCCTTATGATTTGTTGTAATTTTGACTGACCGCTTTATTGACAAGTTTTCAAAACTTTGATCTTGTCACTAAGACTAGTTTCATAGATATACTACAGGGAAGTTGGTCCTTGATTTTGTTTGGACACAATTTAAATCCATAAATAAATAAATATTCTTAGGACATTTTACACAGCACTACTAGGCCCTACTACTACTACACTAGGCCCAAACTAAGCAGAGCTTGTACTGTGGGTACTAGACGATGGATATATCATCAGGATCCTTCCAGCATCACTAAGTACCTAGTGAGATCAATTTCAATCGGTCTACTGTATCGTTACCAACAACAGTGATAATGCATTACTTACTATAGACAGTTTTTGTGTCTTTAAGACATTTTTCAAAATATAGCTCCAAATAAAAGCTATGTCTCTATTTATAGGACCACATTTTGGCTTATCTGGCATAAGATATGGCTTATCTGCTAACAATACCTCATAGCTTATTGTTGGTGCTGCTGAGGTAGGCTCAGGATCAACCGTTAGGGTGGAGATAGTATTTTCCACTAACAGAGGTTTGGGTTCTTTTGGAACCCGATCTGGTCATCCTGGTGGTGGTGTCCATACCACTGAAAAACAGATCGTACAAGTGATTGATAAAACTGCTTATTAAGGTCTCACGGACCTCACATAAGAGTAGAAGGATCTCGTGCGTATATCTCGTATAAGCCCCGAGACGAATGAGCACGTCAATGTATCTCGTACACCACCCGTGTCAACCGGTACAATGGTTACGAAAAACCCTTGCGGCCTTACCTACTATAAAAGCTAGTAGCCGTACCGGTGTAATAGCAATCACAAGACAACGTATTATTACCTGGAACACTAAAAAAAGATGTCTATCACTTTTATTTTATGACGAATACTGTTCGTCTTTCCGACGACGCTTTATATTTTGGTTGAAATATAGTTTTAACACTCAATTATTTAAATAAACACAGAGAAACACAGTAACAGTTGCCGCGCAAACGAAAAGAATGACAGTTGACGTAAGGACACAGACAATGTACTTATACTTACGTTTAGTTTTAGCTCTGAAAATTGCGTTCAGTTGCCGAGTAACTCGAGAAAGCTGCATGGTTAATACATATATCGAGAACGAAGCCTGTAGTATAATTATTAATTTTCCGACACATCTACCTCTGATGAATATTTTAAATAATTATAAGGAACTAAAAAAAAAAAACATTTTTGGACAGTAGTCCGTCGTATTAGTGTTATTATGGTAAAAAATAAGGAATCGAACGAATATCGGCTGTATGAAAATCAAATTCAATTTCCCATGATAAACAGGATGATTTATTTAAATGGAGCAGTACGGGCAAAGTCTAAACCAAAAAGATAAAGGAAAACCTTATTTGGAGACATTTGTTCTTTTTTTATAAAATTGATTTTGGCATAATTTGATTTATATTTCTATATAATTTATTTGCGGTTTAATTTCAAAGTAAAAACTATGTAAAGGGTTAGTAGATTAAACTTAAAAAATATTTATCCCTGCCATACTTACACAAACTGCCCTCAAACTTAAACTGGCAAACAGAAAAAAGTTTACTGTTCCTTATTATTTTATTATTTTTAACGCATTTACGCATGCGAAGCGAAATCTAAAGATTTAAATTGTGGAAAGAAACGCATTGTGGATTGTGGTATTATTCACGGTAGCTTAATGACTAAAGCACTGACGTACTGAGCCAGGAGTCACAGGTTCGAATCCTGCTCGTGAGCGATTTTTTCTTTCCACAATTTAAATCTTTACTGTTCCTTTTTTGGTTTATGATTTTCCTATCATTACTTATCTTATTTCCCACTAAACTTACTGTCTCAGTCTTTATTTTACCCATTGTATCTAACAATACAAAAGATTATGTTACGTAAAATGGGGGACTTGAATTGGCTTCCTGACAGCAAAGATCCATTTACAAGATATTAAACAACATTGGAAAGTGAGTATGACACCATGTTTTCCAAACAACATTAGGGGTTCCAACCAACCGTTAGGTTCATTCCACTTCTCACAAGTAAATTTTTACATTTAAAATTCTTATCTATGTTTAAGTGTATAAAACTCGATTTGCATGAATTTAGATGAACTTTGCCACATAAATAGCCTGGTACCCAGAAAAATTGTATTGGATGCTTTATTAATCTGCTTCATCAATTCAGTCTATCGCAGATAACTGCTAGAAGAAGGCCTCTTCCAAGTCAGTCATCCGACATCCACATCCAGTCCTCCTCAGCTACCTTCTATATATAAGTCGTCGGTTCACCTGGCCAGGGGGCCCCCTACGTTGTGTTTGCTGATTTCCATTCAAGGACTCGTCTCCTCCAACGGCTACCGGACCTTAGGCAGATATGGCCAGCCCACTGCTACTTCAGCTTCATCATATTCCTGCCCTGGTCCTAAATTACTCGAGGTCGGCGCAATACGTCTTCTTCTTCCATTTTTGTCTATCAGCCGTCATCCCATCATTTACTCACTTTTCATCCATATCGTTCTTTACGCAATCCATCCATCTTTTCTTTGATCTCCCTCTCTCTCTCCATCCATGAACATTCTTATTCATCATTCTTTTAGTAACATGCGTTTCATCCCACCTCATCACATATACCCATAACAACCCAAACGATTTCCTTTCAACTTTTTATTAGTGGCGTGTAATATGTGGCGTACGGGTGATAAATGAAGGAGACGTGTTCTACGTTCAAGTCACATATTAATACAGTACATATATGGGGTAAGGCTAGCTACACACAACAGACGCCACTTTGAAACTTCCTCTGATATATTAATTTCTTACTTACGTAAACGTCTTATCTTATCTACCTTACTATAACCGTTCTTGTTACTCCACACATCCATCTCAACATTCTCATCTCTGCTACATGCAATCTTCTTTCATCCGTCTTCTTCAGGGCCTAGTATTGCCTAACGGCCCAAATTAATATCCAATCTATCCTACTAGAGATAGGAATTTGACATAAGCTCCATACAAAATATGTCAAATTTCTATCTCATTCTATTTCTTATCCCTACCGGGTAAATCCTGGATAGATTGCATATTAATTTTGGCCGTAAGTCGGTCACTCCGGTTCTTCATTGCGGATTTTATCCTTCAAAGAAACTCCAAGCATAGCTCGCTACATAGCTCGCTAAGTGATAATTAATTTGTGGTCAGTGTCCACGTCTCGACGTCGAAAGTCATGAGAGGCAGGATACACTGGTTGAAAAACTTCGTCTTTAAATTTCCCGAAAAACAAGGGATACGATCTGGAATGAATTTTCCATAAAGGCGTGATTATTTTTCATCAAATTCTATGAAAAGGACGTTAGGGTTGGGTAAGGATAATTGGACATTCGTTAGCTGTTTACAAAACATTAACCGACGATAATAATTCGTAGAATCTGGATAATCCCCATCAGAGTGGCCTGAGGTGAAACAGTTGTAGAACAAAATGTTTTAGATTTTTTTTACTAAGAAATTTACGGTAATTGGCTACAAGCATGCTCATTATTTCAAAGAAACAAATACTGCTATAAATATTAACATCTTAGAACAACTGGCCCTAAGCCCTCGGTAATTATTAGTTATTTATATTCTTCAATTCAATTCTTTATTCGCGTAACATTGGTTTATACAAAGATGTTACATCTCGGACGAATAAAAAAGGCGGACGGAACCTCGCTAAACAAAGACTGAAGAACTTAATTTTTTCCTAAACCCACTATAATTTCGAAAGCATTTTAACACACCAGATTTATTCTGTCATTTTATTTGTGACACTACAACAATGACTACCGACACACTAGATTTTTTGCGCAATCGCGGCTTTTTGGCATACCATGGATGTTAATGTGGCCGGCGCCCGTACTTTTAAGCGAGCTATGGATGCTTCACTTATTGTTTAGCGAGATTCCGTCCGCCTTTTTATTCGTCCGAGTGTTACATGATATTTATTGTTTCACCACATTCAACCTTTCAGCATGCAAAAATTAAGTTATTTATTTTCATAGGTAAACAAAATAAAAACACGAAAAGAGTATTTCCATGGAGTTTTTTGCCAGCTCTTTCACATAAGACCAACATTTTGGAACCGTGCAACTAGATTCTTAACGTACTGAAAGTAGTGATGCGACTTGAGTCCGATTTTACCACTCGAGCCATATGAGTCATTTTTCAATTTTACTCGAGTACCTATACCTGGCAATATTAAATTTTATTGATCGTCCGGCGCATCCTGTGCAGTCAGCCCCGCTACCAACCTACTGACTGGCTAATCTTTGTCCCACGGCATGAGCTATATCATTATATAGCTCATGTTGACACGATAGAAGAAGATAAATACTACGCCACTTCACTGTAATAAAGGGTGAAAAACTATACAACAACACCTTACTTTTCCATACTATTAAACTGATTTTAATTAAACAACCTCCGCTTACTACGTTGCCTTATATTTTTAATAACTCTAGCAACACCGCCCTCCCGTAGCGATAAGTGATGGTTCTCAACATTTCATACATTATATCTAGAATGAAGCTTGGAAATTTATTAAAGCGTTATTTTTATTAAAGAACAGTATAGTTCTGTCTATGCTCGCAGCTTTTCCAGCTTATAATTTGGTTAATCTCAGAAAAACGTTATCGCGCTCCGCTCTGGGGGTTGGGTCGCACAATTTACTTTGACTGAACAACCGTCGTTTCCATATCAAATGCGAAGATCGTGTTTTGATGTTTGTTTCTCTGTACGTGTGTCAATTATTGCATACGACAAAAAATCGTAATCCATCTTTATTGTGCCTTTTTAATGTACCTATATTTATTATTAAGGTATCATCGAAACGAAAGTTCGTACTTCGTTTTTCGTTCATCAAATTATTATTATTCATTCATTTCAAGTACCCAGGACTAAGTAGCATTTATGTTAATCCAGGTTATGGTCTTTCTGTCATTTCAACGATATTGAAGGGCAAACAAACAAACATCCGTACTTTCACTTTTATAATAACTATTATTAGGAAGGTGGATGGTCTTGCGTGTTATAACGATGATCCCTGCTTACTTAATTATGAGCACACTCCGGACACTTCATACAACCGCATTGATTTAAGTGTAAGTGATTTAAGTGTACGTTAGCGTTTGTACACGCACCAAATGTGTGTGTAATAATAGGGCTGCGACCACCGGTGACGTCCGTGTCTGTTCAATTTGTTAACAATCTTTTCGTAAATGGTTTTAATTAAAAATGGTAATAAATATGTCATATCGCAATAGAATATGTTGAAGACAGACCAAAGTTTTCCGTTTTGTGATGGTAAAGTTACCCATAAATATGCCAAGAATCCAAGATCCTTACTTTAATAAAACTAATTCTTTGGCAAATGAAAAAGGTTCCGTTTTTGTCGTGTCTTGATGAAGACAAGCAACTAAACATAGCACCAGTAACTGCTATCTCTATTAATATAACTAGGAAGTATTTTTCACTACCTATACAAAAAAAATACAAAATACAACACGCACTTACAACACGTGTCGCTTAGAGCAAATGAAGTGTGGGCTGAAATCTGGGCGGGGTGAGGTAAGTCGGATCGGCGGGAGGTGGATAATGGCCATTCTCTAAAACGTAGTGAAGTACTATATTATGTGCTAAGTTTACGTAGTAACTATTATCTAATCTGTGGTTACGTACTATGATTACCTTATTTTTTGGTTTTGAGAATTCAAGTGCAATCTGTCACTCAAATTCTCAAAACCAAAAAATAAGGTGTTTTCTTTCAGTAATATTGAGAAACGTCGAAATTAGAAAGTAGTGGCTGCTAATACCATACAGTCGTTAGTTTAAATTATATTTTAACTGGAAAAGTTAAGTTTTATAGCTGAAATGTTGTAAAACCACGTACGAGTAACATAGATGTGGGGAGCGTGGAAAGCGCTATTTAAGTACTTTTAGAAATGTTATTACAATAATAAAATACTGAAATGGCAAATAATATGAATTTGTAGCATAGGATCGGAATAAAGTAACTTTGCCTATCATCTCCTTTATATTTACACTAGCCTTTGCCCGTGGCTCCACCCGCATATATTTCAGTTTATAAAAAAAGACGTAACCACCCCCCAGCCATATGAACCGACGACCGAAGAAAGTTGTTGAGAGGGACTGGATGAAGAAGGTGGCGTAACTTGAGAGTGGCCTATGTCCAACAGCGGACTGCGATAGGCTGAATTGATGATTGATGAACGATAGCGAAAATTTTGTAATGCTGTTATTGTTGTACGAAACATGGTAAGCAAATACTGAGCTGGATCCCTTGCTACACATATTATGTTGTATACATGTTGTGTTCTCTGTGATTTGTCCTGTTACCTTTTCATGCGTAATATGTATATTTGATGTATGTGTGGCAAAATAAATGGTTTAAATGGTTTAAGTAAACATGAGTAACTCAACAACAATTCGTGAGCTGCAGCTCAGCTCACGGTTCACGTGTGTGAACTGGAATTGTGAACCGGCTCTCAGTTCAGCTCAATATGTGCGTCTGTCTACTTCGAGTGATGCGAGTCGCTGAGCTTACAGAGCGTTCGATCTATTTGAGCTGCGCTAGCTCGCTCACTCTGCGACTCGCCCTGGTTTATCACCTCTCCCGTTCACCGGTTCAAACTGGTTTTTATTGATATAAACATCTTTTATCTCTGGTGCAACGAACGATGTCGCACAGATATATTTTTATTGGAGCCATGAGCTGCATATTTCGCCATTGAGCTGCAGCTCAACAGCTCAAGCTTATTCATCTGAATATTTGAACCGGTTCTGAGCCTAGTTGCACACCACTAATGGTAACTCCAACTTTGTACAGGGTTATTTGTGAAACATTAACAAACCTGGGATGACTGTACTCATTAATTTGAACTCAACTTTTATTATGGGACCAAAGCTAAAGCCGCCATAAAAATACTGTTATTCCCAAAATTTAGTCGATTTATATGAACACAAATGTAAAGATTTTTCAGGGTCCGTTCCATAGTAAAAGTTATACTGTAGATGAGTACAATGACCCTCTTAAGAGGTTTACAGTTATTTCAATAACACGTTGTTTAAGTGCTCCTTAAAGTAGAAATATATTTCGAATTTTTAATAATTAATCAACTATCTTAAGTTTCACAGACCTTTATTAACGCCGATAAACTATGTAAGCTTACTTAACATAACTTAAAAACTTAAACCAAGCTGCGAACAGTCTTCATGATCACGTCCACGGCCGAGTAGGTAGGTTGAACATGAATAATTTAATTATAAATATTTTAAATTATGTAATTAGATTTAAAGAAACAGCCAAGTGTAGACTTCGACGTTGTAAACAAACCGTTTAAAGGTGAAAGTGAAACCCAATATACATCTCTAACGGCCAAAATTAATATCCAATCTATCCACGATTTGCCCTACCAGAGAAAGAAATTTGACACAAGCGCCATACGAAATATGTCAAATTTCTATCTCTAGTAGGATATACCGTGGATAGATTGAATATTAGTTTGGCCATAAGTCTTACAAAAGATGTCTAATGACATGCGCCATGTATAGATTCTATAAAATAGATTACCCGATAGATATAAGAATAGATACTTGAAGTTGTATTTACATCTTTATTTTAAACATCTTTTATAAGACTTGGAGATGTATAATTATTGGCTTTTACTTTTACCTTTAAACGGTTATGTGTTATTGGGACAGAATAAGAAATCGTTACCGATTTGAAAGGGAGTGATTCTTCTGTTACGTCAAGGTATACCTGAAGTTACCTTCTTCTTCTTCTTAGTCGTTCACTCTTGGCAGAGTGGTCGTGGTTACATCAGGTTTCGAAAGTTGCTACTCAACTTTCGAGACCTGATATAAGCACGACCACTCTTGCAAATCGGTAACAGCACTACAAAAATGTACTTACAAAAATCTACGCAAGCCATTTTGTACCTGGTGCGTATCGAAGAGAGGTTATATTACACTAAACGACTGAGTAAATGAGGTCAATCAACAGACTGCGAGTGCCAACTCAAAGTGCGTGCCGCGTAAACTATTTCGTGGGTCACGTGGCCAAGTGAGCCAGGCCTTATAGGTACTTAAAAAGATACATCAGTTTTTAGAAGTCCTCAAGGTGGGACAGCCCGACGTTCGCCCACTGGATGCAACAACTCCACAATCAGTTGTAGGCGGGCCTAGGGTAAACTTGATATCAGTTATTTTTTATGTGTGTATATTTAAGTTTTTAATAATTTTGATGTATGTAAATTTTAATTTTTAATAATTTATGGTGTGTGTAAATTTTAATTTTAATTTATTTTCGATGTGTTTTAATTTTTGTTTATTCTATGTGGTTTATGGCTCCAGTGGCCCGGAATAAAGACATTTTTATTTAATTTAATTAATATTTCACAGTCTAGAATATACCAACCTTCTGAATCTAATTCATCATCATCAGCCTATATTAGTCCCCTGCTTGACATAGACCTCTCCAATGGCACGCCACTGACATCGATCCTCAGCATAGAGTTGTATGTAATATGTAAAAACGGCATTTTTTCTGAGATGAAAAAAAACATTTAAAAAAAAAGTTTTTTTTCTGGAGTAGGTTTTTTTCAATAGTACGAAAATAAAAATATGGTAAGGCGGTTATCGTATATGAGTTGATATTACTTTTTTTTTGTTTAATAAGAAAATACCATTTGTTTTCAAATATAGGGCAGGTGTGACAGGGTTAGGAAAATCGTGTACATTGCGCACAATTTAAGATTGCAATCAGTACAATCATAAACAAAATTAACAAAAGCAAAAGTAAGTAGAGTCCCTGATAGTATAGTCGGTGATTCAGAATCAGATGAAACAAATACAGACACAGAACATGTCAATGATTCCGATGCCGATAAAACAGTATGCGTAGCTATAGCTACTGACATTCAGATGATTCTGATGGTAACACATTAAGTATTTTCTAATTTCGTAATAATAGGTACCCATTGATTTAAACATATTTTGACTTTAATTAAAAACAAAACAATCAAATTTAGTGTTTTATTCCATTTTAGTTACTGTGTTTCACTTTATCTGAAAAAAAACCAAATGTAGTAATAGTATAGGTTGCTACCAACCACCTTACCAATAGGTAAGGTGGTTGGTAGCAACTGGATGCGAGTGGCTGAGGTAAAGATGTAAATTGAAAAAAAACTAAATGTTTTTTTTCACAATCTTGAAAAAAAACATGAAAAAAAACTTGGCACCGTCGTTTTTTTTCTACATTTGGTTTTTTTTCAGATAAAGTGAAACACAGTAATTAAAATGGAATATATTTATGATATTTCATCGCTCCACCGATCCTGAGGGCATGCTACCCGACGTTTACCGATTCGCGGTCTCCACTCAAAAACACGTCTACCCCAGCGGTTCTTTGGCTAATATGGCCAGCCCACTGTCACTTCAGCTTGTTAATCCTGTAGGCTATGTGGACAACTTTGGTTTTCTGTCTGATCACCTTGATCTGGATTCGATCCTTCAGAGAAACTCCGAGCATAGCCCTTTCCATAGCACGCTCAGCTACGATGGAAAAGTTTCTACCAAAATTCTGCACTAATTATTACATTCGAGTCGTCAAACTTGATGTGTTTGTAGTGCATACAATAAATTTTAATAAAAAATTATAAAAATAAGGTAAACACGTGTGGTGGAACAGAACCCTTAGACCATGTTCTGTTACAAACGCCGTCGGTCGCATCTGGCGTTTGATATAGACCACTGTAGCACAGAATATCTAATAGTACTAACGTGTAGTGCATTTCCACAATAAGCATTCGGCGGCCGCGTGGTGCATTTCCAGCGTGACGCCTGCACGCGACCGACGGCGTTTGTAACAGACCACTGCCCTAGTGGTCGAGTCCACTTGGTTAGACTTTTATATCATTTCTAGCAGCGCTAAATTAATTATTATACTTTATTGTACAAACATATATAAACATTATTATAACAGTAGGAAAGCTTATGTACATCGGCGAGCTTAACTCAAAAATGAGTTTTCTTACAGCAAACCTTAGAGCGATAGAGAGATGTTGATATATTAATAGAGAAAACTATAAAAGATGAATACTTTAAAACCCCTGTCTCTTCATTACACTCTATACGCATGTAACCAGTAATAATAATGTTCAATTACGACGATCAAAGTAGCTAGGATGTGCAGCAATTTATTTTAAACAAAGTTTATTACCCTCATTCCCATATCTTTACTGTAAATCTCGATACAAGCTTGTTGGTTGTTAAGATAAGATAATGATAAAGATAAAGATTTTTATTTGCAAGAAACATGGTTTTTACAAAGATGTTAGTAGTTTTTGGCAGGTACATCATGTCTCACCGTAAGTTGTTGTTTTTGTGTGTGAAGAAACAAGATTTTACGTTTCTCCAATACAAAGGAAGGATCCTACAACCAGGATATGCCTGGTGGGTCCCTGCCCCAAAGGTTGATGTCATTATTTTGGAAAAAGAGGTAAGGTCTTTGCAAGCCCCTTATGCCACTACGACCTAAAAGATATATAGTAGACTACAGCACCTCCCCAAGCCGCAGGCCAACCATAAAGTCAACTATTGCCTTGGAATTTCAGGATTAGATCTCATCAGCTGAGATTATGTGGCCTCCAAGATGCTGACTTCTAATGTTGTGCACTGCATCACATTCGCATAGGATATGAATGGGTGGAAGGAACATAGTTTTTTTGGGTTCACTATGATTGTTCGCAGCACTTCGTCTATATTTTTTCTATGTGTCCTATAGTAAATGTTGTTCGTTATAGTTTATTTAAATGAAGGCCAGTTATCGTAATTAAAAACATTCAAAATATAGTCCCAAAAAAAATAGATTTAAATCTCAATCTCCGGACAGTATATGTTTCTGTTTGTCATTCATTTGTGACACTTAGGTAATTAATGTCGAGACCGTTATGCTTCAGAAGGAAGCCGCAGAGCGAGATCGGGAGAGGGCCGATCCCGCTCGGAGAAGAAGGTGCCGGGGAGGCAACCGCCCTGGCGCAAGGCCCAGATAGGGCGACAGGCTGCATCTCCTGCCGCCACATCTGGCCTTCCACCACCACCTTCGGGATCGTGGACGCTAAGAGTGGGGGAACTCAAGGCGTCTTGACTATTAGACGACCCTGGGGAGGACAGCAGTACGTGGTGGTCGCGTGCTACTGTGGGGAAAACAATATTGTTTTCCCGGGACGTGCCAAAGCATAGCACTAGAGGGGTAACGGCGCGGTCCAATGGAGTTCCCAGAGCTCCTCTGTTTTGTGCAGAGCATGACCACCGTGTAGTTTTAGTCGGTAAGAGTCCGACATACCCCTCCGCCGTCCTCAGTCGGAGGGTATCTATGGGGATTTCCACCTGAAAACAAAAAAACAAAAAAAGGTCATTAATGTCACCAATAAACGGCAATCAGAAACATCTACTGTCAGGAGATTGAGGTTTAAATCATTGAGATTAGTTTTCAACTATATTTTGAAGGTTTTTATTAACGAGAATTGGCCTTCAGTTTTCAGCATCTCCTAGTTCGTATGCATTTTCTAGGTATGGAATTAAATATCAGAAGTTTTAGGAAGAAGATTTACCATCTTGAGTTCTTTTTGTTATGGTAAACCCCTGTCCTATTTGTAATGCTAGTATTCGTGCCAAAAGATTGCATTTTAAACCTTCAGTGTTGCCACGCTTAAGTCAGTTTTGTTATTCAAATTAGCAACACTAGAATATTCAGTTTTTAAAACCGTATACTGTATTAGTTCGTGTTTTTCTCAAGTTGGGTTAAAGACCCGTTTTATTTTTTCGCTTTATGAATAAAAGATAGCGTAGGTTTTGTTAAGATTACTTTACACTCATATTATGATAAGTTTACACGAGCTCAGTACTTGTCATAAGCACTGCTTGTTGCTTAGTAAATATAATCGGCTTCTATTCACTGGCACCTGCACTTTAACTAATAGTTAACACAAATTTAGCCGCTCACAATCTGGGTGTTTAGTTTAGTGTAAGTGACAAGTACGGATCATTAGTTACTATAAGCTCGTGATTGAAGTGAAGTTCAATGATTGATGCTGAATGATAAATGCTAATTTCTGTTAGAACCGTTTATTGACAGTACACACAGAATAAAGGTCGATTTGTGTAAATTGTGTAAGGTGATGATTACGCATAAAATATGGTGTAGGTATAGTTCGCCGTACAGCTCGTGTAAGTTTTGCTTTATATCTTTTTTGTAGGTGTGTATACATTATACACATACAAATATAATATTGACTTATTATTATTAAATTATTTCATGTAGTGTACAACACACAAATATATAAATTTTGTCAATTACTAATTTTATGTTTTTTTTTATTTGTACACGTCATGGCCAAACATGTTGATCCAAACCATCATTTACATCTTTAAATGCATCTCAACCATCTATCTACACATGTTTTTGCAAATAAATATATCTTTATCTGTATCTTTACACCGAGACCCAGATTTTTTTTATCTGTAGCTTATACAGGATAATTTTAAGGATTGTTTATTTATTTTATTTATTTATAAACGTTTTTGTTTTTTTTTTCGAATTGACTATCGCAGGTGGTGCCAAGGTACCATTTCTACTTAACTGGACTGGACGGATAGCGAAGTGTAATTTACAGAGTTAATAGTTTCTGATAAAACTACAGTATCTTTTTTTATAGTATAGAATAGCAAAACGAGCTAAAGGCCCACCTGATGCTAAGCGGTTACCTTTGCCCATAACAAGTGCAATACCACCTAGACTGTTGCTTAAATGGTACCGCTAGTCGGTTCGCCAAACTGAGATATGAAGATGGAAAGTCTCATGTGATTGTAATTTCACCGGTACCCGTACCCTTCAGACCGAAACACAGCAATGCAAGCATACTATTTGGCGGAGAAGTAGGTACGGTGGTAGTACTTCCCCGCTCGAGCTCTTTTATAAAGGAGCTCTACTACTACTAAGTATCTCATCAACTCAGCCTATCGCAGTCCACTGCTGGACATAGGCCTCTCCCAAGTTGCGCCACAACGCTCGGTACTCTGCCTTCCGCATCCAGTCCCCCCCGGCCACGCTCTTTAGGTCGTCCGTCCACCTGGCAGGGGGGCGCCCTACGCTGCGTTTGCCGATTCGCGGTCTCCACTCAAGGACTCGTCTGCTCCAGCGGCCATCGGTCCTTCGACAGACATGGCCAGCCCACTGCCACTTCAGCTTACTGATTCTACAAGCTATGTCGGTCACTCCGGTTCTTCTCCGGATAATCTCGTTTCGGATTTTATCCTTCAAAGAAACTCCAAGCATAGCTCGCTCCATAGCTCGCTGAGCGACTTTAAACTTGTGGACTAGCCCAACTGTCAGTGTCCACGTCTCGGCACCGTAAGTCATGACAGGCAAGACGCACTGGTTGAAGACTTTTGTCTTCAAACTTTGCGGTATAGGCGATAAGTATCTCATAGACGAATAAAAAAAGGCGGACGGAATCTCGCTAAACAATAATAAGTGAAGCATCCATAGTAAGACGGCTAGCTTAAAAGTACGGGCTGGCACGCACACATTTACGCCCATAGATAAAAAGCCGCGATTACGCAACAAATCTTGTGTGAGTCATTGTCGCAGTGCCACAAATAAAATAACAATATAGGTAGGTAAAAAAAAGTCTAAAACTTAAGGGGGTCCCCATACAAGAAACCTCGAAAAACATGCATTTTTTTCAACTTTTTTGGTTCCTGCTCTTTCTTCAAAACGGTAATATATACCAGCATCAAACTTAGTGCATACTATGTTATTTAACAACAAATACTAAAAATAGGGCAAACAGACATATGTGGTGGTACCTACGTAAGAAAGAGATGCAAAAATTCACATTTCGCGTTTATGTTCGTTGATGTCTTTTGATAAACTCTCGTAAATTAAATCAGTTTCTATGGGGTATCAGGTCGATGGGTGGTAGGAGCTGCGTGCGTCCGACTCACACTTGGCCGGTTATTTTTATTCGTTGGAGCAGTATCTTAACTTAAATTGGTATTTAAACCGAACTTTTGATAAAATTAAAAATAATAATTAAAATTAGAAATAATTAGAAAATAAAAAAATATTTATTTATTTATTTAGAAACTATTTTTTTAATTAAATTAGACTGCCTCGTTGGTCTAGTGGTTGCAAGCGCGACTGCTGAGCGTGAGGTCCTGGGTTTGATTCCCGGGTCGGGCAAAGTGTTATTGGGTTTTTTTATTAGGAAATTCTCAGTAGCAGCCCGGAGTCTGGATTTGTGGCCGGTTAGTGGCAATAGGCTCGCCCCCTATTACATGGGACTATTGGGACTTACAACATAACTGGCGAAATGTGGGTGTACTATACATAGTACACCCACAGAGGTGTACCTCTGCCTACCCCTTCGGGGAAATACAGGCGTGATGTTATGTTATGTTATGTTGTTATGTTTTGATAAAATTATGTAATCTCAATTATTTTTTCATTGATTTGGGCCCCACTTAGCTACTACATGCGCCTTAAACTGTCTCCCTGTACACCTTCCCGGTGCATATAAATACCTGATTCTGTTTAAACTGAAAGCTTCAGTATTTCAAGCGTGCCTCGAAACGCTATTTCGATTCCGCCCCCAAGCATCCCAACTCCTTGGTTGTAGCGGCCACCAAATATCAGCCTTCAGCTATCAGCAAGATACGCCGTCCCAGGCACGCGCTAATAGAACCCGATGATGACGCCACACTTCAGCAGGAGTCCAATAAGGACACCAGCACACTCCGACGCCGTCGTCCTTACTATCGTCCTCACCGGCGAGGACCGACGCGAGTCCACACAGATGCCGAGAGTCCAACTCTTGAGAAACCCAACACGATGCAGCAGCGACTGCCGGGGGGACCGGTGGCGGGGTCCCCCAGCTCCACCCTGAGCCGAGGCCCGAGCTCCCCCCTGGGGAAGCCCTCACGGTGTCGCAACCGGAGATAATCTCGTCAGGCGAGACCGGCCCTATGCTCTAGAGTAGTTCCTAGGAGTAGGCTTAACCGCCACTGTGTTAGGATTAGGTAGGTCTTCGCCTCGCCGGCGAGGCTTGCCGCTTAACGGCGATTCGCGAAACGCGTCACCCACCCGATATACCGAAAGTCCGCCACTTTCGAGAAAACTATTCCCGATGCAGCAACGGCTGCCAGGGGGACATAGCGGCGGGGTCCCCCCGCAATGCCCCAGTAAGCCGAGGTTCGAGCCCTCCCTTGGGGGACGCAACCGCGTTTTTAGTTATAAGTTAGGTTTAGGGAAGGGAGTCCCTAACGGGATTCTCCGCCACCAGTCCGGTTAAGCAGTTAGGGTATCCATTTTGGGTACCAATACTGCGAGAGACCATTCGAAAAAAAATTAAAACTGAAAGCTCAGCATAGTTGATTATAAGCTGACCCCACTTATATTGGGAGCATGCTATGGTGATCATGACATTTAAAATACATGGAAGCCCCTGTTGCTCCCAAAATTTCGACTAAAACTACATACTATATTCTATTACATAGCCTACGGACAGATATTGAGCGACGATGTCTAACGAGCCGTGAAATGACTATAGTGAACGACTATCCCTTCTGAATTGCCAATGAGAATACAGAATAATAAATAAAGCGTAGGACTATGATAGAGGAAAATTAGCAAGCGTCACTGTTTGGCGGCAGAAGTAAGTACAGTGGTAGTACTTCCCGGATGAGCTCTTTTACAAGGAGCTCTACTACTACTACTACTGGCAATGTATGAATGTTATTTTTCAACACACTTGCTCGTAAAATGGCTCTTATTGCACCGCTTTTAGGTTCATAATGCACCCTAAAGAGATGCAAAAATTTTCATTTCGCGTACGTCCGTTGATGTCTTTTGATAAACTCTCGTAAATTAAATCAGTTTCTATAGGGTATCAGGTCGATGGGTGGTACGGGACCCTTACTACGTGAGTATGACTCACACTTGGCCGGTTTTTAATTTATATTATTATATTATCGCACTAGTGCTTTTTACTTTACAGTTATTTTTTAAATCGTAGCAAAGAGTTTTTATGTCTAAACAAAATAAAACATTTTTGTGAATAAATCAACTGTATTAATTAAAATATGATAAATAAACATTTCATTTCATCTAATTATTAATTTTTGTCAACAAATTTACATTAATTTAGAACATAAATAAAAAAATAAAATTATCATATTTTTAATATTAGGCTGTTTGACGGTTTCCTTTTACTACCGATACGTCACCGTGCGATTACACTAATCCGCGCGCCATTTTTACAAATTCAATATTTGTCTAAAATATATTTATATGTTGTTTTTTCCTCGCAAGTGTGTTGAAAAACGTCGTATGACACGCGTGAGCATTGACTATTATGGGGTGCTGGCCAGAAAACCTCCACGTGTGTCTGACGGCTGCTTGTCCCTCTGGATACGTCTGGAGGAAACGGCAGTTGTTAGGCCGGTGCATCCTGGGTACGGGCAATGGAATCCTTTCGAGGGATTAACCTTCGGGGGATCTTATTGCCTGTGGCGAATATTCTGGTACGGGATGTGGGCCAACGGGGAGTTGCTCCACGTGTCCCTCTGATGTCAGCAGAGGGCACAGTGGAGGAGTAGGGGCGGGCCCGGTGTGCACTCACCCTGCCACTGGACAGGCAGCGTGGGGATTGTCCTCCCCTGCCCCCGTAGATCTCGTAACCCCAGGAGTGCCCGCTGAGTAGTATTCTCGCGCCTCTTGAGACCGAGGGTCTTGGCTTCACCGCCCGGACCGCGAGGTAGAAAACCTCTATAAAAAATTACGGGAGGATGGGGCCTGCAAGCAGCAGACTCGGGGTAGTCGGCTGCCTGACCAGCAGCTGGCGTAGCTAGTTTATTTATTTTATTTATTTATTTATTTCAAGTATAATGCACAACATTACAGTTTAATTAAAACTAATGCGTTGTACATATAACTAACATATAAACAATTATGTATAAAAATAGAAAATAAAGTAACATAAAAACTTTAGAAATAAAAATAATAACACTAATTTATTAGGCATCCATCATCTCACAAAAACACTACACTAGTGTAGTTGGCGCTGCTGGCGTAGCTGGTAAAGGCCCTTGAGGAGAGGTGGCGTGCAGTGTTCCGTGTGCGCCGCCTAGGAGGGTGCGGCCAATGTTAGGCCGCACGGGGATAAGGGGCTCGCCTTCTTGTGGCGGGCCGAGACCTGTCGGGGGTGGTTGTGTGAATACTCACGGGTTCCCACGCCCCCGGCTAAGATAGTTGAAGGAACACCGTGGTGGTTTTAGTCGGTAAGAGTCCGACACTGGCTCCGCCTACCCCGGGCGGAGTGCGTCGATGAGGAATTTCCCACGGAAAAAAAAAGCATTGACTATTATACTCTCGGCTCCGGTACGCCCTCGCCTTTGGCTCAGGCTGCAATCCAGCCTCGAGTATGATAGCCAACTTAGCTCACTTGTATCATCATAATGTACTATTATTATGTAATGAGTTTTGAAAAGGGATCAACATTTTCTAAGCGTGTTCAAAGTATGTTTTTATTACTTCGTGTTGTTTTATTATTTGACAGATCTGCTATCATTTATTTATTTATCTCAAAACATTCAATTCTCATTACAGGTTCATGTAAAGCCTAAGGCTACGAGCATCTTTGAATGTCTCGAATTGTGTTTGTCTTGTTGTTCTTGAAAACAACATTGTCGGTTGTTTGTTGTTTGGCTTTAATCGTGACAATAGATTATTTTTCTGTTTCCATCGTTTTCATCTTTATATTTTGGCATCGTTACAATTTATCTGAAGTACTTTTTTTCCATCTACCAGCAACTACACAATGTTACTTTTTGCTAACACAATTTGAGAAACTAGTTTGTTCAGTATCTCGATAAGAATTGATTGGGATATTCTTTATGTCATGTTACATTTTAAACCAAAAAAACACTCAATTTTGGTAGTATGGTTAGTTTCAGTACATCAGCGGATCGTGAATAGGCCCTTAAGGACCAGGAAGTTTATCTCGATGAGTTTCTGTGTATTAGGTAGCCTATGCATGACATTCTTTACTTTCTAACCTACCAACTGGGGAACTTACAGTAACTCTAAAAGCATGTTTTAAAAAACTCTGATAGGTCTGATGAAAATCTTACTGTGGTGTTCGAGTTTTGCAATAAACAAAGAATAACGTTGTTAAATTCAATAAATAGTACATTACTGCAGCGGCCAGCAAGAAGGGCATTCATGGACAAACGTGTAAATGTGGATCGAGTCGAAGCCGAGCATACGTGAGTCCATCAATGCCTGGTTGCGGCCAAGTCCTGTATAGTAACTTTTCTCAAATAATGCGTGGAAATTCAAAGTAAGTAGTACCAACTCATTTGGACAAATTAAATAACAATTAATTATAAATTCCAGAATCAATGACGAATACGGTTAAAGATCTTTTCTCCCACGTGCTCGGAAATTGGTTCATTATTCAAAAAAAAGAATACAACAATCGGCTCTTTTCCGTACGCAACGAAATAACAGGCCGGTAATATCCAACAGGACAATAGTAGAAATTGCTGGACACTTTTTATTTTTTAAATTATGCTACCGTGGTTTTTAAGTACACACTTACATAAATTAGGTGTTTTTAGGTACAAAATTTTTATCATTATACAGGCTGAATGCGCATTCTTTTTTTCAAAACTTTGAAAATAGAACCAGAACCGCGCGCGGGCGAATTGGCATAATGAAAATGAGATACTGTTGAATTAATTTGTGTTGTGTTTCCTCGCAAATTAGAGAAAAGTACTTTACAAGTCTCTTGCCGAAATAGCAATTAACGGCCTCGTTTAGTTAAAAAGGAGTCGGCTTGCGCCTCGTCCTTTCAAATCATCACTTCCAATATTACTCGGCCATAAATTGCTTCATTTCAGGCCTCGACAGTAATGTACTATTATTTTCACAAAAGAATTACAAATTCACTTACAGAGAAAACATAAACTTAAAAATAAAAGTAAACAATATGAGATTAAGCGTAGCTAAAAAAAATTAAGTAGGTATGCATTGCGTTGACTTTGCTTGAAAACATATAACATTGATACTTATCTAAATATCTAATACTTTTGGCCTACCAAAACAAAACAGAAGTAGGTAGTTTTACACAAGGAGCAGTGGAGTTGTGAATGAGCGGCGCGGGTAGGTCGCGTTGCATTAGCGTGTTTACTAAGGCCTATTCCAAACAACAATAATAATTTTTCAAATAACAACAATAATAATTTTTCACGCGCGTCTCTATGTTCATTTTTTCTTTTTTACTTTAAACAGCTGTATTTGCAAGCTAGTTGTAAATTTAAATAAAATCTTTGATAAGTTTCGGAGTAAAAAGTTCGTTCCATTTTTTATTACACGAGAGATACAAGTTTTCACAGTAATTTATTTGGACACTAAACAGGGCACATATGGATTTTTATACTAACATTGCCGGCCGCTGATCGCTTGTATTGGATCAGTACAGAAGTTTGTCAAAATAATGCTCGAATTTCCAAGCATTTTTGAGAAAATTATATTAATTAAACTCCAGCTACAAATCCGTTTGTTAAGTCAAAACAAAGGGTTTAATTTAGTTCACGTTGACAATCGACGACACTTAATTTCCTCGGTCAGTTTTGAACTGGATCAGGAAGTTGGAAGTGCCAACATTTCATTTTGGAGAAGTAGCATAGCTTTCTAGGTGTAATGAAAAAGAAAGAAAAACGAAACATCGAATTCAATCATTAATAAATAATTTAACAGGAATAAGTAGTTGTTTTTATATATATGCGCTATACTGATATTTAGATAAATACAGTCTTGGTACCTTTGGGTAGATAGATAGATTGATAGAATATTCTTTATTGTACACCATTAGCATTAATAAACTTAGGACTAACACGTAAAATAAGGGTACATTGGCGGTCTTATCGCTAATAGCGATATCTTCCAGACAACCTTTGGATGGACAAGGAAGACGTGAAAAATAGATGGGGGCAGTATGTGGTGCACTTTCATAAAGTTTACTAATATATAATATAATAACGACGACGACGACGACCTCTGTGGTCTAGTGGTTCGAGTGTCGGACTGCTGATCACGAGGTCGTGGGTTCGATTCCCACAGGACACAAATATTTGTGTGATGAACATGAGTGTTTGTGTTGGTCTGGTTGTTTCTTATGTATTATTAGTATGTATTTACAAAAAAAAAAGTACATAAGTATTATATCCATTGTCTAGTACCCATAGCACAAGCTCTGCTTAGTTTGGGACTAGATGGCGATGTGTAAAATGTTCCAAAAATATATTTTTTTATTTTTATTTATATTTAATAAAAAATAAATATTTACCTACCATAGAAAATATAACATGTATAAATATAGAAAATAAATTCTATTAAATATCCATAAATACATACCAAATATATAAGTATTATAATATATATATAAGTATTATATCCATTGTCTAGTACCCATAGCACAAGCTTTGCTTAGTTTGGGACTAGATGGTGCTGTGTAAAAATGTCCTAAAGATATTTATTTATTTATTAAAAAAAAAAAATACAAATCTAACAACAAATAGTATATTCTTAAATAAATAAGAAAATAAAATACGTGTATATACCAGTGTAAGTAGCAACGTCTCAATAAATTAACAATTTATACAGAGAGGTAATGTTCCTTTACAAGCTTTTTAAAAGAAGCTAGCGACTGAGCACGTCTTATGCCTTATACAATCCATAAACGAGCAGCTTGGACTGTGAAATATTTGTCATAGAATAAGGTTGAATGTGCTGGCATCTGAAGTCTCAAGTTTTCCGATGATCTTAAGTATCGAGTATGTGTGTCATGAAGGAACATAAAACGTTCTTTGAGATAAATGGGGGTTTTAGGATTAAACAGAGTAGTGTAGAGAAGGGATAAAATACGAGTATTCCGGCGAAGCCGTATTGGAAGCCACTTGAGCTTAGTGCGAAATTCGGAAACGTGATCATATTTGCGCAAGCCAAATATAAATCTGATACAAACATTTTGGAGTCGCTCAAGCTTGTCTAATTGTGCCTGTGTAAGATCTAGATAGCTGGCATCGGCATAGTCAAGGATTGGAAGAAGAAGGGATTGGGCAAGCGCAGTTTTGGTAGCAGTTGGGAGGAAATTGCGTAATCTCCTCAAGGATCCCGCAAAAACCGACCCGCAAGGACCGATCGTTGTGGCGATGCTTTGGGGAGGCCTATGTCCAGCAGTGGACGTCTTTCGGCTGTAATGATGATGTTGATGATGATGTACACAAATGAAAAGATACTACGAGTTACTAAAATGTATTTAATATTTAACTAAATCTTTTTATTCCGCTGCAAACATTTTTACATCATAAACTTTCTAATCCTTGAGTCCATAACGCTTATACTCGAACAAACAGAACTCAAACATTTGTCTAAATCTCGCTGAAGGAAGAACCAATATTATTAGAACCCAAAATGTTCATGAAATGGATAAATGTTGAGATTATTACAATATTTACTCCACCAATTTTATTTGAAATACGGATTGTCGTAAACACTGGCTTTTTGGAGTTATGAGAAACTGCTTGTCATCCGTGTTTTCACTCGCGTTAGTACAGTCGCTTGCATGACTGTGGTAACACGTCAATTCGAAAACCGCTCTTACTGCTTACGAAATAAAGATACTACTAATGTCAAAGTGTTACCACCGACGTGCGGTCGGCCGTACAATTAGATATTCTGTGCTCGCGTGGTTTGTAATGATAAATATAAATGCGCCAAACTACATTTAGGTAAATATATACATATAGCCATTTAGACGTTTTTGAGCGACAAACAAACATACACATTTCTTTTAACTCGTATGTTGGAATAAATTTTCAACTCTTGTTCTATCCTCTACTTCTACTTTAAGTACATAAGGTCAATAGTCGTTCAGACCCGTAAATAATGTAATCAAATATCGGCCCAACGACCTTAAAAAAGTACATCATTTTCTGGCTTAATTTGAATTTGATTTCCCTGTTTTAGGTCGTTGGGCTGATTAAGGTACATACATACATACATATTATCACGCCTGTTTCCCATTGGGGTAGGCAGAGACTATGGATTTCCACCTGCTACGATCCTGACACACCTCTTTCGCTTCATATACGTCCATTAACCTCGTCATGCATGCTCGTCGGTTTAGAGAACTCTTAACCTGGCATTTTTTGAGAACATCCGCGATCTGATTAAGGTATATTTTTACAAACTGAAGTCTGGGCCGCAACTATTCACCTATTTTTAGTACGTCGTCATTTATAACGACCTAAATTTAGGTTGAGCCTTACGAGACTATTAGTTCTATTTTGAATCCCAATAACGAAAATAAAATCCTATTTATTGATGTTTGGGTAGTAAATAATGTTATTATAGAGGCATTCGTCACGGGATGAACGGAAATCAAATGTTTATCTTTTATAAGCAGTTTAAATCGAGAGAGACTTTTATTATTAATTAGTACACTCAGCGGCACCAATTGGTTACCCCACTTACGAATAAACTCTCGAACAAGACGGGTAACCAATTAATGACGCTGTGTGTACCTATTGAGAAAAGTCGCAAGCATCGCCCATAAAATAATAATAATTTATTATGAATAAAATATCACAGTGTTCACTGCTATTTTATTATTTTATTTACAATTTTTTATTACAAAATCTGGGTCGTATGAGGTCGGAGAAGCCGCTAGAATTGTACAAAACTTTTACAACACGGGGAATATCTCGTTGTGTAGGAAACATTTTTAATGCTTTTCCAGAGAATTACTTACATAAATATGTTAAAGATACATACGAATTTGTACTAGGACCGTATTAAATTAATTAATGCGGGAATTGAAACCGTGACAGCATCAAACTGAACGCTTCATCATCATCATCATTATCATTTCAGCCGAAAGACGTCCACTGCTGGACATAGGCCTCCCCCAAGCAGTTTGGATTGTGGGATTTGAGCATATTGGATTGTAACAGTTGGGGGTATGCCATAATCGCCACGCTTGGCAGGCAAGTTGGCGATCGCAGTTGGTTGGAAAAAATACTCAGAGAACGCTGCTGCCCATCCTCTGGTGAATCCCTTAGTCGCCTTTTACGACACCCACGAGAAGATATGGGGTGGTTCAATTCTTTACGTCCGGCACCACACGCTACTGAACGCTTACCCTTTTCATAATAATTTTAACTTGAAATAAGAGAGAGATCCTCTTATTGGGAAGGCAACCCAGAGAGTTACAAGTTGTCTACAGCAAGATGAAATATTTCAATTAATTAGATTCGTAGGGGCTCGAGGGTTGGCCTGGAAACCAGCACAATGTCAACGATCGTTTGCAGTGTCATGTTTTGTTGAGTCCAACTTCAGCCACATGATTTTAAATAATCAAAAAAACCGGCCAAGTGCGAGTCAGACTCGCGCAGTAAGGGTTCTGTACCCATCCATCGACCTGATACCCCATAGAAACTGATAAAATTAATCTCCGACACTGTGAGAAATCAGACACTTTGCAGTGAGAACGAATACACATACTTAAGGGTTGTAAGATGGCTTGCTTAAAAGTACGGGCTGGTACGGACACATTCACACCTATAGTAAGACAAACAGCCGCGATTATGCAACAAATCTCGTGTGATGATAGTCGTTGTCGTAGTGTAACAAATAAACATAACAATATTTATATCTGGTGTGTTACAATGCTGTCGAAATTATAGTGGGTTTAAGAAAAAAATAAGTGCTTCAATCTTTTCTTAGCGAGATTCCGTCCACGTTTTGTTATTCATCTGTGGCTTACAGAAATTAAAAATGGCAGTGACAGTGCGAGCCATCATTTAATTTTACCCCTCACTTTACTGCGCGTCGTAATTTTGTTAAAATATCCGACAAAATCTATTTTATCAAAATTACCCTATGTCCGGATTTACCCTAAAGCACCATACCAGAAAAAAATTAGGGGTTGGCTCTGTTCATCATTTTACAACTTTTATTAGTATGTATTTAAAAAAAAAAGTATATAAGTATTATATCCATTGTCTAGTACCCATAGCACAAGCTCTGCTTAGTTTGGGACTAGATGGTGCTGTGTAAAAATGTCCGAAAGATATTTATTTATTTATTTATTACGGGGCTAACTCTGAAATTGTAAATAATAGCTAAGATTAAATTCCTTCTATGAGCACTTCTGTTAGCTATCCAACCATTGTTCCCTACTACTAGTTTTTATTACAGTATTATCTTCTCTGTATTATTTATAACAATAATTTTTTATTCTTAAAACACTTTTGAAACTTCGAGCAAGCACCGGCAAAAAGTAAGCTTGCATTGTTGTGTTCCAGCGCAAAGGGGGTGCCTGTGATATTACAATCAAGTGAGACTTTCATCCGTCTCAGTTTGGCGAATGCAAATAGGCACTTTAGTTTGTCTGCCATCCCATACCATAAATAAAATATCACTTACTTTTAATGTTAACTGTACCACACCTCGGACACTCCATACAATATAAATGCTAGCACCACCTACATACTAAGATTACGTCTGTATACGAACGTACACACACGCGTAGGTTAGGGATGCTCGCTGCTCGTAATGCTGACTGGGTTCCAAGCGTTTCTCAGTAGTTCTCAGAGATGGCGTGCTTGTATAGCGACTGGTGACTGACATCTATTGCAATCTTTCAGTCCAATTGCTGTCAAACTGCGGCTGCATGCGGGGCGCGGGCGAGGAATCTTTAATTGGCGGGGGGCGGTGAGTGGCCGTTCTGTACGTTAGTACTATTAGATATTCTGTGACTGTACTAACAGCTAGTCGCTCCTCTAATAATTTTATCGTGTCACTTAAAAGCCCATTTAGTTTGGTTTCATTATAATTATGGAGTTTAATGGAAAATATTACTTACACGTTTCGGGTGGAATTCCGTTAAAAATAGATTTTTAGTGCCTTCGTTAGTTGTACAGTCAACAATTAAAATTTGTAATAGATATGAGGCGAATAACGACCATCCTTTTAGCCTTTTTAAGCTACTTCAAAAAAAGGAGGAGGTTATGTATTCCGCGGTTTTTTTTTTTTTTTTTTTCATGTATGTACACCGATTACTCCGAGATTTGTGGGCCAATTTACGTGATTGTTTTTTTATTTGGTAGAGAAAGTCCGCGCGGTGGTCCCATATAAATTTTATTGACTTAGGTTGAGTCGTTTTTTAACCAGTTTCAATAAATCAGTTTATTTTAGCTTCGCCTATCTAGATGATCTGCTCATTGGTTCGTTTTTCTGAGAATTCTTGGCCGATATGCGTGTTTTTTTTTCACGATAGTGATTAGACGTTTGGAAGAACATAAGCGAGACCTTTGCCCAGCAGTGGGATAGCAAAGGTTAATAAAAATAATATTCTCAAATTGGTTATGTAAACATTTAGTAATCAACCCTCGCAATTTTCAACTAAAAAGTATGAAATAAAAACTTTTTAACAAAAACCCGCGGAATACATAACCTCCTCCTTTTTTTGAAGTCGGTTAAAAAATAAAACCGACTTCAGAAACCTTAACTAAAAAGTAAAAAATAATCATTGTATGTATTTTAAAATCTTAACATAAACCAAAATTTTGAAGGCGGCGCGTGATTTTCATGTACGTTCACATGAACCTGTTTTGCAATAAACAAAGAATAACGTTGTTAAATTCAATAAATAGTACATTACTGCAGCGGCCAGCAAGAAGGGCATTCATGGACAAACGTGTAAATGTGGATCGAGTCGAAGCCGAGCATACGTGAGTCCATCAATGCCTGGTTGCGGCCAAGTCCTGTATAGTAACTTTTCTCAAATAATGCGTGGAAATTCAAAGTAAGTAGTACCAACTCATTTGGACAAATTAAATAACAATTAATTATAAATTCCAGAATCAATGACGAATACGGTTAAAGATCTTTTCTCCCACGTGCTCGGAAATTGGTTCATTATTCAAAAAAAAGAATACAACAATCGGCTCTTTTCCGTACGCAACGAAATAACAGGCCGGTAATATCCAACAGGACAATAGTAGAAATTGCTGGACACTTTTTATTTTTTAAATTATGCTACCGTGGTTTTTAAGTACACACTTACATAAATTAGGTGTTTTTAGGTACAAAATTTTTATCATTATACAGGCTGAATGCGCATTCTTTTTTTCAAAACTTTGAAAATAGAACCAGAACCGCGCGCGGGCGAATTGGCATAATGAAAATGAGATACTGTTGAATTAATTTGTGTTGTGTTTCCTCGCAAATTAGAGAAAAGTACTTTACAAGTCTCTTGCCGAAATAGCAATTAACGGCCTCGTTTAGTTAAAAAGGAGTCGGCTTGCGCCTCGTCCTTTCAAATCATCACTTCCAATATTACTCGGCCATAAATTGCTTCATTTCAGGCCTCGACAGTAATGTACTATTATTTTCACAAAAGAATTACAAATTCACTTACAGAGAAAACATAAACTTAAAAATAAAAGTAAACAATATGAGATTAAGCGTAGCTAAAAAAAATTAAGTAGGTATGCATTGCGTTGACTTTGCTTGAAAACATATAACATTGATACTTATCTAAATATCTAATACTTTTGGCCTACCAAAACAAAACAGAAGTAGGTAGTTTTACACAAGGAGCAGTGGAGTTGTGAATGAGCGGCGCGGGTAGGTCGCGTTGCATTAGCGTGTTTACTAAGGCCTATTCCAAACAACAATAATAATTTTTCAAATAACAACAATAATAATTTTTCACGCGCGTCTCTATGTTCATTTTTTCTTTTTTACTTTAAACAGCTGTATTTGCAAGCTAGTTGTAAATTTAAATAAAATCTTTGATAAGTTTCGGAGTAAAAAGTTCGTTCCATTTTTTATTACACGAGAGATACAAGTTTTCACAGTAATTTATTTGGACACTAAACAGGGCACATATGGATTTTTATACTAACATTGCCGGCCGCTGATCGCTTGTATTGGATCAGTACAGAAGTTTGTCAAAATAATGCTCGAATTTCCAAGCATTTTTGAGAAAATTATATTAATTAAACTCCAGCTACAAATCCGTTTGTTAAGTCAAAACAAAGGGTTTAATTTAGTTCACGTTGACAATCGACGACACTTAATTTCCTCGGTCAGTTTTGAACTGGATCAGGAAGTTGGAAGTGCCAACATTTCATTTTGGAGAAGTAGCATAGCTTTCTAGGTGTAATGAAAAAGAAAGAAAAACGAAACATCGAATTCAATCATTAATAAATAATTTAACAGGAATAAGTAGTTGTTTTTATATATATGCGCTATACTGATATTTAGATAAATACAGTCTTGGTACCTTTGGGTAGATAGATAGATTGATAGAATATTCTTTATTGTACACCATTAGCATTAATAAACTTAGGACTAACACGTAAAATAAGGGTACATTGGCGGTCTTATCGCTAATAGCGATATCTTCCAGACAACCTTTGGATGGACAAGGAAGACGTGAAAAATAGATGGGGGCAGTATGTGGTGCACTTTCATAAAGTTTACTAATATATAATATAATAACGACGACGACGACGACCTCTGTGGTCTAGTGGTTCGAGTGTCGGACTGCTGATCACGAGGTCGTGGGTTCGATTCCCACAGGACACAAATATTTGTGTGATGAACATGAGTGTTTGTGTTGGTCTGGTTGTTTCTTATGTATTATTAGTATGTATTTACAAAAAAAAAAGTACATAAGTATTATATCCATTGTCTAGTACCCATAGCACAAGCTCTGCTTAGTTTGGGACTAGATGGCGATGTGTAAAATGTTCCAAAAATATATTTTTTTATTTTTATTTATATTTAATAAAAAATAAATATTTACCTACCATAGAAAATATAACATGTATAAATATAGAAAATAAATTCTATTAAATATCCATAAATACATACCAAATATATAAGTATTATAATATATATATAAGTATTATATCCATTGTCTAGTACCCATAGCACAAGCTTTGCTTAGTTTGGGACTAGATGGTGCTGTGTAAAAATGTCCTAAAGATATTTATTTATTTATTAAAAAAAAAAAATACAAATCTAACAACAAATAGTATATTCTTAAATAAATAAGAAAATAAAATACGTGTATATACCAGTGTAAGTAGCAACGTCTCAATAAATTAACAATTTATACAGAGAGGTAATGTTCCTTTACAAGCTTTTTAAAAGAAGCTAGCGACTGAGCACGTCTTATGCCTTATACAATCCATAAACGAGCAGCTTGGACTGTGAAATATTTGTCATAGAATAAGGTTGAATGTGCTGGCATCTGAAGTCTCAAGTTTTCCGATGATCTTAAGTATCGAGTATGTGTGTCATGAAGGAACATAAAACGTTCTTTGAGATAAATGGGGGTTTTAGGATTAAACAGAGTAGTGTAGAGAAGGGATAAAATACGAGTATTCCGGCGAAGCCGTATTGGAAGCCACTTGAGCTTAGTGCGAAATTCGGAAACGTGATCATATTTGCGCAAGCCAAATATAAATCTGATACAAACATTTTGGAGTCGCTCAAGCTTGTCTAATTGTGCCTGTGTAAGATCTAGATAGCTGGCATCGGCATAGTCAAGGATTGGAAGAAGAAGGGATTGGGCAAGCGCAGTTTTGGTAGCAGTTGGGAGGAAATTGCGTAATCTCCTCAAGGATCCCGCAAAAACCGACCCGCAAGGACCGATCGTTGTGGCGATGCTTTGGGGAGGCCTATGTCCAGCAGTGGACGTCTTTCGGCTGTAATGATGATGTTGATGATGATGTACACAAATGAAAAGATACTACGAGTTACTAAAATGTATTTAATATTTAACTAAATCTTTTTATTCCGCTGCAAACATTTTTACATCATAAACTTTCTAATCCTTGAGTCCATAACGCTTATACTCGAACAAACAGAACTCAAACATTTGTCTAAATCTCGCTGAAGGAAGAACCAATATTATTAGAACCCAAAATGTTCATGAAATGGATAAATGTTGAGATTATTACAATATTTACTCCACCAATTTTATTTGAAATACGGATTGTCGTAAACACTGGCTTTTTGGAGTTATGAGAAACTGCTTGTCATCCGTGTTTTCACTCGCGTTAGTACAGTCGCTTGCATGACTGTGGTAACACGTCAATTCGAAAACCGCTCTTACTGCTTACGAAATAAAGATACTACTAATGTCAAAGTGTTACCACCGACGTGCGGTCGGCCGTACAATTAGATATTCTGTGCTCGCGTGGTTTGTAATGATAAATATAAATGCGCCAAACTACATTTAGGTAAATATATACATATAGCCATTTAGACGTTTTTGAGCGACAAACAAACATACACATTTCTTTTAACTCGTATGTTGGAATAAATTTTCAACTCTTGTTCTATCCTCTACTTCTACTTTAAGTACATAAGGTCAATAGTCGTTCAGACCCGTAAATAATGTAATCAAATATCGGCCCAACGACCTTAAAAAAGTACATCATTTTCTGGCTTAATTTGAATTTGATTTCCCTGTTTTAGGTCGTTGGGCTGATTAAGGTACATACATACATACATATTATCACGCCTGTTTCCCATTGGGGTAGGCAGAGACTATGGATTTCCACCTGCTACGATCCTGACACACCTCTTTCGCTTCATATACGTCCATTAACCTCGTCATGCATGCTCGTCGGTTTAGAGAACTCTTAACCTGGCATTTTTTGAGAACATCCGCGATCTGATTAAGGTATATTTTTACAAACTGAAGTCTGGGCCGCAACTATTCACCTATTTTTAGTACGTCGTCATTTATAACGACCTAAATTTAGGTTGAGCCTTACGAGACTATTAGTTCTATTTTGAATCCCAATAACGAAAATAAAATCCTATTTATTGATGTTTGGGTAGTAAATAATGTTATTATAGAGGCATTCGTCACGGGATGAACGGAAATCAAATGTTTATCTTTTATAAGCAGTTTAAATCGAGAGAGGCTTTTATTATTAATTAGTACACTCAGCGGCACCAATTGGTTACCCCACTTACGAATAAACTCTCGAACAAGACGGGTAACCAATTAATGACGCTGTGTGTACCTATTGAGAAAAGTCGCAAGCATCGCCCATAAAATAATAATAATTTATTATGAATAAAATATCACAGTGTTCACTGCTATTTTATTATTTTATTTACAATTTTTTATTACAAAATCTGGGTCGTATGAGGTCGGAGAAGCCGCTAGAATTGTACAAAACTTTTACAACACGGGGAATATCTCGTTGTGTAGGAAACATTTTTAATGCTTTTCCAGAGAATTACTTACATAAATATGTTAAAGATACATACGAATTTGTACTAGGACCGTATTAAATTAATTAATGCGGGAATTGAAACCGTGACAGCATCAAACTGAACGCTTCATCATCATCATCATTATCATTTCAGCCGAAAGACGTCCACTGCTGGACATAGGCCTCCCCCAAGCAGTTTGGATTGTGGGATTTGAGCATATTGGATTGTAACAGTTGGGGGTATGCCATAATCGCCACGCTTGGCAGGCAAGTTGGCGATCGCAGTTGGTTGGAAAAAATACTCAGAGAACGCTGCTGCCCATCCTCTGGTGAATCCCTTAGTCGCCTTTTACGACACCCACGAGAAGATATGGGGTGGTTCAATTCTTTACGTCCGGCACCACACGCTACTGAACGCTTACCCTTTTCATAATAATTTTAACTTGAAATAAAAGAGAGATCCTCTTATTGGGAAGGCAACCCAGAGAGTTACAAGTTGTCTACAGAAAGATGAAATATTTCAATTAATTAGATTCGTAGGGGCTCGAGGGTTGGCCTGGAAACCAGCACAATGTCAACGATCGTTTGCAGTGTCATGTTTTGTTGAGTCCAACTTCAGCCACATGATTTTAAATAATCAAAAAAACCGGCCAAGTGCGAGTCAGACTCGCGCAGTAAGGGTTCTGTACCCATCCATCGACCTGATACCCCATAGAAACTGATAAAATTAATCTCCGACACTGTGAGAAATCAGACACTTTGCAGTGAGAACGAATACACATACTTAAGGGTTGTAAGATGGCTTGCTTAAAAGTACGGGCTGGTACGGACACATTCACACCTATAGTAAGACAAACAGCCGCGATTATGCAACAAATCTCGTGTGATGATAGTCGTTGTCGTAGTGTAACAAATAAACATAACAATATTTATATCTGGTGTGTTACAATGCTGTCGAAATTATAGTGGGTTTAAGAAAAAAATAAGTGCTTCAATCTTTTCTTAGCGAGATTCCGTCCACGTTTTGTTATTCATCTGTGGCTTACAGAAATTAAAAATGGCAGTGACAGTGCGAGCCATCATTTAATTTTACCCCTCACTTTACTGCGCGTCGTAATTTTGTTAAAATATCCGACAAAATCTATTTTATCAAAATTACCCTATGTCCGGATTTACCCTAAAGCACCATACCAGAAAAAAATTAGGGGTTGGCTCTGTTCATCATTTTACAACTTTTATTAGTATGTATTTAAAAAAAAAAGTATATAAGTATTATATCCATTGTCTAGTACCCATAGCACAAGCTCTGCTTAGTTTGGGACTAGATGGTGCTGTGTAAAAATGTCCGAAAGATATTTATTTATTTATTTATTACGGGGCTAACTCTGAAATTGTAAATAATAGCTAAGATTAAATTCCTTCTATGAGCACTTCTGTTAGCTATCCAACCATTGTTCCCTACTACTAGTTTTTATTACAGTATTATCTTCTCTGTATTATTTATAACAATAATTTTTTATTCTTAAAACACTTTTGAAACTTCGAGCAAGCACCGGCAAAAAGTAAGCTTGCATTGTTGTGTTCCAGCGCAAAGGGGGTGCCTGTGATATTACAATCAAGTGAGACTTTCATCCGTCTCAGTTTGGCGAATGCAAATAGGCACTTTAGTTTGTCTGCCATCCCATACCATAAATAAAATATCACTTACTTTTAATGTTAACTGTACCACACCTCGGACACTCCATACAATATAAATGCTAGCACCACCTACATACTAAGATTACGTCTGTATACGAACGTACACACACGCGTAGGTTAGGGATGCTCGCTGCTCGTAATGCTGACTGGGTTCCAAGCGTTTCTCAGTAGTTCTCAGAGATGGCGTGCTTGTATAGCGACTGGTGACTGACATCTATTGCAATCTTTCAGTCCAATTGCTGTCAAACTGCGGCTGCATGCGGGGCGCGGGCGAGGAATCTTTAATTGGCGGGGGGCGGTGAGTGGCCGTTCTGTACGTTAGTACTATTAGATATTCTGTGACTGTACTAACAGCTAGTCGCTCCTCTAATAATTTTATCGTGTCACTTAAAAGCCCATTTAGTTTGGTTTCATTATAATTATGGAGTTTAATGGAAAATATTACTTACACGTTTCGGGTGGAATTCCGTTAAAAATAGATTTTTAGTGCCTTCGTTAGTTGTACAGTCAACAATTAAAATTTGTAATAGATATGAGGCGAATAACGACCATCCTTTTAGCCTTTTTAAGCTACTTCAAAAAAAGGAGGAGGTTATGTATTCCGCGGTTTTTTTTTTTTTTTTTTTTCATGTATGTACACCGATTACTCCGAGATTTGTGGGCCAATTTACGTGATTGTTTTTTTATTTGGTAGAGAAAGTCCGCGCGGTGGTCCCATATAAATTTTATTGACTTAGGTTGAGTCGTTTTTTAACCAGTTTCAATAAATCAGTTTATTTTAGCTTCGCCTATCTAGATGATCTGCTCATTGGTTCGTTTTTCTGAGAATTCTTGGCCGATATGCGTGTTTTTTTTTCACGATAGTGATTAGACGTTTGGAAGAACATAAGCGAGACCTTTGCCCAGCAGTGGGATAGCAAAGGTTAATAAAAATAATATTCTCAAATTGGTTATGTAAACATTTAGTAATCAACCCTCGCAATTTTCAACTAAAAAGTATGAAATAAAAACTTTTTAACAAAAACCCGCGGAATACATAACCTCCTCCTTTTTTTGAAGTCGGTTAAAAAATAAAACCGACTTCAGAAACCTTAACTAAAAAGTAAAAAATAATCATTGTATGTATTTTAAAATCTTAACATAAACCAAAATTTTGAAGGCGGCGCGTGATTGACCCTTTGCGTCATGTAATGTATAGTCGAGCGCAATATCTATAGTAAAAACAGGTTCATGTGAACGTACATGAAAATCACGTGCCGCCTTTAAAATTTTGGTTTATGTTAAGATTTGAAAATACATACAATTATTATTTTTTACTTTTTAGTTAAGGTTTTTGAAGTCGGTTTTATATTTTGTTAAAAAGTTTTTATTTCATACTTTTTTTCAAGCATGTTGTTTCATCTTATCTTATTCAATCATCATCAGAGTGAGTTTAGAAAATAGTGCTGAAGGGCAAAATTTTAAACTAAAAGCAATAGAAAAAAGTTGTCAAAGGATTCATGAGCTCGATTTTGGAGGAAGCAAAAACTGTTTTTTTTTTAAAGCAAATTGTTCGGCCTGGAAACGTAACTAAACTATTTTTGCAAAAAAAACACCCGTATTATTACATCAATTGATAAGGTTACTGATAAGGAACAAATATCTATCCCTAGTCCCCTTGCACAAGGAGTTCTACTACTACAAAAGGCAATAAAAAAGGCAAAAAATATATAAGGCGACTTTGAAGCAAAGTCATTGCTAAGGACTGAATATTAAACAAACACAAAATATATTCCTAAGGATAATATTGACAAATAGTTTTGCTAAATAAATATAGACCGAACGAACGACACGAAAGGTGTGCATAAGTAATAGAAAGATCGAAAAGTATTTTAGGAACCATGGACGAATAAAAAAAACGGACGGTATCTTGCTAAACAATAAGTGAAGCACAGTACTATGGGAGTAAGACGGCTCGCTCAAAAGTACGGGCCGGCATGCACGCATTCACACCTATAGCACCATAGTAAGACAAAAAGTCGCAATTACGCAACAAATCTCGTGTGACGGTAGTCATTGTCGTAATCAATCAACTCAACCTATCGCAGTCCACTGCTGGACATAGGCCTCTCCCAAGTTGCGCCACAATGCTCGGTCCTCTGCCTTCCACATCCAGTCCCCCCCAGCCACGTTCTTTAGGTCGTCGGTCCACAAATAACAGGTCAGTGTCGTAATGTTACAAATAAAATAACAATGTATAAAAAAGTATATAAGTATTATATCGATTGTCTAGTACCCATAGTACAAGCTCTGCTTAGTTTGGGACTAGATGGTGCTATGTAATGATGTCCCAAAGATATTTATTTATTTATTAATTTATTTATCTGGTGTGTTAAAATGGTGTCGAAATTATAATGGGTTTAGGAAAAAACGAAGTGCTTCAATATTTTCTTAGCGAGATTCCGTCCGCCTTTTTTTATTCTTCCGAGTTAGAAGCCAAATATGTGTGAATAAAATTTGATTTATAAAGTACACTTCTGATAAAAGTGCTTACGAAATCAAATTTCGATTTGATGAACAATTAATTTTTAATGAATTTGTGGATTTTATTTATATTTTTGTTGTTATCTTGCGTCCAAACAATTAAACACAAACTCAAACTTGTCAGATGGGCTGGATTAAAAAGAAAACTGAATGAAAAAAAAAGTAATTCAACTGCAAAAAACGATTAAAATGAAAATTTACGTAACTATCATTCTATTTGTTAGCAGTAAAATGGAAAAGGCTATGCTCGGAGGTGAAAGATCGAATCTGCAACAAGATGATCCGACAGAAAAACAAAGTCATCGACAAAGCCCACAGGATAAACAAGCAATAGGCCGGCCATGATAGTTGACAAACCATAGAAGTGTTCTTGAGTGGAGAAAGAGAATAGGAAAACATAGCGTGGGATGCCTTCGGGCTACTCGTAGTTGGAGTGACAATCTACGCAAGTTGGCTGGTAGAAGCTGGATGAATACAAATGCCAATTTTATGTCTCTTCAGGCACAAGGAGTAATTCTTCTTCTAGACTTCTTCAATCAAACGCTGATTACCTCGTAATACAATATTTTATTTTTGAATTTTTACAAAGGACAACGTTCTCGACTGATATCAGTCGAGAACGTTGAAAAATCCGACAATGAACAAGTGAATATTGATATTTTTCCAACATTTTTAAACTTGGAATTTGGCCTTGAATTGAGCTACGCCGAACGGATAGCTCCCGTTTTGCTTTGGAGTCAGTTTCTGGCATTGTTGAAACCAAAATAATTACAGATCACAAACGGTATAGCTCAATCTTACAGCATAAAACTTAGTTAAATAATTAAAAAAATCTGACGCCCCTTAATCCGAATACACCGCCGAACAGGAAACCGGGTCCACGCTGTGAAGCACGGAGTGTAAGCTCTGCTTATACTTCGAATGGTGCAAGCATGATGTTCCGAAAGATCTGGGAAGTTCGGTGAAATATGTTAAAAACAGGGGCGGTAAAATATTGTATTTTTCTGAAGAGGTGTCGGTAGGAACAGAAAAACTGTGAAAAATATAAGTATATTAATTTGATTAGTTTAAAGATTATGCTTTAGTTTAATTATTAATCATCATCATCATTTCAGCCGAAAGTAGTCCACTACTGGACATAGGCCTCCCCCAATTAAGGGGGGGATATGCCATAATCGCCACGCTTGGCAGGCGGGTTGGCGATCGCAGTTGGTTGGTTAAATACTCAGAGAACGCTGCTGCCCATCCTCTGGTGAATCCTTTAGTCGCCTTTTACGACACCCATGAGAAGAGATAAGGGTGGTGCTATTCTTTAAGTCCGGTACCACACAGACTAATTATTAATAATGGACGTTAATGCATAATCATTACAACACTGACATTAATTTCATGTTAATTAAGTAATAAACTTTGTATTTTAAAACTTATTGTATGACTTGGACTTGGACTAGGTAATCTGTGCCCCTGGACCCCATCCGTTCTTATACAATAATTGGAATTAAAACAAGTGGAAGGCAAATCTTTCGACACTTTAAACTGATAAGGTCAGACGGTCTAAGGAGGCTGGTATTAGGCTAGGATTATGAAAATAGAATGAGGAAGGAAGGGCACTTAACTTATGATGACCATCCGACGTCCGATTCAGGAGTATTTGTATGGATTAGAATAACAGAGGATCAAGGTCAGTGGCGTGCTATTGGAGAAGCCTATGTTCAGCAACGGATCAATTAATCAAATAAAAGATATGAGGATGCTGCTCGCAATACCCTTGACGGACCCATTACACCACCGAATCACACCACTGCACTGGTGGTTTCACGAGTATTTTTTAAATTCTAAATTCCTGGTTAGGAGTGGAGTTGAGGCCCGGGAAACAGTCTAATCAAACAGTCAAAACAGTCTAATGTCAATTGTGTCATAATACATTCAAGGGAGTGATCCGGCTAAAGAATAGTAGTTTATGAAACTGTTGCATAATAGGGGTTATTAAAACACGAGTGTGAGTTTAAAAACCGAGCCGTAGGCGAGGTTTTTAATAGTATCACACGAGTGTTTTAATACCTAATTATGTCAGTTTCATACACTATTTTATCTACACTCATACAATTTTAAATAAAATACCAAAGTCAAAATCTTAGTAACATTGTCGTTGTTTTTCTTGATTTCTCTGGTAAAAGATTGTTCGTCATTTACGTTGCTGCATCCAGAAATTCAGGCGGGGTCATATTTTCCTCAGTTCAGTATCACTGCTGTAGTCAGATATTTTTGCCCAGAATAAAACTTTCGACATACAAAACCATAATAATAACGTAAACAATAACAATAAATTTACAAGTAACGATGTCCATATCCAGTAGGCCAGGCGCGCGGCCGCGCACGCGCGCTGGTGCGCGCCTACACAGATAATAAAATATTGTCTGGCGACAACATTATAATCGGAACTAATTTTCTATCCTTGTCAGGATTCCGTCAATCTCTGTTTTATCATACAAAAAATATGCCTGTAAACACTTAAATATAATTAAAAGCAATATGACAATCAAAAGTTCTGCCAAAAACGCGATTTTAAACGATAAAAATTTTCAATGTATGACAAGTGGCGCCACCCTGAATTTTGTGTACTCATTGGTGCCAAACTGTACGACTGCTAAAAAAAAGGTTTGAAAACTCCTTGGTTAGGTCGAAGTGGCATTAAAAACTCCTTAGTTAGGCTGAAGTGTGCGGTTATGGAAAAAAAATTAAATTACCGCATTGTTTTGTTCAGCAAACTGTATCGTAATGAAACTTTTTAAATTCATAACAGGTGCATGTGCGTAAAGTATGTCATTATGACATTACTTTCGAGTTCATAATTCGAATTTTACGATACGAGTGTAGATAAAATAACAAACGAAACTCGGAAGGACCTAAAAATACCTACAGTCAGATTTATTCAAATCTGACGTCTTACAACAAGTCTATTTAATTTAAGACTTGTCATTGATTGGGACGTCAAAATTCAAAAAATTGGAAATTTCTTCGAGCTTACATTTTTTTAGTAATTGATTATATCGACAAAAATTTCAGCGTATCTTTAAGTTAAGAAAAATAATAATGGTTTTTTTTTGTTTTGTTTTTTTAAGATATTTAAAGTGAATAGTATGATTTAAAATTCAAAAATAATTTTCGTTGTAACAATAATTTATTTATGATTTAATTTATAGGTACCTACTATGCAAATAACGTTCAAAATATTAATTTATTAAAAACTTATCCTCACTTAATATATTTCCTAGGATTGCGGGATTGTTTCGATACAAAAGTGCATTGCAAATCCCTGAAATGTATATCCAATATTTCATACTTAAATAACTTTATAGTAACGACTAAAGTCGTCGATCCCGGAATTGCGGGATTTTTCGATACAAAAGTGCATTCCATATTAGTCAACCGTCGAAATTTAGGTAAATATGTATCCAAATATCCGATCTCTGTTCATAATACCTGTTGTATATCTAATCTTAATTAGCATCAAGTTACCACTGATTTTTATTGTTTATCAATTAGTAAAGTTTTCTATTGAATCGTCTAGGCTGTGCCGAATACCTGTATTCGCTACGATAAACTTTGGAAGGGGAATATTGATATAGTTTCTAGTATACCTTGTTTTAAAATATTTGTCTGGGCCAGTTATTCTATGTAATTAGGCCTAGGCTTAGTTTAGACTCCAGATCTCCCACAAATTGCAATTTTCCAAAATGCTTGTCAACTATATTTACTTATACCATAAAAAAAAATATAAGATCGAGAAAAGTTTCTTCGTATTTTATATACAAATTAAAGATAATTTTTTTCAATGTTTAGGGTCGTAAAAGGCAACTAAGGGATTCATCAGAGGATGGGCAGCATCGTTCTCTGAGTATTTAACCAACCAACTGCGATAACCAATCCGCCTGCCAAGCGTGGCATATATGGCATATCTTCTCCTTTTGGGGGAGGCCTATGACCAGCAGTGGACATTTTTCACCTGAAATGATGATGATGAAAATCTCATATCATAATGAGCGATGCTCTTCTAATCCCACCATACACACAGCATGACCTTATTGCGTGTTAATCCAGGTTTCGCTACAGTCTGTAAAGCTTGACCATGATCTTTTTCGCACGTTCTTTTAGTAGGTGATCCACTTTTCATCACCAGTGATCAGTTTTTTCAAAAATAGTTCGGTTTCATTACGTTTCAATACAGAATCGCAAATGAGTACACGATTCTTTAGGTTTCTTTCAGTGAGCTCGTTTGGCACCCAAATATCGACCTTTTTTGTATAGCCAGACTTTTTCAAATGGGTTAAAACTGTTTTGTTGTCAATCCTCAGTTCCTCGGCTATGTCGTAACTACTAATATCATCTTGCTCCACTTTTTCAAAAATGGCATCAAAATCCGTATGAGGGCCACCAGAGCGAGCTGCATCTTTGACATCAAAATTCCCGGACTGAAAACGCTTGAACCAACTTTGTGTTACTCTTACTGACATTGCATTAAGTCCATAAATGTCACAATTTTTTTCGTGGCTTGTGTCGCATATATCCCTTTTTTGTAATATTTATTTATTTTATTTATTTATTTTACACAAAAAATACATACATTTGGCAGATGCAGTGTAGAACATAAACCAGCTTAGATTTTTCTGTACACCGCTTGGTCCGTCGACATTTATTACAACAAGATGTGGGTGGGGTGAACACGACGCATCGCGCTCGCTCGCCCCATGCAAAATTTCCCATATACCCTCAACTATTTTATATTACTTCTCAATAGCAAATTGCCAATAAAACTTCAGAATGGTCGGTAGGCTGTTGTAAATGGTCAGACCCATGACACATTTTAGATAATAATTAGTACGTAGCAGATACATCACCCAGAGAAAATACCTTTGCTTTATTAGCCTACAATTTAATAATAATATACGCGTACAGAAAAATCTTATGTTATTTCTGCTTGCACCTTCAAGCAGAATATACCTTCTGTACGCGTTCCGAGAGTTGATGACGCCCCACTGCTAGACATTAGCTGCAAGTAGAAATTTTTTTTTCTGTACGCGTACCGAGAGTTGAAGTCGTACCACTGATACTTTAATAATCCCAGACGTTAGCTGCAAGCAGAAATATTCTTTCTGAGCGCGTACCGAGAGTTGAAGACGTACCACTGATACTTTAATAATCCCAGACGTTAGCTGCAAGCAGAAATATTCTTTCTGAACGCGTACCGAGAGTTGAAGACGACACACTGCTACTTTAATAATCCCCGACGTTAGTTGCAAGCAGAAATATACCTTCTGTATGCGTACCGAGAGTCCAGGACGCTCCACTGATACTCGTACTCTCGGGAGTACGCTAGCCGGCAGGCATATAACGTGACCTTAAGCGAGTGACGGAACCCTGCCCATGTTATTAGTGAGCTTGTAGGAATTTGTTAGTGAACGTTTTATAGCGGTGAGGTTGTTCGCAGATATTTACATAAATTTAGCTTTTCTCGTGGGGAAATCCTCGTGGACGCACTCCACCTGGAGAAGGCGGAGCCAGTGTCGAACCTTTATTGGCTATAACCACCACGGTGTTTCTCCTATTAATTTTGACTGGGGGCGTGGGATAGGCTCTGCATTTTCGTATCACCGGAGCGTACTCTCGGTACGTGACAGTACGTGTCACCGTCACGAGCCTTAACTAGTAGGGCGGCGGGCTACCCCTAGTCCGCCACCCGCAGGCCCCCTCCTAGCTAATTCATTATCAACTTACTCTTTCCCAAAGTGAAATGAGGTCACTTTCCAGCGTACCCAGGTGCGGCAAAATAACAATAATTTAGAGTTAATTGGTTGGTGGTCCTAATTTTATTATAATTATTTTATTCTCTTTTTTTCCCTGCCCAACTTTTGAAAATTAATGTTTTAAATTAACGCACTTAGATATGTATTAAAGGCACGCGTCTATTGGTGTCGTACGCATCGTACGAGCGTATGAGCAATAGGATTATCAAAATTGACATTCGGCTGCCGATAACGTCATCCGAGCAAAGCCAAAACAAAGCCGGACTACCTGTACAACAAGCTGAGTTGGGTGGGTGGTAGACGAGAATGCGGGAGAAGACTGTGTTTACAGCCACTCTCAATTCAGCTTCACCGAACAGCGGCTTTTAGAGGCACCTTTCGGTATGCGGCATCCAAAGTATGGAATAACCTGCCACGACCTATTAGAGCAATCAAGACGTCGAAACTTTTAGAAGACGCTTACGGCAGTATCTGATGGAAGCGCAACGGAAACTAGACATGATTATTGTAAATATTTCAATTATATGATAATTATATGTCTCTTAATTTATCTTCAACATACATTCATTCTGTTAATGTTGCACGAAAATATGAAATGGATAGGTACATAACCATATGCAGGTTGTAGGTATTGTTCATAATCGGTGGTTTCCTTTCGCTGCTTATCGTGTCCGTGTCTCCGGGGGTGCTGTTGCATCAACCGCGACAAATGCCATCGCAGATCGGAGACCTAGAAACAAAATAAACACAATATATCCTTTTTACAACTTGTCGTGCTCTGCTCAATCTACTTACCCAATGTGGCTGGCCTGCTTGCGACTGCGGCTTCTGTTGTCGGTTTTTTTTCCCTCCTTCCAGTAAAAGTCTGGCAGACAAACGTCTGTGTTTGTAGTTTGGCATCTCGATGTTGAAGCACAACTAAAAAAACAGGATACTGATGCTTAATCAGGAATCCCCAACATTGCTCTGCAAATATTATTGTTATTACTACAAAATGACTGATGATTCTCTATGCTGATGATATTTCATTAGTAATTCCAAATCAAGTGAACCTTAATTACACCGAAGAATTAAACAGGAACATTGAGAATATAGTGGGCTGGATGTCTAATAATAACCTCAGTGTCAATATAGCAAAAACTAAATACATGCAATTTCAGAACAGGGGTGCAAGGAAACACGAGCTAGTTCTAAAATATCACGATCAACATTTAACAGAAGTTGACGAGGCATGTTTTCTAGGTATAACACTAGACGCCAATTGTACTTGGAAGTAGCATATAGACAAACTTGTCAAAAAAATCAATCGGTTTGTTTACGCGCTTCGGCGACTCACCAAGATTACTAATAGGCAAACAGCACTAAAGGCATATCATGCTTATGTGGCTTCAAGTCTCAGATACGGCATTGCGTTGTGGGGCAACTCAGTAGGAATTAATGAAGTTTTCGTAACACAAAAGCAATGTGTTAGAGCCATCTGTAATGTGGCGCCATGGGAGAGCTGCAACTTGCAGCCTGCAAGCCTCTATTCCGTAAGCTATCACTACTAAGTATTCCCTGCATGTATATATCTGAAATATGTGTTTTTGTGAAAATGAATCTTGAGCTCTATATATGTACAAAATCTGTTTGTAATTTTAACACGCGATACCCGGACAGACTAGTTCTTCCTAGAATAAGGACAGAAATGTGTAGTAGAAACAGTTATGCTATGTCGGTTCGAATTTATAACCATCTCCCACAAGGTGTCAGGGATTTGCCTGTTATCAAATTTAAAAAACGAGTATTTAATTGGCTTAATAAAAAATGTTTTTACTCTGTAAAAGAATACTTAGAATGTAAAATTTGATTAATTATTAATTTAAATCTATTGTATAACTTTATGATTTTATTTGACATTTCGAAATTTTATGAACTAATATTTTAATAATTGCATGTTCTGATATTTTCTAACCGACAATTTGTAGCTAATGACATTTCATACCTGGATTATAATATGAGCAATGTGAGATGTGAGAAAGTTTTCAAGTTTTATAATAATAATAATTGTTTATTCAAGATAACAATCGGTCCAGTGATAGCTATTACTACTTTAGTTAAATTGATTATCGTATTTTGTAAAATTTGCATGCTGTGTATTGTATGGCAAAATGTGTCTCTGCACCTATTAAGAATGTACCATCCTCTGTACCACATTTTGAGCAAATAAAGTTAATTTGAATTTGAATTTGAATATGAATGATTTTCTGATTCTCAACTTTTTCTTAAATGGCTTTAGAATTTCCCTCAGTATGCGAAGTGCTTATATCTTATTGCAGTTGTGTGTACTTTTAATATACGAGGGTATAATGAAATGAATAAAAATATAATTATTAAAGCTTTTCAAGCTTAAAATTTGTATGACTTCGGATGTACAGTCGTCTGCATGACAGTGGTAACACTTCAATTCGAAAACCGCCCGACTTTTGAAACTCATAAAATGTGAGAACACCTACAGTTTACTGCTAAAGCCACCACCATACCCATGGGAAATAATGGAGTGTTCTCTTCGTAAGAGAAACAAGAATATGTCGCAAATGTGAAAGTAGTTTTTCGTTTTTATTTATGACATTTATCGACGGACCTCGGAATTAAAATTAAGTGTCAGGGCACACCGACGGAGTGGCGGCAAAGTGGCTTATTTAGTAACAATTAAACTTCAACGTAAAGGCGCAGCGTGGGTGGCATCTATTAAGCGACCCTGGGGAGGACAGCAGCACGTGGTGGTCACGTGCTGCTGTTGGGGAAACCTTGTTGTTTCCCCGGGACGTGCCAAAGGCGTAGCACTGGAGGGGCACCGGCGCGGTCCACTGGAGTTCCCGGAGCTCCTCTATTTTGTGCAGAGGGTCGGTAAGAGTCCGACATAACCCTCCGCCCTCCCCAGACGGAGGGTATCCATGAGGATTTCCACTCGAAAAAAAAGGCCCCCCACACGGTGGATCGACGCTGGTGATGTTGGAGATGATGCTGGCCATATCGTGCTGGCGGCACATGCGGTGACATGTTCCGTGTATTTTGTTTTTAATGTAAAAACTGTACGTCAAGACTGACGCATATCTTGTATCGTGTTACAATATATTAATATACGTAGTATCCACACATTCCACTTTTATTTTAACAGGTAAAGGTCGCGGGAATCCGCTGGATGCGGAAAGCGCAGGACCGGTCGTTGTGGCGATGCTTGGGGGAGGCCTATGTCCAGCACTGGACGTCTTTCGGCTAAATGATGATGATGATGATGAAACTTCAACTGTGGCGTTTGGGGTCGCACCCTTACAACCCTTAGTCTATAAATAGAAAAGTTTCTCTAAGCTAAGCCACAAAAAATCCCTTATTAATTTTAAGTTTTTGCACACGAACTTACGCCAGTCACTACCACCATGGTTTTGACTTGTCGATATTTTTATAATTTCCAGTGTTTTGCGAGTTTGATGGTTAAGTTTATCCATGTAACATTTGACTGTAATTTGTGTGTATATACGAGTGTTTTTATATTAAACTCATTTTTACACCCATACAATTACTGGACCATTCAATCTTTACCTTACCGCACAAAAAAAAGGAACAGGTGGACAAAAAATCGTTTGCCTGATTTTCAAAATTTGAATAGCGAAATAAAATCACAGGAGGTTCAAAGCACCAGTGCTGCTAAGAGCGATCGAGTGGCTACAGCCACAAGCGTCCATAAGAACTGGTCAATAAAAGTCGGTATGTCTTGCAACCAGTGAACATCAGTTCAGAATTAAATATCAATTCAATTCTTCACCGCCACTCCATCGGTGTGCGCTGACCGTAAAGTAAACTTTGAGTATCTTGTCTGTACTCCCAAAGGCCTTCAGACTTTGGGACTTCTGACGAGACGGATAAGTAGATACTTTTCTATTTACACAGTTTTCCGATAACGGTTAAGTCCTATATTATGTTATGAGCTCATAATTATTATCTAAACCTATGAAACAGTACTGTGGCTGACTGAATGATAACGCAAAGCCAAAGCTGGTGGATTTAGAGATTTGTTTGGAGAAAATATTCCTTGAGTACCCTTGAGTAATAGTGGATTGGATGCGGAAGGCAGAGGGCCGAGTGTAGTGGTGCAATTTGGGAGAGGCCTATGTCCAGAAGTGGACTGCGATAGGCTGAGTTGATGATGATGACCATATAATGTCCTTCCGGCCGATTTTCGGTCATGGCGGTGGCCATTCTCAACGGAGACTAGCCATCTGCGCGGGACATATTATAGTGCACAAAAACACAGGTCTACATACTTACTCTCTAAACCTAACTCTCATAATCCGATAGGACGACAATCAGACTCGACCAGAGAGAGATCAGGCACAGGATCGACGGCTTTACGTGCTCTCCTAGACACGGGGGTGTAGTACCGCCAACTTCCTGGCTCCGGGCTGCTAGTGAGATTTTTCTTCACAGAAAAATCCAAATAATACTTTTCAAAGATTCAAAGATTTATTGCATACTAAATATAGGTACATGATTGGTGTTACATTTTGTTTTGGTGCTTAAAACTTATTGGCCTTTTGCAAGCATTGCAATATTGAGGGCTGCTACTATTATTATTTTATTATTATTGTTTTAAATATAATTATTTCATATGAATATACAAGTGAAAGATGTATCATGCATTTTTATTGCATTAGATATTGAATATTATTGTGTAAAGTAATAAATTAAAACTATTTGTAATATAACATTTCAATTTTATATACCAGGCCCCTCAGAAAGTATTGCGAAAAAAAGTTTTTATATATGGGAGACTGGCCAGTTATAATGTTTTTCGAAAATATGATTATTTATAAGTAAAAATAAGTAAGTTCCAATTTCAAAATTTCCCTCCACATTTTTTGCGAGTTAATTCAAAGTATTGTGTCTCACTGAAATATGGATCTGCGCTGGGAACATTTTAGAGCTATGATTTTATACGATTTCAAGTGTCGCCTGAAACCGGATGAATCGTACGATAGACTTCAAATGGCATTCATGGATGAAGGCCCTTCCAAGGCAACCGTGTATCGTTGGTGTAACGAATTCAAGCGCGGTCGACCAACTTTGGGGGATGACGAAAGAAGCGGTCGCCCTTTGACGGCTGTTACCGAAGAAAACGTGCTAGCAGTGAAAAATTTAATCCAAGACAATAGGCGAATTACATATCAGGAGATTCAACACATATTGAAGATTGGATCGGGAAGCGTTCACGAGATTCTACACAGCCATCTTCGCGTGAGGAGGATAGTATCACGCTGGGTGCCGCACAACCTCACCGATGCTCAGAAGCAGGCCCGGGTGGAATGGTGCCGTGATATGCTTAACAAATTTGAAGCAGGCTCGTCTCGGCGTGTTTACGACATCGTTACAGGTGATGAGTCCTGGATTTATCAATACGACCCAGAAACCAAGCGCCAGTCGACTGTTTGGGTGTTTCAAAATGAGCCAACGCCTACCAAAGTGAAGCGATCTAGAAGCGGGGGTAAGATTTTGATCGCTAGCTTTTTTAATTTGACTGGCCACTTGGTATCAATTCCCTTACGGGATCAAAGAAGCATTAATGCCGAATGGTATACTACCAAATGTTTGCCAGAAGTTTTCTCTGTTATAAGCAACAAGCGACCAAACACAGGGCTCCGCGGGCTACTGCTCCACCACGACAATGCACCTGCGCACACCGCACTCAAAACGAGGGACTTCCTGGACAGCACGCCAGTCAAACTCCTGGGTCACCCTCCTTACAGCCCTGATCTAGCACCGTGTGACTTCTTTTTATTCCCAAAAATAAAAAATCAGCTCAAAGGGATACAATTTTCGTCGCCGGAAGATGCGCTGGCTGCGTTCGAGCAGGCTGTAAACGAGGTGTCTGTGGCGGACTGGAAAAAGTGTTTTGAAAACTGGTTTAGGCGCATGAATCTTTGTATAGAGGCTGGTGGAAAGTACTTTGAAAAGATTTGATAAAAATATATGTACGTATAGAACAATTTTTTTTAGTTTCGCAAAACTTTCTGAGTGTCCCACGTATTAGAGAGGTAGATCGCTACATTAATAATCATAACAACTGTTGCATACACATTATAATCAGAAGTAGCTTAGCACAGTCATAAATCTTTTTATGTTCCTAAGTATTCTGTCCGTGTGGTGCCGGACTTGTCCGTGTGGTGCCGGACTTAAAGAATAGCACCACCCTTATCTCTTCTCATGGGTGTCGTAAAAGGCGACTCAGGGATTCACCAGAGGATGGGCAGCAGCGTTCTCTGAGTATTTAACCAACCAACTGCGATCGCCAACCCGCCTGCCAAGCGTGGCGATTATGGCATATCCCCCCCTTAATTGGGGGAGGCCTATGTCCAATAGTGGACGTTTTTCGGCTGAAATGATGATGATGATGATGAAGTATTCTGCGACTGAGTAGAAACATTTTTGTATTAAGAACTGTTTTAGTTTATGTCTGACCAGGGAATCGAACCCTACACCTCAGGCTAAGCAGTCAGAGTTGCAATAAGGGAGGATTTTTTGAAATTCCATCTCCAAAAAGTGGGTAGTGGTCTGGAAAAGTTTGTATGAAGAAAACATGAAAGTGGAACCACGGGCGTAACTGGTGATAGTATAAATCAAACCCCAACATTCTTGGCCCCAGACTGCAATGCAACAAAATTTTACGACAAAATTAGGGAATCCTCGTTTTTTTTGTTTTTTTCTCTCGCTCGAATTGCGTATGCGACGTTCTATAGAATTTGAACCTTTACATATTAAAAATAAAGTCTAAAAAGACTTGGTTTCACTGGGTCGCTGTCGTCCCAGCGGTACCCTTTCTGGGTAAAAGCGTCCCAGCGGCGGGGTCTACTCGCGTTTGACCATATCGTACCATTTATCACACAATTTGCTACTCCGGTCAACCATCGATCCTTTATCGCATGCGATGATCGTGTTATGACGTTTGTTTCTCTGATCTCATGTCGTGGTCACTCAACGGTTAAAAGACAGTTGCGCCCGGTCACTCCAGCGGATATTGTGCCTTTCTTATGTGCCTATCGTTATTGTGTACCAGCCTGTGCCCGTGGCTTCACCCGCATGGATGTTCATCGCGCATCCCTCGGTAACTATTCATCTCCCCGGGATAAAAAGTAGCCTATATATTAATCTGGGTTATGTTCTACCTGTATGCTAAACTGCATTAAAATCCAGTCCTTTTTGCGTGAAAAGTAACAAACATCCATACATCCTCACAAAATTTCACGTTTATAATATTAGTAGGAAGTAGGATATATCAATCGGAACGAAAGTTCGTACTTCGTTTATCATTTGTCAAACGCGAATAGACCCCCAGGTGTCTTTAAATATTCTAAAACGAAAGTTTTTCTTGAATTTTATGTCAAAGGTTCCATCCCAAAATTTTAAAAAATTGATTTGATTTTCCATCTATGATATTTAAGGAATTCCTAAAATAATCGTTTCTCGTGAATTTATGTCAAGTTTCATAATTTATCACAGAATTTAGTGTTCAGTGCCAAAAGCTAGAAAAACAATGAAGACATTTTAATGACTATCACATGGCTCTGATCGAAACAAACCTGATCAAAGTTCTTTGAACGCAAATAAACAAAGAGTAGGTAATAAACTTTGCACGTTCATGTGTGTGTTTTTATAATTATAGTAGCAGCTAGTCACGGACAAGAAAGAAAGAAGGACTCTGCGTCACATAATAATATACAACGTATTATTGAAATAACTGAAAACCTTTAGTAGAGCTCCTTTGTGAAAGAGCTCATCCGGGGAAGTACTACCACCGTACCTACTTCTCCGCCAAATAGTGATGCTTGCATTGAAAGAAAGAAAAGAAAGAAAAAAATATTTATTGCCACAACAAGACGACATGCGGTAAGTGCACCTAAAAAATAACTTAATTAGGTACATTTCAGGAATCATTTTATCAATGTATGATACCTAGTTTGCATGTCGTAGCTGTGGCAAAGAGGTTGACACTCAACATGATGCTGTGTTGTAACGTGAGTCACAAGACAGCGCTGATTTTCAGTGTCAACCCCAAGTGATGAGCGGGTGCCAAGCCAGCAAAAGCAGCCAATGATTATATACCCAAAACAAATAATGCAATATTATGTAAGAGTATGTGGGCATTCCTGTGTTTCGGTCTGAAGGGTACGGGCACCGGTGAAATTACAATCATATGAAACTTTTCATCTTCATGTCTCAGTTTGGCGAACCGACTTGCGGTACCATTTAGGCAACAGCCTAGGTAGTATTGAAGGTTTTATGGGCAAAGGTAACCGCTTAACATCAGGTGGGCCTTTAGCTCGTTTCACCATCCTATACTTTAAGAAAAACCTATCAAAAATCCTACTGTGGGGTAATAATAATAATAAACAAAGATTATCATAGAACATTAACAAGCCTGACATAATGACACTAAGGTAGGTAAATAATAATGTTAGTACAAAAAAAAACAAGTCAATTATACCGGACTCTTGAGTCACAAACTCCACGTGTACCTGACAGCAAATAGTTTATGTCCCTCAAACTCTTTGAAGTGCTCACCTTCCCACTAGACTTTACTACGACGCACGAGATTACCTAAGATAACAACTACGTACACTGAAAGCCAGATTTAGTGATTTAAAAAAATGAGCTCATTCGGACGTGTTAGCTTTAGGTTTATGATGATGATGACTCATAAAACGGTATCTAGTTCAAAAGGTATTTGAAATTATCAAATTCGTCTTCTTCCTTTTTTTCGTGGGAAAACCTAATGGACGCCCTCCGCCTAAAACCACCTCGGTGTTCCTCCAGCTACCTTTGCCGCGGGAGCTTTGGATACGCTCTATATTTTCCAACCACCGGCATATTCAGCTCGACACTAGTCAACAAGTCCCTTCTCCCCGTTCAACCTAACGTCAGCGCAACCTTCTCCTGATTGGAACTGCATTTACCATCCTCCTAGCCTTTTCCCATGGCCACTGGAGCTTGGAATACTCTCTATTTTCTTCAACCACCCTCCGCAAATCCCAGCTCGCCACTAGTAGACGAATCCCTCCTCCCCGAGGGGCCTTATGTCAGCCGCACTCTCCTGACTGGAACTGCATTTACCATCCTCCTAGCTTTTTTCCATGGCCGCTGGAGCTTGGAATACTCTCTATTTTCTTCAACCACCCTCCGCAAATCCCAGCTCGCCATTAGTAGACGAGTCCCTTCTCCCATGCGGCCTTAAGTCAGCCGCACCCTCCTGACTGGGACTGCATTTATCATCCTCCTAGCCTTTTCCCATGGCCGTTGGAGCAAGCTCCTAGAAATACGCTCTATTTTCTTCAACCAATCCTCCTAAATCCCGGCTCACAACTAGTACACGAGTCTCTCCTTCCCATGCGGCCTTACGTCAGCCACACCCACCTAACTGACGCGTGCGGAACACCGGCAAGTTCCAGCTCGCCACTAGTAGACATTAAGTCCCTTCTCCCCATTCAGCCTAACATAGGTGCACCCTCCTCCTGACAAGGACTGCATTTACTATCCTCCTAGCCTTTTACCAACTATATTGGGGTCGGTTGCTAGTCTAATCAGATGCAGCTAAGTATCAGTATTTTACACTAAGTGACTGCCTCAGACACAGTTATACATCTTGTTTAGTTCTTGGCATAACAAATTATTGAAATAAAAAAGTTAATTAACAAAACCAAAAAAACCCGACTGCGTGTAAAAATAACTGAAAATGTGTAAACAAGACTTGTGTACTTACCACATGTGAAAGTATCAAATCAACAGGCAGTTGGAGGCTACGTATATTTTTGGTCATGAATTACAAAACTAGTTCATAGCTAGCCTCCGCCTGCGTGTTGATTTGATACTTTCACATGTACTTACCTACACAAGTCTTGTTTACATCTTTCAGTTATTTTTACACGCAGTCGGGTTTTTTCGGTTTTGTTAACTATCTTTTTTATTTTTATTTTTTTAGTTTTGTCATGTTTTATCGCGCTGTTAATGTTTATTTTGAAAAGTCACACATAAATATAATTCATTTTTAACGTTAAATATTTTGTTGTTTTTTAGCATTCCTCATTTCAAATTACATTTAAACATATAAGTTGTGTATATTTTTGTAAAGCATTTATTAAACCCTTTATTTTGATACTACTCTTGATAGGTTCCGAAGGAAAAAATATATTTTGAAAACATTTAATATGGCGCCAAAAAACAGCCATTTTATTTTTTGTAATTTTGATATACCCAGTGTCACTCTCACAATTAAGACGAATCTAACGACACCTCTCAAGCTAAAATCCATCAAGCCATTATTATTATTATATTTTTTTTTTTTTTTTTTTTTTCATTTTTTATTATTATTATTTAGGCTACAGAGCGTGTCAAAGAAATATACATACATACATACACTCGAAAAACATAACCCTCCTTCTGGCGCAGTCGGGTAATAACGGCTAATTGCCAATTCATATTTTTACCGAGTTATTGTCGATTTTCGCTTCTTTACCAAAATCTAATAATTATAATAAAATAACATAAGGTGTAACAATATTGGCTGAGGTTCTTTTAAGAGTTAAATGTACTCACCATAATGAACAACTATTACTATGGAAGCAACCTGACCTGTTTTTTTTTCTTCATACATTTTATCGCGCGACATGGATAAATAACTTTGTATGAAACAACTGTTTTTTAGCGATTTCAGGGTTGTTCCTAAAGTAAAAGTTGTTCATTATGATGAGTATATTCACCCCCTAAAAAGACCTCAGCTGATATTGTTACACCTTATATTAGTAGCTATTACAGTTGAATAAATGCCTCTTAATAAAAGTCTATTAATGCCCAGTTTGAGAGAAATAAATGCTGCAATTTGTTCTTACAAATGAACGAAAAACTAATCATTTAGCCAAAGGCGGCCTATACACCTACAATATAAATGTGCAATTATATTGCACAATTATTTTTGAATCGTCCCCTATCTTTAATACCATTTAACTCATACCCCAAAACGTTCAATATAATTGCGCAATTGCAATAATTGCGCAATTGCAATAATTGCGCAATTGCAATAATTGCGCAATTGCAATAATTGCGCAATTGCAATAATTACGCAATTATATTGTAGGTGTATGAGCCGCCTAAAACGATTCGTTTAGAACCAAGCATTTCAGGTATGGATGTTAGTACCTTTGGCTTCACCTATCGATTAAAATGTCTTTGGTACCTACTAAAAATATAAAATTACTAGACTATTCCCGAGGCCTGCTCGCGTATAATTCAGTCTATGACAGAAATATGTTATCGCCCAACCCTCGGGAACTCTTAATCTTTCTGCGATAAAAAATATCCTAATATATTAATCAGGGTTTTGGTCTATCTGTGGGCCAAGTTTCATCCGCAAACTTTCACATTTTTTATAATATTAGTAAGATAAGACAAGATAAGACAAGATTACCCGGATCCAATTTCAGATTGATGTGTTTGTTTTTTGACAAAATTGCTCTTATTTCATTGTTTGTATCTGTCTCTTGAGATACAGCTCAAACGATAAAGACTTATACGGCTCACTGGTTCCTAGATTCGATATCTGCATTAGCATAAGATTTTGCATAGTCTTGCCTAGATTCTACGCCTATTCTGAGTGTAAGTATTCATGGAAGTGATTTCTAAAAAATTCAAAAAAACTGGATAGGTAATAATTTCTTAGGTTTACGCAATCCACGCTGTGGTCCTGTGTCGCCCTATGCTTTCGCATCGAGAAGGTGTTCAGGGAGACAAAGTCTCCCCTGGGACGTGCCTTAAAGGCGTAGCACAGGGGGGGGCACCGGTAGCATACCCATTCCCGGTGTTCCCCCACTATTGTGTTGAAGATGGTCATCGGGGAGGCTTTAGTGCGGTGAAAATCCCACACACCCCAGCCTCTACCCCACGAGGCCGGTAGCCTTTTGAAGGATTCCTCCTCGAAAAAAAAGGTTTACGCGATCACTACACCATTATACTTGTTTATTTTGCCTGTTACAAGTCCTAAATAAATCATTTCTTTCAGTGCGATACGACACTTATTTTAATTGTCATATAAATTTAAGAGCATAATTTTGTCGTTAGAGTATCTTCCATATCTAAAACAAGTTTAACCAGATCACATCGCGTATATTATTTAAATTGGTTTAATACGCGATATAATCCGGTTAAACTTCATCATCATCATCATCATCATTTCAGCCGAAAGACGTCCACTGCTGGACATAGGCCTCCCCCAAGCATCGCCACAACGACCGGTCCTGTGCCTTCCGCATCCAGCGGATTCCCGCGACCTTCACCAGGTCGTCGGTCCACCTTATGGGGGGCCTACCCACGCTGCGCCTTCCAGTACGCGGTCGCCACTCCAGAACCTTACTGCCCCATCGGCCATCCGTTCTGCGAGCAATGTGCCCCGCCCACTGCCACTTAAGTTTGGCAATTCTTCGGGCTATTTCGGTTACTTTAGTTCTCCTGCGAATCTCCTCATTGTCTCCTCAAGGGCAATGGAGAGGGCTATGCTCGGAGTGTCCCTGCGTGATCGAATCGGTTAAACTTATTTTATTATAATCTGGATAGGTTCTAGACTCAGACCAAAAGAATAAGATAGATGGAGTGCGTAGAACTGGCGATTGAAGCCAGAAAAAAGAATTCAAAATGGCAAAGAAGTACCTACTATTCCACCCTCAGTGTTCGTAAGCCGCGGTCGGGAACGTCAATCTTATTATTTTAGTTTGAGGATTAGACTTTTGCTCCAGATTGCAGTTCGCGGACACTATGGGCGGAATAGTAGGTACTCCTTTGCCATTTTGTATTCCTTTTTCTGGCTTCATTCGCTAGTTCTACGTTCTCCGTTTATCTTATTCTTTAACCGACTTCAAAAAAAGGAGGAGGTTATGTATTCCGCGGCTTTTTTTTTTTTTTTTTTTTTTTCATATACGTACACCGATTTACGTGGTTGTTTTTTTATTTGGTAGAGGGAGCCCGCACGGTGGTCCCATATAAATTTTATTGACTTAGGTTGAGTAGTTTTTTTAACCAGCTTCAATAAATCAGTTTATTTCAGCTTCGTCTATCTAGATGATCTGCTCATTGGTTCATATTTCTGAGAATTCTTGGCCGATATGCGTGTTTTTTTTTCACGATAGTGATTGGACGTTTGAAAGAACATGAGCGAGACTTTGCCCAGCAGTGGGATAGCAAAGGTTAAAAAAAAAAAATTCTCAAATTGGTTATATAAACATTTATGAATCAACCCTCGCAATTATCACTAAAAAGTATGAAATAAAAACTTTTTAACAAAAAATAAAACCGACTTCAAAAACCTTAACTAAAAAGTAAAAAATAATCATTGTATATATTTTAAAATCTTAACATAAACTAACATTTTGAAGGCGGCGCGTGATTTTCATGTACGTTCACATAAACTGTTTTTTTTTACTATAGATATGCGCTAGACTGTAGATTATATTTACTTGAAGCAAAGAGTCAATCACGCTCCGCCTTCAAAATGTTAGTTTATGTTAAGATTTTAAAATACATACAATAATTATTTTTTAATTTTTAGTTAAGGTTTTTGAAGTCGGTTTTATTGTTCTAAGGTTCTAGACACACTTTTCTGCAAAATAATTCTCTAGCATGCGTGAGCATTCTGAAAGATATGAAAGCAGAATTGCTGCGAAAATGTGAAATGTGTGCTGCGTATGTTCATACAAAATTATAATTCTCTAATGGCCAAAATTAATATCATATCCATCCACGATTTACCCTACTAGAGATGGAAATATGACATAAAATGTATGGAGTGACTATCTCTAGATTCTCTAGTAGGGAAAATCGTGGATAGGTAGGATATAATTTTTTTCCGTAAGAGTATCTAAGATGCGAATTGATACCAATAAGTGTTGTTAGTCTAAAATAATCCTTTTTTTTGGGTTCCGTACCCGAAAGGTGCCAAATGGGACCCTATTACTCTCACTACGCTGTCCGTCCGTCCGTCCGTCTGTTTGTCACAGGGCTGTATCTTTTAAATGGTAATATGTAATCGGTTTAAATTTTCTCAGAATATGTGTTGCTATGATGGGTATCACGACAAATACTAAAAACAAAAAAAAAGTCTAAAACCACAGGGGTCCCCATATAAGAAACCGCAAAAAACATGAATTTTTTCAACGTTTTTGTTCCTGCTCTATCTTCATAATGGTGATACATATTAGCGTCAAACTTGGTCAGATTATAGTGCATATTATCTAGTTTAGCAACAAATACTAAAAAAACATAGACATATTTGGTGGTACCTACGTAAGAAAGAGATGCAAAAATTCATATTTCACGCTCCGAGCGTTGATGTATTTTGATGAACTCTCGTAAATTAAATCAGTTTCTATGGGGTATCAGGTCGTTGAGAGGTACGGAACCCTTACTGCGCGAGTCCAACTCGCACTTGGCCGGTTTTGTAAGTTTTCAATAAGTAGGCACTTTGATACTAGTATTTATTCAGCCCTAAAATTGCGTAGGCATCTACTTTGAGTCTAGTAATGAAAGTTTCATTTCCAAAGGAATTTTCATATAATTAAAGCTAGGATCAATTTGTTTCAACATGGTATGTTTGTTCGTAAGTCTAAATGAGAAATGAGGGTTAAATGGTCCTTTCCGTCATTATTTAGTATTCACTAATATCTGTCATTCGACCTTGTATGCCATAATGAAGTAATTTAAACTCTAAGGCCTGTCGCATATTGAACCCAGCCCACGGCCACGTTTACGTAGACAGTTTAGTGAAAAGTGTAAATAAATGCCGTACAAATGTGTGTACAAATTAATGCCTGTAAGGCTGATCATCATCATCATCATCATTTCAGCCGAAAGACGTCCACTGCTGGACATAGGCCTTCCACAAGCATCGCCACAACGACCGGTCCTGCGCCTTCCGCATCCAGCGGATTCCCGCGACCTTCACCAGGTCGTCGGTCCACCTTGTGGGGAGCCTACCCACGCTGCGCCTTCCAGTACGCGGTCGCCACTCCAGAACTTTACTGCCCCATCGGCCATCCGTTCTGCGAGCAATGTGCCCCGCCCATTTCCACTTAAGTTTGGCAATTCTTCGAGCTATGTCGGTTACTTTCGTTCTCCTGCGAATCTCCTCATTTCTGATTCGATCACGCAGGGACACTCCAAGCATAGCCCTCTCCATTGAACTTGTGTTATGTGTAAAAAAAAAGGAAAAAAAATACGCACCACATTATTCATCTCACGTAACTCTGTCCCACGTTTCATCAATCTATCGCAGCCAACTGCTGGACTAGGCTCTACCAAACTATATAACTAGATAACACCAAAATTGCGACATAAAACCTCAAATACACTAGTTCAATGCAAGAATCAAACCCAAAACTTTCAGATTCTTCCCACCAGCCAATAAGGTGCGTACATAAAATCCAATTTTCCATTGTTTGCCGTATCTTAACGCAATCAGCTCTTCTCTCTTATTTTATGAGACAGTTACGCCATGGCGGAGTTATTTCGTCTAATAAAAGTGTACTTACAGCCCTTATTATGAAGAACTGGATATAATTCTTGAGAAAAATCAGTAACCAAGACTTCTAAAACTAACTGATAAACTAACTGATGACTAACTGATGATATGTGATCATAAATTAATCAGCGTAATAGCAAATAATATATATTAATGTTTTCTTTTTGTTTTATCATCCTTATAATTCGATAAATACTCATCTTACAAATGTAATAGCAAATAATATATATTAATGTTTTCTTTTTGTTTTATCATCCTTATAATTCGATAAATACTCATCTTACCTGTGAAGTTTCGCCAGTCAATTTGAAAAATCTAAAAAAAAAATCAAAAAATCAAAAAAAAATTAAAAAAATTAAATCTAAAAATGAAATAAAAAACCATGATATTTAAAAGTATAGATATGTCATACCCTAATAAAACAAACGAAAAAAATGTGCCTTACGCAGCGGCAGCACAATACACATAAATTAGTACAAACTAAGTAAGTTAGTTACTTCAAGGTACTTTTGCGTCATACTTGGTACACTTTCTGTACATAGACGACGGCATTTTTTTTTGTCACCAGTCACGCTCGACGTCTTACTTGACGCAGATTAATAGAAAAACGTTTTTCGAAAAAAGTCTTCAAATTGCAAGCGCAAGTAACATATATCTGTACTTTTAAATATCATTGAATTTAAGTTAGATAGTAGTCAGTATGATTCCGAAACAATAGTAGTATTACTCTGTTAGTTTCCTACAGATGTGACAAAAATTACCTATTTATTTTATAGTATTGAATGGCGAAGTGAGCTAAAGGCCCACCTGATGTTAAGCGGTTACCTTTGCCCATAACAACTACAATACCACCTAGGCTGTTGCATAAATAGTACAGCAAGTTGGTTCGCCAAACTGAGACATGAAGATGGGAAGTCTCATGTGATTGGAATTTCACCGGCACCCGTACCCTTCAGACCGAAACACAGCAATGCAAGCTAAACTATTTGGCGGAGAAGTAGGTACGGTTGTAGTACTTCCCCGGATGAGCTCTTTCACAAAGGAGCTCTACTACTATTAAACGCAACAAAAACCACTAAGCTAAAAATACTCTATTTACTTAAGTTTAGACATGCCCCGATATGGCATGTCTTTTTATGTGGGGAGTGTAATTATAAAAAGCTTACTAAAGTATGGTCTGCCAGACACCTGATGCTTTCCATTATAAGCCTCCAGCTTGCAGTGTAAATATTTTATTCGAGCGTATTTTTCACCATTTAATAGGATACCTTTCTCTATTTCCGTAGGTATTTTAGATAGCAAAGTAACTTTGTTAAAACAGGAGTAGCTATGAAAGTGAAAGCTCGTCAATGCGTTGGATTGATGACGTAATCAAATTTGTAGGAAACATTTGGATGAGGGGCGTGAAAGATCAAGGACGCTGGTAAAACGAAAGGGAGTGATTTGAGCTAAAACTATTTTGAGTAAAAAATAGGAATTATTGATCATCATCATTATTGGTTCTTCGACAGACATGGCGAGCCCACTGCTACTTCAGTTTACTGATCCTACAAGCTATGTCGGTCTCTCCGGTTCTTCTCCGAATAATCTCATTACGGTCCGATGGCCGCTACAGCATACGAGTCCTTGAGTGGAGACCACTAATCGGCAAACGTAGCGTAGCCCCCCCACCAGGTGGACCAACGGCCTGAAGAAGGTGACTGGGGGGGACTGGATGCAAAAGGCAGGGGATTGAGTGTTGTGGCGCAACTTCGGAGAGGCCTATGTCCAGCAGTGGACTGCGATAGGCTGGGTTGATCATCATTGCCTTCAGCCCGTACTGAGCCACTGCTCTATGATACACCGTGTATCAGATATTGCTGATGTTTGGAGAGCTCATTCAGGGAATGCTATCGAACAAAATTTTCTACGTGACCCTGAAATTACGAAAAATAAATCGGCCTTTCCATACACTTCCGTCGAGAGGTATTGTACTTTTCCATAAAAAAACGGAAGCGATCACCGACTTATCCGAGGCACTCTAAATATCAATTTTAGAGCTGAAAGAACGCGCATGATTAAGTCTACTCTCCGACCTTCGCCGCTCCAAACCAGTTTGGGCTCCGAAAGGTTCCAAGCGGAACTTCAAAATCGATTCGACTCGCTAGAAACCACTGGCAATATTGAGGAGAAAACCAACACATTAGTCAAAACATTGCAGGAACTGTCTCGAAAATTCTTTCCGCCGCAGCGTGGAAGCAAGATGCCCAAGCTTTCGACTGAGACTCTCGATCTGATGAGGAAAAGACGGGAAATGTCAGCCGCACATTCGTTTTCATCAGATAATAGGTCCTTAAACCTACAGATTAGGAAGCTGATGCGACGTGACCTCCGCCGCTCCAACACCCGCGCCGTTGAGGCTGCGATTGAGCAAAATAGGGGGTCAAAAGTTTTCGCTCAGCAGCTAGGGAGGACCCATCTGATGAAACTGAAAGCCGCGGATGGCAAAATTGTCACCTCTAAGATCGAGATGCTTGATGAGGTCAAAAACTTCTATGGGCATTTGTATTCCACGAAAACGGCGAGACCAGCGGTTCCTAGCAATGACGACAAAAGAGCCCAGCTCACGCGCCATTACACCGAGGATCTTCCGGACGTTGACCAGGGCGAGATTAGGGCGGCCCTCGAGCAGCTTAAGAACAACAAAGCTCCGGGCGATGACGGCATTACTACTGAACTCCTAAAAGCAGGCGGGGCTCCGGTCCTGAAGGAGCTACAGAGTCTATTTAATTCCGTCATCCAACAAGGCTCTACACCGGAGGCATGGAGCGGGAGTGCGGTGGTACTGTTCTTCAAAAAAGGGGATAAAACCCTTCTGAAGAACTACAGACCCATCTCACTCCTGAGTCATGTGTACAAGCTGTTCTCGAGGGTCATCACGAATCGTCTCGCCGGAAGACTCGACGAATTCCAGCCACCAGAGCAAGCTGGGTTTCGAAAAGGCTATAGCACCGTAGACCACATCCATACTGTTCGGCAGATCATACAGAAGTCTGAAGAGTACAATCAGCCGCTGTGTATGGCATTCGTGGACTACGAGAAGGCCTTCGACTCTATCGAAACTTGGGCAGTTCTGGATGCTCTTCAGCGATGTCACATTGATGAGCGGTATATAGAGATGCTGAGATGCCTATACAACGCTGCTACCATGACTGTTCAGCTTCAGGACCAAAAGACGAAGCCAATCCAACTGCGCAGAGGGGTGAGACAAGGGGATGTAATATCCCCGAAATTGTTCACTAACGCGTTGGAGGACGTCTTCAAGACGCTGGACTGGACTGGACAGGGTATCAACGTTAACGGCGAGAACATCTCACATCTCCGTTTTGCCGATGACATCGTTGTAATGGCTGAGTCGCTGGAACAACTGGGCGAAATGCTGCACAGCTTAAACGGAGCCTCTCGACGTGTCGGTCTCGGCATGAATCTGGACAAGACTAAAGTCATGTTCAATATGCATGCCATGCCGAGGCCAATATTCGTCGAAGGGTCGGCACTCGAAGTTGTAACGGAATACGTCTACCTAGGGCAGGCAATTCAGCTTGGTAGACACAACTTCGAGAAAGAAGCCAACAGAAGGATCCGTCTGGGCTGGGCAGCATTTGGCAAACTTCGCCGAGTCTTCTCGTCGCCTATACCGCAAAGTTTGAAGACAAAGGTCTTCAACCAGTGCGTCCTGCCAGTCATGACTTACGGTGCCGAGACGTGGACACTGACAGTTGGGCTAGTCCACAAATTTAAAGTCGCTCAGCGAGCTATGGAGCGAGCTATGCTTGGAGTTTCTTTGAAGGATAAAATCCGTAACGAGATTATCCGGAGAAGAACCGGAGTGATCGACATAGCTTGTAGGATCAGTAAGCTGAAGTGGCAGTGGGCTGGCCATGTCTGTCGAAGGACCGATGGCCGTTGGAGCAGACGAGTCCTTGAGTGGAGACCGCGTATCGGCAAACGCAGCGTAGGGCGCCCCCCTGCCAGGTGGACCGACGACCTAAAGAACGTGGCTGGGGGGGACTGGATGCGGAAGGCAGAGGACCGAGCGTTGTGGCGCAATTTGGGAGAGGCCTATGTCCAGCAGTGGACTGCGATAGGCTGAGTTGATTGATTGATAAAAAAACGGTTTTTTATTATTTATAAAAAAAAACCTCACTCTGGTATTGCTACATAGGCACAATAAAAACGGGTCAGTATGGGAGTGCCCAACCCCTGCTTTAGTCTCTTCATCAACTCAGCCTATCGTAGTCCACTGCTGGACATAGGCCTCTCCCAAGTTTTATTTATTTATTTATTTATTATTCCTCCATACATCTATCTTTACAAGTTTAAACCTAATGCGATAGTGTGGCTATCAACTATAAAGATATATTACAAACAATCCTAAAATTATGATAAAAGTACTTACATGCTACTTACCATACTAACTTAACAACTAACAACAAAAAATACTAATGTACACATTTAACTTACATTATAACTAACTAAGTGTGCACGACAACACCGAAATAGCGTGTACATAATAGGCTTAAGGAGTAGAATAAGTTAAACTGTAAAAATTATATTATTTCGTCTTTTGTCTTTTATTTCCCATAGATCGTAAGACCTTATTGTCCTAGCCTTAAGTAGCTATAAGTATGTTGATTGCCACGTGCGAATTGTAATGATTATACTGTTTTATTTACTTTGTTTTCATTACCCTTAGTTGTAAGTTTCTTTTGTATAATTTCGTTATGGTCATGCCTATATTATGTAATAGGTGTGTATGTGTATGAATAGGTATATCATGGTATGTCATATGGTACATAGATGTTGCGCCTACGACGCTCGGAAAATGAATGGTCGCTCCGCTGCGACGCATTGACATATATTTATGACCTCGGTGTCAAGTGCGCACTGTTTTTATAGTGGCCGATAAAATGCCTCGGAGCGGAGTCTCTGAGGGTCGTAGAACCACCATGACTGTTCCATATTATTGGAATCTTATGGGACAATGTATGTAAATAAGAATATTAACTTGATTATGTAAGAATAACTGTAAATTTGATTAATAAAGAAGAGGTGTGGGCGTGGCTTGATGACCAATAAGAAAATTAGATTAAAAAAAATAGGATAGTGCGTCACCAATGGTGAGCATGGACGCGAGTTTGCATGTCCGCTGGCCCAAGAGTGATTTTGGGTCACTGGCCCGCGGACCGAACCCGCAGGTATAAAGATAGATGCACTAACACATAACTATTGTCAGTCAGTCGTAATCCAGTATACAGTCTTCAAGAAATCTCTCTAAGGAAAAGTTCTGCCCTAAATGGCATAGGCAGCCGAGCTAGTACTAAGCCATGTAAGTAGTGCTCACACCTCGCTATTGTTGTGTACCTATATGTAAAGTCGTATTATTTCGCCGCAATATTCCCCGCAACCTCCACTATCCCAGCGAGTGCTGCTGTAAGCATCACCGTCTTGCGTTCCATGAGCTCCAGAACCAGCGAGCTCTCCTGAATATCGAACACTAAGTTTAATAGAACTTTTGCGAATTCACTCAAATTGCACGAAAGTTGCAAGTTGCGCCACAACACTAGGTCTTCTGCCTTCCGCATCCATTCCCCCCCAGCCACGTTCTTCAGGTCATTGGTCCACCTGGCGGGGGGGCGCCCTACGCTGCGTTTGCCGATTCGCTGTCTCCACTCATGGAGGCTTTAGGCTATTGACGACAATCAAATAACAAACTGAAAATATTCGATCTTACCCTAGTTAAACAGACTTAATCGTAATTTGATTATTCATATTTTATTCTAAATAGAATTTGGAACTATCGATAATTTTTATCCATTCCAGGCATTAAATGGGTAATCCCTTTTACAAGATAATACTACGAAACGGTTTCGATCAGAACTGACGCTCATAAAAACGTTAAGATTTATTATCAGTTATTTAAGAAATGGTAGTCCTCACTACCTTTATACGAGAAAGCTTAGTAAAGATCCCGTAGAGATCAAACGATATCGAATTTGTCATAAGCGATTCAGCAAATTGCCGAGCTCACTACACACAAAGCAGGAAATTCATCTCCCTTTTGATGCTGCGTAATCGGATAAGAGAACGTGTATCAATTTATTTTGTATCTACCATTTTTCTTCAGAAATCCATTTTCTTACCTGCATATGAGGCTGAGTTTACATGAAGATTTTTGAAGTTGCTTTTTGTTTCGTTTTAAAAAATCCTATACTTTAACCCAAATACGAAGTCCCGGATGACATATGTCATCTGTTCATAACATCTTACCAATTGGGATTTGTATAATACACTCAAGAGCAGTGAATCCGGGTCACCCACAAAAACCTTAAGACGCTGACAACAGCCAAGTACCCCAAATAGGCTTCTTTAAAAAACATTTTTTGCTGTATCTATTCAGTTTGTGGCAGTGAAAAAAAAAATGTTAATCTTGATCGTACTTTCTTAAACTGTATTGTGCCGAAAACACGTTTTCTTGAAGTTTTCTCGATAGAAAAGAATTGTAAACTAACCTCTTAAAACATGCTTTAAAGCAAACAATCTCTATTATTTACTAAATATCTTAACTATTATAAAATTGTAAACGTCTGTTTGTTTGTTTGTTTGTTCCAGCATCACGCTAAAACTACTGGACCGATTTTGATGATTATTTTTTTGTTTGCAAGCTGATGATCTGACTTAAAATCTGGTATGGGTTTTGAGAAAGAAAGAAAGAAAGAAAAAAGAAAAAAAATAATTCTTGGGTTGCGTACTCACCCGACAGATTGAAGCTTCTATACATTTTCACGAGCGGATAGTAATGTACGATGGAGTGGAGTGGCGTGGACAAGGGATGGGAGTGGGGACGGGACAGGGTACGGGACTGGGGACGGGACAGGGGACGGGACAGGGGACGGTACATGGGAAGGGAAATGGGACGGGACATGAAAAGGGACATGGGCAGGACAGTGGGACGGCACATGGGACGAGACATAGGACTGGACATAGGATGGGACATGGGACAGGGCATGGGACATGGGACAGGGCATGGGACATGGGATGGGACGATAGTGATATAGTGAGACAGTGGGACAGTGGGACGGCACATGGGACGAGACATAGGACTGCACATAGGATGGGACATGGGACAGGGCATGGGACATGGGATGGGACGATAGTGATATAGTGAGACAGTGGGACTGTGGGAAAGTGGGACTGTGGGGCAGTGGGACAGTGGTACAGTGGGACAGTGGTACAGTGGGACAGTTGGGCAGTGGGACAGTGGGACAGTGGGGCTGTGGGACAGTGGGGCAGTGGGGCAGTTGGACAGTGGGGCTGTGGGGCAGCGGTACAGTGGGGCGGAGGGACAGCGGGCAGTGGGACAGTGGGGCAGTGGGAATGGGTCAGTGGGGCAGCGGGGCAGTGGGGCAGAGGGGCAGTGGGGCTGTGGGACAATGGTGCAGCGGGGCAGCCGGGCAATGGGGCAGTGGGACAGTGGGGCAGCGGGGCAGTGGGGCAGCGGGGCAGTGGGGCAGCGGGGCAGCGGGGCAGCGGGACAGCGGGGCAGTGGGACAGCGGGGCAGTGGGACACCGGGGCAGCGGGGCAGTGGCACAGCGGGGCAGTGGGACAGTGGGGCGTTGGGACAGCGGGGCAGTGGGACAGCGAGGCAGTGGGGCAGCGGGGAAGTGGGGCAGCGGGGCAGTTGGGCAGCGGGGCAGTGGGGCAGTGGGGCAGCGGGGCAGTGGGGCAGCGGGGCAGTGGGACAGCGGGGCAGTGGGACAGCGGGGTAGTGGGACAGCGGGGCAGTGGGACAACGGGACAGTGCGACAGCGGGGCAGTGCGACAGCGGGGCAGTGCGACAGCGGGGCAGTGCGACAGCGGGGCAGTGCGACAGCGGGGCAGTGCGACAGCGGGGCAGTGCGACAGCGGGGCAGTGGGACAGCGGGGCTGCGGGACAGCGGGGCAGCGGGACAGCGGGACAGCGGGGCAGCGGGACAGCGGAACAGCGGGACAGCGGGACAGTGGGACAGTGGACTGGACTGGACTGGACTGGACTGACGTGGGTTAGCAGAATTTAACGTGAGCGAGCTAATTTAAAGCTAGTTATAAATAAAATTAAGAAAACATTTGAGACAGACAATAATCTAAACTTTTATTTATAAAAAAAATGTTAATTTTCATTCAAGTTGAGCGGTGTATCCGACGTTAATGCATCAGCCTCTTCATCATCATCATCATCACCATTTCAGCCGAAAGACGTCCACTGCTGGACATAGGCCTCCCCCAAGCATCGCCACAACGACCGGTCCTGTGCCTTCCGCATCCAGCGGATTCCCGCGACCTTCACCAGGTTGTCGGTCCACCTTGTGGGGGGCCTACCCACGCTGCGCCTTGCAGTACGCGGTCGCCACTCCAGAACTTTACTGCCCCATCAGCCTCTTAATGTCTCGGAAACTAAAAATCTTCTTCTTAGCGAATCGATGGCAAATTTTGTAATTTTTTTCTGGCCCAGTGTTCTGCAACGCGCTGCATTGTGGTTGGCGGTCATTAGCTCCTCACGCGTGCAGGTGACTGGCACGCGGTACAAGATAGAATCTGTTTTTTTTTTTTCAAAAAAAAATTACAATTGATTATTTCGAGTAAGCATTTACATGCACTTTCAAAACGTTAAGAATCTAGTTGCACGGTTCCAAAATGTTGGTCCTATGGAGAAGAGCCGGCAAAAAACTCCATGGAATATTTTATCCAGGGAAGATACACAGTTCTCGAGAGTTGCGCGAAGATGTCTTTCTATGATAAACCGAATAATAGACGGGCGAAACCATGGGCTAGTTTACTATATTCAGGAGTTTAAAGATAAAATCTTGTTAGATTCGAGAGTTTTACGATTTGTCGGAATATTTTCTTTTGAATTTTGTCTTAGTAATAGAGTACCTACTTACATCGCATCGAGATAATTGGTTTCCCAGAAATGTTCCAAGTGAACATTAAACAAAACCTTCTGCATTAAAAGTATAAGTAAAGATTTCTAAGAAATAATCCAAGAGTTTACTATCCATTTCCATTGTATTTTCACAAAGCAAACTTTGTAAAACTCTATTTGGCATTTTCTGATCAGGAAGTTATAAACAACTGTTCATTTCTTGGTACCGATACTAAATACACAATTATTTAATAAAATATATTGTATTTTCTCCCACTTGCTCGGAAATAACTTAATTATAAAAAAAAGAATCCTTTAATCGGCTCTTTTCGGTACGTAACGAAATAACAAGCCAGCAATTTCCAACACGACAATAATGAGAAATTGCTGAACAGTTTTTTTTTTAAATTAAATAAATAAATAAAGAATTTAAGGACTTACTGTCAGCAAATCAGTTTGGTTTTCGCAATGATAGGTCGACGGAGGATGCCGTCACAAACCTCGTTGACTTTGTAAGAACAAAGCTTGACAACGGAGAGAAATGTGGGGGCGTGTTCCTCGACTTGGCCAAGGCCTTTGATACTGTTTCAAGACCAATACTAATAAAAAAATTAGAATACATCATTATCAGAGGAATTGCACTGGACTGGTTTATTTCGTATCTTACGGACCGAAAACAAAAGGTTTGCTTGAATGGCTTCCAGAGTTCCGTTGTAAACGTTGGATATGGGGTGCCACAGGGTAGTGTTCTTGGTCCCACACTGTTTCTCCTGTATATAAACGGTCTTTGCTCACTTCAGCTGAACAAGGCAAAAATATTTGCATATGCTGACGACACCGCTATTATCTTTCATGGCAAGACCTGGGAGGAAACCTACAATGCTGCGGAATCCGGAATGCTGGTTGTTGCTGATTGGTTGCAGCATAACTTGCTTACACTGAATGTGGAAAAAACAAAGGTCATAAACTTTAGCGTCACTAAAAGAACTTTGGCCCCCATACCTCTCAAAGTTACACTGCACACATGTGATATTGCTTCAAGAAGTACTTGTAACTGCTCAGCATTTGAACGTGTGAGTTGTATAAAATATCTCGGTGTTAACATTGACCAACACTTGACATGGCGGAAGCAGATAGAAAATTTAAGTGCTCGTGTCAGAAAGCTCCTGTATATCTTCAAGAACCTAAGATCATTAGCAGATATATCGACACATAAAATGATCTATCATGCTCTATGCCAGTCAATCCTGGGTTATTGTGTCGTGACTTGGGGCTCAGCTAATAAATGTCATTTTATTGCAGTGGAGCGAGCACAGAGAGCGGTTTTAAAGGTTATGTACAAGAGAAGGATTCGCTTCCCAACATACCAACTATACCAAGATTCTCGAGTACTAACAGTGCGCCAGCTGTACATTCTTGCAGCTGTACTTAAATTTCATAGAACTGCATGCTCTTCTGTGATGAACAGTGATCGCTCACAAAGGAGACGCAAATGGAACAAACCTTTCTGCAACCTGAGCTTTGGCCAAAAAGCCTTTACTTTTATGGGTCCTCACCTATACTATATAATTAACAAGGAACACAATATTCTCTGCATGACTAGATTTGGCTGCAAAAAAAATGTAACTAATTGGCTATTAGATTTGGATTATGCGGACACTGAAAGAGTGATTACTATTTCCTGAATCTTATTATACTCAAGCCATCAATCCTCGCTCTTTCACCCTCACCCATTCACTTTACACATACTACACTCAAACAATATTACAATATATTACTAACACTACTTACATAGTCTCCACCTACTCATACTACACACACTACTACTACTCAACATAAACTCACACTATTACTTGCACAAAACACTATTACTCCAACAATGGGGTGCTATTAACAACTTGAATTAAAATCAAATTAACTATAGGTATAATGATATTATGTACCTTGGTAACCTAAACCTATTATGTAGTACCTTTTTTATGATGAAAGAGACTGGACCTCACGACACAGGGTATCCTAGTGTGAGGTTCAGTGCTATATGTAATCAATTGTAACACTTTTCTTAAAATTAAATAAATTGTTATTATTATTAAATTATTTTTATATATTATTATTCTTGGAGTGTTTTTATTTTAGGATGAATGCGCATTGCTTTTCAAAAGATTAAAAAAAGAACAAAGATCGCTCGCGGGTGAATTGGCGCGAATGAAAATTATGTTTTTTTAATTATTATGTTTATAGTTTCCTTGCAAATTAGAGAAAAGTACTATACAAATCTCGGCCGAAATAGCTATTAATAGCCTCGTTTAAATAAAAATGACTCGGCTGACGTCTCGTCCTTTTAATATCACTTCGGAAGTACTTAATAATGATGCTTAATAGTGATGCTTGCATTGTGATACTGTGACATTGTGATGCTTGCATTGCTGTGTTTCGGTCAGAAGGGTACGGGTGCCGGTGAAATTACAATCACATGAGACTTTCCATCTTCATATCTCAGTTTCGCGAACCGACTTGCGGTACCATTTAGGTAACAGCCTAGGTGGTATTGCAGTTGTTATGGGCAAAGGTAACCGCTTAACATCAGATGGGCCTTTAGCTCGTTTCGCCATCCTATACTATAAAAATAAAAACACTTCGCTTCGTCTCATCCTTCCGATATTACTCGGCCGTCAATTTCTTTATTTCTGGCTTGGACAGTAATGTACTATTAATATGGTTTAATAAAGCTGTATTACCCACAGTGTATATGTCCCAAGATTTTTTTAAACCAGTATTTTGTTTTCCAGGATGAAAATCCTGCACCATATATACCCAAACCCTTCTACCGTGGTCCTTTATATTACAACACGTTTAGACCTGTACATAATAAATAAGGTCCTTCAATTTGTAGTATTAACTTATGTATATACTTAAAATGTGGGTCATGTATGAACACTACACATCATTTTACCTTACCTAACTTAGATATCAAAAATTCAATAGTCTCTTGACTATTATAAATTAGTACTTCGCTATTGAAGTGTCTAGGTACAAAGAAGCTAATGGTTGAATGGCACCGACGTAGATCCATCAATTTGTGAGGCGTACCCACGTTTGATGAAGGCAGCCCGTACAAAATGGTATAGAAGCACTGAATTGCATAATGACTGGCTTGATCTAACTGGTCTCTAAGGCCCGTATAACAGAACGTTCCTCAAGCTTTGATCACTGTTTAAGGCCCAGACTCCACCTAAGCGGAGAAGAGCAGTGTTTATCGTATCAATAGGATTGCGTTATTTTCACATGTCACTGAAACTAGTTTTAAGTTGAGATTTTGTTATAGAACATTAATTGTCAAGCATAGATTCATTGATCACAGTTCAGCTGAGTATCGCTTTATTCTACACTGTCACCTGTTTAGGTGTTTGAGCAGAAATTTGATCTGTAATCACTCAAGCATGGTCTGACCACGCTTAGAGATTTCTTTGCTATTTCAGGTTATATTCGTGTGTTATGTTGTTAAATTGAAGTTTATAATTACCGTATTGGATTAAGACCGATGCTCAAGTAACGATTCTATCTCTAAGTAGTGATCAGGTGGTGGAAGATCAAACTGTACTTGAGAAACGTTCTGTAATACAGACCTTAGATGACAAGCGTCTGTACAAATATTTCTTTAGAAATATTTAATCTACCGGAGAACCTCAAACGGCGAAAATATAATAACTTAGTTAGTAACAATTATATTTTCGAGCCGTTTGGGGTAGAAACCCTCGGGTCGTGGGGTCCGAGTGCCCACCTTTTATTTAAAAATATTTCTAGGCGGTTAGTCGACACTTCACGTGACCAGAAGGCTGGCCTTTACTTTGGTCAAAGATTAAGCATTGCCATACAACGCGGCAATGCTGCCAGTCTTCTGGGCACGTTACCAGTTGAAAGCGTCGCGGAGGGATATTTTGATACTCCTTTTTAGTTTTTAGCTTTAGGTGTAGTTTTATTTAAGGTTTTTTTATATTTAAATAATGTATTTTATGTTTTAATTTCGATGTGAGTAAATAAATAGAGCATCTACCGTACAATTTTTAATTATTTAAAATCGTTTCGATGCATGCAGTAGTCTCTCACAAATTCACAATATCATTGTTTTTTACAGTGTAGCGCGCTGTTTGGTACTTGATTATTTTCAGAACTGGGCAGCTACCGCTTGTTGGGAACAAGTGGTAGCTGCCAATAAAAATTTAATGGTTTTTATTTCGTAGCATTTACATGCACCTTTAAAAGATTATGACTCTATTTGCAAGGTTCCAAAAATTTGGTCCTAAGGAGAAGAGCTCGCAAAAAATGTATGGACATACTTCTCTCAATAGTAGGTAAATGGTACAGTCAACTGCATGACAGTGGTAACACTTCAATTCGAAAACCGCCCTTACTGCTTACGAAATAAAGATGCAGCTAATGTCAAAGTGTTACCACCGACGTGCGGTCGACCGTACAATGTTTGTTTGTTACATATTTTGGCGATATTTATGTGAGAACAATGTAGGTTAATGAGTGAGACAAGTTTGCTGAAATCCAAAATTTTAACGATGTTAATTTAATGTTTAGAAGTGCGAGATTTCGAGAAAGAAAATGGCGAGTAATAACTTACACTCCACTGAGGTGAAATGAATTTCATTATTAATTAGTTTACTTCAATGAATTTGTCTCACTCATTAATCTACATTTTTCTAACACAATTCTTTCCAAATCATGTAACATCATCAATCATTAATCATTGTACCATTTATCACATGAAAAGAGTATTTCCATGGGTTTTCTTGTTGGTACTTCTCCATAAGACCAACATTTTGGAACCAAGAAACTAGATTCTTAACTTTTTGAAACTGCATGTTAATTAATGCTTCATCACCATCATCATTTCAGCCGAAAGACGTCCAGTGCTGGGCATAGAGGCCTATGCCCACCACTGGACGTCATTCATCTTTCGTCCCCCAATGTAAATAATAATAATAATTATTATTATGAGCCTGTGCTGTCCCACTCCTGGGCAAAGGCCTCCCTCTATTTATTCCACTTTTCCCGATCCCGTGCCTCTTCCTTCCAGTTTTTAAGGAATACATCCATTTCGTAAATGCTTATTCAAAATAACATAACATAACATCACGCCTGTATTTCCCCGAAGGGGTAGGCAGAGGTGTATAGTACACCCACATTTCGCCAGTTATGTTATAGTCCCATGTTATAGGGGGCGAGCCTATTGCCATTAACCGGGCACAAATCCATACTCCGAACTGCTACTGAGAATTTTCTAATGAAAAAACCCGATAACACTTTGCCCAACCCGGGAATAGAACCGAGGACCCCACGCTCAGCAGTCGCGCTTACGACCACTAGACCAACGAGGCAGACAAAATAAAAACTTTTGAATTTCAACATGAAAGGTTGCTACAAAATAAAATTAACTTCATCGGAGGCACCGCCGTAATCACTTTTTGGTAATCAACCTTGTATTGAGCAATTTCCTCCAAAGCTGATAAATTGAAATGCTCGGTGAATTTCTGAAAATTAATCAAAGCTCGGCAAAGAATATTATATTTTACTTTATTGGGATATAAAACAGCTAGTCATAACTTGTTATATACTATTACCGTGTTACGAATAAACCGGCCAAGTGTGAGTCAGACTCTCGCAGAAAGTGTTCCATACCACCCATCGACCTTATACCCCATAGAAACTGAATTGATTTACGAGAGTTCATCAAAAGATATCAACGCACCGTGCGCGAAATATGAATTTTTACATCTCTTGTTACGCAGGTACCACCACATAATATGTCTATGTTTGCCCTATTTTTAGTATTTGTTGCAAAACTACATAGGTATTATGCTCTATAATCAAACCAAGTTTGACGCTGGTTCGTATTACCTTCAAAACAGTAATAATGCGTTGAAAATAATGCATGTTTTTCAAAGTTTCTTGTATGGGGACCCGCTTTGGCTTAAGACTATTTTTAATTTTAGTATTTGTCGTGATAGAGGTCGTAGCAACACATATTCTGAGAAAATTTCCACCAGCTACCTATTAGCGTTCAAAAGATACAGCCCTGTGACAGACAGATGGAAGAACGGACGCACGAACAGCGTAGCGAGAGTAATAGGGTCCCGTTGGCTACCCCTTGGGTACGAAACCCTAAAAACTTAGTTAACGCGTAACCCACACCAATGTCCAAGACGAGTTACACCAAATTAAATGGCAAAGAGGCTATTTACTTGTTAGGGCCCTACAAAGAGCTTAGTGGTGACCCCATCAGTAAAAAAAAACCCGCCAAGTGAGAGTTGGACTCGGGCGGTTAGGGTTCCGTACCTCTCAACGACCTGATACCCTTAAAAACTGATTTAATTTACGAGAGTTTATCAAAAGACATCAACGCCAGTGCGCGAAATATGAATGTTTGCATGTCTTTCTTACGCAGGTACCACCACATATGTCTATGTTTGTCTTATTTTTAGTATTTGTTGCTAAACTTCATAGTATTGATATGAACAAGTTTGACGCTAGTATATATTACCATTTCGAAGATAGAGCAGGAACAAAAACGTTGAAAAAAATGCATGTTTTTTGAGGTTTCTTGTACGGGGACCCCTTTGGTTTTAGACTTTTTTTTGTTTTTAGTATTTGTTGTGATACACCTTTTAGCAATACAATTTCTGAGAAAATTTCAACCGGTTACCTATTACCGTTAAAATGATACAGCCCTGTGACAGACAGACGGACGGACGGACGGACGGATGGAGGTCCCGTTTGGCACCCTTCGGGTACGGAACCCTAATAATTACTCGCAGTGTAGGTACATCTTTTATTGATCATTCATTTTTAACAATTTAAGTACAGGTACTGTAGTTTAATCAGAAACTATTGACTATGCGTATCATAGTTCGCTATAGTTGTAGATAAAAAAATATGGAAAAACCGGCCAAGAGCATGTCGGGCCATGCTCAGTATTATAGGGTTCCTTAAGTAGGTGTAATTACAAACGAATCAAATCGAATATTAATCATGGGCTCATGCTTTGCTAGTTGCTAGTGCACTATGCTTTTTTAGTTTTTGCAATAATCGGCAGCCTTCGCGACTCAGAGCGTGTTGTTAGTAGCGCCATCTATAGCAAATAGAAAGTAACTAAACGAGCATTATTTGCTAACATCGTTTTTCTCTAAGGTCAATGACCTTTGAACTAGGACGTTTTAAGTATTTTTCAGTTTTCTCTCTATAACTCAAAAAAATATTATCACATTATACTCAAAATAATTTTAAAAGAGAGTTTTCACAAAGGTCTATCAATGTGAAAGATTATAACTTTCTACGTTGCATAGTTTAGAAATGGCAGGGGGGGGGACACATTGCAAGCCACTTTGGCGCGCTATATTTCGCAGATGGTACACCTGATAAAAAAGTGGTGTATGAAACATTACCTTCATTTTAGTAGACCTATTCATTGATACCCCACACGAGGGGGTGTAGCAAAAAACATTTTTTCATCTCCATTTCACATGTATGGACGCCACCCCTAAAATACGTAAAAACGATTTTTTTATTCTTTTAAAATTGAGATCTATAAGTAGACTATTTTTTAACAAAATTTCATTTACTTATGTTTATAACTGTAGAAGTTATTAAGCTGTAAAGGATTAGGACAGACGGACAGACGGACAGACGGACAGACGGACAGACGGACGGACATGACGAAACTATAAGGGTTCCTTGTAGGACTTCGGAACCCTAAAAACGGCCACTTTTGGGACTTTTTCTATCTACAACTACAGCGAACTATAATTTACAGAGTTAATACTTCATTTCTGATTAAACTACAGTACCTGTACTACACACTATAACTGCTCATTGCTCGCAGAACAGATAGCCGATTCGGCAGTAAAGTTCTAGAGTGGCGACCGCGTACTGGAAGGCGCAGCGTGGGTAGGCCCCCCACAAGGTGGACCGACGACCTAGCGAAGGTCGCGGGAGTCCGCTGGATGCGGAAGGCGCAGGACCGGTCGTTGTGGCGATGCTTGGGGGAGGCCTATCTCCAGCAGTGGACGTCTTTCGGCTGAAATGATGATGATGATGATGGTCTACAGATTATCATCATCATCATCAATTGTTAAAAACGAATTTTCGATAAATTATGTCCTCAGCGAGTAATTACTTTTTTTACTGATGGGGGCGCCAACCAACTCTTAGTAAGACCTTAAAGAAAAAAAATCATTGCCAAAATCATACTACCGGCGCACCCTACTGTATCTCTCGAGGGAAAAAATGGCCCATTAACGCTCAATATTTTCACCCTTTCCCAACCAAAGTGTTAATAGAATTTATAACACAAAACAAGGATAATGCACTACCCTTTAAGTGTAAAGCTAATATCCACGTTATGGCCTTTGAGGGTTCAAAGAAACCATTCTCACCGTCCTTTCAGCCCTTGGGAGTCATGAAACGTAGGACACTCTATAAACAGCTGGATTAAATCCCTCTTGAGGGATTACTAATTTCAACATCATGCAAATATGAAGCAGAGGCAATTTAAATATCTAAATAATAAATGATTCGGTCTCATTCGTTGGTAGGACCTATCCTCTATGTAATGACAAACTGGACCAGCTCAACGATCCATAACTTGTTAATAATTTACACAAACAGGTAGGTACTTTCTTTCTGGGCAAGTAACGATGTTTTGTATAATAGACATATATGAAATGACGGACGCATGAAACACCGAATTACACCACTGGTATTGTCTCGGATACTTTACGCTACCAACTACATAATAGTAATAGTGGATCACAGACCAACAGAAACAGAACTGAAGAAAAGGTAGTGGACATGGATATGGTTAGAAAGTTATTTAAACCACGTTTTTTAACTGTTATAAAGATCTTTTATCTTTAATGTCAAAATCTTGTCTAGTATTGCCCTGTTTTATCATATACAACTCGTAACCGAAAGGGTATACAACGTGTTATTGGAATAACTCAAAACCTCAGACTCCCCAACTAGTTTTTATTATAATAAATTGATATGGAAAGTAATTATTAACTTTCATTTATTATTGTAGAAGATATTTGTAATTTTTGGTATCATGTTTATTCTAATCGATTCATAGCGCTAGATTCATTCACGAACATGCGACGCTCTCGACGCTACTGTGTCGGGAGGTGAATAACCTCTTAAAATTAAGTTAAGTTTTAATAGTTTTAGGAAACAAATGTTACCCAAAAGTTTCGATTACACTTTTTTACTGGGTCTCGCTCGCCTTTTCGCTCAGCGCCACGTCGCACAGTGGGTCGAAACGATGATTTTAGTGACTTATGGATCAACTTTGTTTTTTCACTTTTTTTTTAATGCGGATCGATAGAGCTCATTAACCTCAATAATAATTGTTCTGGTGCTTTTTTTCCTAAACTTGCTCCTTAGGGTGGAAAAATGCATTTTGTTATTTTTTTGTATGGGGCGGATTAAGTTAAATTAAATTCCTGCTATGTGGCGAGTGATCCCGCTTTGTAACTATATTTTTCTTAAAGCTTGTCCAGTCTACTATCATTTGATGCTTTGAACATTTGCATAAAGTTGCAACACTGCCAAATAAATGGATCGAAAAAATGAAAAAATACATTGAATAAAAAGCTTCATTTTTTATTTTCGGATGTTCTTTTAAGTTATAATTGATATGGAATAGTAAGTCAAAGCACTTAATAATTCACATAATTACTTAAAGACTAACGACAATCACATTTAAAGGTCCCTAATTTGCTTTAATTTACTAAGTACGTATTATTTGAAAATGTGGATCTATTCATTTCTATTATATATTCTATATGAACCATTTGCTAAATCACCCCGACGATCTAGAAAAAGTTAAGCAGTGTTTAAGTGCAAATAAAGCAAACAGTAGTACATATTCACCCGATAAGGCACTGGCTTTATTAGTTTCACTTAAATTAAGTAAGTGGCAATATAAGCCTAAGAGAAGCAGCAAGTGAAAACGGGTCTGATTTATACCCTTCTTATTATAAAATTAAGCAAGCAAAGTCAAAATGTTACCCAGGGAAAGAAGACATAACCATAACTGAACAAGGAGCTGCTATTAAACTGCAAGAATTACTCAACTTGACGGTTTCTAGGCTTTTAGATGTAATTGCTTTGGATTTGGACTCAGCAATAGAGTTACTGCTTATAAGCAAATGGGACTTTGATGGAGCCTCAGGTCAAAGCAATTACAAACAAAAGACTGAGACAGAGTTTGATGAATCCACTATTTTGATGGCCAGTCTAGTTCCTATAAGGCTTCAACAATGTGATGGAACAATTGTTTGGGAAAACGACCGACCATCATCGACTTTCTATTGTCGTCCGATAATGTTTAAATTTACCAAAGACACCAAGACAACAGTGGCAACTATAAAGGGTAACATAACAGAAGAAATAGAAAGACGTCAGCTAACAAGAATCCACCAAGTAGAAGTTAAGCATGAATTGTACCTGACGATGATAGACGGCAAAATAACATCATACGTGGGACACTCAGAAAGTTTTGCGAAACTAAAAAAAATTGTTCTATACGTACATATATTTTTATCAAATCTTTTCAAAGTACTTTCCACCAGCCTCTATACAAAGATTCATGCGCCTAAACCAGTTTTCAAAACACTTTTTCCAGTCCGCCGCAGACACCTCGTTTACAGCCTGCTCGAACGCAGCCAGCGCATCTTCCGGCGACGAAAATTGTATCCCTTTGAGCTGATTTTTTATTTTTGGGAATAAAAAGAAGTCACACGGTGCTAGATCAGGGCTGTAAGGAGGGTGACCCAGGAGTTTGACTGGCGTGCTGTCCAGGAAGTCCCTCGTTTTGAGTGCGGTGTGCGCAGGTGCATTGTCGTGGTGGAGCAGTAGCCCGCGGAGCCCTGTGTTTGGTCGCTTGTTGCTTATAACAGAGAAAACTTCTGGCAAACATTTGGTAGTATACCATTCGGCATTAATGCTTCTTTGATCCCGTAAGGGAATTGATACCAAGTGGCCAGTCAAATTAAAAAAGCTAGCGATCAAAATCTTACCCCCGCTTCTAGATCGCTTCACTTTGGTAGGCGTTGGCTCATTTTGAAACACCCAAACAGTCGACTGGCGCTTGGTTTCTGGGTCGTATTGATAAATCCAGGACTCATCACCTGTAGCGATGTCATAAACACGCCGAGACGAGCCTGCTTCAAATTTGTTAAGCATATCACGGCACCATTCCACCCGGGCCTGCTTCTGAGCATCGGTGAGGTTGTGCGGCACCCAGCGTGATACTATCCTCCTCACGCGAAGATGGCTGTGTAGAATCTCGTGAACGCTTCCCGATCCAATCTTCAATATGTGTTGAATCTCCTGATATGTAATTCGCCTATTGTCTTGGATTAAATTTTTCACTGCTAGCACGTTTTCTTCGGTAACAGCCGTCAAAGGGCGACCGCTTCTTTCGTCATCCCCCAAAGTTGGTCGACCGCGCTTGAATTCGTTATACCAACGATACACGGTTGCCTTGGAAGGGCCTTCATCCATGAATGCCATTTGAAGTCTATCGTACGATTCATCCGGTTTCAGGCGACACTTGAAATCGTATAAAATCATAGCTCTAAAATGTTCCCGGCGCAGATCCATATTTCAGTGAGACACAATACTTTGAATTAACTCGCAAAAAATGTGGAGGGAAATTTTGAAATTGGAACTTACTTATTTTTACTTATAAATAATCATATTTTCGAAAAACATTATAACTGGCCAGTCTCCCATATATAAAAACTTTTTTTCGCAATACTTTCTGAGGGGCCTGGTATTTGTCGGATTCATCTGCAGCTGTCTGTGATATTTGCAAGGCAAAACCGTCAGAGATGAACAATTTAGAGGCACTTTCTCAAAGAGAAAAAAAAACGAGGAAATGTACCAGTATGGTATGTCATCCTTACATGCCTGGATAAGATGCATGGAGTGCTTACTTCATATCGGTAAATATAATTTTATTACTTAATTTTTTTTCATGTTTGTAGTTTCCTGTGAGATTATTTTTAAGTAGCATTTCTTTTTGTTTGCAGCTTATCGTTTGGACTTCGAAAAATGGAGTTGCAAAGGCGATGACAAAGAAAAACTGTCCCTCAGAAAGAGTGCTATACAGCAAGCATTTAAGAAGGAATGCGGTTTACTCATCGATATAGTCAAACAAGGAGTTGACACAACCAATGATGGCAATACTGCCAGAAGGTTTTTCAGGGATGCAGCAACAACAGCCTGCATAACAGGGATTCGTGGAGATTTGATAGAAAGGTTTCACGTGATTCTTCAAACTGTTGCATATGGAGAGCGCGTGGACCTTTCAAAATTTTCTGAATTTTGTAAAGATACGGCAGAATTGTATGTTACCTTGTATCCCTGGTATTATATGCCTTCCAGTGTACATAAATTGTTAGTGCGTGGGAGTGATATAATAAAGAACTTTGGTGTCATACCTATAGGGAAACTGTCAGAAGAGGCAGCGGAAGCTCGAAATAAAGATTTTAGGAAATATAGAGAGAGTCATTCTAGAAAGGTAAGTAGAACGGCGACAAATGAGGATATTATACACAATCTTCTTTTGTCGTCTGATCCAAAGATCACAAGTCTACGGCCTCGATTGGCGAAACAAAATAGAATGGTTCTCTCTCCAAAAGTCAAAGAATTTCTGCTGAGTTTTCCTTCAGAATCCGATTTAGATTTTATTGATGTAGATAATTTACAAGATAGTCATAGCGATAGTGAATAAGATTATTGGCAGATTGTAAGTTTCTTGTTTTTTTTTATTAGTTTGTATGTCATGACTGAAAGGAAATATAGTAAATTTGTTGTTGTATATAGTTAGTTTTAAGTTTTTACCTTTAGTAAATTTGTATTTGCATGTATCTTTACTTACTATTCAGTATTAAATCGAATTTAAAAGATTTTATAAGTTCATTAAATAAACAAATAGAAATTAATAGATCCACATTTACAAATAATACGTACTTAGTAAATTCAAGCAAATTAGGGACCTTTAAATGTGGTTGTCGTTACTCTTTAAGTAATTATGTGAATTATTAAGTGCTTTGACTTACTATTCCATATCAATTATAACTTAAAAGAACATCCGAAAATAAAAAATGAAGCTTTTTATTCAATGTATTTTTTTCATTTTTTCGATCCATTTATTTGGCAGTGTTGCAACTTTATGCAAATGTTCAAAGCATCAAATGATAGTAGACTGGACAAGCTTTAAGAAAAATATAGTTTCAAAGCGGGATCACTCGCCATTTAGCAGGAATTTAATTTAACTTAATCCGCCCCCATACAAAAAAATAACAAAATGCATTTTTCCACCCTAAGGAGCAAGTTTAGGAAAAAAAGCATCAGAACAATTATTATTGAGGTTAATGAGCTCTATCGATCCGCATTAAAAAAAAAGTGAAAAATCAAAGTTGATCCCTAAGTCACTAAAATCATCGTTTCGACCCACTGTGCGTCGTCGTATGAAACTTTTAGACTCGGCATGGTATGAAAATATTTTTTTGGTAAAAATTAACTTATGTTAAAAAGATTTGTAATGGATTCTACTCTCGATTCTAAACAAACGAGTTTTTAAGGTTTTGAGTTAATTCAATAACATGTTGTATATACATATACAAATATCCAAAAGAGTACATCTGGTATAGAATCTTACTAATATTATAAATGTGAAAGTTTGTGAACACGTTGGGATGTTTGGATATTTGGATATTTGTTATTCACCATCATCATCATAATTTCAGCCGAAAGACGTCCACTGCTGGACATAGATCCGGTTTGTTACTCAATCACGCTGTAATGGCTGGACGGATTTAGATCAAATTTGGCATACATATAGAACATAACCCGGATTAACATATAGGCTACTTTTATCCCGGAAAGATAAACTAAAGCATTTCTGTGATAAGCCGAATTAAACGCGGGCGAAGCCGTAGCATTCAGCTCGTCTCAAAATAAATTACTCAAAGAAATTATGCCAATTTTTTTTTTTTTTCAGAAGTTTTTTAATTATTTAAATCATAACAAACGTGTCACAGCATTACAAGGGTAATCTTTTCACGTCACTTGCTAATATTAAAATATAGGTGCTAGTGATGTGTAAATTTCAATTTGAAATGTTTGGTTTAATTATTGAAATTTCTACTATGTTACTAATATTTAGAAATCACTGTAATTCCTAAAATGTACTTAATAAAGTTCTTAATTATGTGCACCTACCGCATGTCATTTTGTTGTGGCAATTAATCATTTTTCTTTCTTTTTTTCTTATTTCATAAACATAGCATCACGCCTGTATTTCCCTGAAGGGGTAGGCAGAGGTGCAATAGTACACCCACATGTTCTTATTTCATATAGGATTTAAAACCCTTGCCATATAATTTGTTATCATCCAAAGAAGCCGTGCACTCGATATGTACATACCCTTTCCGTCACACGTTGTATAGTGGGTCTGCTCATCACACAGAAACACCCAGACCCTCAAAAAACAAAACTGTTGTAGATACCGAATAAAGTTGTTAGAATTGAAACCGCATAACCAGTACTGTGGAAAATTAACGAGGAAACTAATTGGCCGGCTACTGCGTCAAACGTATTGTCACAGCCGTTTTAGGTCAAATATCGAGGCCAATTATCGTAATTAAAACCGGCCAAGAGCATGTCGGGCCATGCTCAGTATTATAGTGTTCCTTAGGTAGGTCTAATTACAAACGAATCAATTCGAATATTAATCATTGCTATTTTAGTTTTTGCAAACAGCGCCACCTAGCGCTAAATTTAAGAAGCTAAATTTAAGAAATGTGTCATATCAATATAACACAAAGTTTCTTATTGTGATTTTTTAAATAGAAAGTAACTAAAGGAGCATTATTTGCTAGGATCATTTTTCTCTAAGGTCAAAGACTTATGAACTAGGACGTCTTAAGTATTTTTCAGTTTTCTCACTATAACTCAAAAATTTATAATCATATTATACTAGAAATAATTTTAAAAGAGAGTTTTAATAAAAGTCTATAAACATGGTAGATTACGAGTTTCTACGTTGCATAGTTTGGAAATGGCAGGGGGGGGGGACACATTGTAAGCCACTTTGGTGGGCTATATTTCACAGATGGTACACCTGATAAAAAAGTGATGTATGAAACAATACCTTCATTTTAGTAGTCCTATTCAATGATACCCCTACCGAGGGGGTGCAGCGAAAAAAAATGTTTCATCCCCATTTCACATGTATGGGCGCCACCCCTAAAATACGTTATTAAGATATTTTTATTCTTTTAAAATTGAGATCTATATCTAAACCATTAAAAAAAAAACATTTACTTATGTTTATAACTGTAGAAGTTATTAAGCTGTATGGATTAGGACACACGGACAGACGGACAGACGGATAGACGGACAGACAGACAGACGGACAAACGGACGGACATGATGAAACTATAGGTTGTAGGACTACGGAACCCAAAAACGATCAAAATATAGTTCCAAACCAATTTCAATGCTTTCAATCTCAATTTTCTGACAGTAGACGTTTCTGATTGCTGTTTTTTGGTGACAATAATGACCAATGTGTCACAAAGAAACGGCAAACAGGATTATCTACTCTCAGGAGATTGAGATTAGTTTGGTACTATACAAGATGTTGATCTGTAATCGTGCCATATTTCTAGAGCAAATGATAAATAATGAGCTTAGTCACCTAAAAATACTTAAAAAATTCTACAATTATTTAATACCCAAATTTTCACTTAGAAACACAGCGAGGGTTCGAGAATAAATCCCGAACGACTCTGAAAATAATTTATCGGTGAAATTGCCAAATTGAAATTTGCATTTTTTTTGGTTGTTTCGCACGCATCGTTTTTGTGTCGCACGCGACACACAGGGTGACTTTGTTTGTTTACAAATAGGTATTTAAATAAATAAATGAAAATTGTTAATGATTTTTTTATTGATTCGTGTTCAGTATCAGTGGTAGAGTCACCTTCTTAAATATAGCACAAATACAGATCAACATGTTGTATTTTGAACGTTACGCGCTCATTACGAGAATCGGCCTTCAGAAGGCCAGTCAGTCAGTCTTTCAGTCGCTCGCTGATAATCTCTCTGGTTGCTACTACCAAAGCTGGAGGCTATCGGTACCCTAGCAAAATGTGGATGATTTTCGAAGATAAAAGGATGCAAAGGTATAATATTTAAGTAATCGTTGGGTGCAAAACTAAACATAAAAATCACAATAGACGCGATTGAAGAAAGAAATACGCAGTGGAAGGAAATTGTTACTAGAGCCACCACCTTCTTGTCCATACAAAAAGAGCCAACGTTTTTCTACCCCAAAAATGCTATACGATTTCTATATTTTTTGTAGAAGTTCTATGATTGATGCTAAATGATAAATGCTAATTTCTGTTAAAACCGTATATTGACAGTATACACAGAATAAATTGATAAAGGGGCGAGGGAGCACGCGCGACGACGTTCGTTGCGGTCTAATGACGTACTGATTCGATATTAAGGTCGATTTGTGTAAATTGTGTAAGGTGATGATTAGGCTAAAATATACTGTAGGTATAGTTCGCCGTACATGCTCCCGGGCGAAAATGTTACAAATTTTTCAAAAAACAATGAAAACAAACAATCATTTTAAAATCAAACAATTTCTTCCCTGTAATTATTTCGATTTTTCGGTATAGGGGAAGTTGCTCTAACTTGTTTACTATTTAAACTATAAGTGCTAGCTACTAATTTCACTTCACTAGGCTGACGGTCAGCCATGCTCTGCTTTCGCGTAAACTTCACTTTGTTTACTTCACTAGGATCCACGTCACTTGGTTGTTGTTCAACCGTGCTGGTCTTTCGCGCAAACATTACTGTAGGCACTGTAGGTACTGCTATCCGGGTAAGGTCCCTGGTGGAAGCCCTTCTCCTCCTCCACAGGAACGCTGCTGCTGCTATTATTGCTGCACCAAGCAAACCATAGCATATGGCGTACTGGTGAACGTCATGTGTTGATAAATTCAAGTCGAAATCATTTGACGTATTCGCTGTAGAAGTTTTCAGTTGTTTTAATTGTTTTCCGATGTCTTCTAGGGTATTGTTTAATGGATCCACAGATTCCATGAAGTGCGATAGTGATATGTTAATTAAATGATTGAGCTCTGTGATCTGTGGGGTTTCTATGTCAGGGTTAGAATGTATGGTGTTTCCTGAGTGCGAGTGTGGGTATAGAGCAAAGTCCTTGCCTTTGATAATACATTTAGATTCCAGACTAATTATGCCGGCTCCAGTCACTTGCTTGTAGGTTGCTTGATCTGAACAGATAATCCTTAATGAGTAAGTATTACAACAAAAATATAAATACTTGGACAGGTCGTTCAATTTAATCCACATGTCCTTGCACCGCGACTTACTGACTATGCATTGATTGATAGTATGATTGATTTTGCAAAACTTCTCGTCGATAGGAAGATAGTTGACTGGCTGATCGATTTGGCATAAATATGACTTTTCGGTGTGTAAACAAAGTTGAAGCTCCATAAATGATATTGTTAAGTAAGCATCTTTTCTTAAATTTATTGCTACGAACTCTGCAATCGGGGAAACGTTGAGCATGTCAGTTCCAACTTGGTGAGGAACTTGCAAGATTTTGTAAATCTTGTAATTATCTCTACTAGATAATGGGAATATTATTTCGAATATGACATAGTCTGTCATTACTCTTGCTTTGACTCTCAGCATGCTATAAATTGATTTGAGGTCAGACTGTATGTTTTCGACTGGTAAGGTCACATCCTTTCTCAGTTGTCCCGAAATAAGTTGTAATTCTTTCTTTAGCTGATCTGGTGTCAATAAATGAGAGTTAAATTTACCATGATAAACGTCTGTGATGGTGTCCAATAAAGTATCCTGAATCCTTTTCAGATTTTGAAGTAAATTGACTGCTGTTAATGCTGATAAAGTAAAATCTTGAATTTCACTTATCCTTTCCACGTTTTCTTTAATTGTGTTAGTTGCTCGATCTAACTCGTTTAAATGCTTATTGATTGTTTTGTGTTGAATTTGTATATTTTTTTCAGTCCTTTTCAGCACATTGTATTCAGCCTCGACGATAGATGTTTGGTTTTCAAGTAGGTATGAAAGATGGTGCTCGTTTTGTTGGATAAGTTGAATATCCTTTTTATACTGTTCCGCGAAACCTTGATCCAATACGCCGAATAGGGCATTCGCTACGTAACCTACTCCGTTGATAAGGCCGCGACGCTGTCTGGCGTGCGCATCAAAATGCTGATTCAGCAATAGCCGGTTGTAATGTTGCAGTTCAGAGTACTCGTGCTGTAATTGGAGTAATATCATACTGCACCGACTTGTTTCTGATAGTGTGCTACATGTTTTATCTAAATAACTCAAAAATTTGGTTGTTGTTGTCATGCCATCCCAATACGGAGACATATTATAATAAACTATGAGAGTCCACTTGTCTCTGACAACCTGCATGTTATCAATTGAATCAAAATATAGCGAAATATTGCTAGGTAATGTTGATACGCTAAATCTTGCTTGAGACGTCGTAAACAATGACATGAAAAAAATTAAGGAAATTGCTATTGATGCAAACATTGACCTTGGTTTGCTTGTTTGCTTTGTTTCTTCTTCTTCTTCCATTCTAACCTTTTCTTCGCTGTTAGGTGAAATCGGTAATACAGATAATTTCACAACAGGTCTTTTTATGATTCCATTTTTAGTTTTTAATGATACGACCCGAACGAAACCGTCCTGACCAGGATGCAGTTCTACCACTCTACCCATCATCCATTTACCTGTCGGCAGATTGTCGTCCTGTATTGTTACTAACTGTCCAACTTTCATGTTTTCTTGAGTTTTAACCCATTTAGATCGCACTGATAGCTGTGTTAAATATTCAGATTTCCATTTCTTCCATATATCATGCGAAATCTTTGCTGATAGAGTCCACCTAGTGCGTGCATCTTGTTCCGTTTCAATAATTGATATTCCAGGCCTTCCATTCAGGAAATGAGCCGGGGTGAGGACTTCCAGGTCATCGATGTCTTCTGATAACGCACACAGGGGTCTGGAGTTCAAACATGACTCCAGTTGGGCTAAGATAGTTGTGTATTCCTCAAAAGTCAGCTTTTGCTCGCCAACTACTCTCTTGAGGTGATGTTTCAAGCTTCTAACTGCTCTCTCCCACAATCCTCCGGCACTTGGCCAAGATGGGGCGTTAAAATGCCATTCTATGTTTAAATCTGTCAATTCAGCTAGTAAATTAACATCAAAAATCTTTTGTAGGTCATGAAATTGTTCTTGCAGGACTCGGTTAGCCCCTACAAAGTTGGTTCCGTTGTCATTATAGATGTGACGCGGAGCCCCCCTTCTGGCTGCCATTCGACGTAGCGCAGCTAGGAACGCGGAACTGGTCAAATCTGACACGAGCTCCAGATGTACAGCTCTCGTCACCATACACACAAATAATGCTATATAGCCCTTTGTTGTTTTTATTCCACGTCCTTTATTGCTTTTGACCTCAACGTAGCCGGTGTAATCTACGCCAGTATGGTAGAAGGGGTGGGCGGGATTGCTTCTGGCTTCTGGCAGATCTCCCATTAACTGATGCTGCATCTTAGGTGTATGCTTCCTACAAGGAACGCAATTTCTAACTTCCTTTTTTACTGCTTTATTTCCACCCAGTATCCAATATTTCAGCCTGAGATTTGCCAGTGTCAAGCGGGGTCCACCATGGTAGGTAAGTTGATGCGCCTGATTGATCAGCAAAATAGTTAAACGACTGCTATGCGGAATTATCGCTGGATGCTTCATTTCCATACCTATATTTGCTTTGCCCAACCGTCCACCTACCCGTAAGATTCCCTCTCGATCGATAAATGGATTTAATCTTAATAGATTACTCTTACTGCTTATTTGATCATGCTTTTTTAAATGTTCAATATCGTCCAAAAATATTGTTCTTTGTACATGTTTAATAATTAATAATTTTGCATTCTGCAATTCACGTAATGTGAGATATGAAGGCAACGACTTGTGTTTAGCCGACGCTGCGTTATTCGTTAATTGTATTGTTTTTGTAGCTCGTAATAACCATGCTACAATTTTGATAATTTTTAAAATTGAACTGTGTTTCTCTAACAGTTTCATGATAATGCTCTCCGAATCTCTATTTTGAGTGGTAACATTTGCTTGTTGCTGATTATGTCTTGCTTTCAATTCTTGGTCTGTTGTAACAACTTTTTGTTTTGACGGTGCCGAATTTTCATCGAATGATTTCAATGAGTGTGGCCCTTGCCACCACAAACTGTGATTTTTTAATTGAGAGGCCAAGATACCCCTACTTGCTGCGTCCGCTGGATTTTCTTCTGACTTAACGTAGCGCCAGCAATCTGGTTTAATTACGTCAGATATGCTTTTTGTTCTGTTCGCTACGAAAGTTTTCCAGCGCCCTGGATCACCCTGCAACCAGCCCAAGACGACCATCGAGTCTGTCCACCCAAACACGCGTACTTTTTGCTCTCCCAAACAGTCGATCACTTTTTTCATCAATCTTCCTAGTAAATGTGCTCCAGATAACTCCAATCTCGGCAAGGATACACTTTTCGAAATCGGGACTAATCGAGATTTGGCAACAACTAATACTATCGAAGTTTGATTTTGTTTCATAATACGCGCGTAAATAACTGCGGCATAAGCTTTTGTCGATGCGTCACAGTAGCCGTGCAGTTCGATGACGTCATTTGGTTGATAACCAATCCATCGCGGGATTTTACATTCATTAATGTTTTCTATGTCTGCTCGTAATGTATCCCATTCCTTGCTGATGCTTTCTGGAACTTCTTCATCCCAGTGCTTGATATCTATCCATAGTTTTTGGAATAGTAGTTTGAGCTTAGTTGACACAGGAGTGATCCACCCCAAAGGGTCGAATAATTTTGATATTTCAGCCAAAAGTATTCGCTTCGTCAGTTTTGTGTCTAGTTTTGCTAAATTATATTTAAAAGTAAATTGATCATCCTCCGAATTCCAACGTAAGCCCAATGTTTTTGATGTGTTTTCGGATTTAAGATTAAATATCATTTCTCCGTCGCTTTCGTTGATGTCAGTATTTGCTAGGAGTTCTGAATGAGTTGCCGACCATTTTCGTAATGTGAACCCCCCTGACTTTAATAACTTATTTAAATCAGTTATAAGTTGCTGACCTTTTTCTATAGAATGAGAACCATGAATTAAGTCATCTACGTAAAATGATTCTTCTAAGACCTTGGAGGCTTCCGGATATGTATGCTGCTCATCCTTCGCCAATTGTCGCAAGGTCATCATTGCTAAAAAGGGTGCTGACTTAGTCCCATAGGTGACTGTAGTCAGTTGAAATGTTTTAATGGGTTGATTTGGTGAATCTCTCCATACAATCTGCTGATACTGCTGATCTGTTTTGCTAACCATAATTTGTCTGTACATTTTTTCGATGTCAGCTGTGTACGCATACCGATATTGACGCCATTTGATAATTAATCCTTGTAGATCTTGCTGCAAATTAGGTCCTTTAAACATCAAGTCATTTACACTGTACCCACTAGACGTCATTGCGGACGCGTTGAATACGACACGAAGCTTAGTTGTCACTGATTCAGCTCGTTGCACTGCATGGTGCGGTAGGTAACAAGATATTGTTTGATTGTTGTTACATTGACTCGGTACCATATGACCTAAAGCTCGGTATTCATGGATAAATAATTTATATTGCTCTGCTAATTTGGGTTGCTTATAAAATTTTCGTTCCAGGCTTTGGAACTGTGCTATGGCCATTTCTTTGGTTGATCCCAACTTCTCGTTGACATCTGATTTGAGAGGTAGTTTCACTTCATAACGTCCATCTGTTAGTCGCTTTGTGGTTGACAAATAATAATTAACGCATTCCTGGTCTTCTGATGATAAGTCAGACTCTTCGTTAATATCTTCAATCTCCCAAAATCGCTGGATGTCCTGAATGTTGTTCAACACGACATTGCATCGATATGACGTCATTTCCCCACCTCCGTATATAATCCATCCCAGCTGAGTTTGCTGTACTACTGGTTGGGAAGGATTCTCTCCTCTGATCAATCCTGACAACAATATGATACCATGGACATTGGCACTCAGTAATAGATCTACCGGGCGGCTGGAGTAAAATTCGGGATCTGCTAACTTCAAATTTTCGATATGAGACCAGTTCGGTTGATCAAATGATTTGCTAGGCAAGTGTCCAAGTAAGCTATTCATAATAAGCACGTCCGTACTAAATGAAAAATCGTTATAGTTTGATTTACAGTGAATAGTCAGCTTTCCTTTACAATTGTTTTGCTGCTCTCCGATGCCCATGACGACACCATTGCATCGTGATTTTTGCAAGCCTAATTTTTTCACTGCACCCTCTTTGATTAGAGACACTTGCGAGCCTGAGTCTATCAAGGCTCTTAAAATCTGATGTGATCCATCAACAGCTACGACCTTGATCAACGCTGTTGCCAGCATTACTTCATTAGTTTTCAAGTCATTCCCTGCGACATGGGATGAAATAGATGTGCTAGGATTTTCATTATTTTGATGTAGGTTCGTTATAGCAGCGTTGTTCACTGGTGATGACCTCGTTTTTGTACAAGCGTCATGCTAAATTGAATTGTGCATTCCGTCGCATTTGCGACAACGTTTGGTGGAAATGCACTGCTGTCCATTATGATCAAATAAGCAATTCACGCATAGTTTTAATTTCGCAACTGTTTTTAACTTCTTTTCATTAGTCAACTCTAAAAATTTTTTGCACATATATAGGCCGTGTTGTTGACCGCAAAAAAGACATTTAAATGGTGATGACACGTGTAATGCTTTAGAGAATGACTTTAAATTGTTGTTACTATGCTGATTACTGTAGTTGCTATGTTGATTTTTCGTACCAGAATTTTTGATATCGTTATTGAATTTTTGTGTAGAATGCTCCTGCTTTCTTCGTGAAGTTTCTAGACTTGTAAACTTGCTTTCTAAGTAGTTGAGAAACTCTTGTAACACTGGTAACTCTCTAGCATTCTTTAAGGACTCAATGTAGTCCCCAAATGTTTCGCTATCCAACTTTTGTGACAGTAAGTGCACTAAAAGTGGATCCCATGTGCTGATATCGACACCCAAATTTTTTATGGCGTGAATGCTTTCTAGTGTGACGTCATGCAATTTTTTAATTTGAATTAAAGATTGCTGCTGCATGCTAGGTAAACTTAATAAAGTGTTGATGATAGACGAAAAAATCAGTTTTTTATTATTGTACCGATGATTTAACAGTTCCCAACATGTGTTATAGTTGTCTGTGCTTATCGGAAGATGCTGAATGATTTTTTCTGCTTCGCCTCGCAATTTTCCTTTAAGAAATTGCATCTTTTGTGCATTTGACAAGGAAAGATTGTTATGTATAGCCTCATTAAATAAATCCTTGAATGAGTACCACTGATGGTATTTGCCTGTAAATACAGGAATATCCATTTTTGGAGTGCTCTGCTCTCTGTGCGACACCGACCAGAGTTTCTTGTTAATGGATTTTTTGAGGCTGATAAATGTTTTCTCATTCTCATTATACACCAGATCATATTCCTCATCTTCTCCACACATTTCGCCATCGATTTCCCAGTGGAGTATATCGACCTGTTTCCATTTTGAATGTAACGTTTTGAGAGCATCTTCCAACTCCCATTTTTCATTAATGGAATCCAGAACAACGTTACTAACGGCTCTCTTGAAAGCCTTGATATTCGCCGCTTGCTTGCGGATCATGTCATCTAACTTGCTCGTTGAACCCCGTGACTCCATCACTATTCTGGTGCTTGGACCTGGTTCTGCTTGCTCTTGTTGTTGCTCCTCCATTCTTGCTTGAGCACGCCTCATTGTTGCTGGAGGAGTATTTTTATCTGCTACTTCTAAACTCTGATCGTGGATCAATGTTTTAATGCTGATGTAAAGTGCACTGATCACTTCATGCTCGGAATTCTGAAAATATGGATGTTCTTTGACCCCATACGCACAGATCCTCATGTGATTATTCTGATAATCTAGCCAATAGCTTTCCAGTAATTCCAAACGACGTTTGAAATAGTCTGCTGTTTTTCTATCGGCTCCATCCTTTTTCAGGTTTATTTTTAATTTTTTCATTGCATCACTAATCTCACACTGCGAATCGTAAAGACTTTCCATTTTGCTAGTTGATATGATTTGTTAAAATCAAGGTTATGTTAATGTAAAAAAAGGAAAGATCTTACTCGAATTCTCCGTTGCTTACGGCTGTTTGCTGTATGATATGGTGTGCGGAAACAGATCTGCAGTTGATACTGTTTCCTTGCTGATGGCGACGTGCTGTTGCTGACGTCTTGCTCTGTTATGCTTTTTGATACTGCTTCGATGAGAACTGCTGTCCCCACACTGCTGGTAATTCACTGAACGAGTTCCTACACCAGTTTCTGGTCTGATTTGACACTAGTCTTCTCCTTCCGGATGGAGGACTTTCAAAAACTCGCGAGGTCCCGCTCTGTTGCTCGAAGGACCATGTAGAAGTTCTATGATTGATGCTAAATGATAAATGCTAATTTCTGTTAAAACCGTATATTGACAGTATACACAGAATAAATTGATAAAGGGGCGAGGGAGCACGCGCGACGACGTTCGTTGCGGTCTAATGACGTACTGATTCGATATTAAGGTCGATTTGTGTAAATTGTGTAAGGTGATGATTAGGCTAAAATATACTGTAGGTATAGTTCGCCGTACATTTTTTGTATATGTTATTTAACTCCGAAAAACTATGCGTGTATGTTTAATTTTTTTGATATTTCGCTATGTGTTCGTAATTGTAGTAACCATAATTAACGACATTTTTGCGTTTAAATTAAGACGAAGAAAAGTAGTTTTTACCAAAAAAATATTTCGAAAAATCGAAACATGTCAGCGAAGACTTTTTATTTATTTATCATTTAGCCAAGCGATAGACACCAAATAAAAGATTTTGTCAATATTTAGAAGGTGAAAACAGTTTTCCCCCGAAATGCAAATTTCATCCAAAAAGTAGGTAAAAAAGCCAATGTATGAATGAATGTAGCTAAAATCTTGCGGGAGAAAGTTCCTCTTAAGTAAACTATTAAATTTGTTATTCAGTATTCTGCGTGGCGAACCCTAGCTTAAGCCGAGAATAATAACGCCAGGCAGAAGGATATTCTGCCTCTTTATTTCTATACCTTTATACAAACTTAGTCGGAAAGGGCTACCTAATACAAAAGGGTATTAAAATACCAAGTGAATAGATTATTTTTATTCTAAAGTGTTATTCAAAAATCGAAAGTTTTAGAAAAGTTGCTGTTCAAAGATTTCTTAAGAGGAAATGTGGGCGGAGAGGCCTTTGAAAATAAGGTATTTGAAGAAACTATCGCTGTCGCTCTTCGATGCTCGGCCTCAAAGCAGTGCGATAAAGACAACTGCAGCTCCGACCGAATAGCCTACAGTAAAAAGTCGTTTGGCTCTGGACTATTTTTTCCTCCGAAATTAAATCAATTTAGAAGATATTTCATAAACTGATTAAGAAAGATATTTACTGTGCCCCTATTTTTTTCTATTTTCATTAATAGTTGTCAAATTTGAACACCAGGCCTCTGTTGACAGCGGTCAATTTTCAGCATTTTTGAGTGCTCTAGTGCTTATAGAAATAATTTATCAACAAAACGGAAAACGTAGGGACATATAAGTAGTTGATATTTATTTTGCTGTAAAAAATCATTGCCCTAGGGTCATAAACCAGAAAGAAAACAGGCGAGAGCGTATGTCTGTACGGATGTATGAACCCACGACATCGTGATCAGCAGTCCGACACTCGAACCACTAGACCACAGACGTCGTCGTCGTATTATTATTATAATGCAACCCTATCTACGAATAATAAAAGGATTAATGCCACGTAGCACCACTCAAGCACACCTTACAGAAGCCAAGCTCTCTACACAACAAGGCCAGCGCGGCGCTCTGCTGCGACGCCACCGTGCCGCGCCGTCACAAGTCGGTTCTTACTTACCACATCTGAGCGTACGTGAACCGGTGAATGTCACGCACACATCGCCGCTCTGTGTGAGTATAGCTGGCCGCTTGTATGCAGCTTGGCTTCTATATGGATTTTTATTAATGTGACTCAAGTTTAGTTTTTTAAATTCTAATCTCACACAAATTTACGCATATTATTACTTGCATTCTGCTGAAAAATATCACCACTAGCTCCATCCATCCAATCGAGAATGTAGTTTTTATCTTTTTTTATCATCGTCATAATTTCAGCTTTTTTTGTTGGTTATTATGGTTAAATTCAGTACTTTAGCGGATCGTGAATAGATCCTTAAGGTCCAGGCAGATCAGCTCTATCAGTTTTTGTGCATCAAGCAGTCCCTGCACAACAGTTTCACATGTAGGTAATATCTTGATTGAAAATATACAACGTGTATCAGAAATGCGTGGTCATATTTGAAGAGCTTATTCAGGGGATGCTATCGATCAACTTTTACTATGGGACCAACCCTGAAATAGCGAAACAAAATCTGCTGATCCTTAGATTTTGTCGAGTGACATCGATGATTTAGTCGGGAACAGCTGATATTTTTTTCGCGATTTCAAGTTTGGTGCCATAGTAAAAGATGTTCTATGCTATGCCCTGAATGAGCTCTTCAAATATGACCATGCATTTTTGATACACGTTGTATAGCAATCGATTTTCCTCGTGATACTGAACAAACTAGTTTCTCAAATTTGGATAGCAAAATGTAACGTTGTATAATTAAGTTGTAACTACTGTTGCACGTCAAACCCTTAGTATAATACGTTATTTGTATTTACAAAAAAAAGTATTTACGTAATTTATCCATTGTCTAGTACTCATTGTTAAAACTCTGCTTAGTTTGGGACTAGATGGTGCTGTCTCTGTGAGAAATCTCCCAAATATTTATTTCTTTATTTAACGTCAAACCTAAAACACGACAAATCCTTATTACTTCTCAGGCTATGGATCGAGTCTGACGTTGTAAATAAAATGTTCTAATTTTTTAACGAAGTGGTCTGTCATATTATAACAAAAACAGTAATGTTTGTGAATAACAGAAGAATTTACGGAAAATCCAAAAGAAAACAAGATACCTATAACTTTCCGTAGATAAAATTATGTATTTATGAAGACTCACTAATCATACATGACATTGAAACAATGACAAAAAGAAGACGTATTTAGTTAGTCTCTTTTACTGTCAATATATTTCGCCAATCTATTCCTACTTTTGTTCTTTCTAAGCTCAGGACGCCGCCATATATCAAAGCACACACTTGGGTACATTAATCGTCACTACGGACGCGACGTTGAGTTATTGCCTTTACTTTGTACACAGTGTCTCCTTACTACCTAAGAATGCTTAGATAGAACAACTATATTTTGTAGAAGACAGTAACTTCTTTTTATGTCATATTAAACTGTAGTTCCTTCTAATAAAGCAGCTGGGATCGGGACTAAAAACAAAAGCACAGTTTAATCATCAGGTCAAAAGAAAGACAGGCAAAGGAGAAGTGTGGTGAGCACATTACCCACGCAGCAGCCTCGCTACGAATCTTGCAAACTTTTTTTTTGCCGTGGGGTTTTTTTTTCCTTTTCGACGCACTCCGCCCGGGGATGGCAGTGCCAGTGTCGGACTCTTACCGACTAAACTGCCACGGTGTTCCTTTAACTACCTTTGGCCAGGAGCGTGGGAAACCTCTGTATTCGCCACCATCCTGACAGATCCCGGTCCACCACTAACACGTCAACTGGACCCTTCCCGGTGGCACATACGGAACGCTCACCATCTAACGGACCCTACCATGACGGTGATGACACGCCGATGTCACAGCCACGGCAGATTTTCCAGCTACGCTAGGCAGCAGACTACCCCGAATCCGCCACTCGCAAGCCCTATTCTCTCGTATTTTTTATAGAAGTTTTCTTCCTCATCCCTCTTCCGATCGATCCTGATCGACAGACAGACAGGCATCAATGCAAGCCAAACAAAAGTTCGAGCTTAAATGTTCAGTTTCAGGAACAGAGAAATGAAAATAGTGGACTGTAGGTAACATAATTAAAAGTTATAGACACTTTACTTATATTAATATAAATGCAAGTGTGTTGCAAGTGTGTTTTTGTGAAGATCAGTGTTTTTCAAACTGTGGGTTGCAACCCGCTGGGGGGTCACTAACACTGTACAGAGGGGTCACAGTAACTTACAAATTAAAAGTTTTATTGTCCTTAATATTATGTTTATTAAAAATCCTTACTACCACCGCCACGGCGCCGGGCGCCGTTGCCGCAAAGGGGGTCGCGAGTATTTCTTTTACTAAAGGGGGTCGCTATGGAAAAGATTGAAAAACACTGGACGTCTAGATTAATCTAAACATAAAATACCTTCATATCGTACCGTTATTTAAATATCGCAGTTAATAATCCCTAACGAACAACGAACAAAACTTTAAAACTCCAAATATTATAAACAAGATTTATCGACACCAGCCTTTTCAATCTGTAATTTATTTCCAACAGTCTTAATTATTTCCAAAGTAATTAATAGCTTAATATTTTCCCTTTACTTGTTTATTTTGTCACCTTGAGGCGGATTAAGATGGGATTATTATCTACCAATAGAAAACATTTTTTTCTGAAGTATATTAGTATTCGTAGGATTTTAGATTATACCAGGCCCCTCAGAAAGTATTGCGAAAAAAAGTTTTTATATATGGGAGACTGGCCAGTTATAATGTTTTTCGAAAATATGATTATTTATAAGTAAAAATAAGTAAGTTCCAATTTCAAAATTTCCCTCCACATTTTTTGCGAGTTAATTCAAAGTATTGTGTCTCACTTAAATATGGATCTGCGCCGGGAACATTTTAGAGCTATGATTTTATACGATTTCAAGTGTCGCCTGAAACCGGATGAATCGTACGATAGACTTCAAATGGCATTCATGGATGAAGGCCCTTCCAAGGCAACCGTGTATCGTTGGTATAACGAATTCAAGCGCGGTCGACCAACTTTGGGGGATGACGAAAGAAGCGGTCGCCCTTTGACGGCTGTTACCGAAGAAAACGTGCTAGCAGTGAAAAATTTAATCCAAGACAATAGGCGAATTACATATCAGGAGATTCAACACATATTGAAGATTGGATCGGGAAGCGTTCACGAGATTCTACACAGCCATCTTCGCGTGAGGAGGATAGTATCACGCTGGGTGCCGCACAACCTCACCGATGCTCAGAAGCAGCCCCGGGTGGAATGGTGCCGTGATATGCTTAACAAATTTGAAGCAGGCTCGTCTCGGCGTGTTTACGACATCGTTACAGGTGATGAGTCCTGGATTTATCAATACGACCCAGAAACCAAGCGCCAGTCGACTGTTTGGGTGTTTCAAAATGAGCCAACGCCTACCAAAGTGAAGCGATCTAGAAGCGGGGGTAAGATTTTGATCGCTAGCTTTTTTAATTTGACTGGCCACTTGGTATCAATTCCCTTACGGGATCAAAGAAGCATTAATGCCGAATGGTATACTACCAAATGTTTGCCAGAAGTTTTCTCTGTTATAAGCAACAAGCGACCAAACACAGGGCTCCGCGGGCTACTGCTCCACCACGACAATGCACCTGCGCACACCGCACTCAAAACGAGGGACTTCCTGGACAGCACGCCAGTCAAACTCCTGGGTCACCCTCCTTACAGCCCTGATCTAGCACCGTGTGACTTCTTTTTATTCCCAAAAATAAAAAATCAGCTCAAAGGGATACAATTTTCGTCGCCGGAAGATGCGCTGGCTGCGTTCGAGCAGGCTGTAAACGAGGTGTCTGCGGCGGACTGGAAAAAGTGTTTTGAAAACTGGTTTAGGCGCATGAATCTTTGTATAGAGGCTGGTGGAAAGTACTTTGAAAAGATTTGATAAAAATATATGTACGTATAGAACAATTTTTTTTAGTTTCGCAAAACTTTCTGAGTGTCCCACGTACTTACGATATAATAGACTTAATTGACATTACCAAATATTTATCATTAGCGCAAAAACCAACAGCTTAATCATGTATTAATCGAGTCACTTTTTATGGTTACGTACCTAAAGGGTGCCAAACGGGACACTATTACTCTCGCTACGCTGTCCGTCCGTCCGTCCGTCTGTCTGTCTGTCTGTCTGTCCCAAGGTCCGTCTGTCCGTCTGTCCGTCTGTCTGCATCTTTTGAACGGTAATAGGTATATGCTTGAAATTTTCTCAGACTATGTGTCGCTGTAATCTCTATCTCAACAAATACCAACCAAAGGGGTCCCCATACAAGAAACCTCAAAAAACATTTTTTTAACGTTTTTGATTCTGCTCTATCTTCTAAACGGTTATACATACCAGCGTCAAACTTGGTCTGATTATAATGTATACTATGTTATTTAGCAATAAATACAAAAAAAATTGCAAACATAGACATACCTGCGTAACCTGATGGTATCTACCTGCGTAAGAGAGATGCAAAAATTCATATTTCACGCACGGTGCGTTGGTCTTTTGATGAACTCTCATAAATTTAATCAGTTTCTATGGGGTATCAGGCCGTCAGTCCATCTTCTGGTGGGCTACCCACGCTGCGCGTTCCAGTGCGGGGTCGCCACTCCAAAGCTTTACGGCCCTATCGGCCATTCGTTCTGCGAGCCATGAATGATGGAGCCATCCATGTGCCCCACCCACTGCCACTTAAGTTTGGTATTCTTCGGGCTATGTCGGTTAACTTCGTTCTCTAATATTATCTACTATCTGTAATAATGACGATTTACAGATGATTAAACGCTATTGTTCACAGTCTAATAAAGAGATAAATATCCAGTGTTGCCAGATATAGATGAATATTTCTCAGAAAATTATGATAGAACTGTTTGAATAGAGTTTTGTATAAATAAAGTCCGTTATTAAAAACATACTCCTTTTGAAAAAAAAAACATAATCTTCTAAAAAAACTTCATTTATATCTAGCAACCCTGGATACTTATACCTATCTTTGTTAGTCGGTACGATACGATATTATTCATCTTCTATGATACTTACGCATTGAGTAGCGGGTGTCATACTGGTGGGTATAGAGTAATAAGACATTCTAAGCATGGGCTTGGAATTACCTATACCATATACCTATAGAGATACATCATAAACCACACGGCATACCTACCAGCAATTTATTGAACAAAACCGTAACTCGTAAATTGTTATCAACAACATATCGAGACTCCTCTAATAGAAATTGTTTAGTAAGTTATATAGATAGATAGGGTGACCAGATGTTCTATTTTATTGATAAGAATTCGACCGTGTGCTTTTATTCTGTGAAACCAAACGGAACTGCGGTTCTTTTCCGGATAATCTCGTTACAGATTTTACCCCTCTAAGAACTTCCAAGCATAGCTCGCTCCATAGCTCGCTAAGTGACTTTGAATTTGTGGACTAGCCCAAGTGTCAGTGTCCACATTTCGGCACCGTAAGTTATGACAGGTAGGTCGAACAGGTCGTCTTCTAACTTTGCGGTATAGAAGATTATCCGAAGAAGAACCGCATTGACCGACATAGCTTGTACGATCAGTAAGCTGAATTGGCAGTGGGCTGGCCATATCTGTCGAAGGACTGATGGCTGTTCGAGCAGACGAGTTCTTGAGTGGAGACCGCGAATCGGCAATCGGCATAGTGCGCCCCCCAGCCAGGTGGACCGATGATCTGAAGAAGGTAGCTAAGGGGATGATGCGGAAGGCGGAAAACCGAGTGTTATGGGGCAACTTGGGAGAGGCCTATATCCAACAGTGGACTGCGTTAAGCTGTGTTGATGAATTCGAGACAATAAATAAGACCGCCCATGTACCCATAATTTATACGTGGTTCCTGATGTACTCTGTGCTGTTTACTACTATTTTCTTGGTGTACAATAAAGTATAGGATTCTATCTATCTTCTCTCTATCTATCTATCTATCTATCTAAATGTTGACTTTAATTTTTATAGGTTCGAGTGCAAATTAAGAATTTTTTGAAGGGCACATTGTCTGATCACAAAAACATAATTATCCTACTTAAGATTCGTTTTTTTGTTTATTAAGAATTCTAGTTTATTTTCGGGTTTAAGTTTGTTGATTTTGTCACATTTTTGGTCGAATATTTAAGTTATATTGACTTTCAATAAAAAAATATCACTACAAGCGATCCATTATTAAATCCCTGAATCCCGCATTAAAATGATGACGCTTAAAATGAGACATATGGCCTGGTCATGGTCACCCTAGTTATACACCTCTATATTTCCGCGGTTCCCCATCCGATGGTACGTGCTGCCTCTAAACTAAATCAATGTAGGAGTTCATGAGTTAGATCTATGTAGTTGTATGTGTACGTTCTAGCATGCATGAAATTAACTAGGAATCAAGAGGTGAGGCGGAATATTAGATATAATAGATCTTCCTGAAATGTTCCTTGAATTAGGTAAGGAACATATTGAACTATGTTTACGGGACTTGTCGCGCACAATTAAATCAAAATATAACAAACATTTTGATTAACCTCGACGTTTCGGCCAAGTTGCATTGGCCGTGGTCACGAGCAGAATGAAGTATGTGGGTGTCATCGTCTTGAGCGGCGGCTGTTTTCTCGAACTACCCGCGGTTGGTTTTTCGTAACTTAGCTGTCCGTAACAAGATATGTTGAATCACGACACACAATGCTGACAGTTTCGGCGGACATACATGTAGACATACCACGACGCGAACACTTCTCGATTACCGGATTCCACGAGGAGGACAACCTATATCCATCTTCCCAATTGAAATTTTTATATTTCTTTATTTCAATCGCTTCTCGTACAATGAACGTAGGTAAGGAACGACTAAGTCACACTGCCCACTGTAGTGGCCTTTGATAATAACTTGTTGCTAAGTTATTAGAAAGCACTTACTTTTGCATTTAAGAAATTAGTGAGAGTAGAGTTATATTCTATCTAACATAGCAGCCTGTAAATATGTCACTGCAGCAGACAAACCCCGCGGATAAGCCATGTCTACACTACTGCCGCACAAATGCAATATCCCCCACTACAAGTAGCTTAACTCGTACTGTTCATGAGTGCTTCGTTTGTTTGCCAAAGTGGATCTAGTTTAAGCACTGTCATAGTATAAGGCCGCTCCCAGACATGTCGGAATCTGTCTGCAGTAGTACTGCTTTACCTAATAGCTTACAGATGTCGCCTTCATCTCCCTACTTGTCGATATCCTTTCGGTAGACTCTTTCAGAAACGGTTATGGTGTCGCGAGATTATGTCGTCATTAGACGAAGATTAATTAGTCTAGGCCACAGACCAGCAATCCACTGGACGCCGATTAGCTGGATGGGGATGCAGAAGCATTGCATATTAATGCATATCATACGACCTGCCGCCAATCGGGATGTCACTCCGTCAGCGAGCGGCACCAATCTTAACTATCGGGACGTCTCACTCCATCAGCAAGAGGCACCAATCTTAACTTTGAGCCGACCATCATAACGCCTTGGGCCCTTATTCACGTAACTTAATGACGCACCGATCAAGTTGCAGTGACGCTGCAGTTAGTTTTTGACAGCGCTCGCCGTAGATAAGAGAAAACGAAAAACATTGTTTTGATCGAAACTAAACTGCAACTGCACTGAACCTGCATTTCTTTAGTTACGTGAATTGGCCTACTGTCCTCCCCTTGTCCCCCGCCAACATTTACGACTGTGTTCTCATGCAAAACTTAGTTGGCATCTTGAATCTTACTGGCCTGTGGGCTGGGCTTATAATTTTTTTTTTTTAATAGTATAGGATGGCGAAACAAGCTAAAGGCCCACCTGATGTTAAGCGGCCATCTTTGCCCATAACAACTGCAATAGTAAATTAATGTATGGAAATCAACCAGATTCTACTCAGTAAGAATCTGACCGGAGCGGAAAGTATAAGAGCAAGAGAGTATAAGTATAAGAGCTCGTCCGGGGAAGTACTACGACCGTACCTACTTCTCCGTCAAATAGTGATGCTTGCATTGCTGTGTTTCGATGTGAAGGGTACGGGTGCCGGTGAAATTACAATCACATGAGACTTTCCATCTTGATGTCTCAGTTTTGCGAACCGACTTGCGGTACCATTTAGGCAACAGCCTAGGTGGTATTGAAGTTGTTATGGGCAAAGGTAACCGCTTAATATCAGGTGGGCCTTTAGCTAGTTTTGCCATCCTATACAATAAAAATGAAAAAAACGAGATAGTTCCGAGTAAAACGATACTACACCAAGAAGTCAGGGAGCAGCCTTAAAATTTTGTTCAAAAGCCCGCCCTGCATTGAAGTTGTTATTCTGCTAATCTACATACGAAGCGACAAGTATGCATGGCTACAAATTAAGCTCATTGTACGGAAAGCCTAAACAATGTGATCGGCGGTCTTGATGCGGCTTGTACTGGAAATGTACAGCTGGATATGAAGACGTGTGTAGGTACCTACTTGCTAAATTCTAAATCCTACAGTAACTATCTTACTATTCTAATCTGACTGCCTCGTTGTTTTAGTGATCGCAAGCGCGATTGCTGAGCGAGAGGTTCTGAGTTCGATTCCCAGTTCGGGCAAAAAGTGTTATAGGAATGTTTCTGTCAAGCAAATTTCTCAGCAGGCCGGAGTCAGGATGTTGACAGTGCTACACCCCCGTGCCTCGGATAGCACAAAAAGCCGTTGGTCCTGCGCCTTAGATTGCCATCCCATCGGATTATGAGAGTGAGGGTATAGAGAGTGCACCTGTGTTTGCGCATGTTTTTCGATGGTTTCGAGGTTTCTTGTATGGGGACCCCCTTTGGTTTGTTTCTATTTTTATTGATAGTATTTGTCGTGATACGTCATAGCAACACTTATTCTGAAAAAATATCAACCGACTGTCTATTACCGTTCAAAAGATACAGCCCTGTGAAAGACAGACGGACGTACAGCGTAATGAGAGTAGTAGGGTCCTGTTTCGCACCTTTAGGGTACGGAACCCTAAAAAAGAAAGAATTAAAAGTGATTTACTGCCACAACAAGACATGCGGTAGGTGAACAATGCCGTACCTACTACAAGTATTATTATCATTATGCAGTAGTACGCCACAGACTGCCCCCATTATCTAGATCTTACGTCTTCTTTGTCCATCCAAAGGTTGTCTGGAAGATATCGCTTTTAGCGATAATACCGCCCATGTGCCCATAATTTATATGTTGTTCCTGTTTACTACTATTTTCATGGTGTACAATAAAGCATATTCTATCTATCTATTTATCTATCTATTTATCTATCTATCTATCAATCATTACTTCATGATACGAAAAAGCACAAAGTTTCATAAAAACAGCTAAAACTGTTATTACATCTTTTTCATAGTTTACCCTACTTTTCTTTCTTTCAAAGAAACTTTCCGAACTGGTTCAACTATCGTTATGAATTTTGTCGTTTATAAGCCGTGATCATCCTAGCCCATATTAACTTTTTTACGCGCTTAGAAACTTTGACATCTATTACGATATTTTCTATATGACAGAAAAATATTTCAGGATTACCTAATAGACAAAAATGATTTATTTCCACAACAAGACGACATGCGGTAGGCGAACATAAAAAATAACTTCATTAGGTACATTTCATTCAATACAATTTTTAAAAAAATTGTAAAGGAACATTACTTGTCAATATGTTTCACTACTTCTTGAAATTGCTCAACCACTACACTATATATTTGTATTTATTAGTATATTATATGATATATATTTCTTATAGCTATTTAAGTAATTGCCATGTATTATATATTAATATATTTAAGTATATTATGTACAAAACGTATCTAATTTTACATCGTAACAACCCACGATCGGTTCCCAATCATCAAGTCCATCCAAAGGTTGTCTGGAAGAGATTTCCTTGTGCGATAAGAACGCCCATTGTACTTATATAATCTTTCTGTAAACTACTGTCTTTATTTTTGTTTTGGTGTATATACAAAAAAGAATATTATAAATAATAAGTTTTAGGAATTACAATGATACATAATTTACATTTAATAACATTATGATATTTTAACTTTTAAGAGACAATCTATAAAACAATACACTAGGGATTTTATCTTTAACTAGCTTCTGCCCGCTGTTTCGCACGCGTTTATTTCTGTTTATCACAGAAAGACGTTATCACTCATCCCTCAGGAACTGTTTATCTTCCCGGGATAAAAAGCACCGTATGTCCTTCTCCAGGTCCCAGGCTACCGCTTCGTTAAATTTTATTACGATCGATTTAGATGTTTGGTCGTGAAAAGGTAACAAATAGTCAGACAAAGCAAAAGCAAAGCTTAGCCCATAGACGCACAGTTGCTTGTTTGTCGGTGTTCTACAGGCTGTACTCTGGAGAGTGTGCGTAAGAGCTCCACTTATTCCGCCATCTTCTTTCTTTCATCGGACTACACGACGCACTGAAGGATATCATCCACATTTGGTAGACATCCCTACTATCAGGACCAAGCGCTTTGAGAACTCTTCCATAATGCGCACAGCCAAGTTGCACTGTATTTCCGGGCACTTACCCTATAGGTTTGCTCGCTGCATCGTCGACCACATCTTGACAAAGCTGTCTAGATTGCGGTCAAGAGCAGATCTATATCTCATAAAAAAAGACAGACACGAGTTAATTTCGCATTTATAATATTAGTATGGATTAATTATTAATTACACAAAAGTAATATAGCCCACATTTTAATAAGTCACAAATTATAAACAACGACTCTGTCAATTAAACTGAGTCAAACAAAGTCACAGTATTTATTTATTTATTTAATTCTTTATGCACAACAGGGTCTCTACCAGACAACCTTAGGGTAATGCAGAGACAAAGAATAGGGTAGATGCACCAGTAAAGTAGTAAAATATGTTTCGTACTACGGACTTATAATTACATATAATAAAAATTAAAAAAAAATGATAAATACATATGTACATTATACATATAATAAAATATATATATTATACATACCTACATAACATAACTATAAATATATAACATCAAGATAATTCAAAGTCGAGCTGAATCTGCTAAATTGTTTTCACGGAAATATTTCCTTAACTTAATTTTAAAGGCGAGCCGACTGTTAGCCATCCTGATTTCCTGAGGAAGCGCATTCCATAATAGGATAGATTGCACGAAGAATGTAGAGTGAACGAAGTCAGAGCGGTGAGAAGGACATTGGAGAAGACGATTATTAGTGGAGCGGAGATATTTAGTATGACTTGTACATAGATACTGAAAATGAGAAGTTAAGTAAGAAGGAGAATTGGGAGAGAAAAGTAAAGAGAATACAGTAGTTAATGCCCTCGTATGCCTATGTTGGCGGATAGGCAACCATTTTAGAAGCAAACGATACTCAGACACATGGTCATATTTACGAAGATTAAAAACGAATCGAATGCAGTTGTTAAGAAGCCGGTCAAGTTTGTTGAGAAGAACTGCATTCAGGTCAAAGTAGCACACATCACCATAGTCAACAATTGGGAAAATCAAGGCTTGTACAAGCTTTGTTTTAGTATTTGGTGGGAGGAAGTTTTTCAGGCGATAGAGCGACCGTAATGTTCCCGTAACTCTCTGGCTGACACTCGCCACTTGGTTTTGCCAGCTTAAGGTGGTGTCAATATGCAAACCAAGGTCTTTGACACTAGGGCTGAGTGGGATGATCATGCCATTAAATATAATTGAAGGAAGTGTTGCACAGCTCAGTTTGCAACTACTCCAGTGACTCCCTATAACGATGGCTTGACATTTATTAGGGTTCACTTCAACCCCAAACATATCAGACCAGTTTTTTATGGCCATCAAGTCACAATTTATGGCATCTATCGCGTCGGATACATTTTCCACCCTTGCTTGAGAATATAACTGCAAGTCATCGGCATAAAGGTGATAAGAACACTGAAGCTTCTGGGTAATTAAGTTAATAAAAACTGAAAATAGAAGTAGAGAGAGAATGCCGCCTTGTGGGACGCCAGTCTCTAGTTCACTCCAAGTTGAAGAGGATTCCTCAACATGGACAGACTGCTGACGATCCCGAAGATAAGTAGAAAACCACTCCAGCACTTCAGGTGAAACCATAAGATGGGAGAGAATAGATAGGAGAATAATGTGACTGACAGTATTAAAAGCATTGGAAAAATCAACCAGCACTAAAACAGTAACCATGGTGTCTTCCATACTAGCCTTAATATCACCTGTCACTTTGAGGAGGGCGGAGGTAGTGCTATGTCCTGGCCTAAAACCAGACTGAAGAGGATTTAAGAGGTTGTTGAGATAAATGAAACGGGAGAATTGCTTATGGACACAGGCTTCTAGAACTTTGGAAAGGAATGGGAGGATAGAAATAGGTCAGAAATGGGAGGGTAGAGATGGGTTGGAAATCTTTGGCAGGGGGCAGACATAAGCCTTACGCCACAAGGTAGGAAAAAACCCGGAATCTAGGGAGAAATTTATGATATGGGATATAGCTGGGAGGAGTTGGTCTAGTAATGTGACGATCATTCTACGACTGATATTGTCACAACCCACTGCTTTGGATTTGATGGAGAGAATTATCTTTTTGATCTCACTTTCAGTAGCTGGAGAAAAGTGAAAGGGATTTATGTCAGGATGCGACAGACCAGATATGAAATTCAAAGTCGTTTGTGCGGTTAGACTATCCATAGTCGGAACAGTGGTGAAATGATTGTTGAGGACATCTAAGCCAATTGAATTAGGAAGGTCTAAATGTCGCGACTTGCCGATACCTAAAGTTTTAAGAATAAACCCTGGTTTTTTAAATGCAAAAATATAAATAAATTGATCACATCTGTCATTATTCGTCTGAGGTTAGGTTTTGTTTGTACCCCTGTCTTTTTAGCCAAACTTCACATTCGTGACAGTTCTATCTGTGAATGTGGCATGGACGAGGGCTCCTTGGAACACTTATTTTTCTTCTGTCCCAATATTATTGTTCCACTCTATGATATCCTTCCTTCCAATATCCCAAGACCTATTAATATTTCTTTCCTACTAACTCTTGTGGGATCTCCCTTTATTAAAGTCTTATGTAAATTTCTTACTGTGAATAATATTAGAATCTGAAGTTATACCTACTATACGTATTAATTATATGTTATTAACCACTAACCTATCTACTAAATTTTATCGTGTCCATTGTGTACGTCTTTTCGAAAATAAAATATACTTATCTTACTAACTTACCTGTTGTATTTTTTTTTGGTAACCCAACCACATCTGTGACATCCAGCGAAAACCGTACCCACAGAATATATTATAATATTATGACCGAACCTTTTGTTATTTCACCGGTCAATCATAGTAAATTTATACGTGTTTTATTCAACCTTGACATTGGCAGAATCATCGTTGACACGATAGAGCCATAAACCAAAATTAGAATTAGAATTAGAAGTTTTAAGAAACTTCCAAATATCGGCAGGAGAACAAGAAGATATATTAGCAAGAATATGGCAGCGTTTAGCATTGCGTATCATCTGATTACACCGATTCCTTGCAGTCTTGAAAGGTTTCCAATTGTCTTCAACACGATCTCTTTTGTACTTGCGAAAAGCTCGGTCCCTACACCTCATCGCCATTAGAACCCCCTTAGTCATCCACGGTGCAGGTGGACGCTTAAGTTTAACTTTTTTGACAGGAGCGTGACTGTCATAGGTGTCAATCACCAACTGGTTAAAAATTCGAACTTTGTCGTCGACCGTAATGGCCTCCGCTAAAGGTTTCCAGTCGATTTCAGACGCATCCTTATGCAGTTTATCCACGTCCATCCGCGCAAAACAACGCCTGTGCAGAACCTTGGGCTTAAGTTTAGGAGGTTTCAGGATATAGGAAAGGAAAATAAGGTCATGGTGAAAAAAACCAGGGGCATCAAGTTGCCCATGAGAGGAAACGAGAGAAGGATTGGAGGTAAGGATTAAATCAAGCCAGGTGTCCTCGACATCCTTGTTGTGGTGAGTGGCTTGAAGAGGGAGAACATGCAGGCTAGCTGACTTGATCAGGTGCAGGAGTTTTCGGGAACGTGGGGAGTTTTGAGCAAGAAGGTTTGTGTTTAAATCGCCCATGATAATGTGATGTGCATGCTCCGAACCCAAGGACTCTAATACCGATTCGAAGTCAGTGAAGTAATTGACAGTAGGGGGACAATAAACAACACCAAGAACAATTAACAACAATTATTATGTAATGGCAAATCAAATTAACATTTGGTCAACATGCATTTTAATTGAACATCCATTTTAATGAGCTTCAATTGGTACTAATAAAATTAATGTAAGTTATACGAAGAACTATAATAAACATTTTATTGCCATGAAATTTAACCAAACTATGTATTTAAAATAAAAAGCTGTCCGTTGGTAAGCGCATCACTTGAGGACGGCTGGACCAATTTGGTATTTTTTTAATGTTCGTAATAATCCCAATAAGGTTTTCATTGGTTATTACGGAAGGAAAAAAAATGAAAGTTTTCCATGGGATTTTTGTACGAACTCGCGACCATAACTCACGATTCGAACGATGGATATGCTTAATTCTATTTTTGTTTAATTCCTGGAAAAGTTTTCAGTAGGTTTTTTTCTTTACGTGGGGAAATCCTCATAGAAACGCAGTCTGCCCAGAGACATGGGAGACAGTATCGGACAGGTGGCTTTCCTCTACTATTGGCCGCGGGTGTGGGATGGCGGCCGAGTAGGCTGACGGTACTCTGTCTGTGACGTAGACAACATTGACATATTTGTTTATACTATCGGCAAAGTGCCTTCCGTCTATAGTCGCCATGCAAAAATCTAATGTACTATAGCTATTTATTGTTTGTGCTTAGTTTGGTTATTTTCATCTTCATTGGCTACCAAGCTCATGAGCTAAGGTATATCATCAATCAATCATCAACTCAGCCTATCGCAGTCCACTGCTGGACATAGGCCTCTCCCAAGTTGCGCCACAACACTCGGTCCTCTGCCTTCCGCATCCAGTCCCCCCCAGCCACGTTCTTTAGGTCGTCGGTCCACCTGGCAGGGGGGTGCCCGACGCTGCGTTTGCCGATTCGCGGTCACCACTCAAGGACTCAGGCTAAGGTATAAGGCATGCACAAAATTAGTAGAGTAGTAGTAGCAGTAGTTTTAGCAGTAGTAGAGCTCCTTGTGAAAGAGCTCGTTCGGGGAAGTACTACCACTGTACCTTTTTCTCCGCCAAATAGTGATGCTTGCATTGCTGTGTTTCGGTCTGAAGGGAACGGGTGCCGGTGAAATTACAATCGCATGAGACTTTACATCTTCATGCCTCAGTATGGCAAACCGACTTGTGGTACCATTTAGGCAACAGCGTAGGTGGTATTGCAGTTGTTATGGGCAAAGGTAACTGCTTAACATCAGGGGTCCTTTAGCTCGTTTCGCCATCCTATACTATAAAAAAAAACAAGAATATAATAAATATATAAATAAACAAGGTGGGTGCATGCCTTGTACATTTTGTGGAAGGTTTAGGGAAGAAAAACACAAATGAATGGAGGTTTCTTTGGTTTTCAGGTGAAATTCCTTATTCATACCCTCAGTATTGTTATTATTACCTTAACTATAAATTATGTACACATCCGTGACACCAAGATTTTTATGAATAATGCTGAAATGTTAAAATAATATATTGACTTTTGTTTACTATATCCGGGTAGTTGGGAGTCCTGGAGGCTTGTAACACAGGTTCACCTAGTACAGGCTCCAGTCTCCAGAACATACAACATAATGTTAAGCAAATATTTGTTTTAATGGTTTACACTGTAAAAATTATTTATGTGGTGGAGAAATAAATGCATGATTTATTATTATTATTATTTATTAGTACGGGGAAGATGGAGGGGTATTTCATACTCCTACCGACTAAAACCACACGGTGGCCATGGTCTGCACAAAATAGAAGAGCTCCGGGAACTTCCAGTGCTATGCCTTTGGTCTTTGATTAGAAGTTATTGTTCAGTTATGCGGTATAACTCCAGTGGACTGTGCCGGTGCCCCTCCAGTGCTCGCTTTAAGTCTTAGGCATAGAAAAAAAAAAAAACAAAAAAAAACTTTATGTTGTGGAGAAATGAATTCAATGAGTGATTTATTTACGATTTATAGAACTTATTCTTCAGTTATGCCTTCTAACTCCAGTGGACTACGCTGTTGGTCCAGCGCTACGCTACATGTCTGACGTAGAACTAATTTATTTATTTATTTATTATATTCTTTACTGTACATTACACCAAACGAAAACAAAGACAATAGTTAAATGTTATGTTTAATGATAATTTCATAATGCGTACAGCCAAGTTATGGAATTCACTGCCGACATCTGTATTTCCGGGCACTTACAACCCTAACGCCTCTAAAGCTGCAGTGAATCGCCACCTAATAGGTTTGCTCGCTCCATGGTCGACCACATCTTGACAAAGCTGTCTAGATTGCGTTCAAGAGCAGATCTATATCTTATAAAAAACTACACTTTTGCGCTCTTACAGAATTTTTATTCATGTGTGCAGCCGCAAACGTACTTTTTCCGTTTTTAATACCCGTACATTCCACTTATTTATTTATATTTATTTTTAATTACTTAATTTTAACAACCATATTACGTTAATTAATACATCACGGATGTTGTTTAAGCATTTTGTGTATCATAAAATGTTCTCAATTGCGTCAATGGTATCGCTTAATTTATAGTGCCAATAAAGCCGTCAATCTATACCATTTACTATGGACGCTAATTTTATGGATCATACAATTTCGGGTTGGAAGTTTTTCTGTTTAATTTATTATGTCAATAGATCATACATTAAAATTAAAATTAAATGTGAATGTGAATCCACTGTATTTAATAAATAAAATAGATAGAGTATAAATTTTATTGTTTGCACATCATAAAAATAAAACTAAAGTTATATATAACAAACATAAGCACAAGATACAAGATCATTTATTTGTTTTAAACAAGTACTGTGTTAACAATTAGCGGTCTTATCGCTTAAAGCACCTAATCATTATCATCATCATTTCAGCCGAAAGTCGTCCACTACTGGACATTGGCCTCCCCCAAGCATCGCCACTACAACCGGTCCTGCGCTTTTCGCATCCAGCGGATTCCCGTGACTTTCACCTAATAATATACCTTCCTATAATAGATAATAATTTAAAAAGGTCAAGAATAAAGTTTCACGTAAATATCAGGCAGTGCAAATGGTAAATTTATGTTAATTATTGTTGTTAATAAATTATTATGATATAATAATAATCACATTTCTTGTTTCCTATTTTGTGATATCCCTTGCGTATCTGTGTAATACCGCGCAAATATACAACTGTTTGTATGGTAAAACTGTGGCCATACGTTTGAATTCACTGCACGACGCCATACGACGCGACGCTCAACGCGATGCGCATCGCGCCTCTTCTCCATAAACCTGCCATAAAGTGTAAAATTTGTAGAGTTTACAAGTTTTTTTTTACTTTACTGTTTCTCTTAATACAAGTGTCAGACATTTCTAAAGCACAATCTTAAAAAAAACTTCCTGGAACTATTTCATCTTACAAAATGAATTATTCACGTATTATATTTTTCATTTCACCAAATTGCACATTCTTCAGGGAAAAATTTGGCGTGGGGTATAATGAAAGACCGTTGAGTTAAAAGTGCTGCCGTAATTTTGTGGGATTGTATTTTATTTAAATAATGCACCACATAGAAGGGCTGATTTATTTTTCGCGATATCTGGATTGACCCTGTAGTAAAAGTTGTACGATAGCATTCCCTGAATGCAATGCTCTCCAAATCACATCTTTCTGTTAAACATTAACATTAAACACAATATACTCGTGTACTTGACACATCATCATCATCATTCTAGCCCCGTATCACTCACTGCTGGGTATAGGCCTCCTATCTTTTTGCCACCCTCTTCGATCTTGTTCGTCCCTCATCCAGGTGTTTCCTGCGGCTTTGGCGATATCATCAACCCAGCGCGCTTTCGGACGGCCCGGGTTTCTCCGACCTGACCTTGGCCACCACTCGGTCAACGCTTTACTCCATCGGCCATCTCTACGCCGAGCCAGATGTCCCGCCCAACTCCACTTTAGCTTAATTGCCCTATCACCGACGTCATAGACTTTCGTCCGACGACGGATCTCGGTGTTTCGGGCTCGGTCGAGAAGATTTATGCCGAGCATAGCACACTCCATGGCCCGTACTTGGCACGCTCATGAACAATCAGTGTTGCCAGCTATGCGATCCAGAACCACACGATAACCAGTTGTTGACCGATTCGGTTTGTTATCTCGTTTCGTTTTATGATTCACGCTACGATAGAAAAACAGATAACAAGCCGAATCGATCGACAGTTGGTTATCGTTTGGTTCTGAATCGGGGAGCAGGTCCGATTTTCAAAATCCGGGGAGGCTTATTATGAAAAAAGCGGGAGATGTATTGAGAAAAATGGAAAAAATCGGAAGATGATGTTTTTCATCAAAAATCTAAATTTTTGAAGTAATCCCGGTATAATATTTTGCCACCATTCCGGCTGCAATATTAAAATCAAAGCAGTTTGATATTTTTACATTTATCTGCCATGCATGTGTAATAAAAAAAATTGTGAACATACGATACACTGGGAGTGTCGGAAATATTTAGGGCAGCAACTTATCCGTGTGTTTCATTTTATGCAGTTTTTTTGGCAGGTTTTGATCCTAAACCTATTATTAGGCTTTTTAGAGGGATTGTAAAAAATCTGGAGATTTTTGTCGAAAATCGGGAGATTGGGAGATTTTTAGGAAAATCTGTGAGTCTCCCGGAAAATCGGGAGACCTGGCACCAGTGTGAACACTGCTCATAAACATGATTATGGTAATGTTCTCTAGTGATAACATAACCGGTATCGACAGATCTGATTGATGCGGCCCATAAATTAACGTACCTATAGATTTCTTGTGCCAAATCCTGTCAACATTGATTTATTTCCTACCCATAACACTACTTTATAGTGTGTAAACAACCTTACATAGTGTTTGTGTCAGCAATCCGCCATGTGTTATTGAAATAACTGAAAACCTCTTAAGGGTTCATTGTACTCATCAGTATTGACAACTTTTACTTTTGGACAACCCTGAAATCGAGAAAAAATAATCAGCTGATCCTTACATTTTGTTGATTTATGTGACTACAAATGTAGGGAACAGCTAATATAAATTATCATTAATTAATAAAAAAATTATTACACGCGAATATTATATTAAAATTAAATTAATGAAACTTACTAACATGGACCCACCCATGCACCCTTACTGCTTACAAAATAAATATGCTGCCAATGTCAAAGTGTTACCACAGACTTTTTATAGTATAGGAGCTAAAGGCCCACGTAATGTTAAGCGGTTACCTTTGCCCATTACAACTGAAATACCACCTAGGCTGTTGCCTAAATGGTACCGCAAGTCGGTTTGCCAAACTGAGACATGAAGATGGAAAGTCTCATGTGATTGTAATTTCACCGGCACCCGTACCCTTCAGACCGAAACACAACAATGCAAGCATCACTCTTTGGCGGAGAAATAGGTACGGTGGTAGTACTTCCCCGGGCGAGCTCTTTCACAATGGAGCTCTATTACTACTAAACAAAACCAAGAATATATAACAACACAAAGTTTTAAAAAAAACTAGGCATTTGTGTGTATAGTCCTTCCAAAGCCAAGGGTCGGCCGTTAGCCATGTTATTTTATGTATATTTTGTCTTTTTACATTTCAAGTAAAAACATAACTTAAGCTATCATTCTTACTTGAAGGATCGTGGGAGTAAGTTTGCGGATCTCTGTCTACGTCTAAAGGTCACATTGTTTTTTTTATATTAGTTTAGTTTTAAAATACATACAACATTTTTTTTTAAATATTTTTTTTTATAGTATAGGATGGCGAAACGAGCTAAAAGCCCACCTGATGATAAGCGGTTACCTTTGCCCATGACAACTTCAATACCACCTAGGCTGTTGCCTAAATGGTACCACAAGTCGGTTCGCCAAACTGAGACATGAAGATGGAAAGTCTCATGTGATTGTAATTTCACCGGCACCCGTACCCTTCAGACCGAAACACAGCAATGCAAGCATCACTATTTGGCGGAGAAGTAGGCACGGTGGTAGTACTTCCCCGGACGAGCTCTTTCACAAAGGAGCTCTACTACTACTAATTTTTGATTAAAACATCCAATTTCTTTGATCAAAGATACATTGGACAAACAAATTATGCCACCCTAAGGAAGCTAGTGGGTCCCCTAAGAATAACATTCTAGTTCGTAAAATATAGCACGAGTCCTGTGACAAATACCCACAAATAAGGGTGGTCAAATACCCACAAATAAGGGTGGTGTGGTATAAATTAGGTTTTTTTAAAACAAAATATTTATCATTGTAAAGGTTGAATGCGCATTTTTTTTTAAACATTTAAAATAGAACAAGAACGGCGCGCGGACGAATTGGCGCGAATGAAAATTAGATATTGTTGAATTAATTTGTATATTGTTTCCTCGCAAATGACAGAAAAGTACTATACAAGTCTCGGCCGAAATAGTAATTAATGGCCTCGTTTAGTTACTTCTAATATTACTAAGCCGTAAATTGCTTCATTTCAGGCCTCGACAGTAATGTACTATTAATGCGGCATGTTATTCCTATCCTTTTGGAATTTAACAAAAAGGTTGAGGTGCAATATTTTAAAGGTCAACCGGCGAACTCTATTAAGCAGTCAACCCCGCTATCACGCTGCTGACTGTTCAATTTTTTTACTGATCTTCTTACATAATATCTTCACAAATCTTTTTACATGTTATTTAGTACATGTACAAGTAAGCAAACAACCATAAAAACATTGACCCACTAAAAAGGCGAGTACAAACACAAACAATGTAGAACCCAAAGCGATATCTTGTATACAAAGATTTATCTTTCAGGGAACGATGGCCTTTAAGGTACTAGTTTCAGTTATTTATAGCCCATATTCCTCAGAGGTCTAAAAATAGGTGGGGTTTTTATGTGAACGGGAAACATTTTAGCTGGATATTGGTCTAGATTAGATCAGCTTTCGTGTTTAGGTTCAGATTTGTTACGGTTAATACAACCATCATTAGGAATAATTATAGTGTCGGGTAGGGTTTGCTACATACCTTATGTTTCGTATTTATGATTATCTTATGTGTGTATTTTTAGTTGTCATAATTTTATTAATATTGTTGTTGTGTGTTGGTTTGTCGGTTTTGTGTCCAATAAATGTGTTTCTTTCTTTCTTTTTCTTTCTTAATATATTTTGTGATGTTTATTTATTTTTACCCGACTGCGCCAGAAGGAGGGTTATGTTTTTCGAGTTTATGTATGTATGTATATTTCTTTGGCACGCTCTGTGGCCTAAACGGCTTGATGGATTTTAGCTTGAGAGGTGTCGTTAGATTCATCTTAATTGTGAGAGTGACACTGGGTATATCAAAAGTATAAAAATCAAAATGGCCGCTTTTTGGAGCCATATTACGTCATCATTTTTTTTTTTTTTCATCAAAACCTATCGAGTGGGGTATCAAAATAAAGGGTTTTATGAATGCTTTATAAAAATATATACAACTTATGTTTAAATGTAATTTGGAATGAGAAATGCAAAAAAACAACAAAATATTCAACGTTAAAAATGAATTGGGTACCCTATATATTTGTGTGACTTTAAAAAAATTACATTAATAGCGCGATAAAACATGACAGAACTAAAAATTTTGAAATAAAAAAGTTAATTAACAAAACCAAAAAACCCGACTGCGTGTAAATATAACTGAAAAGATGTAAACAAGACTTGTGTAGGTATATCTGAAAGTATCAAATCAACACGCAGGCGGAGGCTACCTTTGAACTACATATGTAATTAATGAACAAAAACATACGTAGCCTCCGCCTGCGTGTTGATTTGATACTTTCAGATATACCTACACAAGTCTTGTTTACATCTTTTCAGTTATATTTACACGCAGTCGGGTTTTTTGGTTTTGTTAATTAGCTTTTTGGTTTATAAACATATTGTAGTATGTCACGGACTTTCCCCATGATCAAGATCTCACGTCTTCTTTGTCCATCCAAAGGTTGTCTGGAAGGTTGCTTGTTGGTTGGAGGTGGTTGTCGCTTTCAGCGATAAGATCGCCAATGTTCCTATAATATACGTTGTTCCTGTTTAGAATAGAAACATATGGGCTGCTATTCTACTAATATTATAAATGAGAAAGTGTTTTTGTTAAGTTTTACTTTCACGCTGTAATGGAGCAACGGATCATTGTAATTTTTTCCGTAAAGATTGGGTCAGAGAGTGACATACTTTTTATTTTGGAAAAATGCATGGATCTTTTCGGATAAAGGATCACAGGAGCAAAGCTGCGGGTCTTAAGCCATCTGGATTACCACATAATTTATTATTATGGGTTTTTCTCAGAAAATTGTAGTCTCTATCCTCACCGTACCGTTCTTTATCAAATAAGTACGATCTTGCTGTACTCCGTTTGAGTGTTCAAATGCTGGCTGGCTTCTAGTTAGTACACAAACTATCCTTTGAAACATTAGCTAACTTTTTTCGCATTTGAACCAAACCCTACATTTTTCTAGTCTAACGAGCGCCGAGCTACGGAAATGGTCTACAATTCAGTCTAAATATTGTTCTGGATTTGCAGATTAGATCTTTTCGTGTTTGGATATAATAGTTCTTTTGAACTTTTGCAACAATAAATATTAAACAAAGTCAACAACATAGTAATGTTAGTTTTGTTTAGCCTAACAATTGAATAAATCGTACATTTCCTTTATTTTATGCGTTTGTTGTTCCGTTTCCAAAGAAAATTGTCTACAATTAGACCTTAATATTGGTCTTGGGTTAAAGATTAGATCATGCTTTCGTGTTAAGATGTAATTCAATTTGTTTGTTTTAGATGTTTATGGTTTATTTATTACCCACCTATAACACGTCTTTGTTAAAGGTTATTAGAGTATATTGCCCTTCTGACAGATGTAGACGTACCTACCTATTGATTTTGCTGTGGCTGCTTATATCATTAGCTACTCACGCAGAAAACTCATAGGCTCAACTCATTGCCTGTATAAATTGTTTTTCAGTAAATCATAAATATCACCACGGGATAGGATGTGTAATAAAACATTTTAGAGCTATCAAACTGGGTCGCGGCCCATTCCTTTAGATGATCCGCTACGAACATTACGTGTTTAAGTACAGTTTTATTTTATTTATTGCGTTTAGAGCCTCTTTTATCGTTTCTTATCTTTAAAACCGGAATTCAAGCTATTAATTTGTAAATGTTTATGTAAAAAGTCTTGCTGATGGTGGCGTTAGTCGCTTCATTAAGTTAGGCAGTGGTAGTTGGTTAGTCAGGCCGTTAAGTTTCTTAAAAAATGGTTAAGTAAGCTCCGCGATGGCTGATTATCGCGTTATGCTCATAAACGGGTGCCGTCTGTCAGGACGGGCCGCACCAACTGGAACTTTTTTTTAAATTTTCTGCCACATTGTCATTTTAAATCATGTTTGCTTATTTCTGACAGTAACGTATATTATTCTAATTTTTATTTTTATATTAAATTATGCAATTATTGTATCCCACAATTATTTTAAAAGAGTATCAATAGAGTTTCCTGCCGGTTCTTCTCCATAGGGCCCAACCATTTTGAAACGTGCAACTGGAGTCAACCTTTCCAAAATGCCTGTCATTAGGTAAGTATATTTGAAATAAAAACAATTTGAATTGAATTTGAGTGTGAAAAATACACTTAGATAAGGCGAGAGACTAATAATTTAATAACACTATACAATAGCAATAACATTAAGATAACAGCCTAGGTGGTATTGCAGTTGTTATGGGGAAAAAGCTCGTTTCGCCATCCTATAATACATAAAAAATAACGAATGACTCTACTTTTGAGTGATTTCAATGATTTTCATGATAAAAACAGCCTATCCAAAAAATAGAAGCTTTTTTGTAAAATTTTTGTTTTCTAGAGAACGTGTTGTCAAAGTTAAAACTGAAACAAACAACTAATTAAAGCATGTGTCACAAGTCCATCATGTTATTCTGTATTCATACAGTTTTGACATTTGTTTTCTAAATAACCTTTATCAACGCCCACTTTTAATCGCAAACATGCTGTTTATTTTTTGTAAACCCCACTAGATCGTCTGATAGAAGCGAAGACATGACACGTATCACGCCTAACATTCCTCAAAGAGAGCTGACTCTACTCAGTTTGTCATACATCCAGACTCCCCATACATAATAGAGTACTTTTAATATTAGTGTATTATATTCATAACTCAACCACAGCGCCACCTATCGGGATCATTTTGTTCTCTTTTTTGGCACTAACGGCCAAAATTAATATCCAATCTATCCACGATTTACCCTACTAGAGATAGGAATTTGACATATTTTGCATGGAGCTTATGTCAAATTCCTATCTCTAGTAGGGCAAATCGTGGATAGATTGGATATTAATTTTGGCCGTAAATCAACATAATTAAATTACATTGTAAATATGAGTCATTTTGTTCCATAAACATAGAATTTGTAATAACTCGACCTCACTACCTATAGGGTCCAGATTTTGTGAAATTCCTTTCTGGCACTAAACCTACCTACACTCTGTTTTTAGGGTTCCGAAGTCCTACAAGGAACCCTTATAGTTTTGTCATGTCCGTCCGTCTGTCCGTCTGTCCGTCTGTCCTAATCCTTTACAGCTTAATAACTTCTACAGTTATAAACATAAGTAAATGAAATTTTGTTAAAAAATAGTCTGCATATAGATCTCAATTTTAAAAGAATAAAAAAATCGATTTTACGTATTTTAGGGGTGGCGTCCATACATGTGAAATGGGGATGAAAACTTTTTTTCGCTGCACCCCCTCGTGTTGGGTATGATTGAATAGGTCTACTAAAATGAAGGTAATGTTTCATACACCACTTTTTTATCAGGTGTACCATCTGCGAAATATAGCCCGCCAAAGTGGCTTGCAATGTGTCCCCCCCCCCTGCCATTTCTAAACTATGCAACGTAGAAAGTTATAATCTTCCACATTGATACACCTTTGTGAAAACTCTCTTTTAAAATTATTTCGAGTATAATGTTATTATATTTTTTTGAGTTATAGAGAGAAAACTGAAAAATACTTAAAACGTCCTAGTTCAAAGGTCATTGATCTTAGAGAAAAATGATCATAGCAAATAATGCTCCTTTAGCTACTTTCTACTTGAAAAAGTCACAAAAAGTAACTTTGACATGACACACTTCTTAAATTTGGCTTCTTGAATTTATCGCTAGAACAACACGCTCTGGTTCGCGAATGCTGCCGATTATTGCAAAAACTAAAATAGCCATGATTCATATTCGATTTGATTCGTTGTAATTACACCTACTTAAGGAACCCTATAATACTGAGCATGACCCGACATGCTCTTGGCCGGTTTTTTTCTTATTTTTCTTATTTAAATCAGTCTTGGCATGTCTTATAAATGTAATTCGTCAATATAATAATTATTAAAAGAACGTAAATATTTGTTGGTCTGGGTGTTTCTTATGTATTATAAGTATATATTTACCCAAAATACAGTATCTATATAAGTATTATATCTATTGTCTAGTCCCCATAGTACAAGCTCTGCTTAGTTTGGGACTAGATAGTGCTGTGTAAATACTGTCCCAAAAATATGAATTTATTAATTTAATTTAAACGCTCTAAACCGGAACAACTTATAACAATATTGGGCATACAAATATTTGTTCCGTAACGCAGCAGACAATACCGTCTCAAATATACAACAGAACAAACTTACTTCTTTTTATTTGTTACTAAATATAACGTACAACCTCCTCTTGAAAGGAAAAACGATCGTGAGTGTACCTAACTTTGTAATATTATCTGATCTCTTACGTAATATTGTTGGTATTGAAATCTGTGCCAAGAAAGTTTTGTTTCTTCTCTTTGTTGTTGTTTTATAAAAAAATACTAAAGGATCTTCATAATTTATTATTTTAGTATTGTAGGAATTTAGTAGTAGTTCCGTGTGGTGCCGGACGTAAAGAATTGCACCATCCTATATCTTCTCATGGGTGTCGTAAAAGGCGACTAACGGATTCCCGATTGTATTAACCGTAACAAAACTGAACCTAAACATGAAAGCTGATCTAATCTAGACCAATATCCAGCTAAAATTGTTTCCCTTTCACATAAAAACCCCACCTGTTTTTAGACCTCTGAGGAATATGGGCTATAAATAACTGAAACTAGTACCTTAAAGGCCGATCGTTCCCTGAAAGATAAATCTTTGTTTACAAGATATCGCTTTGGGTTCTACATTGTTTGCGTTTGTACTTTCGCCTTTTTAGTGGGTCAATATTTTTATGGTTGTGTGCTCACTTGTATTACTATCATGTAAAAAGATTTGTAGTCCGTGTGGTGCCGGACTTAAAGAATAGCTCCACCCTTATCTCTTCTCATGGGTGTCGTAAAAGGCGACTAAGGGATTCACCAGAGGATGGGCAGCAGCGTTCTCTGAGTATTTAACCAACCAACTGCGATCGCCAACCCGCCTGCTAAGCGTGGCGATTATGGCATATCCCCCTTTTTGGGGAGGCCTATGTCCAGCAGTGGAAGTCTTTCGGCTGAAATGATTATGATGAATGATGATTGTAGGTGGTTCATTAAGCTATTTTAAATGTTAATTTGAATAATAATTTGTTAGATCAGTGTTTTTTATTCTTTCAGCTTAACAAAACAGATCAGGTATTGTAAATTCAAATTAACCCTTTTTTTCGTGAGGAAATTCTTATGGATCCTCACTACGCCCGGGGAAGGCGGAGCCAGTGACGGACTCTTACCGACTAAAACCACCACGGTGTTCCTTCAACTACCTTTATCCGGGGTCCCACGCCCCCGGATAAAGGTAGTTGAACCCTCTGTATTTGCACAACCACCCCCGACAGGTCCCGGCCCACAAGCAGGCAAACCCCTTCTCCACGTTCTGCCTAACGTCAGCCACTCACCTGACTGGCGCGCGCGAATCATAATGCGCCACGCGTCTCGAGCCTTGGCCAGCTACGCCGACTACGACAGCTACGCTTACTGCGTCAGCTACGCTTGCAGCGCCAGCTACGCCTGCTGCGCCTACTACGCCTGCTATGCCAACACCACAAGCTATGCCTGCTGCATCAGCTACGACTGCTACGCAAGCAACACCAGCTGCGCCAACTACGCCAGCTACGCCAACTACTGGCCGGGAAGCACACTACCTGGAGTCCGCCACCCACAGGCCCCATCCTCCCGTATTTTTATAGAGGTTTTCTTCCTCGCGGTCCGGGTAGTGAAGTCAAGACGCTCGGTCCCAAAAGAAGGCGCGAGGATACTACTCAGCGATTACTCCTTCTGGGGTTACGAGATCGATGGGGGCAGGGAAGGATACAGTCCTCCCGCTGCCTGCCCAGATGCAGGGTGAGTTCACATCGGGTCCAACCTCACTCCTCCACTGTGCCCCCTGCTAGCATAGCTAGAGGGACAAGCGGAACACTGGGCCTCTCCCGTGCCAGAATATTCGCCATGAGCAATAAGGTCCCCGGCTCTAAATAAGAGTTATCACCCGTGCCCAAGATGCACTGGTCCAACAACTGCTATTCCCTCCAGATGTATCGAGAAGGACCAGTAGCCATCGGGCACACGAGAAGGTTCTCTGGCGCAACACCCCTTTCAAATTGACCCTGCCAATCAATTATGTTATTGGTATGGAGTCTAACTTTTCCATTTCCAAAACCACATAAAATTCAGCGTGTATAGGTAAATCATTAATTTAATATAGTGTAATAACAAATATTTGAATACATATATAAACCAAACAGATTACCACAAATACAGTTGCTGTTAATTTGAAATGAACGGAATATTTATTAAATATCAATTCAGATATAATTTGATAGTAAAAATCGATGTCAATTTGAATAAAACTTGTTTTAAAAATTACACTTACACGGGCAATATAGTAGGTAGATGAGGTCTTGGCGAGGTTAGACCAGAGAAGTACTACAACTTTTTTTAACCTGTATTACCTACTGCTGGGCAAAGTTCTCCCTTCATTCATTAGTTTTATTATGTAGATTTTAGGGTAGGTTTCTTACCTAATCATATTGCGACTGAATATCGCAATCTTTTCAATGTAATAATTTCTTAGGTTTTCGCGATCACTAAACATTATAATAAGACTAAGTTTAACCGGATCAAATCGCGTATATTATTTAAATTGCGTAGATTTATTTCCCAAGTGAAGCTACATATTTCATGTCAACATTGACTGCAGGCTGAAATAATAGTACATTACTGTCGAGGCCTGAAATGAAGCAATTTTACAGCCGAGTAATATTGGAAGTACGAGGTGAAGCCGAATACTTCCCAAGTGATTTTAAAAAAGGCCAAGGTCTTTAATTATTATTGCTATCTCGGCCGAGACTTGTATAGTACTTTTCTCTCATTTGCGAGGAAACAATACACAAATTAATGCAACAGTATCTAATTTTCATTCGTGCCAATTCGTCCATGCGCGGTTTTTGCTATATTTTCAAAGTTTTGAAAAAAAAAATGCGCATTCAGCCTATATAGTGATAAATATTTTGTACGTAAAAACACCTAATTTATGTAATTGTGTACTTAAAAACCTCGGTAGCATAATTTAAAAAATAAAAACTATCCAGCAATTTCTATTATTGTCGTGTTGGATATTACCGGCCTGTTATTTCGCTGCATACGGAAAAGAGCCGATTCATGTATTCTTTTTTTTTAATAGTGAACCAATTTCCGAGCAAGTGGGAGAAAAGTTATTTGTTCATTCCAATGATATTTAAAAATAGAGATATGCTACTGAGCTCGCAATCTGAAGACTCCAAAACGTCCTAATTAGGACTTTTTTCTATTAATCCGTGTCAAGTAAGGCGCTGACCGTGACCGGTGGCAAAAAAAAAACAAAAATGCTGTCATGTGTGTACAGAAAGTATTCCAATCATGACACGAAAGTAACTTGAAGTAATCAACTTACTTACTTGTTACTAGTTTATGTGTATTGTACTTCCGCTGCGTACGGAACATTTTTTTCGTTGGTTTTATTAGGGTATGTAGGTATTACATATCTATATTTTTAAATATCATTGGTTCATTCGAACATCTACTACCTACGATAATGGAAATCCATTCATTCCACACTCCCGCGCAAACAACGAGAAAGTCTTTAACGCTGCGATTCAGTCGACAAAACAAAACAGAGCACTGTAATAAAGTTTATGGTTGTTTCACAGCTGTCGTACTGTCGCAGATCAGTCGCAATCGTCGACGCTTTTACGACAATTTAATAGTCGTATTGTGAGTAGGATTTAGCAGTACATGTGTTGTAAAATAAAGCTGGGAATACACATAAAGGTAATTTATTACAATTTTGTAATTATAGTTGCTAAGGTGGAGATATGAAATTAAAACGGCGTACCTTATGGCATACTGCTTTAATTGCCTACAAGCTTGCTAGTCTGCACTGTCAGATGATCAAACGTAATATTTGGTACGTGGCTCCCCCACCACCCCCACCTAACATTCTTCTTTTTCCGAGCCTTTTCGCAAATATTTTGGAATCGGCTTCAAGTCTAACCAGATGCGGCTGACAGCCGCCGGCTGTACATCGGTATTTTACACGGAGCAACAGCCATCAGACCTCCGCAACCCTGTTACTGGATAATACCGCCATTCTAAGGACCAGTTGTCAGACTTTCAGGCTTCTGACTGACCCGTAACGGCTTACACATCTCACATTATCTACATGCCAAAATATACTTCCTACGCCTGTAATCCATGCACCATTCAATGTTTATGCATTTCTGTATCTGGAATCTGCAAACTGCTTACATGCAATTGTACAAGTGACAGGCACGTGTATTCGTGGCTTAAAGGCTCACACACACAATACGAGGCACACACAGCGGGCGGATAAATTGAGGCGGAGCGTAGACTGAACGTTGACGTGGCATGCATGTCACACTGCGGGTGGAAAGCGCGCGCGACTGAACGGCAGTAAAATGACTATAATGACCAGAAGAACACGCTCCGCTGCCTATGTGACGACTAGTATGTATTCCCATATAATACAACGCCAGCGTATCGGTTGCGCACCGCCCACCTCTAGCCTACGCTATGCCCCGGCCGGAGGGGCTGCGGTGGTGTCCGATCCACGCCATCAAACACCCAACAGGACGCCGCTGTGTACGTTATCTAATACAGTTAATTGCATTACAACACGACGAGGCCCGCTAGCGCAACGCTTCAGTTCCGTCCCGCTCGCTGTGTGTTTGCAGTTTAAAGGACGAATTTAGACGTTACGTGAAACGACGGTAATTCCACAACTGAATCGTACTCACTTAAGTACGAGAAGTTAGCAATGAAATGTGTTGTTCCCTAATGGATAAGGGGTCTTAAGTTTCAGTTTGAGAGGAAAACGTTTAAAAGATGTGTGTTCCTTATCGCAACCACATTACTAGAATTCACTTTAAAACAAAATAAGGGGCTCGTGGCTAAGAAGCAACCACGCGGATTGTATGATCTGCGAGGTTAAGCTGCACTTGCTGCGGTAATTCCGTGGATAGGTGACCATTTCGTTGCACATCGAGACCCCTCCGTGTCTCGGAGAGCACGTTAAGCTGTCGGTCCCGGTTGTCATACGAATATTTTTGGCACTCGTTACGGATAGTCAGAAGCCCGAAAATCTGACAACTGGTCTAACCACCGAATGTCGGTATAACCCAGTAAATGGGTTGCAGGGGTCTGATGGCAGTAGCTCCGTGTAAAATACTGATGTTCAGCCGCATCTGCCCCGAAATAAGTCATTCGTTGAGATATGTCATTCCCATACATGTTGATTGTTTTCTATAGCGTTGACGATTGTAGATTGTCAACTTGGCTAGGGGGGCTGGTTAGACTAGAAACCGATCCCAACATAGTTGGGAAAATACGAGGAGCGTGATGATGACTTTAAAACTAAATAAAAAGTTGACTTGGTATGGGAGACACAGGAAATGTAGGACACACTGTTAACCTACTAACTTTATATTATATTCACTACCCTAAAATAATCATCAGCTTCAAAGCCCCGTTCAAGCTTTGATACCCTCATGTAAGATGTAAGATATTTACTACAGAAGCCCTTCCTGTTCTTAAGGAGGTATTTCCGGACGATCTTGAAGTATAAAGACGTCAGAAAATAAAGGCTAACATATGGAATGGAAATGTCTTAGTGAAGTTATGTTCCTATAACACTAAGACATTCTCAACATGGCGGCTCTACTCATGGAAGAAAGCGCTCAGAATTGTACAGGACTATGTCTACCAAACGCAAGTTCTTCAGCTTGGTAGACAACTTCGAGAAAGAAGCCGACAGAAGGATCCAGTTGGGCTAGGCAGCATTTGGCATCCTTCACAGAGTATTTACGATGCCTATACAAAATTAAAAAACAAAAATGCCGTCATGTGTGTACATAAAGTGTACTAATTATGACGCGAAACTAACTTAAAGTAACTAACTTACTTATAATAATTTCATAGGTTTTCGCGATCACTACACATTAATAATTGTTTGCCAAATGAATTAAAACAACATTTATATATAATTAATGTATTTAAAAGAAAACTGAAAGTCTTCCTGTTGAAAAAGTGTTTTTACTCTGTAGATGAATTCATGACTATGCATCTTAATACCTAGTTGAATTATTTTAATCTTATTTATTTTTGAAACGTAGTAATGAGTTTTGTGTTGTATTGTTCATTAGTACTTGAATATATGAATTAATGTCTAGAGCTGCATCAAATGTTTATATTTAATTGACATGTTAATTGTATTGTTGTGTGTTTTATTGATGTAATTATCTGGAATCTCAATTTATTTGGCATTTTATTGTTATTGGCGTTTAATTAAATAAGAAATCATGTATTTTTGATTATGTACCTATTGTATTTTATGATGTGTAGTAATATTGTATCAAATTTTTTACGTTATTATTATAATTTTTGTTATCGTGTATCTGCTGAAATATTCAGACACAATTGAAATTGTTAATGAATAAATAAATGAAATGAAATGAAATATAAAACAAGTTTAACCGGATTATATCGCGTATATTATTTAGATTGCATATATCACGTATATTGTTTGATTTAGATAATGTACGCGATATAATGGAGGCGTGGTTGTTTCTTATGTATTATAAGTATGTATTTACAAAAAAAAAGTATATAAGTATTATAAATATACATTGTCTAGTACCCATACCACAAGCTCTGCTTAGTTTGGGACTAGATGGTGCTGTGTAAAAATGTCCCGAAGATATTTATTTATAATCCGGTTAAACTTGTTTTATTTTATCTTACTTATTTTGTACTAGTTTATGTGTATTGTGCTGCCGCTACGTACGGAACATATTTTTCATTGGTTATTTTAATACAGTGCGTGATTTTACGGACGATACGGTGGCAATGCAGAGCCCACGATCACGGACTGCCACGCACCACACCGAGGCTCTTCCCACGAAATGAAATGCGCAAGCTAGTACCCGCTAATCTATAAAATCACGCACCACGGGAAGCCGCCTGTGCGTGGTAATTCTTAAAATCATGGACCATCTGAAACCACCTTACACAGGCAGCACACAAGGTCGCAACGCATCTTTGAATTTACCAACTTACGGCGGTTACTGGGACCACAGTCTAGCCACTCCAAACAGTCGTCCAACGCAAGAGTTAAGAGTCCCAAGCTGCCTTCAAAACTGTCAAACAATGTTCCGAGATGGCTTTAAAAACTGTCAATGTAAATTTTCGTTGAACCACTGTTTCGAACAAACAATTACACTGTGCCGAGAAGCACCGTTACGGACGCGTCTGCCCACTGTGCGCGGTGCGAGCTCGTGTAACACGGTCCGTAAAATCACGCACCATGAGAAGCCATCTTAAGACGTAAATAGATTTAAATTACTATAAAAAATTGTTTTACATACCCAATGAGCTACTGAACACGAGCGTATAACTATTTCGTTGTTCATTTAGCAACTTCGTACAACAACTATACTGCACAGTGGTAAGAACTAGTATAACCAGAGCCAGTCTTGTATGAAACTTGTAACATACTTCGCCAGTTTCACTTAGTATGTAAGCATAGAAGACAAGAACGTTAAGTTTCTATTGAGATATACTGGGTGTAAGGGGAACGCATCAGAAAACGAAGATAGGTGCAGTAGGTCTACTCGCGTTTTACGAACGACAAACGAAGTAAGAACTTTCGTTCCGACTGATACTTACATAATAAAGATAGGCACATAAAAAAGGTACAATTAAGATAGACTACGGTTCATAGTCGTATACAAATTACCGGAGATGAGAAAAACAAACGTCAAAACACGATCATCGCATGCGATAAGGGAACGATGGTTGACCGGAGTAGCAAATTGTGCGATGAATCGTACGATTTATCGAATATCGTCGAACGGGAGTAGACCCCCTGGTGATTACTGATACGAAACCACGAAAAAAAAATGCGATTCTTATTTTAGATTTTTTCATATATTTTTTTTTTGCATTTTTCATACATAACCAGCTTTGGGCAGTTGAATAAAACTCATACAAAATGAAAAATGCAAAAAAAAAAAAAAAAAAAAAAAAAAAAGAATCGCATTTTTTTTCGTGGTTTCATATCAGTAATCACCAGCACTATCACCTGTATTAAATTTCAGAAGCGTTTCCCTGACACTCTGTATATCCACGGAGTTTCTTGCTGGCTCTTCTCCATAGGACCAACTTTTTGGAACCGTGCAACTAGATTAATAATTAACGTTTTGAAAGTGCATGTAAATGCATAATCGAAATAAAAACTTTTGACTTTGGCTTTGACTATGATACGGTTGACTGCGGTATTTAACTTAATATGAGTTTTGAGTATCTTCTATGGTGTCGTTGCACGCTCGGCTCGGAGTAAATTACTTCACACCTCTCCCCGAAATTCGCACGCACCGTGCATTCGCGCTTGCAAATACAGAGGCTTTGCTACAGTAAGGCGTCCCCCGCCGCAATGTTGAAATTGAACGCATTGTGGGCGGAGCACATTGCTCGCAGAATGGATGGCCGATGAGGCAGTAAAGTTCTGGAGTGGCGACCGCGTACTGGAAGGCGCAGCTTGTGGGGGCCCACAAGGTGGACCGACGACCTGGTGAAGGTCGCGGGAATCCGCTGGATGCGTAAAGTGCAGGAACGGTCTTTGTGGCGATGCTTGGGGGAGGCCTATGTCCAGCAGTGGACGACTTTCGGCTGAAATGATGATGATGATGACGTTTACGTTTGTCCAGCCTAGAAATTAACCAAAAAATCACGACTGCGTTTGCTGCGGTAAAACGCAGGTAACCTGGGGTCTACTCGCGTTTGACGATATTTGATTAATCGTACCAATTATCGCATAACTTACTACTCCAGTCAATCATCGTTTCCATATCGCATGCGATGATCGTGATTGGACGTTTGTTTCTCTGATCTCCGGACAGTTTCATACGACTATGAACCGTAGTCTATCTTTATTGTGCTTTTTATGCGCCTATCTCTATTGCTTTAGGTATCATAAAAAAAATACAAAAAAACAAAAGGTAAACATCTAAGTACACAGACACATACATACTCTATATAAAATTGTTATTATTGTAATTTTTGTTTTTCTTTTTAAATTAATAATTGTTAGTCTGCTGAAAGAGACTAGACTCCACGACACAGGGAATCCTAGTGTGGAGGCTAGTGTTCTAAGTATTGTAACTCTGCTTTTGATCAATAAAGATTTTATTATTTTATTATTTATTTATCAGTCGGAACGAAAATTAGTCAACACCACAGAAATAGATAGGGTAGAATGGTTGTAATCATAATTTTACTTGCGATTCATGCGTGGCAACTTTCGAACAAACTACGCCTTACATATTGAAGTCATATTTTTTTTAAATTAACTTTAATCAAATGTACTTTACAGCTTTTGTTTCTCCAGTTAGAAACAGCACAATAAGGCATTTTTGCAGGTTTTTGTTACAGTATTTACAGAGACAAGTCATAAGGCGTACTGGGAAAGGCTTTGAAATGCCCTGCACTATGGTGCAGAGTCTTGGCACACGCGCCCTGCCCTATTTTTCATTCGATCTATTTTTGTGGTCAATACCCATCACAGCTTTGGTAGTTACGTATCATAAATTTCTATTTCTATTTGTTTTTGTAAAACCTAAAATTAATTTTTTTTTTAAATCTTTCTGCATGCATCCTTTCCTCGCATCATTCGAACTTGCGTCGTAAACGTTTTTGTTCGAACTTGCGTTTGTCGTTCGTGAAACGCGAGTAGCCCCTGATTAATAAAATCAAGGTTTTTTTTACATCGAAACTGAACCATAATAGCATGATACATGTATCGAAAAGAGTGCGAAAGTGTGCTAGGATGCTTTGCGTAGGTATTGATCTATACAACGTGTGTCTGAAATGCATGGTCATATTTTAAGAGCCCATTCGAGGCATAGCATAGAACCACTTTTACTAACCAACCCTGAAATCTCTAAAAAAATATCAGCTGTTCCCTACTAAATCATCGATGTCGCTCGACAAAATTTAAAGATAAGCAGATTTTTTTTTTCACGATTTAAGAATTGGTCCCATAGTAAAAGTTGTTTGTTAGTGTCTCCTGAATAAGCTCTTCAAATATGACCACGCATTTCTGATACACGTTGTATAAGACTATAGGAAAAGCCAAATCTATACTGACTAATATTGTAATGGCGAAAGATTTGTGTTTATTTGTAATCGATAAACTCTGAAACGACTGAACCGATTTTAGTAATCTTTTCACCACCACAAAAACTACAATATCTAGAAGGAAGGAATAGAAAAATAGGCTATATTTTATTTGTGTAATAATAATAGTCACAAACTTAATTCCACGTGGTTGCAGCCGCTAGTGTTAAATATAAAAGAAAATCTATCTACTATTTTTTTGCCTTCGATCCAACTAACTGAAAGAAGCAATCTAAACGTCAAGAATTAACGAAGACGTCTTCCAATCAAATACCTAAACAATTCCAATATAAAAACAGATACAATTTTAGCTTAATCGCTGACATTAACAAAGACATGTCTTGTAGAAAAACAAAAATGTAGAACAAAACAGTTGTACTAAAGATTTTTATTACAAGCCAGTTTGATCTATCGCCAAGCAAGAAATGGATGCCGGATTCAATGGACGAGAAAAAACTGTTTTCGGACGACTATGTTGTTTTGTGTACGATTGTCTGTGCGTTGAGATTGCGATTGTTTTTATAAGTGAATAAATTTTACTTCTTTAAAAAACACTCTTTCTTTTTTTTTAATTTTTTTTAATTTTTTAAGTTATGTGAAAGTTTGTATTCGAATGTTTTTTACTTAATAAATAATGAATAACGTTTATTTACGAAAATAGTACAGCGTTTCAAATTATGCATAGGCTATATTTTCATCGTACAAACATTATTAAAGCATCTGTAGCCGAACTAGGCAAAGCCTTTGTTTCGTTACAACCACAGACCAGTAAGCCTCTAGACACCGATTAGCCGGACACCCCCGGTCACCACACATATGTAGTAGCACTGCATATCATACGCCTCGCCACCAATCAGGATGTCAGTTCATCAGAGAGCGGCACCAATCATACGGAATCATACCACCGAACTTTTAAGCCGACCAATCATAACGCGCCGTCCACCCCCCGGTCCCCGCCAACATTTTACGACTGTGTTCTTATGCAAAACTTTGTTTATGCGACGTCTTGAGGCTTACTGGTCTGTGGTTACAACCTAATACTACAACCAAATAAACCAATTTCTAACCTTAGCCAATCTCTACTAATGGCCAAAATTAATATGCAATCTATCCACGATTTGCCCTACTAGAGATAGGAATTTGACTTAAGCTCCATACAAAATATGTCAAATTTCCATCTCTAGTAGGGTAAATCGTGGATAGATTGGATATTAATTTTGGCCGTAAAACAATTTCGATGAAACTTCGCAGAGATAGATAGATAGATAGAATATACTTTATTGTACACCATGAAAATAGTACTAAACAGGAACAACGTATAAATTATGGGTACATGGGCGGTCTTATCGCTAAAAGTGATATCTTCCAGACAACCATTGGATGGACAAAGAAGACGTAAGATCTAGATAATGGGAAAACCCAGAGAACTAAATGAGATACTAAAGGATCATAATCAGCCTATTATTGTCTACTGCTAGGCCCGAGCCTCTTTTCAGAATGAGAAGGTTAGGAATTTATTAGTCCACCACACTAGCCTACTGGCGAACTAAATGTATCGAGAACTGTATGGAGCACTCTCAGATGCTCACGATGTTTATCAAATTCTAATACGCACATGAATTGGAAAAGTCAGAGGTTTAGGCCGGATTCGAACTCAGACCTTCCTGTATGGAAGGCAAGCATTCAACTATTAGGGTATCACTTATTTTCTAGGCTATTACTACTTTTACTGCTGTCAACATGCCAACAGTGAATGAGTTGCCAACTCAGCATATTGGAACATTCCGAGTTAAAGTTTGCCAACTTGCAGTGACAGAAAGGCGGGGAAAAAATAAATAGGTATACATAAAATAAGACAAAACAAATAAGTTAATAAAGTATAATGCAACACAAAGAAGCTTTCCTTACTCAAGATAAAAATAAAAAAGAATAACGAACGAATACAAATAAAAACCGGCCAAGTGCGAGTTGGACTCATGCAGTAAGGTTTCCGTACCACCCATTGACCTGATACTGATACCCCATAGAAACTGATTTAATTTACGTAATTTCCGTACGCGAAATATTAATGTTTGCGTCTCTTTCTTACGCAGGTACCACCACATATGTCTGTTTGCCCCTGTGGTTTGCCCTATTTTTAGTATTTGTTGCTAAACTACATAGTATGCACTGTTGACGCTATGATGTTTGACGCTAGTATGTAGGTACCTATTACCGATTTGAAGATAGAGCAGGAACAAAAACGTTGAAATAATGCTAGTTTTTTGATGTTTCTTGTATGGGGACCCCCTTTGGTTAAGACTTTTTTTAGAAGTTTTTAAATTTTCGCGAATTTCACTCATATTGATTTTCTTTATTTTGATTTAATTGTGCGCGACAAGTCCCGTAAACATAGTCCAATAAGACTTTTTTATTTTAGTATTTGTGGTCATAGCAACACATATTCTGAGAAAATTTTAAACGGCTACCTATTACCGTTCAAAAGATGGACGGACGGATGGACAGCGTAGCGAGAGTAATAGGGTCCCGTACGGCACCCTTTTTTTAAATTGGTACATTTTACACAGCACCATATAGTCCCAAACTAAGCAGAGCTTGTAATATGGGTACTAGACAATGGATATAATATAATAGTTTTTTTTTTGTAATAACATACTTATAATATGTCTGTATGTATATGTCCGTGTGGTGCTGGACTTAAAGAATAGCACCACCCTTATCTCTTCTCATGGGTGTCGTAAAAGGCGACTAAGGGATTCACCAGAGGATAGGCAGCAGCGTTCTCTGAGTATTTAACCAACCAACTGCGATCGCCAACCCGCCTGCCAAGCGTGGCGATTATGGCATATCCCCCCTTAATTTGGGGAGGCATATGTCCAGTAGTGGACGTCTTTCGGCTGTAATGATGATGATGATGATACTTATAATACATGAGAAACACCCAGACTAACACAAACACTTATGCTCATCACATAAATATTTGTGTCCTGTGGGAATCGAACCCACGACCTCGTGATCAGCAGTCTGACACTCCAACCACTAGACCACAGACGCCGTCAAAAAATCGTCTTCTTTGGTTACGGAACCCTAAAAACGACACTGTGCTTTGTTAAAAGATTAAATTATGAAACACAAGCTGCTGTTAGCTTATGCTAATAAGAGCGCAACCACTTTTTTTTCCATCAAAAGACTTAAAAGAAGAAAATGCTGGCTACAGTAAAAGATACCAGGCCCCTCAGAAAGTATTGCGAAAAAAAGTTTTTATATATGGGAGACTGGCCAGTTATAATGTTTTTCGAAAATATGATTATTTATAAGTAAAAATAAGTAAGTTCCAATTTCAAAATTTCCCTCCACATTTTTTGCGAGTTAATTCAAAGTATTGTGTCTCACTGAAATATGGATCTGCGCCGGGAACATTTTAGAGCTATGATTTTATACGATTTCAAGTGTCGCCTGAAACCGGATGAATCGTACGATAGACTTCAAATGGCATTCATGGATGAAGGCCCTTCCAAGGCAACCGTGTATCGTTGGTATAACGAATTCAAGCGCGGTCGACCAACTTTGGGGGATGACGAAAGAAGCGGTCGCCCTTTGACGGCTGTTACCGAAGAAAACGTGCTAGCAGTGAAAAATTTAATCCAAGACAATAGGCGAGTTACATATCAGGAGATTCAACACATATTGAAGATTTGATCGGGAAGCGTTCACGAGATTCTACACAGCCATCTTCGCGTGAGGAGGATAGTATCACGCTGGGTGCCGCACAACCTCACCGATGCTCAGAAGCAGGCCCGGGTGGAATGGTGCCGTGATATGCTTAACAAATTTGAAGCAGGCTCGTCTCGGCGTGTTTACGACATCGTTACAGGTGATGAGTCCTGGATTTATCAATACGACCCAGAAACCAAGCGCCAGTCGACTGTTTGGGTGTTTCAAAATGAGCCAACGCCTACCAAAGTGAAGCGATCTAGAAGCGGGGGTAAGATTTTGATCGCTAGCTTTTTTAATTTGACTGGCCACTTGGTATCAATTCCCTTACGGGATCAAAGAAGCATTAATGCCGATTGGTATACTACCAAATGTTTGCCAGAAGTTTTCTCTGTTATAAGCAACAAGCGACCAAACACAAGGCTCCGCGGGCTACTGCTCCACCACGACAATGCACCTGCGCACACCGCACTCAAAACGAGGGACTTCCTGGACAGCACGCCAGTCAAACTCCTGGGTCACCCTCCTTACAGCCCTGATCTAGCACCGTGTGACTTCTTTTTATTCCCAAAAATAAAAAATCAGCTCAAAGGGATACAATTTTCGTCGCCGGAAGATGCGCTGGCTGCGTTCGAGCAGGCTGTAAACGAGGTGTCTGCGGCGGACTGGAAAAAGTGTTTTGAAAACTGGTTTAGGCGCATGAATCTTTGTATAGAGGCTGGTGGAAAGTACTTTGAAAAGATTTGATAAAAATATATGTACGTATAGAACAATTTTTTTTAGTTTCGCAAAACTTTCTGAGTGTCCCACGTATAGTGGTAAAAAAATAACGCGTTATAGTCGGGATGGGTCAGTATAAATGATTAGGGCTTTGTTAAACGGCATAAACTTTAATAAAAACTATAAGACACAACATTACAATAGAACGTCCACCACAAGTCTTATTTGAACTCTGTCTCTACATGACCAGTCAGGTCTACAATAGAAGCACGACTCCCGGTAACTATTCTAATTGGTCGGCGCGAAGCGCATGCGCGGTGCGTTCGGATATACGTTAGCGTGTAGACTGTAGGAGAATAACGCGTAGGCGCCTTACCGACCTTACCTCGACATATGCGGTGGGGGAGAATCCTGTGGTTCCATACATTCGCTATAGCGTATAAAATGTAAGTAAATGTAAATTAAATGCAATTTTATCACATTGTTTTTGTTTTCCGGATGTGCCATTGTATCTCTTTACGATACAACCCCCAGTTTCTGAAAGGCTGATCAATTTGATCTGTTGTCAAATCTAATGTCAGCTCCTGTGATTGGCCGGCAAAAATGTTAACATCCAATCACATCGCTTGACCTGAGATTTGACAGGTGATTAGTTAATTTTTACGTTGATCGGCCTTTCGGAAACTGGGGGTGACTGTCGTTTTAAATTAATCTCGGAAACAAAGCGTTTCACAGGAGGCGACTTTGAGTACTGACGGCTCGCTGAGCAAACTTAGCCTAATATGACTGTTTTAGTTGACTCGCTTTTCATGCTCGTAATCAGTTTCAATAAAATAAAAAACCGTCCAAGTGCGAGTCGGACTCGCGCAGTAAGGGTTCCGTACCTCTCAACGACCTGACACCCCATAGAAACTGATTTAATTTACGAAAGTTTATCAAAAGACATCTAACGCACAGTGCGTGAAATATGAATTTTTGCATGTCTTTCTTATGCAGGTACCACCACATATGTCTATGTTTGTCTTATTTTTAGTATTTGTTGCTAAACTACATAATATGCACTATAATCTGACCAAGTTTGACGCTTATATATAAATAAATAAATAAATATATTTCGGACATTTTTACAGTGCAGCACCATCTAGTCCCAAACTAAGCAGAGCTTGTGCTATGGGTACTAGACAATGGATTTAATGTGATTGTAAATACTTACTTATAATACATAAGAAACAACCAGACCAACACAAACACTCATGTTCATCACAATAAAAACAGACATATTAAAATAGATAGCAACACGTCGTACTCATCGAATTCTACAACGTGTATCAGAAATGCGTGGATAAAACAACTTTTACCATAGTAGTTTCAGGGTTGGTCCCATAGAACCAACCCTGAAATTGCAAAAAAAATATTAGCTGTTCCTTACTAAATCAGCGATGTCGCTCGACAAAATATAAGGATCAGCAGATTTTTTTTTTGCGATTTCAGGGTTGGTCCCATAGTAAAAGTTGTTCTATGCTATGCCCTGAATGAGCTCTTCAAATATGACCACGCATTTCTGATACACATTGTATATGGTGAGCATCATCTTTTATTCATAACTTCCATAGGCTGGGCTTTAATGGAACTTTGGCAATTTCATTTGTGACATCTTTCATATTAGGTGCCTGCAGGCTGCAGGTATTTTTAACTTTAGTTCAATTTCTTGGGAACGTTTCGAGCGTAGTAAGTATACTGACATGACACATTTTGATATTCGTTATTTAAAATGTTTGCAACGCGGTTGACGTTTTATTGACATTTTGAAGAATTACATAAGTACATGAAAAGTAATCTTATTTTAATGGTTGAAGGTTATTTGTAAATACAAAGTTATAATATATAAGAAAAACACAAACACACAAATATCACATAAATATTTGTATCCTGTGGGAATTGAACCCACGACCTCATGATCAGCGGTCCGACACTCGAAGCACTAGACCACAGACGTAAAAAAAAATATCGTCGTTAAAATGATAAGTTTTTTTTTTCAAATGGTATCTTGCAGATTGGCACCCAAGATAGGTTAGATCCCGTTAGTGACTCCATCCACCGAATTAAATGATAAGACAAAGTTTATAACTACTTATAACCAAGCAAAACCGTAGCATAACCTAGTCATTTTATAAACAGAGACACTGATTGTGCGACGAAACGTGTTATGAATGCTAAAACTCCGCCATTATACTTAGATTTATTACATCCCTTACAAATTCTGATTCTTCCTGATCCGCTTAGCTTCGGCTACCAAGTAGTTTGAATTTAGCTTAGTAACTGAGCGCGAAGTAAAGGGGCGTTCCCACGAGGCGATTCAAGTTGATCAACTTTCTCATGGACCAAGCGGCGTTTTCACGAGGAATCGATTTGATCAATTTTAATTCGCTTAAGAATTTAACGATGAGAAAATGCTTTTAGAGAGAAAGAAAAGAAAGAAAAATGTATTTATTGCCAAAACATGACGACATGCGGTATGCACATAAAAATAACTTCATTAGGTACATTTTAGGAATTACAGTGATACATACATAGTTGTAATATCATTGACATAGCTTGACAACCTCTGTGGTCTAGTGGTTCGAGTGCCGGACTGCTGATCACGAGGGTACGATTCCCACAGAACACAAATATTTGTGTGATGAACATGAGTGTTTGTGTTGGTCTGGTTGTTTCTTATGTATTATAAGTACATAAGTATTTACAAAAAAAAGTATATAAGTATTTTATCCATTGTCTAGTACCCTTAGCACAAGCTCTGCTTAGTTTGGGACTAGATGGTGATGTGTAAAATGTCCCAAAAAATATTCAATATTCATATCATAATAAGACTCACAAATAAAAAAAAAAAAAAAAGAAAAGTTGATCAACTTTCTGTGCTTTTGTTCTCATGATCCTATTGTATTGATCAACTCGATTCATCGTGAGAACGCCACGCCACTCGCTTCATGAGAAAGTTGATCAACAAAAATCGCCTCGTGAGAACGGGGCATAACTGACGATTCCAAGAAGTTGATTTGAATAGAAAATATATTTTACGGTATTTTCCTGAAGAAAATAACGTGAGAAGTCAGTGAGCGTATCTAACAGTATTCCCCGAAGGAACGAAAGCTTTAATATACGAAGATATACTTTGGAAATTTTATGTTTTATTTTGTTTACTTTCGTGGTCGTTTTCCCTAATTTGAAACGGTGTAAGCTTGGTTACATTTCCGGATATTAATTCGAGGCGTCAGCGTCGCGTCGGGAGTTGGTGGTAATGAAGCGTTTGAGCGGTATATTAAACGTGCCTTTTTAGCTGCATCTTGCATTTTCAGATGTACCGTGCATTTTCGGCTGAACCACCGCGCCGTGCAGACTAATTTAAGGTTTAAGTGTACCTATTGGTAAGCTACTGGGCATAAGGTCCAGCACTCACGGTGGATGCGGTTGCGGTTTCAAAACTGTCAAAAAAGTTGCCAATAAGGTTGCTCAATTCAACCGCAAGTTTTTCCGCACCTGCTAAAAACCACAACCACAGTGCGTTTTATTAATTTTTTCTCCTTCTTTTGTTATTTTTTTCTGCCATTAAAAAGTAGACAAATTAAAACATGACATCGGTACATGTTGAACCCATTATAATTAAATAGTACTGGCCATTTTCTTGCCAATGAACAAAAAATCGACTTCTTCAATCAATGCTGAAATTTTTACTACCTTCATTTTATATCAGCATCGCTACAACAAGAGGAACTAGAAGTGACATATAAAAGAGGGAGGATCAATAAAATAGGATAAATAAATACGAAGATTTTTTTTATTCGTAATGAGTTAAGTTTATCTGAATCTATCATTTCCGAACGCCATAATCGGTTTCCCTCGATTACTTGTAAAGATTTGCGTTGGATAAAAGGTACACAGTTGAATCATCTAGTAATAAAACTGTTTGTCTAGAATAATAATGATGAGTAGATTGTTAAATGTTGTGATTATTAATTAATCAATGAAGCTATAAGGCGATGTCCTATTATTTATTATTATTATTTTGCAAAAAGAGGTAAGGTCTATGGAAGTCCCTTATGTCACTGCGACTAAAAGATCTATTGTAACGCCTCTATTAGTAGACTACAGCACCTCTCCAAGCCGCAGGCCAACCATAAAGTCGACTATAGCCTTGGGGTTTGAGGATCTGATCTCATCAGCTGAGATTGTGTGGCCTCTAAGATGCTGACTTCTAATGTGGTGCACTGCATCACATTCGCATGGGATATGAATGGGCGTTTCGTCCTTTTCGCGACAAAATCTGCAAACTGTGATATCTGTGAGACCCATCCTGTGTAGATGTTTGTTCAGTTTACAGTGCCCTGTAAGGGTTCTAATCAGGATCCTTATATGGTTCCTATTAAGCGAAAGCGCTTCTTTTTTTAAATTTCTTCCTGAAGCCTACTAGAAGGGCTTTCGAATGCTCTTGGCCTGGGGTATTTTCCCAAAGTCTAATGCTTTGATGAGTTCCCCAGTCCTCAAGAATAGCCGAGGTGATGCATTTCGGAACCCCGGCGAAAGTGAACCAAGGCGATGTCCTAACACAACGCGACTAACACGCGACCAATACGCGACCATCACAAGAATAGCCGAGGTGATGCATTTCGGAACCCCGGCGAAAGTGAACCAAGGCGATGTCCTAACACAACGCGACTAACACGCGACCAATACGCGACCATCACAAGAATAGCCGAGGTGATGCATTTCGGAACCCCGGCGAAAGTGAACCAAGGCGATGTCCTAACACAACGCGACTAACACGCGACCAATACGCGACCATCACAAGAATAGCCGAGGTGATGCATTTCGGAACCCCGGCGAAAGTGAACCAAGGCGATGTCCTAACACAACGCGACTAACACGCGACCAATACGCGACCATCACAAGAATAGCCGAGGTGATGCATTTCGGAACCCCGGCGAAAGTGAACCAAGGCGATGTCCTAACACAACGCGACTAACACGCGACCAATACGCGACCATCACAAGACAAGTTAAATCCTTTTCCTTTCAGTATGTTCCTTTAAAAAATGGTGCACAATAAATCATTTTCTAATTGTTATTGCTTTATAATATGAATGACTAAGCTTTTAAACTCACTTCGTCTTGATGACACTTCTTTCAGTACCATTTTGTGGAAATTGTATGTACTTTCGGAGTATTTCGGGTGTATTAATTGCCAATGAGACCTCTCGTATACACCGGGAGACAGTTTGCTGGGCCATTGGGGCATCATCATTCTGCCCTACAGAGCCTTGATAGCTGCCCCGAGCATAAAAGTTCAAGGCAACAAGTATCTAAAATTGAATGCATACATTTTTATTCTGATAATTGTAATGATAAATTTTTATAGTCCATAAACGTGGTGTACTTGTTATACTACATCAAAAATTAAAATATATATTTTCATTATTTATGTATAGTTTATAAGACAGAAGTGAGTCAAACATACCTTTGTAGCAGGGTCAATTGCACGGCGATTACGCTTCCGCGGTAACAAGGGTACTATCTCCTGGCAGAGTTCTTCATAAAGCGACCGACTGAGTCTATAATTAGCTACAAACTCAAGGTCGGGCACTAAATTGGCATTGAAGGAGTCGCGAAGGCGTCTGCGATTCCTTCTGCGCTCCAAACGCTCTTCCTCGAGGGCCCATTCCACCAAAAGCATACGTACTGCCATTTCGACACAATTTTGAGTATGGCACATTCACTTTACCACATTTGATAAACATAAAACTCAAGATAGTTGTATTATTACATTAAATTCTATTTTTACGATATCCAAAAGAGAGCTATTTTGCTGTCGTGAATTTTGACATAAATCCACGATGAAAATTATCGGTCGGACTTTTTTCGTTTAGAGTAGGGTTTACGATACAACAAACGTCAAATGGAAGTTCGGTCGGAATCCGAACCGACCGACCGAGTACAATGAAATTCGTAGTAGGAAACGTCCGAACATTCGGCCGATTCTTTCGGATTTATCACTTCGGAGTAGACCCCACGTAATAATCACGTAATTCACGTTTATCACGTAATTTCATGACGCGCTGATCAAGTTGCAGTGACACTGCAGTTCGTTTCCGACAGCGATTGCTGTAGATAAGAGAATACAAAAAGCATTGTTTCGATTGAAACTTAACTGCAACTGCACTGCAACTGCACTTCGTTAGTTACGTGAATTGGCCCTCTGTAAGTTTGATCGCGGGCTCGCACGAACTTGCGATAGTCGCGTTGAATCAGAATCTGTTTGAACTGACTGCTGACCAAAACATAATTATTAGGGATAAACTTTTTAACAAAAAATTTTTCCGACGAAAACAGAAACTAAAAAGCGAAAAATAAAATAAACTAATAATAGTTAATTGTTACTAACTGTGGGTTTGCACCAAAAAACATTTAACATGGAATGTCTCGAAACTTGTCATATGAAACTAATGTCACAACTCGTTTGGTTGATTGTTACGTTCGCACTGCAGAAAACTGGGTAAATTCTTTGACAGATTTCAAGATTTGTTGTTAGCTGTGTTTGCACTGACTAAAAACTTATACATTGACATGTTTGTCTATAGATTTGTCACGGCTGACGTTCGCACTGATGCTTAATCTTGTCTCGCAACTTGTATAAATCTCGTTTTTTGTGTTTTCCAATGAGGTCGGTAAACATGTACGGCCGAAAGCAGACACTTTATACTATCTGTGCTTTGAAGTTTATCGAACTATGACAATGATTTCCACAGATTTATTAATGATTTCCATGTTTGTGAAATACGACCTAAATGACATCTTTCGATGAGTTGCAAGATTTGTCTCGAGACATTTTGATTCCAAATTAATTGTGAAACATGTCAATAGATTATGAAATGTCATACATGTTTCGTTTCAACAAGTTGTGTGATAATGCGAACGCGATTCGATACATTGACAGAAAATTGACTTTTCAACATGTTTTTATGTGAATGTTTCGTCAGTGCAAACTCACAGTAACAACCACTTAGAATTATATCTTAATAACTATTCTCCTAACTAAACTAATGTAAATAACTGAAACATGTTTTCCTATCCTTAGGGGTGGATTTTGATTTTCATATTTAAATGGGACCAACTTCGAGATACCTATCCATTAAAAAAAGAATCCTCAAAATCGTAATAAGTTACGCGTGGTCAGACAAAAAAAAAAAATTGGCGTCGAATTGAGAAACTCCTCCTTTTTTTTCGTCGGTTAAAAAGCTAAACAGAAGAAGTATTTTTATGTTCATTCATAGATATTTTTAACAACCCACCAATACAGCATCAATTACTGAATGAATGAAAAACGTTGTGACGTAACATCTGCTTTCAGTATAAAGGGTCGCGTGTTCTATTTTCAATCTGTAAGGCTTACAAAAGCTGGTCTTTTGAAGGTCAAAATAATGGGATCAAACGTAGGTGTACATACAAATGTGTACGATGAAATATACAGGTTGAATGGTTTAACGAGGGATTTATTGATGGTGGATGTTCAGTACTTGATTCTCGTCCCAAATATGTATAAAAATGGTACCTTTATTTTCGTAATATCTTTCAAATTGATTTCATCAATAACTGTGAACACTATTCTGCACTTACAAATCAAATCAAAGTTTCAAGCAGTGAAGTAATACACCTTTTTTGCCGTGGAGAAGTCCTCATGTATGCACTTCGCCCAAGGACGGCGGAGTCACTGTCGGACTCTTACCGACTAAAACCACCACGGTGTCCCTTCAACTACCTTTGGCTAGGAGCGTGAGAACCCTCTGTATTCGCACAACCACCCCCGACAGGTCTTGGCACGCCCCATTGGCCTAGATCGAGCCCCTCCCGCGCCAGAATATTCGCCACAGGCAGTAAGATCCCCTGAAGGATAATAAATAAAATAAATAAATAAATATTTTGGGACACACATTTTACACAGCACCATCTGGTCCCAAACTAAGCAGAGCTTGTAATATGGGTACTAGACAATGGATATAATTCTTATATAATTTTTTCATTGTAAATACATAATAAACACCCAGACCAACACAAACACACAAATATTTGTGTTCTGCGGGAATCGAACCCGGTACACGTTTAGCCTTACTTAGATGGTCGAGCGTGCAAAGATGCCATAGAAACTTCGCTTCAAAAATTAACGAGTCTCATGGGTCACAAACTTGGCCTTCAAACGTGAAGTCGTGAATTCGATCCCCGGCAAGGTGTCATTGGAGTATTTTGAAAAGGAAAGTTACAGTCACAATGGGAATTAACCCTAATAAACCTTATAGCACTTAAGATCGGACTACTTAAAATTGTTGTGTATACTACTATTGCAGTGTATTAAATATTTTCTTTATACAGTGTCGGCGCATTCACAAATTCAAGGTTGTGTCATCAACATCATCATCAACTCAGCCTATCGCAGTCCACTGCTGGACTTAGGCCTCTCCCAAGCAGTGCCACAACACTCGGTCCTGTGCCTTCCAAATCCAGTCCCCCCAGACACGTTCTTCAGTTCGTTGGTCCACCTGGTAGGGGACGCCCAACGCGGTCCCCACTCAAGGACTCGTCTGCTCCAGCGGCCATCGGTCCTTCGACAGACACGGCCAGCCCACTGCCACTTCAGCTTACTGATCCTACAAGCTATGTCGGTCACTCCGGTTCTTCTCCGGATAATCTCGTTAAGGGTTGTGTGAATTATGATAATTATAGCTAGAACGGATAACGGCTGAGGGGGTAAGTCGCCGATATTGTACCATCTAACTTTATTCCAGGATTGAAGGAAAACTAATAAGGATGTTGTAGTTCTTTTTTTATTAAGAATACACCTTAGCTTAGTTTTTAGGGTTCCGTAAACGGGACCCTATTACTCTCGCTACGCTGTCCGTCCGTCCGTCTGTCTGTCACAGGGCTGTACCACGTATCTTTGTAACAGTAATAGATAACTAGTTGAAATTTTCACAGAATATGTGTTGCTATGAGGGGTATCACGACAAATACTAAAAGCCAAAAAAAGTCTTAAACCTCAAAAAACGCATTTTTTTTCAATGTTTTTGTTCCTGCTCTATCTTGAAAACGGTAATACATAGCTGCGTCAAACTTGGTCAGATTATAGTGCATATTAAGTTATTTAGCAACCAATACTAAAAATAAGACAAACATAGACATATGTGGTGGTACCCTGCGTAAGAAAGAGATGCAAAAAATCATATTTCGCGCACTGTGGGTTGATGTCTTTTGATAAACTCTCGTAAATTAACTCACTTTCTATGGGGTATCAGGTCGATGGATGGTACGGAACCCTTACAGCGCGAGTCCAACTCGCATTTGGCCGGTTTTTTATTAAGAATACATCTTAGCTTAGTTTTTTTAATAACAACTGCGTCATGACACAAAATATAATTGGGAAAAAGCCAGCACATTATTCACAAAAAAAAGATAATAAAGAGAGGCTATCGATACGTTTTGATTAATTGTACCATACGGTTCCTAAATTATAATTGGCAACAAAATAAATAAATAATGTCAAATATATGATTAAAAATGTTTTAAAGTCAAAAGTAGGTAATAGATCTGTGGTGTGTGTGAATAATAAAGTAAAACAATAACTAAAATAAGTTTTAATGCAAGGTGAAAGTTTAAAAGTAAATAATAAACTTATTGAGTCCTAGTTGTTTTATTACAAAATTCTCAATACCGTACATAAAGGTATTATATTCAAATAGGTATAGGTACTGAATAAACTTATTCATTGAATCCTAGTTGTTTGATTTTAAAATTCTCATAACATAACATAACATAACATCACTCTGCCTACCCCTTCGGGGAAATAACATCACGCCTGTATTTCCCCGAAGGGGTAGTCAGAGGTGTATAGCACACATATTTCTGCAGTGGTCACGGTCAACTAGAATTCGCACATCACTTGAAGGAATCACATCCACGACGATTGCTTGATGAATACTGACGAATGAAATAATGTGCTCCACACATTATCAGTTTATTGTCATTATATTGTGACTATTACAATACTAAAGTAAAATATCAAAATATTTAGATAATGGTACACGTTCAATAAGCACATCTTGCCTTTAGCAGGCATACGAAAACTTCAGTTTAGTTCATTTTGTTTATAAACATCACTCTTTGCAAATAAATTTGTTATGTTACCTATGATAACTATTATTAGCGGCCCAGACACTTTTAGTAATAATGATCTCAGTATTACTATCACTCCTTCGTTAGGTTACATTACAAAACCTTCCCACACACTATCAATATTTTATATCATTTCTGCAGTGGTCACGGTCGACTAGAATTCACGCATCCCCGGTGATTGCTTGATGAATACTGACGAATGAAATAATGTGCTCCACACATTATCAGCTTTCATTCATTCATTCATTTCAGCCGAAAGACGTCCACTGCTGGACATAGGCATCCCCAAAGCATCGCCACAACGACCGATCCTGCGCCTTCCGCATCCAGCTGATTCCTGCGACCTTCACCAGGTCATCGGTCCACCTTGTGGGGGGCCTACCCACGCTGCGCCTTCCAGTACGCGGTCGCCACACCAGAACTTTACTGCCCCAACGGCCATCCGTTCTGCGAGCAATGTGCCCCGCCCACTGCCACTTAAGTATTATCAGTTCAATGTTATTATATTGTCACTATTACAATACTGAAGTAAAATATCAAAATATTTAGATAACATCATTATTTATCGTCATTCCTTCATTCCAACTACTACACTGCCAATGGTAATAGATAGATAAAGTATACTTTATAGTTTGTACACCATAAAAATAAAAATAAAGTTGTAACAAACATGAGCACAGTACTAACAACAGGCGGTCTTATCGCGAAAAGACAACCATTGGATGGACTTGAAATGTACAAGAAAATATAACAGGTAGTTGGCGGTGTAAACATGTAACAATGTCATTAATTAAAAGGTAAAGTCATTATTACTGACAGTGTCTGGTCCGCTATTAGCGCGAAAAGAGAATACTGTCACCCATGAAGCCATCCAAATGGCATGGAATTGTCAATTACGTCATCCAAATTTTACCAGAAATCAGACTGCGGTTCTGTTTAATCACGTAAAAGTAATTAACATTACGCTAAATATTTGATTAAATTATGGGTTCTGTTAATATCTACAGAAATGCAGACTGAGAGAGACAATTTTTTTAAAGTAAATTCTGTGAGTAAAATAAAATAGGCATTATATTTTGTAGCAACACGACCTTTGAGAAAATACTGTTTATCAGCGTTTAATTAAAAAGTTTGCGTTTCATTTTGAATACTGGCTTTCAATTTCCTTACTGAAAAAAAAGTTACACAACTTTTATGAAGAAGGTTTAAAATAACTTCTCGTAACATGGAGTGTGCTTTCAAAGTATGGTATAAGTAGCTACTGTAAAGCTCTTCGCCCGTAGCAAAATATGGAGTCGGCGCTACAGTCGATTTCGAGCGACCGGGGGCTTCGCACCGACCGCTCGTCGCTGTTCCAAGTTCACGCGAATATCACACAATCATTCGAAATTTAAAAGTGTTTTATTTGAAGTATTAAATAAATACGTGCCAGTGTTTGTTTTATAAAATGTGCTTGTTTTTAAATGACTAAAAACTAATTTTGGACTGTTTAGAATTTTCTTTTTCATCAGTTTCCCTTCAATGAAAGAAAAAATGATTTTTTTTTTTTAAATTTCAAGCAACTTTTTGTGTTTAAAATTAAAATTTAAGTAATTCAAAGTATAATAAAGATGACTATCTTGTTAAGTGTATAAATAGTAATAACATAAATGCATAATGAATACCTAAATTGAGTGTAACATTACAAAAGTTTCAAATTTTGATTTAAAATATTAAACTTAGTATTTGTGAAAGTGTCAGTGATTAAAAAGTTCTTGACGGCAACTCTTCATAGGTAAGTAATTTAAAGTTTATATTATATGGTGAATCTAAAGTTATCTTCATTACAGTCGCGAAAATCTAATTATTCATAAGTTTTCCTGAATAAAACCTGCAAATATATCTGTAGCATCTTTTGCAACAGTAACATCGATTAAAAATTAATTGAATATGTGAATTTCTAAGGAATATACAACTGAATGATTGAATAATTTACAATAGTCTGACTAAACCCTAAAATATTACAATACCAATTAAAACTTTTAATTAATGCACCGATATTGAGTAAAATTTCGCTAATCTTATCGTTCGTTATCACAAAACAAATAAATCTGTGAAAAATGTATTACTTTTTCGTTCTTCCTGAAAGTAACTTGTAAAAAGGTTTATAAAAAATAACATTGAACTGTAAGTAATTTCAATAAATTCTGAATAATTCAATAAGTTCAATTTTAATCCTTATTATAGGTAACTTATTCGATAAATTAAGAAATTATATTTTATTAGCTTTTACCCGCGGCGTCACATCGGTGGTTTTTTACCCAACACCATGCGTTTTTTGGGGATACCAGGAAGCCTATGTAAATTTCCGTGCCATAAACTGTATATCTCTGTTACAAAAAAAAAAAAAAAAAAACACTCGATCTTTTCTTACGTTGCTGCGTGAAAGAAGTCAGAAGAACAAACCAACAAACACACTTTCGTGTTTATAATCTAAATACCTAGGATATAATAAGTAGGATATAAGTAAGATTCTACTCTAACTAAAGCACAAATATTTATGTAGTATTTATTTACAATAAAAGCATATAAGTATTATATCCATTGTCTAGTACCCATAGTACAAGTTCTGCTTAGTTTGGGACTAGATAGTGCTGTGTAAAAAGTCCTAAAAATATTTATTTACTGACTCAAAAATTTACAACATGAAGTTGTACATATTTTCCTTGCGCCCAATATATAAGAGATAACTATTACAGTGTAGTCAGTAGGAAAACTTATTCATTATTATCTATTTTTCTATGCAAAAAAATGTGTATGCGTTAGCCAATATGCGTGTGCGTGTGTGCGTGTGCCTGTGTAGGTACCTACATAGGCACCCAACACGTAATTTATTGTCACATGGAAATAAACAGTTTGAATTTTTTTTGGCAAAGTAACTAATTTAGTGACGGACAAACAGACAATACACAACCCAAACCACTGAGTCTAGGAACTCGAAATTATGCAGTATTTTTCAAAATTCAACCTTGATAGTAGTTTGAAGGGGATGATGGGGATTCAAAGCTTCCGCCGTTAGGTATTTCTACTAAGTTAGACTTGGTCTGTTTTACCTTAGGTAACTACTACAAAAAAGTTTAACTTGTGTTGATCATTCGTTTTACAAAACCCGTACCATAAAGTTTAGAGTTGTTGTTTACATTTAAACATGGGTCAGACATGGCTTTGCAAGGTAAACACAGTTAAAGAGGATTTTCAAGTACCAAATTAGGCTAGCTAATTAGATGTTTAAGTTAATGACATTGTATTTTGTTAAACCGTACATAGTGACTAACACTAAAATTCTTGTCTTTTGTGATAAAATTACCACCGTGTACAAACCAAGCCGTTCCGTGTGGTACTGGACATAAAGAATAGCACCACATATCTCTTCTCATGGGTGTCGTAAAATGCGACTAAGGGATGCATCAGAGGATGGGCAGCAGCGTTCTCTGAGTATTTAACCAACCAACTGCGATCGCCAACCTGCCTGCCAAGCATGGCGATTATGGCATTTCCCCCCCTTTTCGGGGAGGCCTATGTCCGGCAGTGGACGTTTTTTGGCTGAAATGACAAAACATTCTAATTATTATTTCAAAAATAGGCTTTCCTGACTATTTTATTTGATATCTGAATTTGAGACCTTGACAGAACGCGGCCTCATTTCGGGCCACTTGAGTAGGCCTGAATTGCGCTGACGTCATGCGTCATCGGCAACAAAGCTGAATTACTATTGTGATAATAAACTGGAAAAACACATCAGTCTTAATTGAAAGCTTCAACAAACATTGAATTAATGTCTCTTATGATTTTATTAGTATAGGTACATATTATGCTACGGCTCCACCTGCGTTTAATGTTGCGGCTGCGGCCTGCGTCCCCGTGCGTACATAACACCGCATATGTAGCCAATGCGCATTTTCTCGCTCTAAAACCCTTTTATGCGAGTAAAAACCCCACCCCCCAGTTATAGCTTTAATGACTAACATTAGTAATCCTGCATTACATTATAGCGTTAAACTGTTGGCCACATCTGTGTGCTGCGCCTGTTATAGCTATAATTAACCTTTAAAGATACCTGTGTAGCTGTAGCATTATAAATGTTTGAAATGGATCAAAGTCGGTATGCCATATATATAGTATAATCCAGAATTTCTGGGTTTAATTAAACCTGTACGATTTTGATGATCCAAAGACTATTTTCCAACTTCTCTTGAATAAGTGTAAAATTTATTTTATCACCAATCTTAACATATCTCTTAAAATACTTATACTTTTTTGCGTCCTGGATGTCACGGAAAAAAATACAGAAAATTTTCGCGACCTCCAGGTTGAGCAGCGATTGTGTCTGTTTTTATTCGGTAACCTTGCAACAGAATTTCACTAAGTGCATTAAAAAAAACTCTTATCAAAAGCTTCTTGTCTGTTCATCACATTGAAATCTAAGTGTAGCGCCAGACTATGGCAGAAAAACACAGCTGAACTTTGGCGAGAAATACGTCGACTGGCGCAAAAATGTGAGGCGCCGCAAAACAACAGATTACTCTTTAGTGAACCATTGACGAGATAAATTACCTGTAACACACCTGGATGAAACTATGTCGCGTATTGCCAAACAGCCGAACTTTTTGGAAGCGACAAAGACCATCAAAAATCTCAACAAAATGGAAGCGTATACAGCAAAGTCGTAAATAACGCCACACTTAATTTAAACCTTCGTGTATCGATGCAACTGAATAAGTTATATTCTATTTCTTCCCTATTTCTTCTCATGGGTGTCGAAAAAGTCGACTAAGGGATTCACCAGAGGATGGGCAGCAGCGTTCTCTGAGTATTTAACTAACCAACTGCGATCGCCAACCCACCTGCCAAGCGTGGCAATTATGGTATATAATCTCCCATTTGGGGAAGGCATATGTCCAGCAGTGGATATCTTTCGGCTGAAATGAATAAATTATAACGTAAGACCAGTAGCCGAACTTTGGTCGCATAAGTTTAGTATAGTGTGTCACTGCACTTAGCTACCACTACACCTACAAATATTTCCATTACTTTCTTAACTAAACAAACTGAAGATTTGTGTGCGGATTGATACGTTGAAAACAGGTTCAAATCTATGAGTGAGTCGATTACTACGCTTCCTGCTAAAAGTGCTAAATTTAATGTAAACAAAAAACGAGTATTCTTACGTACGGAATTTCGTATTTCTGATGTTATGCGGTTGATTGAAATGTAAAAATTCAAAGTCAAAAGATCTTTATTTGTATGGATATAGATGTATAGACTCGTTATAACGAGTACTCGGGGATAATGAAAGAGAATAATTCAAGAAGAGTGTTTCCGTGGAGTATATTATATGCTAACAAACAGAGGTCATTGATAACTTTTTTTTATAAAAAAAAACATAACATATATACACATATTAACTCCATTGTAATTTAAAAGTATTTTTAAATATTTATTTATTTATTTAACATGCATTATGAAAAAAATTGTATGCCAGTACCTGGTGGAACATGTATTAGTTCAAAATAATGTTTTCCAACACCTTATATATTTCTATTCTAAATTATGTTTATATATGTTCGCGTTCCAAACCTTTCAAATAAAATAGGAATCATCACAACCAGCCTTGCCTTTTTTAATAGCTTTTATTTTACTTGCTTGCTTTTTTTTTTTTCTGAAAGCAAGTAAATTTTAAACCAGTTTCTGTTAGCAGAATAGATTGAAATTTTGCATACACCATGTAGTTCTGATGACAGTTTATTTTTTATGATATAACTTTTAATTAAATACTTTTTACTACCTTACATACCTCATACATTACATACCTCGGGACCTATTTATTTTTCCGCTTTGTGTATATTTTAATTCTGGTTATGGTCTATCTGTGCGCCAAATTTCATCCAAATCTATTTAGCTGTGTCAGCGTGATTAAGTAACAAACATCCATATTAATAATACATGTATTAGTAGGATTGTCGGTTTCCATACATCATTGGCGGATTTCAAAGCAAAATGGTATCTATTCAGCACATGTTTGAATAGTACATATGTTAATGATGAATAGAACAATGACATATTGAACAGCAAACTTTAGATAGGTAGCAGATGATGATAATTATCATGGAACGAAAAGTTACAATGTTTTTAGAAATGTGACTTGTTACCTATGGAACAGTCTCTACAAACCAACAGTACAAGTGCAAGTTGCCAAAGCAATCCAGGATTAAGTGGAAACTCGATTCACTTCATGATACCAATATAACTTCCATGAAATTGGAACATTCTTGAAGGATTACAGCGATTGCCCTCTCTGATCCTCTTACATCTGAGTATTCAATGGTCATTTTGCATATTTTCTGATAACGACTCCGATACGATACCGACGACAGAAATACGAAAAAAAATACCGACAATATCGGTGACCTGTGATTACAGCGATGTGTCGGGATGATATTGATCAATATCGATGACATATGTAGTGACAGTAATATGTTGGGCTGGTATCGAAACTGTAATATTATAAGGCCTGTAAAACAACTGGTCTTGTGATCTATCCTATTATGGAATGCGCTTCCTCATGAAATCAGGATGGCTAACAGTCGGCACGCCTTCAAAATTAATATAAGGAAATATTTCCGTGAAAAAAATTCAGCAGATTCAGCTCGACTTTGATTTATCTTGATGTTATATATTTATAGTTATATATGTAGGTAGGTATAATATGTATATTTTATTACATATATGTATAATGTACATAAGTATTTATTTATTTTTATTATATGTAATTATAAGTCCGTAGTACTAAACATATTTTACTACTTTACTGGTGCATCTATCTTATTCTTTGTCTCTGCATTACCCTAAGGTTGTCTGGTAGAGAACGCCTATGGCGTTAAGACCGCTTTTGCACCAAATTGAGCAAAAAGAATAAAATAAATAAATAAAATAAATTAAATTTCTATTCTATTCTAATCTATTCTATTCTATTTTTAATATTTATTTTTTGGGTGTTGCCTATGTATTTTAAGTATGTATTTACAAAAAAAAAAGTATATAAGTATTATATCCATTGTCTAGTACCCATAATACAAGCTCTGCTTAGTTTGGGACTAGATGGTGCTGTGTAAAAAAATGTCCCAAAGATATTTATTTATTTATTTATTCTATCGCAGTACTTCGTCTCGAATAGTTGCGTACGTCAGCAAGAACATTGATCACCTCGCAATTCAAATTTAATTTGACACGTATTTTACGTGAAGTCGCAGCGAAAACACTGTGAACAAAATGGTACTTTCCTTCAACCCGAACTATGTCGTCACTGTCGGCGACGATATCGTATCGGTGAAGTAAACGATACAGTGTGAAAGTGTTTCAATTCATAAAAAATCATAAATAAATAAATATTTTGGGACATTTTTAAATGTAGATAGATAGATAGATAGAATATACTTTATTGTACACCATGAAAATAGTAGTAAACAGGAACAACGTACAAATTATGGGTACATGGGCGGTCTTATCGCTAAAAGCGATATCTTCCAGACAACCTTTGGATGGACAAAGAAGACGTAAGATCTAGATAATGGGGGCAGTCCGTGGCGTACTACTAAACTAAAATAAATAAATAGCACAAAATATATTACACATATAGGTATCATAAATATATATAATATATATATAAATAATCTTACAATTATTATTAAAATTATTATTTCATAGGTAGGTACATAATAATATTATTCGAACAGGACCATACTTATACTATAACAATTGTGTTATGGTCGTAACGTTACACTAAATATAAATCAAACAGTAGATACAACATAATTCTGAATCTGATATCTGGTTTCGGCAAATACTTTGAAACCAGTATTCAGCACAAATCACAAAATATAAACTAACACAATTAAAAACGGCTTAATTTCACTGGAGTTTCTCGTGTTTTTTTTTCACGATGGTGATCATTTTGGTACACAAACGCGGTCAATTCTTCGGGAATTTATTCTTTAGCATTCTGTCCGTCACGTTTTCAAACACGCTGTATAGTGAGTAATATAAAACGCATACACGAAGTGGCATTTCGGTGCAGTTGCGAAGAGCTTTGAAGATATTCATGACGTTTGATAGACTGCTTTGTGCCGATACACCCGTCTGCTCCAATGCTGGGCACGCTACATTTCTAAAGGATTGGCGGCTCTGTGCACTAACATTGAAAGAAAAATACCGTTATTATTGTTGTTATAAAATGTAGATGTAAAATTTACACTCACAATATCCATGACAGTGGGATAATCATATAATAATAATTGAACATACATTACATTACATTTGTAAATGTGTGAGATTACTAGTCCGCTAATATCGTGTACCTAATTATCGGGTCGGTATCGCTATCGGACGGTATGAAAATGCCCAATGCCCAATGCAAGAATCAAAAGATCTAATAAATCACGTTGCAGTGACAATTCTCACGGTTGTATCGACACGCTACTGAGAAGTGACACTTAGGTATTGCTTATTCACGATGAAGGTGTAATAAAGTCTTTGTTTAAACATAATAAATGATATGCAAAACAGTTAAATTGGTAAATCTAAATAGGCTTATGATTAAAACAAGCAAATAGATCAACAAAATATTTGTTAATAAATAATATTTCCAATTATTTGTTAACAATAAATATACATTTATTATCTGTACAATAGATGTTTTTCCGTGATGATGATGATGTTGTTCCGTGTGGTGCCGGACATAAAGAATTGCACCACCCTATCACTTCTCATGGGTGTCGTAAAAGGCAACTAAGGGATTCACCAGAGGACGGGCAGCAGCGTTCTCTGAGTATTTAACTTTAAATGATAAATAAATAATAAATAAATAAATCATTCATTTATTTCTCCACCACATAAAGAATTTTTACAGTGTAAAACAAATATTAAAACAAATATTTGCTTAACATTATGTTGTGGAGACTGGAGCGTTTTTTTTTTTTTTTTTTTTTTTTTTTTTAAGCGGAGAAAATGCCTATCGCATGTCACACTGCCGGGGAAGCAGTGTGGTTATGTGGGGCTCGCACCCACTAAAAACTCCGCCGTGTGCCTACTTTCGCCTTGGGTGGATGGGTCACGAGAACTGCTACGCATGACTTTCGCGACCCACCCAGCGCAGCCCACTTCAGGGCCTACATACTTTAATTTTTACACACTCTTTTGGCGATGTCCGGGCACACCTGGGACATCACCACAACTAAAGGGCCGTGCAATGCGGAAGATAGACTCCCCAATCTATCGCCCGCTGGCTTTATTTAGGGTGGCATCAGATCGCCATATAGACGCCTGCGCCGACCTGTCCGTCTGCGGCGGATCGGATCAGCGAGAGAGTCTTCCTCCCTGACCCGCTCCGCCGCTTCCTTCTGCGAGATAATCTCCTCGCAAAAGGACGCGACCGCCTCCCAAGCCTCTTCACTGTCGGCCATGGCCTTGACCACGGCCGGCAGCGAGAGGTCTCCCCCGATTGCTGCCGTGAGAGCACGGCGCTGCACCACCCAGGCAGGAAACTGCGCCAGAGTATGAAGGGCCGTGTCCTCACTACAGCCGCACTGGTGGCACACGGGAGTAGCCTCCCGTCTCGCCACTTTGTGCAGGTATCTGCCAAAGCAACCATGCCCTGACAATACCTGCACCAAACGGAAGGACAACGTCCCGTGTCGCCTCCGCACCCACTCCTCAAGAATTGGCTGGATAGCCCCTATGGTCCAGTGACCGGCACTGGGCGTCTCCAGCCGCTCCTTCCACTGCACAAGTACGGCAGCCTGCGCCTCACTGCGCCACGTCTTCACAACTTCAGGCGGCGGGCGTCTGCCACTTTCCGCCTGATGGTCCGCACCATTCCGATAGACTTCGGCAAGCACCTGAGCCTCCAAGTCCCACGGGGGAGTGCCTGCTAATGTACACGCCGCCTCTGCAGATATTGTGCGGTATCCGCGTATGACCCTGACTGCCAGGACTCTCTGTGGTCTCCGCAGCAGAGCCTTGTTTTGGGCATTCAGGGACTCCGCCCACACCGGCGCCCCGTAGAGTGCCATTGAGCGCACCACCCCCGTATAAAGCCGTCGGCAGCTCACATTTGGTCCACCCAGGTTCGGCAGTAGCCGGCTAAGGGCGGACGCTGTGCCGATCAACTTTGGTGCAAGCTGCACAAAGTGCTCGTGGAGACTGGAGCCTGTACTAGGTGAACCTGTGTTACAGGTCTCCAGGACTCCCAACTACCCGGACATAGTAAACAAAAGTCAATATATTATTTTAACATAATATAATAATGATGAATGATGAGATGTTTTTCGTAAATTTTATTACAGAAAACGTTTTTTCCTGATAAATTATTAATTATTTATATAAAATAACTAGCGGACCCGGCAGACGTCGTCCTGCCCGGAAAAGCAGCGCCACATATAATTAAAATCGTCCCTGCCATTTAGAAGATCAGTGACATACAGACAGAAGGGCCACCTACCGGATCCAATTGTGTTTTCACACCATCCAGGAAACCATTGAAATATTCACAAAAAAATTCATCCAAATCGGTTCAGCTGTTTAGGAGGAGTTAGGCGACAATCAGATGTACAGAAGAAATAAATATTCGCGGCTTCACTCGCGTTAAATTCTGCTAACCCACGTGACGGATCCTGTTAATTCAGTCCAGTCCAGTCCAGTTCCATCCATCCATCCATCCATCCTTTTATTCGGACCGTCCAGTCCAGTCCAGTCCAGTCACTATCCCACTATCTCACCCCATGTCCAGTCCCGTCCCATGTCCCGTCCCGTCCCATGTTAAATGTCCCATCCCGTCCCATGTCCAATGTCCCGTCTCATGTACCATGTCCCGTCCCGGCCCATGTCCCTTCTCAAGTCCCGTCTCGTCCCATGTCCCATCCCCCATGTCACATGTCCCGTCCCGTCCCGTCTCATGTCCCATGTCCCGTCCCGGCCCATGTCCCTTCCCATGTCCCGTCCCGTCCCATGTCCCGTCCCCCATGTCACATGTCCCGTCCCCCATGTCACATGTCCCGTCCCCCATGTCACATTTCCCGTCCCCCATGTCACATGTCCCGTCCCGTCCCGTCCCATATCCCGTCCCCCATGTCACATGTCCTGTCCCGTCCGTCCCATGTCCCGTCCCATGTTATCAATTGTTCAGCAAATCAAATTTGGTGACACAACGACTGCAGCGCCACCTACCGGGTAAATAAATAAATGTAGCTTATATGACACATTCGTAGATTTACCATAGCAGCGCCATCTATTCATTACTTACTCAACCCAGTCGAAAGGTATCGACATCTGTTAGAATCATTTGGAGTTAAGAGATAATTGTGACTGTCAAATAATAACAGACAAATAATTAGCAATAAATTAAAATTGCGACTATAATTTAAGATTTAAACTATCCTATCTCTCAAGTTGGATCGAACTCCACATGGTGTGCGAATTTTATTATAATCGGTTAAGTGGTTTAGGAGTCCATTGAGGACAAACATTGTGACACGAGATTTATATATATTAAGATAAGATTATGAATTTAACTGTCGACAGACATAAATTATTAAAATGTTATGGTCATTTTAGTAACTTTTCAGAAATCAAGGGTATGATCGTCATGAACTTATTAATATACTTTTAGCTGTTTGCTTGAAACATCCCACTGCTGGACAAAGGCCTCCCCCTCCAAGGCGTCATCCACTTCATGTATTTTTTTAATAACCAGTTTTCGCTTTTATATGGAATAGCTCGCGGAGAAGATATAACCGCGTGGATTATACGATCTGCGAGGTTAAGTTGTGCTTGCCGCGGTCTGTCCGTGGATGGATGACCGTTTCGTGACACAACAAGACCCCTCCGTGCCTCGAAGAGCACGTTAAGCTGTCCGTCCCGGTTTCCGTACGAATATCTATAGCAGTTGTTTCGGGTAGTCAGAACACTGAAAGTCTGACAACTGGTCTAACTTCCTAATACCAGTATTACCCAGTAAATAGGTTGCGAAGGCTGATGGCAGTCGCTCCGTGTAAAATGCTGATGTTCAGCCGCATCTGGTTAGACTGGAAGCCGACCCCAATATAATTGGGAAAAGGCAAGGAGGATGAACTCTCGCTTTTATATCGGCCCACCAACTTTTTCGGTCAAAAATAAAGAAAAGCAAAAAACCACAATCCTGAAAGTGGTGTTATTAAATCGTAACAAAGTAAATGTAACTCTCCGTTCAGTAAACATGCTTTAATACACAAACTCATACCGAAACAGACGCCGTTCCTAGCTTTGTTTCATGTATCACGTTATAGGAAGAGAAACTCTTCCTTCAAATAATATTGTACTTACTTTATGCATTTTGAAAATATGTAAGATATTTTCAAAATGCATGTTAAGATGGTTTGGACGTATAGAGAGGATGGACGGGAGGAGATTGACGAAACAATTATACGAAGTGAGTGCATCGCAATGCCATCCTTGATTATTTTTTGGCCAGGAACCTGCGAGGGTATACGTAAAACAACTTAGTAAAGTTTCATCACAATCGGATGAATGGTTTATAAACGTATAGAGGACAAACATACATAGAAACATTTTTTTTTTAATCTAGAAGATAGATAAGCCCACGGGAGTAAACTAAGTTAGATAAGGAATCCCATTGAGATTTCAATTACGGATCTGCTGACACCAAAGGGTAATTTCTTCCCCAAAGGACAATCCCTTAAACTGATTTCACACACCTTGAGACCCACGTACACCTTATACGATTTATGTTTAGAGTATTCGTGAGGAGACCAATGATCCAAATTACATTACATTAGGGTAGTCTGAATAATTAATACTCGTACTGTAAATGGTTCTCACACGTAGACATAATAATATATTTACCTACCTATATATAATTTACGAGCTGATGCCTGCGGTTTTGCCCACAGCGCCACCTATTAGGTCCAGATTTTTTTAATATTCTTTTATGGCATCAAACCAACATGATTGTAAATATGTGTCATTTTGGTCCATAAAATATAGAATTTGTCAATAACTTGACTAAAGCATCGAATTTTAGCATAACTATGAACAAATGTCTATCTATTGGCAAAACAAATACATTGTGATTATCTTCGATCAAATATACTATAGATGCAGAGTCTTGTACAAAATCAAACCCAAAAAACGACTCCGCGATAAAATGTACTATTACGACACTCCATCCTTTGGTAAATATCCCGTGATATACAATAATAAAAGTGTTAGTGACCATGTTAAAACTCATACTCCATCCTATGTTTGCACATTTGGAGTATAGTTTAGGGGGGTGAAATAGGGTGTTAGACTTTGTATGAAAAATTCTCCTGGTAATGAAAAAAATATCTTTTCTTTTTTTAGTTTAGTGTAAACAGCAAGTTGATGGCAGTTCGCATTCAGTAGCTCAACCTGTGGGGCAATTGTGTAATGCATTCACTTTGACATTAGCTTTCATTTTGAAATTAAAGCAATATTCATTGCGTGGTACGTAGTTGTCAATATGACGGATTGTCAAAACACACAGAGCAATGAACATTGAAATCCAGATGATTGCGATTGCGAGTGAGTTTACGCAATTTGGCAGCTGCATCGTAAGTGCAAAACGATTGCACAGTTACCCTTTAACCTCTTCATACAATAGTCGTAAAATGTTTACGGTTTGGGTATTATACTTTTTATAGCCTTTCCCAAGGCAGTAATGAGAACAAATGGGGTTTATAACTATAGTAGCGAACGCTTTCAGGTCGCTTAAAGGATATCATAATATTCTCTTTTACGGATTTCAGGTTTCGTTTTGTTTCGTGTATCAGGTTTATCTAAAAATAGTCAGGAGTTAAAGCGTGATAAATAAATAATCAGTTTATTCTCTCTTCACAACAGTTTTTTTGAACTACTAGGTTTAGCAAATGTGCCAAAATTATAAAAAAACCATATTTGTGAGAGACTGGTCCCTGAATTAGGTTTTTATTCAAAACCTGTATTACAGGTCACCAGGGCCCTTCCGCAGCTAGCGTCGTATAATTTGGCCTTTGAAGGCTTATATAATACAGACATTTTCATTAGTTGAAAAACCTTTAAGTACTTATATTTAAGACTATATAGATAAAACAATTAAAGAACACGGAAATACCAAATAATGTGCTGGGAGTGTGGGTGTGTTTGTGTTTGATTTGTGTGTGGGTGAGTATAAGTATGAATGTAAATGTGTGCATGGGTCTAGAATGTGTGAGTAAGCTGAGCGTATCGAGTATAACGAAAGAACGCAGCCAAGGATTAGGACAGACGGACAGACGGACAGACGGACGGACAAGACAAAACTATAAGGGTTCCTTTTAGGACTACGGAACCCTAAAAAAAACAGTGTAAACAGCGTTCCTAAACAGTATGTATGTAATCTTTGGTCTACTTTTGCTGTAATTCAAACATTGCAATAAATAATGATATGATTATGATTATGATTAAATAAATAAATATCTTTGGGACATTTTTACAAAGCACCATCTAGTCCCAAACTAAGCAGAGCTTGTGCTATGGGTACTAGACAATGGATATAATACTTATATACTTTGTTTTTGTTGCAAATACATACTTATAATATATAAGCAACACCCCGACCAACACAAACACTTATGTTTATCACACAAATATTTGTGTCCTGTGGGAATCGAACCCACGACCTCATTATCAGCAGTCCGACACTCGAACCACTAGACCACAGAGGTCGACAAAAAAAAACAAAAACGTTTCTTTTTGAGTCGTGTAACTTGGAATTAACCTGGCAGACCACTGCCTCTGTGTCCTAAAAGGCAACAAAAATAATCTGCTGGCGACGTTGATTCTAAAACTTCGCTATGATTCGGTTACCGTGGAAAATGAAGTGAAAATTATTAGCTTCGCAAACCAACTTACATAGATAATTGTGCATGCTCTAACGAGGTCAGATCTCAGGTTCTGATACTCAACCGGCAGTCGACACGCTAACCTTCTGCTATTTTTGTTACGTATCATTGATCTGGTTCAGAATATAAACTACCTACTAGCACAGAGTAAGGATGTTAAAAGATACCATAGACCAGTAAGCCTCTAGATGCCGGTTAGCTGGACACCCCCGGTCACAACGCATATGCTCTACCACTGCATATCATACGTCCCTCCGCCAATCGGAACGTCACTCAGTCAGCGAGCGGCACCAATCATAAGGAATCATACCACCGAACTTTTGAGCCGGCCAATCATAACGCGCCGTCCGCCCCCCTGACCCCACCAACGTTTTACGACTGCGTTCGAATACAGAACTTTGTTTATGCGGAGTCTTGAAGCTTACTGGTCTGTGATAGCTACCTATTAGTTCTAGATGTAATTTGTAAGTGCGACTGATAAAACCATGCATTCACTAGTGTCGCAGCGGTGACACTCCGTGTACGTGTGAGCTCGCTCACCGGTGACCTTGAGCGAGCGCGTGAATGCAATTATCACCGCTGTGCCTTGGCCTGGGCAGCCGAGAGACTGCTGGTTCCACACGCCGCGCACCGCACACGGCCCCCGCGCACCGTACACGGCCCTCGCGCACCGCACACGGCCCCGCGCACCGCACACGGCCCCCGCGCTCGCCCCAACCCGCACTTATAGCCGCGAGCAATTTTACGAACACACATGCTTAAGTGTTGCTTCTTGTCGTTAGTATATATTCTATGCTAGTGTACAATGTTTCAGATACAAGCAATGATATTTAAAAGTATAGATATGTCATACCCTAACCAACGAAAATAATGTTCCATACGCAGCGGCATGGCAGCACAATACACATAAACTAGTAAAAAGTAAGTAAGATGAGTCATAATTGGAATACTTTTTATACACACACGAAGGCATTTTAGTATTTTTTTTCACCCGTCACGGTCGTCTCCTTACTTGACGCAGATTAATAGAATAACCTAGGTACTAATTAGGACGTTTTCGAGTCTTCAAATTGCGAGCTCAGTAGCATATCTGTACTTTTAAATAACATTGTATACAAGGTAGACAACAGTTTCAGATACATTCTGTCTTTTTTCTTTCCAAAATTTATATCTATAAATAGTTTTACCCGTACCCATAAGATTTATAGAAAGAAATCTGCTTCCAGAATTCTAGCAACCGCTACCGGTAATTCGCAAGCCTGTTATACCTACACGAGCCATTCCAAATCAGGATCTCTACGTTAAAAGGATGATTCCTTATCCGATACACCTTTTCGAATTGAAAGAAATACTTGGAACGTTGGCTGCATGATAAATGAGGAGGTAACGTGAACGACACGGAAGCAATCGACAGTCACGTAGTAACGAGGGTGGATACAACCTGCGTGACTATTCTGTAGGGACTCAATCTCAAACTCACTTGCCTAGTGCGAGTTTTAGACTCACCGATACTTCCATGGATTCGACGACTTTCATTCATAAATTAATAGCACCAGGGCAGTTTCATCCCGGGGGTGCAAGGGATGCAGTGCACCCGGGTGAGAGGCATCAGGGGTGCCTTGACATCGAAGCCCTCTGAGGGCTGGTGCCGAGGCTTCGAGGGCGCAAAGACCCGAAAAAATATTTTACTCAGCTTAAACTTACCTACATTCGTCATTGTATTTATTTATTTTTATGTAAATAAATAAATAAATACATTACACCACTAGGGTGGAAATGGCTGAAATTACTAGGGTGTGCCTGAGCTGGGTTTGCACCCTGGCACCAGAGAAGCTAGAGACGGCCCTGAGTAGCACCCTTGGCAGATATTAGGATAAACTGCTGACCATTGACGAAAAATACTTATGTATGATGCTTGCATTGCTGTGTTTCGGTCTGAAGGGTACGGGTGCCGGTGAAATTACAATCACATGAGACTTTCCATCTTCATGTCTCAGTTTGGCGAACCGACTTGCGGTGCCATTTAGGCAACAGCCTAGGTGGTATTGAAGTAGTCATGGGCAAAGGTAACCGCTTAACATCAGGTGGGCCTTTAGCTCGTTTCGCCATCCTATACTATAAAAAAAAAATTAAAAAAAAAAACGATATAAATGTGTAAAACTCGCATTAGGCACAGCAAAACAGCAGTAAAATCTCTAATTACAGATTGTTTTTAGTTTCTTTCACTGTGGATTAAGAAGTGAACTTGCTAGTGAGTTCTTACAGAATAACACTGCTGTCGCTTTGGTTAATTAGGATATCCCAATATTACGTAAACAGAGACACAGTCAATATGAATTTTTAACCTAACATGGTCTAGAACACTTATATTAATGTATGTCACGGAATATTTACCCTGTAAATCATTTTCCTGACTTCCCGATATTTCGGGGCTGTTACAAGCGTATGGTCACGGGTAAACTAAAGTTTTTGCGGGTAGATGTTTGTGAGTAAATCTTTCTTTTTCGTTTTGTGCGCTGGGTGCCGCTACCACTTTTACATATGTCACTCACAACTCGATTCTGTTCCCGACATACGAAACTCACTGTATCAACTCGAGAACTTTTTTCGGTACTTCTCCGGACTTGGCACAATTTAGTTTATCCGTGACCGCGCCGAAATATCGGGAACTCATGAAAAAGGATTTATATGGTAAATATCCCGTGGCAAACGATAATATAAGTAACACTATCAATCACAAAAGTTTCAGTAGAATATCTATTTAGTTAACGCTATGCGAACGACTCTGGATGTGTGACTTTATTTGAATTTCCAAGGTATTATTACCCGTCCTTTTCCAGTTACCCCTTTTTGAAAGAGGTAACTTAAAACCCAGCACCGAGCAGAGTCTTCGATCGTCAGAATCGAGGGACGAAAAAACATTTTTTTTTACTCTGTTTCAAATTTTCGTTCTGCAAAATTACATCTGCACACCTGAGAGGCTGAAAGTGCTCCATACAGTTCTCGATGGTTCGTGTAGTCCGCCAACCCGCACTAGGCCAGCATGGTGGACTATAAGGCGTTAACCTTCTCATTCTGAGAAGAGGCCCACGCCCAGCAGTGGGACAATAATGGGCTGATGATGATGTTGATGAAAATTACATCTTAATCTTGTCAACAGTCGTTTAAGTAAATAGCTAATCTCACTGGACCACTAATTTAACATACCAATTCCATGCAGCAAGGGTCTTTTGCTTTCTGCATTCAGTTATGTTAGGTACAAGAGTTAAAGCTATGTATTAGGGGTAATTAGATAGGATTATATTACATCTACTAATGGGCAGATTAAATTGATAAAGATTATTCGGTATCATTTCACTGTTGAACATTCACTATGTAGGTATTACATTGCCAGATGTATACATACAGGGTGAGTTTTGAAAATAGACGGCCAAATATGAAACTATAGGGTATAGATAAAACTGGTCAAAGGCTCGATTTTGGAGGAAAAATCTGCATTTTTTGATTTTTGAAAAGGCAGGTGGTTCGGCCACGAATTAAACGCAATTCTTTTTGAAATAAAATACTACCCTATTTTATTGCACCAATTGATAAGGTTGCTGATAAGGAACAAATAATTCAATGAAATGTTGTGTGTAAAATCAAAAGAAGTGAGATTTTTGTACTTTTACATTGTAACAGTAACTTATTAATTGTTCAACGTAAGTTAATAATTTCTGCAATGTATTATTCCATACTTTAATCAGCGAAGAACTTTATTAATATAATTAATAATTTAAATACTTCAACCCTAAAAACAAGCGTGTTCACTATTATTATTGATAAATATGACACCATCAAATCAAATGAGCGATTTATAACTAGGAAAACGATTTTTTCGGCAACTAACAGCAACAAACCAATTTGTTGTGTTTCAATGAAATCCCAATATATTATCTGCTGTAAACAAATGCAGTCTGATTGGCTATAAATACTATACTGCCTTTTCATTTGCTTTTCTTTGATTTCCATTCTGTCAAAATATTATTTTCTGTCGAAGGTTATTGTTGTTTTGTAGTCATTTATTTTTCTTTTGAAGTTAAAGGACCTTTTTGCTTCACATCATGTATAAACTCCTACGCCAAATTGTTGGTTGCAGGTACGAAACAAAGAAAATACGTACAAAAGAAAGGAAACAAACACAAAAAAATATTATTGTCCTTTTGTGGAGTAAACAGTTTCAACCCCCAAAAAAAGTTATAATATGATGCAGTATTTTTGTTAATCACTCAAATTATGTTTTTCAATATAACTTAGTTAAGTATAACGAAATGAAAAATGGCTGAAATGATGAAATGATGAAGTATAACGCTTAAATCTAATAAAAAATAAGCTCTTCAATCATCATCATCCTCCTGCCCTTATCCCAATTTATTTGGGGTCGGCGCAGCATGTTTTTTTTCTGAAATGATGAAATGATGAAGTATAACGCTTAAATCTAATAAAAAATAAGCTCTTCAATCATCATCATCCTCCTGCCCTTATCCCAATTTATTTGGGGTCGGCGCAGCATGTTTTTTTCTTCCATATATCTCTATCAGCCGTCATCTCTGTGTTTACTTTCTTTCTATTCATATCATCTTTCACACAATCCATCCATATTTTCTTCGGTCTCCCTCTTTTCTTATAGCCATCAACATTCATACTTAAAACTTTCCTCGAAACATGCTCCCCATTCCTCCTCATCACATGTCCATACCATGATAGTCTGTTGCTACTTAACTTCTCTGTCACTGGCGCTACTTTCAGACTCCCTCTTACATATTCATTCCTTATCCTATCCATTCTCGTTACACCACACATTCCTCTTAACATTCTCCTCTCAGCTGCATGCACTTGCCTTTCATTAATTCCTTTCATAGCCCAATATTCCGATCCATACAGGACAGCAGGTCTTATCATGGTCTTATAGATTTTCCCCTTCAGTTTAAGAGGAATTCGGGAGTCACATGTAGTTCCCGTGACCTGCCGCCATTTCAACCATCCTGTGTTAATTCGGTGCTTGACTGTCCGGTCAATTTCGCCATCGCTTTGCACAAGTGAACCGAGGTACCGAAAGTCGGAGCAGACTGGCAAGGGCACGCCATCTAGCGCAATAGCAACAAAACCGGAAAGACCGCCGAAATCGCAGAACATGTATTCCGTTTTAGTTCTGCTGATTTTCAAGCCAACGTTCTCCAGATTTTGTTGCCATTTTGCCAATCTACTCTGGACCTCAAGTCCATCTTCACCAACAAGGACAATGTCGTCAGCAAACAGCATGCACCAGGGTGCCTCTTCCTGGATTTCTGATGTCAAAGCATCCATTATCAGCAAGAAGAGGTAAGGACTTAGAGCCGACCCTGCTCTTCAATATTTATTTGAAATGACGTCTTCAATCTTGACTTCTTTAGTAATAAAGAAAAATTGTACTACACACTTCTGCCTACCCCTTCGGGGAAATACAGGCGTGATGTTATGTTATGTTAAAAAAAAATTGCTAAAAAATTTACCGACTTCAAAAACCCTAACTAAAAAGTAATAACCTCCTCCTTTTTTTGAAGTCGGTTAAAAAATTATCAGTGCACGTTTATTCATAATTTTAACTTTCAAAATCAGATTCGAAATGCCGGAAATACGCGTTAATATTAATGACATTAGTGAACATTTATGCATATAACTTTACACATAAGAATCTAATGTATTATATACCTACTAAAACCTTCCTAAAAGAATTTAGATTACGTTAGTGAATCAATAATTAAAATTGATTCATTCGTTTTTCAGAAAATTGCAGAAATACAAACTTACATACATATATACGGGTCGAATACAAAACTTCCTTATTTTGAAGTCAGTTAATAAAGTCGAATATATTCAGTTCATACACATAAAGTAAAAATAAACATTTAAAAACATATCTAGTAAACTGTTTAAAATTATAGTATCCTAAAAAATTTATAACACCCATGTCCTCAAAATAACAGTAGCGTGCGTTGAGGCAGTATTTCACAATGTAACGCCTTTAAGCCAGCTCTTTATGCCTTCAGTGCTGATGGGGCTGCCTAGCTTCTGTAACGCATCAGGGATATTTGCAGAAATGCAGGTAGATTGCTTTTATACAATTATGCGAAAAACATGGGCATCCTTGGTGCGCCGGATGCAGGCCAGCTCCAACAGCACCCTGGGCATGATTGCAGGTCGGCTAGACTGCTGTATTTTGAATCGCTGCTCCAGAATTTCTGCTGGAATTTGAAGCAGTGAGCGTCTTTTTTTATAAATTACTTCCAGTATACGTATTGAAAGGCGCAGCGTGGGTAGGCCCACACAAGGTGGACCGACGACCTGGCGAAGGTCGCGGGAATCCGTTTGATGCGGAAAGCGCAGGACCAGTCATTGTGGCGATGCTTGGGGGAGGCTTATGTCCAGCAGTGCACGTCTTTCGGCTGAAATGATGATGATGATGATAAATTAAGAATATCATGTATGAAGGGATACATTTCTATAATAAACTACCTAAGGACATAAAAGAAATAAAATCGTTTAACATTTACAAAAAAACATTGAAAAATCATATACTAAAAGATATCTCCCTACTTTCTGAATAAAAATAGTAATAAAATAAAATAAGATATAAATTTTATACAAAATACGTACATTTAATAAAATAAAAAAGTAATAATAAAAATCCCTACATTTAATACATTTTCTATTCAATAAACACATCCAAGTAATGTAACACATTTATAAAAACAAAAACACGCCATTTATACCAAGTTGTTTCGCTTATTGGCTCCACACTATGGAATAGGCCTTAGTAAACACGCTAATGCAACGCGAAATACCCGCGCCGCTCATTCACAACTCCACTGCTCTTTGTGTAAAACTACCTACTTCTGTTTTGTTTTGGTAGGCCAAAAGTATTAATAAGTATCAATGTTATCTTTTCAAGCAAAGTCATCGCAATGCATACCTACATTATTTATTGAGCTACGCTTAATGGCATATTGTTTACTTTTATTTTAAGTTTTTATATTTTCTCTGTAAGTGAATTTGTAATTCTTTTGAGAAAATAAAGATCTTTAACCGTAAATTACTTTGGCATCTGACGATGATTATTTAGATGAAACTCGACTTCGATTGAGAAATCAAAACACTGATGTGAGTGCCTTCACTTTACTTTTCAAATTATTTTTCGCCCACTTGCTTGGAAATTGGTTCATTATTCAAAAAAAAGAATACATTAATCGGCTCTTTTCCGTACGCAACGAAATAACAGGCCAGTAATATCCAACACGCCAATAATATAAATTGCTGGACAGTGTTTATTTTTGAATTAAGCTACCGAGGCTTTTAAGTACACACTAACATAAATTAGGTGTTTTATGGTACAAAATACGTGGGACACTCAGAAAGTTTTGCGAAACTAAAAAAAATTGTTCTATACGTACATATATTTTTATCAAATCTTTTCAAAGTACTTTCCACCAGCCTCTATACAAAGATTCATGCGCCTAAACCAGTTTTCAAAACACTTTTTCCAGTCCGCCGCAGACACCTCGTTTACAGCCTGCTCGAACGCAGCCAGCGCATCTTCCGGCGACGAAAATTGTATCCCTTTGAGCTGATTTTTTATTTTTGGGAATAAAAAGAAGTCACACGGTGCTAGATCAGGGCTGTAAGGAGGGTGACCCAGGAGTTTGACTGGCGTGCTGTCCAGGAAGTCCCTCGTTTTGAGTGCGGTGTGCGCAGGTGCATTGTCGTGGTGGAGCAGTAGCCCGCGGAGCCCTGTGTTTGGTCGCTTGTTGCTTATAACAGAGAAAACTTCTGGCAAACATTTGGTAGTATACCATTCGGCATTAATGCTTCTTTGATCCCGTAAGGGAATTGATACCAAGTGGCCAGTCAAATTAAAAAAGCTAGCGATCAAAATCTTACCCCCGCTTCTAGATCGCTTCACTTTGGTAGGCGTTGGCTCATTTTGAAACACCCAAACAGTCGACTGGCGCTTGGTTTCTGGGTCGTATTGATAAATCCAGGACTCATCACCTGTAACGATGTCGTAAACACGCCGAGACGAGCCTGCTTCAAATTTGTTAAGCATATCACGGCACCATTCCACCCGGGCCTGCTTCTGAGCATCGGTGAGGTTGTGCGGCACCCAGCGTGATACTATCCTCCTCACGCGAAGATGGCTGTGTAGAATCTCGTGAACGCTTCCCGATCCAATCTTCAATATGTGTTGAATCTCCTGATATGTAATTCGCCTATTGTCTTGGATTAAATTTTTCACTGCTAGCACGTTTTCTTCGGTAACAGCCGTCAAAGGGCGACCGCTTCTTTCGTCATCCCCCAAAGTTGGTCGACCGCGCTTGAATTCGTTATACCAACGATACACGGTTGCCTTGGAAGGGCCTTCATCCATGAATGCCATTTGAAGTCTATCGTACGATTCATCCGGTTTCAGGCGACACTTGAAATCGTATAAAATCATAGCTCTAAAATGTTCCCGGCGCAGATCCATATTTCAGTGAGACACAATACTTTGAATTAACTCGCAAAAAATGTGGAGGGAAATTTTGAAATTGGAACTTACTTATTTTTACTTATAAATAATCATATTTTCGAAAAACATTATAACTGGCCAGTTTCCCATATATAAAAACTTTTTTTCGCAATACTTTCTGAGGGGCCTGGTATTTATTATCATTATAAAGGCTGAATGAATTGAAAATAGAACGGAACCGCGCGCGGACTAATTGGCACGAATGAAAATTAGATACTGTTGAATTAATTTGTGTATTGTTTCCTCGCAAATGAGAGAAAAGTACTGTACAAGTCTCGGCCGAAATAGCAATTAAAGACCTCGTTTAGTTAAAAAGGACTCGGCTGGCGCATCGTCCTTTTAAAATCACTTGGGTAGTACTCGGCTTCGCCTCGTACGTACTTCCAGTATTACTCCACCGTCAATTGTTCATTGCAGGCCTCGACAGTATCGTACTATTTTTTAACAGACTTCAAAAAAAGGAGGAGGTTATGTATTTGGGTTTTTTTTTTTTTTTTAACTAAACATTATTATCATCTTGGCACTGAATGCTTTGCACGCAATTTTATGAACCCATTTGGACTGCTAACCTCGAAGCGAAACAAAAGCAAAAAGATAATGTCTCAGGATGTTTACATTATAAAATACATTCTTTACATTTTCTTTTATAAAAGACAGCACAATGTTTCCTGTTTAGTCATTTATTGCCAAACCTGCCTCACAATTGCCAATTCCACGTTATTTTTAAAAGTCAACCGGAATACATTGTAAATATTTTTTATTCTTTATGTTCAGTTAATTTCTTTCTGTAATTTTGGTAATAATGAAATGAAATGAAATGAAAATGAAATGAAATGAAATGAAATGAAATCGTTTATTTCCAGATTATTACATCCAATAATTAATAATAAAACAATCATCATCCTCCGAGCCTTTTCCCAATTATATTGGGGTCGGCTTCCAGTCTAGTCAGATGCGGCTGAACTTCAGTATTTTACACGGAGCGACTGCCATCAGACCCCCGCAACCCAGTTACTGGGTAATACTGTAATTCGGAGGTTAGATGTTAGTTACCAGTTGTCAGACTTTCACGCTTCTGACTACCCGTAACGACTGCCATAGATATACGTATGACAACCGGGACCGACTCCGAGGCACAGTATTGGTTATAAAACAATACTTAAGTATTTTATATCTCCATCTCTCGGTTTAAACCATGTATAGAAATGTCTTTGGTTTAAACAAAAATAGCTCAAGCAATTTCTTTTTTTTTTTCAGTAGGCATAAGATGGTGAAACGAGCTAAAGTTCCACGCGGTTACTTTTGTCCATAACAACTGCAACTATTTACTATTGCTTTTTCTGGCTTCAGTCACTAGTTCTACGCGCTCCGTCTATATTATTCTTTTGGTCTGAGTTACAAATGTTTCATCGCGTGTATTTTTAATTTTGTGAAACCAACGATCAAATATATCATAGATGTACGATCACCGCTCGAAAAATGGCCCCATCAAATCAGTCGCGTGCACAGTTTTGCACTCAGTCGCTTTACGACCGCGCCAGCGCTGCAGCGGTGAGACGGTGGCGATCAGACGATGCTGTGAATGTAAAGAATAAATTAATAAAAACTATAAAAAAATATGCAAACAGAGGATGGAGTGTCGTACTTTTCATTGCTGTGAATATAATTACTGGTACATTTTATCGCGGAGACGTTTTTTGGGTTGATTTTGTACAAGACTGTGCGTGCATCTATAGTATATTTGATCGAAGTGTTCAACAGTATTTTTAAATGGTGTACTAAGCTGTCTTAAAATAGATCCTTAAATACCCTAGCGATTGCAACATTAAAAAGAAAAGGGGATTATTGTGTAGGGCTAAGAGCGGCTTGGGCTCTAACATCGAGGTATCTGCGTGGGAGTCACTAATGAGTTTCTCAAAATATGTACAACGTGTTATTTAAAATAAATCAAAATCTCAGACATCCCAATTACCTAATTTATAAATTGATATTAATTATTTATTTTCTTAAATTAATAACTTACTTTCAGTCTGTTCGGAACAAAATTTGCAATCGATTTCAAACTAACTTCCCGATGAGCTAGACTTGAAACTTTGACCATAGCTTAATTATACCATCGCATAAACGAAATAATGTACCTTTATCCATCTTTATAATCTGTACAAAGCTGGCTGCAAAAAGACTCCTATCAAAACTCTGAAAATTTACTAATAATTCCCAGCAAGCTGACGCTACACTAAACACACACTCCACATACACAGCCAGACTCAACCCCATACACACCCCCACCCATTACACACACAGTACACACCTTATATTCAACCTTACATCTTCTCTCACCCTATTTCACATCCACTTCTTGCATGTTAGCTAATATATAATTAAAAGGACATTGATAAAAATTGCCTTAAACTATAATAAAACAAAGTTTAACCGGATTAAATCGCGTATATTATTTAAATTGGTTTCCCTGACGTTTCGAAAGCTTTGCAGCATTTCGTGGTCGCAGGTAGACTAAGATGACAATCGTATTTACAGATATTTCTAAAAAAATATTTTAATCTACCGTACAATATTTATTAAAAATATATAATTTTTTTTTTTTTTTTTTTTATTATTTTTGTTTTATTATAATGTGTAGTGATCGCGAAAACCTAAGAAGTTATTTTGCCTTCAACTGTTACAAAGATGAACAATATACGAAAATAACATGCGAATTTTTTCGTTTCATAATACCAGGCCCCTCAGAAAGTATTGCGAAAAAAAGTTTTTATATATGGGAGACTGGCCAGTTATAATGTTTTTCGAAAATATGATTATTTATAAGTAAAAATAAGTAAGTTCCAATTTCAAAATTTCCCTCCACATTTTTTGCGAGTTAATTCAAAGTATTGTGTCTCACTGAAATATGGATCTGCGCCGGGAACATTTTAGAGCTATGATTTTATACGATTTCAAGTGTCGCCTGAAACCGGATGAATCGTACGATAGACTTCAAATGGCATTCATGGATGAAGGCCCTTCCAAGGCAACCGTGTATCGTTGGTATAACGAATTCAAGCGCGGTCGACCAACTTTGGGGGATGACGAAAGAAGCGGTCGCCCTTTGACGGCTGTTACCGAAGAAAACGTGCTAGCAGTGAAAAATTTAATCCAAGACAATAGGCGAATTACATATCATGAGATTCAACACATATTGAAGATTGGATCGGGAAGCGTTCACGAGATTCTACACAGCCATCTTCGCGTGAGGAGGATAGTATCACGCTGGGTGCCGCACAACCTCACCGATGCTCAGAAGCAGGCCCGGGTGGAATGGTGCCGTGATATGCTTAACAAATTTGAAGCAGGCTCGTCTCGGCGTGTTTACGACATCGTTACAGGTGATGAGTCCTGGATTTATCAATACGACCCAGAAACCAAGCGCCAGTCGACTGTTTGGGTGTTTCAAAATGAGCCAACGCCTACCAAAGTGAAGCGATCTAGAAGCGGGGGTAAGATTTTGATCGCTAGCTTTTTTAATTTGACTGGCCACTTGGTATCAATTCCCTTACGGGATCAAAGAAGCATTAATGCCGAATGGTATACTACCAAATGTTTGCCAGAAGTTTTCTCTGTTATAAGCAACAAGCGACCAAACACAGGGCTCCGCGGGCTACTGCTCCACCACGACAATGCACCTGCGCACACCGCACTCAAAACGAGGGACTTCCTGGACAGCACGCCAGTCAAACTCCTGGGTCACCCTCCTTACAGCCCTGATCTAGCACCGTGTGACTTCTTTTTATTCCCAAAAATAAAAAATCAGCTCAAAGGGATACAATTTTCGTCGCCGGAAGATGCGCTGGCTGCGTTCGAGCAGGCTGTAAACGAGGTGTCTGCGGCGGACTGGAAAAAGTGTTTTGAAAACTGGTTTAGGCGCATGAATCTTTGTATAGAGGCTGGTGGAAAGTACTTTGAAAAGATTTGATAAAAATATATGTACGTATAGAACAATTTTTTTTAGTTTCGCAAAACTTTCTGAGTGTCCCACGTATATATTGTATTTAATGCGGACTGTACAAGAACCATTTTTCATATTTTAAGGAGTATCAATACATTAATGACGTAACCGGATAAAATTGTATCATCCATGATATCTGTGTATCATCCATATTTTTATTTCGATACTCTATAGTCTACGATTCAATATTAGATACTCCTTTTTACACAAGAAATTCCAAAAAATTGGCATCGACTTACATCTTAACGACAATGTAGGTTGTTTGACATAACAAAAAAAGCAAAACATGACATCAAAATAGCACAGATATCTGTGATTATATGTGTCAAACTAGTAAATATTTTAAAAATCTAAAATTATATTTAGTACTGTCCGTGTTTATGAATGTATTGCAATACATTGGCTTCATTAAGTTGTATATGGTGAGCATCAACTTTAATTTGTAACGCCTTAAGGCGGAGTCACTAAGGATCTTTAGCAATGTCCTTTTGTTTCTTAATATTATTATTATCAAATTGATTCCATTAATTTCTTTCTTCACAAACTTTTTTTGTTTTTAAGTGCTTTACTTGTACCCCATAAGTAGAAGTCGCTGATACCTGTGATACAGTGTTTTACATTAGTACAGGCACCAACGGTTCAACATTACTGATAATGCACTTTTACTATGAACCTACCTACCTGCTACTTAGTCTCATTTTTGTTAAACCATTTGAAGTGCCAATAAAGAATATATTATTATTTAATTAGCTCAGGACTGGATGATAACGCAATATTAACTCTATTTCGTTTAAAAAACGTGGTATAAAAAATATTTTTTATCAAATTATTATAGTTGTTATACATATTCTTATCGACTCACCCCGCTTGCCCCACCCCGCACCCTCAACTATTCCCAAAGGATATTAAATAATATAAAATGTTTTGTTTACCTATGTAGGCATTGGTCTCGCGCTCAGTGTCGCGTTATCGCGTCTTCGCCGCGTCAGCATGATACAAAAATATTTTTTTGGTAATAATTAATATTATTATTTATTTAAAAGTAGTGTATGTGTGTGTGTATGTGTGCCGTTCTACTCTCGATTCTGAGAAAACTAGATTCAGGTTTTGAGTTATTTCAATAACACGTTGTTGAAATCAAAATCCTTCTGCTCCAATTTCAATTTATTTGGAGTAAACTAACCTATCTTTCATTAAAATTTATGCCATCCTTCATCTCGGTGTTTACTTACTAACTTAGATTAATTAGACTATAAAGTGATAATTTTATTCAAAGTTCCGAAAATAATCGATGTGTCCAAACGGCACGTTAAATTTTTGCCGACATTTAAGCGATAATTATATCGATTATTGTATTATGTAAGTCTCATGTGATTGTTTCTCCGGCACCTGTGTACCCTTCGCATCGGATCACAGCAATGCAAGCATCACTGTTTGGCGGCAGAAAAAGATCTGTGGTAGTACTTCCCCGAACGAGCTCTTTCACAAGGAGGAAACATATTGGACTTTTTATTATTTAAGAAGTTTTTTACCATATCTTATGACCAATATAAATTATTATTGTTATTATTATGAGCCCTTTTTTTCGAAGAGGAAAACTACTACTCAATTTGGCTTCAAAAAGCTTTACCTTTCAATAATAACTAAAGCCCCTGAAATATTGAAACCTGATCACTGGGTGTTCAAAGTGTTATAATTTAAGCTTATCTAAAGTGGCGTATTCCGGTCAATATAATCCATGCGGCAGTAATATATTTATTGTATTTTGGACATACTTCACAATCAATGATAAAATGTAGTATTATAAATCTAATGTTAGGTAAGTGATACTATAAAAAAATAAGTTTCTTGTATGAGGACGTACGGTATTTTAATTTTTAGTATTTGGCATGCCAGAAACCATAGTAATATTGTATGGTTTCTTAACGGCTATCCACAACAGGTTGATATGTATTCGTGCCATATTTAAAGGTGATATATATATATATATATACCACTGATACTGAACACGAATCAATAAAAAAATCAATACCGATTATGTTTTATACTTATTTGTAAACAAAAAAATTCCCTCCGTCAAAAAAGTTTACAGGTATGTCCATCCTTTGACAATGCTGTCGATGACTTATTCAGTTGTTTGGGATTTATTTTCAAATAGCTCGCTATGTTTCTAAGTTAAAATTTTGGTATTAAATAATCGTAGAATTTTTCAAGTATTTTTAGATGACTAAGCCCAATATTTATAATTTTCTCTAGAAATAGGGCACAGTTACAGATCAACGATTGTATTACTATACTATGGACGGAGAGATGGCTTTTTTTTGTTGGGAAAATCCTCATGGACGCACTCCGCTCGGCGAAGGCGGAGCCAGTGTCGAACTCTTATCGACTAAAAACCACCACGGTGTTCCTCTCAAGGGTCAGTCCCTTGGCCGGGGGCGTGGGAAATATTCCCGTATTTGCCCAACCGTCCCCGGCAGGTCCCGGCTAAGCAGAGAAATAGGTTCCAAAGGCACCCAAGGGGTGCCAACGGTACCCTTTGGGTACGGAACACAAAAAAATGGAACGATACAGCTTTACTTCTTCTATCGTGTCGACATAAGCTACATAATGATAATAGCTCATGCCGTGGAGAAAAGATCAGCCAGTCAGCAGGTTGGTAGCGGGGCTGACTGCCCAAGGTGCACCGGACGATCAATTAAATATCGTCGTGGAGGCTCTTTTAATAGCTCTTTTGACAGCTTTAAGTCACAAACTACGCAAGCAATTTTGAACTTAGTCGTACTACTTTTAGGAGTTGTATTATCTTATCTTCTTAACTATTATAAAATTGTAAACGTCTGTTTGTTTGTTTGTTTGTTTGTTCCAGCATCACGCTAAAACTACTGGACCGATTTTGATGTTTTTTTTTTGTTTGAAAGCTGATGATCTGACTTAAAAACTGGTATGGGTTTTGAGAAAGAAAGAAAGAAAGAAAAAAAGAAAAAAATTAATTCGTGGGTTGCGTACTCACCCGACAGATCGAAGCTTCTATGCATTTGCACGAGCGGATAGTAATGTACGATGGAGTGGAGTGGAGTGGAGTGGACAGGGGATGGGACTGGGGATGGGACTGGGGACGGGACAGGGGACGGGACTGGGGACGGGACAGTGGACGGGACAGGGGACGGGAAATGGGACGGGACATGAGACGGGACATGGGAAAGGACAGTGGGAAGGCACATGGGACTGGACATAGGATGGGACATGGGACATGGGACGGGACGATAGTGATATAGTGGGACAGTGGGACAGTGGGCCGTGGGACAGTGGGATAGTGGGACAGTGGGACAGTAGGACAGTGGCAGTGGGACGGTGGGACAGTGGGGCAGTGGGGCAGTGGGGTAGTGGGGCAGCGGGGCATTGGGGCAGTGGGGTAGCAGGGTAGCGGGGCAGTGGAGCAGTGGGGCAGTGGGGCAGTGGGGTAGTGGGGCAGCGGGGCAGTGGGGTAGCAGGGTAGCGGGGCAGTGGAGCAGTGGGGCAGTGGGGCTGTGGGGCAGCGGGGCGGGGCAGCGGGGCAGCGAGGCAGTGGGGCAGCGGGGCAGCGTGCCAACGGGGCAGCGGGGCTGTGGGATACCGGGGCATCGGGGCAGTGGGGTAGTGGGATAGTGGGGCAGCGGGGCAGTGGGGCAGTGGGGTAGCGGGGCAGTGGGGCATCGGGGCAGCTGGGCAGCGTGGCATCGGGGCAGTGGGGCAGCGGGGTAGCGGGGCATCGGGGCAGTGGGGCAGCGGGGTAGCGGGGCAGCGGGGCAGTAGGTGAGTGGGGCAGCAGGGCAGGCAGTGGGGCAGTGGGATAGCGGTGCAGTGGGGCAGTGGGGTAGCGGGGCAGTGGGTTACCGGGGCAGCGGGCCAGTGGGGCAGTGGGATAGTGGGGCAGCGGGGAAGTGGGGCAGCGGGGCAGGCTATGGTGCAGTGGGATTGTTGTGCAGCGGGGCAGTGGGGCAGCGGGGCAGTGGGATAGTGGGGCAGCGGGGCAGTGGGGCAGCGGGGTAGCGGGGCAGTGGGATAGTGGGGCAGCGGGGCAGTTGTGCAGCGGGGCAGCGGGGTAGCGGGGCAGTGGAGCGGGGCTGTGGGGCAGCGGGACAGAGGGGCAGTGGGGCTGCGGGGCAGGCTGTGGGGCAATGGTATAGTGGAGCAGTGGGGCAGTGGGTCAGTGAGGAAGCGGGGCAGCGGGTCAGTGGGGCAGCGGGGCAGCGGACAACGGGGCAGTGTGGTAGTTGGGCAGTGGGGTAGCAGGGCAGTGGGATAGTGTGGCAGCGGGGCAGTGGGGCAGCGGGGCAGTGGGGCATCGGGACAGAGGGGCAGCGGGGCAGTGGGGAAGTGGGGCAGTGGGGCAGCGGGGCTTGCTGTGGTGCAGTGGTATAGTGGTGCAACGGGGCAGTGGGGCAGCGGGGCAGCGGGGCAGTGGGGTAGTGGGGCAGCGGGGCAGTGGGGTAGCGGGGCAGCGGTGTAGTGGGGGGCAGCGGCGAAGGCAGTGGGGCAGTGGGATAGTGGGGCAGCGGGGCAGTGGGGCAGTGAGGCAGTGGGGTAGCGGGGCAGCGGGGCAGTGGGGGGCAGTGGGGCAGTGGGGAAGCGGGGCAGTGGGATAGTGGGGCTGCGGGGCAGTGGGGCAGCGGGGCAGTGGGTTAGCGGGGCAGTGGGGCAGCGGGGCAGCGGGGCAGCGGGGCAGTGGGGCAGCGGGACAGCGGGACAGCGGGACAGCGGGACAGTGGGACAGTGGATTGGACTGGAATGGACTGGACTGGACTGGACTGACGTGGGTTAGCAGAATTTAACGCGAGCGGAGCCGCGGGTAAAAGCTAGTATATAATAAAATTGTATATTATTGTATTGTGTGCCTCTGACTTTAGTAAATAAACCATTTTTCTTTCATTCTTACTAAATACTCAATTATTTATTGCATTCCATAATGTAGGTAATATAAACAGGTGGTAGGCTTATGATTAAGAATCAATAATAATTGACCCTGTCGGGCACAGCACAGTTTGGTGGGAGAGAGGAGGAAGATCGTATTATGTATGTCAAGAAAGGTCACTTTCTTTGCACCGCCTTCCCATGACACTGAGCTTCTACAAATGTCATCTTATAGTCGGAAAACTAATTTGTAGGGAGGAAGTAGTTTAGTATTAAAATATTATTTATGATGACGTAGTACAGGGTGAAATTTGATGCGGTAGCTGAGGAACCAGGTGCTTGGGAACTCGGGAAATAAAGAAAAAAAAACATTTTGAGAGGCCTATTTCCATCAGTGGGCTGCAATAAGAATGCTGTTGATGAAGAAAATGAATGGAGTTTCTTGCCGGTTCTTCTCCATAGGACCCACAGTTTGGAACCGCGCAACTAGAGCCTGACGTTTCAAAAGTGTCTGTAATTAGGTTTATTAGAAAAACAGACCAGTAATCCTCTAGACGCCCATCATAACACACACACTGCATATCTTACGCCCAGCCACCAATCGGGACGTCACTCCGTCAGTGAGCGGCACCAATCATAACACCGAACATTTGAGCCGACCAATCATAACGCGCCGTCCGCCCCCCGGTTCCCGCCAACATTTTAAGACTGAGTTCTCATGCAAATTTTGTTTATGTGGCATCTCATGAAAGAGAAACATTTGATTTTGAATTTGATGAAAAATTATCTACCATAAAGATATACACTTCATCATCATCATCATCATCATTTCAGCTGAAAGACGTCCACTGCTGGACATAGGCCTCCCCCAAGCATCGCCACTACGACCGGTCATGTGCCTTCCGCATCCAGCGGATTCCCGCGACCTTCAACAGGTCGTCGGTCCACCTTGTGGGGGGCCTACCCACGCTGCGCCTTCCAGTACGCGGTCGCCACTCCAGAACCTTACTGCCCCATCGGCCATCCGTTCTGCGAGCAATGTGCCCCGCCCACTGCCACTTAAGTTTGGTAATTCTTCGGGCTATGTCTATACACTTGTGAAAGTAAAATTCATTTACGAGCAGGATCACGAGTCGGATGAGGAACGCGATCTATTTCACAATGGGATATTGTTGCTGACGTCACCGAAAGACGTAAGTGGAAGCTAAATTCATTACCACGAGCAGAGTTCACGGTAGCTCAGCTGAACCAGGAGTCACAGGTTCGAATCCTGCTTGTGAGCGAATTTTCCTCCCGATTTCTATCTTGAGATTTCGTTTCACATGCGTAGAATAGAATCTTTATTGGTGTGATTTTGGTACAGAAGACTGATTGAACGAATTGAAAGAAACAGCGTCCTACGAATTCCGCGCGCTAAAAAGGGACAGCGAATGTGAGCGTGCGAGTATTTTAAAAGGTCCTAAGCACCGAATCATTTACTTGTTTATTACACGAAAACTACTCAATTAATCAAAAAATCGACTTGCACAATTGAAGAAATAGTTATTACCTACATATCAAAATAAAAATTATATTGAAATACCGTAGGGTGTCTGAGATCCTGGACAAAACGTGTGCAAAACAATGAATTTTCGTGTCATTTTTCCGTCGAGATTTTTTTTTCCAATCGTGTTTTTACGCTTATGCGATCAAAGAAAAAATGACAAAATTTCATATTTTCAAAACCTCTAACTCGTAGCTTTCGTAGATATACGAGTTGTGATACGAGTTTGGTGACCAAATCCGTGCTGCGGCCTCTTAATTCTAATTTAGGTAGGTACACATACAATTTTTATGATCCACAAAATCTGCCAGTTGGCTTACACTCATGCATTATAATTATTCAAATTTAACAAAATCATAATCGATGTCAAGTTTAAAAAATAATATAAAAAGCGTTAAAAATAATAAATTATTTAAGTATCTACCATTATAACAGGTCGAGGTCGTACACTAAAGAAATTATTTGTACTTGAATATGTAACATAAATATTAATATAGGGACCAAAGGGCAACAAAAGCAAAAAAGGCAAAAATTAATTCCCGAAATTTTATCAAAGTAATAAGAAAGTCTCGTTCCAGTACTTGAACCAAAAAGCTAATAAATTGGAATACGTTTACTTTAATCTGTAACAATATTGTAAAGGAATGTCGTATTTATGTCGTGCGGCAATATTGTTGCTTGTTGCGGTCGGCAAATATTGAAAGAGTAGTTAATAGTGAAGCGAAGCTTCTAAGACTCGTTGCGCGCTCGGCAGCCTGTTTTCCGTGGTTAATCTGTAAGTCGACGACGTCTGTGGTCTAGTGGTTCGAGTGTCAGACTGCTGATCACGAGGTCACGAGTTCGATTCCCACAGGACACAAATATTTGTGTGATGAACATAAGTGTTTGTGTTTGTCTGGGTGTTTCTTATGTATTATAAGTATGTATTTGAAAAAAAAAAGTATATAAGTATTATATCCATTGTCTAGTACCCATAGTGCAAGCTCTGCTTAGTTTGGGACTAGATGGCGCTGTGTAAAATGTCCCAAAATAATTTTTATGTAAAAAAAAAGTAAAGTATACCACCTTGATAACTTTTTAGAGTACCATACCCAAATGGTGACAACGGTCCATCCACCCATCTATCCTCGCATCGCATCTTTTCTACAATTACTCCATCGCTCAAAGATTTGCTGATAGAAACCTCATTTTATGTTAAGCTCACCTTTGTACATGTAATTTCTACAACTAGATTTTTCTGGTTAGGTGTACAATAAAGAGTAAAAATAAAAATCTCAATTTTAATTGAATTTTAAAAGTCTATAAGCATAGAAATATAACACATAGAAACCCAGTAGACGCACGCAGAGCGACGCAAATCCAGGTTAGCCTTAAAAGGCTAACCCAGCCTATCAGTACGTTAGTGCTCAAGGTCAAGTCTTAGTAAGAACCGCTCCCGCAATTTATTAAAAAAGTGACTCACTGTGCAGTGAAAGGGTGTCACAACTCGTCACATAATAACAAAAAACATTTATAGATCTCATTTCACGGGTAAGTACAACCTGGCACGTTATAATCTTGAGTCAAAACACAAAAATAATTCATAAACTTGACAGACGCCATAACAATGAAAATGTTGCTAGGTATGGGAAAATTATTTTACCCCATATTTGTTTTTTCGTAAACACAGTTTGACAAAAATAATATAATTTAATTTTTGAGTAATGTAATAATATAATTTTTGTATATTTTCTAAGAGTATTTTTTCAATCTGTGTTTTATCTTGCAAGAGATGTGTCTGTAAACACTTAAATTGAATTTATATGATTATGGCTTTACAAAATTCAGCAAAAACGCGATTTTAAAAGTTATAAATGTATCAATGTATGACCACAGACATAGTAAAAAATATAAACTAAGTGCTGCGAACAACCATAGTGAAGCCAACAAAAACCGTGCTCCTTCATATACAACCAGTGCTCACGTACACACCATGCACCTGAAGGATATTTGTTTTTGCGATGCTTACTGGACGATGCCGCGACATATGAACTGAGAGGGGTGAGCACGGTTCAAGGTGCATCTGTGTGCGTGAGCGCTGGTTTGTACACGGAGGAGCACGGTTTTATTGGCTTCACTATGATTGTTCGCAGCACTTCGTCTATATTTTTTACTATGTCTGTGTGAATGACTAATGGCGCCCCCATTTTATGCACTCTTATACCAAGCTATTCTTTTATTAGTAGTGTTTTAGGATAAATAAAATGGGTACCCTTTTCTTTTTTATGCTAAATAATTTTAAATCACTTATTTTGCATTTGCCAAATAATAATTATATAAGGGTTGCCATTAGCTAAATCTTTTTTTATTTTATTATTTTTAACGATTCACATGCGTAAATATGCGAAGCGAAATCTAAAGACATGAATTGTGGAAAGAAAAAATCGCTAACGGGCAGGATTCGAACCTGCCGCATCGGCATCAAGTCTACGATGAAGTACCTGGGACTCGTCCTCGACAGCCGGTGGGAATTTGGGCCGCACTTTAAGCGGTTGGTTCCCAAGGTGGGACCGCGGCTGCTGCCAAACCACCCATTTCGTCGTAATGCAAAAACCCGTTCTTAATGGTTTAATCATTCAGTTGAAGTTTTCTGAACTTAGCCTTAATAAATAAATAAATGAATAGGTAGATATCTAATAAAAAGTATCTGACAGCTAAATGATTATCTTACTATTCACTGGCTGCAAAATTCTGAACGCAACCTATTTTTCCCTACTTTTTCGGGAAAATGTAATTTACTTGCAACATTATTTGTGCGCTTGTGTGCCTGTTGGTGAGCTCGCTTACATACACATAGATCTCTTTCGTGCGTCACTATAAGCTGATCTGTTAAAGGGAACTATCAGTCTATGTGTTATATGTCTATGTCTATAAGTATAAAATCGCGGGAATCCGCTGGATGCGGAAAGCGCAGGACCGGTCGTTGTGGTGATGCTTTGAGCAGGCCTCAGAAATGGACGTCTTTCGGCTGAAATGATGATGATAAGTATAAAAATATTCTTCTAGTAACTTTTAGGATTCTAAAACGGAAATTTGTGAAACGTTATTGTCATATTCTCCTCCCATCAACAAAAAAAAAGTGGCTTGTATTTCCATTTAACTGAGTCCAATGTTATCATTATTAGCAGCCAGTCCAGACACAAAAGAAAACACCATACAACAGGAAAATTTTGGAAAACAAATGCCGGAAAACAGCAAATATTCAAATCAACAATTTTTCAATAAAAAGGAGCTAATCAGCAATTAACATTTAAAACTCGTCGAACGGAAGTGAAGTTTCGAAGAAAACTTTTACCGAAAATGATCGCATTGTTTTCGAGATTTTATCCACAAACAGACTTGGAGGCAAACAACCTCTTGTTATTAAGAGATTTATCATTTAATGAAAAACTTTATTTCAAAATTAACTTTTCTTTTCATAGAAAGCTTTGACGAAGATAAATTTCTTTTTCGTTTACTAAACCATAAAAATCATAAGTCATACCACAAAATAAATGCAATCGAAATAAACTTTGGAAATAAACTTTGCAGTAAGGAGCGTAAATTGTTATATTTTAAGATACTTTAGTTATATTTAAGTTGCGTAAATCATGATATTATTATAAACAGTCGAACAAATGAACGAAATAAATGAAGGCTGAACACGTATAAACCGAATGTACATCATACTTTTTTATTATCTGCCAAGGAATGTTGATATTTATTAAATAATATATAAAAGATATTTTTATGAAAGAGTTGTTCTAGACAAGCTCCATATTTTTATAGGTTTATCTGATGATCATTCTAAAATTAAAATTGATTGAACTTTCTTCCTTGAAAGTCCTGTAAATCTTACAATCAATATTTTTTTTTTTTTTGGCGTATAATTTACTCATGGATGCACTCCACCCGAGGACGGCGCGGCGGTGGAGCCAGTGTCGGACTCTTGCTGACTAAAACCAACACGGTGATCCTCCAACTACCTTTGGCCGAGAGCGTGGGAAACCTCTGTGTTCGCCAACCACACCCGACAGGTCACGGCCCGCCACAACCAGGCAAGCCCCTTCTCCCCTTGCGGCCTGACGTCAGCCGCACCCTAACCGGTGGCGCACACGGAACACAACTCACGGGTCCCACCATGATGCAGCTAACAAGCCGATGTCACGGCCATGCCAGCCACACTAGCCACTCCGGCCACGCCAGCCACGCCCGCCACGCCAGCACGCCAGGAGGTAGTCGTTCCATGTCTTGGTATATGTATATCATCTCAGCATGGTGCTGGATTTATAATACTCAGCGCTAGTTTTCAGTTGGCACCCCACTATTTTCTTTACCTTTCGTATTTTTCCCAATATCGTTCGTCGTAGCGATTGGAAAAAGGTTCATGTTTAACAGTAGACATTGAATGTCTGTTTCTACACATGGATGGCTTCACATACATTATGTATGTGTTTATTTATAGAGCTTTTGTGTTGTTCTGGATGTAATAAAGTGGTCTTTGTTAGGCTTACACAAGAATTGTTTAACTTGTGTTATTCATCATCATCATTTCAGCCGAAAGACTTCCACTGCTGGACATAAGCCTCCTCCAAGGGGAGGGATATGCCATAATCGCTACGCTTGGCAGGCGGGTAGGCGATCGCAGTTGGTACGTTAAATACTCAGAGAACGCTGCTACCCATCCTCTGACTTGTGTCATTATGTCCTTGGTAAAGGAAGAAAATTTAGTTTTTTTCTTTTTTGTTTGAATGAAATGTAATTTTGGTCAATTAACCTACATAATACTTCATTAAAAAAGATGTGGTTTTTTGGAGTTTTTATTATTTGTTGATAAATTTTTGAACAGTTACATTTACAGTAATTCGTTGAACATTAGCAAAAGTCTAAAATGGTTAAATTTGTCTAATATTTTATTACTATTTCTGACCTTAAATGTTATTAGAATTTACTCAAGAGTTCTTTTTCTTCTTCGTCGTTCCCTCACTGCTGAGGATAGCGACCACATACGATGCTTCTCCAAGCTATGCGGTCTTCCACTGTGTGGATCGTTTGGTACGTGCTGCCTCCGAAAGCCCTCTGTCTTGAGGCGGCGGCGCTCTGCTTTGAGCGCGCTTTTCTTCTATCCAGCCCAGTATCATGAACCTTTCCAGAAAATGCTGAGATGATCGCATCCTTAAGAAGGGAAACATAAAAATAAATGAACTTTTATAATAATTGTCTCCAAGTTTCTTATTTATTTTTATTACTATATTCAACAAAATTATTTCTAAAGTAGAAAAACAAACACAACTGCCAACAGTTAAAGCCAATTCGATTTCCTTCTTAATCAAATAAACGTCCTCCTCTAAAAAAAGTACCTACCTACTGAAGTTCTCACTTTCAGACTAACACAATTCTATCCGGTAACTAACTTGATAAATTGTGCCGTGGACAGGGGCACTAACATCAATGTTTTTTTAGTTGGCTACATTTTTTTCTTGGACATTTATTGGCCCATTTTTGATAAATATTGGTGTCAATTCTCTTGTTCACGAACTAAACTTATTTAAAACTATCGCTCTCTTTTACTAATAGTAGATACAAGAAAGGGTTGGCAACAATTTTAGAGCTGTCAAATTAATTTACGTGTTACATTTCTTTGTATTTTAGTGGACACGTTCCGAGATCACGACTAAACTTGTATGGAAATCTAAATTTCGACTTATTTGACAGTTCTAAAATTGTTGCCATCCTTTTCTTGTATCTACTGTTAGTCAAAGAGAGCGATGGTTTAAATAAGTTTAGTTCGTGAACAAGAAAATCGACACCATTGTTGAACTAACTGATATTAAATATATTTGCTGATCCCCTATATTATGCATTACTTATACATAAACGTTCAAGGGCCAATAAGATGACACTTTTAATTTTCAAGATCTTAGACTTTTTATGTCTGAGATATAATAAGCCGAATCCTATCGGCTCGAATTTAATCGTGAAATCTACACAGGTAACTCTCATGAAAAAAAATCACCAATCACCGCATCCAATCTACCTTCAGTCCTTGTTCTTAATCAAACTACTCCTCTAAAAGTACACAAGTTCTCACTTTCCGAGTAATCTGTATTCTGTTTGTGAACTAACTTGACAAGCCGGGCCGTGGGACGAGGCTCTAATACCGATAACTCTCTTAGCGGTTCTCTTATCGGTTCTGTATTCAAGATCCGCTTTGTAATCTGTTTTTTCCTGTAGGTACCAATTAAGTTATTGAGTAATTTTGATTTTGGATTAAGATTGTATCAGTAATAGGATTGGTTTCATTTTTTGTTTTAATTAATAAAGAAAGGATAAGATAGCTTGTTACGAGTTAATATCTATTTTGATAACAGTGATACTTCATCATGCATACGTGACCATAGATATCCGAAGTATGTAGGTGACATTACACCTTTTTCTCATGGTACCTACTGGGTAAATACTACTTTTATAGATAGATCGTACATTTCAAATTGATGCATATATTATTATTTCCAAATATCCTTTTGGGGATACCGTATACTACGTCAGTAGCTATTGTTGAAGTATCTATCTATCTTCTGTCTATCTTCTTCTATGTACCAGGCCCCTCAGAAAGTATTGCGAAAAAAAGTTTTTATATATGGGAGACTGGCCAGTTATAATGTTTTTCGAAAATATGATTATTTATAAGTAAAAATAAGTAAGTTCCAATTTCAAAATTTCCCTCCACATTTTTTGCGAGTTAATTCAAAGTATTGTGTCTCACTGAAATATGGATCTGCGCCGGGAACATTTTAGAGCTATGATTTTATACGATTTCAAGTGTCGCCTGAAACCGGATGAATCGTACGATAGACTTCAAATGGCATTCATGGATGAAGGCCCTTCCAAGGCAACCGTGTATCGTTGGTATAACGAATTCAAGCGCGGTCGACCAACTTTGGGGGATGACGAAAGAAGCGGTCGCCCTTTGACGGCTGTTACCGAAGAAAACGTGCTAGCAGTGAAAAATTTAATCCAAGACAATAGGCGAATTACATATCAGGAGATTCAACACATATTGAAGATTGGATCGGGAAGCGTTCACGAGATTCTACACAGCCATCTTCGCGTGAGGAGGATAGTATCACGCTGGGTGCCGTACAACCTCACCGATGCTCAGAAGCAGGCCCGGGTGGAATGGTGCCGTGATATGCTTAACAAATTTGAAGCAGGCTCGTCTCGGCGTGTTTACGACATCGTTACAGGTGATGAGTCCTGGATTTATCAATACGACCCAGAAACCAAGCGCCAGTCGACTGTTTGGGTGTTTCAAAATGAGCCAACGCCTACCAAAGTGAAGCGATCTAGAAGCGGGGGTAAGATTTTGATCGCTAGCTTTTTTAATTTGACTGGCCACTTGGTATCAATTCCCTTACGGGATCAAAGAAGCATTAATGCCGAATGGTATACTACCAAATGTTTGCCAGAAGTTTTCTCTGTTATAAGCAACAAGCGACCAAACACAGGGCTCCGCGGGCTACTGCTCCACCACGACAATGCACCTGCGCACACCGCACTCAAAACTAGGGACTTCCTGGACAGCACGCCAGTCAAACTCCTGGGTCACCCTCCTTACAGCCCTGATCTAGCACCGTGTGACTTCTTTTTATTCCCAAAAATAAAAAATCAGCTCAAAGGGATACAATTTTCGTCGCCGGAAGATGCGCTGGCTGCGTTCGAGCAGGCTGTAAACGAGGTGTCTGCGGCGGACTGGAAAAAGTGTTTTGAAAACTGGTTTAGGCGCATGAATCTTTGTATAGAGGCTGGTGGAAAGTACTTTGAAAAGATTTGATAAAAATATATGTACGTATAGAACAATTTTTTTTAGTTTCGCAAAACTTTCTGAGTGTCCCACGTATATATACTATAATAAAATTATAAAGGTCGAAAAATCTGTACATTGAGTTTTTTTTCGCGAAAACCGGCTAAGGGGACTATAAATAAGCAATAGAACACAAATCAATCGTTTTTAGAATTTATCTCTGTCTGTCTGTCTGTTTGTTACCTCATCACGTGAAAACAGCTGAAAGGATCGTAATGAAACTTTGCATTTGTATAGATATTAATCTAACTTAAAAGATAGGGTATGTTTCATCTTAATCTGTTGAGTAGAACCAATAATACAGCTTGAACCCTCTATTGTATTAAGTTACATACAAAGTAGAGGTCATGATTGTTGGTTAGTTGCAGGTTCCTTCGTCAGTATTATAGAAAATATTGAATAACATAACATAGTTAGCCCATTACTGTCCCACTGCTGGTGAGCATGGGCCTCTTCTCGGAATGAGAAGAGTTAAGGAACTGGATATTGTTAGTGTAATAGATTATCTTAACATAATCAGCCAATTACTGTCCCACTGCTGGGCATGGACCTCTTCTTAGAACGAGAAGAGTTAAGAAAATATAGAATAATATAGCATAGTCAGCTCATTACAGCTGTCCCACGGCTGGGTATGGGCCTCTTCTCAAAATGAGAAGAGTTAATGAACAGGATATTGTTAGTGTTATAGAATAACATAATATTATCTATCCATTACTGTCCCACTGCTGGGCACGGGTCTCTTCTTACAATGAGAAGAGTTACAGAACTGGATGTGGTTAGTGTTATAGAATTACGTACATAACATAATCAGCCCATTTACTGTCCCACTGCCGGGCACGAGCGTCTTCTCAGAATAAGAAGTGGTTTTACGAACAAAATACAGGATGGTAGGTGAACAGTGTAATCGTCTGTGTAGGCGCTTATGTATATTAGAAGACATTGTGTACATAAATATGACAGGATTTTATTTTCCGACATCCATGCGGACGGAGTCGCGGGCACAGCTAGTGTATTATAATGTCCTCCCGACCGAATTTCGGTCACAGAGGCCAATTTTAATGGAGACTAACGATCTGCGCTGGACATATTAAAGTGCACAAGTGTGTGCACAAACACAGTAGCACTCTCTATTCTACCACTCTCATAAACTGATGGGACGGCAATCCGACACGACCGGAGAGAGATCATGCGCAGGACTGGCGGCTTGACGTGCTCTCCGAGGGACGGGGGTGTAGTACCGCCAACTTCCTGTAAAATCCCAATAACACACTTTTTGCCCGACCAGGGAATCGAACCCAGGACCTCACGCTTAGCAGGCGCAACCTACACCAAAACTTGTGAAAAATTATCGATTCAAATAGTTCCATTTGCCCCTTATAACAAAAAGATGAATAACCATGACCTGACTTGGACCAAATACAAATACAAATAATTTATTCTGCAAATTGGATGTTAAAGATCACTTTTACAAGTCGGTTATTTATAAAAACTAGATGACATCGGCATTTCCTATATGACTACCTCTGAGAAGAAATACCGAAACAAACTCAGGGATCATAGTCTCTTTTAAAGTCCAGACAACAAGACAAGACAAGTTTGTTGTATTATATAATAAACATGCATAGTAAAATGTATATAAACCAAATTGTCAAATTAAAGTATATAAATAAAATGTCACAAAGGTGTATAAATCATGTCAAAAAAACGGTATAATCCAATGTCAATAAAAACTGTATAAAATAAAAGATGACCAATTTATGAATTACAAATTCAGTCTTGTCTTGTCGGTCTATTTATAATATCGATATCAAAAAGGACAATACGACCCTTATCAAGCTTGTAAATGTCAAATATATTATATTATACGGATTCGGTAGGATATACTTACATACTTATTTGTATATGATAAGCGAGTAGTTATTATTATTTTAGGGGCATCTTATTGATGAAAATCTTTTGGAAAGTGATTTTTATTGAATTGATATGGACTTATCTTTAGCCAGTGTAAGATAAATTAATATGTACATGCCATAACGCCAGATCAGCAAGCTGAAGTGACAGCCGTGAGTGAGCCGAAAAACCTGTTTGTCAGTCAATCAGTTAGCCATGGAACTATTTTATAGGTTCTATACACGTTGAAAATTTAGTCGTTTCGAAAACGAAGAGGGTTCATTGTACTCATCATTACAAGCAACTTTTACTATGGTACCAATCCTGTAATCGCGATGAAAAACTTTTTGACAAAAAATTGAACCGACGAAAACAGAAACTGAAAAGCGAAAAATAACTAATTATGAGTCCGCGCCAAACGAACTTTTAACAAGCAAAGTGCGTGTAAGTTGCAAGTGGCCGAGCGGAGAACGCATTTTTGGAAAGTTATTGTTTATCGTTGAAAATTTCACGTTGTATTTGATGTGACGTTGTTTTTATTATTTATTTCAAGTAATTTAATGATCTTCGTTGATTGGTTGTTTGGCGCCGACTCATAATTAGTTATTTTTCGCTTTTCAGTTTCTGTTTTCGTCGGTTCAATTTTTTGTCAAAAAGTTTTATTTTTCATTTTTTTGTGGTTAAAATCTAAATCCAGGTCTCCATTATGTCGTAGTGTCTAGAACTATATTTATTTGTCTCAAGTTCCAACAGAATCGGTTAACAGGTAAGAATTCAGTGGGTGAACAAACACTCATCCCCTGTTTTACTACCCTTAGGGGTGGATTTTGATTTTGAAATTTAAATGGGACCAACTTCGAGATATACCCTATCCATTAAAAAAAGAATCATCAAAATCGGACCACTCTGTAAAAAGTAATGCGTGGTCATACATATAAAAAAAAAAAAAAAAAAAAAAAAAAAAAACAAATATACGCGTCGAATTGAGAACCTCCTCCTTTTTTTTCGTCGGTTAAAAATCAGCTTATACATTTGTGTTCACATCAATCGAGAAAATGTAGGGAATCGGTGGTTTTTTTTCGCGATTTCAGTGTTGGTCCCATAGTAAAAGTTGTTCATACTGATGAGTACAATGACCCCTTAAGAGGTTTTCAGTTATTTCAATAACACGATGTATATTATCAAGACTCTAAAATTGGGAATATTTCTCAAAATTTAAATCTACGTGTTTTAACAAATGGAAAGATTACTTTGATGAGATTTCTAAAGAAAAAGGTTTATGGTACAAAATAATTCAGAGTGAGCCTCCTCGTGCGCCATGGTTTGATGAGGATAAGTTAAAAATAAGTTATATTAAGTTAGCACTGAGACTTCGTTCTGGGCCCTATCCTTCAGCAAAATTTGCATTCCTAATGCGGAAGGCGGCATCTCCCAATTGTGATGTATGTAATCAAATAGAAGATGTGCAACATTTGCTGATGGATTGTGTGAAAAGAAAAAGAAAGAGAATCTGTGATGAAAGAACTAAAGTTGAATTCACTAGACGTTGGTCTTGTATTGACTATTTTAGAAAATCCTAAGTCAGTTGATAAAGATAAAGATATTTATTCGCAAAGATATGGTACAGAAGATGTTAAATATATATGTTTTTACACATTAGGTGTCCGACAAATCCGCCTTTAGTGGGTCGATTTCACATAAAATTGGGTACCACGAATGATTTTACACTAATGAGATCATGACACAAATGAAATGTAAATCACGTTATTGGCATGCATATGTTTATTGGTTTACAAAGTAAGTTTAGCCTTATTTATATTGATGAAAATTACTGTTAACAAATTGTAAAAAAGTTCATCAATTGTTGTTTCGATATCAAAGGTTTTAATATTGTTCATAAGAAGACTTAATTTACATTTTTAAATCAATAAAAATATCCACATCATTAGTGTGATTTGGATATCATCTGTGTCACGATCTCATTAGTCTAACTTCATTCGTAGGCTGTGAAATCGACCCTAGTAGGCATGCGAATTTTTGTACACATATTTTTAGTAGTAGTAGTTAGCGTAATCAAATGGAAAAAAAAAAAAACTCCTGCTCTATACATTACAAAAGCTTATGTAATTAAGAAAAGCATTATTTTAACCATTATTATTTTCATATATTTTTGAAAATTAAATTAGTATATTTATATTTCATATTTCATAAATTCATTCGTTCATATTTTTTTGCTGCAAAACAATTGTTTGTTTTACCGCTTATTTGGTGTTTTTTTTCTCTTCCTTCTAATTTGTAACAAATGTGTGTGTGTTAGACAGTGTATAAGGTACTATGGGGTTGGCATATTCGTGTGGATAAAAACCCCTTAAATAAAGGATAAAGATTTAAAAAAAAGCTTGTATTTAAAGTCCTAAATACTCGTTATTAGTATTTACGATCAAGTCTATACAAGTGAAAAGTAATTTTATGTTAACTTAAATTGCTAATAAATTTATTTCATAGAATGTATTCTTTATGTATCTTCTATAAGGGTTGTGTGATTAAATAAATAAATCAATAATGTCTCCACTAGCACTATTTTAGCGGCTCTTAAGGCAAAGTCACTTTGTTCATGTATTGTGTCCATACTGCTATACTACTAATATTATAAACGTGAAAGTTTGTGAGAATGTATGGATGTGTGAATGTTTGTTACTCTCTCACGCAAAAACTACTATATCGATTTTAATGAAATTTGGCATGCAGATAGAACATAACTCGAATTAATATATAGGCTAACAGTTCCAGAGAAATGCGCGTTGAAGCCGCGAGCATAGGCTAGTAATTAATATTTCCTTTTCAGTCTTCTCATTATGTAAAGTTAAATAATGGCAAGTATAAAATATTATATGAATGAAAAAGGTGTAAACCATTCGCAAGCATGAATAAATATTACATCGACATCCACATGTAAAAATACCCAACAATCTACCCAACTATTTCAGTATAGGCTTTAAAATTGTTTAAAATGAAACAGATTCCCAAATATTTACCTGAATCACTGTATCCAAACGGTTCGTATACAGAAACATCGCTGGACAGACACGCACGGCCCATCAATGTTTTTAAATAGTATACAAGTATATTTAATCAACACAAAATTACTGTATGAATCGATAAAACACAACGTGAGATGGAAACAAAATTATGAAATGTTGGTACAGTCGACCGCACGTCACTGTTGCACACTTGAATACGACGCAAACCACCCTTACCTACTGCTTGCGAAATAAAGACGCTGTCAAAGTCAAACTGTTATCCCTGAAGTGCCGTCAACTGTACCTATCTAGTTTTGAAAACCATGGGTTGCTTTTGTACTCTTGTAGATTTCCTGGAATTAATATTCTTCTGGTTTTACTGATTCATTCAATTGAATTTATTCTGTGTTAATACCTTGGGGCATTTCTAGACGTGGGGTCATCATCATCTCTTCAGCCGAAAGACATCCACTGCTGGACATAGGCCTCCCCCAAGCATCGCCACAACGACCGGTCCTTCCGCATCCAGCTAGACGTGGGGTAATTCCGTTAAAATGAATTTGTCATGATTTTTTTATGGCTACTATACTCGGAACAGAAAAAACACGCATCATTTTGTTACGATATCCGACGAAAATCCATTTTAACGGAATTAACCTCTAAGGAATTAACCCATATTTAAAAAATAAGGGTGATGTACAAGACTGCAACAACTATCGAGGATTAAAGCTCATGTCACACAGTATGAAAGTATGGGAGAAGGTGATAGAGAAAAGATTGCAAGAGGAGAGTGAGATCACCCAAAACCAGATGGGATTTATGCCAGGTCGTGGGACAACGGATGCCATATTTGCACTCCGCCAAATATGCGAAAAGTATAGACGTGCGCATAAGAACTTGCACATGGTGTTCGTTGACCTAGAGAAGGCGTACGACAGCGTACCCCGCGAGGTCTTGTGGTGGGCGCTGAAAGAGAAAGGTGTGCCTGCAAAGTATGTGGAGTTAATTCGTGCTATGTACAGCCAATCTAGTACCCACGTTCGGTCGGCCGCTGGCTACACTGACGAGTTCAGTGTGGCTGTAGGCTTGCACCAAGGGTCGGCTCTAAGTCCTTACCTCTTCTTGCTGATAATGGATGCTTTGACATCAGAAATCCAGGAAGAGACATGTCTCAATGCAGCATGCTGCATTCTGTTTGCTGACGACATTGTCCTTGTTGGTGAAGATGGAATTGAGGTCCAGAGTAGATTGGCAAAATGGCAACAAAATCTGGAGAACGTTGGCTTGAAAATCAGCAGAACTAAAACGGAATACATGTTCTGCGATTTCGGCGGTCTTTCCGGTTTTGTTGCTATTGCGCTAGATGGCGTGCCCTTGCCAGTCTGCTCCGACTTTCGGTACCTCAGTTCACTTGTGCAAAGCGATGGCGAAATAGACCGGACAGTCAAGCACCGAATTAACACAGGATGGTTGAAATGGCGGCAGGTCACGGGAACTACATGTGACTCCCGAATTCCTCTTAAACTGAAGGGGAAAATCTATAAGACCATGATAAGACCTGCTGTCCTGTATGGATCGGAATGTTGGGCTACGAAAAGAATTAATGAAAGGCAAGTGCATGCAGCTGAGATGAGAATGTTAAGAGAAATGTGTGGTGTAACGAGAATGGATAGGATAAGGAATGAATATGTAAGAGGGAGTCTGAAAGTAGCGCCAATGACAGAGAAGTTAAGTAGCAACAGACTATCATGGTAAGGACATGTGATGAGGAGGAATTGGGAGCATGTTACGAGGAAAGTTTTAAGTATGAATGTTGATGGCTATAAGAAAAGAGGGAGACCGAAGAAAATATGGATGGATTGTGTGAAAGATGAGATGAATAGAAAGAAAGTAAACACGGAGATGACGGCTGATAGAGATGTATGGAAGGAAAAAACATGCTGCGCCGACCCCAAATAAATTGGGATAAGGGCAGGATGATGATGAATTAACCCATGTTTGGAATTACACACTGGAAGTAAGTTTGATGAGAGAGAAGAGAGTACGAATTCATTAGACTCAGAATTAATTTCATAATAAGACAAGTTTAACCGGATTACATCGCGTATTAATATTATTTAAATTGGTTTTCCTGACGTTTTGAAAGCTTTGCAGCGTGGTCACAGGAAGACTAAGATGATAAGCATCTTTCCTGATATTACAAATAAATATTTTAATCTACCGTACAATTTTTAGTTAATTAAAATCGTTTCGATACACGCAATAGTCACTCACAGCGTCATTATATTTTATTGTGATGTTTCAGACTTGATTATTTTTAGAACTGGGTTCCAAACGGTTTCAAATTCAAATTAACTTTATTTGCTTAAAATGTGGTACAGAGGATGGTTCATACTAAATAGGTACAAAGACACATTTTGCCATTAAATACACAGCATGCAAATTTTTACAAAATACGTAAATCAATTTAACTAAAGTAAAGTAGTAAAAGCTATCACTGGACCGATTGTTGTCTTTAATAAATCTATTATTATTATTATAAAACTTAAAAACTATCTCACATCCCACATTGCTCATATTATAATCCAGGTATGAAATGTCATTAGCTTCAAAGTGCCGGTTCGAAAATGTCAGAATATGCAATTATTAAAGTATTAGTTCATAAAATTTCGAACATCATAATTCATAAAAGTTCCAAAAAAAGTTAGTAGCTGCCAACCATCTTCTCTATTAAAATTCAGATGTTTTTTTTATTTCAATCGCCTCACGGAGCATTCTAACGGCCAAGATTAATATCCAATTTTTCCACGATTTGCCCTACTAGAGATAGGAATTTGACGTAAGATTTTATATCTTTAGTAGGGTAAATCGTGGATAGATTGGATATTAATTTTGGCCGTAAGTACGTATGGGTTTTCCTTCGCCAGGACTTGTGGTTTATCAAATTAGAATTAATAATTTACTTTTCTCCCACTTACTCGGAAATTGGTTCATTATTCAAAAAAAAGAATACAACAATCGGCTCTTTTCCGTACGCAACGCAATAACAGGACGGTAATATTCAACAGGACAATAATAGAAATTGCGGGACACTTTTTATTTTTTAAATTATGCTACCGAGGTTTTTAAGTACACACATACATAAATTAGGTGTTTTTAGGTAGAAAATATTTATCATCATACAGGCTGAATGAGCATTTTTTTTTCAAAACTTTGAAAATAGAACAAGAACCGCGTGTGGGCGAATTGGCGTGAATGAAAATGAGATACTGTTGAATTAATTTGTGTTGTGTTTCCTCGCAAATCAGAGAAAAGTATTATACAAGTCTCGGCCGAAATAGCAATTAACGGCCTCGTTTAGTTAAAAAGGACTCGGCTTGCGCCTCGTCCTTTTAAAATCACTTGGGAAGTTCCAATATTACTCGGCCGTACATTGCTTCATTTCAGGCCTCGACAATAATTTACTATTATACTCGAGGCTGGATTGCAGACCGAGCCGGGCGTAATGAAGCCGACTTACTAAGTATAATAAGCCGATTTACTTATACTTTATACTAGCTGACGCCCGCGGCTTTGTTCCGTGGTATGTCGATAGTAAGAACCCTATGTATTAAATCGATGATAAGGTCTATCTGTGTGCCAAATTTCATCTAAATGCGTTGAGCTGTTACAGCGTGATCGAAGGACAAACAAACAAATAAATACAAACAAACAAACATCTACACTAGAGCCTTTTTAGGGTTCCGTACCTAAAGGGTGCCAAACGGGACCCTATTACTCTCGCTACGCTGTCCGTCCGTCCGTCTGTCTGTCACAGGGATGTATCTTTTGAACGGTAATAGGTAGCTGGTTGACATTTTCTCAGAACATGTGTTGCTATGACCTATCACGAAAAAAGCTTTTTGATGAACTCTCTTAAATTAAATCATTTTCTATGTGGTATCAGGTCGATGGGTGGTACGGAATCCGTACTGCCTGAGTCCGACTCGCACTTGGCCGGTTTTTATTATTTGTGTACACACAGCAACACATTAAAAGACAAAATTAATAGTTTATAGTACAAAGTAGAAGTAGTAGTAGTTTAGTAGTATTTTTATTTATGTAGAATTCTTTTTTATTTTGGGTCAAACCCGCCACCCATTTCCAACTCCCATACGCCATTAGATAATTATTATGCTATACGCGAAACTAGTAGCGTATGACCACTAGATATGCTACTACAAAGAAGAAATCGGCAACAGAATGGAAAAAATATCTGATTTAACTTCTTGTGTCTTACTGGTGAATAACGTTCAGTACTGATTTACAGAGATGACATGTTTGACTGATTTACAGATTGCTATCTGATCTCTGCAATCAATGACTGAAGGTTATCGATATCTTAATTGGATTCTTAATGAGAAGCTAAAACCACGATTAAATACCATACAGATCACAAGCTCTCTAACCACGTAGATTATTGATAATATAACATAACATCACGTCTGTATTTCCCCGAAGGGGTAGGCAGAGGTGTAATAGTACACCCACATTTCGCCAGTTATGTTATAGTCCCATGTCGGGGCGAGCCTATTGCCATTGACCGGGCACAAATCCAGGCTCCGGGCTGCTACTGAGAATTTCCTAATGAAAAAACCCAATAACACTTTGCCCGACCCGAGAATCGAACCCAGGGCCCCACGCTCAGCAGTCGCGCTTGCGACCACTAGACCAACAAGGCAGTCATAATATACGTTAACATAATATCATGTAAAACGTTAATTCCTATTCTCGCAGGGTTGACACTTGCAGAACTTGCTTCACGTGACAAAATTAAGGAAAAAATTACAATATGGTAAAAAAATACATTAAAACATAAACATATTTGGTATTTTTTGAATTTGTAAAATCCAAAATAAAAATCAAAGTAGGTAGGTATACAACTCATAGTTTCAATTTTTTCAATAGATAAGAAATACTTGTGCTCATGGATATATGTAACTGTTAAACATCATAACTTATAATCTTATTTTAGCAACATGGAAATCGTAAAATCACTTAATTCGTCAATATAATCTTTTTAAAATTTAAGCGTCCGTCAATGTTGGCGAATGCAGGCTGCGTCCTAGCAGCCCTGTTAATTTTTCTGCAACTGAGTCTGCGCAAACCGCAAACCGCTGCTGAATTGCGTAACTCACTCGCGATCGCAATCAATAGGATTTCAATATTCATTGCTCAGTGTTTTTTTTTTTTATATTATAGTATGGCGAAACGAGCTAAAGGCCCATCTGATGTTAAGCGGTTACCTTTGCCCATAACAACTGCAATAACACCTTGGCACAGTCTGTTATTTTGCCTTAGTTGCGGCCATGTCCATTTTATGTTTTTATTCGATAGCTATAGTAACGATAAAGGTTTGGCAGAAATACCTATAGTGTTTTTTTGTATAATTATAAAGTTATTAAGGTTTCATTGAAAAGTGAGAAAAACAAAATTAATTTTTATTTTCGAAAATTGTTGTAATACATATTTAGTTAGTCCTTTAAATAAAGTAACAGCATAATATATATTTAGATAAAAAAATGGGGCATCGTACCTTTAATATATTAGGAGATTTTTTACTTTTACCGATTAACACAAAACATTTTTTTTTCATGTTTTCTTATCACGGTCGCATCTTATTTTCATTTAAATATATGCGTAATGTTATTGTCAATAATACACTAAAATATGACATGCGTCAATAGCAGGAATACGAAGATAGAGAGTTTCTAAATATTTTTGAAATTTCTATGGAAATAGGGTTGTCGCAATTGAATAAATAAAAAAATAAAATAAAAGTGCCAGATATTTCCCAAGATTTAACTAAAAAAAAAAAAAAAAAAACAACATAACATCACGCCTGTATTTCCCCGAAGGGGTAGGCAGAGGTGTGTAGTGTGTTAGTATTTAACTAACTTTGAGTAAACTCTTTCTCGTGTCTTTCTGTGTCTCTTTCTGGGTTTCTGTTGTCTGAAAACAATTACTATAATGTTCTCAATGCTCTAAGACTACAACGATACGTGACGCTAACCTAGCAGTCATCATCGGAGTTTGTCAAAACTTCTTGTGATGATAATACGAGTATATTATCATCAGAAGCGTCTGTTACCAATTCAGTATTAGGAATATCAGCAAAACTTTGCGGTAATGGATCATGGGTAATAATACACGCACACCGTAATTGTGAGCTGGTATTTGTGATGACATTAAAGACTTTTCCGTCAATTATGGTGAGGTATAATTTTGGATCTCCGACAACGACATATCCAGCAAAAATTTCCGAATAAATTAGTGAAAGATTTTCAATTTCTTCTTCTACCCAGTTCCTTTCTTCCAGAATCAGATCTTTTGATTCTGATCTGTATTGTATTTTTATTGGTTGGCAAAATCTAAAAGATTGTGGATTTGGGTTTGACCATAAGACAAAACCATCAAGACTTTTTATGCGCAACGGAATGTAGGTAGTAGCAAAGAGGCAGTGTTCGTCATCAATTTTATCAGAAAACGTTTGCTTATATGTTGACTGTCCTGTGCTACCATCAAAACCCCATGAACCCTCAAAAACGCAGTGAAGTGTATCTAACTGTTTTTGATTGCAATATTCCGAAACCCTTTGGTCGCAAGAGTCAATGATTCGTCGAAACGTGTGCATAAGTAAATCATTTAAAGGTACTTTGGCTTCTCGTTCTGATATTTCAATTTCAACATCAAGATAACAATGTTTTTTAGCTTTTTGTATCTTATAATAGGGAGGGTAAATATTAAATCATCGAGATTTGGCACCTTGTTGCATGTAGATATAGTCCTCCACTGATAGTTTTATATCAATCATTAAACAAAGAGCTTCATCAGGAGAATAGGGTTTGGGTTCCGATTTTGACTTTATGGTTCCTGCGATTTTTTTAGGCCGAGTTGGACTTTTCAAGCATTCCTTTATTATAAACTCAAACTCCTGAGTAGAACTTTTATTTAGTTTTTCGCCGGTTTCGTCTGTTACTATTCTCGACATAACTTTAATTAGTTTTGAATGAGGTTCTCCGTCAAGCGATTCCTAAAGATCTTTACGTGCACGGCGCTTTTGGCGATCACTTAAATTTTCATAAAATGTAGATGTGGAACTGGATGAAGCATCAAAATTAGTTTCAGGTTTCGGATCTATTGAAGGTTAGTCAAAGCTACTAGTTCCCGAAGTCGAAGGATTACTTTGTAATAAATGTGTATTTGATGTGAAACTGGAATGAGCGCCAAAAGAAGTTTCAGGTATCGGGTCTTCCAAGTTCTTGGGGTCTTAAAGTTTTTTGTAAGGCATAGCTACTACTTCTCGAAGTTGAAGGATTATTTTGTAATAAAAAATGTGCCTCATCCAATTCTATAATATTTTGTTGTGGTAAAGGACTTTCCTCGATATTCACTTTTGGTATTTCAATATCAAAAATAGTGGAAAGCCAGTGTTTGTTTTTATTACAAAATCGTTTGAAATTCCGTTTACTACTGCAATATAAAGTTCCACATTTACTTAAAAAATTTGAAAGATTGTAATTAAATTCATTGTTTTGGCTATCGATATTGTTCGGAATTCCATTTGGATATAAAGCGTTTAACACGATTAGGCATCGTTCCTCTGAATCGAGATCCAAAGGTCTTTTATGAACCCCGTGCAAATGTGCCTTATCTACCAAAATTTTATAAATTCCCAATTTCGTGAGTGATTTCTTCAGATCCGTGTTCGTGCTTTCGTTGTTAGTCGTTGGAGTTGCCACTCGCTGACCAGCATGAGGGTTGGCGCCCTCATGCCCCCCTTGCATTAAGTCCTCTGGTCGGGGTCCAGAAGGACATCCCCCAGCAGGACGGGTCAGTACCTGCTGAGGCAAAGCAGTGCCATGGGTCTTTGACGGCTCCATGACACCTCACCCCCGCTTCTCCAGATATTATGTATGGAAATTGGGTTTTGACATTCTATCTAACGAGGGCGGACCCCTTCCCAATTCCACATAATATCCTTCATCGAAGATTCATTTTGATGTAAGTGCATGCACTTACAAAACAAAAAAGAATAATAAACAAGATTTGTTACATGATTTGTTAGTTACAGGTGAATCTAATAAAATCGTGTTTGTTAAGACATGATTAGACCAAGGATAATGCTTCAGAAATAGTAATAGGAAATTATAATAATTGAAGAAGCAAATTTATTCCGAGCGAAATTGGTCGTTTGTTAAAGGCGCCTACATTAGTTGACAACCCTAAATTAAAACTTTAAAAATGAATATCTCCGAGTTCCTGTGTTCGTTGCTTCTTATTTTTTTTGTGGTTATACTTAGTAGTGTACTAAACAGTTACACACAAAAATAAAATGCGACCATGTTAAGAATGACCATAAATAAAATTATTATGAAATCATGGAAAAAATAAAATTGACGCCTAGGAGAACGCATTTTTTTATGATAAAATAGATGTAATGATGCATTAAGTTAATGGCTAGCGTGCCATGAAACATTTATTGTAAAATGTTCATTATGAAAGCCTAAAACACGTTTCTATGGTTTCTATGGATTTTTCTCGATTTTCGAAATATTTTGAAAACTATGACACTTAAAACCACGGGGGTTTTAATAGAAGTTTTGTTTGGTTATTATCTTTCTAAAAGCCTCAAAAAATAAGGATGGCCGCAACTAAGGCAAAATAACAGACTGTGCTTGGCTGTGTGTTTTGACAATTGAAAATGGAAGCTAATGTCAATATCAATGCATTACACAATTACCCCACCGGTTTGTACTTTCGCGGAGCGAACGTGAACCCGTCGGTGAGATGTCACCCACACATTGCCATGCTGTGTGTGAGTGTACCTACAGCGACAGCGGGCTGCCTGTGATTCCTCCCTTAACATCCATCTGGACCGTTCGTAATCGCAAAAGATCTCCTAAGTCTTTAAAGTGGTAGGCAACCACCATGTGTGGTCGTGGTGGTGATGGTGGTGGTGGTGGTAGTGTTAGGTGGTAGTGGTAGCCTGGACTACCATCCATCTAATCCCGATCAGGTGACGAGACTGTTGCAATCTTAGTGCCTTCATTTCTAAGCTCCTGCTTCCTACTCTTGCTGAGTTCCTACTCTTGTCTCCCAATCCCACTTATTGGTATTTTATGGACTACAATGATCTCTGATCGACCAAAACATGCCGCAGAGATTCATAAAACCTAAATTACACAACAGTATAACCCTCGAACAAGACATACATTTAGAAAATGAATTCAAACAAAGTGCTCCCAATTTTTTAATTTTTCTGCTTTTTAGGGTTCCGTACCCGAAGGGTGCAAAACGGGATCCTATTACTCTCGCTACGCTGTCCGTCCGTCCGTCCGTCCGTCCGTCCGTCTGTCTGTCACAGGGTGGTATCTTTGTAACGGTAATAGATAACCAATTGAAATTTTCACAGAATATGTGTTGCTATGAGGTGTATCACGAAAAATACTAAAAACAAAAAAAAGTCTAAAACCAAAGGGGGTCCCGATACTAGAAACCTCGAAAAACATGCATTTTTTTCAACGTTTTTGTTCCTGTTCTATCTTCAAAACGGTAATACATACCAGCGTCAAACTTGGTCTGATTATAGTGTATACTATGTAGTTTAGCAACAAACACTAAAAACAGGACAAATATAGACATATGTGGTGGTACGGACGGAAGAAAGAGATGCAAAAATTCACATTTTACGTACGTTCGTTGATGTCTTTTGATAAACCTCGTAAATTATATCAGTTTCTATGGGGTATCAGGTCGATGGGTGGTACGGAACCCCTACTGCGTGAGTCCGACTCACACTTGGCCGGTTTTTTATTTTATTTCTTCTAGTATAACTGCATTTCTTTCCAAGTCTTTGCGAAACTTGACCACATCTGTACTATTTTGGACAGCTTATAAAATGAGGATGTTATTTCTGTAATTTGTACGCTAAGTGTCATCGATTTTTTTTCAGTAATCCTCTGCAATGAAAAGTGTACATAGATGATTCTGTTTTATAACTTGTGATTTATGACTATTTAATCTATTTATTTCCAAGGTTATGAATTTTTTTGCCACGAATGTTATATGATAGCAAGTGCTCTTACATCAGCTTTCTGGAAAGTGTCAATGGAGTGCCCAGAGTACGATAGATTTTTCACAATCAGCATTTGTCCATCGGAAGACGAAAATATCAAAAAAATCTAAAAACTGCTATAACTCGAAAACAAATGACTGGCGACCCAGGTTCACGGCATCATTTTTGTTGTAAATGAGCTCTAGAATCACCATTTTCATGGAATAAGTCGAATTACAAATCCACCTGTATACGAATTTTCCGAAAGAACGGCGCAAATTAATGAGCATAACAATTTTTTATTTTACTGGTAAATTACAATCGTCATAGATACCAACCCAAAAGTATTCATTTCAATAATATTAAATATCATTATCACCTTACCTTCCTCATATTTAAACTGAAAAATAGGCACATTTCTGAAAACATTATAAAAACAAACTTGATACTTTCAAAATTTATTGTTGAATTTTAAAAATTACATACGAAAATAATTCATCATTATTTCAAACATTTTGAGTTTGTGTTTCCTGTTTCGACAAAGCCCTTTGGTCAAAGAACCACAGTAAAATAACAAAATGTTCTTTTTAACTTCAATTTTTAACCGACGAAAAAAAGGAGGAGGTTCTCAATTCGACGCGTATATACCAGGCCCCTCAGAAAGTATTGCGAAAAAAAGTTTTTATATATGGGAGACTGGCCAGTTATAATGTTTTTCGAAAATATGATTATTTATAAGTAAAAATAAGTAAGTTCCAATTTCAAAATTTCCCTCCACATTTTTTGCGAGTTAATTCAAAGTATTGTGTCTCACTGAAATATGGATCTGCGCCGGGAACATTTTAGAGCTATGATTTTATACGATTTCAAGTGTATCTAGTCGTAGGTCCTATTTAAATTTCAAAATCAAAATCCACCCCTAAGGGTAGTAAAACAGGGGATGAGTGTTTGTCCACCCACTGAATTCTTACCTGTTAACCGATTCTGTTGAAACTTGACACAAATAAATATAGTTCTAGACACTACGACATAATGGAGACCTGGAGTTAGATTATAACCAAAAAAAATGAAAAATAAAACTTTTTAACAAAAAATTGAACCGACGAAAACAGAAACTGATAAGCGAAAAATAACTAATTATGAGTCGGCGCCAAACAACCAATCAACGAAGATCATTAAATTACTTTAAATAAATAATAAAAACAACGTCACATTTTGACAACGTGAAATTTTCAACGGTAAACAATAACTTTCCAAAAATGCGCTCTCCGCTCTGCCACTTGCAACTTACACGCACTTTGCTTGTTAAAAGTTCGTTTGGCGCCGACTCATAATTAGTTATTTTTCGCTTTTCAGTTTCTGTTTTCGTCGGTTCAATTTTTTGTTAAATTTTTTATAAATTGTTAGTGATGTAAATTGTTAAAACCACGTTATGGTTAGACTTCGGCGGCCGGGGGCGTCGGAAACTTGTATTCGCCAAACCATCCCCGACAGGTCCTGGGTAGGCGAGCCAGGACCTGCCGGAGATGCGTGCAGCACCAGCATCGGCCGTACTCTCCTCTTGATTAGCGCGCGCGGAACACAACACACCACCGTCACGGGGCAAGTGCTTCTTCTTGTATAAGTCGTTTAAAATATATGCGTACATAATAGCATTTTTTTATCTGCATCGACACAATCACACACACACATCTGTTCCGTGTGGTGCCGGACAAAAATAATATCCCCCCCATTTTGGGGGAGACCTATGTCCAGCAGTGGATATCTTTCGGCTGAAATGATGAATGATGATAATCTGCATCGACATTATCTTTGGTTGTTTATTTACATTACTGGTACCTACTGTTATACAACGTGTAACCGAAAGGGTACATCTATCTGAAAGGGGTGAAGAGTACCTACTTACATCTGGTATAGAATCTCTATGCAAAATGTCAGCTCAAAATAAATTACTCGAAAAAATTATCCCAAATTTTTGATTTCATAAGTTTCATCATTACAGCCGAAAGACGTCCACTACTGGACATAGGCCTCCCCCAATTAAGGGGGGGATATGCCATAATCGCCACGCTTGGCAGGCGGGTTAGCGATCGCAGTTGGTTGGTTAAATACACAGAGAACGCTGCTGCCCATCCTCTGGTGAATCCCTTAGTCGCCTTTTACGACACCCATGAGAAGAGATAAGGGTAAGTTTCATAAGTTTACTAAATTCAAATCATAAAAAATATGTCAGTGCCCTACGTAGGTCATTGTCTTTTCACGTCAGTTGCTAATATTAAGATATAGGTGATGTTTAAATTTCAGTTTGAAGTGTTTGGTTTCTTATATTGGAATTTCTCCTATATTCCTTATATATAGATATAGTATTTAAAACCCTTGCCGTATAATTTGTTATTATCCAAAGAAGCCGTGCACTCGATATAGATAATGACTCCTCCTGACCGAATTTTGGTCATAGCGGCCAATCTCAATGGAGACTAGCCATCTGCGTGAGACATAATTATTATAATGCACAAGTTTGTGCACAAACACAGGTGCCTCTCTTTCCCCTCACTCTCTTAATCCGAAGGGACGGCAAGCGCGACTGCTTAGCCCATACGCTTAGCAGTCATGCTTACAACCGCTAAACCAACGAGGTAAACACATAAAAGAAAGAAAGAAATAATTTATTTTAGTCTCGTTACAGGCGAGAAAAAGAAAACACAAATTACAAAAATACAACGACAACAAAATTAAAAATAACATGCCTATACAAGACCAAAAAAGGCCCCCATCTCAGCATATGCTACAACACTGAAATGTTACAGTGCTGGTTTTCGGATGGGTCCCGATAGTGACCTGTCCTGTCACATGTCTGTTCTTATTATTTGTTGTTTAACTATAGAGTATGTACTACAATCAGACCAAGTTACACGGCGCGGCGGCGGCGCGCCATCATACTACATTTTAAGCCAGTTACGCTTGCTTTTCCTTGTGGTACTACCAGTAGTACTAAGGGACAATGCGTTTACTAGTAGTACACACGGCTACACATCAAGCTGTACATTTCCAGTATAAGCTGACCTCGCATTGTATAGGTTTTCCTTACAACGCGAGGTCAGCCTTTACTGGTTTTTTACAGCTTGATGTGTAGCCGTGTGTACCATAGGACATTACATTTCCCTATGGTACTACTGGAAGGCGCAGCGTGGGTAGGCCCCCCACAAGGTGGACCGACGACCTGGTGAAGGTCGCGGGAATCCGCTGGATGCGGAAGGCGCAGGACCGGTCGTTATTGTGGCGATGCTTGAGGGAGGCCTATGTCCAGCAGTGTACGTCTTTCGGCTGAAATGATGATGAATGATGATGATGGTACTACTGGTAGTACCATGGCCTATAATGCATCTCCGTGGTACTACCAGTAGGACAAATCGGTAGTACCACGGGTCTGTAACGGATTTTTTGCCCGCAATACGTTGAAAACGCAAGTTTTTGGTCGACTCTGAATTGATCCAGAAACCTTCAGCTATCAATCAAACTACAATATAATTACATAGTGGTATCATGGTGTATCTACTGGACATAATGACAATCACGCCCAGCAAACATATTTCTGAATAATCGCAGCATTCACAAACAAATGAAAACAGGGCAACAGTGCAAACAATTTGATGATATCGATCAAGATATATCGAACAGATACTGTCCAATGTATCTGATACTATATCTGTTTACCAAAATTAGGTATTTTTTATGAAATAATAAATCACCTTTGTATGCAATATTGGGTGTTTGTTATCGATCCTCTATTAAGTGGGCATTACACTCAAAGCTGCGTATCGCATTTGTTTTGCTTGAATCGCAAGTGATTACCGCTTTTGTCACGGTTTTTTTGTCGGCTAGCAGAATTCTAGCATAATAATTTATTAGGTTTTCGCGATCACTACACATTACAATTAAACAAATTTAACCGGACTTCATCGTGTATATTAGTAAAATTGTTTTCCTGACATATAAAATACTTTGCGGGTTTTTTAATTTCTGTAAAGACGCTTGTCATCTTAGTCCCTCGCAACCATGAACACTGCAAAGCATTCGAAACGTCAGGAAAAGCAATTCTAGTAATATACGCGACTGTTTTATTATAAGAATGCTATATCATTTAACTTCTTAATCGTAACATCTTTTTTGTGGAACTTTTATAACCTGTGATCATGTTATACTCAAAATGCAATGAATTAATACATGATTTAATTTAATTTAGGTTAAAACAGAGTGAGTTTTTGGTATGTCTGAATGGTATTTTTAGGTTTATTCATATTCAACTTGTTAAATTAGAATGCGATTTCATAATAAGATAGTTAATTATATTTTAAAGTTAATCCAGAGAGATTAAAATCGGCTGCTTGAGGCTTAAGGCTAATTATTTTATTTAACCCTTAACTTTGAATATATACATTTACTAGTACTATTAATATTATAAATGCGAAAGTACGGATGTTTGTTTACTTATTTGTTTGTTTGTCCTTCAATCACGCTGAACTAATTTGAATGAAATGTCACACACAGACATACCATAATCCGGATTAGTATTTAAGCTGCTTTTTATTCCGGGTAGATAAACAGTTCCCGACGAATGCGTGATAACATTTTTCTATAATAAACTGAATTATACGCGCTAATATTTTAAATTAAAAGCAAAATAATGTATTCGTAAAACATAGGTAAAAAGTTACAAACTTGGTGGAAAATTAAATGAATTTATGTCACACTGTGTTTCACCTTAAAAGGAATACAAATATCGGATAACTTACATAGTATCTACAAGGTGTTGATCTGTAATCGTGCTATATTTCTAGATCGTATGATAAATAATGTGCTTCGTCACCTAAAAATACTTGAAAAATTCTACGATTATTTAATACCCCAATTTTCACTTAGAAACATAGCTAGGGTTCGAGAATAAATCCCGAACGACTCGGAAAATAAGTCATCGGCGGCATTGTCAAAGGTTGGAAATACCTGCAAATTGTTTTGGTGGTTTCGCACGCATCGTTTTTGTGTCACACGCGACATACGGAGGGTATTTGTTTGTTTACAAATAGGTATTTAACTAACAAACAAAAATTTTGCTATTGTTTTTTTTACTGATTCGTGTTCAGTATCAGTGGTATAGTCACCTCCTTAAATATGGCACGAATGCAGAGCAACACGTTGTATAGAACAAAGCATTTCATAAATTAATATTATTCTTTCACCGCGTGTTTACTTTTAAATGCTAAGCGTGCACATTGATGCCCAATTAACCTGGCGACCTCACATAGACGCAACTAAAAAACGTATTAGAAGGCTCATTTATATTTTCAAAAACTTGAGGAACTCTGCTGATCCTCGTGTTCTGAAATTGGTATATCACGCTCTCTACCAATCTATTTTGTCATACTGCCTTCCTGTCAAGGGTGGCGCGGCAAAAAAAATTATGTTAGAGTTGGAGAGGTCACAGAGGGCTATACTAAAAGTCATCCACAAAAGACCAATACGTTACCCTACTCATCAATTATACCAAGACTCCGACATTCTTGGTTTTACCTAAATCAGACACCAGTCTCTATTCTATGTGGATTTTTGACACTGAACTGTATTGAGAAGATGAGAAAAATTCAAAAAAAAAAAAAAAACTTATTTTCAGAAAGCTCTTTATCTTGCGTACTGTACTCCGCAGGCATTCTTCTCTACCGCTTGATAGGGCAATTATTTCAACGAGAAAAGGGACGTCAGTTTGTCCAACACAAAGAGTCAGTACTCACCTACCATTTATTCAATACCAATCATTAAGTTCTCGGTTGTATCATAAAATCAACAAATCTGTCCCCATATATGTATCCAATACTCTTGAAGTTAAAAATAAAATCATAAGCTGGTTGAAAAACATGACATACGAAGAAACTGAAGACCTACTTGTGGTTAACATATAAACTTCTATATAAACTACTAACTTACTATACAAACACACACACACACACACCCCCTCCTACACACTTCCAAACCTACACCCACAACATTCTTCCATACTGTACTATACACACACGTTCCCTCCACTATTTAAATGCGCACAATTGCTCATATCTCTTACAAGCATCATCCTCCATTATAGATATTTTTAATACCAAATTGTTAAAAGCCTTTCTTATTTTATTTTATTTGATTTTAGCGTCAACTATAATTAATATTACAGAGCATAACTATGCTGTAATTGGAGGAATCACTGATTCCAATAGTACAGGTTCACCTAGTTTCAGAATCAGGGGTTAAAGTCATACTGACCTTGCTCTTGTAATGATAAGTTTCTGACTGTATGCAAATCTAGATTTAAGAGTAATTGATGTTTAAATAAATAAATACAAAATATTCAAGGAAAAGAGAAAATAAACATTATTATGACGTCTAAGTGTGGTCTAAGTTCTCTCGCTTTTGTTTCGCTTTTAATGGAGTAATTACTTTGACAACGTACCTGATTGTAATCGGATTGGTCCGACGCATAATTCTGTGTTTCCGCACTGCACCGAAACAGGACGTGATAGTACTAGCTGTATAGCTATGGCAATAGGTATCTATTGCCGATAGTCAAGCGAATGTGAGGTTTAATTTACATAAATACATAGTTATTTTAGAAATTAGGTCATGGGCTGGCTTGCAAATTATTGTAGTACTCTTCGTACTCTCTTAATTAATCGCAGGTTTGCACGGTGCACTATGGAGGTAAAACTGACTCTTTGCAGAGCTTATTGTCAATCGTTCTACTTCTGTCTATGGGTAAGGTACACGCAAAAGGCTAACAACGCTCTGCGCATACAATATAATAATGCGCTTAGGATGTTGTTGGGGTTGCCTCGGTTTTGCAGCGCATCGGGCATGTTTGCTGAGGCGAGATTGGATGATTTCTACGCCATTATGCGCAAGCGATGTGCCTCGATGCTGAGGCGATTCCGGCATAGTCCTAATAGTATTCTAGCCACACTGGCGGACAATATTGAGGCATTAAATTGGGCCATTTATCAGGCACTGGGCGGGTATACATATTCGGAGAGACAAGCATGTACCTAATTAGGAAATGTTGTGTTGTTTAAATATATTACTAACATTATATGGATCTGTGATCTGAAGTAAAGATTTTATTATTATTATCTCATTTATACACTCTTAAACACTTATTAATTACATTTTTAAACATTAAAAATTATTTATATATACATATAAAGAAAAACATTTGAAAATATAAAAATAGGAACAAGGTCCAAGCTTATTATTGTTATTATTAATTATCCCCCTGCCAGGTGGACCGACGACCTGAAGAACGTGGCTGGGGGGGACTGGATGCGGAAGGCAGAGGACCGAGCGTTGTGGCGCAACTTGGGAGAGGCCTATGTCCAGCAGTGGACTGCGATAGGCTGAGTTGATTGATTGATTGAATTATGGGTAATTAGGAATGCAGTGTTGAATGGGTGCAAAAGTAGGTAACATTGAATTAACATAGTTTATTGTTAACAAGAGCTTGATAAATGTTCTGCTACTATTATTGGATTTTTGCTGAGCAAAAGTGCACCATCGCACGATCGATTACCACCAGTAGGCCAATTCAGGTTTTTTTTTAATATTATAGGATGGCGAAACGAGCTTAAGGCCCACCTGATGTTAAGTGGTTACCTTTGCCCATAACAACTGCAATACCACGTAGGCTGTTGCCTAAATGGTACCGCAAGTCGGTTCGCCAAACTGAGACATGAAGATGGAAACTCTCATGTGATTGTAACAGTTGCAAGTTGTGATCAAAACAACGCTTTTCGTATTCTCTTATCTACGGCGATCGCTGTCAGAAACGAACTGCAGCAGCGTCATTGCAACTGGATCGGCGCGTCATGAAATTACGTAAATTAGGGCCCTGGTTGGGGACTGCCTTGTTGAGATTAGCAGTCGTGCTTGCAACCACTAGGTAGTGGTTGCAAGCACGACTGCTAATCGTAAAGTCCTGGGTTTGATTCCCGGGTTGGGCAGTGTTATTGAGTTTTTTCTTTAGGAAATCCTCAGTGGCAGCCCGGAGTCTGGAGTGCCCGGTTAATGGCAATAGGCTCGCCCCCTATTACATGGGACTTTGAACATAACTGGCGAAATGTGGGTGTACTATACACTCTGCCTATACCTCTTCGGGGTAAACAGGCGTGATGTTATGTTTGTTGTTGTTATTAGGGCCCTTTCCCCCTAGCCAAGTTGACAATCTACAATCGTCAACGCTATAGAACAATCAAAATGTATGGGAATGACATATCTCAACGAATGACTTTTTCGTTGAAATGTAATATGTCATTCTCATACATTTTGATTTTTTTCTATTAGCGTTGACGATTGTAGATTGTCAACTTGGCTAGGGGCTGGTGAGGTAGCGGTCAAAATGCAAGTCCATTGATAATAATCATAAAAAAAAACATTCTAAAGTCTTTATTTTCAGTTAGTATTTTATATTTAATAGTTTCAGGCAGTTTTTTTTAGCATTGCATTAAGAGGCTCCTGTTTAGCTATGACCTTTATCGACTGCGATAATACGACCCAGTCAATCGATTACTAAATCCACCGAATTCTTTTCTGTAATCATGTCGAAAAATTTAACCAGTTTTCATCAAAGGTAACAAATTAGGCAAACAAGAAACCGCAAACTCCTTTCTCCAAATTAAAAACAACAAATAACAATGATGTCACAAAGCCTAGTGGAGTGGTGCCGTGGCCAAAAAATGGAAAACTTTTAATTAACGACTCAGTGTGCCAAGTTGTTACAAGTGCTGAATGAGAGGACTGCAGATGAAGGACTTTTTGTAACTCTCACAATCGTCCACCGATTTTTAGCGACCTAGTTTTTGTAGTTCACTGTAAAATTCTTAATTCTCTCATTCTTTTGACTCTTTTTTTTTACTATACATTATTCGAATTAAAATTATTATTTGGTGACGTGACGTGGCGGTCAAACGCAAACCCACTAGAAACAAAAATAAGTTTGACCTTTAGGCTATTATGTAAGTATGTAAAAATGTTCTAAGAATTCGTCTAACAACTTTTCTTAGTTTATATTAAGGGGAAGACATTCTGTTCATTAATTAACAACCTCTGTGGTCTAGTGGTTCGAGTGTCGGACTGCTAATCACGAGGTCGTGGGTTCGATTCCCACAGGACACAAATATTTGTGTGATGAACATAAGTGTTTGTGTTGGTCTGGGTGTTGCTTATGTATTATAAGTCTGTATTTACAAAAAAGGTATTTTATCCGTTGTCTAGTACCCATAGTACAAGCTCTGCTTAGTTTGGGACTAGCAGGCGTAGCATGACCGCTGTAGACAAAGCTTATGTCGACGGAAGAATAGACAAAATGACGTATTGTAGAAAGATTTCTTCCGTCCGTAGCATGCCGATGTCAATAATGAAGAAAAGAAATGTTTCTATACTTCGATCGACACATGTCTACAACATCGAGCATGACGAACATATTTTCTCAACTTTTGACAGTTAGGGGTAGACATGTTTCTCTTCAAATAGAAGAAATTAGTCTACATCTCATGAGACCTAGACAAAATTATTCTTTAGTTTTATTAGGACTAGATTCTTGTTAAATTGGTTTCATTGGAGTTTTTGAACAACAATAATAACATGTCGGGTTCCTATCGTCGCTATCTCCTTAGTTATTATCAAAAACTAGCCTTTGCCCGCGTGTAATTCGTAATAAGTATCGAATGACTATCGTGCATCCTTCGGGAACTGTGTCTTCCCGGGATAAAAAGGTTTCCTTTATGTTAATGCACACCCTATGGTCTACGTACTAATCTTCATCCAAATCCGTTTGAACATGATTGAAGGACAAACAAACAAACATCCATACTTTTGCATTTATAATATTAGTAGGATTACATATAAGAAAATTTGCTGAATGCCCGCGGCTTCTTCGGCTTATCACAGAAAGCCTTATCGCGCATCCCTCGGGAACTGTTTATTTTCTCGGTACAAAAAGTAGATAGAATACTTTATTGTTTGCACGTCATAAAAATAATAATTTACTTTGTAATAGTGATGCGACTCGAGTCCACTTTTACTCGAGTGACATCGAAAAAAAACGTACTCGAGTGAAAAAAATATCGACTTTATGACCATATATTTTGCTCATTTTCATTACTATATAATATTAATTTCGATGTATAAATGTTGATTTTTGTAAGACTGGCGATGTATTGAAATAAAACTTCAAACTTGTCGTTTTATTAAGCCTCAAACTTGTCGTTTTATTAAGCCTCAAAGTATTATATTATCTGTGCCTCAACTTATTGACAAAATGAAAAAATAATGAATTTAAGTATTATGACAGATGACTCGTTAGAGGCGAGTGATCGAGTGACCCGTGAACCACTCGAGTGACTCGACGGCTCGATCACTCGAGTAGTACCTACTCGAGTAAAATTGTAAAATGACTCGAATGACACGAGTGGTAAAATCGGACTCGAGTCGCATCACTACTTTGTAAAACGCATCCTTCGACCTTGACATTCATGACTACAAAATGCGTATTGTTGTTGCTTTGAATTACGTACAAAATGTTTCAAAACTTATTCGATTCACCTTTTTTCTAGATAACGAAACGTAATAATATGGTAGGATTTGGTAGAATTTGTACGGCACTAGCTACGTTCTCGTTGCTATGGAAAAAGATCTGTCACTTTGTCTACGTAGAAACCCGAGTCGACGGATCGCCTCATGCTCGAGAAGAAGAGATATCTTGACGTATAGAAAGAGCTTTGTCTACTCTTGGAAGAATAGACATAGAATTGGTCATGCTACGCCTATAGATGGTGCTGTGTAAAAATATACCAAAAATATTTATTTTAATTTATTTATTCTTTATAGGCAGCAGTTACCACTACATTTTATCTGTCAATACCATAGAAATCTAAATGATAAGGTAATAGAAATGTTATCTACTGTCTTTTAATACCGGAACGCGTGTCGCCAGTTCGCCGCTACCAACACATAAATACGCAATTACGCCCACCATGTTTCTAGCATTTAATTCAAAATAAATGGATACTTAAAATATTCCGCTGTTAGATATGCTGCAAAATAGAATTTTTGTGACGCTGCGTCCGAAACAGCACTGATGATCATACAAAAGGTTTGCGCACTGGTGTCCTAAGAGACACCTGTACGCGGCAACAAGTTCACGCGCCTTTACCACTTCTATTACCTTATTATTTAGATTTCTATTGTCAATACACTGTTCAATGACAACAATGTGAACAATTAATATTACTGAATTTTTGTACGACCAACTTTGGGTGTCTCTTAATTATAATTTTTCCACCACGAATGTTCTTTCAACTACTTTTAGCCGGGGGCGTGGGATATGCTTTGCATTCTTCTACCACGCCTGACAGGTCCCGGCTCGTCACTAGTAGGCGAGCCCCTTCTCCCCGTATGGCCTAGCGTCCGTTACGTTACCGACAGCACAGTTTTACCATGGTATGAGTTATTCTATAGATTGGTCTGAAAATAGAGAATAAAAAAAATAACAATGGTGCTTTCTTCTGTTTTTTTTTTCTGTTTTTTCTTTAAGATTTTGTGTTTCTTCTGTTTAAACCAGGTAGCGATGGGTTATTGACGGTTCTCGTGTCAATGTAATCTGATTAATAATAAAAAATCTTTATTTTTATCTATAGTATATAGCGGCATCCTTAAGGGGAATGTAGCAGCCAACTGTAAAATATAGTTCGCTGTAGTTGTAGATAGAAAAAATCCCAAAAAATTTGCTTTTTCTATCAACAACTACAGCGACGCATAATTTACAGAGGTAACAGTTTCTGATTAAACTACAGTACCTGTACTTCAATCGTTACAAACGAATTATTGATAAATGATGAATTCAGTGGGTAATCATTTTTTTACTAATGGGGGTGCCATTTGGCTGCTACATTCCCCTTAATGTAAATTTCTGTAAGTCTGGGCATGATACCGTCTTACATATCAAGACAGTTGATACTCAAAGTCCGTACACTAAAGGTGACAAGCTTACTTGCACAAACTTCAATTTGCAAGCATGTCACGTTAAGACGGCAAAACGGTATACCGTGCAAATGGCTTGCACAAACGCTCTTTGCTCAAACTAAAGTTGCACAAGCAAGTATTAAGGGGCGGTGTTGAGAAAAATAGGAATTTTATAATCAAAATATTTTTATTTGTGGATACGACGTAGATCTAATTTTTATATATCTGATTACTCATTATATTTACTAGATTTTGGTGTAGGAAAAACACGATTCAATAAAATTAGCTCGATAGATTTATTTTCCAAAGTAAGGTCCGTTTTACCACTATTTTGCATTGCATTTGGAAATCCCAATAGCTTTTACTATTGTTTTTTTGTGAATAAGGTACATCTAGTGCTTATCTAGATTATTGTCTACCAGATTTTTATTTACATGTTTATTCGCTGAGATATTAGCAAAAATGTAAAAGAACATTAAAACAGCGCGATTCCACTCTGTTCTCGCACGCGGAATTTGCCGTGTGTTAGTAAGGGACAGTTGGAAATTCAATGCAGCACCTTAACAGTCAAACGTACGCCAGTAGTAACACTTGCATTACGAAAACCGCCCTGGGGGTTAATTTAGGATATTTTTTATTTTGTTAAACTTGGACCAGATTATATGGAAAGAATTTAGCTCTTACGATTTATGTACCTACTTATTTAATCTAGTTAAAGGGTAGAGTACTGTTCTCCTAGATCGATAGCTAATAGAGTATACTTTATTGTATGCACACCATAAAAATAAAAATAAAGTAACACAAACATTAGCACAGTACTAACAATTGTGGCGGTCTTATCGCTAAAAGCAATTTCTTACAGACAACCAAGATAGACTAAGATAGACTCTTGACTCCTAGATAGGCAATGAAGAAAGTAACCTGTATTTAGGAGAGACTGTTCCGATCCCCTTTCAATATGGAAGCTGCCCTTGGGGTCTTCTCACGTTTGACGATATTCTATTAATCGTACCATTCATCGCACAATTTGCTACTCCAGTCAACCATCGTTCCCATACAGATAGATAGAGTATTCTTTATTGTACACCAATAAAATTATTAAACTTAGGACTAACATGTAAAATAAGGGTACATTGGCGGTCTTATCACTAATAGCGATATCTTCCAGACAACCTCTGGGTGGACAAGGAAGACGTGAAAAATAGATGGGGGCAGTATGTGGTGTACTTTCATAAAGTTTACTAATTTTTATATAATAAATAAATAAATATCGCATGCGATGATTATGTTTAGACGTTTGTTTTTATTTTCTTCGGTCAATTAGCGGTTTTTTTGTATGCCTATCTTTTTTGTGTAGGTATTAGTCGGAACGAAAGTTCGTACATCGTTTGTCGTTTCAAAGTCAAACTGTTACCATTGAAGTGACGTGTGTTCAACTATAGCTATGTAGGTCAACTGTCAGCTGAACGTTAAGACAGCGTATGCGTATGTATCATCATCATCATCATTTCAGCCGAAAGACGTCAACTACTGGACATAGGCAGAGGCCTATGCGATTATGGCATCTGCCCCCTATTTGGGAGAGCCCAAATAGGGGGCAGATGCCATAATCGCCACGCTTGGCAGGCGGGTTGGCGATCGCAGTTGGTTGTTTTTTTAAATACTCAGAGAACGCTGCAGCCCATCCTCTGGTGAATCCCTTAGTCGCCTTTTACGACACCCATAAGAAGATATAGATATATATATGTATAATGCGCTCGTTTTGCTCAATCTTGGTATGATTGGAGGCCTCACATATTCTTTGCGCAAACTTTTTCACGAAATGTTTGCGCATGCAAGTCGCTATTGTGGCCGCACAGTGCACCATATTGTTTGCCCAAAATTTTGGCAAACTCTTTGCGCATGCAAGTCGCTGCGTGTAGCCAGGCCTTTAATAATATTAATTAAGGCTCTCTCCTTGTGATAGATACTAGTGAAGTTACGTAGACGGATTGGGCACTTAATTGGTCATCGCCTCTGAGACGTAGTGAAATGCAATATACCCTGTATTTCTGTGTCACGAGACCAATAACTGGCGGCAGCTCTGTAGAAAGATTAAAGGCCCGTACACATCAAAAGCAGGTCAGTAGCAGCGCAGATTGAAGGCAAGGCAGGCAGAAATCTAGTGTCTGCCCACCTTAATCGAAAAACAGACATGATAGCACATAGCACATTATTTAATTTTTCTTTAATGTTATGTTAATTAATTTAATTTTTGTAATTGGCATCCAGCCGTTTTAATTAAAGTAAAATAAATAAATAAATAGCACAAATGTATGTACAGTCGACTGCATGACAGTGGTAACACTTTAATTAGAAAACCACCCCTACTGCTTACGAAATAAAGACGCTGTCAATGTCAAACTGTTACCACTGACGTGCGGTCGACCGTACCTATCCAGCTAACATTGTAAATATGAAAGTTTGTGAAGATGTTTGGATATTTGTACTCAAACAAGCTGAAACGCCTGAACGGATTTGTAAGAAATTTGGCACTATATAGACCATAATCTGGATTAATAATAATATAGTCTACTTTTTATCCCGGAAAAATAAACAGTTACGAGGGATGCACAGTAAGTCTTTCTGTGATAAACCGAATAATACGCGAGCGAAGCCGCGGGCAAATTATTTTTCATAGTATTAGTAGGATATAAACGTGGATACGAACTACCCACCCCCATTTCACTTATTATGAAATCCGCAAAATAGCTAGAGTGGGTTGTTCAAACTCCACTAAGCAGAAAACCATTTCTTTTTCTTTGACTGTATAAAACAATTTCTTTGACTTTCACAAAACATACTTGCTTTCAGCGACAAAGCTACAAGTATTTTATTCTATCGTAAATCAAATAATAACTATATTAAAAGAAAATTCTGTATGTTTTCTGAACCAGGTACTCAGAACAATGAGACCTCTCATCATCAACTAATGTATATAGGTTCTGCGAATATTATTGAAAAAGTAAATTTCAAAGGCCTTTGTTGTCTACAAGAAAACTGATTAGAGAAAGTTTAATATAAATACAAAGAAATATTAAAGCGAATAAGTACTAATAAAATTAACTGTAATTTCTACAAGCTAACTTTAATTGTAATTATTTGATTACAGTAGTAATAAAACTCGTTTCATCCTCCTTTATTTGGAAAATTCCAATTTGATTACAGTCTTTAAGAGCAACACTTCTTAAAAAGATTGGATGGCAATCAAATGGTGTGATTATTTTATTTAATATCAAAATCATCCAATTTCATTGGACAAAGACATTTGACGAGTAGCATACCACCGTAACATAAGAACGGACGTTTTCGTCAAGTTATGGTTTAAAATATGAATTACTTAGGGATACCGAACCTGTGGTCTACCGGGCTTTCCTGTGGTTCACAGAGCTTTTAGCAGAAGTATAAAACGTAAAATAATTAGCAAGGGCGTAACCATGTTCATTAAATTTCTCAAAATACGTTGGACGAGTACGGTTAGCGTTAAGGGCAACATTATTTAATGTTCTGAATTTTCAAAATCTGAATTTTTTTTTTTTTTTTCAGCCAGCACGATGTTATAAATACGCCATGAAAAGGTTTGATCTTACAAATTGCTATAAAAAAATTACCTACCAAAAAAAAAATTGTTTTCAATACCGATTTAATATAATTAGATGTAGACAATAATTAGATACCTATAATTAGATTAGAAATAGCAAAGTAACTTTTACTGCGTTATTTATAAAAGAACCAAATATTATCAAGGTGAGGTAACAAATACATTTTTGGTAAAAATCTACATAATTATGTATTTCTCCTAAAAGCTATTTTAGAGAGTATTATTATAACCCGATGAGTACTCTTCAAACTTTGAACGTTGTTTATAGACGCACGCGGTGGTTTCTCCTAATTTCAGAAACGTAATTCCGTCGTTCCTAATTCCGTACTTACGGAGGTAATGAGCATGTTATTTCATATTGGCTTTCCCTTTACCGTCTACTGTATATTACTATGCTGATGCTTTTAATCCTCGAAATAATAAGTACATACCGAGATGTTGGAATTCAAACCTGAGTGAGCAAAATCGTCATTAAACCAGTTTCCACTACTTTCTAAGGCTATGCCCGCACGGCGATTTATGTTCGCGCGATTTTCATTCGCGGTATTTTTATTCGCGCACTAAGTATCACCTACCGCGCGATATTAAATCGCCAGTGCGGGCACCTGCATAATTATGATTCCGTGTGTGATGTAGCGATAAAAAATCGTGCGCGTAAAAATCGCAGTGCGGTGAAGGAAATTATAAGTAATCTGGATTTGTGCCCGGTTAGCGGCAATAGACTCGCCCCTATTACATGGGACCATAGATTAATGGTTTCCGCTACGGAGCGCAGCGGAGACTAATTTTATTATTATTAATCTATGCATAGGACTTATAACATAGCTGGCGAAATGTGGGTGTTCTATTACACCTCTGCCTACTCCTTCGGGAAAATACAGACGTGATAACAAAAAAAAGGGGAAATGCAAGACAAAATCACTACGTACGTGGGACACTCAGAAAGTTTTGCGAAACAAAAAAAATTGTTCTATACGTACATATATTTTTATCAAATCTTTTCAAAGTACTTTCCACCAGCCTCTATACAAAGATTCATGCGCCTAAACCAGTTTTCAAAACACTTTTTCCAGTCCGCCGCAGACACCTCGTTTACAGCCTGCTCGAACGCAGCCAGCGCATCTTCCGGCGACGAAAATTGTATCCCTTTGAGCTGATTTTTTATTTTTGGGAATAAAAAGAAGTCACACGGTGCTAGATCAGGGCTGTAAGGAGGGTGACCCAGGAGTTTGACTGGCGTGCTGTCCAGGAAGTCCCTCGTTTTGAGTGCGGTGTGCGCAGGTGCATTGTCGTGGTGGAGCAGTAGCCCGCGGAGCCCTGTGTTTGGTCGCTTGTTGCTTATAACAGAGAAAACTTCTGGCAAACATTTGGTAGTATACCATTCGGCATTAATGCTTCTTTGATCCCGTAAGGGAATTGATACCAAGTGGCCAGTCAAATTAAAAAAGCTAGCGATCAAAATCTTACCCCCGCTTCTAGATCGCTTCACTTTGGTAGGCGTTGGCTCATTTTGAAACACCCAAACAGTCGACTGGCGCTTGGTTTCTGGGTCGTATTGATAAATCCAGGACTCATCACCTGTAACGATGTCGTAAACACGCCGAGACGAGCCTGCTTCAAATTTGTTAAGCATATCACGGCACCATTCCACCCGGGCCTGCTTCTGAGCATCGGTGAGGTTGTGCGGCACCCAGCGTGATACTATCCTCCTCACGCGAAGATGGCTGTGTAGAATCTCGTGAACGCTTCCCGATCCAATCTTCAATATGTGTTGAATCTCCTGATATGTAATTCGCCTATTGTCTTGGATTAAATTTTTCACTGCTAGCACGTTTTCTTCGGTAACAGCCGTCAAAGGGCGACCGCTTCTTTCGTCATCCCCCAAAGTTGGTCGACCGCGCTTGAATTCGTTATACCAACGATACACGGTTGCCTTGGAAGGGCCTTCATCCATGAATGCCATTTGAAGTCTATCGTACGATTCATCCGGTTTCAGGCGACACTTGAAATCGTATAAAATCATAGCTCTAAAATGTTCCCGGCGCAGATCCATATTTCAGTGAGACACAATACTTTGAATTAACTCGCAAAAAATGTGGAGGGAAATTTTGAAATTGGAACTTACTTATTTTTACTTATAAATAATCATATTTTCGAAAAACATTATAACTGGCCAGTCTCCCATATATAAAAACTTTTTTTCGCAATACTTTCTGAGGGGCCTGGTATGGTTGACGATTATTTTCATGGCTCAAAAATGTTAACGTTACAGGAATTGATCGAATTTATTTCAGATTGTCATAGCCAGAGCATAGATATAGTAAAAAATATATACGAAGTGCTGCGAACAATCATGGTGAAGCCGAAAAAACTGTGCTTCTTCGTGAACAACCAGCGCTTACACAGTCATATGAACCTCAAACGGTCCTCACCCCTCTCATTACACATGTTGCGGTATCGTTCAGTAAGCATCGCGAAAGCAAATATCCTTCAGGTGCATGGTATATGCGTAAGCGCTGGTTGTACACGATTGAGCACATTTTTTTTGACATCACTCTGATTGTTCGCAGCACTGAGTTATAGAATAGCTTTTTTGTTTTTCGAAGAATGCCAACAGAATTTTTATTGTAAACGAAATCGGACTTGAATCTGAAAATCATTAGAATTGACCCCTGAACATACGGAAATGAGATCGAAATTGAAATCTAAATAGAAAAATATTCAAACGCGAGTAACTTCATTTCCACCCACTCAAAGTCATAATAGTGGCAACACATTATGCAAAAACTATCAAGCCTATCTAAGCACTCTACCTTAATCAATCGAGTGGGCTTTCAGTATCTTATCTGAACAATAAATTGGATAACTGAATAAATATTTATCATACGGAGCCACTAAAACTGAAATAGACATAGGTACCACCATTACTCTTCCTGTTAATACGGCCACTTGAATTGAATTGGATCTTTTTTGATGTGGCAACCTTTCTTGTGTGAAAAATTCAATCTTCGGTGGACTAGGTAGGCAGTTAATTATGAGTTGGTGTCACACAAATATTATTTTTTAAGATCAATACCTATCCTTAAAATGAACCGACCCCAACATAATTGAGAAAAGGCAAGGAGGTTGGAGAATAAATGATCCTTAAAATGATCAAATTGACAATCGTAACAAATAAAAACTTTTTTACAAAAAATAAAACCGACTTCAAAAACCTTAACTAAAAAGTAAAAAAATAATCATTGTATGTATTTTAAAATCTTAACTTAAACAACATTTTGAAGGCGGCGCGTGGTTGACCCTTTGCGTCATGTAATGTACAGTCGAGCGCAATATCTATAGTAAAAACAGTTTATGTGAACGTACATGAAAATCACGCGCCGCCTTCAAAATGTTGTTTAAGTTAAGATTTTAAAATACATACAATGATAATTTTTTTACTTTTTAGTTAAGGTTTTTGAAGTCGGTTTTATTTTTTGTAAAAAAGTTTTTATTTTATACTTTTTAGTTGAGGGTTGATTCATAAATGTTTATATAACCAATTTGAGAATATATTTTTATTAACCTTTGCTATCCCACTGCTGGGCAAAGGTCTCGCTCATGTTCTTCCAAACGTCCAATCACTATCGTGAAAAAAAAACACGCATATCGGCCAAGAATTCTCAGAATGAGGAACCAATGAGCAGATCATCTAGATACGCAAAGCTAAAATTAACTGATTTATTGAAGCTGGTTAAAAAACTACTTAACCTAAGTCAATAAAATTTATATGGGACCACCGCGCGGACTTTCTCTACCAAATAAAAAAACAACCACGTAAATCGGCCCACAAATCTCGGAGTAATCGGTGTACATACATGAAAAAAAAAAAAAAAAAAAAAAATAAAAAAAAAAAACCCGCGGAATACATAACCTCCTCCTTTTTTTGAAGTCGGTTAAAAATGAGCTACTTAGTTAATAAATCGTTAGAAGTAAAATCAAATAATTATATTTTTGTAACATGATCTGTAGAAGGATAAAATAAATAAAAATCTTCGTGTCCAGCAAGCTCACTGCTGAGAAACAAAATACCTATAAGTAAACAAAATTTTAAAATGTGCTTTTGTTTCAGGTTGAAAAGTTACGGTTGTAACTTTCACCATCTTGTTGGCTGAGCTAAAGGCGTAAGTTACAGAACAATCATCTATATCTACCTACAATCTTCATGATGAGATAAGCTTTGCGTTTGTGTGAGTATACATTCGAATCTGCATGTATTGTTTAAACCGGTTTGTACAGGATTTCGACCAATTAGAATGAACGACACACTCACTCATGCAAATACAAAGCTCATAATCTCGTTGCTTGTATTGGACCTTGCATTAGGTTAGGTTTATTATAATTACGTCATCATCATCATTTCAGCCGAAAGACGTCCACTGCTGGACATAGGCCTCCCCCAAGCATCGCCACAACGACCGGTTCTGCGCCTTCCGCATCCAGCGGATTACCGCGACCTTCACCAGGTCGTCGGTCCACCTTGTGGGGGGCCTACCCACGCTGCGCCTTCCAGTACGCGGTCGCCACTCCAGGACTTTACAGCAGCATCAGCATCAGCATCAGCTATCTGTTCTGCAACAAAATAAATGTTGTTTTGTAACAAATACCAAGAATTCAACCTTTCCAAAAATCAAATTAGACATATTATAGCCTAATTATTTGTAAACAGAGAACTTTAAAAGGATTAACAAGTAACTGAATTAGATTTCGCACCTTCAAAATTACCTTACTCAGTAGTGTCACGCGTTTAATTAAATTTGTAGAGGTCGTTTAAATTGTCAGGTATTTGAAATTTTGAACATACAAAGTGTACGAACCGGCAATGGAGGAGTTTCCGAGCAATTAGTGTTACGAACTGCGTGATGTGAGTTAAGTGTAAGCCCCGCCGCACATGAGTGTGAACGTGCGTGTCGTGCGATTGGCCAAATAACTGAGACACGTTTTCCGAGTGGCAGTGGCGAGAGTGTATGTGAACGAAGTTAACGTTTGTTATTACGGCCGCTACGTGGCACCCCTGCCCCCCTAGCCAATCGTCGTTGACAATCTACACAATCGTCAATCGTCAACGCTAATAGAAAACGATCAAAATGTATGGGAATGACATATCTCAACGAAAAAATTCTTCGTTCAGATATGTCATTCCCGTACATTTTGATTGTTTTCTATTAGCTTTGACGATTGTAGATTGTCAACTTGGCTAGGGGGGCTGACGTGCACATTTGCAAATAGCCAATAGGCAGCGTTACGCTGCCACTTCCACGTGGCACGTGATGACCAATGCGAGTGTGGGCATGTGCGGCGGGCATAAGGCTAAGCACGCACAGCGATTTTTATTCGCGCGATTTTTTTCACGCTGTTTTTATTCGCGAACTGAGTCTCACCTACCGCCGCGATTTTAAATTCACTTGCATATGATTCCGTGTGTTACAGATTCAGCGATAAAAAATCGCGCAAGTAAAAGTCGCAGTGTGGTGTAGGCCTAAAACTTTGCAGATGAAAGTGGTGTGATTTAACATTGGACTTAAGGGTAGGCACAAATAGGGGCGTAAGAATCGTAAAAGTTTTGACACTTTTTAAAAACTTGTACTACCACTTTCATGCAATAAAAAAGCATTAGAACGCTGTTTAGGCTAAACAACTTTTAAACAGTTTTTTTTTTTAAATACGGTAATACTATGAAGCAATAATATTTTTAATCGCAGAAATAAATTCACACCAAGCTAACGAAACCTATATTATAGCTAAATGATAACTATGGCAATCTTACCACACTGTTATTGGCAACACTCGAAATCCATGACACAGCAATATCGATAAAAATTCCGTTTGCGCCCTAGGGGTTTAGCAAAATAATTTTTCTACACTAAATTGCTCCCAATTGCTGACACAGCATCAGAAAATGTAACAATTATTTAGAAATTGGTATCCAAAAAAGAATTTAGCAAAACATGTCCAATCCAGAATCGAATTTTTCGCGGTTCGTTATTGTCATATTTGGCGAAAATTTGTCACATTTTTCGGACTTTCTTCTGGAATCCCTAGAATACAATAAAAACATACAAAACATTTCCATAGAACATTTCATTTTCTTCTGGATAGTTCATTTGTCGTGATTACTCATGATCCAAAGGGAATAAGGTTTATTTTATTTAGGTTAGGTTGTAGTTTTTCTAGACCTTTTTGTATGTCTTAACCATTATATTATCTGTGGTCTTAACCTTCAAGATGGAGCCAAATCAGCTGCTTTGAACACGAAAGTGTTATTCCGTCGCCATTAATAAACATTTTTTTTTGCGATACTTACTTTTACTTACTCCTCTGGCTCAGCGACCCAAAGAAAGTCATGGCCTCTGAAACGAGAACCATCAACTTTACACGACCTTGCGCGATATCTCACCAGTTGGTAGCTTGAAGCTCACGCTGATCAGCCTCCACGGCATCTCCCCAGCGATATCTGGGGCAACTCACTGGCCTACGTCCGGTTGGTTGGCCCTGATTCGCTCTCTTGGCTCCTCGATCCTCCCCCATGCGTACGCCGTGGCCCAGTCATCGCAGACGTTGTACTTTGATCATGCCAATAATATATGACACGTTCACCAGCTCTTCGATTTTGGCATTCTTTCGGACTCTCAGCGTACTCCATACTGTATTCTTTTTCAACTCAGCCTATCGCAGTCCACTGCTGGACATAGGCCTCTCCCAAGTTGCGTCACAACACTCGGTCTGCCTTCCGCATTCAGCCCCCTCCAGCCATGCTGTATTCTTGTTTGTGATAAACTGAAAATAAAAGTAAGTGTTGATTAAAAACTACTGAGTTTGCCCTATATTAGATATTATTCATCATAATTTCAATTAAATAAGCACGGCAACAATAAATTAAATTATCATGTATTGCATGTATATAGAATACGGATATCTCTATAAACACCAGGCTGGACGAATTTATGGTGATGGTAGTAGCTGCTATATTTAGAGCAAGATAACATCATGACAATAGCGGATAATGACCCGACTTTTATTCTTAAGTTACAATTAATAAACGATATCGATTACGATACTACTATTTTATTTTATTTTATTAACATACTAATTTGTGGTTAATTTCATCTAGCTAGTGCATCTTATTACTTATGCGTGGTCTTCTTTAACACGACAGACTGATGGAATGCATTATTAGTACTAAGGAGGGTTCGACGTCCACTATTGCCTTTTTATCTCGCACGAACTATAGCTCCTACCCTCAGAACAATCAACAAGCCCAGTCTGGGTTGTGCTACCCATCTTTAACATAACCTCTCAGGTCTTCTACGATATCTACGTCGGAAAAAGTGATCCTCTATTCTTCATAGTAGCATCATGGTTCTAATTGAGACTGCCTATATTTTAATTTTCATTGTAAAATTTTGTAGTTGTGAGAATTTAACTTAATAAACTGAAAAGGTAAGCTGCTTTGTGACGGTTTTAATCCCAATTTCTTGTTTCAATAGGTTTCTGTAATCTTCTGAAATATGAGAGTCTTATAGGTTTTGGTAAAATAACTTGTCATTTAACTACAAGTTTTATAAATAAATTAAATAATTGGACATGAATGAGTTGATAGACTTTACGAAAACTTTTATTTACACCAAATAATAGAATGTTATTTATGTTCAATTAAATAGTTCTTATGTTGTCTCGTTTATGTTTTTGGCAACTAATCCTGTCAAAAGTTTTAATAAGGCTATAATTTAAGGGCTGTAGTAAAAAACGTTTTAACAAAAAAAAAACCGCCTTCAAAAACCTTAACTAAACTTAGGTTTGTATAAATAATAGTTAATAGTTTTTAAAAAATATATTCTCAAATTGGGTCTACAAATATTTATGAATCAACCCTCGCAATTATCAACGAAAAAGGATGAAATAAAAACTTTTTAACAAAATAAAACCGGCCAAGAGCATGTCGGGCCATGCTCAGTATTATAGGGTTCCTTAAGTAGGTGTAATTACAAACGAATCAAATAGAATATTAATCATGGCTATTTTAGTTTTTGCAATAATCGGCAGCATTCGCGACTCAGAGCGTGTTGTTAGTAGCGCCATCTAGGGTTAAATTCAAGAAGCCAAATTTAAGACGTTTGTCATTTCAAAGTTACTTTTTGTGATTTTTTCAAATAGAAAGTAGCTAAAGGAGCATTATTTGCTATGACCATTTTTCTCTAAGGTCAATGACCTTTGAACTAGGACGTTTTAAGTATTTTTCAGTTTTCTCTCTATAACTCAAAAAATTATAATCACATTATACTCGAAATAATTTTAAAAGAGAGTTTTCACAAAGGTCTATCAATGTGGAAGATTATAAGTTTCTACATTGCATAGTTTAGAAATAGCAGGGGGGGGGACACATTGCAAGCCACTTTGGCGGGCTATATTTCGCAGATGGTACCCCTGATAAAAAAGTGGTGTATCAAACATTACCTTCATTTTAGTAGACCTATTCAATGATATCCCACACGAGGGGGTGCAACGAAAAAATTTATTTTTCTACATTTCACATGTATGGACGCCACCCCTAAAATACGGAAAAATGATTCTTTTATTCTTTTAAAATTGAGATCTATATGTAGACTATTTTTTAACAAAATTTCATTTACTTATGTTTATAACTGTAGAAGTTATTAAGCTGTAAAGGATTAGGACAGACGGACAGACGGACAGACGGACAGACGGACGGACATGACGAAACTATAAGGGTTCCTTGTAGGACTTCGGAACCCTAAAAAACCGCCTTCAAAAACCTTAACTAAAAAGTAAAAAATAAATTTCAAAATCTTTTCATATACCAACATTTTGAAGGTGGCGCGTCGTAAAGTCGTAGAACAAACGTTATTCATGACCGTGATATAAAGTTAGTACATGGAGGTTTCAGGTAATTTTTAATTATCCTGTTTTTTTTTTTTGTCTGACGTGGACACTGACAGTTGGGCTAGTCCACAAATTCAAAGTCGCTCAGCGAGCTATGGAGCGAGCTATGCTTGGAGTTTCTTTGAAGGATAAAATCCGTAACGAGATTATCCGGAGAAGAACCGGAGTGACCGACATAGCTTGTAGGATCAGTAAGCTGAAGTGGCAGTGGGCTGGCCATGTCTGTCGAAGGACCGATGGCCGTTGGAGCAGACGAGTCCTTGAGTGGAGACCGCGAATCGGCAAACGCAGCGTAGGGCGCCCCCCTGCCAGGTGGACCGACGACCTGAAGAACGTGGCTGGGGGGGACTGGATGCGGAAGGCAGAGGACCGAGCGTTGTGGTGCAACTTGGGAGAGGCCTATGTCCAGCAGTGGACTGCGATAGGCTGAGTTGATTGATTGTATTTTTATACACAACCTAATTCTTAGTTTAAACTAAACCTCTTAAGGGGTCATTGTTCTCATCATTATTCACAACTTTTACTATGTGATCAACCCTTAAATTGCGAAAAAAAAACCAGCGGACCAAAACCAGTTCCCTACATTTCGCGATTTAAGGGTTGGTCCCCTAAAAGTTGTTTATAATGATGAGTTCAGCGACCCCTTAAGAGGTTTAGTATAAACTAAGAACAAGATTGTACAACAATAAGTTTACATTTTTAAATAAAAATAAATAAAAAGTAAACATTCATTTATTTCGGGTCACATCATAAAAAAAACATCATGTCGTACAAAATTAAATTCAATTAAGAGTTAAAAAAGAAAATCATACATAATTAAAATCCTGTCAGAAATAAATTCGATTAAAAAGGGCACTAGATTATATTCAACATTCTTCTATGTAAGAAAATTAACAAAATAAATAATAAATATATTTCTATATTTTTGGTGTCAATATTTTTTTAGGAAAAAGTCAATATTATATTTGATCCCATTTCAACCTACCGGTTCCGTCACACATATTACCCACATTATGAACGAAATTGGCTAATTCACGTCTCACAGAAAGAGATAAAGGATTCCCCCTTGATAGAGGTCGACGGAGATATTGGCTAGGAGAGTGAGGGGGGGAAGGTTGGTTAATGGCATTTATAAAAGGGTGTCGATTACACGGAACATCCCTCCTCCTTTATTCGATTACGTTCAATGTTTGGTTTCCTACGAGTTCTCGTTTGAATTGGGAAATGAATACCATGTACACAATGCTAAGTATACCCGGTTGAAATTAGAATTAGTCCGCGGCTTTGCCCGCATATAATTCGGTTTATCACAGAAATACGTTATTGCACATCCCTCAAACTGTTTTTTTTATACAACTTGTATCAGAAATGCGTGGTCATATTTGATGAGCTTATTCAGGGGATACTATCGAAAAACTTTTACTACGGGACCAACCCTGAAATCGCGAAAAATATATCAGCTGATCTTCATCAAACAGACTGTCCAATATTATACCGATAGACACACGCCTGTGTACGCATGTTTCCTCGACCTTTCCAAAGCTTTTGACCTAGTGTCTTATGACATTTTATGGAAAAAGCTCGGGGAAGCAAGCGTGCCAGCTGAAATTATACGTATGTTTCAGTATTGGTATTCTAATCAGGTGAACAATGTGAAATGGAAGAATTCACTCTCTTCTGCGTATGGGTTGGAATGTGGGGTGAGACAGGGGGGGTTGACCTCACCTAAGCTTTTCAACATTTACGTCAATGAGCTGATCGCTGGACTCAGCAGAAAACGCATTGGATGTTGGATTGACAACATATGCGTCAATAACCTCAGTTACGCAGACGATATGGTGCTGCTGGGTCCAACGGCCGGGTCTATAAGGGAGCTTTTGCAATACTGTGAAAGGTACGCTGCTAGCCATGGTTTAACTTATAATTGTAAGAAGAGTGTCTGCATGATCTTTAAGGCCCCCGGTAGGAAACAGACATACGAGCCAAATATCACCCTCAATGGCCAGCCCCTACAAAGGGTGAATCAGTTCAAATACTTGGGACACTACGTAACGGAGGACCTTAAAGATCATGAAGACATCGATCGCGAGCGCAGGGCTCTAGCTGTGAGAGGCAATATGCTGGTGCGCAGGTTTGCTTGTTGTAGTAAGGAAGTTAAAATTACGTTGTTTAAAGCTTACTGTCAAACCTTCTACACAAGCAGCTTGTGGGCCAGCTACACGCAAAAAACACTGGATGCCCTGAGGGTACAATATAATAACAGCTTTAGGATGCTTTTGGGGCTGCCGCGTTTTTGTAGTGCCTCTAACATGTTTGCTCAAGCGCGTGTTCATGATTTTTATGGCATAGTGAGGATTAAGACGGCCTCACTTTTAGAGAGAACGCGGTCAAGTCCTAATGGCATCCTGAAGATGTTATTATCTAAGTTTGATTCGCCAATCCTAAATCACTTCATGCATGTGTTGGTTAGGCAGAAGTGATTTAATTATATTGAATTGGTTACAGTATTGAAGACAAGTTGTCAGATACCTACCTACTACATAACACTAACATAGTTTTAAGTCATTTGTTACTAACACGTGGATCCTTGTTGTCTAATAAATAAATAATAATTTAAATTAATTTTACATTTTGTCGAGCGATATCGATACTTAGTAGGGAACAGCTGATATTGTTTTCGTGATTTCAGGGTTAGTCCCATAGTAAAAGTTGTTCTAAGCTATGTACGCCCTAAATGAGCTCTTAAAATATGACCACGCATTTCTGATACACGTTGTATATGTATTATGGGATGGCGAAACATGCTTAAGGCCCACCTTTGCCCATAACAACTGCAATACCACCTAGGCTGTTACCTAAATGTTATTTCGAGTCGGTTTGCCAAACAGAGACATGAAGATGGAAAATCTCACATGATTGTAATTTCACCGGCATGGCACCCGTACCATTCGCACCGAAACACAGCAAAACAAGGATCTATTTGGCGGCAGAAATACTGAAGTAGTTACGTTGGTAGTAATTTCCCGGACGAGCTCTTTCAGAAGCTCTACTACTATACTGTTATCTGTAACTATTGTGTTGCTACTGTTTATCTTAATCTGGGTTATGGTGTCTGTGCGCCAAATTTCATCCCAATTCGTTCAGCATTTCACGGTGATTGAAGGACAAACAAACTACTACTACTTATGCATTTATAATATTAGCAGGAAGTAGGATTGTAAGATTCACTGTCCACTACCTGAATGTCCATGATTTTGAACAAACTAGTTTTTAATTTACTTCAACAAAAAGTAACGTGGTATACAAAAAATTGTTTTTTACATTATGTAGGTATTCTAGTATCTAGAATATTTTGACGACGCGAGACACGTAAATTAGATCTCTCTCTGCCAATTCGTAAAATGTTTTATTTTCCAAAGTACGTCTATAACAGTAAATAGGAAGAATTCGAAAACAATGAGCCGTGAAAGTTATCGTTTATTTGGTACAATATCAAAATACCTACAGAACTTCTTAAGTATAAAACTCGATTCTACTTTTTCTCTTGTTCTTAATAAATAAGAGCCGATCAATAATACTGACGTTCACTAACTAAAATGCGCCAAATGCAGTGACAAAACAATTTTTATAGAGATTTGCAATAACCTCGAGGAAAAAAAAAATATTTATAATAATTTTATGTTTTTAAAATGAAAGCGAATTATTGCATTTTCATCCAGTTTTGAGCTATGTTTAAAATTACAAGTCTCTTGCTCATTGGGGAGTTAGATTTAAATCGATTGCAAAATTTGTACTGAACAGACTAGACTTTGTAAAACTGACCAAAAACATACGTATCTTCGGACTGCGTTTTATAATTTGATAGCTTGATTTTTTTTAAAGTCAACGTAAATTTTCGTCTTGCTTACATCTTTTCAGTTCTAAAAAGACCTGAAAAGATCAGATTTTCAGTTGTAAAAACTCGCAGTCGGGTTTTTTGGTATAATTTAATCATTAGATATAGATTTTTCTTCTGGGTTTGTAGGTATGTCACTTGACTTATCAGATACATTTATGAGACTGTAATTAAAAGTTATATCTAACGGTCTCCACCAAAACTACTAAGAAACACGTTTCGTAGAAGTAATTTCTGGCTTGTCAAATATGAAATCTTGTGAAGTTAATTAACCAAGAACAAAGGTGGTGTTCTCTTGGAACTGACTACCTATTCTTTACTTAGAAACCCCGACCACGGCAATGCGATAACCTTGAATAACTAGACATAGAAACCAAGTCCACGCGCTCTATTTGAAGCAACTAAATTGGAGCCATAATATATGGCTCCGTTCAATACAGCTAATGCGCGCCTATGCGTGTGTCGGTGAACATTTTACGTGCCGCTTGCACAAAGCTTTGAACGCTTTGAGCTTTGAACGCTTTGAAGCAACAAAAACAATCAATGTGTCCATTGATTGAATTGATTCAATTTTGAGCGGAAATTTGAATGAAACTGTGTCCTATTACTCTAAGGCGCCAAACTTACATGGTTGATAAAATTCACTATTAAGCACGAAGCGTTTTGCTAATACTTGTATTATGCGTAACACTAAAAACTAAAAACAGATGTTTTCCGATAGGTACTTCGCGGTGGTACATTTTGTCGACAAAATCCCTTGAACGAATCCTGCTACATTAAATGTACCTATCGCTGCCATCAAACATTGAGTGCAAGCGATTCTAGCCTTAGTGGTGGTTCACTAGAAAGATTTCTGACTGTACTTTTTAATTTGGTGGTCTTCAAGGCACGAGTGAATATTTTTTCTGTGCAAGCGTGCACCACCGTCGACCGCACAATCGCAAAGGCATGTCCATTTAAAAATAAAAATTCCTGTGTGCATTGGAATGCAAAAAAGTGGAAACTGCGGTTTCGTACTTTTCATAGTAAAGCATCTGCTACACTGTAAGAAACCAGTCTTCCCACGAAGGTGACCTCTGGTTTCCAACCATGTAGACAGTGGTTTGTCACCAAATTTTGTTTGACGACGGCTGTCAGCAACCAACCTCCCACCAAGGTCACCTTGGTGGGGAGGCTGGTTGCTCACCGTGTAGCACACACTTAAGAATCTTGAAAGCAGGGCTCGATGTGTAATCAATAGTCACCTATTCACAGACTTATCTACTGCGACAAGCGCATAACCTTGCAGATTAATCTATTGACGTAGGAACCCGTATTCAGCAGCTACAGGATATTTTTACGGCTTTTTAGGATTCCTTGAAAGGTTAGGTTTAAATAATCTTTTATTCTCAAAAGAACATTAAGTTAAGAACATTAAGGTTAAATAAATCAAAAATACATGCTGAAATTAAATCAGCATCATCATCATCTTTCCCGAAAAGGAGTAATTGTACTCATCATTTGAACAACTTTTACTATGGGACCAACACTGAAATCGCGAAAAGAGGTCCCTACATTTTATCGATTTAAGTGAACACAAATGTAGGGACCAACTGATTGCGACGAACGAATCACAGAGTACCTTTGTATATACTCAGACATACTGTAGAATTAAAACACGCCCTGCGTGTAACCGCACCAGTGTTGCCATATGCACCGTAATTAAGGCAGATCTGCCGTAATTTTGGCATTTATTTTTATTTCTGCCACCTACCGTAGTCATAAATTACGGTGTATGAAAGTTACCGTAATTTTTAGAATCCAACCTGGAACTGGTAGTTTTCCAAAAAAAATTAAAATTTGTATCACTTTAGTGTGCTACTCAAGTGAATGGGCACCTAGTAGCATGCGAAATTCAAAATTTCTTGTGTTTTTTGCAAATTGTAGCTCTAATTCACGTTGTAGGTTGTTGTAACAATATATCTACTCAATCTTGGGGGAGGTGCGGGAGGCCTATGTCCAGCAGTGGACGTCTTTTGGTTGAAATGATGATGATGATCTACTGAATAATGCTAATAATAACATAAACCTAGCTCTATAAGCTCGATAATATAATCGATAATTTGATAGTAACTTTATATTGTGGAGCTTATAAAGCTAGGATGATGTACTACTAGTACTACATACCTACTACTACTCACTATATTATTACGATATTGTGATTATTGTCGCGAAAAATATTCCAATCAATAGGTATATAACTTGAAATATAGCTACAGCTTGCAAAAAACGCAAGAAATTTTGAGTTTCGAGGGTTACTACGTCGCAATCACCAGTATTGCCTTCAATTATAGGCAGAAAATTCTGAAAATGTATCGCCGTATATCTGCCGTAATTCTTTAAACTGATTTACCGTATTTCTGGTAATTTTGACCCACTGTGCACCGTATTTTCGTTTCATCGATCTGGCAACACTGAACCGCACAGATGTAGCGGCGTAAGACACACACGGTATGTGATTTGCCGTACAATTGTACAACAAAAATATGCAAACACGACGTGCGTGTTGGAGTCGCATTTACGCGAATGCGAGCGTACACAGACGTGTGTGTTTTTCAACAGGCAAAGTGTTAAAAACTAGAAAAAAATCATTCAAGAACTACACTGCAATGAAATGTAGGCCAAAATTACATACCTACTGAACTAGGTTGAAACTCCTTGGTGCGAGGTCCAGAAATTAGCTCATTTTACTTAACAAGCTATGCACTGTTCTGGTCTTATTTGTTCGTCTGTTATTCCTTTGTTAACTTCACAATGGGATAACAAAAGATCTGTCTAATACAGATCTTTGTGAGGCATCCGGCAGTGAGCATCGATTGACCTTTTATGTGCATTCGTATTTTCAAGGCGGAGAAGTTGTACGAGTATTTGGTTCGATTAAATTAGAAGAAGTTCTTTTAGTTATCTATAGATTCCAGACCGAATTGCAGATAAAGGGAAGGCAATCGGATTTTTATTATTTTTATTCAATTCAATTCATTAATTCGCATAAAAGTTGGTACATAACACAGTTATTCTTATATGTAATTAGGATTAGTTCTTACAACTTTAGTCAAATTATTGACATGCAAATATCTTAGTTTAGGGTAAGCAGTTCCACTGACATGCAAACATTCTTATTCAGTATATTTTTTTGTTTTTTGGTTTTTTTTTTTACTATAAAGTACCTTTAAGATACTTTATTTGAATTAAAATCTAGCCATGAGCATGAGGCTAGTGAGTAATTTAATTTTAACCTAAATTGCTATGTAAAAATGTTCTAAGAATGTGTCCAATAACTTTCCTTAGTTTCAGTTAAGAGGAAGACACTTTGTTCTTGTGTTCTTTATAAGCAGCACTTATCACTACATGTTGTCTGTCACTACACTATACACTACACTAATTCAAATGGCTTTGTCCGTTTTAGTCTTCGAACTATTTCCGTGTTATCGAGGAGCTGGATTGCCTCGACATTCACGTGGTGGTGAAGTCTAAATTGATGAGCTTCTGCGTAATTCTTTATAGCTGTGTCTATGACGTCCACATTGAGGTCCCGGTGGAGGTCGGCATTTCTGATGTACCAGGGTGCATTGGCCATGTCCCTGAGAACTTTATTTTGAAAACGTTGGATGATTGCTCTATTGCTCTGACTGGTACAACCCCACAGCTGAATACCATAAGTCCATACTGGCATTAGGACTTGCTTGTATAAAAGTAGTTTGTTTTGTATTGACATAGGTGACTTCCTGCCTATCAGCCAATACATTTTCTTGTAGCGCAAGTCTAGTTCTTCTCGCTTCTTCTTGACGTGTGCTTTCCAGCGAAGCTTCACATCAAGGGTCATTCCTAGATATTTGGCGGTATTCACATAAGGTACCACCTGGTTATTTATAAATACCGGAAGGTATTGTGGTTTTTTGTTAGTGAAGTCAATATGAACTGACTTAGCTTCATTCAGTCTAAATCTCCATTTTATTGTCCAGTCAAAGACTTGGTTGATGGCTACTTGGACCTTTTCTGTAGCTTCCTCGTGACTGCTTCCTACCGCCATGATAGCAGTATCATCAGCAAATGTTGCGATGGAATTGTTCTCAGGCATTGGAATATCGCAAGTGTATAATAGGTATAGGACCGGACCTAAAACACTTCCTTGAGGTACTCCTGCTTTAATTGAAATTATTTTAGAATAAGCGTCTTCTTGCCGTATCCGAAACGCTCTGTTGGATATGTATGATTCCAAGATAGCAGCTAACTGCCTGGGCAACATTATTTTTAATTTCTGTACTAGGCCTTCGTGCCAAACTTTATCGAAAGCTTGAGCCACATCAAGGAAGACGGTGGAGCACACTTTCTTTTCTTCTAAGGATTATTCGATTATGTTGGTGATTCTGTGCACCTGATCAATTGTCGAGTGCTTTTCTCTGAATCCAAACTGATGATCTGGAATAAGTAGTCTATTTTCTATAATGGGTTTCAACCGCTTTAGCAATAATTTTTCGAATAATTTTGACATAATGGGTAGCAAGGAAATTGGTCTATATGATGTTGGTTCATGAGGAGGTTTTCCTGGTTTCGCTATCATAATTACTTCGGCTACTTTCCACATATCAGGCACATATTTCAATCGAAATGCAGCGTTTATAATAGTGGTTAGTTTTACAGTAGCTTTACGAGGGAGTTTTCATAATATTTCTCCTGTGATTAAGTCATACCCAGGTGATTTTTTCGGGCTTATGTTTATCAAAATCTCCTTAGTGACTTCTCTCGGCGTAACTAGTTTTATGTCTATGCAGTCTTGGGTCAGTACATCACTGGTTGCTTCGAATAAGCTAGTTTCAGGATTTGGTTGGAAGATCTTTTCTAAATGTTGTGCAAATCTCGTAGCTTTCTGTTCATTGCTTGCAGCCCACGATCCATTTTCTTCCCTTATTGGAGGAATTTGAGCTATTGGTCTCTTCATATTCTTAGTAGCCTTCCACAGTGAATAGCTGGTCTTTTGATCACTAGTTAGCTGACACAGGTATTGGTTCGTAATTGTGTTGTTAAAGTTCTGGATTTCCCGTTTGACACGTTTTGTTAAATTGTTGAGTAATCTTTTGTCTTCAGGGGACCTGGTCTGAAGCCATCTCTTCCTCTGCCTACGTTTTTCAGCTATAAGGTTTCTTATGTCTGTGGGGTAAGAAGGTCTCTTCATTGTTCTTGGGTAACTAGGTGTGTTATTCCAGTTCCTGCTTGTTGGATATTAATAATGAATTTTCTGACTTCTAAATCTAGTTGATCTGTATTTTTTAAGGGAACTCTTAGTTCTATACTATTTTCTAGGTCTATAATAAAGCTTTTCCAGTCCGTGTGTCTATTAACTAGTGTTGGACTATTCTCTTTGTACCGAATTCGTTCACCCAATGTCAGTAATATGGGTGAGTGATCCGAATTCATGTCATAGCATTCTTCTATGTCTATGTAATTGCATGATATATTCTTACATATAAATAAATCTATCAAGTCAGGGATTTTATTTGGATCAGTTGGCCAATAGGTAGGTTTCCCTGTTGAGACAGCTACACATTTCAGCTCTTGTATGGCACTAAGTAGCTCTCTACCTTTGGTGCTAGTAAGTCTAGATCCCCAGTGGGTGTGTTTAGCATTAAAGTCACCTCCCAGGATGAATTTCTGTCCGAGTTGTTTCATAAAATTCAAATAATAATCTCTTTTTATAACAAATCTTGGTGGCGAATACAAGGCTGCTATAGTAACAGGATACGTGCGAGTCTTGACACATATAGCTACGGCTTGAATTTCTCGTTCTTCATGTTTGAAGATTTCATAATGTAACAGGTTTTCTTTTACTATAACGGCACTTCCACCCCTAGCCGAATTGTCGGGATGTAATGCCTGATAAACATTATATCCTCTTAATTGAATATGACATTGTCTGGTGAAGTGGGTTTCCGATACCAAGCACACATCAATGTTTTCTGTATTTAGGACTACTTGGAGTTGTTGCTGATGTTGCAGTAATCCATTTGCATTCCATGCCATAATTTTTAAAGCCATTTATTAAGAGATGTTTTAGGTTTGGCTACCTTAACACCATTTTCTAGCTTTTGAAGATCAAAGGACGATATTATTTTAATAATTTCATCCAACTTACCTTCCAAACTAGTATGTGGTTGGATTACATCATTAGTGGTGCCGGTGCCGTTACTTTTTGACATTACGATCGCCTGTGCATAAGATTGTTTTTGCAGGTTTGGGTTGCTTGTTGTTGGCTGCAAATTCATAATTTGCTGTTTATTGATTTGAGGCATTTTTTTGGTTGCTTTATTCTTGAGATTCTGCATTTCTTTGGCTACAATACATCCTCAGTTCAGTTCAGTTCAATACATTCAGTATAAATGGCTATAATTTAAAACAACAAGAGATACAAGGATACTTGTTAAAATTGTGATTTAATTACATAATAAGATTTTTCAAGAAGAAGTAATGATTTTAATCTTTTTTAACTTTTGTTATTTATTGGTTTAGCGACCTGTACTAATTTTCTGTACAACTATCAAAATGTCATACTTACTCCTCGGAAAAAGTTAAATGGCGATTGATGACATCGGCCCCTATTGTTTAATTATGTAATTAACAATATAATTCGATTCCCTTACATAATAATTGCAGATATTTTTTTTTGAAGTTGACATAAACGATTTAATTGATTTGAGAGTTCTAAGTTCTAAGTCACATAAAGATGAAAATTCTTTAAAAGATCCAATTGAATGTTTTTAGATCCATGTTTCACCGTTATTTTTCCATGAATACTTTAGGAAAGTGTTCAGGAAACCTTATCCGCTTAACTGGACAAAAGATGTGGACAGACCACGTCCCCATGTAAGCCTACAAAAATGTGGGGTTCCTCTTTGTGGAGGGTTAAAAACCGTGCAAAAGGGGTATAAATACTGTTATATCTACAGCTGTAAGCCAACCGCAACATCAGTCACCATTTTTTTTCCTTTTTAAAAAGAACACTGTTTTTAATAATGCATTACAATCAAGCCTACAAGTATAATAAGTAATTTTAATCTAACTTATTTTTCTACGTTACGTGTATGTTTATTAACTATGAATAATGTCCATAACATTTTCTTAGAGTCTGATAATATAATAAAAAAACACTTTGTTCTTTGTCTTTGTTGTTTTTGATTGAACTATTTAAATTTTGTATGCATAGAAATCTTATTAATAAGGTAATAGAAACGCGTGTCGCCGCGCGCTGGTTTGCCGCTCTAATACGTAATTACGCCCACCATGTTTCCAGCATTCAATGCAAAATAAATGAAACCTAAAAATAAATCCGTTGTTAGATGTGCTGCAAAATACAATTTTAGAGACTCGGCGTACAAAACAGCACTGATGATTAAGCAAATGGTTCGTACACGTTCGTGGTTCGTGGTGTCCTACGAGTCGCCTGTACACGGCGACACTTTCACGCACCTTTGCCATTTCTATTACCTTATATTATTTAGATTTCTATGGCTGTATAAATAAATAAATAAATATTTTTGGGACATTTTCACACAGCACCATCTAGTCCCAAACTAAGCAGAGCTTGTACTATGGGTACTAGACAATGAATATAATACTTATATACTTTTTTTTTTGTAAATGCATACTTATAATACATACAAAACACCCAGACCAACACAAACACTTATGTTCATCACACAAATATTTGTGTCCTGTGGGAATCGAACCCATGACCTCGTGATTAGCAGTCCGACACTCGAACCACCAGACCACAGACGTCGTCGTATGAAATTATTTATTACAAAACATCTAAAAATACCACTGTATTCCACTTACTGCCTTTGACTAGGAGCGTGGAATGCGCTCTGCATTTTCCTTCCACCCCTCGCAGGTCCTGGCTTGCCACTAGTAGGTGAGACCCTTGCCCAGTGTGGCCTCAATTTCAGCTGGACCCTCCTGACAGGCACGCGCGAAACAGCGCGCCAACTTCACGGGCCCTGACTGGTCGGGTGGTGGATTGACCCAAGTCCACCACCTATTTTTTTTTTCCGTGGGGAAAATCCTCATGTACGCAATCCGCCCGGGGAAGGCGGAGCCAGTGTCGGACTCTTACCGACTAAAAACCACCACGGTGTTCCTCTACTGAACCTTGGCCGGGGGCGTGAGAAATACTCCTGTATTCGCCCAACCATCCCCGGCAGGTCCCGCCTCGCCACTGGCTGGCGAGCCCCTTCCCCCCGTGCGGCAACCACAACACAACGGTCGCACCCTTCTCTTGACTGGCGCGCGCGGAACACGACTCGCCACCGTCACGAGCTTTGACTGGTCGGGCGGCGGACCACCCCGAGTCCGCCGCAGTCCTACACCTAGGGTGGCTGGAGGTCAGCATACGACGACACCCAGGTCGTCTCCTGCGGATGGGAAGAGAGGTCATCGCCTCTCGTACCCTCTCCACCGCCTCCTTAGCGAGCATTACATCCTCGCAGAAGGCGACGACGCCTTCCCAAGCGCTCTCGCTCCCGACCATAAACAGAACTACGGTCGGAAGCGAGAGATCGCTGCCGCCTACTGCAGTGATGAGGTCACTGCGCTGCGCGGCCCAAGCTGGGCACTCCGCCAGTTGTGTGCTGCGCCGTGTCCTCTGGGCAGCTCACGCAGTGATGACACTCGGGCGTCGGCTCCCAGCCTATGCGACACAGATACTTCCCGAAGCAACCGTGCCCCGACAGTATCTGCGTCAGCCGGCCAAGTCCTCCTACTGCTAGGGTGGCTGGAGGTCATTATATTTATGCAGCGGCGCGGTGCAGTTAAAGACGAAGGAAATGACGCCTTCTCAAGTTCTCTCGCTCCTGGCATAGACAAAACCACGGCCGGAAGCGAGAGTTTGCTGCCGTCTAAAGCATTTGATGAGCTCATAGTGCTGCTCGGCCCAAGCTGGGCACTCCGTCAGTATGTGCTGTGCCGTATCCTTAGGGCAGCACCCACAGTGATGGCACTCGGGCGTTCGCTCTCGTTCTGTGACATAAATCCTTCCCGAAGCAGCCGTGACCCGAGTGTATCTGCGATAGCCAGTAGGTAAGGCCGCTAGTGCACCTCTCTAGCCACTCCTCCATTCCGGGCCTTACCGCCGCTTGAAAATACCTGAAATACTTACTGTATATAAGTTATCATGTTCATTTCTTTTATGTATTTGCTCGTGACTGCCCGTGGCCTCACTATCGGGATCCATCTGAAAACCAGCGCTGCAACTTTTCGGTGTTGCAGCATATGCTGAGATGGGGGCCTTTGTTAGTATTATTTAGGCATGTTATTTGCTTTCGTAATAATTATTTCTTTATTTCTCTAAATATTAATTATGAATGAATATGAACTCTACCGTGACAAGTACAGTCAACATCAAAAGTAAGTTACTTCATTGTTCAAAGATTCAAAATGTTGTGTATTTAATTTATGCTAAAATAACTCCTGAAATGATCTTTCCGCCAGAAATAAATGTTCAACATTATTAATTACCTATTTTGGGCTACCACACGTTTTTCGTTTTACATTCAAAATTACAAGTAAATATCTCCCACTTAACCTAAGTATTCGCACCGCTCTTCACGCTAGTACGTAATTCAATTAAATTTTAATTAATTGCAAAGACTTCAACGTAATTATAATCTTCTGAAAATTAATTAAATTTGGCACAATTTCCGTGCAAGAAAAGAATGTGTTTCCCAACAGAAGATTTCTTGGAAAAAAATATGTACGATCTACAAGGTTAAGCTGCACTTGCCGCGGTCAGTCTGTTGATTGGTGACCGTTTAGTTACACATCGAGATCGAGACCCCTCCGTGCCTTGGAGAGCACGTTAAGCTGTCAGTCCCGGTTGTCATACGAATTATACCTATGACAGTCGTTACGGGTAGTCAGAAGCCTGAAAGTCTGACAACTGGCTCCTCCAAATATCAGCATTACCCAGTAACTGGGTTGCGGGGGTCTGATGGCAGTCGCTTCATGTAAAATCTTGCTAGACTGGAAGCCGACCCCAATATAATTATATAATTAAATTATAATTATAGTATTTATGTTATGTAGTGTATGTATTCTCTTATTTTGTTACACTGCGGACTACCCCTCTCTTTACTTGCCCATATTGTCCATCCTAAGGTTGTCTGGAAGAAATCGCCTTGAGCGATAAGACCGCCCGTTGTACATGTCTTCTATAATATAAGTAATATACCAGGCCCCTCAGAAAGTATTGCGAAAAAAAGTTTTTATATATGGGAGACTGGCCAGTTATAATGTTTTTCGAAAATATGATTATTTATAAGTAATAAAAACTTTTTAACAAAAAAAACAAAACCGACTTCAAAAACCTTAACTAAAAAGTAAAAAATAATCCTTGTATGTATTTCAAAATCTTAACATAAACCAAAATTTTGAGGGTGGCGCGTGACTGTCCCTTTGCGTCATGTAAATATAATGTACTGTCGAGCGCTTATCTATAGTAAAAAACAGTTTATGCGAACATACATGAAAAACACGCGCCGCCTTCAAAATTTTGGTTTATGTTAAGATTTTGAAATACATACAAGGATTATTTTTTACTTTTTATTAGTTAAGGTTTTTGAAGTCGGTTTTGTTTTTTTTGTTAAAAAGTTTTTATTTCATACTTTTTAGTTGAGAATTCACAGAAAAACGAAACTATTAGTAGATCATCTAGGTAAGCGAAGCTAAATTAAACTGATTTATTGAAGCTGGTTCAAAAACTACTCGACCTAAGTCAATAAAATTTATATGGGACCACCGCGCGAACTTCCTCTACCAAATAAAAAAACAACCACGTAAATCGGCCCATAAATCTCGGAGTAATCGGTGTACATACATGAAAAAAAAAAAAAAAAAAAAAAAAAAAAAAAAAAAAAAAACCCGTCGAATACATAAGTAAGTTCCAATTTCAAAATTTCCCTCCACATTTTTTGCGAGTTAATTCAAAGTATTGTGTCTCACTGAAATATGGATCTGCGCCGGGAACATTTTAGAGCTATGATTTTATACGATTTCAAGTGTCGCCTGAAACCGGATGAATCGTACGATAGACTTCAAATGGCATTCATGGATGAAGGCCCTTCCAAGGCAACCGTGTATCGTTGGTATAACGAATTCAAGCGCGGTCGACCAACTTTGGGGGATGACGAAAGAAGCGGTCGCCCTTTGACGGCTGTTACCGAAGAAAACGTGCTAGCAGTGAAAAATTTAATCCAAGACAATAGGCGAATTACATATCAGGAGATTCAACACATATTGAAGATTGGATCTGGAAGCGTTCACGAGATTCTACACAGCCATCTTCGCGTGAGGAGGATAGTATCACGCTGGGTGCCGCACAACCTCACCGATGCTCAGAAGCAAACCCGGGTGGAATGGTGCCGTGATATGCTTAACAAATTTGAAGCAGGCTCGTCTCGGCGTGTTTACGACATCGTTACAGGTGATGAGTCCTGGATTTATCAATACGACCCAGAAACCAAGCGCCAGTCGACTGTTTGGGTGTTTCAAAATGAGCCAACGCCTACCAAAGTGAAGCGATCTAGAAGCGGGGGTAAGATTTTGATCGCTAGCTTTTTTAATTTGACTGGCCACTTGGTATCAATTCCCTTACGGGATCAAAGAAGCATTAATGCCGAATGGTATACTACCAAATGTTTGCCAGAAGTTTTCTCTGTTATAAGCAACAAGCGACCAAACACAGGGCTCCGCGGGCTACTGCTCCACCACGACAATGCACCTGCGCACACCGCACTCAAAACGAGGGACTTCCTGGACAGCACGCCAGTCAAACTCCTGGGTCACCCTCCTTACAGCCCTGATCTAGCACCGTGTGACTTCTTTTTATTCCCAAAAATAAAAAATCAGCTCAAAGGGATACAATTTTCGTCGCCGGAAGATGCGCTGGCTGCGTTCGAGCAGGCTATAAACGAGGTGTCTGCGGCGGACTGGAAAAAGTGTTTTGAAAACTGGTTTAGGCGCATGAATCTTTGTATAGAGGCTGGTGGAAAGTACTTTGAAAAGATTTGATAAAAATATATGTACGTATAGAACAATTTTTTTTAGTTTCGCAAAACTTTCTGAGTGTCCCACGTATGTTGCTATTTTCTTTTGTGTACAATAAAGAGTATTTGTATTGTATAATTAATAAATAATATAAATTATTTATAATAATATAAATTATTTATAATAATATAAATTATTTATATTATTATAAATAATTAATTAAAAGCACAACCATACAAATAACATAAGAAATCTTAATAATTAATTAATAAGGCCATTTAGAAACAGTCATCATTGTCTGCTTGAATTGGGAAAAGGCTCGGAGGATGATGAGATATCGCTGCGATGTATAAACATTAATAAACAACCTCGTGGTTATTTTTAAAAAAAAGAGAGAGAGAAGGTAAAAGATAGTCTTTTCCATGGTATAATAATATGTTTCACCAGGTAGTGTCTTCCCGTGACAAATAGCTCACGTGATTGCCCCACAACTACTACTACATTGGCTGTGGAGCCAATAACGGGCTGCTAGCGTGACACTTGACACCATTATGTGTCAATAAATGAACCGAGCAAAATGCATTTTTTCGTTTACTTGTTTCTATAAAGAAGTACTTTAAATATTTGTTACTTTGTTTCTTATGTATTATAAGTATGTGTTTACAAAAAAAAAAGTATGTAAGTATTATATCCATTGTCTAGTACCCATACCACAAGCTCTGCTTAGTTTGGGACTAGATGGTGATGTGTAAAAATGTCCCAAAAAAATATTTATTTAAATATTTATTTAAAGAAGTACTTTTGAACTTGTAATTTTAAAGTTTCTTTTAATAAGTAATTAGATGAATAACACGAGATAGCAAATAGGCTAGTGAGGAATTTATTTTATATTTATTATGAATACAAATTTCCTTAATCGTATTGAACATGTCAATCAATGGCAACACTGATCATGACGTAGCATTGTAGAATTGTGGGAAGAGAATACCTGGTGAAACATATTATATATTAAGATTAATCCGCAATCCGGTAGTTGACTACTCATAAAAATACAAAAAAAAAATTAAAAGAAGGTACAGAAACAATAACATTGTTGAAAGAAATAAATTCCATGAAAACATGGAAGAGATACAGGCTTTGACAGTTTTTGGAGAGGGCATTTTCTGTCCTTGTCGTGCTAAACGGACATTGTACAGAGAGATGTCAACTTTCTACGGAGATTTTGAACAATGACGTCATACTTTGATAGTACTGTCTCTGTCTAGTGAACAAGTTTAAATCGCTTGTAACTTGGACATTTTATTAAATATTTTATTGGTTTTTTCACTGTTGCTTATTTTACTTGGAAAGTTTCGATATTTCCAATAAAAAGTCACCTTCCCTATTGTTCCAAACGGTCATCCCTTAAAGGTTTGTTATTTTTTTACAAATATACCTGTAGATAACCTTTTAATAAACAGGGCGATGACATATAATCTTATGTATTATAAGTAAGTATTTACAAAAAAATAAAGTACATAAGTATTATATCCATTGTCTGATAAGAAGGCTCAAAGTCACTCAAAGGTCAATGGAGAGGGCTATGCTCGGAGTGTCCCTGCGTGATCGAATCAGAAATGAGGAGATTCGCAGGAGAACGAAAGTGACCGACATAGCCCGAAGAATTGCCAAGCTTAAGTGGCAGTGGACGGGGCACATTGCTCGCAGAAATGATGGCCGATGGGGCAGTAAAGTTCTGGAGTGGCGACCGCGTACTGGAAGGCGCAGCGTGGGTAGGCCCCCCGCAAGATGGACCGACGACCTGGTGAAGGTCGCGGGAATCCGCTGGATGCGGAAGGCGCAGGACCGGTCGTTGTGGCGATACTTGGGGCAGGCCTATGTCCAGCAGTGGACGTCTTTCGGCTGAAATGATGAATGAATGATGATGAATGATCCATTGTCTAGTACCCATAGCACAAGCTCTGCTTAGTTTGGGACTAGATGGTGCTGTGTAAAAATGTCACAAAGATATTTATTTATTTATTCATAATCTAATAAATCTATTCAAAAGTTGATTAACTTAATCACTTAACACCTTTAAACAAGGGTTTAATTAGACGTCTATCAGAAAACCGATGGAAAAATAAAAATGCTTTATATTTTATTAAACAGTTAACTTTACAAAGGGCTTATATTTAATCCAGGTTTCACAGAAAAAATAACTTTGAAAGCAAAGATGTTTATAAGATCATAAATTATACTCCGGGATTTCGCTAGAAAATGCGAATGAAGAAAGTTAGTCATACTGAAAGTTTTAAATGGCTTAAAGTATTAGAAATTTAATTCTTAGATAAGTTGTGATAAAAATAATCTATGTCGGATTTAATAATAAGTAACGCTAATTTGGTTTAATAAATTTGAAATAAAATCATGCTGGAATCGTAGGTTAAAATAGCCTACGATATTCAAACGGAATCAGCACAAAGAGTACACAGAGACAGTAGGTCGACATTGTTGTCGAAAGACTATTGTAACTTAGGAGTCATAGATATATTTTACTGTCTGTGGTCATAGAGTGGAAACCACGAATCGACAAAGATAAATCCCAGCCAGATTTCTGTAACTTGAAGGAAGTAGATGTTAGAGATGCCAGTGTTAGCGGTACAGCTCAATTTGGGACTGGGCTATGTGCAGAAGTGGTTTGATAAGTTGGTCGATTAAGTCTACACCTTTTTCTGTCAATAAAAATGTATAGTATCCTCCCTATCTAACATCCGTAATATACAGCATCATCATCCTCCTCACCTTTTCACAATTATGTTGAGGTCGGCTTCCAGTCTAACAAGATGCGGCTGAACATCAGTATTTTACACGGAGCGACTGCCATCAGACCCCCGCAACCCAGTTACTGGGTAATATGAATCTTTGGAGGTTAGACCAGTTGTCGGACTTTTGGGCTTCTGACTACCCGTAACGACTGCCATAGATGTTCATATGGCAACTGGGACTGACAGCTTAACGTGCTCTCCGAGGCACGGAGGGGTCTCGATGTGCAACGAAATGGTCACCCATCCACGGACTGACCGCGGTAAATGTGGTTTAACGTTGCAGATCATACAATCCGCACAGTTGCTACTTAGCCACGAGTCCCTCCAGTAATAAACAGCATGACAACGCAATATGTAATGGTTATGCATACCTCTAGAAACACGATATCAATGCATGCAGTAAAATGGTCTTAGATCAGAAGATAACTCACTTATCTTGTAGGAGTACATTGGCTAGCCTTATACATTCTGTATAGGCCTAACCGGCTTCCTTCATCGTTACACAACTACAGGAACTGTAAAACTAATACCTAACTCTACAAACAGCGAAATATTATCTAATTTTGTTGCTGCTCAGATCAAAAGAATAGGACAGACGGAGCGCGTAGAACTAGTGAATGAAGCTAGAAAAAGGAATACAAAATGGCAAAGGAGTACCTACTATTCCGCCCACAGTGTTCGCAAGCCGCAATCTGGAGCGTACGTCTAATCCTCAAACTAAAAGAATAACGGCCAAAATTAATATCCAATCTATCCACGATATCCTACTAGAGATAGGAATTTGACGTAAGCTCCATACAAAATAATGTCAAATTTCCATCTCTAGTAGGGTAAATCGTGGATAGATTGGATATTAATTTTGGCCGTAAGTGAATAAGCAAGTGTGGGTGGAAGACTTGGAAGGGGACGACCTCGGCGAACGTATCGCGATCAAATCGCGGATGTTCTCAAAAAATGCCAGGTAAAGATTTCTCTAAACCAACGAGCATGCATGACGAGGATAATGGACGTAAATGAAGCGAAAGAGGTGTGTCAGGATCGTAGCAGGTGGAAATCCATAGTCTCTGCCTGCCCCAATGGAAAACAGGCGTGATAATATGTATGTATGTACGTGGGACACTCAGAAAGTTTTGCGAAACTAAAAAAAATTGTTCTATACGTACATATATTTTTATCAAATCTTTTCAAAGTACTTTCCACCAGCCTCTATACAAAGATTCATGCGCCTAAACCAGTTTTCAAAACACTTTTTCCAGTCCGCCGCAGACACCTCGTTTACAGCCTGCTCGAACGCAGCCAGCGCATCTTCCGGCGACGAAAATTGTATCCCTTTGAGCTGATTTTTTATTTTTGGGAATAAAAAGAAGTCACACGGTGCTAGATCAGGGCTGTAAGGAGGGTGACCCAGGAGTTTGACTGGCGTGCTGTCCAGGAAGTCCCTCGTTTTGAGTGCGGTGTGCGCAGGTGCATTGTCGTGGTGGAGCAGTAGCCCGCGGAGCCCTGTGTTTGGTCGCTTGTTGCTTATAACAGAGAAAACTTCTGGCAAACATTTGGTAGTATACCATTCGGCATTAATGCTTCTTTGATCCCGTAAGGGAATTGATACCAAGTGGCCAGTCAAATTAAAAAAGCTAGCGATCAAAATCTTACCCCCGCTTCTAGATCGCTTCACTTTGGTAGGCGTTGGCTCATTTTGAAACACCCAAACAGTCGACTGGCGCTTGGTTTCTGGGTCGTATTGATAAATCCAGGACTCATCACCTGTAACGATGTCGTAAACACGCCGAGACGAGCCTGCTTCAAATTTGTTAAGCATATCACGGCACCATTCCACCCGGGCCTGCTTCTGAGCATCGGTGAGGTTGTGCGGCACCCAGCGTGATACTATCCTCCTCACGCGAAGATGGCTGTGTAGAATCTCGTGAACGCTTCCCGATCCAATCTTCAATATGTGTTGAATCTCCTGATATGTAATTCGCCTATTGTCTTGGATTAAATTTTTCACTGCTAGCACGTTTTCTTCGGTAACAGCCGTCAAAGGGCGACCGCTTCTTTCGTCATCCCCCAAAGTTGGTCGACCGCGCTTGAATTCGTTATACCAACGATACACGGTTGCCTTGGAAGGGCCTTCATCCATGAATGCCATTTGAAGTCTATCGTACGATTCATCCGGTTTCAGGCGACACTTGAAATCGTATAAAATCATAGCTCTAAAATGTTCCCGGCGCAGATCCATATTTCAGTGAGACACAATACTTTGAATTAACTCGCAAAAAATGTGGAGGGAAATTTTGAAATTGGAACTTACTTATTTTTACTTATAAATAATCATATTTTCGAAAAACATTATAACTGGCCAGTCTCCCATATATAAAAACTTTTTTTCGCAATACTTTCTGAGGGGCCTGGTATGTAAAAGAATAAGATTGACGCTCCCGACCGCGGCTCGCGAACACTGTGGGTGGAATAGTAGGTACTCCTTTGCCATTATGTATTCCTTTTCTGGCTTCATTCGCTAGTTCTGCGCGCTCCGTCTATCTTATTGTTTTGATCTGAGCTGTAATCAAGACATTTCCAAACCAATATTCTTTTTTATGAACATTACTTGGCAAACTTCAGGTCTCTGAAATAGTTTTTCTTAGGACCCATGAAGGAGTCCGATTTCCAAATTTCCTTTAATACAGTCGTCAAATATATTCAAGTTTCAAGATTATATTGAACCCAAAAGGTTTAGATTAAAGCCGATTGAAGCTCGGAAATTTCCAATTGCCATTCAACGTGGCACACTGCCAGTCTTCTGGGCACTTTTCCAGATGACAGCGATGATGTGGAGGAATACTTTGACGCCTAAGCGCGCCTTTTTATGTAATTTTATTTTGTACATGTATTTTACATTTATTTTTGTTGTAAATATATTGTATATAGATTGTTCATAAACTAGGTATGTAGAATGAATTCTGATTCGCACAATCATAATTTGAATTTAAAAAGTTAGAGAGAGAAAGAATTAAAGAAAGAAAGTTTGAGATTGTTCTTTGTATTGTATTGTACTAAACATCAAACTTGTTATACTAACCTTGTACAAACATTAGGCAATTAAATAAATTCAGGGTGTACATTTAGTTAATCTTGCAGCCTGCACGGCAATTGCATAACTCATTTGACAGTTTCATTGTGATGTAAAATTTAAGACGATGTTGATAACATCGCAATCAAACATTGGAATTGTCTAACGAGATAGAGGGACTTCATTATGAAGTAAATGACGTCAGGAGAGAAATCCATTGCGATGTAATTGACGTCATATATGTCAGATCACGTTTCGTTACGCAAGTAAACAGCTGTAGGTGTGCGGTTTAAGCTTTATCGTTCATTTTATTTCCGTCATCGTAATCAAAAGTTTTGTAGCTACGCAATTCGAATTGTATCATTTTTCCGGATTCAAACGTCAAAATTGACATTTTGTTGAATGCGATGCAGTTACACAATTGCCCTGCTGGTCTGCACCATTGACTTTTCGTATTCATGTGCGTATCAGAATTTGATTAAGGTCCCGGGAGACTATTGCAACAAAAAAAAGTACAATCAACAATTTCAAATAGTGTAATATCACCTGTAATAATTATGGAGTTAAAACAATCGATTCAATAAGACAATAAGGCACAAAAGCATTCCATAAACCGGTAATTACTTATATTTTTATCCAACAACTACCAAAATAGTTGCAGTAACCCCTTAACCCTTGAACGCCTATGGTGTTAAGACCGCCTTTGTACCTAGCAGGGTAATTGTGTAACTGCATCGAAATCAACAAAATGTCAATTTTGACGTTTGAATCCGGAAAAAATATACAATTCGAATTGCGTAACTACAAACCTGTTGATTACGATGTCGGAGGGATTCATCATGAAATTGGATGAATGATAAAGCTTAAAACGCATACTTACTTTACTTTTTTTTTATGCTTACTTGCATAAAGAAACTTGATCTAACATACATGACGTCATTTACATTGCGATGGATTTCCCTCCTGACGTCATTTACTTCATAATCACCCTCTAATAGCGGGCCTCTATGTCGTTACACAATTCCTATATTTGATTGCGATGTTATCAACATCGTCTTCAATTTTACATCAAAATGAAACTGTCAAATGAGTTACGCAATTGCCCTGCTGTTGTGCATAAAGAATTAAATAAATAAAACGCATACTTGCTGCAGCTTACTTACGTAACGAAACGTGATCTAACATACATGACGTCATTTACATCACAATTGATTTCCCTCCTGACGTCATTTACTTCATAGTGAAGTCCATCTAACACAATTCCAATGTTTGATTGCGATGTTATCAACATCGTCTTCAATTTTATATCAAAATGACACTGTCAAATGAGTTACGCAATTGCCCTGCGGGATCAAAGTGTTCAAACTCAGACCATTCTTATGCTTAACACGTGACGGATAAAATGTGACCACGTCGCGTTGTCGTGTAAATTGCAATGTTGTCACGCAGCTTGCTATTACGTCACCGCGTTAACTTCAATGCGATTGCACATAATAGTTTCTAATTAATTAGATGTCAGAGGTTGATATTCCCAGGTGAATAAACCTGAACTGCTTTCCATATTATCAGGTTTCAACTGATTAAGAAGATGGTAATCTACATTGTTAAATCAAATTATAATAGTTGGCGAAAATGGGTATCGATTTCTAATGGTAATAAAACAAGACAAAATATGTTTTCTTAAACTCATCATTCCAAGTCAGCTGATCACGGCATCAACTGTCACAGGACGCGAGAACTTGTCGGTTTACATTGTATTTTTGATAAAATGCCTGAAACAACACTACAATTGTTTTAAAATACGTAAAAATACTAAGAAAGCAGTTCGCGCGTCGCACGGCCTCTGACCTCGTGATCAGCTGACTTGAAATGATGATGCTTTTTTATTTTTAAGCTATTGCATAGCTTCTATCGCGGGCCTTGAGCGTGGGGACCGAATCCAGAAATTCCGTAACGAAAATAACCTAACACCCCACTCCGACCGGCACAGCGGTGATACTTTTTAGTTTTGCCATCTATCGATGAATAGCAGAACTTTTAATGACTTTTTGAAATATCACGCTTGTCTCTTTAGTTCTGCAAATCGCCTCTAGGTGGCATTGGTTGTATCGGCGTTACTGCGCTTAAGCTATTGCATAGCTTCTATCGCGGGCCTTTAGCGTGGAGACCGAATCCAGAAATTCCGTAACGAAAATAACCTAACACCCCCCTACTCCGACCGGCACAGCGGTGATACTTTTTAGTTTTGCCATCTATCGATGAATAGCAGAACTTTTAATGACTTTTTGATATATCACGCTTGTCTCTTTAGTTCTGCAAATCGCCTCTAGGTGGCATTGGTTGTATCGGTTACTGCGCATGCGTAATCCCCCTCTTCGCCCCGCAATCTGGTGACTCATGCCTGCTTAGAGTTTCGGCGTCAGGGCACCTCCTCTTTGTATTTACATAAAAAATGCTATGCAATAGCTTTACCGCGGCAGTCTCCGAGTGCCACACGTCTTTTTTATTTACAGAGAATATTTGGTGGATTGCAGTGACAAACAATAAGACCTTCTGTTTCTTTTGGCAGAAGCGAAGCCTTTACGCATTTGCAAGCGCGGATAGAACGCGGTTTACTCCCCGGCGACCGAGCGCATTACGAAGCTTCGCTTCTAAACTGAGTTTATCTTACTTTATTCTTTACCGTTCATTAGCCATATCTTAGATATTAAAGTGTGAATGACCGCAATCCAAAATAGTCACTATACATTGAATCTAAGCCAAAAGCGTTAATTGGCTACGCTATTAGAATAGTCTCCCAGAACTTTAACACGTGGCACTTTTAATTCAAGAACAATCATTCTTTGAGAAATTGCCAAAAATACAGAAAAACTTTTTAATCACCACACATTTTTTTGCTAGGCGTCAGGTATTAACTTAATGACCAAATTATTAAAAAAAAAATTGGTAGATATGGACGAATAAAAAAGCGGACGGAACCTCACTAAACAATAAGCAAAGCATCCCTAGTAAGACGGCTCGCTTATAAGTACGTGCTGGCATGCACACATTCACACCCATAGTAAGACAAAAAGCCGCGATTACACAACAAATATCGTGTGACGGTAGTCATAATTGTCATAGTGTCACAAATAAAATAACAATATAATATATCTGGTGTGTTGAAATTTTAGGAAAAAAGTTAAGTGCTTCAATCTTTTCTTAGCGAGATTCCATCCGCGTTTTTTATTCGTCCGAGGGCTAGATCACCACTTTCAAAAATAAATAAATAGGTAGGTCAAATTGTGAGTGTGGATTGGAAGAGTTGGACGGAAACGACCTCGGCAAACGTACCGCAACCAAATCGTGGACGTTCTCAAAAAAGGCCAGGGTTAAGAGTACTCTCAGCCGACGAGCATGCATGATGAGGTTAATGAACGGAGATGAAGAACTGTTACCACATTCAAAAAACGTGTAAGAGAACATTATTTTTCCTCATCCACATAGGTTGTATGTAATAATGTTTCCAAAAATTATTATGTATGAAGGGTCCAAACTACATAACAATTTACCTAGAGATCTAAAATTATCTAAATCTCTTACCACTTTCAAAAAACTACTCAAACAACACATCAATAAAAATTCACACTAGATACAGTAACGAGCCACTTCCAGCTTTTCTGTATCGTGAACGTGAACTTGTGTTATACAGGGTGTCAGGGAAACGCTTCCGAAAACGAAGACAGGTACAGGACAGATAGTGCTGGTGATTACTGATACAAAACCACGAAAAAAATGCGATTCTTTTTATAGATTTTTTAATTATTTTTTTCATTTTATTTTTTCATTTTTCATTGTGTATGAGTTTTATTTAAGTGCCCAAAGCTGGTTATGTATGAAAAATGCAAAAAAATATATGTGAAAAAATCTAAAAAAGAATCACATTTTTTTCAGTAATCAGCACCTATCTTCGTTTTCGGAAGCGTTCCCCTTACACCCAATATAAGAGCCAGTGTTATACGCACATTGCATTTTTTTTTGTTAGGACTACCTACAAAATATTTTTCTCCCACGTGCTCGGAAATTGGTTCATTATTCACACAGACCAGTATGCTTCAAGACTCCGCATAAACAAAGTTTTGTATTCGAACGCAGTCGTAAAACGTTGGTGGGGTCAGGGGGGCGGACGGCGCGTTATGATTGGCTGGCTCAAAAGTTTGGTGGTATGATTCCTTATGATTGGTGCCGCTCGCTGACTGAGTGACGTTCCGATTGGCGGAGGGACGTATGATATGCAGTGGTAGAGCATATGCGTTGTGACCGGGGGTGTCCAGCTAACCGGCGTCTAGAGGCTTACTGGTCTATGATTATTCAAAAAAAGAAGAATACTTCAATCGGCTCTTTTCCGTACGCAACGAAATAACAGGCCAATAAACCAACAAACAAAAATAAAAATTGCTGGAAAGTTTTTACTTTTTAAATTATGCTACCAAGGTTTTTAAGTACACATTTACATAAATTAGGTGTGTTCAGGTATAAAATATTAATCATAATAACTTTTTTTTTTCAAAACATCGAAAATAGAACAAGAACCGCGTGCGGACGAATTGGCGGGAATGAAAATTAGATACTGTTGAATTAATTAGTGTATTGTTTCCTCGCAATTGAGAGAAAAGTACTATACAAGTCTCGGCCGAAATAGCAATTAACGGCCTCGTTTAGTTAAAAGGACTCGGCTGGCACCTCGTCCTTTTAAAATCAATATTGCTCAGCCGTCAATTGCTTAATTTCAGGCCTCGACAGTAATGTACGTATTATTGTTTCTAATGTTGATTTTTTTCCATTATGCGCAACATTTTTTTTAATTTATGTGATTGTTGAAGGCACAGGACCGGTCGTTGTGGCGATGCTTGGGGGAGGCCTATGTCCAGCAGTGGACGTCTTTCGGCTGAAATGATGATGATGATGATGTGATAGTTAATTCTCATATAAGTGAATTATTGTATACTTGTGAGAAATAAAGATATCTTAAACCTCAAAAGAATTAACATGTCTGCGTGGTTACAAAGTAGGAAAACTTAAATACATCACTTATCACAGAAATATGTTATTGCGCATTCCTCGGGAACTGTTAATTTTCCCGTGGTAAAAAGTAGCCTATGTTAATATGTTATGTTATGTTATGTTATGTTATGTTATACATCCAAACATCTTCACAAACTTTCACATTTATAATATTAGTAGGATTTTCACTAAAGATCTTTCACTAAAGACCACCACCTGACACCACCACCACCACCATTGGCATAGAACAAAGTCCACGGCAATGGAGACGGATATACATCCCTGCTAAGATAGTCCATCACCAGGTTGAATAATAGTGGGTTGAGAGCAGATCCCTGATGGACGCCAACTTTGACCTCGAATGCTTCGCTAAAGCCTGCTAGGCTTCGAACTCTTGTACTAGCATTATTCTACATATCCCTGATTAATCATCATCATCATCATTTCAACCGAAAGACGTCCACTGCTGGACATAGGCCTCCCCCAATAGGGAGGGATATGCCATAATCGCCACGCTTGGCAGGCGGGTTGGCGATCGCAGTTGGTTGGTTAAATACTCAGAGAACGCTGCTGCCCATCCTCTGGTGAATCCCTTAGTCGCCTTTTACGACACCCATGAGAAGAGATAGGGTTTTGCAATTCTTTATGTCCGGTCACCACACGGAACATCCCTATAATGATCTGGTACATTTTGAGCACGAAGAGTCTGCCACACACAAAGAACAAGAACAAATAAATATTGCAAAATTTACAATAATTCTCGTATCTGGGTGAAACGCGAACCAATTTTAATGGCGGCTATGAAGTTAGCGCTGCGTAGCGCCCCGCACCCCCATTGACACCCGCGCATTCTTTATTTTGCTACTGCGCAGTCATACGACACGACTCGTTTTCACAGCCGCCATAAAGTTTGTTTCGTACCTTTAAGCAAAATTTGCCTAAACATTGAAAGCTTTGACGCTGAAATCTTACAAGCTAATTTTAAGGTGGAGGGTATGTTTAATGTACTGTGTTGTGTGGTGTTGTGTTGAGCATGTAGCTATAGGCAAATAAAATGACAACGCTCATAAGGGGATCAGAGAGCGTTAGGGAACGTTCTCGTCCCTACTTTCATTCACAATAAGGCTGTTAAAGACAGACGACGTTCTTTTTTCGCATTTGAGAACGAAACTCTTTATTGACATTCTTTTTGCACGCAGCGGCCGCCACGTTGCCTGCGTTCTTTTGGCAGACTCAACGCACACCACGTTTATTTAGTGTGGAGATGGAGATTAGTACGCGGCCATATTTTCGAATGTAACAGACTAAAAAGGGTGAGAGTGTGTTTTGGTACGTTATCATATGTCAAAACAAGGAAAATAGTGACTTTTAGAGAACAAAGATAACCATTTTCGCGTACTTTTTCGGATTTGCACGGAACGACGCGGGTGGCGTGCGAGCAATCAGCGTTCATTTTACACGTCGTCCTTTTTACGCGCCGTATGCGATGCTTCATATAATTGAGTGTTGTCTATTTTCACGTGCAGAAAGAATACCGTGAAATTGCGTGTCGTCTGTTAGAGGCCTAATTAGATACAAGAGTATATATGTCTGTCTATTTAGTACATGTTCACAGTTCCATAACCAAATAGATTTTATAGATTTTTTACGGGTAGGTACAGTGGTAATTTTGTAAGTTTTTATGTCTTTACATTCATCATCATCATTATCATCATTTCAGCCGATAGACGTCCACGTCGACGACATAGGCCTCCCCCAAAAGGGGGAAATATGCCATAATCGTAACGCTTAGCAGGCTTGTCACTACATTACAGCACAGTAATTATTTTAAAAGATACTATACTAGCTTATGCCTGCGACTTCGCCCGCGTGAATGTCGTGTATAGCGCATCCCTCGGGAACTGTTCATCTTCCCGGGATAAAAAGTAGCCTATATGTTAATCCGGGATATGTTCTATCTGTATGCCAAATTTAATTAAAATAGGTTCAGTTGTTCTTGAGTTATAAATGATGTAACTAACCCGACTTTGTTTTATATATTTAGATTTATACGGTACATGTATATGGTATCCCAAACAGCACGCCACACTGTAAAACATAATGTCGGTACTGTGAGTGATTACTGCGTGCACCGAATAAATTTTAATTAATTAAAAATTGTACGGCAGATTAAATTATTTTTAGAAATATCTGTAAAGACGCTTGTTACTTAGTCTTCCTGTGACCACGAATGCTGCAAGGCTTTCGAAACGTCAGGAAAACCAATTTAAATAATATATACGATGTAATCCGGTTAAACTTTTTTATTATAGCTATAAAAAGTAAGGTAGACATTTTTTTACAGGCGCGTTTCAACTATGCAGGTAACTTGCTTGCAAGTATGACTTTCCAACTTCGAGAAAGAGGTCAATCGTCGAATCCGACTCGGTTGGGCAGCATTCGGGAAGCTACGCAATATCTTCTCGTCCAAAATACAGCAGTGTCTCAAGACGAAAGTCTTTGACCAGTGTGTGTTGCCAGTAATTACTTACGGTACTGAAACGTGGTCGCTCACAATGGGCTTGATAAGAAGGCTCAAAGTCACTCAAAGGGAAATGGAGAGGGCTATGCTCGGAGTGTCCCTGCGTGATCGAATCAGAAATGAGGAGATTCACAGGAGAACGAAAGTAACCGACATAGCCCGAAGAATTGCCAATTTTAAGTGGCAGTGGGCGGGGCACATTGCTCGCAGAACGGATGGCCGATGGGGCAGTAAAGTTCTGGAGTGACGGCCGCGTACTGGAAGGCGCAGCGTGGGTAAGCCCCCCACAAGGTGGACCGACGACCTGGTGAAGGTCGCGGGAATCCGCTGGATGCGGAAGGCACAGGACCGGTCGTTGTGGCGATGCTTGGGGGAGGCCTATGTCCAGCAGTGGACGTCTTTCGGCTGAAATGATGATGATGATGATGACTTTCAAGCTGAGTGCAGTCTGCAATTCAATGTATAAAAATTTGCATGCAAGTCGACTTGTAATCTGATTTGCAGCTTGCGTGCAAGCTACTTGAAGAAACTAAACACTCTCTTTTATAATACTGATACCTATACTTTGTTTCAGAATATTATAATCTACGTTGAACGTCATCACATTATAGTAATTATTTTAGATCACACTATATTTACACGGTACATTACAGTCAACAAAAAGTAAAATTTATTCACTATGAACCCGAACCAAGCTTAGCATAATGTGAAAAACTTGATATATGGAATAATATTTTACCGTGAAGGGAACATTATGACAAGATATTTGCAGACTTTTTATGTACCATTCATGTATTTACAGGCAGCATAATAATATCTGTCTTCATGTAAAAGTTTACTGGATTTCTTTGGATTGTATAATTTTAATTACCATCATCAGCCTATAATTATAAAAGAACGAGACAAGAATAATAAATAACAAATATTTGAAAGACATTTTACACATCACCATCTAGTCCCAAACTAAGCAAAGCTTGTACTATGGGTACTAGACATATATATATAATACTTGTACACTTTTTTAGTCCGTGATAGCATCACCCTTATCTCTTCTCATGGGTGTCGTAAAAGGCGACTAAGGGATTCACCAGAGGATGGGCAGCAGCATTCTCTGAGTATTTAACCAACCAACTGCGATCGCCAACCCGCCTGCCAAGCGTGGCGATTATGGCATATCCCCCCCTTAATTGGGGGAGGCCTTTGTCCAGTAGTGGACGTCTTTCGGCTGTAATGATACTTTTTTAAGTAAATAAATATTTATAATACATAAGAAAAACCCACACCAACACAAACACACATGTTCATCACACAAATATTTTTGTGTCCTGTTGGAATCGAACTCGTGACCTCGTGATCAGCAGTCTGACACTCGAACCACTAGACCACAGACGTCGTCGACTTACAGATTAACCACGGAAAACAGGCTGCCGAGCGCGCAACGAGTCTTAGAAGCTTCGCTTCACTATTAACTACTCTTTCAATATTTGCCGACCGCAACAAGCAACAATATTGCCGCACGACATAAATACGACATTCCTTTACAATATTGTTACAGATTAAAGTAAACGTATTCCAATTTATTAGCTTTTTGGTTCAAGTACTGGAACGAGACTTTCTTATTACTTTGATAAAATTTCAGTCCGTTAAACAGTCCGACACTCGAACCACTAGACCACAGACGTCGTCATAATGGATGTAAGGGAATTTACAATTATGTAATAATATATTATCTTAACTGTAATTGTCTTCTGTCCAAAGAAATTGCTTCTGTCACAATGGTTTGACAGACGTCACTCATCGTTCTTTTGGTCCGTCCACATCTATGCTCCATGAATGTCGTAGATAAGTCAGTCTACTAAATCCAGAATCATACGTCTTTTAATACCTCACTATATATCAAATATTATAGGAATATTGCTATAATTATCACGCTTGGCAGACCCCATCATCTTGATGACGTCCTCTTCTATGGCGTTGTCAATGGCAGCATAGAGCTTGCTTAGAATACAGTTGTTGAGGCACAAAGAAATCACTTTTTTATGGTACCTAGGTATCTACAGAATGGCGAAACGAGCTAAAAATCCAGCTGATGTTAAGCGTTTACCTTTTCCAATAAAAGTTGCAAAACCACCTAGGCTGTTGCCTAAATATCATGTATTTCACCAGCACCCGTACCCTTGGCACCGGAACACAGTAGCAAGCAGTATGCTTGGCGGCAAAAGTAGGTACGGTGGCTTACTTGCAAGTAAGGTGGCATTTTTAAATTGTTTATTAAAGTTGTAACCTTGCTGTAGTACATATATGGCTGTTTAGGGATGCAGTATGAAATAAATATCTTCTATTCGTGTTATGTTTGTCATAGTACATAACATAACATAACAACATAACATCACACCTGTATTTCCCCGAAGGGGTAGGCAGAGGTGTATAGTACACCCACATTTCGCCAGTTATGTTATAGTCCCATGTAATAGGGGGCGAGCCTATTGCCATTGACCGGGCACAAATCCAGACTCCGGGCTGCTACTGAGAATTTCCTAATGAAAAAACCCAATAACACTTTGCCCGACCGGGGAATCGAACCCAGGACCCCACGCTCAGCAGTCGCGCTTGCAACCACTAGACCAACGAGGCAGTCAAAGTCATAGTACAGTCATAATGTAATAAATTCTAATTACACTATGGTACAGTCGATTGCATGACAGTGGTAACACTTGAATTAGAAAAAGGCCCTTACTGCTTACGATATAAAGGCGCTTTCAATATAAAACTGTTACCACTGACATGCGGTTGACCGTACCTACATAATGCTCGCACACAAAAATATACTTACAAAGAGTATTGGAGGCATGACTTACGTTATCCTCATAAGCGATCCAATTTAATACCATGTAATTATGTAAGCCTAATTAATTATGTATCTAATGTTGACATTTTGTTATTTTTAGTTATCTACTATACTATTATAAAATTGTTAAATGTCAGTTGTCTGTTTGTTTGTTTGTTTGTTTGTTTGTTTGTTCCAGCATCACTATAAAACTACTAGACCGATTTTGTTGAAAGGGTTTGTGACTAAAAACTTATGATTTGACTTAAAAACTGGTATGTATTTTACCTCGCTACGATGACGGGAACCGGTGATTTTTAATTATATTTTTCTACAACATTTTGCATACTACAAGGTGAATAAGGCGCTCATATCCAGCTGTCATTCACACGCATGCGCTCTGGCGCGCGCCTCCATAGAGAAAATACGGCTGCTAAAGAAATTGCATTAAAAACTTTTTGGTCGGGCCGAATTTTATAGAGTAGAAAAAAAAATCCTGTCGTATGTGGGTGGTGCCATCATGGAAATGCAGTCTTTTGAGCCAACCGAAAATCAGAATCTTTCGACTTACAGACAAGGACCGGAAGCTACCTCTGAATTGCGATTTCTCTAATTTTTTGTATGAAAAGCAATAAAATTTAGAAGTACCTAAACGTTGTTATATTGTATCCATCTTACTATACGAATAAGCATAAAGTTATCTTGGTGTAACTAAAAAAATACCATTTACAGTCTACAATTTTTAATTACCTTCTTCTTCAAGTATATTATCATATCTTCTTAATCTTAACTATAATAAAATTGTAAACGTCTGTTTGTTTGTTTATTTGTTTGTTCCAGCATCACGCTAAAACTACTGGACCGATTTTGATGATTTTTTTTTTGTTTGAAAGCTGATGGTCTGACTTAAAATCTGGTATGGGTTTTGAGAAAGAAAGAAAGAAAGAACAAAAAGAAAAAAAAAAACGTGGGTTGCGTACTCACCCGACAGATCGAAGCTTCTATGCATTTGCACGAGCGGATAGTAATGTACGATGGAGTGGAGTTGAGTGGAGTGGACAGGGGATGGGACTGGGGATGGGACTGGGGACGGGACAGGGGACGGGACTGGGGACGGGACAGTGGACGGGACAGGGGACGGGAAATGGGACGGGACATGAGACGGGACATGGGACAGGACAGTGGGACGGCACATGGGACTGGACATAGGAAGGGACATGGGACATGGGACGGGACGATAGTGATTTAGTGATATAGTGAGACAGTGGGACAGTGGGCCGTGGGACAGTGGGATAGTGGGACATTGGGAAAGTAGGACAGTGGCAGCGGGACGGTGGGACGGTGGGACAGTGGAGCAGTGGGGCAGTGGGGTAGTGGGGCAGCGGGGCAGCGGGGCAGTGGGCTAGTGGGATAGTGGGGCAATGGGGTAACGGGGCAGTGGGGCAGTGGGGTTGTGGAGCATCGGGACAGCGAGGCAGCGGGACAGTGGGGCAGCGGGGCAGTGGGGCAGCGGGGCAGCGAGGCAGTGGGGCAGCGGGGCAGCGGGGCCGCGTGCCAGCGGGGCAGCGGGGCCGTGAGGTACCGGGGCAGCGGGGCAGTGGGGCATTGGGATAGTGGGGCAGCGGGGCAGTGGGTCAGTGGGGCAGCGGGGGCGGGGCAGTGGGGCAGCGGGGCAGCGTGCCAGCGGAGCAGCGGGGCAGTGGGTTACCGGGGCAGCGGGGCTGTGGGGCAGTGGGATAGTGGGTCAGCGGGGCAGAGGGGCAGCGGGGCGGCAGCGGGGGCGGGTCTGCGAGGCAGTGGGGCAGCGGGGCAGCGGGGCAGTGGGTTACCGGGGCAGGGGGGCAGTGGGTTACCGGGGCAGGGGGGCAGTGGGGCAGTGGGATAGAGGGGCAGCGGGTCATTGAGGTAGCGGGGCAGCGGCGCAGCGGGGCAGTGATGCAGCGAGGCAGCGGGGCAGTGGGGTAGCGGTGCAGCGGGGCAGTAGGGGAGTGGGGCAGCGGAGCAGGCAGTGGTTTAGTGGGTTAGCGGGGCAGCGGCGCTGTGGGGCAGCGGAGCAGTGGGTTACCGGGGCAGTGGGGCAGTGGTATAGTGGGGCAGCGGGGCAATGGGGCAGCGGGGCAGTGGGGCAGCGGGGCAGTGGGGCAGCGGGGCAGCCGGACAGAGTGGCAGCGGGGAAGCGGGGCTGTAGGGCAGCGGGGCAGGCTGTGGGGCAGTGGGACAGTGGGGCTGTGGGGTAGCGGGGCAATGGGTAATTGGGGCAGCGGGGCAGCGGGGCAGTGGGGCAGTGGGGTAGCGGGGCAGCGGGTCAGTGGGGGGCAGCAGGGCAGGCTGTGGGGCAGTGGGGTAGCGGGGCAGTGGGGCAGCGGGGCAGCTGGGCAGCGGGGCTGTGGGGCAGCGGGGCAGTGGGGCAGCGAGGCAGCGGGGATGTGGGGCAGCGGGGCTGTGTGGCAGTGGGGCAGCGGGGCAGTGGGGCAGTGGGATAGTGGGGCAGCGGGGCAGTGGTGCAGCGGGGCAGTGGGGTAGCGGGGCATTGGGGCAGTGGGGCAGCTGGACAGCGGGACAGTGGGACAGTGGTCTGGACTGGAATGGACTGGACTGGACTGGACTGACGTGGGTTAGCAGAATTTAACGCGAGCGGAGTCGCGGGTAAAAGCTAGTTTTTAATATTTCTATTATGCACCCCAAGTATGTTTGCACGTCATACGTGACAGGATATATGTTAGAACACAAAAATTTTGTAACACCTATTCAATGTACCATATTCTAGAAATTTATTAAATAAATATATTGTTGTATTATTTTATTTATTATTATATTATATATATACAAAATACATAATATTATTCGTCCGTGTGGTGCCGGACGTAAAGAATTGCACCACCCTCTTTCTTCTCATGGGTGTCGTAAAAGGCGACTAAGGGATTCACCAGAGCATGGGCAGCAGCGTTCTCTGAGTATTTAAACAACCAACTGCGATCGCCAACCCGCCTGCCAAGCGTGGCGATTATGGCATATCCCCCCCCTTTGGGTGAGGCCTTTGTCCAGTAGTGGACGTTTTTCGGCTGAGATGATGATGATTATTTTATTAATTAAATAAATATATTGAATTGAATTGAAACGATAACATAACATAACATTACGCCTGTATTCCCCGAAGGGGTAGTCAGAGGTGTATTAGTACACCAACATTTCGACAGTTGTGTTATAGTCCCATGTAATAGGGGGCAAGCCTATTGCCATTAACCGGACAAATCCAGACTCCGAGCTACCACTGAGATTTTTTTTATGAAAAAACCCAATACCACTTTGCCCGACCTGGGAATCAAATCCAAGACCCCACGCTCAGCAGTCGCGCTTGCAACCACTTGACCAACGAGGCAGCCTCCTCATAAACGATAAATAAATAAATTAAAACCACAACTAAAAATTTTATTTTATTTTTACCCAACTGCGCCAGAAGGAGGGTTATGTTTTTCAAGTGTATGTATGTATGTATGTATGTATGTATAATTATATATTTCTTTGGCACGCTCTGTAGCCTAAACGGCTTGATGGATTTTACCTTGCGAGATGTCATTAGATTCGTCTTAATTGTGAGAGTGACACTGGGTAAATAAAAATTTAAAAAATTTAAAATGGCCGATTTTCGGTGCCATATTGTCTTCAAAAAATTTTTTTTTCTCAAAACCTATCGAGTGGGGTATCAAAATAAAGAATTTTATGAATGGTTTACGAAAATATCAACAACTCATATGTTTAAATGTAATTTGGAATGAGAAATGCTAAAAAACAACAAAATATTTACCGTAAAAATATTTATTAAGTATATTTGTGTAACTTTTCTAAATAAACACAAATAGGGCGATAAAACATGGTAAAACTAAAAATTTAAAAATAAAAAATTAATTAACATAACCAAAATACCCGACTGCGTTTAAAAATAACTGAAAAGATGTAAACAAGTCTTGTAAAAGTATCAAATCAACACGCAGGCGGAGGCTACGATGTTTTTATCATGAATTACATAAGTAGTTCATAAGTAGCCTCCACCTGCGTGTTGATTTGATACTTTCACAAGACTTGTTTACAACTTTTCAGTTATTTTTAGACGCAGTCGGGTTTTTTGGTTTTGTTAATTATTTTTTTATTCCAGTAGTTCCTCTAATTTCCTTTCATCTTGGAAAAATATAATCAATGTTTTCTACAAAGAAAAACCGGCCAAGAGCATGTCGGGCCATGCTCAGTATTATAGGGTTCCTTAAGTAGGTGTAATTACAAACGAATCAAATCGAATATTAATCATGGCTATTTTAGTTTTTGCAATAATCGGCAGCATTCGCGACTCAGAGCGTGTTGTTAGTAACGCCATCTAGCAATAAATTCAAGAAGCCAAATTTAAGCAGTGTGTCATGTCAAAGTTACTTTAAGTGATTTTTTCAAATAGAAAGTAGCTAAATGAGCATTATTTGCTATGATCATTTTTCTCTAAGGTCAATGACCTTTGAACTAGGACGTTTTAAGTATCAGTTTTCAGTTTTCTCTCTATAACTCAAAAAATTATAATCACATTATACTCTAAATAATTTTAAAAGAGAGTTTTTGAGGTCTATCAATGTGGAAGATTATAACTTTCTACCTTGCATAGTTTAGAAATGGCAGGGGGGGGGGGACACATTGCAAGCCACTTTGGCGCACTATATTTCGCAGATGGTACACCTGATAAAAAAGTGGTGTATGAAACATTACCTTCATTTTAGTAGACCTATTCAATGATACCCCACATGAGGGAGTGCAGTGAAAAAAATTTTTTCATCTCCATTTCACATGTATGGACGCCACCCCTTAAATACATAAAAACGATTTTTTTATTCTTTTAAAATTGAGATCTATATGTAGACTATTTTTTATCAAAATTTCATTAAGTTATGTTTATAACTGTAGAAGTTATTAAGCTGTAAAGGATTAGGACAGACGGACAGACGGACGGACATGACGAAACTATAAGGGTTCCTTGTAGGACTTCGGAACCCTAAAAAAGTACGTGTCCTCACTACTTTACGCCTTTGTGAAATTGAATTGACGGAGTAATGAGCTCTGGAAATGATTTAAAGAGTTTTGAAAGTACCAACTGCCTCTTTTTACGGCACTTTTTATCATTACTCTGATTTACAGCCGAAATTTGGATTTGAATTGAGGTGGGAGACTGGGAGCCTATTCTTTTCCAATTTTAACTTTAAATCGTAATGCGGAGTCGATTTTTTGATAAAAGCTTCGATTTATTAAAAAAAAAGTTTAATATATTCTTATGGTCTGAGAAAACACCATAAATATACTTATACGGTACGCGGTACTTATACTTGTACGGTACGGTAACTTATACTTGTACGGTGCAACCAAACATTGCGAAATTATTGTACAACCCGCGTCAGCATTATCCGCCAACATTCATAATTCACTATTCAATTTAATTACAATTCACATACTTTTAAGTTAATTCTATGCTTTTAAGTTAGTTCACTAACGGTCATCGAACGCACCGTGTGTTCTCACATACCTATCAATATCATTTATTCTTTAGAACTATTTCTGTCTGAGTTTTGGTGTTAATTTAGTGCAATAAACTATTGATCTTCAAATGACTCGTATCATTTATATCATATCAGCATATCAGTAAAGTTGTTTGGTACACACGGCTACACATCAAGCTGTAATTTTCCAGTATAAGCTGACCTCGCATTGTATAGGTTTACCTTACAACGCGAGGTCAGCCTTTACTGGTTTTGTACAGCTTAGCCGTGTGTACAATACTCAAGTCTGTTTTTTCTTACTTGTCTTTTTAGTAAACAATCTTGGCATGTTTCTTTATTCAAATCACTACTGATAAATATAATTACTAATTCAGCACATGTAATTAGGTTAATAACCGGAGAAGAACCGGAGTGATCGACATAGCTTGTAGGATCAGTAAGCTGAAGTGGCAGTGGGCTGGCCATGTCTGTCGAAGGACCGATGTCCACTGGAGCAGACGAGTCCTTGAGTGGAGACCGCGAATCGGCAAACGCAGCTTAGGGCGCCCCCCAGCAAGGTGGACCGACGACCTGAAGAACGTGTTTGGGGTGGACTGGATGCGGAAAGCAGAGGACCCAGTGTTGTGGTGCAACTTGGGAGAGGCCTATGTCCAGCAGTGGACTGCGATAGGCTGAATTGATGAATTAGGTTAAACTATGTTATTAAGTGAGTGAATTTCTAACAATTATTAATCTAATCATTTATTTCTTTTATTAATTTAATATTGACGAATTGCATTAAAAATACTTGCCAAGATTGTTTACCAAATAAGGAAAGTAAGAAAAAACAGAGTGTAGCCCGCTGCTTCACACACGTGTAATTCGATTTATAACAGAGGTATCACACATCCCTCAGAAACTGTCATTCCGACCGAATCTGTCTTCTCGGCCTAAAAATGTTTTTTTTAGGTGCCAAGCTCCCATCTTTGATGAATTTCATTACGATCGGTTTAGTAGAGTAGGTTCAGTCGTGAAAAGGTTACAACCAGACAGACAGAGTTACTTTCGTATTTATAATACTAATGTGTGGATTAGGTATTCTCAATATGTGAACGTTAATACGGCAATGTCTCGAGCCAAGTTCGGAAAATAAAAGGCCGACGTGTTAGATAAAACCAAAGACATTAAATATTTATTAAATCTCTTTGGATAAAACTTACGTAGGTACATGAATGTAATAAAACATTACCGATATAATTATTACAATAATTTCGTCTATATTTTTGGAGATTATTAAAAATACAAAATAGTGACTTAGAAAAAGGTTACGTTAATATTTTGAGAGTAGATATTACTCGAAATATTTTACCTTGTTTCGCCATCCTCCATAAAAACTAGGTTTTAGTTAAAGTTAGTTATTCTTCTAAAATACTAGACACAATATTGCCTTTATTACTAGAATAGAATAATTTAAGAGTCCAATAAAACAAAGAAATCCTTTAAAATTAATATTATATACTTACTCATACTCATAGGCTATATTATTTTATTTCAGTACGCGGGCGAAGCTGCGCGCAAAGTTTAGTAAGCAATAAAGATCCCTGGGTGGTGCAAATCAGGTGACATACCGGTGGTAGGCCACAACCGACAGCTTGCGACCACCCATCATCCATCGGGCAATGACGTTCCGCCAAGCGACCTAGTCGAGTTCCGGTACGATGCCCGGTGTAGCCACTTGAGAGGATGGGTTTAAATATTTCACTGCCATCCTCCCACCTTTGCTGGGCAAGCGTGAACCATCGTCGACCGCACCATCGCTTAAAATCAGGTGAGGTGTCGGTCAATCGCAAGCCAGTAAAAAAAAAAAAGATACGGTACTTTATAACTAACAACGTAGTGAAGAAGTGTGAAATTCCTTTTGAAGTCCAAGTTGATGTTATTTTGTATCAATTGATACGTAGGTGCTAATGTGATGAACGTATCTTCGTTAATTAACCAATGAATACGAATAATATTACGTTGAATCTAATCACGGTCACAGTGCTATGTAAAACAGTAGTACATATAAGTAATAAGGATCTGGATCGGAGTATTGCACTGCGTCCCAACTCAACACAGCTGTATTATAGGGGCAAGCTGCTTGCTGTTTACTACACAAGCACACAGATAATTAAGACGCTATCAGTTTGCAGAACACATGGATGGAGAGGGAGAGGGGGATCAAAGAAAAGATGAATGGATTGCGTGAGCAACGATATGGATGAGAAGGGAATAAATGATAGACAAACATGGAAAAAGAACACATATTGCATATTCACACAGGACATCCTAGTTCGAGAGTCGGGGCACCACATGAATGTACTGTACTGAATATGCTCAATAAATGATTATTATTGATTATTGATTGACCCCAAGTAATTTTGGACCAAGGTAGGAAGATGATGAGTTTGCAGGGCACAATATAACGTATTGTAAAGGCATCTTGCAAGCAAGCTAATGCCTTTGTTATGTACCTAAGCTACCGCAGCTTGCGTGTAAGTTATTTGCACAGTGAAAAAGCATCCTAGATCTCGTTTGTATGACCATATCGTTATACTATGTCGTTCGTTGACTACCATTAAACATGACAATGCACAAGTAAAAGAGAGACTACTAAATACAGTCGTGCGTATGAGACCGAGTTTCATGACCTTACAAGCATGACCTTCTTTTAGCGAAACTAGCTTTGATAACATGTTTATAAGTTATCAAAGCTAGTTTCGGTGGGCGGCGTTTAAGGTGCACTTATGTGAGTGTAATGGGCGTTTATTCCAAGTTTCTCTACTGCTCTATATATTTTCTATGTCACGATGAAACTAACTGATGGGTGATATCATTCATAGGTACGCCATGGTTAGAAAACAACATTGGTTATTTGATTGATGAAGTTTACGAGTGTAAAAAGATAAACATTCTGTTTTAGTACGTTGTTTGTATAAACGGTTTATTTTGGTTAACCTATATATACGCCCTTCAAATTAATATCGACAATTTTAAAGAAGTTTGACGTTTAATAGACGAAAAAACACGCAATAAGTACATTAAGCTTGACAAAATTCAATATTTATCAGTCGCGTCCCGATACCACCGATACCGAACCAAAAAATGAATATTGATTCCATTTGATCGAAGGGACATTACCATAAGGGTGGCTTTATACCAAACCTATTAATTATTTGGAGTAGCTAAGCGATAAGAGAGAAAAAAATACTCCAGTAGGATTGCTTCGACTGCGCCACTGCTGCTGCGACTTTTGAGACAACACCTTGCATAGTCATTTGCTAATACTCATGGTACTCATTTTTTTTTTGTAATGATCCACTAAACTGGATAAAACACTTTTTTGTTAACAATATAGTAGTGGTTTCAAGGACATGACCAAGTGCTTATCCTTCTAGAAGTGGATACAACATGCAAGAGATAGATACACTCAAGAGATTACCCGAAATTAAATTACAATTATATGTTCAAGTTAAACCTCAGCGGTGACAGCTTTCTTTATAAAAATGACATGAATGATGAATTTATTTTGGTTGCTGTTGTACAACGAGCACATACGGTACATGGGTGAATGTTGGCCGTAGTTGGTGCGAAAAAAAGGAAGATGAAACGTTTGTCTATTTATGACACGACTACCGGAGCGTGGTACCGAGAGTTGAAGTTTCTCAAGTATATCTGGACTGTCGATGACCCCCTTCAAAACTTTTGATAGAAGCACCATATTGGCTACATTGCGTCTGCAATCCAATGTTCTCATTTTGTAATGTGTCAGCCTGGAGGCATAGGAAGTCAGACTTTTGCAGAGATAATTTGCGTAAGTAAGGTGATATAGAAACCGTTTCTGGAGCCTTTCAATTCTGTTAACATGGACTGCATATGATGGGCTCCAAATAGGACTACAGTACTCCAGAAGACTTCGTACATAGCAGTTAAAAAGAAGGATAGGGATCTCGGGCTCCTTAAAAACCTTACTTTGTCGTAGTACGAATCCGGCCAACCGGGCTCCCTTTTTGGTAATATTATCTATGTGTTCTCGGAAATCTAATTTATTGTCCACTGTAACTCCCAGGTCGCGGATACTCGAGACTTCGCTAATTGGAGTACTTTCGATGAAGTAAGTAGCTGGCCTGGGGCATCAACGGCGAGTAAATATAAATATAAATATAAATATTTTTGGGACATTTTTACACAGCACCATCTAGTCCCAAACTAAGCAGAGCTTGTAATATGGTTACTAGACAATGGATATGATACTTATATACTTTTTTTTTGTAAATACATACTTATATTATAATATATAATAAACACCCAGACTAACACAAACACTCATGTCACATCACACAAATATTTATGTCCTGTGGGAATCGAACCCACGACCTTGTGATCAGCAGTCCGACACTCGAACCACCAGACCACAGAGGTCGTCATGATATTAAGATGTTTCACCAAATACTCCCTTCCCGTCACGTGATTGCCTCCGTACTACTTCATCGGTTGTGGAGCCAATAGCGGGCTGTTAACGTGACACTTGTCAGTTAAATGCGCTCCCACTTTGTGTAAATAAATTACCCAAGCAAAATGCACATTATCTTTTCAATCAACTCAGCCTATCGCAGTCCACTGCTGGACATAGGCCTCTCCCAAGTTGCGCCACAACGCTCAGTCCTCTGCCTTCCGCATCCAGTCCCCGCCAGCCAGGTACTTTAGGTCGTCGGTCCACCTGGGAGGGGGGCGCCCCACGCTGCGTTTGCCGATTCGCGGTCTCCACTCAAGGACTCGTCTGCTCCAACGGCCATCGGTCCTTCGACAGACATGGCCAGCCCACTGCCACTTCAGCTTACTGATCCTACAAGCTATGTCGGTCACTCCGTCCGTCATTATCTTTTACTTGCTTCTAAAGAATAACTTTTGAGCTAGTATTTATATACAGTTTCGTTTAATAACTAATTAGATGAATAACACAAGATAAAAAATAGTTGGGCCAGTTAAGACTTTATTTTATATTGTAACGCGATGTTATTTAAGGAATGTGCACGTGGGGATTCCCAAGCCGACATACAGGTAGTTGTTCGGTGCGGCGACCTTTAGTCGTCGCTTTCGTCTATTGTTTGGTTCCCGTGCATTGTACGTCGGCTGGGACAGGTAGTAACTTGTCCAGCGCACGTCAGCGCTACACTCCCTCCCTCGGTGCACAACCCGGCGCAGACGCGCCAGTATCGTTCGGGTTCCCGTTGCGCGCGTTCACGTTTCTTGTATTGGTACCGGAGCCCTAGATTATTGTGTTTTCTCTCTATGTATTTAATTGTTGTAGTTGTAAGATATACGCTAGCCGGTGTTTACAACTAATAAAGTACATACATAACACCATAAGTGGCGCCCAACGTGGGGCTATAAGTGGCCCGCCGCGTAACACCATAATAAGTGGCTGCCCAACTCGCGGCAAGGATTCGCGCCATTTTGCGCTCACCGACGTTTTAACGTAAAGAACGCGCACGTGGTTTTTTCTTTATGAACAATCTGAACGATATTCGTGAGTGACTTTGTTGTTGTTGGCGTTTGCCTCTTAAAATGCCGCGCACACGTAACATGCGTCCTGAAAGTCAATCTGCCGACGCCGACCATTTTGGAGACGCCACAACAGACAGCGGCGCCGCTACCGCCGCCGCTGTTGTCACTTCCACCACGGAGGTTCTCAGTCCCGCCACCGTAACCGCGATGCTGGAGCATCTGCATCGGGTTCAAGCCGAATTACTGGAGAAGCTGATGAGGAAAGTCCTTGACTCGATTCCCGCCAAGACAGCGGCATCGTCACCGACCCCCATTGCAGCCTCGTGTTCGGCAAGTAACCTTGCCAGATGCAGCGCGCGTTACAGCGGGATGCCTCACGAATCCGTGGATGCGCATGCTGAGCCCTACGTGCCAGCCGCGCCGCCCGCGCTCGTTGCGCCAGCCACGCTCTGTGGGTCTTCTGCGCCTGCTGTGCCCTACGTGCCAGCCGCGCCGCCCGCGCTCGCTGCGCCAGCCGCGCTCTGTGGGTCTTCTGCGCCTGCTGTGCCCTACGTGCCAGCCGCGCCGCCCGCGCTCGCTGCGCCAGCCGCGCTCTGTGGGTCTTCTGCGCCTGCTGTGCCCTACGTGCCAGCCGCGCCGCCCGCGCTCGCTGCGCCAGCCGCGCTCTGTGGGTCTTCTGCGCCTGCTGTGCCCTACGTGCCAGCCGCACCGCCCGCTCTCGCTGCGCCAGCCGCGCTCTGTGGGTCTTCTGCGCCTGCTGTGCCCTACGTGCCAGCCGCGCCGCCCGCGCTCGCTGCGCCAGCCGCGCTCTGTGGGTCTTCTGCGCCTGCTGTGCCCTACGTGCCAGCCGCGCCGCCCGCGCTCGCTGCGCCAGCCGCGCTCTGTGGGTCTTCTGCGCCTGCTGTGCCAGCCGCGCCGCCCGCGCTTGTTGCGCCATCCGCGCTCTGTGGGCCATCCGCGCCTGCTGCACTATCAGTGACAACCGCGCCGCCCGCGCTTGCTGCGCCAGCCGCGTCTTCTGGGCCACCTACGACGCCCGCTGAGGAGGGGATCAACCTAGCAGAACGTCTTCAACGGTGCGAAGACACTGTAGTGTGTAGGTTAATCATATTACCTAAACGTAAGCTAATTATAAGTAAGTAAGAATTATGTACTTTCAAGTTGTTAGCGCGCTTAGTCTTAAGTTAGATGTTAAGACAATATAACGTACTTTTACCTACAATACGTCTTTCATTTGGACGCCACTACCGACAACCTTTACATGGCGACCCTGCCAGGATATGTGATTATCCCACTACATCACCATCATCATCATCATTTCAGCTGAAAGACGACCAGTGCAGGACATAGGTCTCCCCCAAGCATCGCCACAACAACTGGTCCTGCGCTTTCCACATCCAGTGGATTCCTGCGGTCACCAGGTCGTTGGTCCACATTATGGGGGGGCCTACCCACGCTGTACCTTCTAGTACGCGGTCGCCACTCCAGAACTTTACGGCCCCATCAGCCATCCGTTCTGCGAGCAATGTGCTCCACCCACTGCCACTTAAGTTCGTCCACTTAGGGTCGACCGTTAGAGCGGCGCCTAGTCGGTCGCCCTAGATATCGCTGGAGCGATCCTGTAGAAGAGATCTTCTGGAGATTCGAGCCAGGGGTTGACGAGATACTGCCAAAGGTCGCGGTAAGTGGCGTTCTCTCATTTCGGAGACCAAGACACATTTTGGTTGCTGAGCCAACGGAGTAAATAAGTAGTAAGTAAATCTCTAGGCCACCACAATGATTATTTCTGTAACAGCGTTTGATTTGAATGGCATAATCTATAGTTTAATTTATTGACTAGCAAAAAAATATACTTTTGCCTTTGAACAAAAGAGCAGTCAAGTTTCGATCAAAACTACTGTGGATCAAACACAGATCTATTACCTAGTATCAAAACAACGCTTTTCGTATTCTCTTATCTTTGGCGACCGCTGTCAGATACACTCGCTTCAAATTCGTGTCACACGAGCGCAATAATGTCATTCTACTACTGCGCGTCATTAGAGCGTGATTCCGAAAGCAACTTGATGGGTAAGAAAAGTGGTAAGAAAAAACCGGACGTGTGAGTCGGACTCGCGCAGTAAGGGTTCCGTACCACCCATGGAGCTAATACTCCATAGAAACTGATTTAATTTACAAGAGTTCATCAAAAGACATCAACGCACCGTGAGTGAAATGTGAATTTTTGCATAGCTTTCTTACGCAGATACCACCACATATCTCAATGTTTACTATACTTTTATTATTTGTTGCTAAACTACATAGTATGCACTATAATCAGACCAAGTTTGACGGCGGTATGTATTACCGTTTTGAAGATAGAGCAGGAACAAAAACATTGAAAAGAATGCATGTTTTTCGAGGTTTCATGTATTATTTATTGGTTTTAGACTTTTTTTATTTTTAGTATTTGTCGTGATAGGGGTTATAGCAACACATATTCTGAGAAAATTTCAACCAGCTTCCTATTAGGTACCGTTCAAAAGATACAGCCTTGTGACAGACAGAAGGACGGATGGACGGACGGACAGCGTAGCGAGAGTAATAGGGTCCCGTTTGGCACCCTTCGTGTACGGAACCCTAAAAACCACTAGTTTTTAGAAAAAAAACAAAACAACTAAAACCAGTATTGGAATATTATTTTAATATATTGGAACGTGAATCAGAAATGAGGAGATTCGCAGGAGAACGAAAGTAACCGACATAGCCCGAAGAATTGCCAAACTTAAGTGGCAGTGAGCGGGGCACATTGCTCGCAGAACGGATGGCCGATGGGGCAGTAAAGTTCTGGAGTGGCGACCGCGTACTGGAAGGCGCAGCGTGGGTAGGCCCCCCACAAGGTGGACCGACGACCTGGTGAAGGTCGCGGGAATCCGCTGGATGCGGAAGGCACAGGACCGGTCGTTGTGGCGATGCTTGGGGGAGGCCTATGTCCAGCAGTGGACGTCTTTCGGCTGAAATGATGATGATGATATTGGCACGTTATATTATTCATCGAAACATATCGATTCTATTTGATTATTTAGTGAGTAATTTTTATTTTTACATATGGCGACAACGTAGGTAAGTTTGGTTGTCGTGCAGTTGACGCAGCTTAGGTACGCGCAAATTAATTTAATGATTGCAAGAATACCATTTACCACTGAAACTTGAATTTAGCTGCAGCGTCACAGCAATTTGATCGGATTATTTATATATTATAAAATTACAAGGGATTCTTGCAGAGAAAATGTCAAAGCAACAATTTATAGTAGAGATATTTTATTTAAGAGTGTAGATTCTTAACTTTACAAAGAACTACATTCTTAAGTTACAAAGATCCGAGTCCTTAGAATTAAAACGGTGAGGCACTTAACATACCTTACTTGACCTTTTGATACCCTCGCATATTTAATTGATCGTTCAGCGCACCCTGGGCAGTCAGCCGCGCTACCAACCTGCTGACTGGCTAATCTTTATACCACATGAGCTATTATCATTAAGTAGCTTATGTCGACCCGACAGAAGAAGAACCCCCGCATAAATATAGCAAACTAATACTCTTATTTATTTTATTATAGTTTTCGGGAAAAATCGAGAAAAACTTGAAAATCGTTTTTGGAGTAGTCAATTTAAATTGAATTTTCCAAATACATTTTCAGTCTATTTTATAATTTAATCTCGGAAGTCAAATGTTAAGTAATGTTTAAACATCTGTTCAACATAACACAAAAAAGGGCGCGAGGTTGAATAAACGGCCATAATCCCCGTTCCTTTTCACGCAGACAACGGTTTTGTATTTACATAAAAAGGTTGACGCGTTCCGTTCCACACAGCTTTACTTCTTCTATAAATACATTAGCATAGTAAAAACACGTAAGAATGCTAATTAAATGTAAATTAGGAGAACGAACGTTTGAAGAGTAAGTTTTAGGTAAACTAAGAATTGAGTTAGTGTTATTATCAAAAACACTATGAATAATAATCGCCTCTATATTGTATTTCGTGACTCGCTGCTCCATTCAAACGATTTTGGTAATTGCGATGTTATTACACCCAGTTGTCTAGACGTGTCAAAATATATTTTAGAGCGAATGCGAGCCTATAATCAACCTCACTAAACGCCTGTGCACCTACAGGCATAGACGAAAAAAAAGGCGGACGAAATCTCGCTAAGAAAAGATTGAAGCACTTTATTTTCTCTTAAACTCATTTTAATTTCGACAGTATTTTAACACACCAGATGGCATCATCATCATCATCATTTCAGCCGAAAGACGTCCACTGCTGGACATAGGCCTCCCCCAAACCTCGCCACAACGACCGCTCCTGTGCCTTCCGCATCCAGCGGATTCCCGCGACCTTCACCAGGTCGTCGGTCCACCTTGTGGGGGGCCTACCCACGCTGCGCCTTCCAGTACGCGGTCGCCACTCCAGAACTTTACTGCCCCATCGGCCATGCCAGATGGCATATTGAAGTAAAACTTCTTTACGCACGCTTGACTTGGGGAGTAAGGTCGTGAATGCGTGACGAAAAGTGAGGCGAACGGAGGGCGTGGTGCGGGACACGGGGAATGGGGCGTGCGCGACGGCCGGCCACGACACAGTGCCGGCAGATGTACGCTCGCCGCGCCGCCATTCCTTTGTTCTCATTGAAATAGTATTGAGGGAGATATAAATTAGTGGAGTTTTACTTCAGTCGTAAAAATAATAGTAATAGTCGTCGTTTGACTGCTGAGCGTGGGGCAGGACCCCACGCTCAGCCATCACGAAAAAAATATCTGTTGGTCCCCTACATTTGTGTTCACTTAAATCGATAAAATGTAGGGACCACCTGAATATTTTTTTTCGCGATTTCAGCGTTGGTCCCATAGTAAAAGTTGTTCATAATAATGAGTACAATGACCCCTTTTCGGGAAATAAGCGATTCAAATTTCAGCGTGTATAAGTAAGTTAAGTTTTACTTCAGTCGGGTACTGTAAAGCACACTCGTTTTTTTGTTATTTTATGATACTACGGCAAAAACTTACGACACACGAGATTTGATGCGTAATTGCGGTTGTTAGACTTACTAGGGGTGTGAATGTGTGCGTGCCAGCCCGTACTTTCAAGCAAGCCGACTTGCTATTGAGTGCTTCACGAGAATAACATAATAATGGTAAATATATGGGAATGACATATCTCATTCGTTGAGATATGTCATTACCATAGATTTTTATTGTTTTCTATTAGCGTTGACGATTGTAGATTGTCAACTTGGCTAGGGGGGCAGTAAGCTGAAGTGGCAGTGGGCTGGCCATGTCTGTCGAAGGACCGACGGCCGCTGGAGCAGACGAGTCCTTGATTGGAGAACTCGTGGAGTCCTCGGAATCTGGCAAATGCAGCGTAGAGCGCCCCCCCGCCTGGTGGACTGATGACCTGAAGACTGGGGGGTCTGGATCCGGAAAGCAGAGGACTGAGTGTTGTGACGCAACTTGGGAGAGGCCTATGTTCAGCAGTGGACTGCGATATGATGAGTTGAAGAATGATTCCCATAGTAAAAGTTGTGCAAACTGGACACATTAAAGTGGTTTTCGTATATTCATCATCATCATCATTGTAGCCGAGAAACGTCCACTGCTGGACATAGGCCTCCCCCAAGCATATGTTGGGGGGATATTCCATAATCGCCACGCTTGGAAGGCGGGTTAGCGATGACAATTGGTTGGTTAAATACACAGAGAATGCTGCTGCTCATCCTCTGGAAAATCCCTTAGTCGCCTTTTACGACACCCATGAGAAGATAATTATAGGGTGGTGTAATTCTTTACGTCCGGCACCACACGGAATAAAAACTCTCGTAAAACAATTCGTGTATTAAAAATAATAAATAGGTAGTCATATTTAAATAGTGTCGCAGTGTCTCAAGACGAAAGTCTTTGACCAGTGTGTGTTGCCAGTAATTACTTACGGTACTGAAACGTGGTCGCTCACAATGGGCCTGATAAGAAGGCTCAAAGTCACTCAAAGGGCAATGGAGAGGGCTATGCTCGGAGTGTCCCTGCGTGATCGAATCAGAAATGAGGAGATTCGCAGGAGAACGAAAGTAACCGACATAGCCCGAAGAATTGCCAAACTTAAGTGGCAGTGGGCGGGGCACATTGCTCGCAGAACGGATGGCCGATGGGGCAGTAAAGTTCTGGAGTGGCGACCGCGTACTGGAAGGCGCAGCGTGGGTAGGCCCCCCACAAGGTGGACCGACGACCTGGTGAAGGTCGCGGGAATCCGCTGGATGTGGAAGGCACAGGACCGGTCGTTGTGGCGATGTTTGGGGGAGGCCTATGTCCAGCAGTGGACGTCTTTCGGCTGAAATGATGATGATGATGATTTAAATAGTAAATTATTTCAAAGAATTTTGTGCTTTATTTCTACAAATTATTTCTAAAATAATAGGTAAATTAATAAGAACTGTGTGCATTAACGTGTCCGATTTAACTTAAAAACTCTCTTTGAAAGAAAAAGTCCACGTCACGAATAATATGTATCTACTTAACTTTATTTAAAAAAAAATATAAAAGGGTTACTTAGTTTTATTCTTTGTCACACAAAATCAACGATGTATGATAAAATCCGACTGTTAAAGAAACCTCGAAAAACATAATTTTTTTCAACGTTTTTGTCCTTGCCCTATATTCAAAACGGTAATAATAAAAATCGGGTAAACAGACATAATAATATGTGGTGGTACCTGCATAAGAAAGATGCATAAATTCACATTTCGCTCACGGTGCGTTGTTTGATGAACTCTCGTAAATTAAATCAGTTTCTATGGGGTATCAGGTCGATGGGTGGTTTGGAACCCTTACTCCGTGAGTCCGACTCGCACTTGGCCGGTTTTAAACCCAATTTATAAAATACTAGCGGCCCGTCCCGGCATCGCACGGGTGGACATGTTTTTTTAATTTTTTTACCTTTTAGTTATATTTTTATAAATATAGCCTGTTACTCAGGGTGAATGTAGCTCTCTACTGGTGATTTTTTTTTTAAATCAGCACAGTAGTTTTTGAGTTTATTCATTGCAAACATACACACAAAAATACAAATCTTTCCTCTTTATAATATTAGTATATATATCAGTTGAAGTGATTTTAATAAAATATCACACGTGCCAATTATTGACAGATTTTAATACAATATCACATGTGCCAATTATTGACATTTCATATTAATGATGGCATTGACATCACCTTTAAGGCCCAAAAGGCCCAAAACAATGTGTTAAAATGCCTTAAGTAACTTCACATCAGATAATTGAATAGATCAATATTTGAGTGAGTACTTAACGTAAGTACCTTAATGGTGGTTATTTGTACTCACTTTAAGATAAAAGGGATATACTTATTTGAGTGCTCATTTAAATAGCCATCATCATTATTTTCATAGAAATAGGAGAATAGTATTATTTTAGTCAGTCAGATGCTTCTGCGCAAAAAATAGGTCTCAGAATTTTCCTAAAATAGTCATGAGGAAAAACTAACATGTCACCATGCTTTGATTATGTACTTGTCTAGATGGACAAACGCGGGCGAAAACACGTAGAAAAAATTAGCAGCTAACAATTAGCGGCAATGATCCATGCACATTGCGACTATAAATTAATATTCTATGCTGTGACCGTGCTTTGTGTGTAGTGTACATGTTCACGGATACACACTACAGCCCTTCAAATCTGGTTACCGGGTCTTCTGTACACTTTTTATGCATTCTTAATCTGATTGACTTCAAACAACATTTGTATTCATTTTCCAAGTCTGAATTTACGGAACTTTACCTAAAATTGTATACCAAATAAGTAATGGAAATAAATTAGTCCTTTGATTAACTTTCGATTCCATGGCTAGGGCTGTCTAAAGAGATTTGGTACCCACCCACATAAAGTGAAGACCATAGTGGAGATTAATATTAATATAACATAACATCACGCCTGTATTTCCCCGAAGGGGTAGGCAGAGGTGTATAGAACACCCACATTTCGCCAGTTATGTTATAAGTCCCATGTAATAGGGGGCGAGCCTATTGCCACTAACCGGGCACAAATCCAGACTCCGGGCTGCTACTGAGAATTTTCTAATGAAAAAACCCAATAACACTTTGCCCGACCCAGAAATCGAACCCAGGACCCCACGCTCAGCAGTAGGGGGCGAGCCTATTGCCACTAACCGGGGACGAATCCAGACTCCGGGCTGCTACTGAAAATGTTCTAATGAAAAAACCCAATAACTCTGCCCGACCCAGATATCGAACCCAGGACCCCACGCTCGGCAGTCGCGCTTGCGACCACTAGACCAACGAGGCAGACATTAGACATTAGATTGACATTATAATAACTTAAAACTAGTCTTTTCTTGCGGCTTCACACGCACCTATTTTGATTTATCACAAAAAGACGTTATCGCGGATTCCTTGAGAACTGTGTATATTCCCGAGATAAAAAGTAGTCTATGTGTTAATCTAGGAAATGTCTGTCTGTGGGCCAAATTTAACAAAAAAATATTCATAAATTAGTTGAATAGTAATGATGTTCAGCATATTCTGATGGAATGTGGTCGGAATTCGGATGTAAGAATGTCTCTTTTTGGCTAAGATAAATGTTTTGATGTTGGATTTTGTAACTCTGTTTTAGCTTGTCCGACTTCTGATGAAGTAAGCATTTGTATAAATTAGTTAATTCGTTGGTTTAAACTTTAAATTATTAATAATTATTTTGTATGTGATCTTATCTGATAAGGCAGTGTGGTCGCTAAGCGACAAAGCCTTTTAAATAAATTAAAAAAGAAAAAATAGATTATGGTAGAGCTTCTTTGAATACGAAATGCCATAGGGTTCGTAGGGTTTCGTAAAGTAATGCCTATTGAGAAACACCACACATGATTATCATCATCAGTCTATCGCAGTCCACCACTAGACAGGTTTCTTCAATAGCACGCCACTGACATCGATCCTCGCCCACTCTAATCCAGCTACTACCAGCCACCGTGCGTAGACAGTTATTTATTTTTTCCGTGTGGAATTTCCTCATGGACGCACTCCGCCCGGGGAAGGCGGAGCCAGTGTCGGCCTCCTACCGATTAAAAACCATGACGGTGTTCCTCTACCGACCCTTGGCCGGGGGCGTGAGAAATACTCCTGTATTCGCCCAACCATCCCCGGCAGGTCCCGGCTCGCCACTAGCTGGTGAGCCCCTTAACCCCATGCGGCAACCACAACGGCCGCACCCTCCTCTTGACTGGACTCCTCTTGGCGCGCGCGGATCATGACGCGCCACCGTCACGTGCCTTGACTGGTCGGGCGGCGGGCCAACCCGAGTCCGTAGCCCGCAGGCCCACACCTAGGGTGGCTGGAGGTCGGCATACGCCCTCCTACGACGCCCAGGTCGTCTCCTGCGGATGGGTAGAGAGGTCATCGCCTCTCGAACCCTCTCCGCCGCCTCCTTAGCGAGCATTACATCCTCGCAGAAGGAGACGACGCCTTCCTAAGCGCTCTCGCTCCCGACCATAGACAGAACCACGGCCGGAAGCGAGTCTGAGGGCGAATTATATCACTCGTCTATTCCTATTTCTGGTTTCTGAACCCACAGTAGCAGAGTAGAGAAGTTTGTCAGTAGTAGAGCTCCTTGTGAAGGAGCTCGTCCGGGAAAGTACTACCACCGTACCTACTTCTGCCGCCAAACAGTGATGCTTGCATTGCTGTGTTTCGGTGTGAAGGGTATTTGTGCCGGTGAAATTACAAACACATGAGACTTTTCATCTTCATGTCTCAGTTTGGCGATCCGACTTGCGGTACCATTTAGGCAACAACTTAGGGGGTATTGCGGTTGTTATGGGCAAAGGTAGCCGCTTAACATCAGGTGGGTATTTAGCTTGTTTCACCATTTTATATATAAATAAAACCGGCCAAGTGCGAGTTAGACTCGCGCAGTAAGGGTTCCGTACCTCTCAACGACCTGATACCCCATAAAAACTGATTTAATTTACGAGAGTTTATCAAAAGACACCAACGCACAGTGCGCGAAATATGAATTTTTGCATGTCTTTCTTACGCAGTTACCACCACATATGTCTATTTTTGTCTTATTTTTAGTATTTGTTACTAAACTACATAATATGCACTATAATTTGCCCAAGTTTGACGCTGGTATACATATATTACCGTTTTGAAGATACAGCAGGAACAAAAACGTTGTAAAAAATGCATGTTTTTTGTGGTTTCTTGTATGGGGTCCCCCTTTGGTTTTAGATTTTTTTTGTGTTTCGTATTTGTCGTGATACGCCTCATAGCAACACATATTCTGAGAAAATATCAACCGGTTACCTATTACCGTTCAAAAGATACAGCCCTGTGACAGACAGACGGACGGACGGACGGACGGGCGGACGGACGGACAGCGTAGTGAGAGTAATAGTGTCCCGTTGGGAACCCTTCGGGTACGGAACCCTAATAGGGTCCCGTTTGGAACCCTTCGGGTACGGAACCCTAAAAAACCAGGATTCGAATACTGCTTCTGAGCGAATGTTTCTTTCTAACTTTCCTTTTAAAAAAGCTGTTTGTATTCAAAAAGATACAAGGTGAGAAAAGTAGGCACTGAGGCTTTTATAGGTGTTAAGTTTCGAATACGCCTAATTATAAATGTCGTCAAAGTGCTGATAATTGTTGAAGTGAGTTTTTATATTATGTAGTCAAAGTGCTAGAAATAAATTAAATTTCTTTTCTTTTCTGTTCTTTTTAGTTTATTAAAAAGTAATAAAACTGGCAACCTTAATAGTTTCGTCACATCCGCCCGTATTTTGCAGAAATAATTAAAGAGATAAAATGAAAAAGGATTTTAAAAACGTCTATTTAAATTGCTTCAGCAAGTTTTAATAAATAGTTTCTAGAGATAAAACATAATGTACCAAGTTATTAAGCAGAATTTAATACTTACTTACTTACTCCTCTGGCTCAGCGACCCGATGTGAGTCATGGCCTCCGAAACGAGAACTCTCCACTTTCCTCGATCTTGCGCGATATCTCGCCAGTTGGTAGCTTGACGCTCACGTAGATCAGTCTCCACAGCATCTCCCCAGCGATATCTGGGGCGACCTACTGGTCTACGTCCGGTTGGTTGGCCCAGATACGCTTTCTTGGCTCCTCGATCTACCCCCATGCGTTCCACGTGGCCGAGCCATCGCAAACGTTGTGCCTTGATTACGCCAATGAATTAAATGAATTAAATGATCATAACAATTTATTCCTTTGTTACCCGTTTTACTACCAATTCTACTACCAGTAGTAATACAGGTAATTTAATTGTTTTTGTTACTACTGTAGTAGTATGTTGTAAGAAGGCAAATAAAAGGAAATTTCCCGTGTTACTACCAATTTTTTATCACATTTTTCTATTTTATTATGTAGGCATTTAAACGGCCATCATAACCATAGAGAACACAGATTGATCCGTAGAGTAATAAAAATTTACATGTAAAAATATTTTGCAAATAAATAAATCTTTTGACACATTTTTAAGAGAAGAATTAAGGAACATTTCCTCTCTAAATAGCTAATGATAATGATGTATATTTATATAGTAATTGTGTAGATATATTAAATAAAATATGTATGTAGGTATATTAAGCTATTTATATATGTAATGGTAGAAAACTCATTTTTGAGTTAAGCTCGCCTTTGTACATGTAATTTCTATTTGTAAGTTAATACTGTATTTTTCTGGTGTACAATAAAGAATAAGAATCTTTTTCCTAATTGATTAATCCTTGAAATAGTACCTGAGAAGGGACAACAAACTATCCTTGACAACCCTTACATTTTTACTGGTCTCGACGCAAAATAGAATGAGACCCACTAAGGCATACTTGTCACTGTAGCGTAGGCTCTTTACTTCAAAGCCTATCTTGGACCCCTCTTACAAACAAATTGGACAAAGAAACCATTAACTTTGGTACAGTTATAATCCCAAATTAACGGGTCACTTGGGAGAGAAAGTACCTATTTTCAATAAAGAAAATGGTAAATTTTGCTTAAAAGGGACTTCGTTTTAAATTTAAAATACTGAATTACAGGTAAGAGGTTTTTAAAAAACTAAAACGCAAACCCACAGAAGCGAATTTCCTCAAGCTTTAAAGAATACAGGTGTGATAAAATACCTGCATAGTTTTTTTAACTAAGCTACACCTCACATTACCAAGACATAATCACATTAACATTCATAAGTGCGCGTAAATGTTACATTACAAACAGGGTGCTCAATCTTAGAACAAATAATCGGGTACAACAGCTTTTACAACGCTGCAAAAAAACGTAGTACTTCGAATGCTTGTAGATAACAGGTAAGATGGTGGTTTTTAATTTAGTAGCATTATATTTGTTACTGTTACAGACTAAAAGTAATAGATGGCAGGTTTTACAAATTTAAGAAACGAGATATTGTAATAGTTTATTCAATATTCGATAGATGTCGCTACATGACCCCATATTGGATAATTGCTCTAAAGAGATTAAGATTTAATTTTACGAGATAATTGTACTGATTTTTCTCCAAATATTACATTATTAAATAAGTATCTATTTCAGAGCCATTTTTGTTGTTTTTTGAATAATAAAGTATTATACTTTTATTGATTTTGACTGGTTGATTATAATGCTAAAATTCGCAGATAGGTAATTAGTGTTCGTAGCAGTACGATCCTGTGGTCTGATTTATAAAAGCAGGACGTGCGTTCGATCCTCACAAAGCGTTTCTCTTTTTGCATTCTTTATTTTTAGATTAGGTGATAGTTTCACACTGAAAGTATCAGATGGCGCTAGTAAGCGGTTACCTGTTTTGTGGTTGAAGATTGGTCTCTATTTCAGTATATTACAATGTACTCTGTGATTACAAACATGTTACGAGTACACACGGCTACACATCAAGCTGTACATTTCCAGTATAAGCTGATCTCGCATTGTATAGGTTTTCCTTACAACGCGAGGTCAGCCTTTACTGGTTTTTTACAGCTTGATATGTAGCCGTGTGTCGTGTAACGCGCAACGTTACCGCAGTGTTAATTCAACTTACAGTATATGCGCCGCAAACTACCTAGTTATTTATTGTAAACATGGGGTTCTTTAATAAGATTTATTTCTGTTAACCTAAATTACCAATGACCACGACACAATGACTTTTTTTTAAAGAAAGCGCTGTGTATCAGATTTTTGAAAACCTTTTAATGCAGTATTTTTTTTATAAAATCGTCGAGACTCCTTAGAATAAACATCGTTGTTGCCACTGTAATTAATTACATTGTACATTCCTAGTGCATAGTGCCTACACATTGCGGCGCCTGGTTTACTCTTGACAATCGCTCGTATGATGTCACCCTAATGGTGTAACATGACTGTGCAGGCTGTTTGATCTCAAAACGGCTATTTCAAAAGCAACACCGCCACAAAAATTATGGCCGGAATTCTATAATGATGCTCAAGCGTGAATCTAGATTCAAGAACCGACGTCAACTTTGACGTCGATGAATGAAATGACAGCTCTTGAATGAGATTATTACTGTCAGAATCTACGAATAAAGAAGACTTCTTAAATCGTTGGTCAGAATAATGCTTGAGCATCATTCTAGAATTCAGGCCTATGCCTAAATACACAGAATTTAAAAAAATAACAGAATCTGCGTCCAGCTGTAATTGCAAGCCTCGTGCTGCGTCCAAAAATGAAACATGCGTCTCGCGCCCGTCTAACTTACCACCCGCGTCATGATGCTAGCTCAGACATTATTAATCTGTTTTTGGGGTAAACATTCAGAAAGTTGAAAATAAGATGATAATAACATCAAAATTGACCAATCCTTATCAGGTAATCTGTTTAAGAGTATTGAACTATGTTTACGGGACTTGTCGCGCACAATTAAATCAAAATATAACAAACATTTCGACTAACCTCGACGTTCTGTTGTTTTTGACACTTCAGTATTAGGCGCGTTCAGGGCTTCTGGTATCGCACTTGGTAACGTGTCCCTTGTGCCCGAACACCTGCACAAGAGATGACCTATTCGCCGCCACTGAAAATGCCATTGAAGTGGCCACGTTCTATTCAAAAAACCGGCCAAGTGCGAGTCGGACTCGCGCAGTAAGGGTTCTGTACCTCTCAATGACCTGATACCCCATAAAAACTGATTTAATTTACGAGAGTTTATCAAAAGACATCAAAGCACAGTGCGCGAAATATGAATTTTTGCATGTCTTTCTTACGCAGGTACCACCACATATGTCTATGTTTATCTTATTTTTAGTATTTGTTATTAAACTACATAATATGCACTATAATCTGCCCAAGTTTGACGCTGGTATACATATATTACCGTTTTGAAGATACAGCAGGAACAAAAACGTTGTAAAAAATGCATGTTTTTTGTGGTTTCTTGTATGGGGTCCCCCTTTGGTTTTAGACATTTTTTTGTTTTTAGTGTTTTTCGTGATACACCTCATAGCAACACATATTCTAAATTTCCACCGGGTACCTATTACCGTTCAAAAGATACAGCCCTGTGACAGACAGACGGACGGACGGACGGACGGACGCCAGCCTAGCGAGAGTAATAGGGTCCCGTTTGGCACCCTTTTGGTACGGAACCCTAAAAACATCTAAACGTAACTGTTACCTATACCTATTTGAAGCATTGACACGATAAGAAGAAGAAGGGCTTCTGGTTGTTTCTGTATTCTGTGACTAGATTGATATTTAATTCGCAGATTATTAAGCCTTCAATCTCCTATAACTATAACTTTAATAAGTTACGCTTCATTCCACTCCGAGTTTCACAATGATCTAAGACTTGAAAGATCTAAAAATAGCAGATCTAATCGCTCTTGCAAGATGAAAATAGAAAAGATTATACCCACCTATAAAAGTATTAGTAATTTAGTGAAAAGCGTCCATAAGACAGCAATATTGATCTAAGTTTAGCAGAAGTAAAGCTCCTTCTGACAGTGCTCATCCGAAGAAGTATACTACCAACATATACCTATTTCTGCCGCCAGACTGTAACCACAGAATATCTAAAAGTACTAACGTACAGAACGGCCAATCACCGCCCCCTGCCAATTTAAGATTCCTCGCCCGCACCCCGCATGCGCCTGCAGTTTGACGGCAATTGGACAAATCGGCAATTGCAAGATAGCAATGGATGTCAATCACCAATCGCTTTACAAGCACGCCATCTCTGAGAACTACTGAGAAGCGCTTAGATTCCAGTCGACATTACGAGCGGCGAGCATCTCTGACCTACACGTGTGTGTGCTTTCGTATACAGACGTAATCTTGTGTATGTAGGTGGTGCTAGCATTTATATTGTATTGAGTGTCCAATGTGTGCTGTAACATAACATAACATCACGCCTGTATTTCCCCGAAGGGGTAGGCAGAGGTGTAATAGTACACCCACATTTCACCAGTTATGTTATAGTCCCATATGAGCCTATTGCCATTGACAGGGCACAAATCCAAACTCCGGGTTGCTACTGAGAATTTCTTAATGAAAAAAACCCAATAACACTTCCCGCCCGACCCGGGAATCGAACCCAGGACCCCATGTTCAGCAGTCGCGCTTGCAACCACTAGACCAACGAGGCAGTCAGCAATACTTGCATCGTTGTATTACGGTATGAATGGAACGCATTTCCGTAAAGTTACAAACACGAGACATGTTGTTTTAACACATATCTCAGTTTGGCGAACGTAGCTTGCAATACCGTTTAGGTAACAGCTTAAGTGGTATTGCAGTTGTTATGGACAATGATAACCACTGAACTTCAAGTGGGCTTTAAGCTCATTTCACCATCTTGAGAATTTACTATGATCGCCTTTTTAGCTAGACGTGTATAGTTGCCGGCACGAGTCGTGAGCACAGATTCCACTGCGTAGGTGGTCGAATCTCTGTTCACAGTACAACAGACCAGAGACGGGCACTTGCATTGGCTTAATTATATGATAATGCATAATTGAGTATACGTAGAAAACGGAATACTAGAATACTGTGACGACAGAGACTACCACGCAGGTACAATTTGTGCTCACGTCTCGTGCCGGGAGCTATACGTGCGGGTCGTGTATATGGTATGGCAATCTCACTTAGGACCCTTCCAACTTTAGGAGACTCATGTTCAACAGTAGGGGGGCGTCCATATATTACGTGAGGTGTTTTTTTTAATTTTCTGTCCCTCCCTCCCCCCCTGGTGAGATGTCGTGAGATTTTATTCAACCCCCTCCCCCATCCCCCAATCTCACGTGAGATATTTCAAAATGTGGGTTTCTTACGTAAACGCGTTGGATCGTAATTGTAAAAAGAAAAAAAAATTTCTTCGTGCTTTTATTTACTACTAGTTAATAAGACTAGTAATCAATATTGCTGAGAGTTTAATTATAAGTGTAATAATTTTTTTTACAATAGAATACTTAAATCGTAATTACCGTGATTAAAAAAAGAATATCTACTCTAATTCAGTCCATGGAGAATCATGCGCGGTTTAAATTGAGCTATTTGGTATAAAACAAATATGGTGGTTTGACAGTCAGTAAATGTATAACGTCGAAGTATGAATGAAATTATTTTCTTTCGAACGAATTAGTGAATGATCTTAATCGTATTATGATTACGCTTAAGATTAAATCTTATTAAGCATGTACAATCTGGATTAAATGGACCAAAATAGTTTTTTTTTTTGTTTCAATCAGAAAAAAAATTGCGTGATATTTGCCGAGACCCCCCCTCTCTCCAACGTAAGATTAGATGAGATTTGACTCGACCCCCTCCCCCCCTTAAACATCTCACGTATTTTATAAACGCCCCCTAGGCAATGAATATTTGAGGGCTAGTAATGACGATAACAGGTGTTAATACTGTACACACACTAGCACTGCATTATGTATCCATTCCATCATAATATTTTTTTACCGATTAAACCCACTCCACTTTTTTCGTTGAGGTATCAGTATAAAAAACAAACCAGCTAAATTTCAGTAGGTATACCTTTTTGGACGAAGGTTGCGGTAGGTGTGATTCAGGAGAAAATGTAGCGTCACATCACGCTAAGATTTGCGTTATACCCATAGAATATACGGACATTGAATTGTCAGCTGACCTCGTTTTTAAGCGCCATCTGGTGGGTAACGTCAATGTTACAGCTAACTATTAAATAAAGCATACAAAAATACATATTTACTGTAGATCGAAACATGGCCCTGCGGTATCTCTGTCCGACGCATGATGTTTCCTGCCATCTTTGCTTGTATTATAGTTGCGAAATTTAGAATTATAATGACCCTGTCAAAAATATGAATTTTAAGGATAATTTTGTTCCTGATTCCTGACCGCACACGTTTTTGACGTGGGAAAATCCTCATGGATACCCTCCGCCCGGCAAAGGCCTAAAACCTGCATTCCAATAGGGCTACTACCAAATTAAGAAAAACGAAGGTATTGTAGGTACATAATTATCAGAAGTGATCTCACACACGAGTAATTAGGACGAGTACCTACATACATTGCGCATTACATATTAACTAAATACTCTCTCTCTAATCAAACGATCTATGTATCTCTATTTTCGGATAGTAACCACTTGCCCTAATCGAAATGTGAACTCGCCTTTACCTACACGTTATTAGAGGTAGCGTTTAGAAAAATACAGTATTAACTTACAAATAGAAATTATATGTACAAAGGCGATGAGTTAACTTTTCGTTACTTTATTGGTAGTACCCAAACGTGTTTTGTCTCAAAGTGGCCTTGGTATTATTAGTACCCAAGCGAAGTGAATGTGGAGTAACTCATGAATATGCCTTATATTTTTCTAACAAAGAGTTATTTCTTTATGGCAATATTACGATCTAGTTCCTAATGAATAATCCAACATTTTAAGGTACGGCAATACTACAACCATAGAGGAAATGATTCAAGTATTCCGTGACTACAACCATTCACTTAAAGATTAAATATGAATATTTTTTATTTGGGCTGTTGTATCTACGTCTCGACTTGGCGACAAAGAATTTACCTCATTCTCGTATTTTTTGGATACAATGTGATTTTATTGTATGTCTACATAAAGAATAATCACACCATGCATTTTAAACCATAAAACATTTAGGTTGACAATTCACTTTATTGTTAAAATTATTTTCATAAATAAGACAAAAAATGGTCAAAGTTTATGTTTACAACCGATTATTTAAGTGAAGAGATCGTAAATTACAAAAAAACTTTCAAGGGTTCAGATGGCCTATTTATAAGCATTATAAAAAACTTCAATTGTAAGCAAACTACATAGAACGAAAGTCATAAATAACGTTTTTTGTAACATGAGCGGGCTGCGCGTTTTTACTCGGCTGATAACGTAATGTCGTGGTCACTCAACGGTTGAAAGACAGATGCGCCCGGTCACTCCAGCGGTTAACTAATGTCAATAATAGTTTAGAATTCGACTAAAGCATGAGGAATGTTCGTTGAAGGACCGATGGCCGCTGGAGTAGACGAGTCCTTGAGTGGAGAACCGTGAAACGGCAAACGCAGCGTAGGGCGCCCCCTGCTAGGTGGACCGACGACCTGAAGAACGTGGCTGGGGGGGACTGGTTGCGGAAGGCAGAGGACCGAGTGTTGTGGCGCAACTTGGGAGAGGCCTTTGTCCAGCAGTGGACTGCGATAAGCTGAGTTGATGAGGAACCTTAGAAATCTGAATAATAAGGTAATAGAAGCGGTAAGGGCGCGTCAACCTGTTGCCGCGTGCAGGTGTCTTGTAGGACACCGGTGCGCAAACTGTTTGCTTGATCATCAGTGCTGTTTTGGACGCGGAGTCACTAAAATTGTATTTTGCAGCATAACTAACAGCGGTTTTTACAAGCTTTTTATTAACTTGCAATGTATGTATGTATGTAATTTGTTAAGGTGGAATCTTGCAACTCAATTTTGAAGCAGATATCTTCAAACGATTGAGCTGAAATTTTGTACACACGTTTAGTTTGGATGACAATACATGGTTAGCTGTGTCACGTCATTCTAAATTCAACATGGCGGAACACCCAAGATGGCGGACTAGTTATTTTTAATGCACTCCTACAATATGGGTATCAAATGAAAGGGCTTGCTGAGAGTAACTTGAAAAATAAAGTGACGTCACTCTAAATCCAATATGGCGGACTAAGTTTTTTATGGTTTCCTACAATATGTGTACCAAATGAAAGAACTTGCTGACAAAACGAATGCGAGTTAAAAAACCTGTCCAGCAATAACTAAAAAGTAAAAAATATATTAAAAGTAAAAAACTTTTTTTTAAAACAAGCTTTTATATAAATGCGCTAAAATAAATAAAATAAACTTTCCCTTTAAAACTTTTACCATCAACTTAAAATATCAGCTGGCGCTAAGGTGAACGACATCCGCTCGCATACGCAGTCCGTGTCGTAGCGAGCACCTACGCTCAGCTATCAATCAGATCAAGTTATTCAATTTACTTGTTTATCTACACAGGCAATTCTCGCGACAAGCTTTTATATCATATAAATTGTGTAATGACGTTAGAAGTTGATAGTAAAAGTTTTAAAGGGAAAGTTTATTTTATTCATTCTAGCGCATTTAAATAAAAGCTTGTTTTAAAAAAAGTGTTTTTTACTTTTAATTTATTTAGGCTTAATTTATTTTGCATTGGATGTTAGAAACATGGTGGGCATAATTGCGAATTTATACATTGGTAGCGGCAAACCGGCGTCACGCGTTCCGGTATTAAAAGACAACAGATAACATTTCTATTACCTTATTATATAGATATCTATGTGAGGAACTAAGGGCGTGCGGTATTTCATATAACTCATTACCTGATATATGTTAGAATGTAAACTTCGAAGATACTTTTGGCACACTGTTTGGCCCAATCTGCTATGCTACATTTGTGTTCGTTCACTGAAGTCGAAAAAAAATTAAGAATCAGCTGTTTTTTTTTCGTGTTTTCAGTGTTGGTCCCATAGTAAAAGTTGTTCATACCAATGAGTACAATGACCCTATAAGAGGTTTTCAATTATTTCAATAACACGTTGTATATACTGGGTGTCAGGGAAACGCTCCCGAAACTGTAAGGCTATTATTATACTACCTAAACACAATCGAATACCAATAACCATTAGCCTTATACTCGTACGTACATATACGGTATAGCGTACAAAACTCGGGATCAATGCCGCGCGTACCTAATCTACCTACGCTCGCTACAACACGGACTGCATATGTGAGCGGATGTCGTTCACCTTAGCGCCAGCTGATATTTTATTTGGATTACATTGCGAACTTGTTGTTTGTAAATAAATGGGGTTTTTTCGCAAATCAGTTTTATTTAACTGCCCAAAGCATGTATGAAAACAGCAAAAAAATATATGAAAAAATCTAAAAACAGAATCGCATTTTTTTATGGTTTCGTATCAGTAATCACCAGCACTGTCATCACCTATCTTCGTTTTGAGAAGCGTTTCCCTGACACCCAGTATATGTAGTTTTCTTCGTTGTGGGATACCGATTTAATTTCTTTGTTTATAGTCATAAAAAATCCCGTGAATTAATTATTCCTTCTCTTTTTCCAGATTTTGACGTAGTCTGCAGTCGGTTGAGTAAGTAACATACCATACGTATAATAATTTTTGTATACATGACATAAATGAGATCGCTTCACAAATCTGGGAAAACGAAGTTATACAAATACTTGAACTGCCTAAAACTTCGTAACAGTTTCAGCTAAAATTAGCCCATGATCTAGATGAATACATCAACGTTGCGAGCAACTTTGAGCAAGACCCTGACCTGACTTGTGAACAGATATGCAAAACTGGAACTGAAGCTATACACATGCATAGCACACACAACATTAACATGCTATGCTATTAACATGTCTCTTGCGGTTGTAGACTTTCAATGAGCTTATTTTACCGCTTCGGAAAAAGTTAAAACAGGAATTACGCCAGTTCACAATTATTTTATTTTTGTTTAGAGTAAATTTGTCCTAGCTTTATAGGTTTATTTTACTAAGTAACCTACCAGTATCTACCGATAAAGCCCTGATTTACACAAACGCTTTTTCAACGTTTTTTATGTGCATCAAACGGAGAACAAAAAATAATGGGAAATTAAATTTATTGTAATGTGTCCTGAGATATTTTTTTAAACTTTCTCCTTATCTACATAATCTACAGAGAAATGTGATGTCGAAAAAAATTATATTGCGAATATGGTTGTCCTCCTCGTGGAATCCGGTAATCAAGTCGCGGTACTAAGTGTTCGCGTCGTGGTTTGTCTGCCGAAACTGCCAGCGTTGTGTGTCGTGATTCAGCATATCGTGTTACGGAAACGACATCTGGCAACCCTGGAGACACCGTGTGTGACTCAGTGCAATTCAGTGCCTTGAGCTGAACGAATCAGCATCGCACTGAACCAAGGACGGTTGGCGCATGACTGTCAGTGACTTTTTCCTCGCTTTGTTACTTCTTCACTATATCTATTTCTTGTTCATGTATACCTATCCTTTCTTTTGTGTGTGTCTCAGTTGTGTCAAATAAATGTTTTTCTTTCTTCTTTCTTTCTAAAATCGTACAGACGCGTATCGCTCTGACTTGCGTCTTCGTTGGTGAACCGCCTTAGCTAGATTTCAAACACATATCGCCACCCGTTATGCAAATTCCTGTATTGATATTTATTGGAATACTGCGAGCTTTGATTCATTTGAATAGACATGATTTCCACATTGATCTGAAAGGGGAAATTTCCATTCCTTTACCGAGCGAAGACGCCACAAGAAACTGAATCAGTGCATGTACATTACAACTAAGGCGGTTCTGCCAATGTGACGCACGTAGGAGCGACTCGCCACTATGCAGGGTTAGTCCCGACTCGTCACGATCCCAATTCGTCACCAGATTTTTTCTCCATACCGCGCGTCTATGTACGAATCATCTCGGTGATGATTCTTAGAAAAAGTCGAAATTATTTCTTACCAACTATTTACGCTTTCATCATCATCATCCTCAATTCAGCCGAAAGACGTCCACTGCTAAACAAAGGCCTCCCCCCAAGCACCGCCACAACGACCGGTCCTGCGCTTTCCACATCCAGCGGATTCACCAGGTCGTCCGTCCACCTTCTGGGGGGGGGCCTACCCACGCTGCGCCTTCCAGTACGCGGTCTCCACTCCATAACTTTACTGCCCCATCGGCAATCCGTTCTGCGAGAAATGTGCCACATGGGTGTGTGTACATTGCTCGTAGTATAATTACTTCATTGGAAATAATAAATTAGGTAAGTTTTTTTCCTTTTATTAATGTAAAATAATAAAATCAATACTAAAATATTGAGGTATTCCATCTCAATAAAACTTTTTAACAAAAAATTGAACCGACGAAAACAGAAACTGAAAAGCGAAAAATAACTAATTATGAGTCGGCGCCAAACGAACTTTTAACAAGCAAAGTGCGTGTAAGTTGCAAGTGGCCGAGCGGAGAACGCATTTTTGGAAAGTTATTGTTTATCGTTGAAAATTACACGTTGTATTTGATGTGACGTTGTTTTTATTATTTATTTAATGTAATTTAATGATCTTCGTTGATTGGTTGTTTGGCGCCGACTCATAATTAGTTATTTTTCGCTTTTCAGTTTCTGTTTTCGTCGGTTCAATTTTTTGTTAAAAAGTTTTATTTTTCATTTTTTTTGTGGTTAAAATCTAACTCCAGGTCTCCATTATGTCGTAGTGTCTAGAACTATATTTATGTGTGTCAAGTTTCAACAGAATCGGTTAACAGGTAAGAATTCAGTGGGTGAACAAACACTCATCCCCTGTTTTACTACCCTTAGGGGTGGATTTTGATTTTGAAATTTAAATGGGACTAACCTCTGTAAAAAGTTATGCGTGGTCATACATAAAAAAAAAAAAAAAAAAAAAATATATATATATATATATATATATATATATATACGCGTCGAATTGAGAACCTCCTCCTTTTTTTCGTCGGTTAAAAATTTATGCAAAAATTTTACCTATCTATTTATTTTCAAAAATAGAGCCTTCGAATACCTAATGCCCTTAAATAATTTAGATGGTGATTAAAAAGACTTTTGTCATAGGTATATAACCTATGTATGATATACAATAAAATTATGTACGCCTACATGAAGATATTTTTGAATGTATTTATTTTTCTGAAATTATTACGAAAAGAAGAGAGCTTTCTTTGAAGTTCTTTGTACAGACACAAAAATAAAATTACTTTCAGTACTAAAACAAAACAGAGCCTAACTTAATTAATTAACCCAAAAAAAATAACATGTCTTTCTCACTGTTTGTTTAATATGTCTATGAATATTCAAGTTCTTTCATTAATGCAATTTTATTATTAATGAAAAGTCAGAAATGAGAGCTCTATTTCATAAACAATGTTGATTGTATCACATTAATCAATTATCACGAACGTCAGATGGAATGAGACCAATGAAAATTGGAATTCTCCGAAAGATCCAATCTTTGGATCAACTCTTGTTAATTTAAATCAAACAGTATCTTGCTTTTTAAATAATTTTATTGAAATTGGAAATATTGCCAGAATAAGAGAAGTGTTAATTTATTTATAATGCTATTTGAACAATAATAATAATAATCGTAAAATGTCAAAGTTAATGTCAATGTAATGTCATAAGAAGATTGTATTGTAAATGTTTACATCTAATTACATAAAAGGGTAAGTTCATTTACAGCCTGTAAAGTTTCCACAAACTAGTACAACATAGTGAACATAGTGAACTGTGAAGGTGAAATCTTGGGCTAAGCAGTCGTTAGTTATAAATTGTGGAAAGAAAAATTCGCTCACGGCCAAAATCGAACGAATCCTGCTCGTGAGCGAATTATTCTTTCGACAATTTACCTATGTTATCTTTATGGAACCGTGCAACTCGATTCATAATTAACGTTTTGAAAGTGCATGTAAATGCTTATTCGAAATAAAAAAAATTGACTTTGACTTTTTGACTTTGGCTTTTTGACTTTGACTTTTTGACTTTGACTTTTATACTTCGCTCCGCATGCGTTAATGCGTTAAAACAATAAAATAATGTAGTTAGACTAAGTATTTAGTGGATTACCTGTTTCAATTTTTTTTTAATTATATGTATTTTACACTGTTTAAAAGGCTGTTTATTGACGTTAAAAATAACCAAAATTAATATTCTGTGACACTCCGTGACATTTACCCGCCCGCAATATCGTCCTACACAAATTAAATTAAAAACAATCTCACACGCACACATTTTAATAATCCCTGAATTCGGCCAGCGTGGCTATTCTGTAAGAACTCACCATCGAGCTCAGTTATGTATCTCAAGTGAAAAGTAGTAAAAAGTAAAAACAATTCGTTAGCTATAGCTACGTTACGTTAAAAAACAAAGTCGGTTAAGGCACATCGTCTGTTTCTTAAGATAAGATGTATCCTATACTAAGAAAGAGTCGGTGTTCCTTAACCGACTTTGTTTCTTAATAAGATGCAGCTGATGTCACCCAAAGACGGATTTAAAAGTCGCATGCGTTAATGGGTTAAAATAATAAATGATCGAAATTAGAGACTACGGATTCAAAAGTGAGCTCGGCAGTGAGTGCTTACAGAATAGCCACGCAGCTCTTTGTGAATGAAATCCAATAACCGTCCAATCATTCAGGCTTCATTCGTCAAGGAATGCTAGTCCAAATATTTCTTTATTCACACTTCTTTAGTATTCATGAATTAAAAGCCAAGGCTGTAGAAAATGAATAAATAATGATGCTCAGCTAGTGGATTCTAATTGGAAAGATTCCACAAAGCCTATTCTTCTTCTTCTATCGTGTCGACATGAGCTACATAATGATAATAGCTCATGCCATGGGAAAAAGATTAGCCAGTCAGCAGGTTGGTAGCAGGACTGACTGCCCAGGGTGCGCCAGACGATCAATTAAATATCGTCACTCGTGGAGGCTCTTTTAATTAGCATTGCAAGCTAGCGCATATGTAAGAGGCTTAAGTGTTGACATTAAGGTGGTTTAATTTTTTTCAATGATAGTGAAAGAAAAAGTATAAAATTAGAACGAAAAGGTTTGCGTTAATTGCGGACTTTTTAGGGTTCCGTATTTGAGTATAATATGTTTTCTAGAAAATTGTTTACCTAACTTTCTCAGACTTACTTAATTGTTTATGTAAGATCAAAACCAGTGACCTTATTTATAAAAAAAACTTAACTTATAATACATAAGAAACACTCAGACCAACAAAAACACTTATGTTCATCACACAAATATTTGTGTCCTTTGGTAATCGAACCCACGACCTCGTGTTCAGCAGTCCGACCCTCGAACCACTAGACCACAGACGTCGTCAAACTTACGTTCAACACATAAATATTTGTGTCCTGTGAGAACCTAAAATAAATAAGATACCTGACACTTCTGTGTGCCAATCTAAGTGCAATTTCTGTGCCAAAAGGTACACTTAAGCATAGAACACTTAATAATACTACGTAATTTAAGGCAAGCTGCACACTCGTAGGACTCATTACTAACAAAAGACACTACACTCTGTTCTGTTCTGATGTATGATAAATGTATTTCGTGATGTACAGTCACCTGCATGACAGTGGTAACACATGAATTAGAAAAGCGCTCTTACTGCTTATGAAATAAAGGCGCTGTCAACCTTAAACTGTTACCATTGACGTGTGGTCGACAGTACAATATTTGTAGTTTTGGTATACATTGCACCCACTGACATAGTAAAAATGAGGGTTGTACACAAAAGAACATAGTTTTTTTTTGGCTTCACTAGATTGTTCGCAGCACTTCGTCTATATTTTTTACTATGTCTAGGTTGCACCTTACATATTTTTTGTGCGACAGGTGCCACTTCACAGTTAACTTTGCCTCATAATAACCTTCTGACCGCGTGGTCCGATCGGACAGTTCGATTAATCGAACGACGAGGAATTTTAAATCCTTATGGTGCGATCGTGCGATCAATCGAACGATGCGGATTTGTGAATCCTTGTCGTCCGATTCCAAAGTCGAACCATGCGGACTGACATTTTCTAAGTAGGCGTGGTTCGATTGATCGAACGACGAAGATTTCCCAGGTCCTTATATTACGATTGGTCGAACGATGCGGACTTCTCAATCCTTGTCGTGCGATTCTATACATAGTCGAACTACGAGGAAAGTGATAAAATTCAACTACCATTTGTGATTTGTCATCATTAGTCAATCATTTATAAAATAACTTTTTAGCAATTTTCTTCGTTCAGTTTAAAATAACCAAAATTATTTTTTATACTTTATTAAAAATCGTCAATGTATAACATCGACATTTCTTAAATGTATTAGCTACATCACGAATAATGTGGCTCTCTCTGGCATGCGCGGACACAATAAACTAAATCAAATAAAACTGTGATTAGAAAATCATGTTGACGAGTGTACCTTGAATCTCTGGTGTGTAACCTGCCTTAGTGGCACTTCTATAGAATTGGTAAAGTTGACAATACAATTATTATTACTGGCAGCACCCCAAGATCCATTAGAGTATCCGAGTATCTCATATTCCATTTATAGATGTTGGAATATGACCAACCTTTTCCATTTAAATGGAAGCCATTGAAATAATATTAAGTGTAACTTTCTTTTTTAACCGACTTAAAAATAGGAGGAGGACCAGTACCTAAACTGAGCCATGAGCCATCGCCATCGCCAGGAGCAAGCCACAAAAGAATAAATTAATGTTACGAAGGGGATGCTAGAAATGAACCATGGTGTGCGGGTTCTCCTGAACCTGGGCGTAGGTGAGTGAATGCAGTATCACCAAAGAGATTCACGAAGCGACAAGACATGTTGTTTATTTGGAGTTTCACACCAAACAGCGGGTGAAATGACAGTTACACGTTATTTTATAATTTCTATGAATCTGTGCTGCCAACATGATTGAGTAGTTATTACTACTGCTCAAATCGATACATCGTTAAGTAAATCGATAATTAGGCTATAGTACATTATGATACAAGTGAGCTAAGTTGACTATTAAACTCGAGGCTGGATTGCAGCCCGAGCCGAAGGCGAGGGCGTAATGGAGCCGAGAGTATAATAGTCAATGCTCACGCGTGTCATACGACGTTTTTCAACACACTTGTGAGGGAAAAAAACATACACACATTTTAGACAAACATTGAATTTGGGAAAAATGGCGCGCGGTTTACTGTAATCGCATGGTGTCATATATACAGCTATGCGCGCGCAGGTGGTCGAAGGAAACCGCCAAACAGCCTAATATTAAAAATATAATAAATAGATTTTTTCATTTATAAAACAAATTAATGTAAATTTATTTTATTATTTTAACGCATTTTACGCATGCTAAGCGAATTCTAAAGATTTAAATAGTGGAAAGAAAAAATCGCTCACGAGCAGGATTCGAACCTGCGACTCCTGGCTTAGTACGCCCTTGCTTTAGCCACTAAGCTACCGTGAACACTGCTCGTGGTATCGAAATTCGCAATCGAAAAAAGTGCAATTCGAAATCGCTGACGTCACCCAAAGACGTATAATAATAATAATAATAATAATAAAAGCCTTTATTTCGGACATTTACAAAATTTCGCTTAATCTATTATACTGCTTAAACCAATAATTTCAAGTCCGTTCGTCCAGTGACGAAGGCCTCCTCTAACTCCCTCCATTTTTTCCTGTCCTGTGCCGTCCTAGTCCAAATTCTTCCCGCCACCCTTATGATTTCATCCTCCCATCTTCTAAATTGTCGTCCCCGCTTCTTTTTTCTGTCTCTTGGGTACCACGACATCAAGGTCTTACTCCATTTATCGTGTCCTCTTACCGTATGTCCTGCCCATTTCCATTTTAGTTTCTTAATTTTTATCGTGACGTCTTTTATTTTAGTTATTTTTCTTATCTCTGTGTTCCTGATTCTGTCACTTTTCCTTTTCCCCAGCATACTCCTTTCCATAGCATGCTGACAAGTTTCTAATTTTGCAGCATGTACTTTAGTAAGAGCCCACGTTTGGCAACCATATGTGAGAATTGGTAGCACACAAGTGTCGTATAGTTTTCTTTTTATTATAATTTTAGTTTCTTTGTTTTTCATAATTTCCTTGCAAGACCAATACCTCTTCCATGCATTTCCTATCCGTTTTTAAAGACGTATAGTGGAGGATAATTTCGATACCACGAGCAGTGTTCACGGTAGCTTAGTGGCTAAAGCACTGGCGTACTGAGCCAGGAGTCGCAGGTTCGAATCCTGCTCGTGAGCGATTTTTTCTTTCCACAATTTAAATCTTTAATGTTAATTTGTTGACAAAAATGAATAATTTGATGAAATGAAATGTTTATTTATCATATTTTAATCAATACAGTTGATTTATTCACAAAAATGTTTAATTTTGTTCTGGCATAAAAACTCTTTGCTGCGCGATTTAAAAATAAACTGTATAGTAAAAACAAAGACTTACAAGTAAGTCTTTGAGTAAAAAGCACTAGTGCGATAATATAATGTAAAAAGCACGCGTGCGTTATAAGCTATATTATGAACCTAAAAGCGGTGCAATAAGAGCCACTTTACGAGCAAGTGTTTTGAAAAAATTATTATAGAATGTGATCAAGTTAGCTAGTGACGGGATTTATTAAATACTCTAGTTTTTTTTTTATTCTTAACGGGCTTGCGTTTGACCGCCACCTCACCTTGACTCTGGTAATAAATATGTTGAATTGAAAGTATAATAATCGACTCTAAATACAGGACATAGTGACTTCATTCGTTCCTTCCGCTGATAAGAAGTGGTCTCTGGGTTGGCTGTGGAGTTTGTAACATTAAACTATTCTTCCCCTTAAATGACTCCTGGGAAACAATGGAATTTGATACTTTACCTTTTTCAATAGCATTTCAAAAAACTTTTAAGACTCGCAAGTTTCCTTTGTGTTTTTTTGTTAAAGTTAAATTCAGGAGCGAGAGCGAAGAGAAATATTATCTTCTAAGGCTATGTGGCTCCACAGTTCATGTTTAAACGCGATAAAGAGTTTGACTATACACGCTGAAATTTTCATCGCTTTCATCCCGCGGTGTACTACTCTATCTCAGTAGTTACTGTCGTTTAGTCAAACCAGTTTACAAAAAAAACCTAGAATACAAAAACTGGCAAGTGAAAATAAATAAGTTATGAAATCGTTGAAATTTGTAGTAAGGGACCTTGGACGAATAAAAAGAACGGACGTAATCCAGCTAAACAATAAGTGAGGCACCCATAGTACGCCAGCTCTACAATAAAAATACATTTAAACACACTGAATAAATATGAAAATAATAAAATAATCAGATTGAAACCATAAAAAAACTTGTAGATCTTGACACGGCTCTAGTATCTTGATGTGAACTTAATCATAGCATTCTATCATACCATCAATTCAGCCTATTGCAGTCCACTGCTGGACATAAGCCACACCCAAGTTGCGCCACAATACACGGCCCTCCGCCTACCGCATCAACTTCATACTGGCTGGAATAAAAATACTCGTGATATATTATTACTTGACAATACAGGGCGTCCCACGGATATGCCACATGGAGGGAAATTACCTTGAATATTATAGATGGAACATTTTACTGAAAGAAGACATTATTTGAATTTAAAAAACAATTTAAACTGCATTCATAGATATTCAAATAATTACATGGTTGAATCGGAAATTGAACCCGTTACATGAGAAAAATAATCAGCCTGTAGCTTTATCATACCGATCGAAAGGCTTCATCATAAGGATTATTTTTTGCTAAATAACATAGTGTCAAAAATAAAAGAAAGACCATGAATTTGCCTTTCAATCGGTATGATAAAGCTACAGGTGATTATTTTGCTCATGTAACGGGTTCTATTTCCGGTTGAACCATGTAATTATTTAAATATGTATGAAAGCAGTTTTTTTTTTTTTAAATTCAAATAATGTCTTCTTTCAGTAAAATGTTCCATCTACAATATTTAAGGTACTTTCCCTCCATGTGGCATATCCGTGGGACGCCCTGTATTGTCAAGTAATAATATATCAGGAGTATTTTTATTCCAGCCAGTATGAAGTTGATGCGGTAGGCGGAGGGCCGTGTATTGTGGCGCAACTTGGGTGTGGCTTATGTCCAGCAGTGGACTGCAATAGGCTGAATTGATGGTATGATAGAATGCTATGATTAAATTCACATCAAGATACTAGAGCCGTGTCAAGATCTACAAGTTTTTTTATGGTTTCAATCTGATTATTTTATTATTTTCATATTTATTCAGTGTGTTTAAATGTATTTTCTCCCACTTGCTCGGAAATTGGTTCAATATTCAAAACAAAGAATACAAAAATCGGATCTTTTCCGTACGCAACGAAATAACAGGCCAGTAATATCCAACACGACATTTAGAAATTGCTGTCAGTTTTTATTTTTTAAATTATGCTACCGAGGTATTTAAGTACACACTTACTTAAATTAGGTGTTTTAGGTACAAAATATTAATAAAGGCTGAATGCGCATTTTTTTTTTAAACTTTGAAAATAGAACAAGAACCGCGCACGTACGAATAGGCGCGAATGAAAATTGGATACTGTTGAATTTATTTGTGTATTGTTTCCTCGCAAATGAGAAAAAAGTACTGTACAAGTCTCGGCAGAAATAGCAATGAACGGCCTCGTTTAGTTAAAAAGGACTTGGCTGGCGCCTCGTTCTTTTAAAATCACTTCGGAATATTACTCGGCCGTCAATAGCTTCATTTCAGGCCTCGACAGTAATGTACTACTTCCATCGTTCCTGTATTAATTATATATTGTGTACAGTACGCGTTATACAAGTGTGGCGCTCTAAAACCAGGCTTTGCAAAGAGCCGCGCAGGTACAGTGGCGTAATAAGAGTGTGCAGGAGATAAGGATGCATCGAACATCAACGAACGACTGAGACAGCGAGAACATGCGGTCGCCCGGCATCTTACTACTCAGATGAACAACCTAGTCTTGCCGCCATTACAGCGCATGCGCGCTACCGATTTTGTTGCAAACTGCGCAGCCACCTGTTTCCCGTTTCTCACTTAACAGCGGTAACAGCGGCACAATTATATTACACGTACAGTATGATACTCCATACGATAATTTCTCGAGTCAATATAATTCGTGGTTCCTCAAGATGAGCCCAAATACCAATTTCGAGGTTCTCTTGAGGTAAACCTCAAGGTAAATTCGATTGAGTCAGAGTCGAGAATGTTTGAGGAAACGTTTAAAAATGTTATGGGGGTGTTCATCTTTACAGACTGTATACTATTGATACAGCTGTAGACATAAACAAAGATTTAAAAAAACAGGCGTCAACTATGTCTTAACGTAACTCATCCGCCTCATAACCATAATTCACACAAAATAAACTTCGTGGCACGCAGATATAAAATTTGATACGACCGAAATAATTATTGTTTTTATGCCTACCTTACGTTTAGACAATAAAATGAGCCATTATTTTGGGGATCTATAAGGGGTTATGGCTAATAAAATCTAAGTAGATGAGTAAATGGGTTAATTTTGTGTCAATCTCGGAATCCAGCGCTGTCCATACTTATGTATCGTGACGTTGTAATTTTGAATTTAGTATACAGTATGTTGCGTTTGAAGAGGAAGAGAGGAAGACCGGGAGGAACTTTCTTAACTTTAAAGAAAAATATTGATTTCGTGTCCTATCAGGAAGTCGAAAAAGAGGTGGAATACACAGAAAGATTGAAAATAGGTACTCAACCAAACAGGAGCTCTTAAATTAATAATGGTATTTATTTTGGCAAAAGATAGGTCTGCGACTTTTATCTTCTCTGCAAATATATTCAAAATAAATACAGAAAATTAGTTTGTCTTTGAAATTATTGGTTTCAGCACAAAAATGCCAGCTTAACTTATCAACATATTTAAACATAGCATAAAGCTTAGAATCAATTATTTATTTCCAGATTTAAAGGGTCCCTACGTTATATCGAAAGTCAATACATCGAATTTCTCAACATCGAACATGGTGCATTGAATAATTACAACATCGATGGTACGCTACTCACAGTCCAAACCGCAAAATATCAACATATCCCATTACTAGACCATCATTAGGAAATATTTCTAACAAGAAAATTTTAAGATCTGGAATCCAACCTTGAACTTTAAAACCGTGACAACTCCTCACAGTACTTCTAACCGACCATGACTGCATGCTTATGCAGTCTTTTTGGATGTAAGCCAATTTTACCGTACAGTCTTATAATGCCTCTGTTGCAACTTCATAATGCGGTTTTACTGTGCCTAAACTAGTGATGCACGATGGCGATTCAAAGTCGATTGTTTCAATCGATTGTTTTCATCGACCATCTTGATGATTCTCGATGGTTTTCTCTCGGACTCGGTGGTCACGAGTCGATGCATCGCGAATGAGTGGACAAGAAAATCAGAACAATTGAAACAATCGATAATCATCGGTCGTCAGGGACAATCGAGAACCATCGACGTATGCAGGAGTATTTCTAAGTAAAGAGTCGATCAAAAGTCGAATACTCGAATTTGTTACATTGCGTTACAACTTGTGTATCTTTAAAGCCAAATAGCTATTACCTCACTAAATGGCCATTTTGGTCCGTTGACTCGAAACAATCAAAAAACATCTCAAACATTAAAGTCGGAGAGCGAATCGATTGTTGACTCAATTGACTTGTTGTTTCGATTGTTGAAACGTCCCCGAATTGCCTATCGCTAGCATAAGCCCATTTTAGTATTACCGTGCATAATATTTGAAACAGAAAACTTGGTATGTATTTGAAAAAAAAATGGAAATGTAAAATGTTTGTTGTTTTCTTTTACGCCAGTCGTAAACGGCAAGGGAAGTGGTTGCTGTTTACAGATGTAGATTGGAGATAAGCTGGCACTTTAGCTATTGTATTTTTTATGACTTCTAATTTAGCATCTCCTTTCTCGTTTAAGCTTTGGTATGTTCCTTTTGGCAATCGTCCTTAAAGGCAGTTTGCACTCATAGCTGAGCTGTTACCTAGCTGAGCAAGAGGGCTTATAACTTTAACCAACCTTTGTTGTTTCAAGTACATAGGTACGTATCAGATCAAGTACTTTTTTGTTTGCAAACATGGGTAGTTTACTTTATACATAGATCTTATCAAATTTCATGGTTATCCACGTTCTGCCGCATGGGCATGCAAGAATTTAAACAAATTATACTTACATATTAAATTACCATGCTCACAATCATCGAAATCAATTATTTAAATTATAACATAACAACATAACATAACATCACGCCTGTATTTCCCCGAAGGGGTAGGCAGATGTGTACAGTACACCCACATTTCGCCAGTTATGTCATAGTCCCATGTAATAGGAAATAAATAAATTGTATTGTAATTGTATTGTATTTAAATTATTATAGTACCTATATTGACATTAGGGAATTTACGAACACGATCTTACTAAATTATGTATATTAAAGTATTGCATTGTATTGTCTTCAGTCAGTTTTTATAAGTGATGGGCCGAATAAGGTTTTTACCGAATGTTCGGTTAAAAGTTCACTGAACAGAATATTCGTCAGGATTTGGCGCGCTTTATCATGCATTACAAAAATTAAAGTCTGTGCTTGTCGATGTCGAGCGCGTTGAAGCGCACGACCGCGCGACCCTTCTGCTAATGCTGCTAATTCCCTAATGCTGCTACACCTGGACTGTCATTGTGACCTTTGTTTATATGTGGACAAGCGATTAAACTGTATCGGTCTTACCACAAAAGATTTAACCACGTCTTAGTTATGTGTCCGACAGATGTTTCAGAAAATTGTTACTACAAATCCACGTCTTTCACTCGCCTTGAGTTAAATACCTACGCTGCCGCTGCGTGCTTAAATTAACCAGCCAAGAACCACTAAGAACCTATGTTTTAAAGTGTCTCGCCCTTGTCTAACCCCTAAAATTCGCTTGTGGTCATTTCATAATTTTGTGATAATAATGTATTAGTTATGATTTGAATGTTATTAGTGGCTGTAGTTTTATCAAACGTTAATTTGCACAAAAAAATATTATTTTGTGCTCCAAAGTCTTTTTATTAATAGAAACAACTTTATAAGCCTACAAAAGTACTTAATTTACATTGTTATTAATTATTTTTTTACTAAAATGTAACATTTCACGCCAAAATATATTTGTTTCATCAAATCAGATCTACCTGCAACTGGCTGCATTGAAACCTTTCCTGGGGTTTACCGTATTGCATAAAAAAAGGTAGCGCCTAAGAGCATGGAAACAAAGCTCGCGCGCAGTAGGGGTGCGTGCGTCCTTTGTTTCCGTGCTCTGAGAGCAGCGCCTAAGCAAACAGATGTTAGACATCGTTTTGTGGTAAAAGAAATGAAACACTCGGTCACTGCGCATTTAACTTTTAAACACTGTCTCGCCAAACACGCATCGAAAGCTTGTTTTAAATTATTTTTGTGGTAAGACCCATCTTTAGCTAAGTATAATGAATAATAAGACATACATGATATGGATACAATTCTGTGATTGAAGTTTTAAACTTTCGCGACTTTTCGCACACCATAAAATCAAAAGGAAAAGTGCGCGAAAATTCCCGTTAAATATAGTGCAATATAATTCTGTAATTGTATTACTTCATTCATACAAGCATAGAGGCAACATTTCATGGAAAATTATTTGGTAGAATGTTCGGCATTTCTTCCGAATAATCGGCCGAATATGAATTTCGGTATACCTGCTGAGTATGCCGAATATCGAACATAAAACGAATATTCGGTCAATCCCTAGTTTTTACAGTGCTATTTTCATCATGAATGTATTTTCCTTGTACAGTCAAACCTGGATGAGCGAAAGTTCAAGGGACCGGAATCTTTTTCTCGCTCATGGAGGTTTTTCACTTAACCAAGTTTCTCACTCATAGAGGTGCAGGAGCGGTTTTTCTCACTTACAGAGGTAACTAAATAGCTGTAGATACTTTCTTTGCAATTGATACATATCAACTGTAATAAGTTTGACAAAAAGGTCGGTGCAGATGCACGTTTGGCCATTCTACAAAAATGTGGTGCAAAAACAATGACCTGGGTGGGACACAAAGACGCTCGATTTTTTTATTTTTTTTTGTTAGTTAGGCGAACCATATGTGCGTTAGTTCCGCGAAATGTAGAAAGTGTCATAACAGATAATAAATACGCTCAACTCTCACTTATAGAGGTATAGGGCACGGCTGTCTCAGTTATAGAGGTCCAGACGTGAAATCCGACTCTCTCATATAGAGGTTTCTGTTTCTCGCTTGTAGAGGTTTTCGAGGCTTAAAATGACGGGACCTGGCAATAACTCTCACTTGTAGAGTTTTCTCGTTTATCCAGTTCTCACTCACCCAGGTTTGACTGTATTATTAAATTATTCTACGACGACGACGACGTCTGTGGACTAGTGGTTTGAGTGTCGGACTGCTGATCAAGAGGTCTTGGGTTCGATTCCCACTGAACACAAATATTTGTGTGATGAACATAAGTGTTTGTGTTGGTCTGGGTGTTTCCTATGTATTATAAGTATGTATTTACAAAAAAAAAAGTATATAAGTATTATATCCATTGTCTAGTACCCGTAGTACAAGCTCTGCTTAGTTTGGGACTAGATGGTGCTGTTAAAAAAATGTCCCAAAAATATTTATTTATTATTTATTTATTTATTTATGACATAGCTTGTAGAATCAGTAAGCTGAAGTGGCAGTGGGCTGGCCATGTCTGTCGAAGGACCGATGGCCGCTGGAGCAGACGAGTCCTTGAGTGGAGACCGCGAATCGGCAAACGCAGCGTAGGGCGCCCCCCTGTCAGGTGGACCGAAGACCTAAAGAACGTGGCTGGGGGGGACTGGATGCGGAAGGCAGAGGACCGAGCGTTGTGGCGCAACTTGGGAGAGGCCTATGTCCAGCAGTGGACTGCGATAGGCTGAGTTGATTGATTTATTTATGTACCTATCACTAGCTGACGACCGCGGATGATAATCTAGGTGATCATGATCTATCACATGATCCATCTAGGTGCCAAAATAAATCCCAATCCATTCTCCCGTTTCAGCGTTGAACTGTTGGAGATTATAATCTATTTCTACCTTTGTGTTTGTGTGTGCTGATAAATTATTATCTAATAATTATTTGATCTTTACAGAACGACTGGTCCACAACATCTGGCTATTTTCTAAAAGATTCCATTAAAATTCCTTGGTTACCAGATTCTCTGGAAGTTCTATACAATTGGCATCACTTCATTGTTATTTTGATAACACGGAAAAATTAAAAAGTCATCTGAACGTTAAGATGGTAAAGAAAGTAAAATTTGGACTATTATTTTTGTTTGGCTTATAGTGTAAGTTTTTGGTATGTCGTCGATTTGGTGGACTTAAGCATTTGCTAAGTGTGGACTCGGAATGATTCAAAGATGTTTTTATAAATACCGTTGATAAACTCTCGTAAATTAAATCAGTTTCTATGGGGTATCAGGTCGATGGGTGGTACGGAACCCTTACTGCGCGAGTCCGACTCGCACTTGACCGGTTTTTATGTTCAATATAGGGAATTACTTCTTTGATAAAAAAATTGTACGTACCTACCTTACCTAATACTCATGTTACCATAATGATATTACTCGCAAATAACATTTTTTGTTCGTATAAAGTTGTTAATAGCCAAAGTTAGTCAATAAACACTTTAAACACAGTCCCTTTATATCCCCTTTGTGCATTTTGATGTTTTTAAATTAACAGGAAAGTTATGAAATAAATGGGATAGTTGCTTTCAATGTATTTTATTAAAATTAAATTTCATTTAAATGTTGATACATGTTTGACTTGGAAAATAATTTGAATAAAACCCTACCGAGAAGGTTAGTTGCTATTTTTAGGGTTCCACTCGCCCTACGCCGTCTGTCCCTCCGTCCGTCTATCTGTCACAAGGCTGTATCTTTTTAACCGTAATAATTTATCACTTGAATCTTGAATATCATGGCAAATACTAAAATTATGAAAAGTCTGACCCCAAATGGCCAAACAAGAAACCTCGAAATTTGTAGCGCTGCGCTGTACACGTACACGAAGGAGCATAGTTTTTTTGGTTTCATTCGATTGTTCGTAGCACTTCGTCTATATTTTTTACAATATCAGTGCTCTCAGGTGTTTTGTACTTAAGTTTCATGGAAGTAATATCCCAATAGTTTAATGAAACCCAAATAAAATCAACAATTTGACCCACGACGATATTCTAATTAAATCAAACTAATATTATAAATGTCCGTGTGTTATAGTCCGTGTGGTACCGGACTTAAAGAATAGCACCACCCTTATCTCTTCTCATGGGTGTCGTAAAAGGCGACTAAGGGATTCACCAGAGGATGGGCAGCAGCGTTCTCTGAGTATTTAACCAACCAACTGCGATCGCCAACCCGCCTGCCAAGCGTGGCGATTATGGCATATCCCCCCCTTAATCGGGGGAGGCCTATGTCCAGTAGTGGACGTCTTTCGGCTGAAATGATGATGATATTATAAATGTGAATGTTTTTGATGATGTTTGGATGTTTTTTACTGAATCACGCTGAAACGGCTGAATGGATTTGGATGAAATTAGGCACACAGGTAAACCATAACCTGGATTAACATAGGCTTATTTTTTTGGGAAAATAAACAATTCAAGAAGGATTTATGATAAGGCACCATCATTTGCACATCTTGTTGTAATGAATGTCGACGGACCAAGCGGTGTAGGTACAGAAAAACCTAAACTGGTTCATGTTCTACACTGTATCTGCCAAATGTATGTTTTTTTTGTGGAAATAAATAAATTAATTAATTAATTTACTCTATCTTTTATACCAGTAACTATTTAAAATATTGCTTGTTTGTGAGCAAAGATAGAACGTATTGTTCAGTCAACTGCATAACAGTGGTAACACTTCAATTCGAAAACCGCCCTTACTGCTTACGAAATAAAGATGCTGCTAATGTCACAGTGTTACCATCGACGTGTGGTCGACCGTACCAAAATTTATTGAAATAATGATTTTATTTATTTTATTTAAGTCTTTCTGTGATAATCAAAACTAAACGAGGGCGAAGCCGCGGGCACAGTCTAGTAGATCTATCATATTATTATACATCGAGAGCGAACAATGTTTTATTATGAAAATTGATATATTCGGATATTAAAGGTCAATGCTTTAATCCATTTATAACAATATATTGCTGACCATCATGGGCACATTGTTTCTTTATAAAAACAATATGGCGGACTTTCATTGTTCAGAAGTTTAATCCTCGATTTAATGTGTACGCTTTTCGTATGGTAATTTCTTTTGACATTTCAAACACCCAAGCTGTGGTCTCCAACAATGAATATGACATCGAAAAGATAATAAAAACTAAACATATTTAGATTCTTATGTGACTACTATGATTTCCGGCATTTCCGCAGGCTGGTATTGTAAATTAAATTTTGTAGCTATCTACAACACAACATAACATCACGCCTGTATTTCCCCGAGGGGGTAGGCAGAGGTGTATAGTACACCCACATTTCGCCAGTTATGTTATAAGTCCCATGTAATAGGGGGCGAGCCTATTGCCATTAACCGGGCACAAATCCAGACTCCGGGCTGCTACTGCGAATTTCCTAATGAAAAAACCCAATATAACTTTGCCCGACCTGGGAATCGAACCCAGGACCCCATGCTCAGCAGTCGCGCTTGCGACCACTAGACCAACGAGGCAGTTATCTATATTATTTATTTATTTAATTCTTTATGCATAACTGTGTACAAAAGCGGTCTTAACGCCATAGGCGTTCTCTACCAGACAACCTTAGGGTAATGCAGAGACAAAGAATAAGGTAGATGCACCAGTAAAGTAGTAAAATGTTTAGTACTACGGAACTATAATTACATATAATAAAAATAAATAAATACATATGTACATTTTACATATAATAAAATATACATATTATACATACCTACATATATAACTAACAGGCAGGTAGAAGCAGTTTGGTAGCTACATCCACTTTTCAGAGAAGTGGGTGTGCTGATTCGTATTTCTTTACTTTTTAGTTCGTGATTACATAACATAACAACATAACATAACATCACGCCTGTATTTCCCCGAAGGGGTAGGCAGAGGTGTATAGTACACCCACATTTCGCCAGTTATGTTATAGTCCCATGTGTGGGGGGGAGGTTTCGTGATTAATACTCAAGTATATTCAATTGTATACTTATTTGAAATTCCAGCTTCGTCCGCACTTACAATTCTTTCGCCTTATTATAAGTGCGCACGAAGCTGGGTTTTTTTTAAGAAATACGAATCAGCACACGCACTACTTCTCTGAAAAGCAGATGTAGTTACCAGAAAAGAAGTTATGTAGATATCAAATGAATCTAATTTTAATACATAATTTTTATTTTATTGAATAATTAAATAAGTTATCTGCTTGGTGCTGTAATATTGCAAGAGGTGTCACAGTCGTTATTTCCAGGTAAAAGTGGCTGAGAGACGTCCAAGACCACTTTCCTGAAAACATAATAAAAAAATACTTACCGGCTCTTTTTATTTTTGCCACTGTACAAAATCCATTTATTTTTTTCCATATTATTTTATCATCTAATCCATTGGCAGCATGGCAGTTTGATGCCAACCCCCACCTCCAATGAAAACTCTGTTATACATGCTGAAATTTTTATGGCTTCTTTCCCGAAAAGGGGTCATTGTATTCATCATTATGAACAACTTCTACTATTAGGACCAACCCAGAATTCGCGAAAAATAAACAGGTGGTCCCTACATTTTATCGATTTAATCGAGTTAACACAAATATAGGGACCAACTGATTTTATTTTTGCGATTTCAGGGTTGGTCCCATAGAAAAAGATGTTCATAATGATGAGTAAAATGACCCCTTTTCGGAAAAGAAGCGATTAAATATTCAGCATGTATATTGCCTCTTTGTACTTACAACGACACGTCAACTAAAGTACCATACTCCTTTGAGGAAAATCCCAAACATAATAAACTTTTCTTAAACAGGAAATAGTTTTTTCGGGTCCCATATCTGGCCTTCAATATGGGACATTTGGTCCCAAAGTAAGTCCTTAAGGGACCTTATCGAACAGTTTATTGTGACCGAGGTCAGTGGTGACTAGCTCGTCCCCGCTATTATCATAAAAAGCGTAGTATATTGCGTACGAAATGTACGATTTTTATCTCCATCGCTTATTAACATAAGGCAGGTGAAAATAAGTAGTTCAATTCAGTATGATCTTCAAATATAAAAAGATACATGTAGTAAAAAAATCAACCTAGATGGTATTGCAGTTGTTATGGGCATAGGTAACTGTTAACATCAGGTGGGCCTTTAGCTCGTTTCGCCATCCTGTACTATATAAAAACAAATGAAAAAAACAAACGGTATGATAATTTTTAAACGCAGTGATAGAAAGTCTTAAAAGCCCAAAAAAGTTTTGTTATTTTTTTGGTCAAGTACCGAGTAGAACATAACCACAATAATTGTATTCACATTGAAGACAGTTGTTTTAATACAGAATACCTAATAGTACTAACGCACAGAAAAGCTACTGACCACCCCCGCCAATTTAGATTCTTCACCCGCGTTCCACACGCGCCCGAAGTTTACGGCTGTTGGACAATCCAAAAGCCGGCAAACTGTAGGACTGTATGATTGCAATGGATGTCAATTACCATGGTAGTCGCTATGCAAGCACGCCATCTCTGAGAACTACTGAAAAGCGCTTGGAATCCAATCTGCATTACGAGCGGCGAGCATCCCTAACCTACACGTGTGTGTGCGTTCGTATATAGACGTAGCTTGCGTATGCAAGCGGTGCTAGCATTTAGTTTGCTTCAGATTTTAAACTCTGGATCACTATACGCAGAGCCACAGATTACTTAATAGTTTGGCAGAGCATTATAAATAAAATACGTAGTTAGTATTCTTGTGTCTGAGCAAGCTTTTTTGCGCACATAAAAGTTGCAGAACCAGTTTTTTTTTCTACATAAATTAGGAAACGGGTTAAAACCACTAATTAATATTTGCTATCTATATCTAGTAAAAGAACTCTCTAATCCAGTTAAATCTCAAAGTAAGGTTTCCAAGATTTTTCTGATCGAAAGAAAGAATTTGTATTTTTTCTTCTTTTTAACTTATAGAACGAAAAGCAACACACTTTTGTAACCACACTGTGACTATATCGAATACCTACACGTGACGTATAATATTTTGGCAACATTTCTAGGGATATACGAATAAAACTTCTGTTATTTGCCTTCATCGTGCACCATATTTCACGTAAAGGAAGTCATCTCGCCTCTGACTGGGTGGCCTGTGGTGTTAATTTAGCTTCACCCAATGCATAATGTATGGCATGAAACAGTACGTTTATGTCATATAACTAAGCGTTATGAAACCATGAAAAATATCTATCTTATGAAATGAAGCGTTGAAGGCTTTGAGTAAAAACAATATTACTAAACATCAGTCCGTTTTCCATAATCCCTTATTTCCGATTACTATAATTTATCACATATACAGGGTGTTATTTAAAATAACTGAAAACCTCTTAAGGGGTCATTGTACTCTTCAGTATGAATAACTTTTACTATAGGAACGACGCTGAAATGGTATAATAATATGTTTCACAAGGTATTCTCTTCCCGTGACAGATAGGTCACGTGATTGGCCCAAGACTACGTCATCGTCTGTGTAGCCAATAGCGGGCTGTTAGCGTAACGCTTGTCAGTTTGATGTGTTGCCACTATTTGTAAATAAATTACTAGCTTCTATGTATAAAGAAGCTGTAAGCGACGCGAACATAAACGGACCGCTTAGAACTACCTAAGTCTTTTATACCCTTTTTTGTTATTTGTCAGTCGTCCGATGGCCGCCACTGCGATCGGCACGTTTTTATACTTACGCGATCTGTCTGTGTCTCTATTGTAAATCTTTAATTAAACCGTTTTTAATAGTGCTAAAGACGTGGTTTTTTTATTCGAAGTCCAGACCCTCAACAGAAGCACTTTTGAACTAGTAATTTTATACAGTTTCCTATATTAACTAATTAGATGAATATCACGAGATAATAAATAGTTAGGGTAGTTAGCAATTCTTTTTTGTATTTATTATGAATAAAAATCTCCTAAATTGTAATAAAGATATCAATCAATGGTAACACTGAAAGTGACAGCCTTGGGTCATCGCGGGAATTGAATACCTGGCGTAGCATATTATTATACATTGACTACTCTTATATATATTTGGCAAGATGCCGTTTGTACACGCGCTAAATTTGTGTGTGCTGCAACACCGCTCATAAGTACATATTATGTAATTGGTAGTACCCAATGATATTAAATACTGTTTACAATATCATCGGCAGTACTTGTAGTAAGACGAAAGTCTTTGACCAGTGTGTGTTGCCAGTAATTACTTACGGTACTGAAACGTGGTCGCTGACAATGGGCCTGATAAGAAGGCTCAAAGTCACTCAAAGGGCAATGGAGAGGGCTATGCTCGGAGTGTCCCTGCGTGATCGAATCAGAAATAAGGAGATTCGCAGGAGAACGAAAGTAACCGACATAGCCCGAAGAATTGCCAAACTTAAGTGGTAGTGGGCGGGGCACATTGCTCGCAGAGCGGATGGCCGATGGGGCAGTAAAGTTCTGGAGTGGCGACCGCGTACTGGAAGGCGCAGCGTGGGTAGGCCCCCCACAAGGTAGACCGACGACCTGGTGAAGGTCGCGGGAATCCGCTGGATGCGGAAGGCACAGGACCGGTCGTTGTGGCGATGCTTGGGGGAGGCCTATGTCCAGCAGTGGACGTCTTCCGGCTGAAATGATGATGATGATGATGACTTAAGTAGTCTTTGTAAGAACAAATAAAATGTCTATTGAAATCCGAGTGGCCATTCTGTACGTAGAACTATTATACATTCTGTGTTGAGTCTGTTTATTTTTATGCCCAATTTAGCAATAAAAATGTTTCCTTTGGTAGGCAAAAATTTTCGTCTTCGGCCATAGGAAGCGGGTGTTAGTAAATTTTTATAATAGAGAACACCTTTAGGGGAACCAGACCAGACATAGTGACGTCATTCGTGCGAAGGTTATATGGATGTCCATTGTTGACCTATCGCTCACAAAAAACCCAATTTATTTGATGTTTGAGGGCAGGAAGCGGCTGTCATACGTAGTTCTGAGTGGTAAAGGTGATTGAGTGATGAATAGTGATGATTGACGTGACGTGAAATGTGTTTACGTATGACCGTAAGTGATCGAACCGTCGACGATGGTGCACGCTTGCCCAGCAAAAACCTATTCGGGTTGCCGGCAAACATTTGTCCCCGTTGATCTTTAATGCGTCTTGCTACGCACCTGTTGTTTGTTGCCGCATAGTCCTAGCAAATGAAACTACAGTACGGCCATTGAGGTGATTTCAAACCGGCGAGGCGAGGATTGGATGGGATCATAAAGGTATTATAGAAATGTCTTTGGATGGGATGGGCGTAAATTGAAATCTCGCTGACCCTTTCTCACCGAAAGATTGTACATCTTTCGGTGAGAAAGGGTCAAGCACGCGCCGTCTCGCGCTGACCAGGCGCCAGCACGCACCTGCTCGCGATTTACCGTTTTGCAATGTAATAAATGCTCTTTTGATGCAGGAATAAAGTTTAATGTTGTATTAACACATATTTCAATTCTCGCCTCGCTCTACCACGCCTATCCAGACCTTTCACACCAAAGATGGGCGTGACGTGAATTGAAATTTTGCTATACAAATTTCAATTCTCGCTCGGCCCATCCACGCCACGCCTCGCGGCGCCGGTGTGAAACCACCTTCACACGCCTGGCGTGTAGGAGCCGTGCGCTACGACCGTGCGGCCATCGTGTGTAAAACACGCCGTGCGCGTATTCTTTTACCGCAGAATTTAAAACACGCCCTGCATTTAACCGCACTGGTGTAGTGGCGTAAGACACACACGGTATGTGATTTGCCGCACAATTGTATAACAAAAATATGCTAACACGACATGAGTGTTGGAGCCGCATTCGCGTAACATTAAGCGAACACAGACGTGTGTGTTTTTCAGCAGCCATGGTGTTAAAGTATTTTTTATGAAATATCCTGCATCTTAGATGCAAAACAGACATTAAACCAACACACAAACCTAAAACACCACATGTAGAGCATCATCATAATCATGAACACGGCCCTCTTCTTAATATAAGAAGGCTTCAAGCCTTGGTCCACACGTCCCATGTCCCATCACATGAGACTTTCCATCTTCATGTCTCAGTTTGGCAAACCAACTTGCGGTACCATTAAGGCAACAGCCTAAGTAGTATTACAATAGCACCGTATCAAATCGCGGTGCTATAAAACCAAAGGGCAAAACACGTAAATTAAAAAATAAGACCCAATAAAAAAAATAAAAAAAGTAGTATTGCAGTTGTTATAGGCAAAGGTAACCGCTTAACACCAGCCGAAGGGCCTTTAGCTCATTTCGCCAACCTATACTACAAATAAAAAACCGGCCAAGAGCATGTCGGGCCATGCTCAGTATTATAGGGTTCCTTAAGTAGGTGTAATTACAAACGAATCAAATCGAATATTAATCATGGCTATTTTAGTTTTTGAAATAATCGCCAGCATTCGCGACTCAGAGCGTGTTGTTAGTAGCGCCATCTAGCGATAAATTCAAGAAGCCAAATTTAAGAAGTGTCTCGTGTCAAAGTTCCTTTTTTTGATTTTTTCAAATAGAAAGTAGCTAAAGGAGAATTATTTGCTATGATCATTTTTCTCTAAGATCAATGACCTTTGAACTAAGTATGTATTAACCAAGTATTTTTCAGTTTTCTCTCTATAACTCAAAAAATTATAATCACATTATACTCGAAATAATTTTAAAAGAGAGTTTTCATAAAGGTCTATCAATGTGGAAGATTATAACTGTCTACGTTGCATAGTTTAGAAATAGCAGGGGGGGGACACATTTCAAGCCACTTTGGCGGGCTATATTTCGCAGATGGAACACCTTATAAAAAAGTGGTGTATGAAACATTACCTTCATTTTAGTAGACCTATTCAATGACACCCCACACGTGGGGGTGCAGCGAAAAAAAAATTTTATCCCCATTTCACATGTATGGAAACCCCCCCTAAAATACGTAAAAACGATTTTTTTATTCTTTTAAAATTGAGATCTATATGTAGACTATTTTTAACAAAATTTCATTTACTTATGTTTATAACTGTAGAAGTTATTAAGCTGTAAAGGATTAGGACAGACGGACAGACGGACAGACGGACGGACATGACGAAACTATAAGGGTTCCTTGTAGGACTTCGGAACCCTAAAAACCGGCCAAGAGCATGTCGGGCCATGCTCAGTATTATAGGGTTCCGTAAGTAGGTCTAATTACAAACGAATCTAATCGAATATTAATCATTGCTATTTTAGTTTTTGCAAACAGCGCCACCTAGCGCTAAATTTAAGAAGTGTGTCATATCAATATAACACAAAGTTAAAAAGAATTTTGTGATTTTTTGAAAAATAGAAAGTAACTAAAGAAGCATTATTTGCTGAAATCATTTTTCTCTAAGGTCAATGACCTATGAACTAGGACGTCTTAAGTATTTTTCAGTGTTCTCACTATAACTCGAAAATTTATAATCACATTATACTCGTAATAATTTTAATAGAATTTTTTTATAAAGGTCTGTCAATGTGGAAGACTACAAGGTTCTATGTTGCATAGTTTAGAAATAGCAGGGGGGGGGACTTGCAATGTGCAAGCCACTTTGGCGAACTGTATTTCGCAGATGGTATACCTGATAAAAAAGTTATGTATGACACATTACCTTCATTTTAGTAGACCTATTCAATGATACCCCACACGAGTGGGTGCAGCTAAAAAAAAATTGTCATCCCCATTTCACAGTTATGGGCGCCACCTCTAAAATACGTTATCACGATTTTATTATTCTTTTAAAATTGAGATCTATATCTAAACCATTTTTTAACAAAATTTCATTTACTTATGTTTATAACTGTAGAAGTTTTTAAGCTGTAAAGGATTAGGACAGACGGACAGATGGCCGGACATTACGAAACTATAACGGGTTCCTTGTAGGACTACGGATCCCTAAAAATGAACGTATATAAAAACATACGTATATTTTTTTATTTCATGCGGGAATACAACCGCATAAAACAATCACTCTGTCACAGCAGCAATCGAGCCATGAAATATAATAGGCCCAAAGTAACCATTGCCAAACTTCTTCCCTTCTAAAGATTTAAATTGTGGAAAGAAAAAATCGCTCACGAGCAGGATTCGAACCTGCGACTCCTGGCTCAGTACGCCAGTGCTTTAGCCACTAAGCTACCGTGAACACTGCTCGTGGTATCGAAATTATCCTCCACTATACGTCTTTGGGTGACGTCAGCGATATCTTATTAGGAAACATTGTTCCTTAACCGACTCGACTAACTTTGCAGTTAAATCAAACGAACTATGATTAAAGACTAATAAAGACCGATAAACTGAATGATACAGGAATTGATTTGATATCGTAGAAAACATAATTGTAGTTAATCATTGTTTGAAAATGAAAAATAAAACACTGTGTTAAAATTTATTATATGTAGAATAGAATATAATTATTTGCAATTTTTTTTATAACATTTGTAACAGTCATGTACACGATGATTATGACTATTTTACATATTTTCTTAAAATATTAAGATATACACATATTATACACGCTGAAATTTATATCGATTAAATACCGCGGTGTAGCGACTCCATAACAGTAGGACGTAAGGTCAACCGCACGTCGGTGGCAACACTTTGACATTAGCAGCATCTTTATTTCGTAAGCAGTAAGAGCTGTTTTCGAATTGAAGTGTTACCACTGTCCTGCAGTCGACGTACCTACAAACTTTTTAAACACTGTCTACGTATTTGTCATCTTATGTTTTTACGCGCTTCTGTAAAATTTAGTTACAACCCCTTACTGGGTATTTATTTGGGGCAGCTGTTGTATTCCTGCAAACTTGAACATACCTAGGTACCTACTTATGTCACGTCGATCATTTACCTGCCTACATGGCATTCAAACAAATCTTTAGAAACCACAGAAACATAATTTATTGTCTTTTCTTTAACTTTCCTAAACCATTCATTTACCTACAAATTTATTAATTTATTTAATAAATCCTAAATAAAATACCTACCTAGGTACGATAACGCGCAGTAGCTCCGGCCACCGCCGACGCCGCGCCGCTGCCGACCGGCCGCCGTATTTAACTACTTTCGTGTGTTTGTCCCTTACTACAAATTTCAACGATTTCATAACTTATTTATTTTCACTTGCCAGTTTTTGTATTCTAGGTTTTTTTTTGTAAACTGGTTTGACTAAAAGATAGTAACTACTGAGATAGAGTAGGACACCGCGGGATGAAAGCGATGAAAATTTCAGCGTGTATATTATGTATATAATTCTAGTTCTAGCACAGAATACCTAATAATACTAAAGTACAGAACAGCCTCTCACCGCCCCCCCCGCCTATTTAAGATCCCTCACCCGCGCCCCGCACGCACCCGCAGTTTGATGGCAAGTGGACCACAAGATTGCAATGGATGTCAATCGCCAGTCGCTAATATATATATATATATATTATGTTATGTTATTTAATTAAATTATGATTGTATGCCTCAATGGCGGGACATGGCTGATCCTATTAATAATTTTTACACATCTTATGAACCTGTGATCCACAATAAATGAATTTGAATTAATGTCGCTATACAAGCACGCCATCTCTGATTACTACTGAAAAGCTTGTAGGTTGTAGTTGTAGATAGGTTATGGAATTACATGTAGGTATTTAGTACAGCATTGTAGGAGATAATAATTGAACTTTAATTTTGATACGTTATTGAATTAAATAAATTTTTGGAAATAAGGCGTATTTAAAAAGAAATCATGAGTATTTAATTTTATAATAATAATTAAAAAGTAGGTATTTACTTTCTCAAATTTTCATGTCACAATTTAATAACTGTACACTTTATGGTAGAAACTGGATGAGAGATGAGTAGCCGAGGATAAAAGTCGGTGGCGTTCTATTGCAGAGGCCTTCGTCCAGCAGTGGAATGCGATAGGCTGATGATGATGATGGATGGATGGATACGGTTACGGTTACGGAGCTCCATAACATCCCTGCTTATTACTTACCCCCAGATTCTGGAACGCTGATCAATTTGATCTATTGTCATATCTAATGTGAGCTCCTGTGATTGATCGGCAAAAATACTAACAACTAATCACATCGCTTGACAGGTCAAATCTCAGGAGGTTTGACAGTCGATTAGTTAATTTTTGTGATGATCAGCCTTTCGGAAACTGGGGTTTAGTATTGTAGTTTTAAAAAAACCGGCCAGGACGATAAGGACAAAATATTAATCTATCGTCTCCTTCTTTCATAGATATTACGTAATTTAACGTTCTCTATCTAACTAGCTGAAATGTCGGTGATTAACCATCTATAGGTTGTTCATCTGAGTATGTGAATATGACCTCAATCGGTCAAGTCGTTCAGAAGTTACACAATTACTAACAGACGCACTAGCAATTTTTGATATATATACAATTTTTTTCAATTTTAAATTCAAAATAATTTAATTATTTTCAGTTAACAAGGCATTATTATAAAATAAAACAATAAGATAAAGCACCAAGTAATAGTATGACAACCGGTGAACCACTTTTTAATTTCGTTCATTCAACTACTATTCACCATGTCCCCACACTACGTCTTGTACTATAATTTTTCTGTCGTAATAAAACGTGGTACGGAGGTATAATTTTTATTTAGTTATCTTCGATTTTATGCAAAATGTATGCATTTTAGACAGAAATAATATTTACATGTGAGAGGAAACTCCATGCTCCCGCAGGTTTGAGGTTGTAGATCACCTTTTGCACAGAAACACCGAACAAATAACCATTTTTGTATGAGTGGTATAAAGCGACACAAAGCGACACAGAATGGCCAGATATTGCGAGTGAACTAGTTTTTATAAACGTCAATGGGCATACGCCACTTTAACATGGCAGAGGGGTACGCCTGTTATTACTCCCTCCTATGGTATATACTCAAAGGCTCCTCACGCTGCAAAACTGAGACACGAAGGTGGAAATTAAGTCTTATGTGATTTCACCAGCACCCGTTCCCTTCCCATCGGAACACAGCAAAGCAAGCATCACTGTTTGGCGGCAGAAATAGGTACGGTCCTAAAATAATAACATTTACACTCAGACCAACAAATATTTAAAATTGTAAGTATTTTCAAAATTGCATTTGCGGCTAGACCACGAAACTAAAATAAAAATGCAAGACACAATACTACTACGATCACAGAATTGAAAAGGAAATGACACTCCTTGTGAAACTTGCTCGAAGTGGCCACAATACGGCACAAACTTCACTGAAGAGCAAGATATTTCAGTCCATTTTATTGTTGGAGAAGTTCGAAATTCCTATTGAAGTAGATATTTGTGGCCGCATTTTGAGATCATACTGTTTTAAGTTTGAGGCTCGTTGTTAAATAATAACCCCGTGATTAGTTTTACTATACTGGTCTACTTTACGTCTCACACGTAATTTTTTGCCTCGTACAGCAAAACTGTGGAACCATCTCCCTTCAGCGGTTTCCCCGAAAAAATTAAACATGGAGCCTAAAAGAAACGAGCATACGTCTTTTTAAAAGGTCGGCAATGCATCGGCGACTCCCCTGGTGTTGCGGATGTCCATGGGCGGCGGAGATTGCTTACGATCAGGTGACCAGCTTGCTCGTTTACCCCCTAAAGTTATTAAAAAAATTGTACGATCTGTAAGATCGCCGCAGTAAGCTTGTAGGTGGATAACCAATTAAACGAGACCCCTCTGGGCCTCGAACAGCACGTTTAACTGTCAGTCCCAGGTTGCCAATGTCGGTTTTTTCTCGTACCAGAGTTGACCAAAATCTCGTATTTTAATACATTACTCGTCATAGTTAAAGATACCGGGTCAAACGAGGTAAATAGAAATGCAGGGGTGAATACAAAAGTTGGCAAGGATTTTAACATTGAAATTAGATATTTTGTTGCCCACAAAGACTTTAGAATGTTTACCATATTATGGCAGAACATTTTGTTAGTATTTGTGGGCAACAAACTTTCTTATTTCAATGTTAAAATCCTAGCCCATTTTTGAAAAGAGTATATCCATGGAGTTTCTTGTCGGCTCTTCTCCATAAGACCAACTTTTCGGAACCGTGCAACTAGATTCATAATTAACGTTTTGAAAGTGCACGTAAATGCTTATTCGAAATAAACACTTTTGACTTTGACATTGTTCCTATTCACCCCGTTTTAAATTACAAAAAAACCATGATTATTACTTACTACTACCAGAAGCTCAGTAAAACTGCTAATTAAAACAAATATAAGTAAGTAAGTCATTCATTTTTAGGGTTCCGTACCCGAAGGGTGCCAAATTATTTACGGGACCCTATTACTCTCGCTACGCTGTCCGTCCGTCCGTCCGTCTGTCTATCACAGGGCTGTATCTTTTGAACGGTAATAGGTAACCGGTTGAAATTTTCTCAGAAATTGTGTTGCTATATGGTGTATCACGACAAACACTAAAAACAAAAAAAAGTCTTAAACCAAAGGGGGTCCCCATACAAGAAACCTCAAAAAACATGCATTTTTTTCAACGTTTTTGTTCCTGCTCTATCTTCAAAACGGTAATATATACCAGCTTCAAACTTGGTCAGATTATAGTGCAATTAGTGCATATTATGTAGTTTAGCAACAAATACTAAAAATAAGACAAACATAGACATATGTGGTGGTACCTGCGTAATAAAGACATGCAAAAATTCATATTTCGCGCACTGTACGTTGATGTCTTTTGATAAACTCTCGTAAATTAAATCAGTTTTTATGGGGTATCAGGTCGTTGAGAGGTACGGAACCCTTACTGCGCGAGTCCGACTCACACTTGGCCGGTTTTTTTTAATGATTTTACTATGAAAATATAGAAATAACTGATTTTATCAACTCGACCTATCACAGTCCACTGCTGGATATAGGCCACTCTCCAGTTGCGCCATAACACTTGGTCTTCTGCCTTGCATATCCAGTCCCCAGCTACTTTTTTCAGGTTTGCCGATTCGCGGTCTCCACTCAAGGACTCGTCGGTCCAATAGCCATTGGTCCTTCGACAGATATGGCCAGCCTACTGCTACCTTCAGCTTACTGATCCTACAAGCTATGTCGGTCACTCCGATAATTCTCCGGATAATCTCGTTATGGATTTTATCCGCACCGGATTTGGATCCGTTTTTTTATGGCACTTACTCCGTGTATATTCGGCATGTTAGTATTTAAACAGGACTTCAAAATAGATGGGATTTGTTGATGTATAAAGGGAAGTTGAATATTGCACACACCCTTGTTTCAGGTTTTCTGTATTCAGTACCGCAAGAAAATGGTAATTCAAAAAAAAATTATAATGTAACCAAAGTTGACTACAAAATATTATTATACTAATAACAGTAACCATAATTTGGGCACAGATGGTTTCTGTTTTTAGACTCAATGACTACATAGTAAAAATATATGTTTGCCATAACAATTATGTTAATTTCAATCTGTTATGCGTACGAATATTTCGAAATAACAATGAGAGCGTCTGAACATAAAAGACGGGTCTTGTATTTTTTATAGTTCTCAAGCTAAACATTGGCGGACTAAGGAATTCCCCTAGGAAGACCCAAAAAACCAAGCTAATCGGAATGCTAATCGGGTCGGCTGTTGTGTACCTACATGAGAGTTAAGACGCGGTCTTTAGCCTTGTGTATAATACCCATTAGGAAAAAAAATACCGTAGAAGGAAAACATTGTGAGGATACCTGCATAGGCCGACTTTTTATTTCGGCTGGAAATCCTCAGGATACCTACAGAGAAAATAATCACTACGTTACAAGGATACCTTCCTATGGGGGAGGCGGAGGGGTATGTCGGACACGTACCGACTAAAACTACACGGTGGCCATCCTAAGGACAAAATAGAGGAGCTCCGGTCACTCCTTGGCACGTCCTGGGAAACAATATTGCTTCCCCCATAGCAGCATGCAACCACCAAATGCTGCGGGAGGACTTGAAATAGTTCTCGATTGTTTCTGTAGTCCGCCAACCCGCTACAGGCCAGCGTGGTTATCAAAGGCTTATTTATGGGCGATTACAGATTGGACGTATTTTCCACGTACATAAGTTCTTTTTGTATGCTCGTACGATACGCGTTTATGTCAAAGTAAATAAATAGCTAAAGCAGTAAAGAAACTACTTAAAAACGTAGGATACGTCGCACTCACACAGACGCACACCTCAACAAGGCGTGTGCTACACGGTGAGCAACCAGCTTCCCCACCAAAGTGACCTTGGTGGGAAGATGATCGCTGACAGCCGTCGTCAAACAAAATTTGGTGACAAACCACTGTCTACGTGGTTGAAAACCACCAAGGTCACCTTGGTGGGGAGGCTGGTTTGTCACCGTGTAGCAGACGCTTAAACGGACACCGGACGTCGCAGTGCTGTCAGTGCAAACACCTGCTTAGGGGTCTTGCTGAGGCGTGCGTCTGTGTGATTGCGTCGTTTTGAGCCTTTTTACGTAGTTTCGTTACTGATTTAGCTATATATTTACTATGCTTACCTCATGTGCGCTTCATTATAATAACTACAGGCCAGTACAGGCACGTGCATGTGCGTATTCCAACATGTTCACGCAATCGTTAAACAGTAAATACCTTTACAGGCTTACAGGCTTTTGAACTTAGAGATAGGTTCAAGCCACGGCTGATAATGACGTCTGATCAATTTAATTAATCAACTTGCTCCTGACAAGCTCATTAACAAACACAGTACCGCTATTTCAGTTTGTTTTGACACATAACTCAACTCGGCTTTCGAAACTTAAGTTTATACACGAGGAAAGTTCCTTTTCCGTACCAACTTTAGCAACTTAGGTAGGTCTTTGAAACATTAGTTTTGACGTTTAACGAGACAGGTATGCGCAGTTTATTTCTGATATCTAAGTTTGCCGTTGTTTGACATCTTACTCCCTTAAGCGTCTGCTACACGGTGTCAAACCAGCCCCACCAAGGTGACTGCTGGTTTCCAACCATGTAGACAGTGGTTTGTCACCAAGGTCACCTTGGTGGGAAGTTGGTCGCTGACAGCCGTCGTCAAACTAAATTTGGTGACAAACCACTGTCTACATGGTTGGAAACCAGCAAGGTCACCTTGGTGGGGAGGCTGGTTTGTCACCGTGTAGCAGACGCTTTAAAAATAAACGTAGTATAAGCTGTGAATAGTTATTTACAGTTATTTTCTTTCGTTCTTATATCAAATGAAATAAGAACGAAAGAAACAAAATAGTCATTATCTATTCATATCTTATACCACGTTTATTTTTAAGGCTTGCCGGGAAGGAGTAGTGCGGCATAAAGTTAACGCCACTCTGAATGAAAGTGCATATAAGCGAAAAAAATAAATAATACTCGGAAAATATGTGTATATTAGATAAAATGGCTCAGTAAAATTATTTCAAAATAATAAAACATTATTTAGGTAAAATATCGTATCAAAAGACCAATAAATGCAGGATATATTTAGGAAACTGTCTGAAAATAAACAGTTGCAGAGGTATGTTTGAAATTGTTTATGATCGAGCTAAATAAGTGCATTCATGTTTTAGACTAATAATATTGTCACGTCTATCTTTGAGTAACATGTATTTTAAATTCAGTACCATAGAGTGAGTAGTTTTTGAGCGGGATTCACATTAGTTTGTTGACTTACGGGTTTCAGCCCCTTAAGGGGATTAGTTTATCTAACCTTATTGACAAATAATATATTATGCTTTAGCACAGGATTTTTTTTTTAATCTTAAAAAAAGTATCTCAAGTCTCAGTAAATCCTTACGCAATTATCATAGTAATTATAAAATTTTATAGCAAAGAAACGAAGGCTTTTTTTTAGTTACGTAGAGGTTCATAGAAAAATTATGTACCTAGTACAGTAAGAAGCAATGATATCTGCCTATCGACGGTTTTAAAATCGCTAACTATAACTTTTTGACTATGAATTGAGTGGATTTATATGTGTCAATGTATGGAAGAGTTGGCCCAACTCCCCTTAGTCATAAATATTCATTGGCATGGCTTGGGTCGGACAGATATTGTGGGTAATTTTAAATCAGTCCATAGGCAGATATTATTTCTACTGAGTGTACCTAATAAAAATAGGATAACGAACAGAAAACGGGAGTCGTCTGTACCCTAAGAATGACCTTATATCTCCACCAAGTAGCCAATATGATTCTATTATTACCTGAGCTTACCTTATCAAGGCTTACAGACTTGAATTTCATATAAACATTTTTACTATATCGGAATCCATATGATGTATTATTATTACGAAAAACTAGTTTCTCAATCTATTTCAAATCAGACGAGTTTTTGAAATATTATATCCAATACTCAGATTAATAAACCAATATTAAACCAACAAATAAGTTGTTTTGTCACCCCAATGAGAGTATTAACAATATAAGAAGTATGTATATTAGTTCAATATAATCTTTTGAATAGGAAAACTGTAATAGAAGTAACCCTTGACTGCTATAAAACTTTACAACCGTTTTGTAGGAAAACGAGAATTTTATTTTCAGATTTTCGATCTGATTTTATGTGTTCAAGTTATAGTTTAGGTCTGAAAGGATAACTTTTGAAATAGAGGTACAAACTATTGTTAGTCTTTTAAAACGTTGTTGGCGAGGGATTGAAGAAGTTTAGTTAGTGAAATAAAATTAGGCACATCAACTCGGCCTATCGCAGTCCACTGCTGGACATAAGCCTCTCCCAACTTGCGCTACTACACTTGGTCCTCTGCCTTCCACATCCAGTCCCACCCAGCCTCCTTTTTCAGGTCGTTGATCCACATGGTGGGGGGTGCCCTACGCTGCGTTTGCCTATTCGTGGTCTCCACTCAAGGACTCGTCTGCTCCAGTGGCCGTCGGTCCTTCGACAAACATGGTCAGCCCACTGCCACTTCAGTTTACTGATCCTACAAGCTATGTCGGTCACTCCGGTTCTTCTCCGGATAATCTTGTTATGGATTTTATCCTTCAAAGAAACTCCAAGCTCTCTATAGCTCGCTGAGCGACTTTCAATTTTTGGACTAGCTGAACTGTCAGTGCCCAGTGTAGAAATAAAATTAGGTACGGATAGATTACAATAATAACGTTTCTCGTAATCCCAAAATGGTTATCAACCCTGAACAAAATAATAAATAGAAATATTTCGGCAGACACGTTATACATAGAATCAGATAGAATTTCCTTGAGCATAACAGTTATAACCAATGTCTGCTTATCAGGGGGCTGTTACCATTAACCGGGCACAAATCCAAACTCCGGGTTGCTACTGAGCATTCCCTAATGAAAAAACCCAATAACATTTTGCCTGAGAGATTCAAACCCAGGAGCCTACCCTTAACAAGACCAACGAGGCAGTCGAATGAGAAACAGTTCGATATAAAGAGACTGCTACATAGAAATCTTAATAATAAGGTAATAGGCCCGACCCAGTTCTCGAGAATGACCATATCACGTACTGGGATCGATCTATCATCACTGATAGGACTATTTTACACAATAAGCCTGATATAGTGGTGATAGATCGATTAGAGCGCCGCACAATGATTATTGATATCGGCGGCGCCGTTCCGCATGACGGGAATCTCGTGAAAGCTGAGACAGATAAACAAATGAGATATTTGGACTTAGCACACGAGGTTGTCGACATGTGGGACGTGGATTCGGCAATCATTGTGCCGATAGTCGTAACGGCCAATGGTCTCATAGCCAAGAGCCTCGACCAACATCTTAAGAGGCTCTCGTTAGGTGGCTGGGTCAAGGGCCAGATTCAGAAAGTGGTTCTCCTCGACACGGCACGTATTGTGAGGAGGTTCCTGTCTCTGCGGCCCTAACCGCCGGTAGCTTGGACCCTGCTCCCGATGCCGGTGGAACACTATTTTTACCCGACTGCGCCAGAAGGAGGGTTATGTTTTTCGAGTGTATGTATGTATGTATGTATGTATGTATGTATATTTCTTTGGCACGCTCTGTAGCCTAAACGGCTTGATGTATTTGAGATTGAGAGGTGTCGTTAGATTCTTCTTAATTCTGAGAGTAACACTGAGTATATCAAAATTTAAAAAATTAAAATGGCCGCTTTTTGGTGCCATATTACCTGTTAAAAAAAAAAAAATCCGTCTGAAACTATCGAGTGGGGTATCAAAATAAAGGGTTTTATAAATGCTTTACAAAAATATATACAACTTATATGTATAAATGTAATCTGGAATGAAAAATGCTAAAAAAAAACACAATATTCAACGTTAAAAATGAATCTGACTTTTCAAAAAAAAACATTAATAGTATGATAAATAAAACATGACAAAACTAAAAAAATTAAAATGAAAAAATTAATTAACAAAAACAAAAAGCCCGACTGCGTGTAAAAATAACAGAAAAGATATAAACAAGACTTATCAACACGCAGGCGGAGGCTACCTATGAACTATTATGTAATTCATGACAAAAAACATACGTAGCCTCCGACTTCGTGTTGATAAGTCTTGTTTATATCTTTTCTGTTATTTTTACACGCAGTCGGGTTTTTTGTTTTTGTAAATTAATTTTTTTATTATATATTTAAATCTTTTTTGGTTTTTGTTTTGTAGAAATATTTAAAAATATAACTTATATGTAAATTCGATTACATAAAGGAGGTAATAGAAATGTTATCTATCAATCAATATATCTTTTAATACCGAAACGCGTGTCGCAAGTTTGCCGCTACCAACACATAAAACGCAATTACGCCCACCATGTTTCTAGCATTCAATGCAAAATAAATTAAGTCTAAAGCCGAAATTTTGCAGCATATCTTATATGCTACAAAATTCAATTCAAGAATTCAAAATAAACTTATAATTTTATAATAAGTAATCATATGTACAATAACTTGAGATTACTACAGTTATTTTTAGTAACAAGAGCTTCTAATTAAATTACGGGTTTCAGTAACTCTAAACCGAACTATCGGTAATAAATGCGGCACGTGCATAACTCCCACACTTAATTATTGATCGCAATTGCCACGAATGTTGTCATTGAGTATAACCCTGGCTCCACACATTGGTCCAAACGTTGGCGCCAACGCTATTCGCCAACGTGTGGATCGGGAAAATGGCGTAGGCCCGAACGTTGGTTCGACCGTTGGCAGTTGGCCGTCGCGTGTCGGTTTTATCAAAGGAATTATGCGCCAACGTTGGCGATGCGTCCACACGTTGGCAGTTTGCTCAGTCTTGCCGCAGCACGCATGCAGTAAGGTACATCGAATGAGCTTATTCCTACGGTCACCGCATCTTGAAAATGTCATCCGCGTGGATGAACGCTATACTTATAGATTTCTATTAAAAAATCCTTATGTTTATTAACAAATAATAATGATATTCTCTTGTTTGTAAAAAAAAATCAAAGACAACGTCCATTGTTTAACTATTGTGGTATTTTAATTAACTGTTCAGCTCTTAAGCACTCAATAATCTTAAAGTGTGCAGTGCAACATCTGTTTCAGACGTCTTTACATTGGCTCTGACGGAACTAAACTAACATTATCTCCAACGTGTGGACGCTAGGCATAATTACGGGCCAACGCTCGACTCCACGTTGGGGCCAACGTGTGGAGACCGCCTTATCATATCGCTTAATTATTAATATAAACGGTTTCACTCACGTAACCTGGTAGTTGACTACTGTAAAAAATACCTGAAATGTTAAGTTATTTAAAAGAAGATACAGAAATGACAACATTTGTGAAAATTATAATAAAAACCATGAAAAAATTAAAGAGATACACGCTTTTAAGTTGTTGGAGGGGGCATTTTCTGTCCTCGTCGTGCTAAACGGACATTGTACAGAGATATGTCAAGTTTCCATGAAGGTTTTGAACAATGACGTCATACTTTGATAGTGCTGTCTCTGTCTAGTGAACATATTCAAATTGCTTATAACTTGCACTTTTTATTGTTTTTTTTTCACTTTTGGTTATTTTTCTTGAAAGATTTTCAAGTTTTCTAATAAAAACGAAAAAAAAAAAATTGTCACCTTTCCTATTCTATCGGGTATGCACGACTAGTTTCAAGCTCGAACGGAGCCCTTAATCATGAGCTAGTTGAGCGGTGGTGTCGCGAACCGAACTGTGGACTCCGCGTAGCGCTGCGCTCGCGACGATTCGCGATGCGCTCGGTTTCGGTGGCGGTCGTGCATCTTCGTCGCTCGTCATGTCTGAGTCTTCAGGTGGATTATCACCGATACACACACTGCTGACCGTGTCACAATCCAGGCTCAACTGGACATGGCTGTCTGATGACGACCTGAGAGCCGGTTGGCAGGGGGCATTATGGAATTACGTGAGTGAAACCGTTTAAATTAATAATTATGAATTTAACTCACGATAGTTATTAAATAAATATCATATCGCTTGACATGAGACTTGACAGGTTACCTGAAACCGGGGACCGGGGCTCAATCCACTGAGGTAATATATACTAGTACATACTACCTCGGTGGCTCAATCTAAAATTATAATATAATTGCTTGGATGAATAAAAAAAGGCGGACGGAATTTCTCTAAACAAAAAGTGAAGCACCCATAGTAAAACGGCTCGCTTAAAAGTACCGGCTGGTAGGCACACATTCAAACCAATAGTAAGACAAATAGCCGCAATTACGCAACAAATCTCGTGTGATGGTAGTCATTGTCGTAGTGTCACAAATAAACTAACAATATATAGGTATCTGGTGTGTTAAAATTATGTAGAAATTATAGTGGGTTTAGGAAAAAACTAAGTGCTTCAATCATTTCTTAGCGAGATTCTGTCCGCCATTTTTTATTCGTCCGAGTATAATTGGCGATTCACAATTACCTTTAGTTCTAATTACATCTCAATGTTTAGGCTCTAGGCTTAGGAGAAAGGTTTAAGTTAACTTGAGTGATTACAACTTTAAATTACTTTATTTAATTAACTTAGTTTTACCGATAAGCTATCGCGAGATTTAGCTTCAATCAAAGTTCTTTAGATGAATAAAACTTGTTTTGGTTTATGTGGTTTACTGAATTTAACACCAACCAATGATATTTAAAAGTATAGATATGTCATACCAAAACAAAACAAACGAAAAATATGTTCCATACACAGCGGCAGCACAATACACATAAACTAGTACAAAGTTAGTAAGTTGGTTACTTCAAGTTACTTTCGCGTCATAATTGGAACACTTTCTGTACACACACGACGGCATTTTAGTTTTTTTTGTAACTGGTCACCCGCGGCGCCTTACTTTATTAATAGAAAAATGTCCTAATTACGACGTTTTCGAGTATTCAGATCGCGAGCGCAAGTAACATATCTGTACTTTTAAATATCGTTGTTATACAACGTGTAACGGAAAGGGTTTATACATATCAAGTGCACGACTTCTTTGGATGATAACAAATTATACGGCAAGGGTTTTACATTTTTTATCTACATAATTAGGAACATAGGAGAAATTCCAATTTAAGAAACCAAACACTTCAAACTGAAATTTACACATCACTAGCACCTATATCTTAATATTAGCAACTGACGTGAAAAGATAATGAATGACCTTCGTAGTGCAGGGACACATTTTTTATGATTTGAATTCAATAAACTCATGAAATCAACAATTTCGGATAATTTTTTCGAGTAGTTTATTTTGGGCTGAAATTTTGCATAACGATTCTATACCAGATGTACTCTTCAGCCCTTTCGGATAAATATACCCTTTCGGTTACACGTTGTATACCTACTTGAAAATGTTCCAATCAGTCAAGCTATACACAAAATACATAACATGATAAAAAATACCGCATAATATTTTCATGTATATACTTCTTCTAAGAAAACAATAATTAGACAAACTATTGGTTGCTCTGTGCTATTGGACTGTGTGATCGCTCAAAGTCATTCGATAATTGTGTGTCGTCCCTTGACGACTTTCTGATGTAATGTGAGACCGAAGTTTACTTTGGAAGATACAAAAATAAAACTAGCCAAATGCCAGTCGGACTCGCGCAGTAAGGGTTCCGTACCCCATAGAAACTGATTTAATTTACGAGAGTTCATCAAAAAACATCAACGCACCGTGCGTGAAATATGAATTTTTGCATCTGATTCTTACGCAGGTACCACCACAATGTCTATGTTTGCCCACACAATTTTATATTTGTTGCTAAAATACATAGTATGCACTATAATCAGACCAAGTTTGACGCTGGTATGTATTACCGTTTTGAAGATAGAACAGGAACAAAAACGTTGAAAAAAATGCATGTTTTTCGAGGTTTCTTGTATGAGGACCACCATTGGTTTTAGACTTTTTCTATTCAACTTTCAACTGGTTATCTATTACCGTTACAAAGATACAGCCCTATAACAGACAGATGTACGGACAGACGGTCGGATGGACGGACAGCGTAGCGAGAGTAATTGGGTCCCGTTTGGCACCCTTTGGGTACGGAACCCTAATAAAAAGGAAGAATAATAGTTTATAGTACTTACCTATATAAGGATCGATATCCAGTCGGTAAACTTTGCGGTTGAGCACCGATAAGGGTAAAATCCCTTGCTCACTAAACTTGATTCACGTATAAGTATGGCGTTGACTGACTCAATTAACTGAATAATTTGATGTTCATTTTTATATACCACGTTTTTTAAAAGAAAGTGAGCTTATATTGCAATAGCTGTGCCCGCAACTCCGTCCGCTTGGATGTCGGAAAATAACATCATGTCATATTTATGAACACAATGTCTTCTAATATACATAAGCGCCTACACAGACGACTACACTATTAACCTACCATACAATATTTTGTTTTTACAACCAACCGGCCAAGGTGATGGAATTAGCCCCAAAATCCTTTAATTCTGAGAAGACGCTCGTGCCCAGCAGTAGGATAGTAATTAGGCTGATTATGTAGTTCCTCTACTTTGTAAGCAACTTAATACAATAGAGGAGTCATACCCTATTTTTTAAGTTAGACTAATTCCTATACAAATGCAATGTTTCATTACGATCCGTTCAGCTGTTTTCACGTGATGAGGTAACAAACAGACAGACAGAAGTAAATTCTAAAAACGATTGATTGATTTTTTTATTTTATTGATTGATTGATTGATAGAACAATCTATTGTTTATTTCTAGATACCCTTGCCAGTTTCCGCGAAAAAATACTCGGACTTTTCGACCTTTACATTTTTATTATAGTACGTGGGACACTCAGAAAGTTTTGCGAAACTAATAAAAATTGTTCTATACGTACATATATTTTTATCAAATCTTTTCAAAGTACTTTCCACCAGCCTCTATACAAAGATTCATGCGCCTAAACCAGTTTTCAAAACACTTTTTCCAGTCCGCCGCAGACACCTCGTTTACAGCCTGCTCGAACGCAGCCAGCGCATCTTCCGGCGACGAAAATTGTATCCCTTTGAGCTGATTTTTTATTTTTGGGAATAAAAAGAAGTCACACGGTGCTAGATCAGGGCTGTAAGGAGGGTGACCCAGGAGTTTGACTGGCGTGCTGTCCAGGAAGTCCCTCGTTTTGAGTGCGGTGTGCGCAGGTGCATTGTCGTGGTGGAGCAGTAGCCCGCGGAGCCCTGTGTTTGGTCGCTTGTTGCTTATAACAGAGAAAACTTCTGGCAAACATTTGGTAGTATACCATTCGGCATTAATGCTTCTTTGATCCCGTAAGGGAATTGATACCAAGTGGCCAGTCAAATTAAAAAAGCTAGCGATCAAAATCTTACCCCCGCTTCTAGATCGCTTCACTTTGGTAGGCGTTGGCTCATTTTGAAACACCCAAACAGTCGACTGGCGCTTGGTTTCTGGGTCGTATTGATAAATCCAGGACTCATCACCTGTAGCGATGTCGTAAACACGCCGAGACGAGCCTGCTTCAAATTTGTTAAGCATATCACGGCACCATTCCACCCGGGCCTGCTTCTGAGCATCGGTGAGGTTGTGCGGCACCCAGCGTGATACTATCCTCCTCACGCGAAGATGGCTGTGTAGAATCTCGTGAACGCTTCCCGATCCAATCTTCAATATGTGTTGAATCTCCTGATATGTAATTCGCCTATTGTCTTGGATTAAATTTTTCACTGCTAGCACGTTTTCTTCGGTAACAGCCGTCAAAGGGCGACCGCTTCTTTCGTCATCCCCCAAAGTTGGTCGACCGCGCTTGAATTCGTTATACCAACGATACACGGTTGCCTTGGAAGGGCCTTCATCCATGAATGCCATTTGAAGTCTATCGTACGATTCATCCGGTTTCAGGCGACACTTGAAATCGTATAAAATCATAGCTCTAAAATGTTCCCGGCGCAGATCCATATTTCAGTGAGACACAATACTTTGAATTAACTCGCAAAAAATGTGGAGGGAAATTTTGAAATTGGAACTTACTTATTTTTACTTATAAATAATCATATTTTCGAAAAACATTATAACTGGCCAGTCTCCCATATATAAAAACTTTTTTTCGCAATACTTTCTGAGGGGCCTGGTATAAATTGTCATCTAGTCCTGAGCTATGTGTAAAGTTTAAAATCTCTAGCTCAACGAGAAGCTAGTTTAAAAATCGATTGCAAAATTTATACCAAACCGACAGACAAGAAGGAAAGCATAAAATAATTATAGTATACGCTACTATGTTATAAAGGAAAGCGAGTTAATAAAAACATAGTAATAAAATACAGTGTGTGCAAACTTACATGTGGCATGTTTTTTGGGTTCCGTACCCAATGGGTGCCAAACGGGACCCTATTACTCTAGCTACGCTTCCCGTCCATCCGTCTGTCTGTCACAGGGCTGTACCTTTTGAACGGTAATAGGTAGCCGGTTAAATTTTCTCAGAATATGTGTTGCTATGACTCCTACCATGAAAAATACTAAAAATAAAAAAAATAAAAAATCCAAAGGGTGTCCCAATACCAGAAACCTCAAAAAATATGCATTTTTTTCAACGTTTTTGTTCCTGCTCTACCTTCAAAACGGTAATACATACCAGCCTCAAACTTGGTTTGATTGTAGTGTATACTATTTTATTTTGCAACAAATACTAAAAATATGGTAAACATAGACGTATGTGGTGGTACCTACGTCAGAAAGAGGTGCAAAAATTCACATTTCATGCTCGGTGCGTTGATGTCTTTTGATGAACTCTCGTAAATTAAATCAGTTTCTATCGGGTATCAGATCAATGGGTGGTACGGAACACTGCGTGAGTCTTTAGTTTTTATTTTTTATAAATACCTATTTTCAATTAAATATTTATTTATGCCACATATAGTTTGTTAATGGGAAGTTTGTTACGCCGCTTCTTCTTCCCAGCTTAAAAGACGAAACGGCCAGCGTTTTTGGGGGCTCGGGTTGTCTCTATTGTTGCCGTGTTGACGTTCAATAATTGGCTTTAGCCTACATTGAGCAACTGCCATTTTAAATTAATTTGACTTTTGGTTAGTGCTAAATGCACTAACAGCCAAATTGAATTGTGACTAAACCGAAATTGATTAATTATTACGCTCGGGACATGGGGCCCGAGTGCGTGCATCCTTTTCAAAAAAATCGCTAAGAGGCTGGTCGACATTTCGCGTGACCAGAGGCCCCAGAGGGCTGGTTTGTTCTTTGGCCAAAGAATAAGCGTTGCCATTCAACGTGGCAACGCTGCCAGTCTTCTGGGTACTTTTCAGGATGACAGAGGTGTGGAGGAATACTTTGACGCCTAAGCGCGCCTTTTTATATAATTTTATTTTGTACTTGTATTTATTTGCGTTGTAAATATTGTACATTTGTAGATAGATTAATTAAAACGCAAAAGCATTAATTCTTTTATTTGATGTGTCACATTAATTGACAGTTGTACGTGGTTGGAGTTCCCAAGCAGAATGTCAAAATGGAACTGTCAAAAAGTCAGTTTGTACAGTCGACAGCATGACAGTGGTAACACTGCAATTCGAAAACCGCCCTTACTGCTTACGAAATAAAGATGCTGCTAATGTCAAAGTGTTACCATCGACGTGCGGTCGACCGTACGACACAGCTTGATTTGTGTCTGACTATAAATCCAATTTATTCTAACAAAATCTTTATATTTAGTTAAATTCAATTTAATTCAATCGTTTATTGAGAATATAGGTCAGGTAGGTGTAACTGCGATGCATTCAGAGTTGGGGCTCTGATTGTCCACTAAGTGACTTCTGGGATGGCGGCGGCACGCTGTGGTCACGTGGCGCCATGTGCACCGGCAAGGACACAAGGAGGCAAATAGTCTCCTTTAAGACGTGCCTTACAGGCGTAGCATAGGGAGGGCTCCGGAGGTATATTAATTTACCGGAGTCTTCCCTTATTATGCTGTAGACGGCCACTGAAGGGGTTTTAGTGGGTAAGAATCCCACACACCCCGGCCTCCGTAAAAAAGGCCGGAAGCCTTTTGAAGGTTTCCTCCTCATAGCAAAAAAAAAAAAAAAAGGTGTAACTGCGATAGGCTGAGTTGATTGATTGAGGTGTAACTGTCATATACTTATTGTAATAAAAACTCTATTACTTGAAGCACTTTTTTGTTTCCTTAAATAAAACATCACATTCTTTGTGTTATGATTATTCCCTGAGAAGAAGAAAAAACAATACACTTTTTCCAACCTTCAAGGATCAAATAATGACAGTTTTATTATTTAGGTATCATGTAACGTCACATTTGTTGCTGTCAAATTGATCAAAGACAAAAAATCTTGTGACAGATGTCATTTTCTACATTATTGTTTCCGGAAGGCCTTGGTTCTTGGGAATCTTGGGTTCTTGTCATCTGCGTCAAAGGCTCTCGACTCTCAGGTAAAATAATGTTATTTACATTGTAACCGTACAATACATAATGTTTAGTTACGGCTGTTTTCCTATTTCTTTGTCAAAGATCAACTATTAATATATTAACGTTCCCTTAAATGAGACTCTGGCCTCAATAATCCGATGATGACGGTAGAACCATAGTGATCCAAGCAAGACGCATTTGCATCTTTATGAGAAAATTAAAGACACGTGTTTGGTTGTGTAACGTCAGCTCCACACGTTGGCCCCAACGTTCGTACAAACGTTGGCCCCAACGTTCGTACGAACGTTGGCCAGTTAATTATGCCCAGCGTCTACACGTTGGAGATAATGTTAGTTTAGTCCCATCAGAGCCAATGTAAAGACGTCTGAAATAGAAGTTACACTGGGCACTTCAACATTATTGAGTGCTTAGAGCTCAACTGTCAATTAAAGTCACAATAGTTACGGCACGGTGACCTTTGGAACTAGCTCATTCGATGGTAGCATCTGTGCGCGTGCTGTGGCAAGCGGCAAGACCTGCGACAAACCGCCAACGTGGGGAGATGTGGACGCATCGCGAACGTTGGCGCATAATTCCTTTGATAAAACCAACACACGACGGCCAACTTCCAACGCTCGGCCTAACGTTCAGACCAACGCAATTTTATCGATCTACGTGTTGGCCGAATAGCGTTGGTACGAACGTTCGGGCCAACATGTGGAGCCGGGGTTAGTTTGTAGTCAATTTTATAAGATTTACTACCAACCCATTCATAATAATACAGTTAATTAACGTCCCACTGCTGGACACTCTTCTCGGTACGAGAAGAGTCAGGCCTAAGCCCGCCACGCTGGCTTAATGTGGGTAGATGGAATACACACATCATCAAGAACTCACCCTACCCTTTACTAAACGTTATTTAATTGTTCATTTACTCCAATGAACATTTGTGAGTACGGCAGTTACCCACAGCTTTTCTATCCTAATGTCAAATTATAAGATTATTAATTTTGCATATAATTTCGGATTAATTTAGACACCATCCCAATTATGTCGTTTGCTCGCTTCAAAGATTTAAATCTGATGAGTTAGAGCAGTATCAAATTTTAATTGATCATTGTGTATTGCGGAGTTCTCAGTAAAGAATATGACGTCTTTCTTTTCCTTAGAATGCTGAAACTCAGATCCGTGCGAGACAATAGAATTTTAATTATGACTGGAATTTCCACATTCAACATGTTTATGAGTCAAGTGGCGCCCCCATCATAAATAATATATTACTCGCTGAATACATCATCATCCTCCGAGCCTTTTCCCAATTATATCGGGGTCGGCTTCTAGTCTAGCCAGATGCGGCTGAACATCAGTATTTTACACGGAGCGACTGCCATCAGACCCCCGCAACCCAGTTACTGGGTAATACTGACATTGGGAGGTTAGACCAGTTGTCAGACTTTCAGGCTTCTGACTACTCCTAACGACTGCCATAGATATTCGGATGACAACCGGGACCGACAGCTTAACGTGCTCTCCGAGGCACGGAGGGGTCTCGATGTGTAACGAAACGGTCTCCCATCCACAGACTGACCGCGGCAAGTGCAGCTTAACCTTGCAGATCGTACCTACAATCAGCGCAGTCGTCGCATCGCTACGAGCCCCTCACTCGCTGAATACATCATTTATCGAAAATTCGTTTTTAACAATTTAAGTACAGTTACTTTAATAGTTTAATCAAAATCTCTGAAAAATATAGTTCGCTGTAGCTGTAGATAGAAAAAATGCCAAAAGGGGCCGTTTTTCGCACTTTTTCTATCTACAACTACAGTTAACTATAATTTACACAGTTAATAGTTTCTGATTTAACTACAGTACCTGTACTTCAATCGTTAAAAACGAATTTTCGATAATAATTGATGTATTCAGCGAGTAATATTTTTTTTATGATGGGGGCGCCACTTGGCTGCTTCATTCCCCTTAAGAAGTTATGCAGTACTGTTCTCCAACACACTAGACTCAACATAATTATTTACTAGCTCAACGCGAACGCTCGAGGCAGTCGCGATTATGAAAACAGGGTTGCAATTTTTGTATAAGCAAGAGGCTACTACGGGCTTCAATAACCCGAAATTGAACTATTGATAATGAGTAACGGCATGTGTACAACCCTAGACCACAGATAATATAATACTATACTAGTACCTAGACTTAATTAATTATGATCGCGACGAAAAAGAAAGAAAAAACATTTATTGTCCCAGTTAGTAATAGTTAGCAAATTCCCTCCGAGTGTCATTATAATGGGACATACTGTATTAATACTAGTGCCATATTACAACCTTTGTAGAAAAAAAAAACAAATATGCATTATAAACATGCAGTAGTACGTCACGGACTGCCCCCATTATCTAGATCTTACGTCTTCTTTGTTCATCCAAAGGCTGTCTGGAAGATATCGCTTTTAGCGATAAGACCGCCAATGTGCCCATAATTTATACGTTGTTCTACTATTTTAAGTGTACAATAAAGTATATTTTATCTATCTATCTATCTATCTACCTAGGTCTAAAACGAACAAAACCTAATATTCTGTTACAGCGCTGTTTCTAAATAAAAAGGACCAACGACTCGAGGTCAAAGCGATTATTCGTGTCTCCTAAATATATAATATTAGGTACAACATGGACGTGACATCCATACATCTGGTCTGACATCCATACATCTAGTCTAACAAAGTTAATACAATTCTTGTAATACTAATGTTGATGAAGTCAGGAATGTTGTGTTAATTAAATGTAACTCATTTATTTATTCTCGGCGTGCCCAAAGAAATAATTGAACTAACTTAGAACTCACAATGATAAATAAGAATAGAAAATAGAAGAAGTAGAAAAGAAAATCAGTTTCCAATACTTCAGTTCAATTCAGTTTGCAAAAGAGTAAGTTGACAGAAAAAAAAAAACTACAGTAATACACCCAGGAGTAAAACTTCCAGATAAAAGATATACAGAGATAATTCGGATTCGATTTGCAGAAAAACCCGGAAATTTTCATAAAAATTATGCATATCGATTTCTTGCACGAAGTGATCCATTTATGATACGGGAATGGGTAGGTGAAGTTGAATTAAATAAATTCCGGAGTAAGGACAAAGTTCCCAAACGATTCCGGAAAATTTTGGACGTATGGCAACCCGTTACTTGGGAACAATGAATCCGGGTCACCAACATAAATCTTAATATCTCGGAAACTAAGAATGACAGCTTATTCAGGGACTTAAAGAATGAAAGAAACGAAAATTGATATTATTGTTAGATTAATTGCTCCCAAGTGTATTCGTAAGGCATAAAGGACATTGCTAAAGATCCTTAGTGACTCAGCCTTTTTCTGTACAAATTAAAGTTGATGCTCACCATATACAACTCAATGAAGCCAATGTATTGCAATACATTCATAAACACGGACAGTACCTACTAAATAGAATTTTAGATTTTTTAAATATTTACTATTTTGACACATATAATCACAGCTATCTGTGCTATTTTGATGTCATGTTTTGAAAGAAAGAAAAAGAAAGAAAGAACATATTTATTTCAGTCTCGGTACAGGCGAGAGAAAAAAAAAACTAAAAATAGTGTATTAACAATAAACTTGAAATTTACATGCCTGTATGAGACTAAAAAAGGCCCCCATCTCAGCATATGCTACAACACCGAAATGTTGCAGCGCTGGTTTTCAGATGGGTCCCGATAGTGAGGCCACGGGTAAAAACGAGCAAATAAATATAAATACAGTAAACCTAAATTATGTATTATTGCATTAGAGACAAATGTGACAATTAGTTAGGCAATGCTTTAGAAAAATAAAATAAACATCATTTAACGTGTGCCAGGTGTGCCTCCACCTTTAGATCCGCATCATTTGTCCATGACATGACAAACGAAGGGACGCCACGCCAATGCGCAAAAGGCAAGGTTGTAGGCCACGTTCTTGTTTTCTTGAAACCTCAATGACAGACTTAAGATGGCTCCATAATTTTTTGGGTTGCTTTATATTACTATTAACACATGTACTGAAATAAACAGACTTCTCGCTATGAAATGCAGCTCTGACTAGGTATTTCAACTCTTTATATGTTTGATTATGACTTTCGGATCTAGAAGATTTAAATTTTGTGTGGTACTTGTCACGCAACTTGATCATGTCCTTCACAGTATCTGTAATCCACGGAGTAGACTTTTCTTTTATCAGAATTTTCTTTAAGGGAGCATGGAGATCAAACCAAGTTAACAAATATAAATTAAATGTAGCTACCATGGAGTTTACATCCTGCAGGCTCTCAACATACTCCCAGTCAATTCTATTTAGATCGTCGTTAAATTTGTCAAGTAAGACGTCCTTCAGTGGTCTATAGGTAATCCAACGTGGTGTGGGTTTTTCCAATTTAAAATTAAGTTCAACAAATATAATTGCATGATGACCCAATTCTGGTATGTGTGATACTGAAACCCCACATACTCGGGCATCAGTACACACTATATCAATCAGTGTCTCACTATGATCAGTAAAGTGGGTTGGCTCGGTAATTACCTGTTTAAGATTAGAGTAATTTAAAAAATTGTTAAGCAGTACAGTTTTATTATCTATTTGATCAAAAATATCTATGTTGAAGTCACCAAGTAGAAGAATTTTATCTGCATTAGCGATAGACGTGAGGGAAGCAGTCACTGCATCCAGGAAAACGTTAACATTAAGCCATGGCGGTCTGTAGGCAGTACCTATAATGACTGAGCTGGAGTTGATGTTCAGTCTCAGCCACATCTGCTCTACAAGCGGCGAGGGCGGGTGCGGCACGGCGCACACGCGGACGCGTGCGCACGTAGAAGCCCACGCCGCCGCCGCGCGCCGTGGTGCCGGCCGGGCGCGGCACGTGCCGCAGCCGGTAGCCCGGCACTGTCGGCGCCCGACCTTCCTCGCCATCCCTAAGCCATGTCTCATTTATCGCCATGATATCCACTGCAGAACTTTCCATAGCCACTATAAACACCTCATGTTTTGTTCCTAATGACCCCGCATTAAACAAACCAACTTTTAAATTATTTTTCTTATTCATTTTTAAAATTGCCGGTGTACATAGTTTTAATTCTATATTTGATGTATGATATAGTTTGTAATGTAAAATGTAACATAATATGTAATTGTGTAAAAATTGTGTTGCAAATAATACTTAGTATAGAATGTAGCAGAAAATGTATTTTATATATAGCCAATGTATATACAGTTAACCAAAATAGTGTGAATAGGTAATGTACATATTTTATTATTGCTCTTGCAGCTAGGGCACACCGTGCTACCAAGAAATACTGATCAATCAACTCAGCCTATCGCAGTCCACTGCTGGACATAGGCCTCTCCCAAGTTGTGCCACAACGCTCGGTCCTCTGCCTTCCGCATCCAGTCCCCCCCAGCCACGTTCTTTAGGTCGAAAGAAATACTGATACAGGAAAAGAATTTGCCTCCCACTTAAAGACAACACTGTGCAGAAGGCCTTAAAACTAATTAAAGTGAGATTCATTTGCCGAGTACTAAAAACTTGAATGCTAGGCCTCCCTGTCACTGGATATCTCACGGCCAAAAACCCGAACCAAATCTTCCTCCGAGCGGATGCAGTGGGTAGCCTTGCCATCACCCTGCTTAGCCAAAATGCGCCCGAACTTTGTCCAGGTATATCTCCACCCAAGACGACTACCAGCTTCACGGACCCGGTAAAACAAATACTTATTTGTTTTGGTGAGCCTCTCGTTCAGGAAAAAGCGACGAGGTGGTGTAGGAAACCCTAGGTCCGCTGTGGTGATTCCGCGCCGCACGCGCGCACTCTGCAGCAGCTGGTCGCGCAGTGCGCGCCGCGTCAAGCGAACTACGATGCGGCGCGCGCGCGCTCCTGCGGCGGGGCTAGCTCCTCCTGCTGGGCTAGCTCCTCCTGCTGGGCTAGCTCCTCCTGCTGGGCTCGTTCCCGCCGCTATGCTCGCACCGCCGGCCGGGCTGACACTGCCAGCCGTACCCTTTTGTACGTCATGCTCAACTCTGAGCCCCACCCGCTGCGCGAACACAATGTCGCGTTCCTCCAGAGTCAAACCAAGTTTTGCTGCCACCGTCACAACTGTGTGTATTGTGTTTTCGCCAGGTATTTCCGGGAGGTTGGCAATTTCTAGATCAGAACCAAGCGACTCCTGATCACGCTCGTTGAGCTCGAGTTGCAGCCGCTCTACAGTGAGCTCGAGCTGAGTGACCCTTTTATCAGGCAAAGCGCCGATTTCCTTGTTTTCAAGGGCCACTATCCTGGCTTCGAGGCCATCGACTCGTTCTGAGCAAGCTCCCAAAGACAGGTGAAACTCAGCCATCTCTCTACGAAACTCCCTCATTTCATCTCTGACCACCCGGAGTTCCAACCTGAAAAGCCTGATTTCCTCGCAAAGGGTCATCTGTGATTTCGGCGAGGGTTCACCTTCTACGCTTTGCTCAACCACAACCTGAGCTGGAGCATGTACAATAGGCCGAGCTGCAACAGGCGACCTAGTTAAAGTGCCATGTAGTATTGGGACAGTGGCTTCAGCGGGTCCGCTGCTCAGCTCTTTAACAGGGGTGGTGCTATTATCACCCCTAGGCATCTTCCTCTTGCATTCCGGGCATAGCCAGTCGTGGCTAAACTGTGTAGTCTCCGGCAAGAGCAGACAAGCGAGGTGGTACCTGTTATTACAGGTGATGGTGGCACAACTTGCGCCTCCCTTCGCTGACAAAAACTTACCACAGGCCGCACACTTCGCCATGGTATAAGGTGGCAGCAACGATAGTGGTCACTTAGTATTATTTTAAAACTCAGTTCCCAAATAGTACAATACTAAATCACTAGATGGCGCTATTCATAGTAATGCGCTTATGGCACTTTGCAAGGTGTTATGGTACGTTGACACACCATAAGATGATACACAATAATTGTGTAAAGGCGCGCACACACAATAGTCTAGATCACTTAGAGATATTCAGGCAGCCACCGAAATCCAGTTATTTTGATAAAACTTCAGGTAGATATAATACTGGTTCAGCAAACGAGATTGTGTTTTTATTGTTTTTGTGTTTTTCACTACACAAATGCACTGAATAATAATGTCACTTGTAATTTGTACTTGTATATACACGTCTACAGTAAAGTTTCAAGAAACAAACTTGTATATTATTTTTAACTTCAGAGGTACCATACAGAGCTTAGGGCTAATTTGACATCCGTGACGTCACTGCTTGCACCGTTTTGCTTTTTTCGTTATGTCAAACAACCTACATTGTCGTCAAGTTGTCAGTCGATGCCAATTTTTTGGAATTTCTTGTGTGAAAAGGAGTCTATAATATTGAATCATAGACTATAGAGTATCGAAATAAAAATATGGATGATACACAGATATCATAGATGATACAATTTTATCCGGTTACGTCATTAATACGCCGCTATTACCTAATGTTTAGTTATAGATTCGTTATTTTTATATTATTGTATATGGTTTCATGTATTTTTTATGGGCCTTGATGCCTGAAATAAATGAATTATTATTATTTATTATTATTAATGTATTGATACTCCTTAAAATATAAAAAAATGGTTCTTGTACTGTCCGCATTAAACACAATATATATATATTATGAAACGAAAAAAATCGCATGTAATTTTCGTATATTGTTCATCTTTGTAACAGTTTAAGGCTATTTTTATCAATGTCCTTTACTACGCACCGAAACATAGTAAAATCATACCATACATACATTGCTTATTTCTCGTGGTATAATTATTAGAATCAAGATCACTTGTAGATCATTAATTAAAATCCACATGTTTTCTTTTCAAATGAGCATTTACATGCACTTTGAAAACGTTAATAGTCTAGTTGCATTCACAGAGAAAAGCCGCTTTTCCCAGCGTTCCATGCTTACGGAAGCGCTGATTTTCTATTAACGTCTTACATTCAGTTAGAATCGATTTTCACTTTGAAAAGTACAGTCAGAAGCAATAATATCTGCCTATCGACGGTTTTAGAATAGCAAACAATGACTATCTGACATGGATAGAGTGAACTATAGTGCACTATATGTGTGGTTAGTCAAAATGTTTGTTATGTTTTGATTTTATTGTGCGTGACAAGTCCCGTAAATATAGTTCAATATGAGTGAAATTCGCGAAAGTTTAAAAACTTCTATGGATAGAGTGGATAAATGTGTGCCTATGAATGGTAGAAAGTCAAAAGTCACGATAGCAGCAAGATTTATGCCTTCGAGACGTAGTTTTGGCGGAGACTACTTCGAATACCTTGGACCACCATGAGAACTAATGAGTCTATACTGAAGGAGCTCAACACCACCAAGTGATTATCTGCAATATGCTAGGAGAATGCCTTTTCGGACATATCATGCGATAATCTAGGCATTATAAGGAAAGGCTCTTATAATACTAAGCCGAATAGAAGGAAAGCGCGCTCAAGGCCGAGCATTGGCAAGATAGTAAAACGTGATCAAGAGGGCTGTCGGAGGCAGCATATACCGAGCGGTGCACACAGCGGAAGACCGCATATCTTGGAGACGCGTCGTATGTGATCGCAATCCTCAGCAGTGAAGGAACGACGAAGAGAGACAGAAGAAAACTGTATGGAAGAGATGACCCTACGTGTTATTATTATTCTTATGGCCCTACTACCTACAACCTTACATAAAATGGTTGTGGTTTGGGTCAGACAGATATTATGGGCAATTTTAATTCCGTCGATAGGCAGATATTATTGCTTCTGACTGTACTAGTGATTACTGTACTTCAGTCAAGTGCACATCGATGGTAACAAAACCAGTTTAAGCAGAACATATCGTGTATGAAACTAACATACAAACCCAGCTTGGCTTATAATGGTTTAGTGTTGATATACGGTTCACCGTACATTGTACGTTTAAATTAACCTAACGGCCTTTGTAAAGATCGATGTAATTCTGATTGGAATTTACACGTTTGCACTAATCCAAATTAGAACTCGGGCCGTGATATTAAATGTTAGACCCATCATTGTTATGTTGAAAGGGATAGACAGAGCTATATCCGATATATAGCGCCATCTCTCCCCCACAACATTATGACAATATGGCCCCTTGTCTTCACCATTTTTTTGATATGGTATTTATTTATATGTAGTGGTAGAGCTCTATGTGAAAGAGCTTGTCCGGGGAAGTATTACCTAAGTCTTGACTGAATAGGTCTTCTCCAAAACTTTGATTTATATGACTGTATTCCATAAGTTCTGGTAAAGCCGCAACGCGTGCGCGTAGGATGGCGTCGAGAGCAATTTAATGAATAATGGAGTCTATTTCTAATAAATTCACTATTTGGCTAACTTTAAAGTTCGCCAGGCGAAATTATGGCACGTCATATGTGACAGAACATACGATGCTTTATCTCAACTTTCTTATTAATATCGTATTTAATTTTATAATATGCTTCTCACCTGCACATCTCCCACTGTAATTATAGATAGGGCCACCTATCTAGAAGTATGTAATCTAAAGTGGAAACGAACAATTCCATTTAAAACATAATAACTATTCATATTATATTGTTAAATCATAGAAGCCGCCATTAGCCGCCCCTTATTAGAGAAAAGGCTTGGATTTTAAGCTCCAAAATGTTTTACCTTTAATTAAAATTGTTCGGTTCCATCATACCAGAAACACACATTCAAATAATTTCACGGATGCTGGAAAACTTTTAATTAATGACTGGCTCTGTAAAACAGCACTACAATGCACGTGTGCCGCGATATTCCATATTATTAAGCATAAGCATTTATGGCCTTGTAGGGAAATTACTTTTATTAGTCCCGGTTTGTATATATGAGACTGTACATTGAAACGTAAACGACTGAATGAATTAAATGTTCGTTGCATAACAGTCTCGAAAAGCCGGTTATATGGTCGTCTCTTTTTTGTGTATACAACCTTGTTCTTAGTTTATACTAAACCTCTTAAGGGATCATTGTACTCGTCATTATGAACAACTTATACTATGAGACCAACCCTGATATCGCGAACAAAATCAGCTGTAGGTACCTATATTTCGACGATTTATGTGAACACAAATGTAGGGACCAGCAGTTATTTTTTTCGTGATTTCAGGGTTTCATATTTCATATAATTTATTTTCATTCCACAGTGTACATTAGGTGGTAAACATAATGGCTTAATAGCTTGTCACAATTATGGACCCTGTAGGGCACAGCAAAATTCAATGCAATTAAAATTTATGTCATTATACATATAAACCAAATCTCAATATGGTTGGTCCCATAGTAAAAGTTGTTTATAATGGTGAGTACATTGAACCCTAATGAAGTTTAGTATAAACTTAAGGTTGTATATACCTATAGTTTTAATGCAAAGCGAAAGTTTAAAAGTGGTCCTAGCAAAACTAATTATAGATGAATGTAAAATAAGTAACATTTTACTTTTCTTACGTTTTCTGGAAACACCGAAGAACGTATATGTCGGCGCGTAGCTCAAGGTTTCATCAGGATTCATCAGGAAATAAATTTCTCATTACTCCAAATTATGTATTTTCCGATTATTACATGAACTGACCAAAAGAAGAAGTTTTACAACAAGAATGACAGCCCGCGCAAAGCACAGTGTCTCCATCTTGATATTACTACAACACAAATAGACCCAACGGAGTCACTAAATATATTTGAATTTATAAATGAACACTAAAATAATTAACCAGTCGTCGTGATAAAACTAATTTAAATTGATGACAACACTACTCAACCAGCAAAAATGTATACTATAGCAATCGAGAGAACGTTTTCGGACACACTATTTAGTGTATCAAATATGTCCTATAACAATGGTGTAAACGTTTACCCAGGCAGGTTTTGGCGCAGTTACATCGCAATTTTGTGACAAAGCCAAGTTATTGTAGCTCCATGCGTCACAAGTTAGTACTATACTTGTACTATAATAATATCGTAAAAGTCTTTTAAAGGTTTTAACAGTGATTTGGTGGCGCTTTCATCACAAAACAGTTACAAAAAAGCCACCACGTCTCTATTAATGGACTTTTTTGTACTATAGTAGAGATCGGGGATCTTTTATAGTACAGTTTAATTTAGTGTCATTTCTCGTATAGATTGTGGGTTTGATGTGAAATAAAATTAAAGATTATTTCTTGGCAAGTAAATCGATATTACTATTAGCAATATGGCGCTCATGACTTGCGAAATCAGTGTTATCTTATATAGACAGTCAATTTTACTTGCGACTAAAATTTTATTGTTAAAGTAGTTAGTATTTTTTAATGCCCCCCTTGATTTTCAATATTTATTAAATTAAAATAAATTAAAACATGGTAATGTCTCCAGTGTTGCTATTAACGGATAAAAAGGTACCTACGTGCTTACTATAGGCTTAATTAGTGCACACAGTGACAGCCATTGGCAGCCATGATAAAAATAGGGTTCCTTGGTACATCTTAGATTAAACCACTTGATTGTCGAGGCATATTCCGCAAAATAATAATCCTATCACTCTGCATTATCATTATTATCGTCTGAAGATTCACAAACATTAACATATACACAGCATTAGCATATACACAGCAGTCATTTTATAAACAAAACGCGGGTCTTACGTTGTAAAAACGATGTTAAATTTCTTTTATAGGATGTTTAGGTTGACTAAAACTAGTAATATACTACTTTTATGTATCGCAAAGGTCCAATAAAAACGATAAAAGCTCTGTAACGTCACTATAAGATATACAAGTTACGTAATAGTGTTTTGATGACCTTTCAGTGTTAAAAGAGTATACTCGTGACAGCTATGACATTGACACTATAGTCGCTATTTGGAAGATTTTATTGCTCAAATTCAATACTTAACAGTGATGTAAAAATCAGCAACAGTACATTATTGTTCTATAGTTGTGTTTTCAATACTATTTAAACACTTGTACTATAATACTCATTTGGAAGCTACAATAACACAAAATTGCTTCAAAATAGTATCGTGTAAATCTTTAATAATACAAAATGGCTCTGTACTTGATGTAGCGACATTAGTTATAGTACTGTGATAAAGGGGTAATATATGGCGTCGATGTAAACGTTTACAACACTTATTATTGTTACCAAAATGCTGTATAATATTATACAGCTAAAATATTGTATAAGTCACTATTATAGAACAGACGGTCATAACGGATACTTTAATAACGCTTTATTTTCACTTTTTAGTGATAAATGCTTTTCTTAACGGACTACTTTGCTGGTTGGGTAGCGCGCCCATACCCTACCTACTCGAAAAATGCGTACTGGTGCGGTCTACCTAGATTTGACAGATAACAGCTGACATTATTTACACGAAGTGGACCGCACCCGCGCGGGGCGTCCGCGGGTGACGGTAGACAACACCTATTTTATTCTATTATTCGCTACATATCGTTGTAGATTTGTCAGACTGCAACCCTTTATAGAACTGTTTGCAATATACCAGCATCTTTAATTACAGTTTTATAAGGGAGCGTTTTGGAGTGAAAGAAGATGTAGTGACAGAGATTGAGAAAGGTATGTTAAGATGGTTTGGACATATAGAGAGGATGGACGAGAGGAGATTGACGAAACAAGTATACGAAGCGAGTGTGGATGGAAGAGTTGGAAGGGGACGACCTCGGCGAACGTGTCGCGATCAAATCGCGGACGTTCTCAAAAAATTCCAGGTTAAGAGTTCTCTAAGCCGACGAGCAGGCATGACGAGGTTAATGGACGTAGATGAAGCGAAAGAGGTGTGTCAGGATCGTAGCAGGTGGAAATCCATAGTCTCTGTCTATCCCAATGGGAAACAGGTGTGATAATATGTATGTATGTATGAAGGTTTATTACCACTTTCCTTATTTTCCTTATATTTAAGGTCGACTATACTTTCTTTATATTTTATGTGCTTTTTGTTTTACAATTTTTTGTATACCCACCTGTTAGTTACCTGTTTGTGTTTCTGTTTCACTATTATTTAGTTGTACAATAAAGAATATTCTATCTATCTATCCATCTATTTAAATGTTGCGCGTCGTTAACTGGGACAATGAATCATTTTTATTTCTTTTTCTTTCTAAGGAACCCTTTTTAGGGTTCCGTACCCAAAAGGTGCTAACGGGACCCTATTACTCTCGCTACGCTGTCCGTCCGTCCGTCCGTCCGTCTGTCTGTCACAGGGCTGTATCTTTGTAACGGTAATAGATAACCAGTTGAAATTTTCACAGAATATGTGTTGCTGGTAGGTGTATCACGACAAATACTAAAAATAAAAAAAATCTAAAACCAAAGGGGGTCCCCATACAAGAAACCTCGAAAAACATGCATTTTTTTCAACGTTTTTGTTCCTGCTCTATCTTCAAAACAGTAATACATACCAGCGTCAAACTTGGTTTGATTATAGTGCATACTATGTTGTTTAGCAACAAATATTAAAAATAGGTCAAACATAGACATATGTGGTGGTAACTACGTAAGAAAGAGATTCAAAAATTCATATTTCGCGTACGTTCGTTGATGGCAACACTAGCGTCCTCTTATATATTGCTCGAAAAATACCTACCTACTACAATTTATTTACATAGAAACATTTTACTCTAGATACAAAGTTCACACTGTGGTCCACGACCCAATTATTTAACACTTTAATCGCATTAAATCTTAAGTTGTTACTTGTTAACTACGAAAACTTTCAGTTAATAAGATTGCAGAAGGTTTTAAGCAGTCATTTCACAAATGGGATTCTAAAACTATCAAAGTTACAGCTTAGTTCCCAAACGAGTGACGCTGGAAACGTGTAATTACTAAAGATGCTTTGTTAAATAATACTTTAATAGTTTTAGAGTAAAGGAACATAATTTATAATACAAATAGCAATAACCACCTTTACAGGATATTGTATAGGTGTGACCATACTTTTACAGTTAAAAAGTAATGTCTGCTTATCAGGGGCTAGGCGGGTATAGTAGCCGGCATGAGTCGTGAGCAAGATGGACAGTAGTGGGGGCAAGTTCGCGCATGTACACTTTCGACCAAAATTATTTAGTATCTTTGTTCACTAAATTTCACCGTTAGCGAAAGGATAAGGATTTCACCGTTACGATTATGGGTAGTTATAGAAAATACAAACTTTCCCGAATTTCACCCATATTATGATTTTGGGACTTTTTTTTACGCACAGATAAATAAACAGAAAACATTTTGACTTTTAGTTTATTGTTTACTATTTAGTTATCGATGGACAGGTTTTTTAACTCGCATTCGTATTCTCAGCAAGTCCTTTCATTTGATACCCATATATTACAAAATTTCAGCTAAATAGGTTGAAGATATCTGCTTCAAAATTGAGATGCAGGATTCCACTCTAACAAATATATTTACATACGTACATACATTGCAAGTTAAATACAATCTTGTTATAAATAAAGGAAGATGAAGAAGAAGAAGAAAACAATTTTTATTTCGAAACATTAAACACTCAAAAATCAAAATATAAATTAATTACAACAAAAGAAAAATAAACTGTTTTAAATTCGAAAATGTGAGTCAATAAAGTTGAACCGAAAGTGTACGGTAGCCGAATGACACCTAATCGTCCAATAGACGACGAGCATCGACTGTCGACCAATCGCGTAAATGCAATGTTCGGCGTTGGCACCCCGCGCTCCTGTCATTCCACCAAACAGATCTATAAATGAACTTCTGCGCAGGTGGAGTTTGTGCTCACGACTCGTGCCGGTATCTGTACGTTCAATAATAGTCACATTAAGACTCTCAAAACCAACAATGAGAGCACTGTATTTTTAGGTTAGGTATTAGTAAGTTATTACATCAATCAACAATCAATCAATCAACTCAGCCTATCGCAGTCCACTGCTGGACATAGGCCTCTCCCAAATTGCGCCACAACGCTCGGTCCTCTGCCTTCCGCATCCAGTCCCCCCCAGCCACGTTCTTTAGGTCGTCGGTCCACCTGGCAGGGGATTTTTACATTACATCAAGATTGAATATTACAAAATAAAAGGACAAGTCATGTCGGGTTATAGAACGTCCGTCTTGTTCAACGACTCGTAGCCAAAGTGCGCGCCCCGCTCCAAGCTCCAACCACCAAAAATCAATATGGCCGACTTTGGTGGGGTGTCATAGTTCAGTGTTGCCATTTTATTCCGCCGATTACTAACAATACATAAAACAAAGTCGGGTTACTTACATCACTTATAACTCAAGAATGGCTGGACCGATTTTAATGAAATTTGGAATACAGATTGAACATAACCCGGATTAACATAAGGCCGATTAAAGATTGGCTTATTCAGTCAGACTATTTATCCCAGGAAGATGAACAGTTCCCGAGGGTTGCTCGATAAACGACATTCACGGCGAAGTCGCGGGCATAGGCTAGTTTATAATATTTCGAGTTTATTTTTTTGCGAATAGTGCTAAAGGCCACCTCATATTAAGTGGTTATCTTTGCACATAACAACAGCAATACAACCTAGACTGTTGCTTAAATGGTATTACAAATTTCGTTCGCCAAACCGAGACCTATAGAAAAACTGAAACTTCACCCAGGAACACAGCAGCACAAGCATCACTGTTTGGTGAGAGAAATTGGTACGGTGGTAGTACAGTCTAACAAAGGAATTTGTATACAGAGTCCCCAGATATAGATGAAGATTTCTCAGAAGATTACGGAAGTTTTCTAGTGAAATATCATTTTAACCCTAATCAAACCATTCTACAATAATTTCCTGAGAAATCTTCATCTACAACGTGTTATCGAAATAACTGAAAACCTCTTAAATCATATCATTGTACTCATCAGTATGAACAACTTTTATTATGGGACCAACCCTGGAATCGCGAAAAAAATCAGCTGTTAGTCCTACATCTGTGTTCACATAAATAGACTAAATATAGGAAAACAGATATATGTTTTTTCATATTTCAGTGTTGGTCCCATTGTAAAAGTTGTTTATTATTTATTTATTTATATATGCTTTATTGTACACCATAAAAAAACATTACATTGAATATGCATTTAAACTATTGTACAAATGGCGGCCTTATCGCGATCAGTTGTTCATACTGATGAATACAATGAGCACTTAAGAGGTTTTCAGTTATTTCAATAACACGTATATCTGGCGGCCCTGTATACTAATTGCTTTGTTAGACTGTACTTAACCGGATGAGCTCTATCACGACACAAATCCTAATCCAATCAATTACTATACTACGATAATAATAACATCATAACATCACGCCTGTATTTCCCCGAAGGGGTAGGCAGAGGTGTAATAGTACACCCACATTTCGCCAGTTATGTTATAGTCCCATGTAATAGGGGGCGAGCCTATTGCCATTGACCGGGCACAAATCCAGACTCCGGGCTGCTACTGAGAATTTCCTAATGAAAAACCCAATAACACTTTGCCCGACCCGGGAATCAAACCCAGGACCCCACGCTCAGCAGTCGCGCTTGCAACCACTAGACCAACGAGGCAGTCGAGTACGATAATAATACTATTATAATATATTATTAATGCGTGAGTCCGACTCTCACTTAGCTGGTTTTTATATTGCTCGTCAGTGTATATTTAATCTTTAGCTGTAGACTTTTTACAATATCTTTATTTTGCTGAATTTTAAACCAACGATTCAAAACGTGTTGCAATAAAATGGCAGGCCCTCTAGTGAGGCCGGGTGGAGTGCCAAGCATTCGCACAATGACGACCGTCACTTGGTTAAGAGTCTCTGCTGCACGATTGCAATCTTTAAAACGTAGAACGTTGTTAAAATGTGCCGTTGAAGTACGAACTGGGTTTGGAGTGCATTTTATTTTAGATTCTATTTTCACCGTAAACGATTGTTTAAGTAGTAGACGAACCTTTATAATGGGTACTGAGTAAAATAAACAGTCATGTAGAAGTAATTAAACACCAGCCTACCTAGAAGTAATATTACATCTTCAAAATTACAACAAAAAATTATTTAAAGAAGTATGCTTCTTCATAGCTTTTTCCTGTATTCTATCCGTGTGTATCTATACTATATATAATATAATATATAAGGTCCTACATTATTAATCCGAAAGATTTGAAGTGGTGAGTCTACTCATCATAACAAACAAAATTTACTATGGGACCAAAATATGGGATCTTTAAAAAACTTAATTTAATGACCTTAACTTGCATGTATATTTTTGAAGTGTCTATATTTGTTAGAAAACATAGTGCTTTCTTTAAATTCACAGGTGACACTTACACAAAATACAGACCAAGAGATCCAACAAAAATAGTAATTCCATTTTGTAGAACAACTTTAAATAAAAAAAACTGTTATCACATGTGTATATCAGTCTTTAATAAATTGCCAAGAAATTTAAGGGAGCTCCCATTCAAATACTTCAGAATTAAGTTACGCAAATGGTTGGTAGATAAATGTTTCTACACGATTCAAGAGTTTATGCAAAATAATGTGTCGTAAGTTTGTAGTGATAATGTACAATTTTCAGAATTAATGTAATGTTTTAATAATAATGTTTACCAATAATAATAATGCAAAGTATTAATAACGAATAATAATTATAATGTATAATAATAAAATAATAATGTAAGTTTAATTATGAACTTTAATAATACTGTGTAATAATATGGGCATGGGCAATATAATGGGCACAATAATAATAATTTACAATAATAATAAAATAGTTCAATTGGTTTCATCTATACTGGATTTTTGCATGCTTAATACAAGCAGAATATAGCAATGTTCCTAAACCACCAATTTTTATATCTGGTACCACCTGTATTCTACGCAAATAAATGATTCTTTCTTTCTTTCTTTCTTTCTAACATTTGTGTTCACTTAAATCTATAAAATGTAGGGACTACCTGTTTTTTTTCGCGATTTCAGGTTTGGTCCCATAGCTAAAGTTGTCCATAATGATGAGTAGATTCACCACTTCAAATATTTTGGATTAATAATGTAGGACCTTATATATAATATGATAATATTATAAAGATAAATATTTATTTGTTAGTTTGCTTGTAATCGATAAACTCTGAACTGAGTTTAATCATTCTTTCACCATTAGAAAGCTACTTTATAGTACATAATTATTTATTGATATTAATAATTATTATAAGTTAAGTTATTATTATTACATTAAGCTAATAATACATTATTGAAATTAATTATATTCATTTGTAAACATTACTTATTTTGTCATATATTCTCAATTAACCATAATCATATTATTTTACATGATATCTACTAAGATACAAAAGTAACTTATACAGAAGTAACCTAGGCTATATTTTATTTAAATACGCGAGCGAATCTACGGGCAAAGTGTAGTAGTTTATAATAAACTATCTCATGCATAAATACCAATCCAATACACAAGTCAATGCGGTGTTTACAATATATACCAGTCAATACTTCGGAAAGGTCTTGATGAGAAACTTTTGGGCACCTACTATAAATCTGTGGTTTTCAACAGGTTCAATACTCTTCAAGCTGTAAGTATTAGAATATAATTAAAGAAGCAGTTGTTTACCAATATATAAAATGTATTGTTAATAATATACGAATAATTTCGATTTGTTGTACCTATTTATGAAAAACACACATGTTTTTCACGTGTCAATTAGATTAGTCATTTTCCAAGTACCATTCAGAGCAAACCTATTGAACTATGTCCACATTTTTTTTTTTTAATATTATATATCTTTGGGACATTTTTACACAGCACCATCTAGTCCCAAACTAAGCAGAGCTTGTGGTATGGGTACTAGACAATGGATATAATACTTTTTTTGTAAATACATACTTATAATACATAAGAAACAACCAGACCAACACAAACACTCATGTTCATCACACAAATATTTGTGTCCTGTGGGAATCGAACCCACGACCTCGTGATTTAGTATGTGTGACGTTTTTATGACAGGTTTTCTCTGGAAGTTTTTAATCTTTCGCGAATTTTACTCATATTGAACTATATTTACGGGACTTTTCGCGCACAATAAAATCAAAACATAACAAACATTTTAACTAACCTCGACATTTCGGCCAAGTTGCAATGGCCGTGGTCACGAGCAGACTGACGTGAGATTCAATATGAAATAAATTCGCGAAAGATTAAAAACTTCCAGAGCAAACCTGTCATAAAAATGTCACACATACTAAATCTGGATTCCTGAAAGTACCCAATATAGTATTATTAAGGTTACTTCGTAATAATATTTTATGTAAATGTTATGGCCAATATAGCAAGTAATGGCCGTTTGGATCGTAGCTTTGATGACCATCAATTTTATAACGCATATGGACACGAAACATAATAATATATGTTATACAATATGTACAACATGCTGGGGTCGTACTCACGAGTTGTTCGGGTTCTGAACCAAATCGAGCTAATAAATAAATTAAAATAAATAAATATTTTGGGACATTTTACACAGCACCATCTAGACCCAAACCACACCTCGGCCACTCAATACAATATAAATGCTAGCACCACCTACATACACAAGATTACGTAATATGTACATACTATGTATACGAACGCGTGTAAGTTAGGGATGCTCGCCGCTCGTAATACCAACTGGGTTCCAAGCACTTCTCAGTAGTTCTCAGAGATGGCGTACTTGTATAGCGACAGGCGATTGATATCCATTGCAATATTGCAGTCCAATTGCCGTCAGACTGTGGGTGCGTGCGGGGCACGGGTGGCGGGGGGCGGTGACTGGCCGTTCTGTACGTTAGTACTATTAGATGTTCTGTGCCCAAACTAAGCAGAGCTTGTAATATGGGTACTAGACAATGGATATAATAATTATATCCTTTTTTTTTGTAAATACATACTTATAATACATAAGAAACACTGCGACTTTGACACACTAATGTCAAGTACTAGAGGAATGCAGTACGAATTAACACTAACTCGAATTCAAATTCGATTGATACAGGACTTGATCCAGTCGGGAGTGAGGCCCCGTGGGGTTGGAACACTCGGGTCGTGGGGTCCGAGTTCCCGTCTTTTGCTCAAAGTCATCTCCAAGCGGTTGGTCGACCTCAAGTGACCAGAATGCTGGCCTTTTTTTGGTCAAAGAAAATAATTTTCCTCTCGCAGGTCTGCTGTAAGAAATTTCTTAAAGAAATAAGCAGTGCCTTTGTACTATTCATTTCTATGTATTCTATTATTATTTGTCTGTATGTGCATAAATTTAATAAATAAATAAATAAGCATTGCTATAGAACGCGGCAATGCTGCCAGTCTTCTGATGGGCAAGTTACCGGTGGACAGCGATGCGGAGGAATTTTTTGATGCCCTCATGTAGCTATTAGTTTTATTTTGTTTATTTATTTTAGACTATTTTATGCATAAGTTAATGTGTAAGTAAGTTTGTAATTAATATTCATTGTGAAAACTTAGTATTTGAATACATTTACTTCAATTAAACATAACATAACATCACGCCTGTATTTACCCGATGGGGTAGGCAGAAGTGTATAGTACACCCACATTTCGCCAGTTATGTTATAAGTCCCATGTAATAGGGGGCGAGCCTATTGCCATTAACCGGGCATAAATCCAGACTCCGGGCTGCTACTGAGAATTTCCTAATGAAAAAAAACCCATTAACACTTTGCCCGACCCAGGAATCGAACCCAGGACACCACGCTCAGCAGTCACGCTCGTTCAATTAAACACAGATCTAAATATTATCCACATAATATATTATCGACGTTATTTGCAGGTACAACACACATAATTAAAATTTAATATCTAACACAAGTTAGATTAAATTCCCAAATTAGTTATAATGTGTTTCTAGATATTGAAATAATTGTCTCTCGTTCTTTTATTTACAAGTTTTTGTGTATTGTAATGTACTATTTCAGTTGTTAAATCCAGTACGCGGTCGCCACTCCAGAACTTTACTACCCCATCAGCCATCCGTTCTGCGAGCAATGTGCCCCGCCCACTGCCATTCAAGTTTGGCAATTCTTCGGGCTATGTCGGTTACCTTCATTCTCCTGCGAATCTCCTCATTTCCATAATCGAATGTATGCAGAATTATGCCCGATGAATAGCAAAAACTTCAACTCGTATTAAGTGACATCAATGACCCGAAATTAATGGACATGTCGCCACCACGATCGCTTAACATCAGCTGAGGTAGCGGTCAAACGCTAGCCCATTTTACATAATAAAACACTTGTGTTATTTAATTTGCCATTTGCCAAATACAATGGCAAATTTATTTTTTAGCATAGTTGTATAAATTTGTTTTTCACAAACGTTTGTGGCGTTCAAACCTTTCGTCCACTCAAAACTCGTAACCACGTACAAAGCAACAACAAACAACTAAAAACATTTAACAAAGAGTTTTTCACCAAATGTTTAGCAAAAGGTAATTACAGAATAAATGAAATGCCAAGCAAACAGATTTCACTTACAAATATATATATGTATGCTGATTGACATACTTCGTTATTTTTCTCCGAAAAGATGTGTATTGGATTTCAATCAAATGGCAGCTTACGCGATTTCAAATGGAGTTGATTAATGCTAGTCCAGACCACTTTTGATTCGTTATTGTAAATCTAGTTATTAATCGATTTAAAAGCAATTTAGTTGATTAATTTGATTTTGGATTACTTATAACTTGATTGACAACTGGAGTTAACGAGTTATAAACCCAAACACACACACACACTGCAAAGTATATAAATAGGTAAAGACGAAAGAGTTCAGTAACTTTTTGTCCTCTATTTCTCAACAGATTTTTTTTAGTACCTATTGACGTGTTGAGATGGATTTGTGGAGTGATAAGAATGGATAGAGAGAAATGATTAATATATCAGAGGGAGTTTGAAAGTAGCGCCAGTAATAGAAAAGTTGAAAGGAAATCTTTTGGGTTGGTATGGGCATGTGACGAGGAGGGATGAAACGCATGTTACTAAGAGAGTGATGAGTATGAATGTTCATGGATGTAGAGGGAGAGAGAGACCAAAGAAAAGATGGATGGATTGCGTGAAGAACGATATAGATGAAAAGGGAGTAAAGGATGAGATGAAGGCTGATAGACAAAAATGGAAGAAGAAGACGTATTGAAAGAAAGAAAAGAAATAAACACATTTATTGGACACAAAACCGACAAACACATACACAACAACAATAGCAACAAAAAAACAAACAAGTGCAATAATAAAATTATGACAAAAAAATCAAAAAACAATATTATTGACGCGCACAACATGAACACAAAAGGCTGACCCCAAGTAATTTGGGAGCAGGGCAGGAAGATGATGATGAGTTACTGAAGAGCTTTAGGTTTATCAATAAAAAATATTTAGAAACAGATTTTTTTCCCTACCTTCGACGGACATTTTTGTGTTATCAGTCACCCTCATCATCATCATTTCAGCCGAAAGACGTCCACTGCTGGACATAGGCCTCCACCAAGGATGGGATTTATGCCATAATCGCCACGCTTGGCAGGCGGATTGGCGATCGCAGTTAGTTGGTTAAATACTCAGAGAACGCTGCTGCCCATCCACTGATGAATCCCTTAGTCGCCTTTTACGACACCCATGAGAAGAGAGGTGTTAAAAGTGGTGCTATTCTTTATGTCCGGCACCACACGGTTCTGTCACCCTACTTCCTACTATATATATAATATCCTACTATCCTTCTACTAAACGTGAAATTTTGTGAGGATGTATGGATGTATGTATGGATGTTTGTTACTCTTTCACGCAAAAACTAATGTATGGATTTAAATGAAAGGACATTGATAAAAAAATAAAACCGACTTCAAAAACCTTAACTAAAAAGTAAAAAATAATCATTGTATTTATTTTAAAATCTTAACATAAACCAACATTTTGAAGGCAGCGCGTGATTGACCCTTTGCGTCATGTAAATATAATGTACAGTCGAGCGCATATCTATAGTAATAACCTCCTCCTTTTTTTGAAGTCTGTTAAAAAACAGTTTATGTGAGCGTACATGAAAATCACGCGCCGCCTTCAAAATGTTGGTTTATGTTAAGATTTTAAAATAAATACAATGATTATTTTTTACTTTTTAGAAAGGTTTTTGAAGTCGGTTTTATTTTTTGTTAAAATGTTTTTATTTCATACTTTTTAGTTGATAATTGCGAGGGTTGATTCATAAATGTTTATATAACCAATTTGAGAATATATTTTTTATTAACCTTTGCTATCCCACTGCTGGGCAAAGTCTCGCTCATGTTCTTCCAAACGTCCAATCACTATCGTGAAAAAAAAACACGCATATCGTCCAAGAATTCTCAGAAAAACGAACCAATGAGCAAATCATCTAGATAGGCGAAGCTAAAATAAACTAATTTATTGAAGCTGGTTAAAAAACTACTCAACCTAAGTCAATAAAATTTATATGGGACCACCGCGCGGGCTTCTTCTACCAAATAAAAAAACAACCACGTAAATCGGCCCACAAATCTCGGAGTAATCGGTGTACATACATGAAAAAAAAAAAAAAAAAAAAAAAAAGCCCCGGAATATATAACCTCCTCCTTTTTTTGAAGTCGGTTAAAAATAGCCTTAAACTGTTACAAAGATGAACAATGTACGAAAATTACATGCGAATGTTTTCGTTTCATAATATATATTGTATTTAATGCGGACAGTACAAGAAACATTTTTTATATTTTAAGGAGTATCAATACATTAATGATGTAACCGGATAAAATTGTATCATCTATGATATCTGTGTATCATCTGGTATCATCCATATTTTTATTTCGATACTCTATAGTCTATGATTCAATATTATAGACTCCTTTTCACACAAGAAATTCCAAAAAATTGGCATCGACTGACAACTTGACGACAATGTAGGTTGTTTGACATAACAAAAAAAGCAAAACATGACATCAAAATAGCACAGATATCTGTGATTATATGTGTCAAAATAGTAAATACTAGCAGCCCGTTCCGGCTTCGCACGGGTATTTAGGAAAAAATTCAAAAATTATAAATTTTAACACATATAATATACACTCACACACAGACACCCTTCTTTTTGCGTCGGGTTAATAAGAAAGAGTACATTATATAGAAAGTTTAGATTTTAATTTTTTTTTGTCATTATTTTTTAATATTCGATTATTTCATTTTTATTTCTACAGTTTGTAAAAAGATCATAACTACAAACAAAAGCCATTAAAATTAAGTCAGAGCTTCCCTGTAGGGGCTGGCCAGAAAACCTACACGTGTGTCTGACAACTCCTTGGCCCTCTGGACGCGTCTGGAGGGAACGGCAGTTGTTAGGCCAGTGCATCCTCGGTACTGGCAATGGAATCCTTTCGAAGGATTAACTTTCGGGGGATCTTATTGCCTGCGAATGTTCTGGTACGGGAGGGGCCTCATGGGGGCCAATGGGGAGTTGCTCCACATGTCCCTCTGATGTCAGCAGAGGGCACAGTGGAGGAGCAGGGGTGGGCCCAGTATGCACTCACCCTGCCACTGGGCAGGCAGTGGGGGGACTGTCCTTCCCTGCCCCCGTCGATCTCGTAACCCCAGGAGTGCCCGCTGAGAAGTGTTCCCGCGCCTCTTGGGACCGAAGGTCTTGGCTTCACCACCCGGACCGCGAGGAAGAAAACTAATTCTATAAAAATTACGGGAGGATGGGGCCTGCGAGCAGTAGACTCAGGGTAGTCTGCTGCCCGACCTGCAATAGTTAGCCGAGCGGAGTGAGCAGCCACCACGCGACTTTTTTCTAATACTTACATTTTTGAACTCGTGATATCTTTCGAATGGAATGTCCGAATTGAATAATTCAAAAATTTATATAAAGGTATTGAAGCAGTCTTCAGTATAAAGTAATTTATTTTGATAAGGATTAATACCAAGGTACAAATAAAGAGCCTTTTCTAGCGGCGGCATTTCAATTGTTTTAAAAAAAATAAAAGAACACTTATTGTGACATAACTATAACAGTTAGACATATGCTGTCGCGACATTTTTTGTAGATAATGACGGGTTTTGCAAAGTTTTAGTACATTATCTTATTCTATCATCAATAGTTTTAGCAGCGCACGCGATGAAAGGAATTTTATAGGTATTTTTTTTACACCTTGGGTTACATTATTGGAGTTTTAGTAAGGATCCCTAATTTTTTTGAAAATATAATATAGCCTATGTCACTCGGAGATAGTGTAGCTTTCCAACGGTGAAAGAATTTTTCAAATCGGTCTATGAGTTTCGGAGCCTATTCAATGCAAACAAACAAACAAACAATCAAATCTTTCCTCTTTATAATATTATATTATATATTATATTATATTATTATTATTATTATTATTATATAGTATAGATTTAAAAAATCTAAAATTATATTTAGTACTGTCCGTGTTTATGAATGTATTGCAATACATTGGCTTCATTGAGTTGTATATGGTGAGCATCAATTTTAATTTGTAACGCCTTAAGGCGGAGTCACTAAGGATCTTTAGCAATGACCTATGGCATACAGATAGATCATAACCCGGATTAACAAACAAGCTACTTTTTATCCCGGGAAGATGAACAGTTCCCGAGGGACGCGCGATAAACTTCTATAAATACATGAAAAGAAAACTTTGTCCCCTTTTTAAGCATATTTCGCGCACGGGGGAGTTTGAGATTTGGCAGAGTTTAATGAATTAAGGTTGAATTTTGACCACTGGGCGAGCACTAGTAGTAATAAATTATTCTAGTACAGTCATCCATACTATCCATACTAATAATATAAAAGCGAAAGTAACTCTGTCATCTGTTTGTTACTTTTTCATGACTAAACCTCTGAACCGATCGTAATGAAATTCAGCAAAGCGGTAGCCTGGGACCTGGAGAAGGCTACATTTTGTCGCGAGAAGATAAACGTTTCTTCAGGGATGTGCGATAAACGACAAAGAAATTATTTGGTGAAAACCACTCGGCATATTCGGCATAATATATACCAGGGAGTCATAAAAGTACATAAAAGCTACTTTTTATCACGCAAAAATGAACGGTTCCCAAGGTATGCGCGATGAACGACATAGAAATTATTTGACGACAACCACTCGGCATAATATGTACCAGGGTGTCATAAACGTATACTAATATTATAAATGCGAAAGTTTGTGAGCTTGTTAGTTTTTCAACCCGTAATAGCTACGAGATGCGCGATAAACGACATCTACGCGAACGAAGCCACGGGCGCCCTCTATTAAGAAATAATAGGTAACTGGGGGCCGATTCTCGTAATTAAAAAAACTTCAAAATATAGAACATCAAAAGGAACATCTATTGCACAGAAAAATAAATATGGGTTTATTTTTCTATTACGTGATCTATTGTCATGATTTTAACACACACACACACACACACACAATCTTGATGACTTTTTCTCACACATTACCAACAAAACGACCTTATGAAACTCACGATCATACACCCAAACCATCCGGGCCCAGTACTCATCTGTAAGGATTACTCGACAAAGCAAAACTCTCAACGCAACTAAAGTACTTTGAAAATAAACTACTTGATACAAACTATCGTCGCCTAAGGCTTCCCAGGAGCTTACAGCGCCATACTTTTAAAGAATTCTTTGAAAAGGTGCGTCTTTTCTTGCTATATACCGAGTCTTTTACGCCGTTAGTAGGTACTCTGAAAAAAAAGGTTTGTTGTATTTACCAAATTAGCAAAGGTTGGCTGAATTACAAGGAAACTACGATAAATATAACAAAACCTCGCATTTATTTATTATTGAACTTACAAAACTAAAAAGGTTGAAGTTGGTACCAGAGTTTTGATGTAAATCAACAAAGAGTATTGTACATTTTACCAAACAAATCTCAACCATTTTATCTGGTTATTTTTATAATAAAAATGCGATAAATATAACAAGTTCTCGCGGTGGAACTTACAAAACTACGTAGGTTGCGATCAAAATATAGTCTCTACCAGAGTTTACAGTGTAAATTAACAAATAATATTGTACATTTTACCAAACAAATCTCAACAATTTTATCTGGTTATTTTTATAATAAAAATGTGATAAATATAACAAGACCTCGCGGTTGAACTTACAAAACTACGTAGGTTACAATCAAAATATAGTCCCTACCAGAGAATACGGTGTAAATTAAAAAAGAATATTGTACATTTTACCAAACAAATCTCAACAATTTTATCTGCTTATTTTTATAATAAAAATGTGATAAATATAACAAGACCTCGCGGTTGAACTTACAAAACTATGTAGGTTTCAATCAAAATATAGTCCCTACCAGAGACTACGGTGTAAATTAACAAAGAATATTGTACATTTTACCAAACAAATCTCAACAATTTTATCTGGTTATTTTTATAATAAAAATGTGATAAATATAACAAGAACTCGTGGTTTAACTTACGAAACAAAAAAGGTTGAGGTCAAAATATCGTCCCTACTAGAGTTCATGGTGTATATTAACTAAGGATATTGTACATTTTACTAAACCAATTTCACCAATTTTATTTGGTTATTTTTATAATAAAAATGTGATAAATATAACAAGAACTCGCGATTTAACTTACGAAACAAAAAGTTTAATAACATAAACGAATACAAATCATGTGTTGTCTAAATGTTTATTAATGTAGATAGACCTTCTGTTCGCATCACGTGCATAACGGAATAACACCAGTAATGCGATCCTGATCACCAAACAATATAACACAGAAGGAGAACAAAAAGTAACGGCAGAAGGTCCTACATACGCGCGATAATAAGTTCACATATACGGAGCACTACGGAGTCAATGAAACGGAAGAATGGAACCACAACATTCAGGAAATCTAATCTCGTTCCAAATAGATAGGTCCTTGAACCAGCAGTCAGAATCATATGGTTGGTTGGTTTATACCCTTCAATATGGTCAAACAATATGGTTGACCATATTGAAGGGAACTTAACGACCCGACACTAACGCCACCATCACCATGACATTTAAGTGAGCATGAAATTAGTGTAATACCTAATAATATGATCATTTCGCATATAGGTACTCACTCTAACTAGGTCGCTCTATATAACTCTAATGCGATTTTTAAAGTTGAATCCATCGCTGTTCCGCACTTAGCTGCGAAACTGCCATTATATCGACTCATGCGAATCTAATTACTTCTAAACCGATGCCCTTCAGAATCGGAAAATGATGACTGTGACGACACTAACGCGATAACAAATCCAAATCTATGCCAGATGAAGTGAACATTGCAAAAACGTATATGTTTCTGCAAAGATTCGCTGCTGCATGCGAATGCTTTGGTGTACGTCTGTACAAATCTGGACCTCTGACAAAGTCTTACAAATTATTTGAAAAGGTACCTACTAAAAAGAATGTTTTTTTTTAATAATATGTGAATTTAGAATCTCTGATTAAAAAAATTAAGTCTCTATTATGTAAAATGTCCTATTACCAATATTAAAACTTTCCTTCCATAAAGCATTATGATGGGACCTGTAGAATAGCGGAAATTCATTCAACACGTCAACGTAGAGTTCAGAACCCAACACGGCACATCAGGAATATTCAAAACAAAGCTTATTATAGGTACTAGCGTATTGAAAATGTTTTTTTTTTCAGATACAAAGACTTAGCAGTTTATTGTTACTAGAAATTGTCACTGCGTATTTGAATTTTTGTAATAACTTGTACTGGCACACAATATTGATTCTAAAGTGCATTCTGAATTTAAATATTTAACAAATTTTTATTCATAAAATAGTTTTAAAATAAGTGAGCAATCCTCGCTTGTTTTATAACAATAGTATCTAATATTTATACATACCTACATAAAGTGTAAAATTATTAGCTAAAAGAGAAAACGCGGGCAGAGTGACTTTTGAAGATTAAGTATTTGAAGATACTATCGCTGTCACTTTTTCTCAAGCAAGTGTGATAGACAACTGCAGTTTCGACTGAATAGCCTTAGTAAAAAAGTCATAATTCGAGGTTGGGCTCTCGACTATTTTCTCCACCGAGACTGGACCAATTTGAAAGATATTTCATAAAGTGAATAAGAAGAATGTGTACTATGTCGCTGTTTTTCCTTCTTCATTAATAGTTGTCATATTTATACACTAGGCCTCTGTAGACAGCGGTCTGAATAGAAAATTAAAGATTTTTGAGGGCATCAACAAAAACGAAAAAGCTGATATTTATTTTATTCTAAAAAAAGTTTATTTTTATTTTTTATTTGCTCTGAGATTATAAATCAGAAATAAAACAGTCGAGCGCGTTTGTACGGAGAAAAGACCACACGCATTTTCTCTTAAGGGGCGAATGTACCTATTCATAAAAAACAGCTGTTTCCTACAAAATCATCGATGTCGCTCGACAAAACGTATGGAGCAGCTATGTATGTGATTTCAGGGTTACCCCCATAGTAAAAGTCGTTCATTCTGATGAGTTCATTCACCTCATAGAAGGACCTCAGCTAATATTGTTTCTTGTATTTATTTATTCGTGTTTATTTCAAATACAAAGTCGATTAGACTTTGTTATCTTGTGCTCGTGTCACCCCTATACGTATTATGAGAGCGTGAATCCCTGCCGGAGGGCCCTTAAGCTCACTATTCTAGTTTGTCCCGATCAAAGCGTCTAGGGATTCTCTTGCTTGCGTTAGCTCTGTTGTTATCGCTCCTATACAATACATGTTAAATATTGGGTTTATACACAATAAAGTTTGAAGGGTTGACATTTTTCTTTAAAGTACACAAAGAAACTATGATCACTCGGCACACGTCAAGGGACTTATGACAAATACATGCGCGGGCAGTAGCGGATCCAGGGCCATGAGCCCCTTAGCTCCCTCGCTAAGGGGCTCAAGCCCCCCCCAAAAGCATCCGGATCAACACCTGACAAATCTAAATTTAAACTTGATTTTAACCTACTTTCTTGTTACTACACTACCCTACAGTAACATTTTCATCACCAATGCTTACTTAATCTGGTTCAGTTGTAGTTTACTTTTTATCTTGATGAAGCCTACCCTCAGCTGGGTCAAGCCCCTCCCAAATCAAAATCCTGGATCCACCACTGCGCGCGGGCTACATCATTCGTCAAATAGTGGTAGTAGTAGATCTCTTGTGTGAAAGAGCTCGTCCGGGGAAGTACTACCACCGTATCTACTTCTCCGCAAAATAGTGATGCTTGCATTGCTGTGTTTCGGTCTAAAGGGTACGGGTGCCGGTGAAATTACAGTCACATGAGACTTTCCATCTTCATATCTTAGTTTGACAAACCGACTTGCGGTACCATTTAGGCAACAGTCTAGGTGGTATTGCAGTTTTTATGGGCAAAGGTAACCGCTTAACATCAGGTGGGCTTTTAGCTCGTTTCGCCATCCTATATTATATAAAAAATAAAAATAAAATTGGACTGACCGGGTTTATATGATTGTTGACCCGATGCCGCGATGCAATAAACCCTCACAAATGTATGAACTTGCAGTGTTACAAATACCTAAAGCCCGGCAGACTGCAAACTTTTAATCGGCCAATCGTTTAGTCGTTTCTTTCGACGCCGGCTGTCGCTGAAAACCAGCGCTGTGGCTCTGCTCCGTGCATGCGGCACAGCAATTTGCTGAGCGATGGCCGTTTTGCGCGGATGTGACGCATATCTTACCACACTTCTTGATTGCTTGAACCTGTTTGAATCCTGCTTTTTTTTTTTGCATTTTTAGTAATTTTGTGCTAGATGCCAATAATTTATTTTCCCTCTTTCTTGTAGTCGGGTTCCTTATCAGTACGGAAACATAAAACAACAACAATATACGAGTGCGCACACTGGCAGATCCGATTTCCCACACAAAAATTATATCACCCAACTATCGGCCAACAGTTCGGTATGAAGTCTGCAGGTGCTTTTAAACAATTTGTTGTATAGTCCATTTTTTTATGCTTGTCTTACATTTATAGAAAATTCGTTTTTTACAATTAATGTACAGGTACTGTAGTTTAATCAGAAACAATTAACTCTGTAATATATAGTTCGCTGTAATTGTAGATGGCAAAATGCCAAAAGTGGCCGTTTTTCGTCCTTTTTAGGGTTCCGAAGTCCTACAAGGAACCCTTATAGTTTCGTCATGTCCGTCCGTCTGTCCGTCTGTCCTAACCCTTTACAGCTTAATAACATCTACAGTTATAAACATAAGTAAATGAAATTTTGTTAAAAAATAGTCTACATATAGATCTCAATTTTAAAAGAACAATAAAATCGTTTTTACGTATTTTAGGGGTGGCGTCCATACATGTGAAATGAGGATGAAAAATGTTTCATACACCACTTTTTTATCAGGTGTACCATCTGCGAAATATAGCCCGCTAAAGTGGCTTGCAATGTCCCCCCCCCCCTGCCATTTCTAAACTATGCAACGTAGAAAGTTATAATCTTCCACATTGATAGACCTTTGTGAAAACTCTCTTTTAAAATTATTTTGAGTATAATTTGATTATAATTTTAGGAGTTATAGAGAGAAAACTGAAAAATACTTAAAACGTCCTAGTTCAAAGGTCATTGACCTTAGAAAAAAATGATCATAGCAAATAATGCTCCTTTAGCTACTTTCTATTTGAAAAAATCACAGAAAGTAACTTTGACATGACACACTTCTTAAATTTGGCTTCTTGAATTTATCCCTAGATGGCGCTACTAACAACACGCTCTGAGTCGCGAATGCTGCCGATTATTGCAAAAACTAAAATAGCCATGATTAATACTCGATTTGATTCGTTTGTAATTACACCTACTATAATACTGAGCATGGCCCGACATGTTCTTGGCCGGTTTTTCTATCTACAACTACAGCGAAGCATAATTTACAGATGTAATCGTTCCTAATTAAACTACAGTACCTGCACTTCAATCGTGAAAAACGAATTTTCGATAAGTGATGTATTCAGCGAGTAATACTTATTTTACTGATAGGGGTGCCACTTGGCTGCTACATTCCCCTTAAGTAAGCAATCTTGGTAGCTCTCTTTAATGTTGATTGTTTTCACACGTAATGAGATTCAAAAAATTGTTTAGTATTTAGTATTTAATTGTTAATATAACTTCTTTTAATAATATTATAAATGACGAATCGCATTAAAAATACATGCCAAGATTGTTTACTAAATAAAACACGTAAAGAAAAACGGACTGCTTTTGTTTATTGAGAGGCCGATTTTCGTAATATAGGGGTGTAAGTGGCTTATCATTGACAATAATAATAAAAATATGACATTTCGTAAATAAATAAATAAATAATTGTTGATTATATTGATTGTATTGAATTTAAATATTAATAATATATTTATGAGGGTTAATTGTAAAATTTGTAATTGACATATTTCAATTGAATATATATACTTACTACTACTTATAGATTGTGTAAGAGGTACCTATTGTCTAGTTTTGACAATTATAAATTAATTGTACCTAATAAATAATATTTTGCATGCCGATCATACGGTGAGACATGATGTACCTTCTGCCAAAAACCACTAACATCTTTGTAAAAACCATGTTTCTTGCAAATAAAAATCTTTAATCTTTATCTTTAATATATCTACCACGAACCACGATTGATGAGGAAGTAAACAAACAAAACTTTCTCTTTGATTTACTTGTAAGTTCTGTAAGGGGTGTCCCTTGATGACGTAATAAGCCAATAAAGAAGATTATTATATTATGGAACAGGTTTCGAGAGTATAACAACTCAAATTCCGTTGCGATCAACAACTTAGAACGTGATGATGGTTGTAGGTACACTTTTTTCTTATCTGTCTTATTTAATACTAGCTGTGCCCGCGACTCCGTCCGCGTGGATGTCGGAAAATAACATCGTGTCATAATTATGAACACAATATCTTCAAATATATACATATAAGCGCCTACACAGACGATTACACTATTTACCGACAATACTATATTTTGTTTTTACAACCAACCGGCTAAGGTGATGGAATTTCATGGAATTAGCCCTAAACTCCCTCATTCTGAGAAGACGCTCGTGCCCAGCAGTGGGAAGTAATTGGGCTAATTATGTTATTCTATAACACTAACCACATCTCTTCTTATGCTGAGAAGAGGCCCGTGTCCAGCAGTGGGACTGTAATGGGCTGGTAATGTTATGTTATTCTAGAATACTAATAATATCCAGTTCATTATCTCTTCTCATTTTGAGAAGAGGGCCATACCCAGTAGTGGGACAGTAATGGGTTGACTACGTTATGTTATTCTATATTTTCTAGTTTCTTAACTCTTCTCGTTCCGTGAAGAGGTCCGTGCCCAGCAGTGGGGCAGTAGGTAATGAGCTGATTATGTTATGATAATCTATTACACTAACAATACCCAGTTCCTTAACTCTTCTCATTCCAAGAAGAGGGCCATGCCCAGCAGCGGGACAGTGATGGGCTATGTTATGTTATTCTATATTTTCTATAATACTAATAGAATCCAGTTGTATTTTTAGGAACCTGCAACCTGCATACAACCAACAATCATGACCTCTACTTTGTATGCAACTTAATACAATAGAGGGGTCAAGCTGTATCACTGGATCTACTCAACCGATTCAGATAAAACATACCCTATATTTTAAGTTAGACTAATACCAATACAAATGCTAAGTTTCATTACGATCCGTTCAGCCGTTTTCACGTGATGAGGTAACAAACAGACAGACAGACAGACAGACAGACAGACATAAATTTTTTAAACGATTGATTCGTGTTCTGTAGCTTATTTCTAGTCCCCCTAGCCGGTTTTCGCGAAAAAAAAATCAATGTACAGACTTTTCGACCTTTACAGTTTTATTATAGTATAGATACAATCTTGGCATGTACTTTAAAGCTATTCGTCAATTAAAAAAATTCAAACCATTTTTTTTTACCTAATTGTATGTGCAGAACTGTTAATTATATTTTATCAGTAGTTATTTGAATAAAGAGACATGCTTAGATTGTTTACTAAATAATACCAATAAGAAAAAACAGACTTTAGCAATTTACTCGTCTATATTCATTGTTGAGGTTTAAAAAGTTTAAAAAAAAGTTTGAGGTTGGAAAAGTTCGGTATAAATGAAAAAATAAACACTTAAAGTCAAAGTACAGACGGCAAAACGTTTAAACGAATCTTTAATCTTTCAGTCAAGCAATAAATGTGTCTGAATACGCTTAATTTAACCTAAAATTAAAATTAAAGGACTATTTAAAGTTCTGAGAGAATCAATTTTATAACGTGAGATTAGTGGCGCCCAATTTTTTTTTTTTCACTTTTTATGTTGAAAATTTATTTATTTTTTGTTTTAATAATGTACGCGTTTTAATCAGGTTAAACTTTGTTTTATTATAATGTGTAGTGATCACGAAAACCTAAGAAATTATTGAACATTTTTGCTGAGAACTATAGCACTATTTTATGTTTTCTGTACTCAACATTAGCATAATAAAACGTTTGAACATTTATGCAGAGCCCGGTATTCTTGCTAACCCTACCGAAGATGCCACAACAATGATCTTATATCTATAAGTTTCGTCTAGTCTTTTATATTTTGTACTTTCCCTTTTCTCAATTTTAGTGAACTGTTAGTGGTGAACTGTTATCATATTTTTAAAAATAAACGCGTCCCACATGATATCGGTAAGATGAAAATTGTGTTCAAAATCATTTCACAGCAACAATATTTGGCTTTGAAATAAAGATTATACCGCTTTCATTTAAAAAGTTAATAGAAGTTTGTTTTATGAACGCTTCGTTCATTGGAAAATTATTTTATAATTTGGTATTTTTATGGCCTTGTTTATGAACTAGAGCTGTTGTGTAGTAGTTAGACCACGATAGTTGTTGTATGGTAGAAAAACACAACCACCGCCGCAACATCGCGCGTTTTATAACTATGTTTTCTATGTAATAAAAGAGAAAAAAGTATTATACTATAGGCTTTTTTTTTTTACTATATCGTACCGTAAAGCTCCGTTGCTTTTCTTTTCTTTTAACCTTACTGGGTTAACATGAATCAGTACTTTCGATAGGAATAAAACTCCGTTAACTTAGCTTTAAAAGAAAGACAAGAAAAATATTTTAACCCCAAAAAGCCGCGCAAATAAAATACTACGTGGATTAAGTGATTGACAGAAAAGAGGCGAGAATAGACAAATTATTAATGCAGAAAGTGTTTTAGATTCAAGGGGCTTTTCAGCTACAACACAGCATTTATATTATAAGCACATATATAGGAAAGTATCTTGCAAATCAGAAACACATTTTGATACTATAATAATATATGGTATCTAAATCGAGCGAAAATTTACAAATTAACGGATATATGGATGCCACAGATATTGTTGCATACCGGATACGTACTTTTAATGGAAATTGCTTTTGCATCGCTATCGGTATTTGTCCCAACCATAGGTATGTGTAATTACAGTCAAGAGTGGAGCAAAATACACCTACAGTATTGTGTGAGTGAGAAACACACATGAAACAATAGGAGTGCCGCCATTTTTAATCCCATTTTTTATTTGCGCTAGTTGTAATTAAATGAAAAAAAAAGCTCGTAAATTTTATTTTCTTTATCCTACACTACTATATACTATTTTTAAGCCTAAAAAATATCCACCTATCACCACTAATCCAGTGTTTTTACTAAAAAATGCAAAAATTGGAATTGAATCATCCAGATGGACCGACAATGGACAGTCAAAACCCAGTCGTACGACTAGTTTCGAAAGCGGATTCCGGTAATAAGCTTACAAAACGCGAGAGTGATTTTTTGTTACTTTTTTCTTTTGCGGAAAAATGTCCTTTTTCAACGCAATCTTCCCTACTCTGAAACAAATTTTCTCTACTTAAAAAAGCATAAAAGCTGACAGGAAAACATCAACTTTCATGTAATTGAGGCATAAAAATAACACTGCTTACTTTGGCCGCTTCCTTGTTCATATTTTACGCTGTAAGCAGACACGGCCCTTGAAAATTGGCCCGAAACTTTAGCACCATGAAATTATTGCTATTTCCGAGTTTACGAGTTCACAATTACTACGCTTATTGGTTGAAATTTCTTTGTAAGTGGAAGTCCTTTGACGGTTGAAATGTACAATGATACGCGCGGAATTAGAAGACGGTGTATTTGAGAGGGTGAGGGGTGATGGTTTTTTTGTTGCGAAGAATATTTGCAGCTATAGCTCAGGATGAAGTAATTATTCCATAAATAACGTTCCATGTTGTTATTATTGTTTTTATTCCTTTAAAAAGCTAAGCCCACTCACCTTACACATCGGAGTCTCAGATTGGCATCCGATTATACGATTATAGTAGTACACGTTTAACCTACTTTTCAAAGATCAGATCAAAATAAAGAATAAAGAATATTCCACACTCGGTGGCGCAGGATCGGTCGTTGTGGCGATGCTTGGGGGAGGCCTATATCCAGCAGTGGACGTCTTTCGGCTGAAATGATGATGATGACACACTATGTAGGTGATGACACCTACCCACCTACTTAATTTTCTTAAATGGATATTATACTCACACCAATAACAACTCACACAAACACAAAGCAATCATTCATAATTTTTTCTCATGTCTCTTATCTGCTTGACATCCGTATGTCACTGTAGGGATCTAGCAGAATACCAGCGTCAGGTTTAATACCTGGCACATGATGAGCTGGACACCCATTTGGTACAATCCTGGGACAAATATCACAGTTAATCATGCAAAGACTGCAAGATAATATAAAAAGACACTGTGTTTTCTTCCGAGTTTTTAAAGGTCTTTTTTTGTCTTTTCTGAAGTTATGTCTTTGTATAATTTCTTGTTCCGTGTGGTGTCACAAAGAATAGCTCTACCCCATCTCTTCTCGTGGGTGTTTTAAAAGGCGAGTAAGGGGTTCACCAGAGGATGGGTTCTCTGTGTGTTTATTATAACAACTGCGATCGCCAACCCGCCTGCCAAGCGTGGCGAATATGACATATCCCCCTTTTTGGGGGAGGCCTAAGTAAAGTAGTGGACGTCTTTCAGCTAAAATGACGATGATTATGGTCTTTTTACTTGTATGTATTATGTGTCTTGTTTTGTATTAAATAAACGTTTTATCTACCTATCACAAATCTAAATTTAAATAAAATTGCAGTGTGCATTCCAATAACCCAGGATTCGAAACCCAGGAAATCACTGTTCCACACGATTCGATACAAATCGATTGCAAATCATTCGATTCTCGATAGAATTGAACTTTTATATGTAGTTCCGATGTTGATCTTCCATTGTTGGCGAAAATTACTCCCCCACGTCCCAAACGTCGCCAACTTGTGTAATAATGAGAACTGTAAAGAAAAGATGTGACTTTCCGCGCTATGAAAATAATTGCTCTTTTTATAGAGATAATATGGATCAGTCCTTAAAAACAGTGAGTGAATATTTTCATTCAACTTTTGCAGAGGTGACTTATTTTTTGGAGTTTATTAGCGAAATTAAAAGTATTTTAATTACCTAGTTAAGACAAAGACAAAGAAAAAGACATTTATTGCTCAAACTGTGTACATAAATGTAGGTATTTATCAAAGTTTGGTATCAACAGCCTGCCCAATCGGGTGTAGCAATAGTAGGTACAAACTATAAAGTCTACAATAACATATTTAAATAAAACAATTAAAAATTTAAATAATATATAATAAATTGGTTTATGAAATGTACTTAGGTCTAGGTTATCAAATCAACTCAGCCCACAGTCCACTGCTAAACAAAAGCCTCTCCCAAATTGCGTCACAACACGCTTCAACATAAATTATTTAAATCTAATTTAATAAGTATTTTATTGTGATATTTTATTGTAATGTATCGTCTAATTATTATAACTATGGTTCCTAACGAAATAAAGTGCTAACAAATAAATAAATAAGACTAACGGCCAAAATGAATAACCTATCTATCCACGATTTGCCCTACTAGAGATAGCAATTTAACATAAAATGTACGGAGCTTATGTCAAATCTATCTTTAGTAGGGCAAATCGTGGATAGATAGGATATTAATTTTGGCCATTACAGATAAACAAAGGAAATTCGCTGATATTAAAAAAAACACAAGTATAGGATGCCCTTTAACACGCTAAAGCATTGAAGTGGAGCTTGGCGAGCCACCTGGCACGATTAGACGACTACAGATGGACCCAGAGAACAACCACATGGAAAGGCCCAAATGGAAAGAGGAAAAGAGGAAGACCTGTAGAAAGATGGCAAGACGACAAGCAGAAATGGCAGTCAAGGCATGGATTAGGAAAGCTACAAACAGAAAAGTCTGGAAGTTATTGGAGGAGGCATAGATACCCCTCGAGGGGTCCTTAATTAATTATTTCTCCCACTTGCTCAGAAATTGGTTCATTATTTAAAAAAAAAGAATATATCAATCGGCTCTTTTCCGTACCCAACGAAATAACAGGCCAGTAACATCCAACACAACAATAAAAGAAATTGCTGGACAGTTTTTATGTTTTAAATTATGCTACCGAGGTTTTTAAGTACACACATAAATTAGGTGTTTTAACATAACATAACATCACGCCTGTATTTCCCCGAAGGGATAGGCAGAGGTGCACCCACATTTCGCCAGTTATGTTATAGTCCCATGTAAATAGGGGGCGAGCCTATTGCCATTGATCGGGCACAAATCCAGACTCCGGGCTGCTACTGAGAATTTCCTAATGAAAAAACCCAATAACACTTTCCCCGACACGGGAATCGAACCCAGGGCCCCACGCTCAGCAGTCGCGCTTGCAACCACTAGACCAACGAGGCAGTCTTTGTCTTTGTCTTCGAGGAGTTCTTTTTTCAAAACTTTGAAAATTGAACAATGACCGCGCGTGGACGAATTGGCGCGGTTGAAAATTAGACTGTTGAATTAATTTGTGTATTGATTCCTCGCAAATTAGAGAAAAGTACTATACAATACAAGTCTCGGCTGAAATAGCAACTAACGGCCTCGTTTAGTTAAAAAGGACTTGGCTGGCGCTTCGTCCTTCAATTGCTTCATTTCAGGTCTCAACAGTAATGTACTCTACACTTATTAATACTTAAATATTCCCATAAGTAATTTCGGAATAATAAAGGGTTTTCTATTTAGATATTTATTGCTGTAAAAATTACTTAGGTACTTCAAATACTTGACGACTAAATGTACGTGCACAGAATAAAAAGGCACTTATAGAGGATTTAACGAACACAATGAAGTGATAGCGATCAGGTGCTAGAGTGGGCGATGATTTTTCACGGTACCCTCCAGTGGCAGTGGGCGTTTATGACCAAAGACATTTCTATACTAACGTAAGTATAATACCTTTATGTTTATGACACATGCTGTTTCGTGATAATTTTGAGGGGACTATTGACTCCCACGCCGATCCTCGAACGACAATAATAACATACAGGGTGTCAGGGAAACGCTTCCGAAAACGAAGATCGGTGATAGTGCTGGTGATTACTGATACGAATCCACGAAAAAAAATGCGATTCTTTTTATAGATTCTTTCATTTTATTTTTTCATTTTTCACTATGTATGTGTTTTATTTAACTGCCCAAAGCTGGTTATGTATGAAAAATACAAAAAAAAATATATGAAAAAATCTAAAAAAATTATCGCATTTATTTTTCGTGGTTTCGTATCAGTAATCACCAGCACCTATCTTCGTTTTCGGAAGCATTCCCCTTACACCCAGTATATCTAAGTACAATAAACGTGATAAGCATCCTCCGAGCCTTTTCCCAATTATATTGGGGTCGGCTTCCAGTCTAGCCAGATGCGGCTGAACATCAGTATTTTACACGCAGAAACTGCCATCAGACCCCCGCAACCCAATTAGTGGGTAATACTGACATTCAGAGGTTAGACCAGTTGTCAGACTTTCAGGCTTCCGACTACCCGTAACGACTGCAATAGATATTCGTATGAAAACCGGGACCGACAGCTTAAAGTGCTCTCCGAGGCACGGAGGGGTCTCGATGTTAAACAAAACGGTCACCCACGCACAGACTGACCGCGGCAAGTGCAGCTTGACCTTGAAGATCGTACAATCCGCACAGTCGTTGCTTCGCTACGAGTCCCTCAATAAACGTGATTAGCATGGTTTTTTTTTGGGTCATTTTTACACAGCACCATCTAGTCCCAAACTAAGCAGATCTTGTGCTACCCATAGCACTAGACAATGGATATAATACTTATATACTTTTTTTTTTTGTAAATACATACTTATAATACATAAGCAACACCCGGACCAACACAAACACATACTGGGTGTAAGGGGAACGCTTCCGAAAACAAAGATAGGTGCTGGTGATTACTGATACGAAATCACGAAAAAAAAATGCGATTCTTTTTTTAGATTTTTTCATATATATTTTTTTGCATTTTTCATACATAACCAGCTTTGGGCAGTTAAATAAAACTCGTACATAATGAAAAAAGCAAAAAAAAATGAAAAAAACTATAAAAAGAATCGCATTTTTTTTCGTGGTTTCGTATAAGTAATGACCAGCACTATCACCTATCTTCGTTTCCGGAAGCGTTTCCCTGACACCCTGTATGTTCATCACACAAATATTTGTGTACTGTGGGAATCGAACCAACGACCTCGTTATCAGCAGTCAGACACTCGAACCACTAGACCACAGAGGTCGTCAAATGGAATATATGTATTGTTATAGTTTTTTTTTTAAGTACCTATAATAAAAATAGTTATATTTGGTGATTGTTGTTGACTAGCAAGTAAAAAGTAAATGAAAATGAAAACAGAAATTGGCTGTTACATACGGTATACATACGCTATATCCAGTTCAAAATTGTCGGGTATAAATAAATCAACACACTAATCAAACAGAAAGAGGGAGAAATGCTTTAAAAAAAAAATACAATATTCCTATAGAAGTTTTTAAACTTTCGCGAATTTCACTCATATTGAACTAAGTTTACGGGACTTGTCGCGCACAATTAAATCAAAATATAACAAGCATTTTGACTAACCTCGACGTTTCGGTCAAGTTGCATTGGCCGTGGTCACGAGCAGACTGAAGTATGTGGGTGTCATCGTCTTGAGCGGCGGGTGTTTTCTCGAACTACCCGCGGTTGGTTTTTCGTAACGTCGCTGTCCGTAACAAGATATGCTGAATCACGACACACAATGCTGACAGTTTCGGCGGACATACATGTAGACATACCACGACGCAAACACTTCTCGATTACCGGATTCCACGAGGAGGACAACCTATATCCATCTTCCCGATTGAAATTTTTATATTTCTTTATCTCAATCGCTTCTCGTACAATTCTGGGATAGTAATGACGATCAGTGGAGAGGATTTTCGGGTCGTGTAGCTCAATCCAATGGTTTGGTCCTGAATCGAGCAAATGTTCGGCTATGGCAGATTTGTCCACTTGACGGCGCCTTACCGCTGTGATGTGCTCCTTCACTCTCTCCGCGATAGTACGCTTTGTATTATTTTTATTTTTTTATATTTTGATTTAATTGTGCGCGACAAGTCCCGTAAACTTAGTTCAATACAATATTCCTATATTGGCGAAACGAACTAAAGGCTCACCTGATGTTAATCGGTTACCTTTGCCCATAACAACAGCAATACCACCTAGGCTGTTGCCTAAACTGTATTGCAAGCACAGAATTGCAAGATGGTTCACCAAACTGAGACATGAAGATGGAAAATCTCGTGTAATTGTAATTTCACCGGCACCCGTACCCTTCCCACCGGAACACAACAATGCAAGTATCACTGTTTGGCGGCAGAAATAAGTACGGTGGTAGTACTTCCCCGGACAAACTCTTTCACAAGGAGCTCTGCTACTACTAAAACTACTGTACTAATAATAATTTCTTAGGTTTTCGCGATGACTAACGGCCAAAATTAATATCCAAACTATCAACGATTTACCCTACTAGAGATAAAAATTTGACATATTTTGTATGGAGCCTATGTCAAATTCCCATCTCTAGTAGGGATAATCGTGGATAGATTGGATATTAATTTTGGCCGTTAAAAAACATCCTAATTTTAATAGAGAAGATGGTTGGCAGCTACCACCTGTTTGGAACCCAGTTCTAAAAATAATCAAGTCCCAAACAGCAAGCAACACTGTAAAAGATAGTGACATTGTAAGTGATTACTGCGGTCATCGAAACGATTTTAATTAATATAAAAATTGTACGGTAGATTAAAATATATTTGTAGAAATATCTGTAATGACGCTTGTCATCTTGGTCTTCCTGCGACCACGAACGCTGGAAAGCTTTCGATACGTCAGGAAAACCAATTTAAATAATATACGCGATATAATCCGGTTAAACTTGTTTTATTATACTGTACTACTGTTGATTGTTGTTTCCCGAAACCTATCATAATCACAAATGGAACTTGGCAGGTGCAGCGTCGGTATACTTTCTGGGCAAGTAACGATGTCTTGTATAATAGACTCATGACATGACGCTGCTTCCGTTCCATTTTAACATTTTGAGGTTTTATAAAAGCTCTTACAGTGAAAGAAAGAAAGAAATATGATTTATCGCTACACAAGACATGTGGTACGCAATGAATCCCTAACTCCCAGAAGCATTAAATCCGTCGATCCAGACGTTACGTCACAATCATTTTGACGTCACGTCACGTAACGGAATGTGTCCCACTGAAACCTTGCCCGCATTGACAGTATAATTATCCGTGATAATGGCAGTGGTTAGTTGTTTATAGCTGGCATGCTTTTTAATAATGAAAAATAAACGTAGAAATAATTACTTATTTATATATGCTTTATTGTACACCATGAAATATATTACATTGAATATGCATTTATTTATTTATTAAAAACTCATTTAGTGACACTATTAAAATAATGCCTCGTTGGTCTAGTGGTTGCAAGCGCGACTGCTGAGCGTGGGGTCCTGGGTTCGATTCCCGGGTCGGGCACAGTGTTATTGGGTTTTTTCATTAGGAAATTCTCAGTAGCAGCCCGGAGTCTGGATTTGTGCCCGGTCAATGGCAATAGGCTCGCCCTCTATTACATGGGACTATAACATAACTGGCAAAATATGGGTGTACTATACACCTCTGCCTACCCCTTCGGGGAAATACAGGCGTGATGTTATGTTATGTTTTTAAAATAAAACTCTGCCTCCTGAACACTAAACTAAACACACTAATTTAAACTATTGCTGACAAATGGCAGCATTAACGAGATCAGTGATTTCTTCCAGGCAACTTTGGGATGGACAAGAATGAACTGGACAGACAATGGGGTTGTCAGAGGTGCATATTAGATACATAATTTAATAATAAAATAAAATACTATACTAATACTATAAAATAAATTCAGAAATTAATTCATTTGTACAAAAAAATATGTTTTGAGAATTCAGAAGGGAAAGACAGGAAATAAAAAAGAAGAATTATTTATTTCCACAACAAGACATTGCCAATGGCGTTTAAAACTTTTCCAACTTCTTTAAACCTTTATTTTTATGTACAAATCCGGCCATGATTCTTCAAAAGTCTACATTTTTTGGAATGTATGACTAAACCAACCTTATTTTTTCATTCTTCTTATGTCGAACTGAGATTCAAATATGACTCAGTCCAAACAAGGTCAGGGTTGAAAAAAAGTGATCCAATTTTTGACTCTATGGTGATATTAATCGGAATTGGTTCGCTACGTAAAAGGTTGCAGTAGGGCTCCTGTACAATCTGACAAAGCAATTAGTATCCAGGGTTGCCAGATATAAATGAAGTTTTCTCAGAAGTTTATGGATGTTTTCGAGTGAAATACAATTTTAATCACAGACAAAGTTAAACTGTATTTATACAAAACCCTAATCAAACCCTTCTATAATAATTTCCTGAGAAATCTTCATCTATATCTGGTGACCCTGGATACTAATTGCTTTGTTAGACTGTACCACAAAATAAATTCAAGAAGCTATTCAGCTCGGTAGCTTAATAGCTGTTACAAATAGTACGCTTTTGAATACGATTTTCATAATCTGTTCTCCTCTTGTTCCAGATAATATGCACGATGGAAGAATACAACGATACCTACGACGATATGATGAACAATTCGGAAAGCTACCAACCTTATTATGAACGGCCGGAAACCTACATTGTACCATTGATCTTCGCCCTTATATTTGTTATAGGGGTAGTAGGAAATGGGACCTTAGTAGCTGTTTTTGTCAGGCACAAAGCTATGAGGAATGTGCCTAATACGTGAGTATGCTTATAATAGATATCCTTATTTTTGATCGCTTATTAAATGGGCTACTGGCTTCAAATTTCTAACTCCTATACATCTACACCATAACTGCATGAATGAAGGACATATTCAAGAATATGAAAGAATGTGCATATACCATAGACCAAGTGCTGCCAGCAATCATAGTGAAGTCAAAAAAAACTATGCTCCTTCGTGTACACACACACACACACGTCAAACTCCACACATAAAAAGGTGTTTAAGCTAAATCTATTATTAAAACCAATTTTGTAATAAGGTGGATCGAGACTATCGATCAGTTAAAGTTTACACAAATCGTTCGTTCGACGATCAATGAAATGATGTGGTAACACCTCAGAACAACAGCATACTACTGGGTAACACCCTAATGTATTCTTAGCTAAGCTTTAACAACCACTTTCCATGACACTAACGTACAACAAGAAATACAACCAATCGTCATTTTCAGGTACATCCTCTCTCTCGCTCTTGCTGACCTCCTGGTGATCATCACATGTGTGCCATTCACGTCCATTGTGTACACGGTGGAGTCGTGGCCATGGGGCGCCACGGTGTGTCGGGTGTCGGAAGCCGCGAAGGACGTCAGTATCGGCGTGTCAGTGTTTACTCTGACTGCGCTGTCAGCTGACCGGTACTTCGCGATTGTGGATCCGTTGAGGAAGCTGCATGCTACAGGTTAGTGAAGTAACCACAAAAATAGATAGAATGGTTGTAATCACAATTTTACTTGCGATTCATGCGTGGCAACTTTCCGAACAAACTACGCCTTACATTTTGTCGTCATTATTTTTTTTAAATTAATTTTAATCAAATGTACTTTACAGATTATGTTTCTGCAGTTAGAAACGGCACAGTAAAGCATTTTTGCGAGTTTTTGTTACAGTATTTATAGAAACAAGTCATAAGGCGGTCTGAGAAAGGCTTTGAAATGTCCTGCACTATGGTGCATGGTGCTGCCACGCGCGCCGTGCCCACATGACCGTTCTATCTATATCTGTGGAAGTAACTATTAATGTGTTCTATGAGTAACTTTTACAGGTGCTGTTTAATTTAATGGTGTCATTATTTTACGGTGAATATGGGATAATCAGCGTCAATCGTAAACAGGAAAATAAGTAAATAACAGTATGCAACAAATTAAATAATTACTTATTTTCTATTGGGTATACACTATACAACGTGTCCCAGAAATCAACGTCAAGCCGAAAACGGGCAATAGGCCAAGTCGTGACAGTCATTAGAAAAATATAAAAAAAAATCTTGGTCATGTACTTTTCAAATTTTATGGATTCAAAAATAAATCTCAAAAAGTGCCACCCTGTGATGATTTTTCAAGTCCTGTGTCTACAAATATTAACTTTCCGTCAGTTTTTTTTTCTGTGACGTAACTATGAATAACCCTTCTGTAAATTACAGTTAAAAGTTAAAACATAACTACCTCATTTTTAAATAAAATGTTAGATTTTTGCCCAACATTGAATTCAAAATTATTACATCAACCAACTTTAACCGCGTGTAGTGTAAAAAAAATGTACTACACTATTTTGGCAAGTAACTTTAAAAGATGGCGCGTTTAGTCTGGATTCCAAAATGGTATGCAACTTACTAATTGCTACTTCTTAATTGAGGAAAAAAAAATATTTGTTAGTTTTAGGTGCGTTTGAAATAAAATTCAGTTGTTGGATTTCTTTAGTTGTAATTTTTATTAAATCAGATTTACCGAGTTTATATTAAATGTTCGAACTTTTTGCCTTCAGCTGCACATTAATAATTCTCGATGATCGGGATAACGCTCAGCATTTGGGTATCTCTTACGATACATTCTTGCTGTAGCATTGGCGTTGCATAAGATTTCTCCATAAATGAGATGCATGTTGGCGTATTCCTGTGCGGTGTATCGAGATGGCATGATAACAAACTACACAAAACACGGGATTACGATTAAAACAAGTCCGGGGTCGTCAGAAACAGTGCAGATCACAATGCAAATGAAGTCCAATAAATAATAACATTTGTAAGTACGAAGTCACTACAAATACATAAAGATGCTTAGTAAACGAAAGAGCGTAACGTGCTGCAGTATTGCACAATTTACCTAACGCATCCCTGTTTCGCCAGAGTGGCGTCTCTACCTGTTTCACTCACACAGACGAAATTATGTGTCAATCCGTCTCGCTCTTAGATAAAAGTAGCGTCACTATCTATCTCGTAAGAGATACCCAAATGCTGAGCGTTATCCCGATCATCGAGTATTTATTAATGTGCAGCTGAAGGCAAAAAGTTCGAACATTTAATATAAACTCGGTAAATCTGATTTAATAAAAATTACAACTAAAGAAATCCAACAACTGAATTTTATTTCAAACGCACCTAAAACTAACAAATATTTTTTTTTCCTCAATTAAGAAGTAGCAATTAGTAAGTTGCATACCATTTTGGAATCCAGACTAAACGCGCCATCTTTTAAAGTTACTTGCCAAAATAGTGTAGTACATTTTTTTTACACTACACGCGGTTAAAGTTGGTTGATGTAATAATTTTGAATTCAATGTTGGGCAAAAATCTAACATTTTATTTAAAAATGAGGTAGTTATGTTTTAACTTTTAACTGTAATTTACAGAAGGGTTATTCATAGTTACGTCACAGAAAAAAAAACTGACGGAATGTTAATATTTGTAGACACAGGACTTGAAAAATCATCACAGGGTGGCACTTTTTGAGATTTATTTTTGAATCCATAAAATTTGAAAAGTACATGACCAAGATTTTTTTTTATATTTTTCTAATGACTGTCACGACTTGGCCTATTGCCCGTTTTCGGCTTGACGTTGATTTCTGGGACACGTTGTATAGTATGTAATAATGATATTTCACTGCAAACTCACAATAATAGTATATTTCTGTTACATATAAAATACAAAAAAATTACATTCTAACCTTTTATTTAGGCATTTACATGCACTTTCAAAACTATAAGAATCTAGTTGCACGGTTCCAAAAAGTCGAAGTTGAAACTCCATGGTTATACTCTCGTCAAATAATAAATGGTACAATGTTTGTTTTTTACACATTTTGGCAATATAAGTGTAATATAGGTGAGACAACTTCACTAAAGTCGTATAACCGTCAAGTGTTCTCCGGACCACGTTGGTCCCATAGAGTTATTATACTCAGTATGGAAATTTCTTTGGTTGGTCCATAACGTTTTCGTACAAAATGCAAGTTGGAGCCACTGCGAGCCATAAGCGATGGCGACCATCCATTCAATAAAAGTTTAATTTTTTGACTCTAACACTTTAGGGGTTACAATGATATGTTTAGGCGACCAAAGTATAGAAGGCAACCTAACGACCCGACTATCAAAAAAATGGATTTTTTATTAAAAAAACAAACAATTTTTGAACGTCATATGTATGGCGTAGGTATACATGTGTATGACGTTCAAAAATTGTTTGTCATGACTAATTAATATTTTTTAAGGTACCTTTACATGATATTAATGAATAAAAATAAAATTGTCACAAGTGAACTTCTTCTATTATGTTAAATAAAATTTGTAAGTTATTAAAAAAAAAGATAATACTGTCTAATAAATCACTCAATTAAATCAATCAATTAAATAAGTCACAAATACGGCTTCGATCAACAATGGTACTACTGTTAATCTAAGCTCAAAGGGCAATGAAGAGGGCTATGTTCGGAGTATCCCTGCGTGATCGAATCAGAAAAGAGGAGATACGCAGTAGAACGAAAGTAACCGACATAGCCCGAGGAATTGTTACACTTAAGTGACAGTGGGAGACATTGCTCGCAGAACGGATGGCCGATGGGGCCGTAAAGTTCTGGAGTGGCGACCGCGTACTGGAAGGCGTAGCGTGGATAAGCCCCCCCACAAGGTGGACCGACGACCTGGTGAAGGTCGCGGGAATCCGCTGGATGTGGGAAGCGGTCGTTGTGGCCATGCTTGGGGGAGGCCTACGTCTAGCAGTGGACGTCTTTCGGCTGAAATGATGATGAAGATTTTTTCTCATTCTCATTCATTTTAATTTAATTCTCCCACAAGTTACATGCTTAATTATGAGTTAAACTAAGTTAATAAGAAGATGGGAGACAGGAGCCCATACTAAGTAAAACCTGTGCTACGGGTCTCCTGGTCTCCTTATCTCAGATGGCTGGAGCTGGACTGGAGGGGCATTATACAATAATAGGGAGTGCTTACATTATAATTATATTCTATGTTAGTAAATTGTGTTGTATAAGAGTTAATTTAGCTATGTTATAGAGGCTCAAGGTTTTCGCGTTCGTGTGTGTGGAGGTTTGTGGATGTCACTGAGTTGTGTCTGTGGGTATGTGTGTTCTGCGTGTGTGTGTTATGTTATATATCTCTGTGCCTGTTTAGGAGATTTTCAGTGTCTGCATAAGTAAGTGTTAGATGCCAGCTTAAAACTTTCCACCTGCATATATTTAAAAATTTAATAACAATATTAATTAATGACGGCAAGCGTCACCGAAATTGTTTTAGAGGGTCTGAAATTACATCGCTCGAGTAAAATAGATTTAATATACAAGACAAATCAAAATGGTTGATTATTTTGATTAATTTCGAGCTGTGTATACTTAAGAAGCAATCTCAGTTAATTGTTTACGTGTCGGCAACAATGGGTAATGTAAACAAGCTGTCGGTTTTGACGGCAATATCCGCCGTAGGAGATCCACTGAGGAAGCTGCCAGCCACGAATCTGAATCATAACACTTAGTCACTTGCCAGCGGCGGTAATCGTGAGGTATATTCAATGAGGACGAAAACGCTATCGTAATATAAATCAAGAACAAACTTAAATCGATCAGCGTAAAACAAACTCGACTATTTCTTGTGTGAGTAGACGATATCAATGAAGCGTAGCAGCCAAGTGGCGCTTCATCAGAAAACAAATTATTACTCGCTGATATGTATTCAGCGAGTAATGCCTAATCATCAAAAATCACTCGCCCCGTATTTATTTATTTAATTCTTTATGCACAACAGGATACAAAGGCGGTCTTAACGCCATAGGCGTTCTCTACCAGACAACCTTAGGGTAATGCAGTGACAAAGAATAAGGTAGATGCACCAGTAAAGTAGTAAAATATGTTTCGTACTACGGACTTATAATTACATATAATAAAAATAGATAAATACCTAAGTACATTATACATATAATAAAATATACATATTATACATACCTACATATATAACTATAAATATATATCATCAAGATAATTCAAAGTCGAGCTGAGTCTGCTAAATTGTTTTCTCGGAAATATTTCCTTAACTTAATTTTAAAGGCGAGCCGACTGTTAGCCATCCTGATTTCATGAGGAAGCGCATTCCATAATAGGATAGATTGCACGAAGAATGTAGAGTGAACGAAGTCAGAGCGGTGAGAAGGACATTGGAGAAGACGATTATTAGTGGAACGGAGATATTAGTATGACTTGTACATAGATACTGAAAATGAGAAGATAAGTATGAAGGAGAATTGGGAGAGAAAAGTAAAGAGAATAGAGTAGTTAATGCCCTCATCTGCCTACGTATTTCCTCTTAAGGCGCATGTAGCAGCCAAGTGACGCTCCATCAGTAAACAAATTATTACTTGCTGAATTCATAATTCCTCGAAAATTCGTTTTTAACAATTGAATAACAGGTATAAAATAATAAAAATAATAATAATAAAACTTTTATTTGATTCCTTACATGCTCGATTATTAGATAACAATTTCATTATTCTAATTTATGGTTCATGCATTAATTTAATTTAACAAATATTTACTGTTATGTCCATTTTAATATGTAGGTATAATTTCATTCATTCATTCATGTTTTTATGTCTCTCAATTTACACATATCTGACACATACATTTATTGATAAGGTCGATCGGTACATAATGTCATTCTCAATGTTAGTTTACCTTTATTAACCGACGAAAAAAAGGAGGAGGTTCTCAATTCGACGCGTATATTTGTTTTTTTTTTTTTTTTATGTATGACCACGCATAACTTTTAACAGAGTGGCCCGATTTTGATGATTATTTTTTTAATGGATAGGGTATATCTTGAAGTTGGTCCCATTTAAATTTCAAAACCAAAATCCACCCCTAAGGGTAGTAAAACAGGGGATGAGTGTTTGTTCACCCACTGAATTCTTACCTGTTAACCGATTCTGTTGAAACTTGACACACATAAATATAGTTCTAGACACTACGACATAATGGAGACCTGGAGTTAGATTTCAACCACAAAAAAATAAAAAAATAAAACTTTTTAACAAAAAATTGAACCGACGAAAACAGAAACTGAAAAGCGAAAAATAACTAATTATGAGTCGGCGCCAAACAACCAATCAACGAAGATCATTAAATTACTTTAAATAAATAATAAAACAACGTCACATCAAATACAACGTGAAATTTTCAACGATAAACAATAAATTTCCAAAAATGCGTTCTCCGCTCGGACACTTGCAACTTACATGCACTTTACTTGTTAAAAGTTCGTTTGGCGCCGACTCATAATTAGTTATTTTTCGCTTTTCAGTTTCTGTTTTCGTCGGTTCAATTTTTTGTTAAAAAGTTTTATTTCATTATTTTTTCCATTTGTTGTTAATTTATATATTTAATTTAAAAATTATATCTATTTATTAACAGTTCATTTGTAAATGTATTATTTAAGAAATATTAGAATTAATTTAATTTAGTTAATTTTTCAAAGTTATAATTTTTCAATGTAAGGACCGCCTAATGCGGTAAAAGCCTCCTCCATGCATCTCCATTTGTCGCGGTCTCTGGCTAGTCTACTCCAAGTCTTTCATGCAGTTTTCGTGATGTCGTCACTCCAACGCTTGTGAGGTCTACCTGGGTTTCGTGTTTTATATATTGGGTACCAGTTCGTTACAGTTTTTGACCACCTTTCGTCTTGAGTAACATTACTTCAACTTGAGTCTTGAATAACAGGTACCGTAGTTTAACCAGAAACTATTTACTCTGTAAATTATAGTTTGCTGTAGTTGTAGATAGAAAAAGTCCGGAAAACGGCGACTTTTGGCACTTCTTCTATTTACAACTACAGCGAACTATAATTTCTGGTTAAACCACGGTATACTTCAATAAAATTGTTAATAACGTAAAATACAAAAAGTTGACATACATTTTACTTTAAATAATCATTGCTCTAGGGTTATAAACCAGAAAGAAAACAGTCGAGAGCGTTTGTATGCAGAAAAGACCACCCGCATTCTTTCTTAATTTGGGATTTTAAGAAAACTACCGAATGTATTATTTTAACGCATTAACGCATTCGAAGGACCGATGGCCGCTGGAGCAGACGAGTCCTTGAGTGGAGACCGCGAATTGGCAAACGCAGCGTAGGGCGCCCCCCCGCCAGGTGGACCGACGACCCAAAGAACGTGGCTGGGGGGGACTGGATGCGGAAGGCAGAGGACCGAGCGTTGTGGCGCAACTTGGGAAAGGCCTATGTCCAGCAGTGGACTGTGATAGGCTGCGTTGATGATGATGATTAACGCATTCGGAGCGAAATCTAAAGATTCACCCAAAGACGAATTCAAATAGGAAGTAACTTTCGATACCACGAACGGAGTTTACAGTAGTTTAACGAATAAAACACAGGTGTAGGGAACCAGGAGTCGCAGGTTCGAATCCTGGTCGTCGGAGAATTTTTATTTATTTATATATTAAATTTATGCACACAGAGAAATAATAATAAAATACATAGAAAGGAATTGTACAAAGGCAATGCTAATTTCTTTAAGATTTTTTCCACAATTTATATCTTTGCCGAATGTATTTTTATAGAAGAGAAAAACTTGACCCAAGCCTAACACAACATTTGTTTTAATCAGTAAAGGCAACTCCAAGTAACCAGTGAAGATTGAGAATTTTTCAAAAATTCAGTGTTGAAACGTTAATGTAAACGTTTTTTTAAATTAGAAATACAACAGTTCTATTCCATTATGATTGACGACGTCTGTGGTCTAGTGATTCGAGTGTCGGACTGCTGATACGAGGTCGTGGGTTCGATTCCCAGGACACAAATATTTGTGTGATGAACATAAGTGTTTGTGTTGGTCTAGGAGTTTGTTATGTATTTACAAAAAAAATAAAAAATAAAATATCCATTGTCTAGTGTCTAGTGCCCATAGTACAAGCTCTGCTTAGTTTGGCATTAAATGGTGCTGTGTAAAAATTTTAATGTCCAAAAATATTTATTTATACGTGTGACTATTTGGCATATTCCTGGATTTTATTAGTAGAGTATTTTCCTTAGTAGGTCTATCGCACTACATGTGAACTACCGCTATGGTACGAGATGACGTCACAAATCCTGAATTGTGCTGTAAAGATTTGACGCGCAGTTAACATAAATACAAGCGCCCGACATCAATGATGTTGTCCTAAATATCGTCCCCGCCGGCGAGGGCCGACGCGACACCCACGCAGATACCGAGAGTTCGAGAAACAGAACACGATGCAGCAGCGTCTGCATCAATACAATACAATACAATATCTTTATTTGCAATAAATAGGGTACATCGAATGTTGTTACATGATAAAAATATGTTCAAGCCCATTTAGCCATCACTAACAGCATGCAAATTTTACTTATAACTAGGAACTTTTATATTTTGACATTTTTACACATTCTTTATAATAATTAAAAATAGAATATATAATTCAAACAGATGTAATATTATTCTTTCTTGTCACAATACTTTAAAAATTCTTCGATTGAATAGAAAGTGTTTTGCAATAACCAGTAACTTAGTGCTGCTATAAATCGTGTTCTGTTTCTCGCTGCTGCTGCTGCTGCTGGGGGGACCGGTGGCGGAGTCCCCCCAGCCCTATGCTCTGGTACCTCGGTACCTTCTGCGAGAGTCAATTCGAAAAAAAAAAAAAAAAAACAACCATGTTCTTCCTTACTCAGATGCCGAGAGTCCGACTCCCGAAAAACCCAACTCAATGCAACAGCGGCTGCCGGGAGGACCTCGTTCCCCCATACCTTTATTTACCCGATAACTGAAGCGTGATGAACTTTACTCGGTGAAATGAATACGATGATAGTTCGTTAAAACTCGGCATACATCGGCTTTAGCCTGTCAGCGCTCAATAAAAGAATAACTCTTTTTATTCCGACGGATTTTAGTTTGTTTTGATTTTCGTTTTTTCAAACATGTGAATGCATTGCTAACTAAAAATATCACTGGGTTTGTATCAAATGAGTAAATTGATGGAACTTAGTATTTCAACAGATAAAACTGCAAAAAGTTTGAAATAAAATTTTTCAACAAAAAATTGAACCGACGAAAACAGAAACTGAAAAGCGAAAATTAACTAATTATGAGTCGGCGCCAAACGAACTTTTAACAAGCAAAGTGTGTGCAAGTTGCAAGTGGCCGAGCGGAGAACGCATTTTTGAAATTACTTTGTTTATCGTTGAAAATTTCACGTTGTATTTGATGTGACGTTGTTTTTATTATTTATTTAACGTATAATATATAATAATGATCTTCGTTAATTGGTTGTTTGGCGCCGACTCATAATTAGTTATTTTTCGCATTTCAGTTTCTGTTTTCGTCGGTTAAATATTTTGTTAAAAAGTTTTATTTATCATTCTTTTGTGGTTAAAATCTAACTCCAGGTCTCCATTATGTCGTAGTGTCTAGAACTATATTTATGTGTGTCAAGTTTCAACAGAATCAGTTAACAGGTAAGAATTCAGTGGGTGAACTCATCCCCTGTTTTACTACCCTTAGGGGTGGATTTCGATTTTGAAATTTAAATGGGACCAACTTCGAGATATACCTTATCCATCAAAATGGGACCACTCGGTATAAAGTTATGCGTGGTCATACGTAAAAAAAAAAAAAAAAATATACGCGTCGAATTGAGAACCTCCTCCTTTTTTTCGTCGGTTAAAAAAATATTTTCCCTCCATTGGCATCCTTTACAAATTATTACTAGGAACGGTTTTTGTCCAACCTTTTCGAGGAAACATGTGCAACACGCTTTCTTTTTTATCACGTTCGAAAGATTGGATAGTATCGTTATTTGAAAAGATATTAATAGCGAAAAGATTTTCTTGTTTCGTTATTTTATCCTACTATCTTAAAATATAAATGCAAAAGCATAGATGTTTGTTTGTTTTTCCTCAAATCACGCTAAAACAAACGGTTGAATGGATTTGGATGATTTTTGTCACACAGATCGACCTTAACCTGGAATAACATATAGGGGTATAATTGGCACGGTTATAAAAGACAAGCGGTTTTACTATTACACACGAAAAATGTGGTTACAAGTTCAAGCGCTGAATTTTTAATTCGTTTCATAAACGGAAAATATAGATTCCATGTCAATAACAGAATTGCATGTGTCAATTTGAAAAATAAAATAATAAAACGCTAAAAATCAGAATTATTATAATTTAACACGAAAAAGTGAACATTTCTTCAAGTTAAATGCTTTTAATTCTGATTTTTGGGAAAAAAAAAAACCAATTGATACACGATTACAGGAAGACTAAGATGACAAGCGCCTTTACAGATGTTTCTACAAATCTATTTTATATATTACTACCGTACAATTTTTATTAATTGAAATCGTTTCGATGCACGCAGTAATCACTCACAATGTCATTATCTTTTACAGTGTTGTGTGCTGTTTGATACTTGATTCCAAACAGGTGGTAGCTTCCGCAATGCTGTTATTGACATGGAATCTATGGTTTCCGTTTACAAATCGACTTAAAAATTCGGCGCCCGAACTTGTTACCACATTTTGTCGTCTGTCATAGGAAAACCGCCTGTCTTTTAAGACCATGCCAGTTATGCTCATTTACCTAACAATAACTACAATCCTTCAGCTCTTTGAAAAACCTCACGAAAACTATTTAGATCCCAAACTAGGTCTTCAGATTTAATATAACTAATGAAAATTATTCATCGCTTCGATTAACGATAATATTAAAAGGCAAAGTCACGCTCCCTCGACTGCTCAAGTTTATAATATGTGGCAATAAAATAACTGTATTACAAGCTTTAAAAGCCTCATAAATGAGAAAACTTTATGAGGGAGCCTTTGAAACTACGTAGGAATACTTCAGAAAGGACTTGTAAGGACTTCACGCATTGGATAATAAATGAGAACAAATGTCTGGGAACCTACAAAGATGCCAAATTAATTAAACAACTTTTTGGAAACTTATACGTATAGGAATAGGCGACAGGAAAAAATTAAAAATTAATACGCATTAATACTGCCTCGTTGGTCTAGTGGATGCAAGCGCGACTGCTGAGCGTGGGGTTCTGGGTTCGATTCCCAGGTCGGGCAAAATGTTATTGGGTTTTTTCATTAGGAAATCCTCAGTAGCAGCCCAGAGTCTGGATTTGTGCCCGGTTAATGGCAATAGGCTCGTCCCCTATTACATGGGACTTATAACATAACTGACGAAATGTGGGTGTAATTTACACCTCTGCCTACCCCTTTGGGGAAATACAGGCGTGATGTTATGTTATGTTAATACGCAACTAGCTCCCGCTCACGACTTCTTCACCACTTAAGTTTCAAAACCAAATTACATCCTTTTAAAGGTAAAATTTAAGAAATATTCTCCGTATGATAACGAGTTGAATGGTAATAAATTTTATAATTAAATCAAACTTTAATTTATAACAATCAAAATTGTGACATTTAAACTCGATAAAATGTAGGTAATTTCTTCGAGTGGCAATAATTCTGATAGACGGGTTATTTTTATTGACGCTACCAGACGATTATAATATAAATATATATTTTAGTTTTCAGAACAACTTGTATAAATCTTTGATGGACCATAATATCTTTATGTATATCCATCTTTTGACAGCTATACGAAAAGTTTTCTAAAGTAAAATGAAGCGGTGAACATCGTTCGTTTTCCAATATGGATGTCGGAGAAAAGTGCTCTCCGATATAATGTGATTGATTGAACAAGTTGTAACCTTTGATTGGTACCTACGTTTGATTTCACTTATTTTTCGGTAATATGTGATATGTGTCTCAGTGTAACTTCGAATAATGGCGTAAACTTCTAAATCCCACAATGCTCTTATAGCTATCTTTTTATTTAAGTGTCAAACAAGAGTTAAAGGAGCTTTTGTTTTTAAAATAATATCTTCAACTCATCAACAAACATCACTATACCACAGACGTTGTCAAAATCAAAATATGTATTATTTAGATTTGTGCGTGGGACCAACATAACTTGCGGCATTACTTGACATGTTTCGCCAGGAAAATTACCCAATATACGTCAATACGTGCTATTCATAGGCTGGGTTCGTTTATATACGGTGGGCCTAATATAATATTAGCATCATATAAATCTAAATAATAAAGTAGTTATTTAGATTTCTATGATTGGTATTAACAGTGATCAAGGATTAGGGTAAGAATAATTCGCTAATAAATAATTATGTATTTTCCGAAGGATTCTATTATTTTCAGGTATTTATCTAAATCAAATTATTTAGGTCGCCAATAATAATGAATTGTAGGTATTACTTAAGTCAACTGTAAAGGAAAGTTTTGGTCTGCTACACATCGGGCAATATTATTGCGATTTATACAATAATGTTTACGCATTTGGTACACTACGAAGCCCACAGTTACGTTACGGTACGAAGCCTACTCATATGCTACGTTATCAAGCCTACGGTTACGCTACGCTATAAAATAAAGCCTACGGTTACGCTACGCTAGAAAGCCTATGGTTATGCTACGCAGCAAAGCTTATGATTACGCTACGCTACAAAGCCTACGGTTACGCTACGCACAAAGCATACGGTTACGCAACGCTACAATACCTACGGTTATGCTACGATACGCTACGAAGCCCACGGTTACTACGCTACGAAGCCTACGCCTACGTAACGCTACACAAATATTCTACCAATGATGGTTGGTAACAATATAGAAATCGGATATAGAAACCCTCTAGTATTATTAATTAATATTCACTGAAAATGTAACAGAACTGATTTGGTGCCAGATTACTCCGCATAGTTGCGATCGCCATACAATTTTCGGTATAAACCGCATAGGGATGAATTAGGGCTACATACATAATTAATATAATCTCTACGCGAACCGAGTAAAGTGAAACGCTTCCTATAATTTACTGCCGAAATCAGATCCCCGTATCCCGCGAGGGAAGTGATACCTGTAAAGGGAACCTTGAAAATCACTCGACCTTAAATAAATTATGGCCGCTTTCTTATCTTATAAATTCTTTGCCACTTCCTTAAGATACGCCACTATCTTGGCTACTAAGAAATATATTTTCACTTCAATGCCATAACAGCTGTGATTGGGGAATTAATGAACTAATCTTTTCTGACGGTGCAAGCATTTACTCATATGTATAACTTGGTAGTGACCATACAAGCTAGAAGTCTCACTTCCTGGTAAACTTAATCTGTGTATTATCGTGCAATGTGGTGCTTAAAATTATACAAGATTTTAATAACTTCTTAGGTTTTCGCGATCACTACACATTATAATAAAACAAAGTTTAACCGGATTAAATCGCGTATATTATTTAAATTGGTTTCCCTGACGTTTCGAAAGCTTTGCAGCATTTCGTGGTCGCAGGTAGACTAAGATGGCAATCGTCTTTACAGATATTTACTTACAGATGACTTTATTATTATTGACATTATTACTTTACAGGTGTTTTTTAGTTACCCGTAACATCTGCTATAGATATTCGTATAGCAGCCGGGACCGACAGCTTGACGTGCTCACCGAGACATCAAGGGGTCTCGATGTGCAACGAAACGGTCACCCATCCAAGTACTGACCGCTGCTAGCTCAGCTTAACGTCGCGTCCCGTCGTATGCCTTGGCGTCCCTAAGCATGCCTTCGCGTCAAATGACGTTGCGTCCCGCCGCGGCACCCTCTAGCGCGCTCTTCAATGCCACGAAGGGCAAACCCCTTAGATGCCTTGGGGTCGATCTCTAAACATTGGAATCTGTATCTTATTACCACTAGGTACGTATGAATTTACGTTGGGTAAATAAAAATTGCTCTGTCCTGCCGTCCCCGGTGTGCGCTGGCCTTAGTTTGAATATTTCTAAAGCGTGTGCTACAAGTGAGCAACCAGGCTCTCCACTAAGGTGACCTTGGTGGGAGATTCGTCGCCGACAGCCGTCATCAAACAAAATTTGGTGAAAAACCTCTGTTTACATGGTTGGAAACCAGCAAGGTCACCTTGGTGGGGAGACTTTAGGGTTACCAAATTCAAATGGAAGAATTTTGTGACACGAATTTCGTACATACAAAATGGAAAACAGATGTAGCAACTATTTGTCGCGTGGTCTAGACAAGATGACAATCTCCAATTACCAGAGAATAAGTAGTAAAACGTATTGGAATAAAATTAAGGATTAATTAATTGAACTATCAAACAGAAAATCCTGCGTTGGCATAATATTAATTATAAATGCGAAAGCATTAGATAGAATATACTTTATTGTACACCATGAAAATAGTAGTAAACAGGAACAACGTATAAATTATGGGTACATGATTAATGATTAATTAATGATTGTTTGTTTGATTGTTTGTTTGTCCTTTAATCACATTTAATTTCTTTAACATCTACAACGTGTTATTAAGAATTAACTCAAAACCTGAAACTAGTTTGTTCAGAATCGAGAGTTAAATCCAATAAACTACTTTTTAACATAGGTTAATTTTTACCAGAAAAATATTTTCATACCATGCGTGACTGCGTGAGTCTAAAAGTTTCATACGACCGACGCGGCGCTGAGCGTAAAGGCGAGCGAGACCCAGTAAAAAAATGTGATGGAAACTTTTTGGTAAAATTTGTTTCCTAAAACTATTAAAACTTAACTTAATTTTAAGAGGTTATTCACCTCCCGACACAGTAGCGTCGCGGCACGTTTGTGAGTGAATCTAGCGCTATAAATCGATTAGAATAACCTTGATACCAAAAATTACAAATATCTTCTACAATAATAAATGAAAATTAATAATTACTTTCCATGTCAATTTATTATAATAATAACTAAATGGGATGTCTGAGGTTTTGAGTTATTCCAATAACACGTTGCTTATTGCGTACCATATTCTAGCAAATAAATAATTTGATTTTATCTGACACAAAACTGCATTCCATATTAGCCAACGTATGAACGTGAGTAAATATGCACATCTCAGGAATGTTTCGATACAAAAGTGCATTCCATAACCCCTCAAGTGTTTGGGTAAAAAAAATGCATTTTTTATTGAATGGATGGGCGCCATCGCTTATGGCTCGCGATGGTTCCAACTTGCATTGTGTACGAAAACGTTATGGACCAACGGCGATCCGGAGGGCACTTGGGGGGTATAGCCAACACCTCAAGTTTAGGTAAATATGCATCAGATTATCCAATCTCTGGTGATAACATATAAAAACCGAATTAAATGCAGCCGAAGCAGCGGGAATATGCTAGTAAGCTTTATTTTACGACATCAATCAAGTAAGCTAACGCGAAAATCAATCAGGATTTTTTTTATAGTATGGGATGGCGAAACGAGTTAATGGCCCATGCTTCTTTCGCTTTGAGAAAAATTATAATGAATAATGGTTGTGTACGGAAAGTAATTTCTAAACTACAAGTAAATTATCGTAGATTATCGTAGAATGTGAAGTAAACCCGAATTACCAGTACCCCTCGAATGCTTCTTATATTGAGAGACCTCTTATCAACTGGAATTAACTAATTCTTTTCCAATCCTACCAGCGTGCCTGGCAGATAAACGCGCTTGACCTTATCTCGTAATTAAAAGACATTGTGTTTTAACACGACTAGGGATATTGCGTAAAAAGATCTTCTGAAAAAGGACCTCATGTCCGTAGGCACTTTATAATTGTCTGACAGTCTAGATGGCGCAGTAAACCCGAAACACCAGCCAAGTTGAAAATCTACAATCGTCAACGCTAATAGAAAACAATCAAAATGAATGGGAATGACATATTTCAACGAAAAACTAATTCGTTGAGATATGTCATTCCCATACATTTTGATTGTTTTCTATAGCGTTGACGATTGTAGATTGTCAACTTGGCTGGGGGGTAGTAGGTACTCCCCGGACGCTTCTTACATTGAGAGATCTCTTATCAATATATCAACTAGAATTAACACAAATTCTTTTCCACTCCTACCAGCTGTCTAAGAGTCTTTGTATCGAGACAACGTGCCTGGCAGATAAACGCGCTTGACCTTATCTCGTAGTTAAAAGACATTGTGTTTTAACACGACTAGATATATTGTGTGAAAAGGTCTTCCCAAAAGGACTTCATGTCCGTAGGCCCTTTATCATTGTCTGACAATCTACACATAAGAACTCTAGGCAATAAACCCTACAGCAGTAAAAATAAAAACAGATGTATCAGCACTTTATTGTCCCGTGAAAGCCATAAAAGTCGCCCAAGGGATATTACTAACCGAGAGGACAAGGAAACAGCCGAATAACGAATCCTTGCAACAGGTTGGGACATCGCTATGAGTAAGACATTGCCAATAAACTTTTAAAAGGAAACTTAAAAACTGGGTCTTGTTATTTGTTACATGTTATCCTCGGACGGATAAAAATAGCGGACGGGATCTCGATAAGAAAAGATTGAAGCACTTATTTTTTTCCTAAACCCACTATAATTAAAAACCTCTGTGGTCTAGTGGTTCGAGTGTCGGACTGCTGATCACGAGGCACAATTCCCACAGGACACAAATATTTGTGTGATGAACATGAGTGTTTGTGTTGATCTGGTTGTTTCTTATGTATTATAAGTATGTATTTACTAAAAAAAAGTATATAAGTATTATATCCATTGCCTAGTACCCATAGCACAAGCTATGCTTAGTTTAGGACTAGATCAATCGACTCAGCCTATCGCAGTCCACTGCTGGACATAGGCCTCTCCCAAGTTGCGCCACAACGCTCGGTCCTCTGCCTTCTGCATCCAGTCCCCCCCAGTCACGTTCTTTAGGTCGTCGAAACTCGGCGAAGTTTGCCAAATGCTGCCCAGCCCAGACGGATCCTTCTGTTGGCTTCTTTCTCGAAGTTGTGTCTACCAAGCTGAATTGCCTGCCCTAGGTAGACGTATTCCGTTACAACTTCGAGTGCCGACCCTTCGACGAATATTGGCCTCGGCATGACATGCATATTGAACATGACTTTAGTCCTTATAAATATTAAAAAAAAAAATAAAAAAAAATAATGACTTTAGTCTTGTCCAGATTCATGTCGACTAGATGGCGATGTGTAAAATGTCCCAAAAATATTTATTTATTTATTTTTAATTTATGTATATTGTTATTTTATTTTTGACTCTACAACAATGACTACCGTCACACGAAATTTGTTGCGTAATCGCGGCTTCTTGACTTACTATGGATGTGAAAGTGTAAATATGTGCGTGCCAGCTCGTACTTTTAAGCGAGCCGTCTTACTATGGATGCTTCACTTATTGTTGAGCGAGATTTCGTCCGCCTTTTTTTATTCGTCCATGATGTTATCTAAGTAATTAACAAGCCGGTTTCGGGAAAAACCTTATGTTCTAAGGTCTAACCCAGAAAACATCCGACTTCTGTAACAAATTGTATGCAGAACTGTAACGGTCTCTAGACAAAAAATATTTTACAAAGTTCTGTCCTGGTGGATAACAATTTTAATATACTTAAATCAAAACCAAATGATAGCTATAAACACATCTTCAAAGTTATCCTCTATTTCAGCTTTGTTTATAGGAGTAATAATAAGTAGGTACGGAACACATTAATTCGAATCTTGAAGGTCACCCTACTCTTACGGAGATATTTTATATTTGCGGGACCTTGACAGATGTCATAGCTTTTGCTTGATCAAGGCAAGGGAACTTCAATATCATGTTTTATGGGGCAGATGCCTCAGGCAAGTTAAGATGAAGTATTGAGGGAATATTTTCTAATAGGTACCTACTTCCCGGACCGCGTGATATATCTAAAGGATCTGATCCGTTTTTTGTCGTATTTGATTTGATTTTGATATCTCGGACTAGCAATCTATTGATAACCTGGGCAAACCAGTGATACATAGGAAAAAAAAAAGATAGAATATACTTTATTGTACACCATGAAAATAGTAGTAAACAGGAACAACGTATAAATAACACATACGACGGAGAAAGTAGAGGTATTTTAAAGCCAGAGGACTGTAAATTTTGCTACGCCGTTGTCCTTTTGAAGCTATGTAGGTAAGTGAGTACGAAAGAAATCTAGTCTGATCTAATTTAGATTAATTTTTATTTTATTTAACACCACTCCACCTAACTAATAATAGCTATATTTAAATGTTTCGTCTTATATTCTACTCTCGAGTCACTAGTCCAATTAAGAAGGCTGTCAGTGTACAAGTACATACCAACATAATAATTTAATCTTTTTTAAAGGGGGGAGACCTGGTGTCCTGAAATACAGGCCTAGAGCTTAGTTTAGGCACCAATCTCCCACAGTATTTTTAACTTTTCTGATACCAGTTAAACTAATGGAATAATATTGTGGTAAGAAATACATAATTCATTCATTCATTCATTCATTTGGAAAATACACAGATAGTAAAAAACATAAGCATACAAATAGGTAAAACAATATCCAGAAACAGTTTCCTCAGATTTATCATCCAAATAATAACAACAAAATAACTCGTACTGGGACGTTACGAAGCCATTCTTATTGCTTCGGTTTATCTGCAGAATTAAACATTGAGTTTGTTTAACGATACTGCAGGTTTGTCAAATTTTCTATGAAATCAACCGTTTCACATTCTTTTGGTGACATTAAACAAATAACGGTTATGACAATTATGTAATTAACTTAACTAAAATGTCATAAAGGCAAAATGAGTCGGCATAACAACAGCTGTACAAATAGAATAATTGTTATACTTACGTTGATATTTGAGGCCATAGGTTAAGTGTTTTTCAATGTTGGGCACACAATTGAATACTGAAATTAAACAGTCTTACTACCAACTATGAAAATTTTCATCTGACAACTTTAACCCTTTATCTTCAAGGAAAATAATACAATCACACTATGGCAGCATGCCCTCTCTCGCTCTCACTCCCAAAAAGATGTGCAAGTGAGAAAAAGGGAGCGCTAAAACGTCCCTCGTGCGTGATAATCTTGCTACTGCGGGCGACAATGAACTGCGTATACATTCATAAATGTACCATTCAAGTTGATCATGCGTACCCGAATGTAAATAGAAATATTTTCTTTCATCAAATTCCTTGAACAACTACAGTTTATGTAGTAGTTTTTCGGAGAAACTGCGTTTAGCCTATACATGGAGAAAAGAAGGGAGCGGAGGTGTTGCAAGGCAAAATCTCTTTAGAAAGAAGCGTCGCCTGAATGCGGGTGACAGGGGGACGAGGTACAGCAATGGCTCCACCTCACTATGGAAAATCCGCCCATTTTTTGTAAATCCATCTAGCGGTGAAATGAATTATTACAGCGTAACAGCACTAACAATTTTTCATTTTAGTTTGTCTACTCACCACTGTGGCGTACAAAGCACATTATTTTATTCCAGAACATTCTATGTGCGTTTTTGTGGTGAGAACATAACACTAATGAAATTGAATTTTACACAAATGACGTGGTCTTTAAAATGACTGATTAGAATTTGAAAAAAAGTAACGAAGTTGAAAAAGGTTAAAAGGGTATAATGTAAGGGTACCATATGGCACCTGCGGCTTGACCTTCAGATTACCAGTCCAGTATGAGTATTAAATAACGTCTAACTACACAACTTTTGTTTTACAACTTTACACAAAAGTACGTTAAAAACGTGCCATACATAGCGCCTAGCGCAATAAAGTATCCTCATGTAGATCACCTTGAAAATCACTCAAACCATCTTTTTAATTGTATAAACTGATTGCAAATACAACAAAAAAAAAATTGATTGACAAAATTATATATTTTATTATTTTTAACGCATTTATGCATGCGAAGCGAAATCTAACGATTTATTTATTCATACATGTATAAATTTTGCAATATCACTGTGCCCCACAAAACCGTGTTATCGGTATTTAAATAGTGGAAAAAAAAAGAAGAATCACTGTTTCTTAATAAGATATCGCTGACGTCACCCAAAGACTGGCGTACTGAGCCAGGAGTCTCAGGTTCGAATCCTGCTCGTGAGCGATTTTTTCTTTCCACTATTTAAATCATTAAAAATATATATTATAAGAAATTAGTAGAAATACCTACTTATACAAATATCCAATCTTATTCTTAGTTTATACTAAATCTCTGGGATCATTGTACTCATCATTATGAACACATTTTACAGTGGAATCAACCCTGAAATCTCGAAAAAATCTGCTGTTCCCTATAATTATGTCGATTTATGTGAACACAAATGTAGGGAACCGCTGATATTTTTTTCGGTTTCAGGGTTGTTCCCATAGTAAAAGTTGTTCATTATGATGAGTACAATGACCCCTTAAGAGGTTTAGTATAAGCTAAGAATTAGGTTGTAGGTTGTAGGTTCTATATAGAAATATAATAAAAAGTATGTTACATTCTGTTCATAAAAAAATTTTACCTAATGTTATTTTTTTTTTATTAATTAAAGTATTCAATACATTTTTGCTGAAATAATGCTACGTAATATTTGGAATTTTTGGATTATGATATATCAAGATTGCAGTTAACTATTGTCATAAAAACTTATTGGATACAAATTGAATAAAAAAAAACTAAATGTGTGCTGGGACACATAGTACAAGTGAAACTTCAACGGACAAGTGGAAAAACGAATCGCAACGGACAAGTGGAAAAACGAATGGCAACTGACAAGTGGAAAAACGAATCGCAACAAAATTTTAAGTTGAAGTTTTACGGGCAGGTTTTCAAATTGAATAAGTACATTAACAATCAGCCCGTAAAACTTCAAGTTAAAATTTTGTTGTGATTCGTTTTTCCATTTGTCAGTTGCCATTCGTTTTTCCACTTGTCCGTTGCGATTCGTTTTTCCACTTGTCCGTTGAAGTTTCACTTCTACTATGTGTCCCAGCACACATTTCGTTTTTTTTTCGCAGTTTTACTGCAAATTATGTTTTAGTTAGGTTAGGTACATTTTAAGTGATTTTAATGAATGCATTTTTTATTTAAACATATTTTATTTTATCAAACAAAAAAACTGAATTAAATCCGGAACCAAAAAAAACATCCATTTTTCTTTCTCTCCCTCCGCCGCTATATATCGTCTACCCCCTCCACGCGGCCGTAACGCTTTTTCGTGAGAGAAAAATCCTAATATATAGAAGAAGATATATATATCTATCTTCTATATATAGAATTTTCACCATCATCATCATCATCATCATCATCATCATCATCAGCCTTTCAATCCCTCCGCCGCTGCCGTCTCTCGCCAAGCGATATATTGTCTACCCCCTCCATGCGGCCGTAACGTTTTTTCGTGACTAAAAATTCCTAATACCCCCCGTCTATACAGAAGTTTCACTTCAAAAAACGTATCCAAGGTTCCTTGTTTTTATTTCTCACTTAGATACCTTAGAATCACCATCGCCCGCTTCATTCAAGACCTTGTTATGTATTTTTGTTTTATAAAATCATGGTTATGAATGTTGTCCAGCTAGCAAATCATTAGTGTCCTACACATTTCATTCGCGATTAAAGAATTTCATTTGTGTAAAAACTTATTCATTCGTGTTTCTATTTTTTTGGTTTTCTTCTATTTTTAACAAGATGCGCCCTGTATTTTTACATAGTATGTGTATAACTTCATTATAGCAAACGTTAAATACCATCAGATAACAATAAAACGGGGGTTTACAAAAATCGTCAAAAATGTGTCATTTTAATTCGAAACATGAAATCGACCCTATTACTGACTACTCACCGATAGATGGCCTGATGGCCTATTTTTCTTATTTTAAATTGCTCTTATTTCATGTAATTATGTAATTTATCTATGAAATAACTAACATTTTAGAATTTAAAATGAATTAAAACAATGTGTTTATTATTTTCGTCATAATATGCATTGATAATGTAAAAACATGTTATCGGTGAGAAGTGATTAGTATGCATCTTTTCGACGACAGATGTCCCGAGCAACAATTTGGCGAAGAAACGAGAAAATGCATGTTTTAAAATTGAAAATATAAATATATGTGACTTACACATAAAATGTTATACCATCAATATGTTTTAGTTTTGATCCTGAACAATTTTTACATCCAACAACAGCGCACTTCATTGTTAAAACAAGAAAAATATTCAAAATCCTCTCAAAATCTATTTAAATCGAAGAGAACCGAACGCAGTGATGATTCACTTGAAATTAAGCTTTGCGGCTCCGCCCACTGTGACGTCATGACCAAATTGAAGGCGCATGACCAAATTGCCTTGCAGCACCTCCGCTCCCTTCTTTTCTCCATGAGCCTATATTACACAACGGTCAAATATATCGTAGATGCGTGCGGTGAAGCGTGTCATCATGCAAAAATATGTAGAAAAAAAAAACAGTACTCCACATGGAGAGAGCGAGCAAAGGAGGGAGTGTCGTACTTTTGTCGTAAACATAATTATTCGTACAGTCGACTGCATGACAGTGGTAACACTTCAATACGAAAACCGCCCTTACTGCTTAAGAAATAAAGATTCTGTCAGTATCAAAGTGTTTCCACTGACGTGCGTTCGACCGTACACTTTATCGCGACGACGAGACGTTTTTTCGGCTTAATTTTGTACAAGACTGTGAATCTATACTATATTTACATAACATCATCACGCCTGTATTCCCCGAAGGGGTAGGCAGAGGTGTACAGTACACCCACACTTCGCCAGTTATGTTATCAGTCCCATGTAATAGGGGGCGAGCCTATTGCTTTTAACCGGGCACAAATCCAGACTACACTATATTTGATCGGAGATATTTCTCAATTCATTTAATTAATTTTGTTAAATATATAACAATTAATAAATAATAATAAATATTTTTTGGATATTTTTACACAGCATCATCTAGTCCCAAACTAAGCAGAGCTTGATGTGCTATGGGTACTAGACAATGGATATAATACTTATATACTTTTTTTTGTAAATACATACTTATAATACATAAGAAACAGCCAGACCAACACAAACACTTATGTTCATCACACAAATATTTGTGTCCTGTGGGAATCGAACCCACGACCTTGTGATCAGCAGTCCGACCCTCGAGCCACTAGACCACAGAAGTCGTCAATTTTAGTTGATGTATGAATAAGTCATACAGCAACAAATGAGATAATGAGTTGAGTGGAAGTGCTGCCATCTGGTTTAGTTAAGCGTCAGTTTCCCAAATGCGACAGCGCCATTTTACAGCCCATTCGTTGAAAATCGGTACGTAATTTTAGCTGGACCATTAATTTCACGACCCTTTGTGGTATATGCCATACAAAATTGTATGAGCAATTTCAAACGAGTTTGGATACAATAATGTTTATCGAATCTGTTATCATCAAATGGTACGTAATATATTCGTTGCCTTGTCAATAAACTATAAAATGGTACGTCACATACACAACGACGACAACGACGTCTATGGTCTAGTGCAGCGGTTCTCAAACTTTTTTGGTCACGGAACCCTTTTGACAAGCAAAATACTTGACGGAACCCTACAATAAAACAATAGTTTTTAAAAGTGTATTCTTTATTATATAAGCATAATAAAAGTACAATGTAACAGTTACTAATTATTACTTACTTTAACCACATGCCAAGTACAATAATAGAAGATATTAAAAATGAAAAAATCTTAACTAATGGGAGGTATGAAACTGTTTTTTATTTTTCATCAATTGGTTGATATCAGGTTTGATAGAAGACATTTGAAGTCTCATATCAGGTTCGGCGTCCAGTCTATTGCGATATTTTGTTTTCGTGGCTGCATAGGTTGAGAATCCTGTTTCGCACAAATATGTTGTTGGGAACGGGAGAAGAATATTCAGAGCCATTCTGCCAAGCATTGGATATTCATCACGGATTCTGCACCAAAAATCGTTGAGAGGCGTCGTTTTGAACAGTGACTCCATACTTGTGTCTGATGACATTTCTAAAAGAGATTCATATATCTCGTTTGACATACTTTCGGGCTTTTGCAAGTTGGGTAAAAAAGGATTATGAATCCATGAATTCAGCTTCATTTTTGTATTATGTTCTTCGGGAAAATACTTTACAAAAGATGCGCGCATCGAAGTGAGATATTGGACCAATTCTTCAAACACATCATCTTGAAACATTTCCGAGTCGTTATCGCTAACAAACTCACTGAGTGACGTAAAGCTTTCTATTTCTCTCTTACCAACGCAAATAATCCAAAAATCTAATTTTCTTTTGAAGGCAGTTATTTTGTTATAGGCCTGGAACACTGTTGTCTGTTTACCTTGCAATGATAAATTCAATTCGTTCAGTTTTTGAAAGATATCCGCCATAAAAGACAATCGGAACAACCAAGTTTTATCATACAAACGGTCTTTCAAATTAAAAGAAACTGTATCTGCTGAAAGAAACATTTGTAACTCGGCTCTAAGTTCAAATAGCCTTGTTAAAGTTTTACCCCGAGACAGCCATCGCACTTCTGTATGGAGCAGCAGTGTTTTATGTTTGCTGCCATAATCTTCACACAATAATGAGAACAATCGGGATTGTAGTGGTCGTGATTTGATAAAATTAATTATTTTTACCGCTTCATCCATAACTAATTTTAGATTTGACGGCATTTGCTTCATCGCAAGTGCTTGTCTATGCAGAATACAATGGCTGGAACTACAATTAGGCGCTTTACTTTTTATTCGTGATACTGCTCCTGCTGTTTTACCTGTCATCGCCTTGGCCCCATCTGTACAAATGTCAATGCAATCGTTCCAACTAAGATTATTTTCTTTAAAAAATATGTTTATTTTATTAAAAATTTCTTCCCCGGTAGTGTTTGTGGGCAGCGGTGAACACATAAGCATGTCTTCTTCAAAAGAACGTTCATATGGATATCTCACGATAACCAGCAAGATAGCCAGACCAGTGACATCAGTTGACTCATCCATTTGCAAGGCGAATCGTGTTTTTTGTAGACGTGCAACTAGTTCTTGTTTGACGTAGCTTGCCAGATCATGGATTCGCCGTGAAACAGTATCGTTTGATAGCGGTACAGTAGAAAGATGCTTTGCAGATTTTTCATCGAGCATACATTTTGTTATGTCTAACACACATGGCTTTATTAAATTCTCAGCGATAGTGTGCGCTTCACCTGCTTGTGCAATGCGATAGCTAACTAAATATGATGCCTCCGTGGCCTTTTCATTGATAGTTTGTGTTACATGCATCATATTTTTTTGACTTTCCAATAACTGTTCTTTTTTACGAACAAAAAATTCTTTATTCTTGTCTTTAGACTCGGGGTGTACAGTTTCTAAATGTCTGCGTAATTTGGCAGGTGCCATGGAACTATTAGGAAGCAGTTTACTACATAACATGCAGAGAGGTGAGCCGTTGGAATCAACAAATCCGAAACTGATATATGATTCATCATACTTCCTTTTTTTCGTCTTTGAAACCGTGGAGCTTGACGTCGTGGCATCATCGTCTGGATCGGTAATTGCTGTATTCTCCGCGCGTACTGCTTTTGAACATTCAGCGTCATTAGAAGATGTCGTTGCAACACGTTTAACACCTTTAAGCCAACGTTCCATTCTTCTTTATTAATAATGTTACACGTCAGGATGGTAGGGTCAAAATAATGCACAATCGTTACTGCGTTTATGAGACAAAGTTTAGTCCAAAGAAGAAATGTACAAAACTGATACAATCAGAATACAGCGGGTAGTAGAACTTACAAGAAGGCAGCAGGCTAGCCAGCTTGTAAGTAGGTAGGTACGAACTTATCGCTCCGAACGCTAATCGTCAACTGACTGACGAGGCGCGACTTTTTTTATATAATAGCGCTTTTATACTTAGTCCTAGACTCGAACTCGAACATTCTCAAAAATACTCGAGTCGGCGCCTTTGATAAACAAAAAGCGGAAATAAAAATATAAATACAAAAAAATGCGTTGTAAACAATCTCGACTTTATGCTTTTGAAGATAGAGCCGAAAGTCGCTTGTTCACAACTATAGCGTCTAATTCAGAGGCGGCTTTTATCAAAGGGACTGCGCGCTCACAAGTATACGCGCGGCGGGCGGATTCAAAACGTTCGACCAGTGACCAGAGAGAGGTGTTTTGTTTTTTTTTTCTAAATTCTTGCGGAACCCCTACAGGGGTATCGCGGAACCCTAGGGTTCCGCGGAACACACTTAGAGTACCGCTGGTCTAGTGGTTCAAGGGTCGGACTGCTGATCACGAGATCGTGGGTTCGATTCCCACAGGACACAAATATTTGTGTGATGAACATAAGTGTTTGTGTTGGTCTGGGTATTTCTTATGTATTATAAGTATGTATTTACAAAAAAAATAGTTATTATTATTATATCCATTGTCTAGTACCCATAGCACAAGCTCTGCTTAATTTGGGACTAGATGGTGCTTTGTAAAAATGTCCCAAAACTATTTATATTTATTTATTTATTATACGTAACATCACACCTGTATTTCCCGTGTTGTGTGTTCTCCGAAGGGGTAGGCACAGGGTGTACACCAACATTACTCCAGTTAGGTTATAAGTCCCATTTAATATTAGGAGGCCATATTGCCATTAACTGGGCACAAATCCAGACTACAGGCTGCTACTGGGAATTTTAAAAAAAATGCGCTAATATACAAAGAGTAATGAAACCGCAAAAAAATATCTGCTGTTGTCTACATTTTGTCGATTTATGCCAACATTATGTATGGAGCAATGGTTTTTTTTCGTGATTTCAGGGCTGGACCATAATGATTCATAATGAGGATTACAATGCCTCCATAAGAGCTTTTCAGTTATTTTAACTACATGATGTAGGTGTAATTGTTACACTGCGATAGGCAAGCGCTTGCGCAAAAACGCAGAGCCAACTCCAGTAACGCTGCTAACGGTTATATATATTTCTACCAGCGTAGGGTGTTACTAAACATAAGATCATATATCGGCTGTTTGGCAGCAGAAAGCACAGATATCGTTGAAGTTTAGACATATTAGAAATCTTACAGTTATTTTGTACCAAGCACTGCCAGAACATTAGCTTCTTAATTAGCGCACCGCACGCATCAACTTCATACAAACGAACAAAACTCTTTGTTAAAATTAATTCATCATCATCATTTCAGCCGAAAGACGTCCACTGCTGGACATAGGCCTCCCCCAAGCAGTTTGGGGGGATATGCCATAATCGCCATGCTTGGCAGGCGGGTTGGCGATCGCAGTTGGTTCGTTAAATACTCAGAGAATGCTGCTGCCCATCCTCTGGTGAATTCGCCTTTTACGACACCCATGAGAAGATATAGGGTGGTGCAATTCTTTACGTCCAGCACCACACGGATGAATTAATTTAAAAATTAATTATTATTTAATTTTATTATTATAAACATAATACAAGTTTTATTTTATTATTTGTTAATATTTATTATTCTTTGTAAACGTTGATTATTGTTTGTAAGTATTTATTATTCTTTGTAAACATTTATTATACTTGTAAATTTTTATTATTGTTTGGTACATTTAGCTTTTATTGTTTGCAATACTTTTATTATTATCACAGTTTCACTCACTCACTCACGCTCATATACACTTCTACTTCATTTCTACAGGTTTTTGAAAGTCCACATGATTGGCTACAGCTGTTTTTAGGTACCTATTCAACCAACTACTTGTTCTTCCAGTTCATATTGAAGACTTTTAAAATATTCTCTCGCGTATGAATTTTTATTTTAAACACAATTTCACATGAAGGAAAATATAATACGAAGCGTATTGCGCACAAAAATTTTCTACGATGTTTTCCACGCGATTTTATGCAGTTTTATTATTCGAAATATTTATGCAATTTTTGATATTAGAAGTTTTCTAAAGTAAAAGCATTATTGTATTATTGACTTTTCAATTTTTATTGAATGCTGAAACGCTCTATACTTTGTATACCTACATACGATCGGTTCGTACCTGGTCTAAATATTTTGTAGTACATAATATGTCTCGATTATAATGGTAATTAGTATAATTGGGCTTATCACAGAAAGATCTTATCACGCATCCTTCGGGAACTGTTTATCTTCTTGGGATAAAAAATAGCCTACATATTAATCCAGGATATCCTATCTGTGCCAAATTTCATAAAAATCTGTTCAGCCGTTTCATCGTGATTGAAGGACAAAGAAACAAATGTTTGTACTTTCGCATTTATAATATTTGTTGTAAGTAAGATTATTTAATTAAACCTGGCCGTCCTAGTCTAGGAATCGTTTTTATTTTTATTTTTTTTCTTACTCTAGGACTCCTAGAGGTAGTAAAAAATTCAAAAAAAAACAAATGTTTTTTATTTTAAATAAACCTAATTACAGGCACTTTTGAAACGTCAGGCTCTAGTTGCACGGTAAAGGATTAAAAACGTAATAAATGGATCTACAGATTACCGACAAACTGTCGGGCGATAGTTGGATTATACAATTTTTGTATGGCAAATCGGATCTGTCGATCTTCGCACTCTTATCTATGTTCTTCATTGACCATACAGCCCGACAGACACCTAATGTTGATTATAATGCGTACAATAAATTCTGTCAACTATCTGAGGTACGGAGAAGCGGGGTACTGCAATCCGAGTGGCCCTACCAAGGCGGCTATTGGCTAATCACTAATGCGGAAGTTTTGACGGCTCACATAAGTGCTCGAAACTGATTTGAATTTTTCAAGTGGCGAATAGGGGCGATCACACATCATCCATCATCATCAGTCCGACTGAATTAGACTGACGTGTTGACAGACATCGGTCGCTTGTTTTGAGGCATCTATGTGGTGTATGGTCGATGATGTCCTCGTAGTGATTAGGAATCCAACTAAACTATTGGCAAATTAAAAGTCTGGAGTCTGCGAGGGCTTACTGTGTTCATCAAACCGTTTACCAAGCTTTTTTTTATTCTTAAAGGGCTTGCGTTTGAGCGACCACCACATGTCACCTGATGTTAAGCGATGGTGCAGTCGACGATGGTACACGCTTGCCCAGCAAAACCCTATTCACTCGAGCCTTGAAGCCCACCAGATTATACTTATCGTAAAACATAGGCAAGGCATGATAAAGTTATTAATTAGCAAATCGCTTCATGCGTAAGGGTAGATTGTCTTAATTGATTGTATAAGGGTGGCGCTTCGCCGTGCGTCTATTTGTCCGATGAAAAGGGCAGAAAGGGGGAATTAAATCGTGTAATTTCAACGACCATACAGCCCAATAGACGCCTAATGTTGAATATAATGCGTAAAATAAATTCTGCTACTAGCTTCGTCCGTGTGGTGCCGGACGTAAAGAATTGCACCACCCTCTTTCTTCTCATGGGTGTCGTAAAAGGCGACTAAGGGATTCACCAGAGGATGGGCAGCAGCGTTCCCTGAGTATTTAAACAACCAACTGCGATCGCCAACCCGCCTGCCAAGCGTGGCGATTATGGCATATCCCCCCCTTTGGGGGAGGCCTTTGTCCAGTAGTGGACGTTTTTCGGCTGAGATGATGATGATGACTAGCTGAGGCGGGGTACTGCAATCCGATTGGCCCTACCAAGGCGGCTATTAGCTAATCACTAACGCGGCAGTTTTGACGGCTCATGTAAGTGGTCGAAACTGATTTGATGATTTCAAGTGGCGAATAGTGGCGACTTACATTAGTTAAATTTCATAGATGTGTTGCAGACATCCGTCGCCTGTTATGAGGCGTCTATGGGCAGCATTGTCGTTGTGTAATTCCAATGCACACTCTCTGAATTGCATTCGATAAAAAACTGATAGGCTAGCACGGTGATGGTGATCACGGTTAAAACTTATTCATAATAATATTATAACCATATAAACCAACAAATTCTTCTTTTAAACTGCTGATTATCATGGTCTTCTTCCGTACTCGTAATTCCACATCCAATTTCCGAATAACATCTATAAATTCTTAGAAACTATCTAGGTTTTGTGGAAAATTTAGCACATATAAAGTGTCTGTATAAATTTGCCAATACCTATAAAAACATTTATAGGAAAACTAATATTTTAACAGCTGGGTATACGAAATAACATTATACTACTGCGTAGGGATTCTCAAAGTGACAATGCAAAAAATATTTTAATTTGAATACTTTTGTTCTAGGCTTGGTTTAGATGACAAGCATTTACTAGGACTGAAAAGAACGCGTATTCAATTAATAATATTTAGTTTTACCCACAACCCCACCTAAAAAGCACTTTTGTCACAACTGTCCTCATTCCTCACACAAATACTTAATATAACATGTCTGGACTTTAAATCCCTGTTTTTTTTCGGTACTTCGTCTCAGAGGTAGTCACACAGAAATTGAATAGAAAAGTGGGCAGGGCGCGCGTGCCAACACTCTGCACCATAGTGCAGGGCATTTCAAAGCCTTTCTAAGTACGCCTTATGACTTATTTCTGTAAATACTGTAACAAAAACCCGCAAAAATGCCTTATTGTGCTGTTTCTAACTGCAGAAACAAAAGCTGTAAAAAACATCTGACTTCGGTTTTTTTTTTTAAATTAATGACGTCAATATGTAAGGCGTAGTTTGTTTAAAAGTTGGCACACATGAATCACAAGTAAAATTGTGATTACAACCATTCTATCTCTGTCTATTTCTGTGGGTAGTCACATAAGAAATTCCGATTCCATCTAGTTTTTAAAATAACCGACTAAACTTGCAAAAGTGATCTTAACTTCCAATTTGTAGAATAAATAATATCATTTAATTTCGTTAACAAATCTCCCATCAAAGATTTCTAAATAGCACCATAAACATTTACATAAAGTTTCCAAGAAAAAAAGACATGCTGCGTGGTCTAGGACGTTTCGTCGACACGCCCTTAACTGAAATTATAGGCCCAAAAAAAACGCCCAACGTTTGGCTAAACGTGCCAAATCATTTCAAGCAACAAACATCACTTTTAATTCACTAACGACTCCTTTTTTACGAGTAACGGAAGGAAAATATATTTTAACTGATGCTTTGCACGCACTGTGGACGTCTTTAGAGAAAGTTTGACTTTTTGCCAGTATATATATTGCTTATAATCGCTTGAACGAAAAGTTAGATGCTATCAACCAAATATATTAGAGTACAAAGCTGTAACTGTGTACTTAGGACAAGTCAGTTACCTGCATTTATAATAAAATACAAATACTCTATTGTACACAAAACATGTCTTTGAGTGGAGACCGCAAATCGGCAAACGCAGCGTAGGGCGCCCTGCCAGGTGGACCGACGACCTGAAGAAGGTGGCTGGGGGGACTGGATGCGGAACACAGAGGACCCAGTGTTGTCACGCAACTTGGGAGAGGCCTATGTCCAGCAGTGGACTGCGATAGGCTGAGTTGATGACACAAAACAAGCAACATACAGTATTTACATAACCGATGTGTACAGTCAGCTGCACCAATTGGTTACCCCATTTACAAACGAACTTTCGCACAAAAGGGGTACGGTAACCAATTAATGACGCTGTGTGTTCAATAGGCGGTCTTATCGCTCAAAGCGATTTCTTCTAGACAATATAATTTCTTCTAGTTATTAAAGAGAAATCTTGCATCTGCAAGAATAATGATAGCCTATCGGTTAAACGCTTGCCTTTCATACAGGAAAGCCTGAGTCCAAACCCGGCCCGCACCACTGACTTTTCGAATTCATGTGCAGATCAGAATTTGATACAAAACATCGTGAGGACCTGTTGTGCCTATGTGGTGTGTTTTGTGGTTCCTATGTGTAGTCCGGTAATCCACACTAGCGGTGGGCATTAAAACAACGAACGGCATTTTAAAATCTTTTTTTATCAGAAACGAATTAACTGTTGACCTATGCTCAGAAAACAGGTTGAAACAAATTTTTGACAAACGAACAGGTTACAAAAAACTTCTGCATCAACAAACGCATTGTTTCAAAAACCATCTCAATTTTATTTCAATATTCATGATGTTCATTAATATTTTTTTCAATAAAAATGTTTTGAAAGTAAAAACGTGAATATTGGAGAAAATTAAGAAACTAGCTGTTTAATTTCAAAACTATTCAAAGAACTGCTTTTTCAACCTATTATTTTTCGGAAAAAAATTGTTACCTTGACACACTCATTGACACAAAAACTGTCAATGACCCATCGCTAAACCGCACTAGGCCAGCGTGGTGGACTAAGGCCTTAAACTTCTCATACTGAGAAGAGGCCCGTGCCCAGCAGCTAGAGAGTAATGGGCTGATTAATTATGCATGTGCACGGGTGGTGATACCCTATTATGATCATCGAGGTAAGAGATAGATAGATAGATAGTATATTATTTATTGTTAACATTATTAAACTTAGGACTAACATGTAAAATAAGGGTACATTGGCGGTCTTATCGCTAATAGCGATATCTTCCAGACAACCTTTGTAAGCTAAGATAGCTTGACGCTCATTCTCTGTCTTAAAAATAAAACTTCTCCATCTTGTTCCATGGTTTTGGTGTAATTAGCGCATCTTTCATTTTGGAATAAAATACCTACCATACCAAATTGCTTTCAAAAGACCACACCCCCCAACCCCTGCAGTCATTTTAGTGAACGGTACCTAGATCCGAAGACAAATAGTAAAAGTTGGAGCCGAACTCAAATTAAGGCTTACATTAATTACATTAAAACACAAACCATTAAGCCTCAAGACGCCACTTAGCCGGGCGTGTCCCTCGGTCGCCAAGCTTATGCAGTAACACTGCATAACATTCGTTCCACCAATCTGGACGTCACTCCGTCAGCGAGCGGCACCATTCATACCACCGAACTTTTGAGCCAACCAATCATAACGCGCCGTCCACCTCCTGTCCCCCGCCAACATTTTACGACTGTCTGACTGTGTCTTTAGGTATTGGTCTGTTTATTAAAATTAATTAAGGCTTATAATTGATTTTAACAACTTTTTGGTGAATGCCAAAAAAAACAACTCCAAAGCAAAACTTCTTATTATAATTATGATAATATTTCCCAACAATATTTTTGCTTGAACAACTCTCAAAATGTGCATCAGTGTAGTAGCTTCTTAAATCGTTGATCAGTTTGTTCAAAACACTCACTGTTTTTTTTTTTTTTTTTTTTTTTTTTTATTCTTCAGGACAACAAACAATTGCGCAATAATGCATAATACAAACAAAAAGATATACAAAACTTAGGTAATCACGCAACCAGCACCGTTATCCACAAAATAATACATACAATTTTACAAATACAGCAAGCACTTTTGCAGACAGAATTAATGTACTTATATCTAATTATGAGCGAAAGTTAAAGTAGGTATACAAAACTTGCATAATTATGCATAATTTGAAAAAGGAGTTTACAATTCATTTCGCAAAACATTTTTTTGTGACATTGTTTTTATATTGGGCGAGTGACATAACAAATAGGTCAGTATCGGCAAAGTTATCATTATATGACTCCATAATTCGCCGCATGGGAGCACGTTCACCCGCGTTAGTTCTGCAGAGCTTGGGAGCAAATAGTCTATGAGCATAATTATCACGAATTCTTTGGGAACGACTTGGTATGCGAAGGTATATTTGGTTCATAAGCTGATTGCAATCTAATTTATTATGAATAATTTTATATAAGAGTGATTGATCAAGACACAGTCTTCTTAGATTTAGAGTTGGTAGAGAGAATTTGTCTAAAAGAGTATGATATGATGACCATTTTTTGTAAAATTTATAGTTTAAGAACCGAAGATATTTCCGTTGAACTGTTTCCAGTTGGGCACTGTATTTTTCATAATATGGGTTCCAAACAGAAGTTGCGTATTCTAGTTGCGATCTGATGAGCGACTTGTACAGTAATAAATAAGTAGAGGGTCTTTTAAATAAATTACAGGTACGCCTTACAAAGCCGTAAAGCTGAAAGCCTTTAGCTGTAATAAGATCGACGTGAGCATCAAAGTGTAGTTTTGAGTCGAAAAGTATACCCAGGTCTTTTATTAAGGAAACTTTTTCTAAGGGAGTGTAACAGAGAGAGTATTTATATGGAACAACGTTGATATTTTTGGTGAAGGATATAGATTTACATTTGGGTAAACTCAGTTGCAGTTTATTAACTAGGCAATAGGCAGAAAATCGATCCAGGTCCTGTTGCAATTTATCACAGTCTTCAATGGATCTTACCTTACGATAGACTTTGAGATCGTCAGCATACAAAAGAAAACTGCAATTTTTAAAACATGTATTTATGTCGTTTATAAACAAAACAAAGAGCAATGGACCCAGTATCGAGCCCTGTGGAACTCCAGATGTCACGCCGATCACATCAGAAGCAAAACCATGGACCACGACTTTCTGAGTCCTATTCCTTACGTACGATGTAAACCAGCGTAATAAACTCCCACGAATACCATTATATTCAATTTTTCTGAGCAGCATAGTATGGTCCACCTTGTCAAAAGCCTTACAAAAATCTGTGTAGATAGTGTCAACTTGTAAACGATTATCCATATTTTCAAATAAAAAATTCGCGTAGAGAACTAAGTTACTTACTGTGGAACGATTTTGGACAAATCCATGCTGTTCGGGTATGATAATATTATGTAAGGTAGGATAGATCGCGTTATGAACTAATCGTTCCAAAACTTTAGACAAGGTGGACAACAAGGATATTGGACGATAGTTGGTAACATCGTTTTTTGTACCACTCTTGTGCACAGGTGTAATATGAGCAGTTTTCCATGCTTGAGGCACAATACCCTCCTTCAAACTGCGGTTAAACAAGGTAAATAACGGTGTACCAATCGATTCAGCAGTATGTTTTAAAAAGAAAGGCGGGACACCGACACTGTTAAAACTATACAAATGATTTTAACTTTAAAACTCCATGATTCCAAACTTTTTCAATTTTCTCGAATTCCCCGCACTACACTCGACGGTTCGGAAAACTATCCCGTCTCAACTCAACTGAAAATTAAGGAAGTTGTATAGTTCTTGAACAAATTAAACGTAGCCGTGCTTGTTCATAGTTTTCTGACGCTTTTGTTATAACAAGATGAACAGTATGGTAAGGTTGGCATTATAAACTTTCTTCAGGAGGCTCGTGGACAAATTTTAACGTACCAAGTGGATTTATCGAACGATTTTCGGCACTTACCACATCGCCGCTTTGTCGGTCGTCGGATAGTGTCGGAAATGTCGCGGATACATTTCATAAGGGAAGCACACCTTTTTTAGGGTTCCGTGCCCGAGGGATGCCAAATGGTACCCTATTACTCTCGCTATGCTGTCCGTCCGTCCGTCCCTGTCACTATCTTTTGAGAATATGTGTTGCTATGAGGGGTATCACGACAAATACTAAAAACAAAAACCAAAAGGGGGACCCGCTATGGTTTTACATACAAGAAACCTCTAAAACATGAATTTTTTTCAACGTTTTTTTTCCTGCTCTATCTTCAAAACGGTAATACATACTAGCGTCAAACTTGGTCTGATATAATCAGTGCATATTATGTAGTTTAGCAACAAATACTAAAAATAGGACATACATAGACATATGTGGTGGTACGTGGGTGGTGCGTTACTATGGGGTATCAGGTCGATGGGTGGTACGGAACCCACGGTGGTACTGCGCGAGACCGACTCGCACTTGGCCGGTTTTTATCTAATGATGATGGCGAAACCATCAATATTAGTATCAGAAAATATCCCTGACAAAGAATCCCGAGTCAAACGAAACACCAACCTTTGAATCGTATCCAGGCTGTTACAAATACGCAGCTATTTTTACCGCTATCCCAAGAGATACATGGGTGACAAAAATAAATAAGCTATTCGAGAATTTCTTTTATTACATGAATATGACGTACGTCACACAATAGAGAGACCTCCAGACCTCCAGAGAATAGAATAAATAAAATGTAAATTCTTGCTCGCTATGTGACTGGCAGGTTGGAGTCGGGACATCCAGAGAATACATTTTATTACATCGTCACCCAGACTTTTTCATAAAAAAGTAAATGACTGAAATGTTTATTATATTAGATATTCCACTACTCTACACTATTCAACATAATTCACTTAATTTATGAAATTTTTTGTGTGAAAAGTCATTTGTTTTGGTTTCATACAGACCATAAATGGTCCACTTAATTTGCATCACTATACGTTTGTTGTTTTATGTAACAAATGTTTGTATTCATGTTAATTGCGCTTAATGTATGGCATGCGGTGCTCTTCTTTAAGTAATGGGGCACTTAGATTAAGTTTGAAATGTGTAATTTTTTTCATGTACAGTGTACTCATTGTTGAAGAGCCAAATAAATAAATAAATTTATTACTCTTGAATAGGGACCTCTACAAAAAGTTCTACAAAGAATGTCCTAATAATTTATGAGTGGGAAAATTGGGCACAACCATAGAAATCTAAATAATATAAGGTAATAGAAGGGGTAAAGGCGCGTGAACTTATCGCCGCATGCAGGTGTCTCATACGACACCAGTGCGCGAATCTTTTGCTTGATCATCAGTGCCGTTTTGGACGCAGAATCACTAAAGTTGTATTGTGCAGCATATCTAACAGCGAAATCGTTTTTAGGTGTCAATAAATAGAAACACGATCTCGTATAAGCAGCATGTTCCAAATTCAGTTGACGCAACCGTTGATAAAATTTACGTGTGTTCGCGAGACAGCTGTCAAGTGAACTAATGACAGATGACAGTGTGGTTCCGGAACCATAACTCGTGTAACCATGTTGTTCTTCTAAACAGCGCATCTAGTATGTAGTACATATATATTGATGGGTTTAATTTATTTTTCATTGGATCCTAGAAACATGGTGAGCGTAATTGCGTATTTATGTGTCGGTAGCGGAAAAGCAGCGACATGCGTTCCGGTAGTAAAAGACACTAGATACCATTTCTACTACCTTATTACTTAGATTTCTATGGACACCACTTTTGGGAAATAAATTAGTGATTGCAGAACCTATATACCAAAGAAGGTACATTGGTATAGTAATTCAGAAATACCAATATCCTACGGCTAAATCGGCTATTATTAAGTACCGACACGACGCAACGACGATCCGAAAGGATTGATTCTGCCTACAGAAATTAGCAGCATTAAATATTATAATATTTGTAATAATAATTTTAACACCTATTGGTATTGGTATATAAGTATCATATTTGTGTGTACATTTAAGTAACTTTTCATACGAATTTAATTACTGTAGCTAAACTAAAAAACTTAATAATCAACAGTTGCTCGTACATACTTGATACTCGGCCAAAATTAATATCCAATCTATCCACCATTTGCCCTACCAGAGATAGGAATTTGACATAAGCTCCATACAAAATATGTCAAATTTCTATCTCCAGTAGGGTAAATCGTGGATAGATTGGATATTAATTTTGGCCGTTAGGCAATAAAACGTTAGGCAATAAACGTTTGATATTTTGTCTTATTTACTTAGCTGATAGTTTTGTTATATCGTACATAACAAAACAATCAGCTAGAGATACATATTTGTTATGTATTACATTGTGTCACGCACGATAGTTGGAGAATGGCGAGAGTTGAGATTGGGGTGTATTTCTTACAGAATAGTGACATTAAATGTAACGTAGGTTCAGGATTATAAACCATAAATCGATGCATTAAGGTTCAGTTTACAACACAGACGGGCTTCCCGACGCTTTCGCTCTGCTGACGAAATAGCAGAACTTTTCTTTCTAGCGATGCCACAGGCACTAACAGTATAAAACAAGTTGTTTATTTAAACACTCAAAAACAGGTGTTTCACTCGTATCTTTTAGACATGCATTTAAATTGAAACATTTAAACTTCGCTCACTTGAAACATAAAAGCGTTTTTAGTAAAATGCATTTGCTTTTGTTTGTAAAAAAAAGTAGGTATGCAAACATTTTATTCTAAAAATATCTTGGATTCATATTGCTTTTGGTCGAAAAAGTAAAAACATTTCATATTTACCGGATAATATCGCCTATTTTACTTAAATTGGTTTTCCTGACGTTTCGAAAGCTTTGCACTGTTCGCGGTCGTAGGAAGACTGTGACAAGCGTGCATCAAAACTAATTTAATTAATTAAAAATAGTATTGCGCCTTCAATTAGTTTACTAGTAAAACCTACTTGCAGTGCTTGATTTAGTTCATTCAGTTCATTTTTGTGAGAACTGAACTATTTGCTGATGTGTTCTGAAGGTGATTTGTCTTCTACATACGACGTCGCGACAAATATTTAATTATTTATTAAACAACATAAAATAACTGGCGAAATGTGGGTGTACTATTACACCTCTGCCTACCCCTTCGGGGAAATACAGGCGTGATGTTATGTTATGTGTGTTATATTGTTAAAAAAAAGAAGTATCACATTTATTTATTTAAATTGATACGTCCCTAGTTAGTTTACTAGTAGAACCTACTTACAGTACTTGATTAGTTCATTCGGTTCTCGTGTGAACTGAACTATCTAGCAAGGAACTAATATCGGGTCTGCCGGCAAATTAGTCAGTTTGTTGGCAAAGGTTTTCTTTTGAACTAGTTTACGAACTTATTATTCTGGAGGCGTCCAAGTGTATTTTAACGTCGTTAGTGTACAATTTTTTGATTAGTTTTTAATTAAATAAAAAGTTAATATGAAAGTATGGCAACTGAAAATACAGATAAATGTATAATGTAAAGTTGATACTAAAATGTAATTTTCACTCGGACTTTTTGCTTAAAATCATTGAAACTTTTAATTACTTACCTATTTTGTATATGCTTTTATATTTGAAAAAAATAATCTAATATAATTATGTTCATAACAATGTTGTTTTGTATTTTTATAACGCCCGCGCGCATAGATTTTTACTAATTATTTTTTTCTGTTGCTGACAAGTCTTGTCAAGCCAAAAAATTCTTTGAGACATTATAGTTATACAAAAAACTACTGAGTTAACTCTAAAATTAGCCCTAATAAATTCGAATACAACAGAAATAATGAGTTTCTTAACGCAGTTTTTATTTTTATTTGAGAAAACGTATTACTCCCTAGAAAGCTTCTTGAATGATAAAATATGACATCATTTCAGCCGAAAGACGTCCACTACTGGACATAGGCCTCCCCCAATTAAGGGGGGGATATGCCATAATCGCCACGCTTGGCAGGCGGGTTGGCGATCGCAGTTGGTTGGTTAAATACTCAGAGAACGCTGCTGCCCATCATCCAATATGACATGTTGTATTGGTAAATTGATGTTCTTTTAGTACGTTTGTACTGCATAATTTACTTAGGAATTTTAGATTGACATTTGAAATATGATTTTTTCACTATCACTGACATTTATAATGATTAATTTTTTCATCATTTGACATCAAACAATTTTTTATTTATTCTTGTAATTCTAATACTTCTAATATAATCTTTTTAATCAATGATAATATTATGATTGTAGTGATTTCCTTTAGATTTTGTACACCGTCAAGGTAGGACATACAGACACATTAGACTATACTTAACACCTATTTTATTTTACCTATGTTCACACATGAATAATTTACAATTCAATTTGCCCCCTATTACATGGGTCTTACAACATAACTGGCGAAATGTGGGTGTACTATACACCTCTGCCTACCCCTTCGGGGAAATACAGGCGTGATGTTATGTTATGTTATGTTGTTATAAATAATTTGAATTTGAATTCTGAAGCAGTACAAAGGTTTTTTTTTTTAAACTAGCTCCTAGGTTCACATAAAACACATTCGACTAATTTATTTTATTAACGTTATACGACGGACAGCTGACTACAAAGTAACATTTTCAAATACCTGAAACAAAAACACTGGTTTCAAAGTAACTACGTTTTTATTATCTTCTTTTAGCGTGTCATTAAAAATGATTTAAACAAGGCCGTGAGTAATAAAAATAAAAATATATCTGTGGTTTGTTTCAATGGCGGACAGTGGAATAAATAAATAACAGATCATCTTACTGATAGTAAAACGTTTTATTAGATCCGTTGTGGTTCTAAATAGGACCACTACTGAGTCCCTTCTCTATTAGAGAGGTGACTAAGCTTCATAACAACCTGTGGTTACAAAACGGTTTCCTATAATCTACCGGTGATAATAGTACATTCTGTTTTTACCCGACTGCGCCAGAAGGAGGGTTATGTTTTTCGAGTGTATGTATGTATGTATGTAGGGGTGCGTTTGTGTGTGTAATGCACATTGTCTTTGCGTGCGTAAGCTCGGGAGCGCTCATTTTTGGCTGAGTTTTGTAGTTACGCACACAAGAGCGCGTGTCTATACGCATCACAACTACAAGTATGGCTCACCCGCTTTCGTGAGATAAAACAACTGTACCTTTCCAAATATCACAGATCAAATATATTGTAATTTAAACCTAATAACACTTTGCCCGACCCAGGAATTAAACTCAAGACCCCAATATTAGCAGTCGCGCTTGCAACCACTGGACCAACGAGGCAGTCGCTATTTCTTACTTTGATAATCATTCTCTAAAAATGCTGAAAAATACTGGCACAGTAGCTGAGCGATAAGCATTGAACTAAATTTTGTGTATTGTACGGTGACACTGTACAGATTGCGGAATTAGCAGTTTTACTTAAATTCATCGGACGAGTCGTTAGTACCTAATAAGCGGTCTCCGCGTGTGCTCCCTCGCACTTTTGTATTCTTAACCTTTGGTCCATTAATAAATGAATTAAATGGTATTTTGAGTATCATTGAGCTAACTCCATAACTTTACATGGTCCTTCGAGCTATCGTGCGGGTCCTCGCGAGTTTAAGTATTCGTTTTTCTCCGCGGAGTGACGTGTATTGACTAACTTGTGAGTGAACTCGTGCAGCAATCAGCACATTGGTTTACAGTGTTACGTGTGAACTTTGAACATAGTTTTTAGCAGCAGAACTTTAGCATATCGTTTTGGACACCATACCCTAGCAGCAAAGGGTGGAGTTCCAGAACCTAGTTTCCACTAGCGAGTTAAAGGGCATCCCGAGCATAGGGGTGTCAGCAGTGGGACATCAGCGCCTCAAGCACGAGGAAAACAGCATCCTGAGCAGCAGCACATCGGTATTAGCAGCAGCTGCATCTACAGCAGCAGGACGTCAGTGTCCAGTATCAGCAGAGCTTCGGAAGACGGAGTTCGAAAACAGCAAAGCAGAGTCAGTCGAGAGCATACAAGTAAGATCTTTCCTTTTATAAACTAGCAAGCAGCGTAATGGAGGATCTTTACTATCAGCAACTCGAACTGATCGAACTTATCAAGAAAATACCGATTAATCTTAAAAAGGATAGCGCCGATAGGAAATCGGACGACTATTTTAAAAGGCGATTAGAGTTGTTGGAAAAGTATTGGTCGGATTTTCAAAACAATCATTTATCTATTTGTGAGTATGGGGTCAAAGATCATATGTATTTTGTCAATTCTGAGCATGAAAAATTGAGCAAGGTCTATACAGCCGCCAAGACTTTAATCAACGAGCAACGCCTTCAATTATCTAGCAAGCAGACGCCATTAAAGGCCGTTAGGAGTACTCAACCAGATACCGAAGAAGCAGGGCTATCAGGTTATGAGCAGCAATCTAAGCAAAGCAGTCATCATGTCATGCAGCCACGAGGCTCGACAAGCAAAACAGACGATATGATTCGTAAACAAGCAGCAAATTTTAGAGCATTTAAAAGATCAGCCGGTTTTATCGATCTGGACTCCATGTCCGAAAAATGGGAAATGGAGGACGCATTAAAAACGTTACAAGCGCGCTGGTCACAAATCGATTCCCTTCACTGTGAAATCGATTGCGAGATCGGTGGAGAAGATGAAGAATATGAAGCAATTTATAGCAAGCATGAGCAATCATATTTTCATCTGAAGAAAACTATCAACAAAAAGCTTTGGAGTGTATCACATAGAGAGCATTCTACGCCGAAAATTGATATACCAGTGTTTTCAGGCAATTATCAGCAATGGACATCGTTTAAGGATCTCTTTACCGAAACGATCCATAACAACCCTTCCTTGTCCCACGCGCAAAAAATGCAATTTTTGAAGGGCAAAGTACGGGGTGAGGCGGAAAGACTTATACAGCATCTTCCCATCAGTTCTGATAACTACAGTACGTGTTGGGAAATCCTAAATCATAGGTATAACAACAAAAAGCTAATTTTTTCTACTATCATGAATACTCTCCTAGGTTTACCCAGTTCACAGCAGCAATCACTGGGTCATATTAAAAAGTTGCATGACGTCGCCCTGGAAAGCTTACATGCCGTTCGGAATTTAGGGGTTGATATCAGCACTTGGGATCCGCTTCTCGTGCACTTATTAACACAGAAGCTGGATAGCGAAACCTACGGAGATTACATCGATTCCTTGAAGAATTCGAGAGAGCTACCGGTGTTGCAAGAATTTTTGGATTACTTGGAGAGTAAGTTCACCAGCCTAGAAACTTCTCGCAGGAAGATAGATCAAGCAGCACCGAAATCTAACAGTTATACATCCAACAATCATTATCAATCTGAAACTCAAAAGATAAGGCGATACAATCCTAACTTCGCCAAAAATTACAAGCCTCAATTGGAAACAAAAGCCTTACACGTGTCAACATTTAGTTGTCAGCTTTGCGGTCAACAACATTCATTATTTAATTGCGTTAATTTTTTAGAGTTGCCTAATCAAGCAAAATTAGACACTGTTTTAAAATTAAAATTATGCACAAATTGTTTGTTCGACCATAATGGTCAGCAGTGCATTTCCGTTAGGCGATGTCGCAAATGCGCAGGAAATCACCACTCGGTTTTACATGACGCATGCTTAAAAAATATATCGCAAACAAGTAATGCAGCTATAATAACAACGTCAACGACTGACGTAAATCAAGCAGAACACGTGCCTATAACAGCACATGTCTCTCAAAACGATCCTGGTACGAGTGAAGTATTGCTGGCAACAGCATTAGTTAAAGTGTTAGCAAGTGATGGATCCTGTCACGTTTTAAGAGCCCTCATAGATCCAGGATCTCAAGTTTCCCTGATCAGAGAGAGTGCTGCACAAAAATTAGGATTACCAAGATCAAAGTTTAACGGCATGATATTCGGCGTAGGGGAAGTCGAAAACAACTGTAAGGGCATGATCACAATAACTTGCAAGTCGACGTATAATGATGTTACGTTTGCCACCGATGTACTTATCATGAACAATTTACTGAAAGATATGCCATATAAATCGTTCGACACATCGGATTGGTCATACATAGAAACTTTAAAATTAACTGACCCATACTTTAACATTAGCGGGCCAGTGGACTTGTTGCTTAGCGCGCAAGTTAATGGTTCAATATTATTAGGAGGATTGCTCAAGGGCGAAAACTCATCAAAGCCAGTTTTACAAGAAACTCAGCTAGGGTGGATCATATACGGAGGTGGTCAAGTGTCCTCATTACAATGTAACGTTGTCCTGAGCTACTTCGAGGATATTCAGCAATTCCGAGAAATTGAGGACATTAACGAAGAGTCAAACATATTGGTGGAAGACCAGAAATGTCTTGACTCCTATTTATCAACCACAACAAGTCGTGAAGATGGGCGGTATGAAGTTAAGTTGCCATTGAAACCTGACATTCATGAAAAGTTGGGACCATCTGAAGAAATGGCTACAGTACAGTTTCAAAATTTGGAACGTAAATATAGCAAGCAAACTAATTTAGCAGATCAATATAATGAAGCATTTATAAGTGAGAACATAGCCTTAGGTCGTATGGTGCCGAGTAATTATATAAACAATAAGTTAATACTATCATGTTTCTTGCCGCATCAGTCCGTGCCCCGCGCGGAATCTGCAACTACGAAGTTACGCGTCGTGTTTAATGCGTTAGCAAGGACGTCCAGTGGATACAGTATGACTGACCTAAAAGGACATAATTTACAGCAGGATCTACAAGGATTTATATCTAAAAGGCATCAGTATCGGTTTGCTATTACTTCTGGTATCAAAAAAATGTATCGTCAAATATTATTGAGTGAAACAGACCAACAATATCAGCAAATAATCTGGAGATATGTACTGGATCAACCTCTTCAGACATATTCTCTTACAATTGTCACTTATGGCACAAAATCAGCGCCAGTCTTAGCCATGATGACTCTGAAGCGCCTGGCCTCAGATGAACGACTTAATTTCCCTGAGGCAGCTAAAATATTAGAAAAATCCTTTTACCAAATACGAAGCAAAACAAATGAGTCATCTGTGGTACTGATTGTTTATAAACCAAGATTAGTACATGTTTCCAAAAGCATATCTTTGCCCAAATTAGAGTTAAGTGGGGCATATCTATTAGCTAAGTTACTGAATAAAATAATTAACTATTTAAGCGAGCTTGATATTCGGATATATGGGTGTACGGACTCAACGGTTGTTCGTGGGTGGTTGCAAGGTAAACCTAGCCGCTGGAAACCCTTCGTTTCGAATAGAGCTAAAAGCAAAATTAAAATAATGAAGCCAAGCTGCTGGCGATATGTCAAGTTGGAAGACAACGCAGCAGACGCAGCCAGCAGAGGAATTTTAGCCTCTCAGTTGAAAAATCAAGCCCTGTGGTGGCAAGGACCACAGTCATTAAATAATTTTATGTTTCATGAAAGATTGGAGAATGAACGAATCAGCTACACAACTAATCCAAAAACAAAGGCCAATTTCACCTCAAGCAAAGTTAATTCTGTGCTAAATAATAGCAAGAAAAAGCCTGAATCTAAGAAGAAAACCAGCACAGCCAGATTTAATTTTGTCTCGGTAGGAATATCAATAATCTTATTTGCTTCTTTGATAACATTATCTCGAGCAGCGTTTAACATATCAGTTCCACCTAGCAACAATTCTTTATATTTTGAGTCGATAGACAACATGCAAGTAATTCGAGATAAATGGAATTTGATCGTTTACTATGACATGGAGCCCTATTGGGAGGGAAATACTGCTGCAACTAAGTTTTTAAATTATTTGGATAAACTCTGCTCATCCATAAGCGATAAAGGTCATTGTAGTATGATTACACATCAATTAAATCACGACTACAAAGAATTGCAGCACTATAACCAACTTATGCTGAATCAACATTTTGACGCTCGTAGCAGACAGCGTCGCGGACTTATTAATGGTATAGGTTACGTAGCGAACAGCCTTTTCGGCGTATTAGATGAACGATTCGCGGAACAATACAAAAAGGACATCCAACTTATAAAACAAAATGAGCGGCATCTTACTAATCTTATAAGAAATCAGACCTCAGTCAGGCTGAATATAACGTTTTAAAACGTACCGAGCAAACTATTCAATTTCAACATAAAACAATAAACAAACACTTAAATCAGTTAGATAATGCTGTTATTACAATAAAACAAGAAGTTGAAAGTTTGGCCAAAACGCAAGATTTTACCTTATCAGCACTTACAGCTATTAACTTAATTCAGAACCTTAAAAGAATTCAAGACACCCTGCTGGACACTATCACGGATATTTATTATGGGAAGTTTAACACTCACCTGTTGACTCCAGAGCAGCTACAACATGAGCTACAGTTCATCTCGGGACAGTTAGCAAAAGATTTAACTTTACCCGTGGACAACATACAATCCGATTTAAAACATATTTATAGTATGCTTAAAGTTAAAGCAAGAATGATGGAAGAATACTTCATATTTGAGATTACTTTTCCTTTGACCAGCAGAGATAACTACAAAATCTACAAGATCTTGCCAGTTCCTCGACAAGTCCAGGATGATAGGATCAGCGTCCTACCAATATCTGAATTCATTGCTATCAACTTAAGAAAGGACTCTTTCTTCATCATGTCGTTTTTGGAGCTTCAGTTATGCCTGCATAGTGAACACTCTTATCTGTGTCACATCAATTAATCATTTATCTATAGATGAAAAGTTTTGCAAGCTTGACAGCCGATTAAAACAATGCATTGTAACTAGATCTCCGTGCCAAGATATGTGGCTAGAACTAAATGGTCCATCACGGTACTTTTATTTTTGCTGTAATACGTATTCAGTCAGGATAATTTGTCAAGATCAAGTTACTACCAAACAACTATCAGGATCTGGTATAATTGACCTGGAACCAAAATGCGTCATAAAAAGCAAAGATTTTACTTTATTTTCACATGCTCAATCGGCGAATACAATTAAATCCAGCTCAGAGATCTTTACCACACAGATAGCAGAGATAAATCACATTGTGAATATATCGTTATCTCACTACACATCTACACAATCTGTCGACCCATTGAACAGTACATTAGTTAATCTGGGAAAACAAATAGAGCAATTGAAATCCGCCAATTCTATTCCACCAGATGACACTTTATCTACGCATGACATTCATCAATATGCACTTTGTTACGGCTTGCTAGGTGTGGGCCTTGTAGTGGCTACATACTTTCTGTGGAGGAGGAGACGAACAGCTTCGTCAGGAGAACTACCGCAGCCTCAAACTGCGACAAGAAGTGTAGTGTTTTCGCGAAAGCAGAGTACGGCTGACCGTCAGCCTAGTGAAGTGGATGTCAGTGCAGGCACTAGTATTAAACGAAATAAAGCTACATCTCCTGTTACTAAAAAATGTCGCTTTATTTTAGAAGATGTATAATCTCTTTTTATCTTTTTGTATCTTTTTGGCCCGGGAGCATGTACGGTGACACTGTACAGATTGCGGAATTAGCAGTTTTACTTAAATTCATCGGACGAGTCGTTAGTACCTAATAAGCGGTCTCCGCGTGTGCTCCCTCGCACTTTTGTATTCTTAACCTTTGGTCCATTAATAAATGAATTAAATGGTATTTTGAGTATCATTGAGCTAACTCCATAACTTTACATGTATAGATAGTTGTATTAGCTGTTCCACCTCTGTTCATTTGTGTACCCATGTGAGATTTTTATTCTGTAAACGTACGCATGGTACAGTCGACCACACGTCAGTGTTAACACTTGAATTACGAAAACCGCCCTTACTGCTTACGAAATAAAGACGATGTTACCACTGACGTGTTGTGACTGTACGTAGCATAAATGACAGCAAAATAAAGTAGGAGATATACGTCTTATTTACTAAAAGAGCAAATATTTATGCAATCCGTCAGGAATGTTAAGTGTGGCAATTAAAGAATAGAAAACAAATGATGCACTGGTTACATTTTTATTCCTAAAAACAACAGTAAAAAATAACAGTGCTAAATTAACGCTTAGCAACGCAGCATAAAAGTGCAGTAACGTCCTAACGTCTTCATAAGCCATAAAATATATGTGCTATAAAACTCAATTGGATCTCGTAAAAAACAATAAAGAACACACTAATGTTGCGATCTTTTGTAACAATGTAGATACCTACCTATTTTAATCAATATTTGTTATTTTGTATTAAATTTGCCTCATCTTTATCAAATTGATCGTGAAGTGAATGAAAAATATTTAATACCTACAATAATCTTAAAGAAGATACAAACGAATAAAGACTAAGAATTGAGCAATAATTAAGAAAAAATACTATATCTGCTAAGAGTGCTTCAAATTTCAAGTTATTGACCAACAAGATGGATATCCTACAATATACAATAGGGGTGCATTTATAGAGCTTCCATGCGCATCTCACGCGCCGCACTGTAGACATGGGTAGTTCGCGAACGAAAGATACAAATGAACTAGTTCACTTGGTATGCATCAATCTATCTCTCGTTCACCAGCTCCCTAATCGTATCAGTGTACCATTGTATCCGAATGTATCTTCGTATCACGAGTCATGTACAATAAAAACTTTCAAAATAATGTAGGTACTCTTCTAATTTCATAGGAAACAATAAATTAAGCTTTTTTTGTAATAATAAACTACATAAATTAGTTAGAGAAACATGGACGATATTAATGATACGTTTAGTCTTTTTTATAAATTTAATTAATACTGTCTTACTGAACTACGGATAAGAAGATAAGTGAACTATGAAAACTGAGCTAAATCAACAGCAGAGCGAGAACTATCTCTAACCTACCGAACGAAATGAACTAGTGATACAAATGAGTGATACGTATCTTTTGATCGAAAAGTTACGTATCTCTCTTTTCTGTTCAGTGATACATTTATCGCATGTCTACCGCACTGCCCTGTTTGTCGCCCAACAAGGTCTAGAGCAGGGCAGGTGCTCATCATCAGCTCATGCAGTTCGCCGGCGGGCCCGAGATCATATTATTTGGTGTGTGTCATATCGTTCCTTATGCTATTACAACTTGTGCGGGCCTTCAACCCACGCTGTACTGATATTATGCTTTTGGTGTGCTAGAGCCAACGACTTCAATTAATAGACTCGCTTTCTCGAATAAGCAACATGTTCCAAATTCAGTTGACGCAACCTACCGCCATCTGGTATCGATGTGTGAGAGTTGCGTAATGCAAGCATTTTAAGCGAGAAGTTGCGTAATGGACTTTCCCGCGTTTGCTTCGTAATGTACCAATTATACTGTACTGTACTGTCTTATGTACCAACTTTTATGTGAAAAAATTAATTGAATTGAATTGAATGAGCTTGCCCACAGTAAGAAAGTGTATTAAATTCACTAGTTATCGCGATTTTAATCATTGTTACGGTGAAATATTGGGTTACTTAACAAATAACAAAGCAAATTTACGCCAAAGAATACTCGCTGATTCCGATAAAACAAATAATATTAGGCCCCACAAAACGTGCGGCTCACTAGACAGCTGTGAAGTGAACTAATGGCAGTATGGTTCCGGAACTATAACTCGTGTAACCATGTTGTTCGTCTAAACAGCGCATCTAGTACGTAGTACATATATATCGATGGCTGGAGCCTTAACCTCTTGTATCTATTATGTCTTGCGTGGGTCTGTGAGAAACCTCTCAAACACGTTTTGGCTCTTAGCGCAACCTGAGCTATCAGCCTCGCTTACATCCTTGCTGACTGCCTACCTAATCTTTTTATCACCTCTCACATATCAGATAGATTGATAGTAATGCTTGCATTGCTGTGCTTCGGTCTGAAGGGTACGGGTGCCGGTGAAATTACAATCACATGAGACTTTCCATCTTCATGTCTCAGTTTGGCAAACCAACTTGCAGTACCATTTAGGCAACAGCCTAGGCAGTATTGCAGTTGTTATGGGCAAAGGTAACTGCTTAACATCAGGTGGGCCTTTATCTTTCGCCATACTATAATAAAAAAAAATTGAAAAAAAATATTTTGATGTGCGTCTATTAAGCGACCCTGGGGAGGACAGCAGTACGTGGTGGTCGCGTGCAACTGTGGGGGAAACAATGTTGTTTTCCCGGGACGTGCCAAAGGCATAGCACTAGAGGGCGCGGTTCACTGGAGTTCCCGGAGTTCCTCTACATGTCGGGCCATGCTCAGTATTATAGGGTCCCTTAAGTAGGTCTAATTACAAACGAATCAAATCGAATATTAATCATTGCTATTTTACTTTTTGCAAACAGCGCCACCTAGCGCAAAATTTAAGAAGTGTGTCATATCAATACAACACAAAGTTTTTTTTTGTGACTTTTTTAAATAGAAAGTAACTAAAGGAGCATTATTTGCCATTATAATTTTTCTCTAAGGTCAATGACCTATTAACTAGGACGTCTTAAGTATTTTTCAGTTTTCTTACTATAACTCAAAAATTTATGATTACATTATACTCGAAATAATTTTAAAAGAGAGTTTTTATAAAAGTCTGTCAACGTGGAAGACTACAAGTTTCTACGTTGCATAGTTTAGAAAAGGGGATAAAACCCTACTGGAAAACTATAGACCCATCTCACTCCTGAGCCATGTGTACAAGCTGTTCTCGAGGGTCATCACGAATCGTCTCGCCAGAAGACTCGACGAATTCCAGCCACCAGAGCAAGCTGGGTTTCGAAAAGGCTACAGCACCGTAGACCACATCCATACCCTTCGGCAGATCGTACAGAAGACTGAAGAGTACAATCAGCCGCTGTGTATGGCATTTGTGGACTACGAGAAGGCCTTCGACTCCATCGAAACTTGGGCAGTTCTGGATGCTCTGCAGAGATGTCACATTGATGAACGGTATATAGAGATCCTGAGATGCCTATACAACGCTGCTACCATGACTGTTCAGCTCCAGGACCAAAAGACGAAGCCAATCCAACTGCGCAGAGGGGTGAGACAAGGGGATGTAATATCCCCAAAATTGTTCACTAACGCGTTGGAAGACGTCTTCAAGACGCTGGACTGGACTGGACAGGGTATCAACGTTAACGGCGAGAACATCTCACATCTCCGCTTTGCCGATGACATCGTTGTAATGGCTGAGTCGCTGGAACAACTGGGCGAAATGCTACACAGCTTAAACGGAGCCTCTCGGCGTGTCGGTCTCGGCATGAATCTGGACAAGACTAAAGTCATGTTCAATAGGCATGTCATGCCGAGGCCGATATTCGTCGAAGGGTCGGCACTCGAAGTTGTAACGGAGTACGTCTACCTAGGGCAGATAATTCAGCTTGGTAGGCACAACTTCGAGAAAGAAGCCGACTGAAGGATCCGTTTGGGATGGGCAGCATTTGGCAAACTTCGCCGAGTCTTCTCGTCGCCTATACCGCAAAGTTTGAAGACAAAGGTCTTCAACCAGTGCGTCCTGCCTGTCATAACTTACGGCGCCGAGACGTGGACACTGACAGTTGGGCTAGTCCACAAATTTAAAGTCGCTCAGCGAGCTATGGAGCGAGAAATTTCATTTACTTATGTTTATAACTGTAGAAGTTATTAAGCTGTAAAGGATTAGGACAGACGGACAGACGGTCAGACGGACGGACATGACGAAACTATAAGGGTTCCTTGTAGGACTACGGAACCCAAAAAAGGGATGAAAATGTTTGATCATCAGACATACCTACCTACACAGTAAACTTAGTTGTCGCGAATCCAAAGCCAATGTTAGTTCAATGTTAGTTAGTTAACAAACCAAATAATAGTAAAAGAAGGTATTATTGATAGGTATGTGGTTTTGAATAGTTTTGAATTTATTATATAAAATCATTGAGTACTCTTATTTTTTTGCGAAAAAGTAAATATTTGGCTTTTTATTTGGACCCTTAGATTATGTAATATAAACGTATTAAATAAATGGTGTAATATAATTAGATGGCGTCCTTGTAAGGAGTTGAATGTACTCATCATAGAGAACTATTCTTATTATGGGAGAAACCCTGAAATCGCGGAAAAGAAAACAACTGTTCCATGCATTTTGTAGAGCGACATCGGTGACTTTGTGCGGAACAGTTGTTTCTTTTTCACGGTTTGCCCCAATCTACCTTCTTGAAGTCGTCGGTCCACCTGATAATCGGGCGCCCTATACGCTGCATTTTCCAGTTCGCAGTCTCCACCTAAGGACTCGCCTGCTCCAACAGCCATCGGTCCTTCGACAAACGTGGCCGCCAGCCCACTGCTGCTTCAATTTACTAATCGTTATGGATTTTATCCTTTAAAAAACTAAGCATAGCTCGCTCCATAGCATGCTGAGCGACTTTGAATTTGTTAAGCATATATAAATCTGTCCAAAAGTTTGATATTGATTTATGTTTGATCAACGACTTTAATATATTATATAGACGCGCGATCTCGTTTAAGCAAAATGCTCAAAATTCAATTGACGCAACCTACCGAAATCTACTATCGATGTTTGGAAATTGTGTTATGCAAGCGAGTCAAGCGAGAAGTTACGTGATGGACTTTCCCGTAATGGACTTGCCTATTGAAAGAAAATTAATTAAATTTAGTAGTTATCGCGTTAGTAAATAACAAAAAATTAAACAAATTTACCCCAAAGAATCACTCAATACTCGTTGATTCCAATAAACCAAATAATATTATGCCAGATTATGCCCTACAAATTTACATGTGCTCGCTAGACAGCTGTCAAGTGAACTAATGACAGAATAGTGCAGACACCATAACTCTGTGTTACGTATTGTTCTTCTAAACAGCACATCTGCACATATAAATCAATGTGTTTGATGCTGATTTCGTGTAAAACGATATTTCTGTACATCGTCACAATAACAATATCCCCAGATGTTCGATGCAGATGCCCTGTAACTAAACGTACACCTTCAATGAGCACGTTCTTTTTGATCGCGTCTAATAAGAACTGAACTGTCAATAAACACTGGCCGGTTTGTTTTCTTTGGCGCGAGATCAGAATCTGCGTTTCGCTGTTACTTTGTTTGTACTAATACGGCAGGCTATTTTAGTTTTGGGATTGCCTTGTTTTTTTAGAGGCAGTGTCAAGGTTTTTCAACCCGAGATTAGGAGAAGCGTTTACGACATTTTTTTACTGTAGACATTTTAAAAAATCGGCCAGGAGCATGTCAGGACATGTTTATTATACAACGTGTATAAGAAATGCGTGGTCATATTTGAAGAGCTTATTCAGGGGATGCTATCTAACAACTTTTACTATGGGACCAACCCTGAAATCACGAAAAAAATATCAACTGATCCTTAAATTTTGTCGAGCGACATCGATGGTTTAGTAGAGCTGATATTTTTTTCGCGATTTCTGCGTTGGTAAAAGTTGTTCTATGCTATGTCCTGAATGAGCTCTTAAGATATGACCACGCATTTCTGATACACGTTGTATGTGTACAGTGTTCCGTAGCTGTAAAATGTAATCAAACAGAAGGCAACATACTAAATATTAAAAAAAAGATTTAAAAAAACTGTGTAATCGACTCCCGTCAGCAGTTTTCCCGAACAAATTCGATATGAGGGCCTTCAAGAAAAGAGCATACGTCTTTTTAAAAGGTTGGCAACGCTTCGGTGACTTCCCTGGTGTTACGGATGTCCATGGGCGGCGGAGATTGCTTACCGTCAGGTGACCCGCTTGCTCGTCTACCTCCCTATGTTATAAAAAGTTTTTTTTTCTAAAGTCAGTGTCCTAATTATATTGCAGTTTTATCTGTATTACATGAAAATTTATAAACATACTGTGCTCAAAATAATTTTCTGAGAGAGTTTTTATTTAATAATTTATGTAGGTACACACACAACTCTTAAAGAAGATATTTATAAAAGAAACTTTAATGCGACCTCGTATTCACCGCGTACGGATTGTCGACGAATGTCTATGAGTGTAGATAAACTACTATTATGAAACTGTTGTATAATAGGGGTTATTAAAACAAGAGTGTGAGTTTAAAAACAGAGCCATAGATGAGGTTTAAATAGTATCACACGAGTGTTTTAATACCTAGTTATGTGCAGTTTCATAAACTACTTTATCTAAACTCGTGCAATACTTAAATAGGTAGGTATCTACTTTAAATAAAACACTAAAATAAAATAAAAAATTAACAAAAACAAAAAACCCGACTGCGTGTAAAAAAACAGAAAAGATATAAACAAGACTTATCAACACGCAGTCGGAGGCTACGATGTTTTTGGTCATGAATTACATAATAGTTCATAGGTAGCCTCCGCCTGCGTGTTGATAAGTCTTGTTTATAACTTTTCTGTTATTTTTACACGCAGTCGGGTTTTTTGTTTTTGTTAATTAATTTTTTTATTTTAATTTTTTTAGTTTTGTCATGTTTTATTTATCATACTATTAATGTTTTTTTTGAAAAGTCAAATTCATTTTGAACGTTGAATATTTTGTTGTTTTTTAGCATTTTTCATTCCAAATTACATTTAAACATATAAGTTGCATATATTTTTGTAAAGCATTTATAAAACCCTTTATTTTGATACCCCACTTGGTAGTTTTAGACGGAAAAAAAAACTGCTGTTGTCAAACATTTTTGCCCAGTTTACAAATTTAGACTAACACAAATACAATAATATTGTAAACAATTACAAATTCACAATTCATGGCGACCAAATCTGAGTACCGAATCCAGCAGGCCATGCATGGCGCGCGCGCAGGCACTCTAACGCCCATCACCACCAGTGATAGACAAAATACGGCCGCTGAATAAATTAATTTAAAACTCCTTGGTCGTGCCGAAGTGTGCTATTATAGAAAAAATTAAAACATTATTTTGTTCGGCAATGTTTTTTTTTATTACAGGTGCACGTGCATAAAGTATGCCATTATGATATTACTTTCGTATTCATAATTCGAATTTTACGATATGAGTGTAGATAAAATAATTATACTAACTACAACTTCACCCTTTCTGAAGTTTTTGTTCAAAATAAGTTTATTAAAGTTAGCGCAATTTTCTGCTTAGCCAAATTAATACATATTATGTTTTACCCTTACACTAAAAAGTTATTTTGATTCCCGGAAGGCAACGGGTTGAAATTAATAACCCTTCACAGAAATAAGTTGGAGCAATTATTAATTTAGTTAGGCTCGCACTTGACCCCTGTATCTTCATTTATTGGACACCAACAGAAGTTTAAAAATTCTATTTCATTATTCGAAAATCGATAGCCATATCGGATAAAGATTGAACGGATCCCGACTCGATTTCAATTCCGAGTGCAGTGAATCTATTCTAAGTAATCGAGTTGTTCAGTTTTATGACCGCCCACATATTTGCGCAGTGCTCTGTTTATTGTGACCATCCAAGGTCAAGTTTTAATGGATGTATTTATATCACAAACGTACGGCCAGAGTAAATTGAACTGTTTATCGATATAAAATATCGTATCGATTTTAATTGTCGAGTTAAATGTTTTATCGATGATAAATGTTTTGGAAAATTTACGGAGTATAAACCTTCACTCTAAGGCTTGAATTATAATTATTTATTTATTTATTATATTCTTTATTGTACATACACCAAACGAAAATGAAGACAATAGTTTACAGAAAGATTATATAAGTACAATGGGCGGTCTTATCGCACAAGGCAATCTCTTCCAGACAACCTGCACCGAACGTGGACGGGGCGTGCATTTCACATTGCGGGCGGATCGCGCGCGGGACTGAAGCGGCGGAATGACAGCGCCAGAAGAAAACGATCCGCTGTCTGTGTGACTACTACTATGCATTCCCATATAATACAATGCCAGTGTATCGGTCGCGCACCGCCTGGTGTTTCCGCCAGGCGGAGCGGCGGCGGATCGGACACACCGGCAAAACGCCCAGCAGGACGGTGCTGTGTGCACTGTTTAATACAGTTCGTACATTACAATACGATGAGACCCGCCGACGATACGCTGCAGTTCCGTCCCGCTTCAGTTCCGCTCGATGTGGGTTTGCAGCTTTATCGTTTAATTAGATAAATAACCCAAGGATTCGGTCCTTCATCAAATTATGTTTTAGATTTTCCCAGACAGTTTTTAACACAAATTGTGATTGCCGAAAAGTACCAACTTTAATTAACCCAGCTGTGGCCAAAAACTAGATGTACCTAAGTACAAAATTTAATAATTCGTCACAACTACGTCAACGTTTCAAAATATTTGTGAATACAGCGCACAAATTTTAATATTCTTGTAATATCTAAAAAAAATATCTACGTTAATATACTGGCATCAAATTCCAGTCCAAATCTCTTCATACTAAGCGAAGAGGCGACGGCGACGTGAAGGAGTGTAGGTGACAGATTTTTTGTGACATCAAACTTTTTATGGAACACACGAAGCTGGTTTCTTTTTGTAAAATATTGCCTGTAATATTTAGTCACGTCTGACTCTGGTGAGACCGTGAGCAAACTACAACAAAGTTGTACAAAAACTAGAATATATGACAAACAATTTACGTTGATAAGTGGGTGGTACTTTCTGAAGTATAATCATATCATTGAGCCAAAGTTCAAATAAAACTCCAAAACGTTAACTACAAACTCTTAGAATAACTACACAAAGAAACCAAGTCCACGCGCACAATTCGAAGCAACTAAACGAGGCCCAGAAATGGCTCCGTTCAGTAGATCTTACGCGCGCCTATGTGTTTCGGGTGAACATTTTCAATACCGCTTGTTTGTTGAACGGAAATTTGAATGAAACTGTCACTCTGTGTCTTATTACTCTAAGTACAAACTATAAAAAAGATCCGATATGCTATCGTCATAATCTACGCAAAATCAAATAAATAAATAAATACTGTGCTGGTGCTGCCGCCGCGTCTGCGGAGGCCTTAAAGCGGCGCAAATATAGTAACCTATCAGGTAACTATGACTTTGAGCCGTTTGGGGTCGAAACGCTCGGGATATGGGGTCCGATGTGGGTGCGCGCATCCTTTTCAAGGAAATCGCTAAGAGGCTGGTCGACACTTCGCGTGACCAGAGGACTGGTCCACATGCGGCTGAGGCGTCCGCGACTTATTGAAACATCCGGCAAGCCAGATTTTCATCAGACGTTCGAGCGCTCAAGATCATGTCAAGGTCACGTCCGTGACTTATTGCTGACAGTTTGCACATGCAGGTGTAACTTCATTGATCAGATACAGCATAAGCCGCGACGGTCGCGACTGTAAGTCGCGTCTTATAATTTGTTCCTAGCTTAACTAAACAACTTTCACATGTGTAAATAATAGTTTCAATTCAAAATCAAATACAACAGTGTCTACAACATTACTGTATATACACTGACGAAGAGAGCAGTCAATATTGATGTATAAGAACCGCGCGTGTTTACAGAGAGCCGCAGACAGGTTCATGAGGATAGCGGTTACAATACGACTCGCGGAAGGATTTGACAGACGGTTATAAGCACACAGTAAAACTGTGGTTATAAGGGACTAGCTATAACAAGCGCAAGGGGCGCGCGAGTGATATTTAAAAGTACAGATGTGTACCTAGCGCATGTCGTCTTGTTGTGGCAACAAATCATTTTTCTTTCTTTCTATACACGCTGAAATTTGAGTCGTCAGGATTGTTCCCATAGTAAAAGTTGTTCATAATGATGAGTATAATGACCCTCTTTCGGGAATTAAGCGACTCAAATTTCAGTTACTTTCGCTCGCAATTTGAAGACTCGACAACGTCCTAATTGGAACGATATGCTAATAGTCTGCGTCAAGCACTGCACCGAGTGTGACCGGTGACAAAAAAAAATTAAAAATGCCATCGTGTGTGTACAGAAAGTGTACCACACTTAGTACACTTACTTTAGTAGTAGAAGAGCTCCTTTGTGAAAGAGCTCGTCCCGGGAAGTACTCCGTATCTACTTCTCCGCCAAATATCGATGCTTGCATTGCTGTGTTTCGGTCTGTAGGGTACGGGTGCCGGTGAAATTAAAATCACATGAGACTTTCCATCTTCATGTCTCAGTTTGGCGAACCAAATTACGGTACCATTTAGGCAACAGCCTCGGTGCTATTGCAGTTGTTATGGGCAAAGGTAACCGCTTAACATCAGGTGGGCCTTTAGCTCGTTTCGACATCCTATACTATAAAATAAAATAAAAGTAAGACTGTGGTTATAAGGGACTAGCTATAACAAGCGTTTGGGGCGTGCGCCCGATACGCCGCGTCCAATGATATTTAAAAGTACAGATATGTTACTTGCGCCCGCAATCTGAAGACTCGAAAACGTCATAATTATCTATTAATCCACGTCAAGTAAGGCACCGAGCGTGACCGGTGACAAAAAAAAAACAAAAATCCTGTCGTATGTGTACCTATAGAAAGTGTATCAATTATGACGCGAAAGTAATTCGAAGTACTAACTGGCTTACTTTGTACTAGTTTAAGTGTATTGTGCGCAATGCCGCTGCGTACGGTATATTTTTAACCGACAAAAAAAAGGAGGAGGTTATGTAACCGGCGGTTTTTTTTTTTTTTTTTTCAAATCATTTTCAATTTCTTTATTTGCTTAAATGTGGTAGATACAGAAGTCAGGTACAATTTATTGAATACGGCACATTTACCATAATTAACATGCAAATAATAGATAAATCTGTTTTTTTTTTCCTGTATGTACACCGATTACTCCGAGATTTCTGGGCCGATTTACGTGGCTGTTTTTTTTTTTTTTTTTTTTTTAATATAGGGCAAGCGAGCATGCGGGTCACCTGATGGTAAGCAATCTCCGCAGCCCATGGACATCCGCAACACCAGGTAGAGGAAGCCCGCGCGGTGGTCCCATATAAATTTTACTGTCTTAGGTTGAGTATTTTTTTAACCAGCTTCAATAAATCGTTTATTTTAGCTTCGCCTATCTAGTTTTCGTTTGTTTTGTTAGGGTATACCATATCTACACTTGCCGCGCCGCATTTCAGACGCTCTATGAAACCTATGCAACTAATTATATCAAGCGCCGCTGTCGTCCATCAATCAATTTTCAAAGTGCCCGAGCACGCGGCGCGTCTGGCGCGCGCCCCGTGCGCTTTTAGGGTTCCGTACCCAGAGGGTGCCTAACGGGACCCTATTACTCTCGCTACGCTGTCCGTCCGTCCGTAAGTCTGTCTGTCACAGGGCTGTATCTTTGGAACTGTAATAGATAACCAGTTGAAATTTCCACAGAATATGTGTTAATATGGTGCGTATCACGACAAATATTAAAAATAAAAAAATCTCTAAAACCAATACACCATGACCATACCATACAAGAAACCTCGAAAAACATGCATTTTTTTCAGCGTTTTTGTTCCTGCTCTATCTTCAAAACGTTCATAGTTCATCAAGGACTCTCGTAAATTAAATCAGTTTCTACGGGGTATCAGGTCTGTTCGGAATATAATGTAGGGTGTGGGTATCTTTGGTTCAAGTACAACCAAAGTAGCCGCCATATTAGTAATTAGTAGTATTTGTGAGTTGAAGTTGCGTCGTTGCGTGCATCGGTGAATCGTATGTTCGGTTGTATACGGACGATCGCGAATTGGAATTCATAATCGAGTGCATTACTGATATATCGTGTCGCGGAGTAATTTATTTTGCAGTGTCCCGCGGTATAAACTTTTTTAGTATTGGCGAGGTGTAGTGGCACTCGGCGCAAAACCCGAGGTGGCGCCACGCGGCGAGCATGGTGTTGGGTTCACAGCTGGACAGACTTTTGAGTATCCCTTAATTTTAACTTAGCTCAATTTATTTCATTTTAATTGTCTCCTCTTCGGGGTGCCCCATTTCCCGACTATATATATATGTACAGACCATAGAGGGGCTCGTAGCGAAGCAACGACTGCGCGGATTGTACGATCTGCAAGGTTAAGCTGCACTTGCCGCGGTCAGTATGTGGATGGGTGACCGTTTCGTTACACATCGAGACCCCTCCGTGCCTCGGAGAGCACGTTAAGCTGTCGGTCCCGGTTGTCATACGAATATCTATGGCAGTCGTTACGGGTAGTCAGAAGCCTGAAAGTCTGACAACTGGTCTAACCTCCGAATGTCAGTATTACCCAGTAACTGGGTTGCGGGGGTCTGATGGCAGTCACTCCGTGTAAAATACTGATGTTCAGCCGCATCTGGCTAGACTGGAAGCCGACCCCAATATAATTGGGAAAAGGCTCGGAGGATGATGATATATATGTACAGACAGACTTGTGAGTCTTGTGACCCAATACCTAAACTCGCACATGCACGTGATCCGGTAAGTAGGTGATACGTAGTAGATTCTGGTAGGGTTTGTGACGTCGGGCCACCGATCCCGTGTTGTACGTTACAAGGTCGATGGATGGTACGGAACCCTTACTGCGCGAGTCCGACTCGCACTTGGCTGGTTTTTTATAACTAGTCCCTAAGACACTATTAGTATATTGTATATCAGATAAAGCTTAGAACTAGCCACCTAGGAAAAAAGCACGCGGTCGTTTACACGGACTACGGATAATTTATTTCCATGACAGTCAATACTAAATTCCACAAATCCCAGCTCATCGATAATTTCTTGGCGAAGAAGTGCATGCATTTGCTCAATAATCCAGCTGCAAGATTTACGACTCTCGCAAAGTTTGCACGCTCCAATGTTATACAAGTCTAGTGGTGTGAAACGTCATACTTGCGTTCACGATATGACTTGTTTACATTGCCGATAATCTTGTCGGTACACAACGTGTACTGAGCTGAGTGGAAAATAAGTAATGGTGGTAACTTCTTTATTTAGTAACCAGTAAGGGCGGTTTTCGCAATTCAAGTGTTAGCACTGAAGCTGTGATCATAGAGTAACTTATATATTGGAAGATAGAGGCAACGAGTTGCATAGAACGTGTTATTGAAATAACTGAAAACCGCCTTAGGGCTGAATAATTGTCATTTTGTAGTAATAATTTGTTGTAATAACATTAATATTTGCAGAGCAATGTTGGGGATTCCTGATTAAGCATCATTATCCTGTTTTTTTAGTTGTGCATGTTATTACATGCACAACTAAAAAAACAGGATAATGAACTCGGAACAAAGTGCTTGGTAGATAATTTAGGATAGATAAATTTACTGAATTCATCAGTAGACACTTTTGTATGTATACTTTATTAAGTAGACACTTTTGTATGTATACTTAATAAAGTATACATACAAAAGTGTCTACTGAATTCACCTAAATTATCTACCAAGCACTTTGTTCCGAGTGAAAACACCGTGGCTGCGATCGACAATACATTGCACTAATTACAGATACAAGTCGTGAGCACAAACTTCACCTGCGCAGAAGTTCATTTATAGATCTGTTTGGTGGAATGTCAGGAGTGCGGGGTACCAACGCCGAACATTGTATTTTTTTTTTTTTTTTTATTCTTAACGGGCTTGCGTTTGACCGCCACCTCACCTGATGTTAAGCGATGGTGCGGTCGACGATGGTACACGCTTGCCCAGCAAAAACCTATTCACTCGAGTCTTGAAGACCACCAGATTATATTTCTCGGGAAACACTGACGCCGGCAAGGAATTCCACTCTTTGGCGGTTCGCATGATAAAGCTATTAGCAAACCGGTTCGTGCGTAAGGGTGGAATATCTACCATATAACGGTGGCGCATCGCCGTGCGTCTGGTCGTCCGATAATGGAAAGGGCTTGGGGGAATTAAATTGTGCAATTCCAACGCACACTCGCCGAAATGCATTCGATAAAAAACCGATAGGCTAGCAACTCTGCGCCGATGCTCGAGACTTTGTAGTTTGGCGTCGACCAGCGCATCGTTGCCAACGAGCCTCTTGGCGCGCCTCTCAATCGACTCGAGAGCCGCCAGTTGATATTTAGCCGAACCATCACAGAGATGAGAGCAGTACTCCATACAGGACCGAACTTGTGCTTGGTACAAATTGAGCAGGTGTTCAGGTGTGAAGTACCGCCTCACCTTAGAGAGGATGCCCAGCTTTTTGGCAGCAAGTTGAGCCTTGGACTCTATGTATGAGCCGAAGTTTAGGGTGGATGTTAGTGACACGCCAAGAAGCTCAAGGTGGTCAGTTATCGGCACGGATGCATCACAGAAAGTTGGAGTAAGTTCAAATTGACTCCGTTTAGCAGAAAACAGGCACGCCTGGGTCTTAGCAGCATTGAACTTGACCAAGTTAGCATCACCCCATTCGGAGACAACTTTCAGGGTCAAGTTCAAGCGTTCAACCATGGCCTCTCTAAGAGACTGGATTTGCGTCCGACTCGCTCGTGCATTGGATGTGTAACTCTCAACAACGGTGCTGTCGTCTGCGTACCCAAAGGTGCCGGGTCTTAGCAGATCATTTATGTGGAGCAAAAACAAAGTTGCGGAGAGTACTGAGCCCTGAGGGACCCCGGCATTTATAGCCAATTGGTCGGACGTGCAGCCGTCAATGACAACTCGGATCGACCGATCCCTCAGGAAGTCTGAGATCCAATTACACAGATCAGTAGGCAGGCCGAATGAAGGAAGCTTGTTTATAAGGCTATCGTGCCAGACCCTGTCGAAGGCCTTCGAGATGTCAAGAGAAACGGCAATCGCTTCTCCGTGTTTCTCCGATTTTTACGCGATTGGTCCGTCAGTCGATGCTCGTCGTCTATTGGACAATTACGTGTCATTCGGCTACCGTACACTTTCGGTTCAACTTTAGTGACTCACATTTTCGAATTTAAAACAGTTTATTTTTCTTTTGCTGTACTTAATTTATATTTTGATTTATGAGTGTTTAATGTTTTGAATTAAAAATTGTTTTTTTTTCTTCATCATCTTCCTTTATTTATTACAAGCTTTTATTTAACTTGCAATATATGTATGTATGTAAATATATTTGTTAGGGTGGAATCTTGCAACTCAATTTTGAAGCAGATATCTTCAACCTATTGAGCTGAAATTTTGAACAATATGGATATCAAATGAAAGGGCTTGCTGAGAATAACTCGAAAAATAATGTGACGTCACTCTAAATCCAATATGGCGGATTCCTAAAGATGGCTGACTAAGTTTTTTATGGTTTCCTGCAATATGGGTATCAAATGAAAGGACTTGCTGAGAATACGAATGCGAGTTAAAAAACCTGTCCAGCGAAAACTAAAAAGTAAAAAATTAATTAAAAGTCAAAATGTTTTCTTTTTATTTATCTGTGTATAAAAAGTCCCAAAATCATAATATAATTGAAATTTGAGAAAGTTTGTAATTTCTATAACTACCCATAATCCTAATAAAACGCTAACGGAGAAATTAGTGAACAAAGATACTAAATAATTTTGGTCGAAAGTGTACATGCGCGAACTTCCCCCACTACTGTCCATCTGTGCTCACGACTCGTACTGGCTACTGTATAGTATAGTCACAGTATAGTAGTAGTATAGGTATCTATGATTTACGAATTCACAGGACTTATGTATTTTATGAAGTATAAAAATATAAATGTACTTACTAGGTACCGATTATTTGTTCACCTTTTATGGTTACAGCTAAATTGATAAAATTATGATTTTAACCTATAGGGATGTATAGGTATAAAAAACAATGAATAAATCTCATTAAAATCTGTCTTCGACACACGGCGGAGAAAATTCACAAGTGATTTTGAAAAAATAAAATACGAGATATTATTTATAATGCAAATATAATGTATAATAGTGGTGTCTGAGGTCTTGCATTAATTCTATACGGTTGTATAATAGGTTGATTTTTGTTGGTGATTGTGGTTTTTTTATTTCTGATGGTTGTATAATAATATCTTTAGAGCTATGTATGTATGTATGAAGTAAACACAATATTAATTTAGTTATATTGTAGAGGAAAGAGGTAACCAAACTGTTTGGCCTTCATTTTCTACAATATTTATACAGTAAATAGAACCTAAATTCGATTATTCGCTGTCTAGCACTTTATAAAGGATATCTGTTCAAAGGAGCTGTCCCCAAGAAATTGGTTTTCACTACGAGACTAGGTCAGGCTACGCTTGGTCGAAATTAAATCTTCAGCTTAATAGGGTGAAAGATTAGACACTTGTCCTTTGGATAATACTTATTTACTGAACTCCTAATGCTTACCAGACCAGGAGGGACCAGAGTAATTAAATGATTGAACAAGAAACAGAAATAAAGTGCTCGCATTACATTATCAACTCGTATTACGTTACATTATATTATATTTTTTTTATACATGTTTATGTTGTATACACAGACACAGTAAAAAATATAGACTAAATGCTGCGAACAACCATAGTGAAGCCAACATAACCGTGCTCCTTCATGTACAACCAGTGCTCACGCACACACATGCACTTTAAACCGTGCTCACCCCTCACAGTTCACATGTCGCGGCATCTTCCAGTAAGCATCGCGAAAACAAATATCCTTCAGGTGCATGGTGTGTACGTGAGCACTGGTTGTACATGAAGGAGCACGGTTTTTGTTGGCTTCACTATGGTTGTTCGCAGCACTTCGTCTATATTTTTTACTATGTCTGTTACTATGTCTGTGGTTGTATACAACTGAAAATGTCTTATGGGGTCATTGTACTCATCATTATGAACAACTTTTACTATGGGACCAACACTGAAATCGCGAAAAAAATCTGCTGTTCCCTACATTTGTGTTCACATAAATCGACAAAATGTAGGGAGCAGATGATTAAATATAAATAGATGCAAATTTATCTTTTAAATTATTCGAAAAAAGCATCCTCGTGATCTATTCATAGTCCAGAGCACAAAAAACAAACTTCAACGATTCTCTTCAACTTGAGGCTTCTGATGCCAATGCATTCTACAAAATTTTATGATAAATCTTTTACTGTTCAGGCTGTGCGTCTGTGGAATGAGTAACCTGTGTCTATACGGCGAGCTCAGTCACTGTTTTCATTTAAAAAAATTAGTTAAAGAATACTACCTTTCCAAATAGATTGTAATTTATTAAGACATTGCCTATGTATCCAATCTATATTCTAAATTGTAAGATTATTTATATATATATTATTAATGATACCTATATGTGTAGTGCTATTTATTTATTTTAGTTTTGTAGTACGCCACGGACTGCCCCCATTATCTAGATCTTACGTCTTCTTTGTCCATCCAAAGGTTGTCTGGAAGATATCGCTTTTAGCGATAAGATCGCCCATGTACCCAAAATTTATACGTTGTTCCTATTTACTACTATTTTCATGGTGTACAATAAAGAATATTCTATCTATCTATCTATCTCTTCTTTCAATGTAAAACAGAACATTTTTCACAATCCCCATGACCGTTTGTTTACCAGGCCCCTCAGAAAGTATTGCGAAAATAAGTTTTTATATATGGGAGACTGGCCAGTTATAATGTTTTTCGAAAATATGATTATTTATAAGTAAAAATAAGTAAGTTCCAATTTCAAAATTTCCCTCCACATTGTTTGCGAGTTAATTCAAAGTATTGTGTCTCACTGAAATATGGATCTGCGCCGGGAACATTTTAGAGCTATGATTTTATACGATTTCAAGTGTCGCCTGAAACCGGATGAATCGTACGATAGACTTCAAATGGCATTCATGGATGAAGGCCCTTCCAAGGCAACCGTGTATCGTTGGTATAACGAATTCAAGCGCGGTCGACCAACTTTGGGGGATGACGAAAGAAGCGGTCGCCCTTTGACGGCTGTTACCGAAGAAAACGTGCTAGCAGTGAAAAATTTAATCCAAGACAATAGGCGAATTATATATTGAAGATTGGATCGGGAAGCGTTCACGAGATTCTACACAGCCATCTTCGCGTGAGGAGGATAGTATCACGCTGGGTGCCGCACAACCTCACCGATGCTCAGAAGCAGGCCCGGGTGGAATGGTGCCGTGATATGCTTAACAAATTTGAAGCAGGCTCGTCTCGGCGTGTTTACGACATCGTTACAGGTGATGAGTCCTGGATTTATCAATACGACCCAGAAACCAAGCGCCAGTCGACTGTTTGGGTGTTTCAAAATGAGCCAACGCCTACCAAAGTGAAGCGATCTAGAAGCGGGGGTAAGATTTTGATCGCTAGCTTTTTTAATTTGACTGGCCACTTGGTATCAATTCCCTTACGGGATCAAAGAAGCATTAATGCCGAATGGTATACTACCAAATGTTTGCCAGAAGTTTTCTCTGTTATAAGCAACAAGCGACCAAACACAGGGCTCCGCGGGCTACTGCTCCACCACGACAATGCACCTGCGCACACCGCACTCAAAACGAGGGACTTCCTGGACAGCACGCCAGTCAAACTCCTGGGTCACCCTCCTTACAGCCCTGATCTAGCACCGTGTGACTTCTTTTTATTCCCAAAAATAAAAAATCAGCTCAAAGGGATACAATTTTCGTCGCCGGAAGATGCGCTGGCTGCGTTCGAGCAGGCTGTAAACGAGGTGTCTGCGGCGGACTGGAAAAAGTGTTTTGAAAACTGGTTTAGGCGCATGAATCTTTGTATAGAGGCTGGTGGAAAGTACTTTGAAAAGATTTGATAAAAATATATGTACGTATAGAACAATTTTTTTTAGTTTCGCAAAACTTTCTGAGTGTCCCACGTATATACGTAATTCGGACGTTCAAACATGTTAAGTAGTTTACAGTTATTGCCAACAGCAATAACTAAATTACTAATATTTTACTAATGTAAGCGAATTTCCTTCCGTTCACGTAATGATCACATCTGCTTTTTATGGCATTCTTACATTAAAATGTTTATATTTTTGCATAGTAATAAGTGGTATAAAATTTTAAAAGTTTTTGCGAATCACCACATCATCTTCCTGGCTTTTTCCCAATTATATTGGAGTCAGCTTCCAATCTTACCAGATGCGGCTGAACATACGGTTAAAGATCTTTATTGATTAATAGTATCGAGCTAGTACAGCTTATAGAGCTAGGTTAATATTTTTTATGAGTATTATTCCTTAGATATATTGTTAATATTTCCGTCAATCATATTTTGACCAATATACAAGGCGAAATAAAGCTACAATTTGCAAAAAACGCCAAAAAAATTGAATTTCGCGGGCTACCCTGTAGCATTCACCTTAAGCGTAGCTCAAAAAATAAAGTAGGTAGGCATTACATTGACTTTGCTTGAAAATATATAACATTGATACTTATCTAAATATCTAATACGGGGGCGTGGGAACCCTTTGTATTCGCACAACCACCCCCGGCATAGGTCCCGACCCGCCACAAGCAGGCGAGCCCCTTCTCCCCGTGCGGCTTAAAGAAGGCAGCAGACTACCCCGAGTCCGCCGCCTGCAGGCCCTATCCTCCTGTATTTATTTATATACGCGGAGTCACGCCCCATTGAACCAGATCGAGCCCCTCCCGTGCCAGAATATTCGCCACGGGCAATAATCCCCCGCTTCAAAGAAGTGTTATTGCCCGTGCCTAAGGTGCACCGCTGTTCTCTCCAGAGGTATCTAGAAGGACCAGCAGCTGTCAGGAACATGAGAAGGGTTTCTGGCCCTTGTGTTCAGATAGTGCTTTGACCTATCTATTCATCAATATTCAGTATTACGCAGCATTCCTAGGCATTAAGCTATCTTACATACCCAGATGAATTTACATGGAATTTTCTGCAGAATTTTCTCTTATTATTATATGCTGAACCCCGTAATACGTAATGCTCATACATATTCAACGTATAGCTCGGGTTATAAGTCAGAAGCTTATTATTTTATGCTTATGTCACTCGGCAACGCTTTGAGAATTAATTAAGAAGACTTAAGGTGGTTTGCTGTTTTTATTTATAAGTCCTCATGCGGTAACGTGCTCGTTGATTTGTGAGGCCAAATAAGATTAACTTAAACATTATAATAAAAAATTGTACGGTAGATTAAAATATTTTTTTAGAAATATCTGTAAAGACGCTTGTCATCTTAGTCTGCCTGCGACCACGAACGCTGCAAAGCTTTCGAAACGTCAGGAAACCAATCTATAGTAGTTTTTTTTTTTTTTACTATAAAGTACGTTTAAGATACTTTATTTGAATTACAATCTAGCCATGAGGCTAATGAGAAATTTAATTTTAACCTAAATTGCTATGTAAAAATGTTCTAAGAATGTGTCCAATAACTTTTCTTAGTTTCAGTTAAGAGGAAGACACTTTGTTCTTGTGTTCTTTATAAGCAGCACTTATCACTACATGTTGTCTGTCACTACACTATACACTACACTAATTCAAATGGCTTTGTCCGTTTTAGTCTTCGCACTATTTCCGTGTTATCGAAGAGCTGGATTGCCTCGACATTCACGTGGTGGTGAAGTCTAAATTGATGAGCTTCTGCGTAATTCTTTATAGCTGTGTCTATGACGTCCACATTGAGGTCCTGGTGGAGATCGGCATTTCTGATGTACCAGGGTGCATTGGCCATATCCCTGAGAACTTTATTTTGAAAACGTTGGATGATTGCTCTATTGCTCTGACTGGTACAACCCCACAGCTGAATACCATAAGTCCATACTGGCATTAGGACTTGCTTGTATAAAAGTAGTTTGTTTTGTATTGACATGGGTGACTTCCTGCCTATCAGCCAATACATTTTCTTGTAGCGCAAGTCTAGTTCTTCTCGCTTCTTCTTGACGTGTGCTTTCCAGCGAAGCTTCACATCAAGGGTCATCCCTAGATATTTGGCGGTATTCACATAAGGTACCACCTGGTTATTTATAAATACCGGAAGGTATTGTGGTTTTTTGTTAGTGAAGTCAATATGAACTGACTTAGCTTCATTCAGTCTAATTCTCCATTTTTTTGTCCAGTCAAAGACTTGGTTGATGGCTACTTGGACCTTTTCTGTAGCTTCCTCTTGACTGCTTCCTACCGCCATGATAGCAGTATCATCAGCAAATGTTGCGATGGAATTGTTCTCAGGCATTGGAATATCGCAAGTGTGTAATAGGTATAGGACCGGACCTAAAACACTTCCTTGAGGTACTCCTGCTTTAATTGAAATTATTTTAGAATAAGCGTCTTCTTGCCGTATCCGAAACGCTCTGTTGGATATGTATGATTCCAAGATAGCAGCGAACTGCCTGGGCAACATCATTTTTAATTTCTGTACTAGGCCTTCGTGCCAAACTTTATCGAAAGCTTGAGCCACATCAAGGAAGACGGTGGAGCACACTTTCTTTTCTTCTAAGGATTATTCGATTATGTTGGTGATTCTGTGTATCTGATCAATCGTCGAGTGCTTTTCTCTGAATCCAAACTGATGATCTGGAATAAGTTGTCTATTTTCTATAATGGGTTTCAACCGCTGTAACAATAATTTTTCGAATAATTTTGACATAATGGGGAGCAAGGAAATTGGTCTATATGATGTTGGTTCATGAGGAGGTTTTCCTGGTTTCGCTGTCATAATTACTTCGGCTACTTTCCACATATCAGGCACATATTTCAATCGAAATGCAGCGTTTATAATCGTGGTTAGTTTTACAGTAGCTTTACGAGGGAGTTTTCGTAATATTTCTCCTGTGATTAAGTCATACCCAGGTGATTTTTTCGGGCTTATGTTTATCAAAATCTCCTTAGTGACTTCTCTCGGCGTAACTAGTTTTATGTCTATGCAGTCTTGGGTCAGTACATCACTGGTTGCTTCGAATAAGCTAGTTTCAGGATTTGGTTGGAAGATATTTTCTAAATGTTGTGCAAATCTCGTAGCTTTCTGTTCATTGCTTGCAGCCCACGATCCATTTTCTCCCCTTATTAGAGGAATTTGAGCTATTGGTCTCTTCATATTCTTAGTAGCCTTCCACAGTGAATAGCTGGTCTTTTGATCACTAGTTAGCTGACACAAGTATTGGTTCGTAATTGTGTTGTTAAAGTTCTGGATTTCCCGTTTGACACGTTTTGTTAAATTGTTGAGTAATTTTTTGTCTTCAGGGGACCTGGTCTGATGCCATCTTTTCCTCTGCCTACGTTTTTCAGCTATAAGGTTTCTTATGTCTGTGGGGTAAGAAGGTCTCTTCATTGTTCTTGGGTAACTAGGTGTGTTATTCCAGGCTGCTTGTTGGATATTAATAATGAATTTTCTGACTTCTAAATCTAGTTGTTCTGTATTTTTTAAGGGAACTCTTAGTTCTATACTATTTTCTAGGTCTATAATAAAGCTTTTCCAGTCCGTGTGTTTATTAACTAGTGTTGGACTATTCTCTTTGTACCGAATTCGTTCACCCAATGTCAGTAATATGGGTGAGTGGTCCGAATTCATGTCATAGCATTCTTCTATGTCTATGTAATTGCATGATATATTCTTACATATAAAGAAATCTATCAAGTCAGGGAATTTATTTTGATCAGTTGGCCAATAAGTAGGTTTCCCTGTTGAGACAGTTACACATTTCAGCTCTTGTATGGCACTAAGTAGCTCTCTACCTTTGGTGCTAGTAAGTCTACATCCCCATAGTAGTTTATGAAACTGTTGCATAATAGGGGTTATTAAAACACGAGTGTGAGTTTAAAAACCGAGCCGTAGGCGAGGTTTTTAATAATATCACACGAGTGTTTTAATACCTAATTATGTCAGTTTCATAGACTATTTTATCTAAACTCATACAATTTTAAATAAAATACCAAAGTCAAAATCTTGGTAACATTGTCGTTGTTTTTCGTGATTTCTTTGGTAAAAGATTGTTCGTTGTTCGTCATTTACGTTGCTGCATCCAGAAATTCAGGTAGGGTCATATTCTCCTCAGTTCAGTATCACTGCTGTAGTCAGATATTTTTTCCCAGAATAAAACTTTCGACATACAAAACCATAATAATAACGTAAACAATAACAATAAATTTAAAAGTAACGATGACCAAATCCAGTAGGCCGTGGCTGGCGGCCGCGCACGCGCGCTCGCGCGCGCCTACACAGATAATAAAATATAGTCTGGCAAAAACATTATAATCGGAACTAATTTTCTATCCTTATCAGGATTCCGTCAATTTCTGTTTTATCATAAAAAAAATATGCCTGTAAACACTTAAATATAATTAAAAGCAATATGACAATCCAAAGTTCTGCCAAAAATTAAACGACAAAAAAATTTTATGTATAAAAAGTGGCGCCACCCTGAATTTTGTGTACTCATTGGTGCTAAAAAAAGGTTTGAAAACTCCTTGGTTGGGTCGAAGTGGCATTAAAAACTCCTTAGTTGGGCTGAAGTGTGCGGTTATGGAAAAAAAATTAAATTACCGCATTGTTTTGTTCAGCAAACTATATCGTAATGAAACTTTTTAAATTCATTACAGGTGCATGTGCGTAAAGTATGTCATTATGACATTACTTTCGAGTTCATAATTCGAATTTTACGATACGAGTGTAGATAAAATAATATACGCGATATAATCCGGTTAAACTTGTTTTATTATAATGTGTAGGGCGTAGACGCCTAGCCGTCTCGCTCCACTTATAGCACTTTTTTAAAGATTTCAAGAGATTTTATGAGGAAATGCGGACCGAGACACTTTTGATGATTAGGTATTTGAAGAAACTATCGCAGTCACTTTGCCTCAAGTAAGTGCCTCAAACAACTGCAGTTCCGACTGAATAGCCTTAGTAAAAAAGTCATAATTCGAGGTTTGGTTCTCGACTATTTTCTCCTCCGGAACTGGAAAAATTTGAAAGATATTTCATAAACTGAATAAGAAGAATGTGGACTGGGCCGTTATGTTTTTTATTTTTCATTAATAGTTGTCAAATTTATACAATAGGCCTCTGTAGACAGCGGTGTAAAAAGGCAATTAAAAGTTTTTTTGAGGGTTTCTCGTTGGCCTAGTGGTCGCAAGCGCGACTGCTGATCGTGGGGTCCTGGGTTCGATTCCCGGGTCGGGCAAAGTGTTATTGGGTTTTTCTTTAGGAAATTCTCAGTAGCAACCTGGAGTCTGGATTTATGCCCGGTTGATGGCAATAGGCTCGCCCCTTATTACATGGTACTGTAACATAACTGGCGAAATGTGGATGTCTATGTAATTAAATTCTCCATATTTCCACACTTTCATATCACCATATTCCATATTTTGCGTGTCAAGGATTTCCGCAAAGTATTACCTGGATTCCATGCATTTACTTTGACTTTAGGAAGTTAAGCAGTGAAAAAAATGAGGCCAGTACTTCTCCTACATGCAACCCACTTCCTTCGCCTACGTATTGCATTTGTATGGAAATGAAAACGACTTCACAATTAGGTTGAACTACAATGAACGTTTTCTTGGAAAAATCTTTACACGGTTGCCTTTTCAAAGCAAAAGTAACTTGAAAATGACGGCGCAATAACACAACAAAAACGCTTTTCAAGTCAATTTGGACCCCTGTCAAACGCAGTTTAATCATTAAATTTAACTTGTTGTGTATTTATTTATTATATTTTTTATTGTACAGTCTAACAAAGCAATTAGTATCTAGGGTCGCCAGTTATAGTTGAAGATTTTTCAGGAAATTATTATAGAACGGTTTGATTAGGGTTTTGTATAAATACAGTTTAACTTTGTCCGTTATTAAAATGATATTTCACTGGTAAGCATCCATAATCTTCTGAGAAAATTTTCATTTATATCTGTCGACCCTGGATACTAATTTCTTTGTTAGACTGTACAAACACCAACCAAAAACAAAGACAGTAGTTTACAGAAAGATTATATAAGTACAATGGGCGGTCTTATCGCACAAGGAAATCTCTTCCAGACAACCTTTGGATGGACTTGAAGATTGGGATTGGGTATCGTATACCTACATAATTGTATTTTATAGTTCACACAATATAACTGCTAAATTAAACAGGTTGAGTGGATGAACGAGGGACTTATTAAACGAGGATGTTCAGTACTTGATTCTCGTTCCAAATATGTATAAAAATGGCACCTTTTGAAATATTTTTCCAATAGATTTAATCAATAACTCTGTGGACTCTTTTCCGCGCTTACAAATCAATGTTTCATGCAGTGAGGTGATGTACCTACACAGCAGTGTCCTTCGGTCGCTATGTCTACCCCAACGACCAACAACCCAATAGACGCCTGATGTTGAATATAATGCGTACAATAAATTCTGCCACTAGCTGAGGCAATCAAATAACATTTTAGTTTTTTATAAAAAAAAAAAGATAATTTTCATTCAAGTACAGCGGCGCACCCGACGTCCCTCCCAGCGTTGCCTCTCTTTCAGTTCTGTACAAAACGACAGTGACCGCAGAGGTCAGATTTTTTAGGTGTTGTCAGCTTCTTAAATAAAAGCTTATAATAAAAATAACTTGAATTCACTCTTCTACCTTCTGAAACAGCATTCGTCGTTACCGCAGGAAATCCACCTAAGTAAAGCCATAATTCTTTTCTCCACACCATGGGACTTATTGCCAAACAAACTACACATAAAACGCCAGTTAATTTTTCCTTGTACCTGCCTTGTAAGGTTAGGAATAAATCTCTCTGAGTTACGATCTCTGTTATTTACTGGGGCAACTGTTTGCTGCCTCTGTTTTATGGCAATACTAACAATGACAATAATAAATGCCAATCGTTAATTGTGATGGCAACTGTTTTGTTGAGCTTTTGTTGCTATTAAGGGGATTGTATTACAAGCTTTTATTTAACTTCACTTGTTAGTGGATTAAGTTAGGTTAGGTTAGCTGACACAGCTGGCGTAGCTGGCACAGCTAGCATAGTTGGCGCAGCTGGCATAGCTGGTAAAAGCACTTGAGGTGAGGTGGCGTGCAGTGTTCCGTGTGCGCCGCCTGTAGGAGGGTGACGGGGTGAAGGGGCTCGCCTGCTTGTGGCGGGCCAGGACCTGTCGGGAGTGGTTGTGTGAACACTCACGGGTTCCCACGCCCCCGGCTAAGGTAGTTGAAGGAACACCGTGGTGGTTTTAGTCGGTAAGAGTCCGACACTGGCTCCGCCTACACCGGGCGGAGTGCGTCCATGAGGATAGACCCACAGCAAAAAAAAAATTACTATTATGTACTGTTGTGATTTTCTTGTGTGCAATAAAGAATAAGAATAAAAAAAAGGTTACAAGCTTTTATTTGTTCAGTTCCTGAATGCCTAATGCGCGAAAGGATTAATTCTCAAATAGACCAATTAGCAAAATGACAAAATCGCTTGCACTCAATATTCGATGTGGGTACGTGTAATGTAGCAGGATTCGTTCAAGGGATTTTGTCGACAAAATGTACCGCCGGAAAGTATCGTGACCGTACCTTGAGGAAATAAATATAAATAAATAAATAAATATCTTTGGGACATTTTTTTTTATTTTTATATTCCACTAATTTGTCATAATCGAACATTTTTCAGAATGGAAACAACAATAATCCCGTCGCTATTCCAGTCTTGAGGAAGCCTTAAGGTTGGTCGCGAAGTCCTTGAATTCTCCAGGGATCACCTTGAGTAAGGAAAACTATCAAGTGACGGAGACTTTTTGCAACTTTGAATACCATAAAGGAAAAATTGTATTGAGTGAGGTTGAGTGGAATCCGAGGAAATGCGGGCAGAGAGACTTGAAAATTATAACATTTCCTCTCTGTGAGTCGGAGGTCAATGTATTGCACAATATTGTATCAAATTACGTAAATATTAATATTGATGGTACGTTTGTCAATACCAATATCGGGGGATATGACGCGTGCCTTCGTTCACAATATCAAATGAGATACTACGACACAAAACAGTTCTGTGCCTCCCCTATCAATTGGTATAACTCGACTTATAGCGTGTTTGCGGCTTTAACGGCCCTATACTTAAAAAAATGGAAAATGGTCTAACTCAGGTTCTCAACTAAACTTATCAAGATTTATCCTTTTTCTGAAATTTTACACGATACCTATATTTAAAACAAACAATAACTATCATGAAAATATACATTTTATATACAACACATATAAGGCCTATGTCCAGCAGTGGACGTCTTTCGGCTGATACAACACATCATTGATACGTTCGACGAATAGTTGTCGGTAAAACGTGTTTCGGTGGATCGTATTTCGGTGAAACGTAGTGCTCCCCATTCGTAGGATGACATTTTTTTTATTTTTTTTGTTTTTGTTTTCATGAAAAGTAGCGATGTTCGAGTTGTATCATTTGACACAGGGGGCACAGAGTTGATTTTGACATACGCAATCGAGATATCTATATTTGACATTATGAAGATGTGGAATGTAATATTTGGAAATTAATATTTGTAATAGGGTTGTAAGTTACTTACTATGCAATCAGAGCCTGGGGATTTGAATGAAATTAAATTTTGTCAATTAGTAATCGAGACATGTTGGAATCAAGTGTAACAGCTTTTTTTATAGGAAATAGTGAAAGAACTAAAGGCTCACCTGGTGTTAAGCGATTACCTTTGCCTATAACAACTGCAATACCACTTAAGCTGTTGCCTAAATGGTACCGCAAGTCGGTTCACCAAACTGAGACATGAAGATGAAAAGTCTCATGTGATTGTAGTATCACCGGTATCCGTAACCTTCCCAGTCTTCCCACCGAAACACAACAATGCAAGCATCACTGTTTGCCGGTAGAAGCAGGTACTTCCCCGGACGAGCTCCTTCACAAGGAGCTCTACAAATAAAATAAAATAAAATTAAACTTTGTCAATTGGTAACCGAGACATGTTGGAATCAAGTGTAACAGCTCAAAAATAGTGCCCATAAATCACTACTTTCTAATCTATGGCGCTAGGCAGCAAAGCTTATCCCACTTGCGAACATCACTTTTTGCGCCTATGACCTTTTACTCTATTCTGTCTACCGCTTGATACGGAGGGAAATGGAAACAAATTTTCTTTCTAAGTAGAAAAATTGTGATAGTGATTAGGAGTCTCCTATTTTCTTTGCTGATTAATTTCACTGTGGGTTTCAAGGAGATTCAATCATTTCCCCGGGACGCGCCGAGTTTCATTGTTTCGGCGTTTTTTGATTGGCCATTGTAGATCCTGGCTTACAGGAGTTGCAGTGGTTGGGAAATTATGGTGGGATTGTCCCAAATAAAAAACTATAAACGTTCCTTGTTTGACTTGAGGGGCTCGTAGCGAAGCAACGACTGCGCGGATTGTACGATCTGCAAAGTTAAGCTGCACTTGCCGCGGTCAGTCTGTGGATGGGTGACCGTTTCGTTACACATCGAGACCCCTCCGTGCCTCGGAGAGCACGTTAAGCTGTCGGTCCCGGTTTGTCATACGAATACCTATGGCAGTCGTTACGGGTAGTCAGAAGCCTGAAAGTCTGACAACTGGTCTAACCTCCGAATGTCAGTATTACCCAGTAACTGGGTTGCGGGGGTCTGATGGCAGTGTAACGCTCCGTGTAAAATACTGATGTTCAGCCGCATCTGGCTAGACTGGAAGCCGACCCCAATATAATGGGGAAAAGGCTCGGAGGATGATGATGATGTTCCTTGTTTGACTACGTAACCCTAAATAACTCGGGATTATTTCTAATATCTGCGGGATAACTGGTTGAATGAGGGGCTTATTGAAGGAGGATTTTCAGTACTTAGATAGAAGATAGATAAGACGTTTCAATCAATCCATCAACTCGGCCTATCGCAGTCCACTGCTGGACATAAGCCTCTCCCAAGTGGCACCCTACGCTGCGTTTGCCGAGTGCTTCATTCCAACGACTTTTATTACCACCCCCAAAAATATGTCCCTCGTTTACCCAGTCATGCTGTATAGTATCCATCTATGTTTTTTTTAAATTAAAATAAAAAATATACATACCGGGTATCCATTGTTCATGAGCTCCCATAATCCCCAAGATTAATATCATGTGGATAATCCCATTGTACGTTAAGGCAAACATACGCCATAGCTAAAACATAACCCTCAAATGCTTGCGTCATGTAAAAAGGGACCGTTCCGAGGAAAACAGAAACCCTCTAACTTATTCTAAAAACGTATGCAACGCTGACGTAGGTCCTGACAAGTAACGCCACCTGTCGGCCGTAAATTTCAACTTGTTGTTTATAACTGTTTGTTGAGGCTTTTTTACATTACAGTCATGGGTGTGGGTTCTGAAACGTACACAAAATTTGACTTATATTATTAAATGTCACGGGATATTTAACATCATTATAATTAAAGTAAATATCCAGAGACTTTTTTTTTGGTAAACTTCGTCGAGTCTTCTCGTCGCCTAAACCGCAAATTTTGAAAGAAAGAAAGAAAGAAAGAAAAAATATTTATTGCCACAACAAAACGACATGCGGTAGGTGCACATAAAAAATACTTAATTAGGTACATTTCTTGAATCATTTTATCAATGTATGATACCTACTTGAAGACAAAGGTCTTCAACCAGTGCGTCCTGCCTGTCATGAATTACGGTGCCGAGACGTGGACACTGACAGTTGGGCTAGTCCACAAATTAAAAGTCGCTCAGCTAGCATGCTTGGAGTTTCTTTGAAGGATAAAATCCGTAACGTGATTCGGAGAAGAACCGGAGTGACCGACATACCTTGTAGGATCAGTAAGCTGAAGTGGCAGTGGGCTGGCCATGTCTGTCGAAGGACCGATAGCCGCTGGAGCAGACGAGTCCTCGAGTGGAGACCGCGAATCTGCAAACGCAGTGTAGGGCGCCCCCAGCCAGGTAGACCGACGACCTGATGAAAGTAACTGTGAGGGGACTAACTGCGGAAGGCAGAGGACCGAGTGTTGTGACGCAATTTGGGATGCCTATGTCCAGCAATGGATCGCGATATGCTGAGTTGATAATTGATGAAGTCCTTTTTTGTGAGTTCCCGATATTTTGGCACTGTTAAGCACTGGCAAGCGCCATGGAAACGGGTAAACTGAACTTCTTACGAGTGGTTGTTTATGAGCAGACACAGTAAGCCTCTAGACGCCAATTAGCCGGACACCCCCGGTCACAACACATATGCTGTACCACTGCATATCATACGCCCCACCGCCAATCACAACGTCAGTCCGTCAGCGAACGGCGCCAATCATACGGAATCATAGCACCAAACTTTTGAGCCGATCAATCGTAACGCGCCGTCCGCCCCCCGGTCCCCGCCAAAATTTTACTATGCGTTTTCATGAAAAACTTTGTTTAAGCGGCGTCTTGAGGCTTACTGGTCTGTGTGAGCAGATAAACCGATCTACCCTCTTTCTTTTTCGTTTTGTGCGCGGTGCGTCGCTACCTGTATCACATTATGACTGTGTCACTCGCAACTCGATTTTAGCTCCCGACATACGAAACTTATTGTATCTACTCGCGAACTTTTAATAATATAAGTGTTATTGACCATGTTACTGTTAGTTTATAGTAGTTTATGAAACTGTTGCATAATAGGGGTTATTAAAACACGAGTGTGAGTTTAAAAACCGAGCCGTAGCCGAGGATTTTTAATAGTATCACACGAGTGTTTTAATACCTAATTATGTCAGTTTCATACACTATTTTATCTAAACTCATACAATTTTAAATAAAATACAAAAGTCAAATTCTTGGTAACATTGTCGTTGTTTTTCTTGATTTCTCTGGTAAAAGATTGTTCGTCATTTACGTTGCTGCATCCAGAAATTCAGGCGGGGTCATATTCTCCTCAGTTCAGTATCACTGCTGTAGTCAGATATTTTTGCCCAGAATAAAACTTTCGACATACAAAACCATAATAATAACGTAAACAATAACAATAAATTTACAAATAACGATGACCAAATCCAGTAGGACGTGGCGCGCGGCCGCGCGCCTACACAGATAATAAAATATAGTCTGGCGAAAACATTATAATCGGAACTAATTTTCTATCCTTGTCAAGATTCCGTCAATCTCTGTTTTATCATACAAAAAATATGCCTGTAAACACTTAAATATAATTAAAAGCAATATGATAATCAAAAGTTCTGCCAAAAACGCGATTTTAAACGATAAAAATTTTCAATGTATGACAAGTGGCGCCACCCTGAATTTTGTGTACTCATTGGTGCCAAACTGTACGACTGCTAAAAAAAAGGTTTGAAAACTCCTTGGTTGGGTCGAAGTGTGTGGTTATGGAAAAAAAATTAAATTACCGCATTGTTTTGTTCAGCAAACTGTATCGTAATGAAACTTTTTAAATTTTACAGGTGCATGTGCGTAAAGTATGTCATTATGACATTACTTTCGAGTTCATGATTCGAATTTTACGATACGAGTGTAGATAAAATAAATAAGTGTTATTGACTCGGTAAGTTTAAAAACTCATATTTAAAACTTGACTTACTACTGGTTACTAAAATTAACTTCTAAATATTTTATGATCTATATCGTTTTCAGACTGTTTTTATCAAAACTATTTCTGAATAAGACACGTACTCTATCTAATTGAGACTTGTGATGTGTATATTGATAACGGCTTTCTGAAATAATTTATAGGGAAAATAATAACTAAAGCAAGCATCTAGGTATTTACTTGACATTTTTCTAAAATAACTTATTGGGAAAATAATAATAAAATTAAATCTAGCATCTAAGTATTTGCTAGACATTACTAGAGAAAAATGCTTCGATTTATGTAGTACGTACACGGTATACCCAATCAGAATGAGTGAATCACAAGTTTAATGTACATACCTTTGCCCTTGCTTGCAATGCGTTCCTAAGCCCGATTTCTATGTCTAACAAAATGTCTGATGGCATGAATTATTTACGAACACAAGGTTAAGTTACCAAATATTTCGTTTCTTTGTCTACAGGAGGCAGTAAGCGAGCTACAAGACTGACAGTGGCGACTGCAATCGGCATATGGATACTAGCAGCCGTGTTCGCGACCCCTGCATATGTCGGGTCATACGTACGGGCATTTGTCGTCAACCCCACTACACAGGTATTTACAAGTTTCCACTACCTTTAGAAATACTACCGTCACTTTTGCCAACTATATGTCTTCATGTCTCAGTTTGGCGAACCGACATACGGTACCATTTAGGCAACAGGCTAGGTGATATTGCAGTTGTTATGGGCAAAGGTAACCACTTAACAACAGGTGGGCCTTTAACACGTTTCGCCATACTATACTATAAAACAAAATTACAACTTTCCGTAACATTTTGGAATCAGTCCACCTCCAACAAAAAAAGCAGCAACAAATACTTTGATGTAACTGAGGTTTTTTTTTTTTTAATGTAGACTTATTTGATAACAACTGCCAAACTTCACTACAATTCTTGTGAGTCTCTTTTCCATTAACAGCATTAAGAGGCTGACAACACCTAAAAAATCATACCTCTGCGGTCACTGTCGTTTCGTACAGAACTGAAAGAGAGGCAAAGAGCCGAGGGACGTCGGATACGCCGCTCAACTTGAAAGAAAATTAACAATATTATTTTTTAATAAAAAACTAAAAGTTTATTTGAAAAACAGAAACAACAAATGTTTAGATTATTGTCTTTCTCAAATGTTTTCTTAATTTTATTTATAATATTTAGTAAATAATAGAGATTGTTTGCTTTAAAGCATGTTTTAAGAGGTTAGTTTACAATTATTTTCTATAGAGAAAACTTCAAGAAAACGTGTTTTGGGCACAATACAGTTTCAGAAAATACGATCAAGATTAACATTTATTTTTTTCACTGCCACAAACTGAATAGATACAGCTAAAAATGTTTTTAAAAGAAGCCTATTTGGGGTATTTGGCTGTTGTCAGCGTCTTAAAAGAGCCTCCACGAGTGACGATATTTAATTGATAGTCCGGCGCAGCCTGTGCACTGTGCAGTCAGCCCCGCTACCAACCTGCTGACTGGCTAATCTTTTTGCCACAGCATATGCTATCCTCCATAGACTTATATATTGTTAGCGTAGAAATCATTGCTATCATCATTATGTAGTTTATGTCGACACGATAGAAGAAGCATTAACATTGTAAAATCATAATGCGAAACACGGACGTATAAAAAAAAGGCGGACGGAATCTCGCTAAACAATAAGTGAAGCACCCATAGTAAGACGGTTCACTTAAAAGTACGGGCTGGCACGCACACATACGCAAAAAATCTCGTATGAGGGTAGTCACTGTCGTAGTGTACGTGGTGTAAATGCTGTCGAAATTATAGTGGGTTTAGGAAGAAATTAAGTTCTTCAATCTTTTATCAGCGAGATTCCGTCCGCCTTTTTTTTTCGTCTGAGATGTGAAAGATGTTTGGATGTTTGTTACTCAATCACGCATAAACGCCAGAATGGATTAGAATGTAACTTGGCACGTCATCATCCTCCCGCTCTTATCCCAATTTATTTATTTTATTCTATTCATATCATCTTTCACGCAATCCATCCATATTTTCTTCGGTCTCCCTCTTTTCTTATAGCCATCAACATTCATACTTAAAACTTTCCTCGTAACATACTCCTCATTCCTCCTCATCACATGTCCATACCATGACAGTCTATTGCTACTTAACTTCTCTGTCACTGGCGCTACTTTCAGACTCCCTCTTACATATTCATTCCTTATCCTATCCATTCTCGTTACACCACACATTCCTCTTAACATTCTCATCTCAGCTGCATGCACTTGCCTTTCATTAATTCCTTTCGTAGCCCAACATTCCGATCCATACAGGACAGCAGGTCTTATCATGGTCTTATAGATTTTCTCCTTCAGTTTAAGAGGAACAGAGTAACTTGGCACATAGACAGCCATAATAATCCCGGAAAATAATATAGAATACTTTTCATCCTCATACCATGCGAGCAAAACCATAAGCGACAGCTAGCTGGCAATATTTTCCTGGTCGAGAAAAACACGAATAAAGTCACATCCTACTAAGTTGACATTCAAAGAACTGTTTCTTAGAAGGTTTCGAACAAGAAACATAACGAGGGCTTACCTACTGCAAAAACCTGCTAAATAAAACTAATAATATGTAATCACGAAGATACCTACTTATTTTTTTAGTTCTACGTAAAGTCTTACTTTAATAATAGCAAATATTTAAAGTGGTAAGTCTTCTCATCTAAACGAACAATATTTACTATGGGAGTTGTTATTTAGCAGGTTTTCGCAGTGAACCCTTGATAAGATTATTTTTCTCCCACTTGCTCGGAAATTGGTTCATTATTAAAAAAAAAATACATCAATCGCCTCTTTTCCGTACGCAGGCCAGTAATATCGAACACGAACACGACAATAATAAAAATTGCTGGACAGTTTATATTTTTTAAACTATGCTACCGAGGTTTTTAAGTACACACTTATATAAATTAGGTGTTTTAGATACAAAATATTTATCATTATAAAGGCAGAATTTGATTATCACTTGCTTTAACGGTGAAGGAAAACATCGTGAGGAAACCTGCACACCAGAGAGTGCTTTATACAGTTCTCGATGGTAAGGCCTTAACCTTCTCATACTGAGAAGAGGCCCGTGCGCAGCAGTGGGACAGTAATGGGCTGATTATGTTATGTTATGAAAAGGCAGAATGAGCATTTTTTGTTCAAAACTGAGAAAAGAACAAGAACCACGCGCGTACGAATTGGCGCCAATGAAAATTAGATATATTGAATTATTTTGTGAATAGTTTCCTCGCAAATGAGAGAAAAGTACTGTACATGTCTCGGCTGGCCTCTTTTTGAGTTTACAATAGTTTGTCGTTATTGGTCATTAGGCTCAGATCCTCCTTTAAAATAAACACATCTATTACTGTGATGTACGATGCCAAAAAGTAGCTTAAAACGCAGATTTCTTTAGTTTTTTACAACACGGCTCTTCAAATAAACCCGGGAGTAGTATACACAAAATTAATTCTCATATGCCACTGCCTTTATATTTTACGCTCCCCCGATCACACAGTATGTTATGATCAAAGTTAGTCTAATAAACCTTCTAAACTTCTCGATGGAGATATTGTAATAAATTATAAATCGTCGGATTTAAATAGTTTTGTGAAGCCATCCAATCCGTGTTAGGGTTAGTTTGGACCGTAATTGGGTTATAACTCGAGGTTACAACACTTCACCGCGAATAATTAGAAAACTAAACAGAGTTCCGTGACTTTATCAGGGTTCCGTGGTTCGAAGTAATTGGGTCATTTATTCCCTAGCTATTCACTGATTGTTTACAAATTGTTTTGGGCGAGTAAGGAATTTTACCCCGGACGTCTACCTACATAGTTAGGTTTTTTATGTGATTGCTACACGTGGATACTCTACGTCTGGTCATCAACTCAGCCTATCGCAGTCCACTGCTGGACATAGGCCTCTCTCAAGTTGCGCCACCAAGCTCGGTCCTTTGCCTTCCTCCTGCGCTCCTGGCGGATACGAGGAACTACTGATTTATGGTTGAAAGTCGACGAAAACTATGAAAGTATTCGTAAGTGTCAAACTCGTACTAGGCCCCCAGTTATGAGGAGTCAGTAGGATGTATGGTCGATGAGGCTACCATAAAGGCTAAATAGCTAACCTGGGGCTACCAGAGGGCTGATTCTCGCGTCGTAGACATTATCTCAAACTCGACATAACAATATCGAAACAAGATTTCTTGTATTCTCAGAATGTCACGTTAGAGATATGTCTACGCCTAGCGCTCTAAATACAAAAGAGTGGTTCATAGCAGTTGACATTACAGGCGAAATTTTTCGTATTTATATTTAAAATTAGAGTTTTTATTATTATTCTTATTATTGGATGGCGAAACGAGCTAAGGGTCCACCTGATGTTAAGCGGTTACCTTTGCCCATAACAACTGCAATAACACCTAGGCTGTTGCCTAAATGGTACCGCAAGTCGGTTCGCCAAACTGAGACATGAAGATGGAAAGTCTCATGTGATTGTAATTTCACCGGCACCCGTACCCTTCAGACCGAAACACAGCAATGCAAGCATCACTATTTGGCGGTGAAGTAGATACGGTGGTAGTACTTCCCCGGACGAGCTCTTTCACAAAGGAGCTCTACTACTACTAATTAGTAGTAGTAGAGCTCCTTTGGCGCTCCCCAAGGACCGAGAATTAGGGCCCAGGTCCTTGGGGAGCGCCAAACTAGGGTGCAGCGAAGCGCAAACGAAAGTGTCCGACATAACCTTACATATTTCAGAGACGAAGGATATACAAAATGTCGCCAAGCCTAGAAGTAATTTCATTTCTAAAAGGTCTAGAAAATAAAAATGTTTGTTTTTGTTTGAGTATAACGAAGTTATTGTTTGATGTCTGGAAGAGTCTGGATCTCAGATAAATTACCTAGTCTGGATAGTACGAATAGTTAGCCGTGCGTAGCGTAAAAGCTCCACCACACAGGTGCGTTAAAAACGGCCGATATTATCGCATGCATTATTGCAATATACATTTTATATAAAGACGCATGTGACCTCAGGCGTTGTCCTAATACAACGCGACTATGTGACCATCGCAAGCACGCGCAATTCCCGTTCGCGCACTTTGTTCGTGACGTGACATTATCGCGCGCGCGCATTAATTAGGACACATTATTGACAAATTTTTATGTTTGATCGCGGGCTCGTACGAACAAAAGTCGCGCGAACTTGCGATGATCACGAAGTTACTACAACGCCTTACAAACTGCTGTGATAGGGTCAAAACACAAAACTGCGATGCAACGACGTCGCATTGCAGAAACCTACGAGCTCACACAACGCTTCGCAAAAACCTGCGACACGATTCACGTCGCGCATACCGTACGTCAGTGGTAACAATTTGACATTGACAGCGTCTTTATCTCGTAAGCAGTAAGGGCGGTTTTCTAATTCAAGTGTTACCACACTCATTCAGTCGACTGTACTTGACAAATAGTCATACAACGATATTCGATATTCTATTGAATAGTAAAGCTCGTTGATCGGAAGAAAAAACGCAGCTGTGTGGCAAGGACGCAAATTATTATTTTGGAAAAAGAGGTAAGGTCTATGTAAGTCCCTTATGTCACTGCGACCTAAAAGGTCTATTGTAACGCCTCTAATAGTAGACTACAGCACCTCTCCAAGCCGCAGGCCAACCAGGACGCAAAACGTATTATCGCAATAACACATGCGATAATATCAACCGATATTAACGCACTTGTAGTGTGTGGTAGAGCCCTAAAAGAGGTTACCCACTCAGTCGAAAGTCTGAGGTTAATAAAGACTGAATTAGCCAATTGCAGATAGTGAATATGTTGTAAACAAATAATGAGGATGAAGAATTTTTTTTTTGTGTAGATGTTAGTTTGGATAAGGTGATTAGGGGATTTCTTGCTTTCGGGCGTGTTAGGAGAAAACTGAGCCTATCCCACGCCCCCGGCCAAAGGTAGATAGAGAAACACCGTGGTGGTTTTAGTCGGTAAGAGTCCGACACTAGCTCCGCGTTTTAGTCGGTAAGAGTCCGACACTAGCTCCGCGTTTTAGTCGGTAAGAGTCCGACACTAGCTCCGCGTTTTAGTCGGTAAGAGTCCGACACTAGCTCCGCGTTTTAGTCGGTAAGAGTCCGACACTAGCTCCGCGTTTTAGTCGGTAAGAGTCCGACACTAGCTCCGCGTTTTAGTCGGTAAGAGTCCGACACTAGCTCCGCGTTTTAGTCGGTAAGAGTCCGACACTAGCTCCGCGTTTTCCGGGTGAGTTGCGTCCATGAGGATCTCTCGCGTTATTTTCTATTCATCTTCGTGATCACCAAAATTCAAAATTCAAATTACATATTTATTTGCTAGAATATGGTATTATTACAGATGTAGGTGTCTTATGAATAGTTTCAGCATATTCTGCCGCTTGGGGCGTGCAAATTGGACTTATATATAACAAAATTATTAATTATGAGCATGCATATTAATTATGTGTAACCTTTATGTTATAAACCTAGGTATCTTATCTTCTAAATATTCTGTAAAACTACAATAGTTCTTGCTCTTTAGATTTTTATTTTTTTCCTAAATCGGGATGATGGTAATCCGTTTGCGAAACGATATTATGGCAATATACCATTAATTATAATTATGGTTATATACCATTTCAGCGAGTAGCGGTCATTGAAAGGTCCATTTACTTAAATATAAGGAGCTGGCGAACAAAATAATCTTATTACCTCTTCTTACTCAGAGCCCTTTTCCAACTATGTTGGGGTCGGCTCCCAGTCTAACCAGATGTGGCTCAACATCTGTATTTTACACGGAGCTACTGCTATTAGACCCCCGCAACCCAGTTGCTGGGTAATGCCGACATTCTAAGGTTAGACCAGTTGTCTGACTTTCGAACTTCTTACTACCCATAACGTCGACTGCTATAGATATTCGTATGGCAACCAGACCAGCTTAACGTGCTCTCTGAGGCACGGAGGGATCGAAACGGTTACCCATCCAAAGACGACCGCGGCTAGCGCAGCAAAGCCCCGCAAAACTGATAATCCACGTGATTATTACTAAACCACGAGCCTTTAAATAAATGTAATTTCCTATACACTTTTAGAACATTTTGATTGAAAATTAGTAAAAATGATTTTGCCCAGCAGTGGGATTAAATCGTTTTTTTCACAAGCTTCTCATGTTTATGAGTAAGGCAGTTAATGTTAACAAAATTATATGATGATGATTCAAAACCTTCACCTTTAAAAACATAATAAATAATTTAATATAATATTAATATTCTTAAATAATTTGTACATACCTCATACTATAACTTCTATGATGATTTTGTTTTTCAGTTCCTAGTATGTTACCCATACCCAGTGGAGTGGGGGGAGGGCTATCCCAGAGGCATCGTCCTGATGAGGTTCCTGATCTACTACTCCTTGCCGCTGGCTGTCATAGCCCTGTTCTACATCCTGATGGCAAGGCATCTGGTCCTCAGTACACAGAACGTGCCTGGAGAAATGCAGGGGACTCAGAGACAGGTAAGAAATTGTTACATCCTATAGCTTAAGTTTGTACTGTACGGGAGGATTCCTTGTGTCGTAATTTACAAAGGATTGAAGGATGAGATGTTGTAATTGAATAATTAATTTATCAATCAGATAGTCACGTTATACATCTTTTTGGAACGAAGTTAGTTAAGATATCTTGTGGCGAATAAATGATTTGATTGATTGATTGATTGTTCCTTATCGCGGCCTGCGGTTGGTGTGATTCTGAAGAAATTTAACATCACGTCATACTAAATAAAACATATCTATGAAAAGCAGGTAAAGGTATCTCAGTCCGACGCTCGATGTTCCCTGCCATCGATGCTCGTATTATAGTTGCAAAATTTAGCATTAATAATAAACCGGTCATACAACATAGCCCGAAGTATTACCAAACTTAAGTGGTAGTTGGAGGGGCACATTGCTCGCAGAACGGATGGCCGATGAGGCAGTAAAGTTCTGGAGTGGCCACCGCGTACTGGAAGGTGTATTATGGGTAGACGCCCCACAAGTTGAACCGACGACCTGGTGAAGGTCGCGGGAATCCGGTGGATGCGGAAGGCGCAGGAGTGGTCATTGTGGCGATGCTTGGGGTAGGCCTATGTCCAGCCACGACGTATTTCGGCTGAAATGATGACGATGATGAATAAGCCGGTCGATATATAGCGCATGCGCCTTTTAATAAATACCTTTAATTTCGCCGTGAAATTAGTTCCTGATGGGATCCCCTGATCGCAAACGTTTTTATTTATTATTTAACTTCATTCATCCATGCAAGAAGTTTTACATTGAAGCCTATGTTCCAACTCCAAGCATTCATAATACTGCTGAACACACAGCACGCTGCACGCTGCTGCACGGCACGGTTTTTTATTAGCTTCATTCATCAACAACTCTGAAGTCTTTCGGCTGAAATGATGATGATGATGATGATCAACAACTTAGCCCATCGCAGTCCACTGCTGGACATGGGGCTCTCCCAAGTTTCGCCACAACACTCGGTTCTCTGCCTTCCGCATCCAGTCCCCACCAGCCACGTTCTTCAGGTCGTCGGTCCACCTGGCGGGGGGGCGCCCTACGCTGCGTTTGCCGATTCGCGATTGGCTTCACTATGGTTATAATAAAACAATGATAATAAAACAAAGTTTAACCGGATTACCGGTTAAACTACCTTCCTACTACCTTTTTGTTGCGTGCTGTTTGGGACTTGATTATTTTTAGGACTGGGTTCCAAACAGGTGGCAGCTGCCAACACAACACTGTAAAAGATAATGATATTGTGAGTGATTACTGCGTGCATCGAAACGATTTTAATTAATAAATATTGTACGGTAGATTAAAATATTTTTTTAGAAATATCTGTAAAGACGATTGTCATCTTAGTCTACCTGCGACCACGAAATACTGCAAAGCTTTCGAAACGTCAGGGAAACCAATTTAAATAATATACGCGATTTAATCCGGTTAAACTTTGTTGTGTAGTGATCGCGAAAACCTAAGAAGTTATTATGTAAAACAATGATAATAATAATTCACTATAATTGTTCGCAGCACTTTGTCTATATTTTTTACCATGTCTGTGTGAAGCACATAGTTTTTCCACTAACTCACCTAATCTTTAAAGATACTCTTAAAAGGATTCTTGTTCAAAGCAAATTATCTCCAATAGTCATTGATTGAAGCATTCCTTACATTGCAGATGCGAGCGAGAAGAAAGGTGGCAGTCACAGTTCTGGCTTTCGTCCTTGTGTTCGCAGCGTGCTTCCTACCTTCACACGTCTTCATGATGTGGTTTTATTACTGGTAAGTTTCAAATTGAAGTGTGAAAATAGCCCTAAGTAATATATAAGTCTATGGCCCTATGACTACCCGCAAATGTTTAAAGAGTCATTCATCTCTTTAGGTTTTTTTTTTATAACCTTGAAAATCCTTTTTAAGAACCCAACATTTTAAGAATAAACACCGTGCATAAGCAGTGTTGTTATAAGTGTATACTTCACGGCAGACTAGATGGCGCCACTATTATGCCGCCAACCATAGGGTTCTTTAGTGAAACTGCGAAATGGGATTGATGATGATTAGATAACCTACGAATCTCCTTCATAATCGTGGCGATTAAGCGCTGTCCACACAATTTCCGTCCACCTTTTTTATTCGTCCGAGGCTGGAATTAATGTTTTAATAAGTTGCCATTATTTAAAAAAACAATTAAAAATTCTGTGTTCCCGGTTTATGATATTGTAGTAATTATAGGTACGGGCGCTGTTAACCTAAATAATCTTGTTATACTGCACTACCTAAGGAAATGGTTAACATTTCTAGTTTATCAAATAAACAATACATACAACTAAGATTCACCGTAGGAGTCACGTACTAGAAAACCTCACGAGGGTCGGAAGACGGAATTACGTGATCGATGGCCGTAATACAGAACAGCGTGATGTAGTACGTGACAAGTGACATCATGACTTATAAGCCAGCGAAACACGTTGGAACCTTTCGTATGAATAAATAAATATTTTTCGGTCATTTTTACACAAAATCCAAACTAAGCAGAGCTTGTACTATGGGTACTAGACAATGGATATCATACTTATTTACTTTTTTTTGATTGATGATGATGATGATTTTGGTGATTAGCAGTCCGACACTCGAACCACTAGACCACAGACGTCGTCGAAACTCACAATTCTTTACAAAAAGATTCGATCGGAAAAAAAAATACTACGAGATTGAAGGCCTAGTCAAGATCTTCTCTTATTTTTCAAAGCTATTTCCCAACTGTGTTGGGGTCGGCTTCCAATTTTAACAGAATCAGCTGAATATCAGTATTTTACAAAAAAAAAAAAAAAAAAGTAAAAACAAACTTCTAAAATAATAAAATAATTTGTGTTTAGGCACCTACTTTGCCTTTGATTCGGTTTGATTTAGGAAAAAAATTGCACCAACTTCCTAAACTGTTTCACACAAATTATTTTATTCTTTTTGAAGTCGGTTTTTACTTTTTTTTTTGTGTTTATCTAATTTTTCTATTTTAAGTGTCATTAACAATAGAAAGACAACTCCGAAGATCTTCATCAGGTTTTAACCAAATGATACTTCTTTAAATAATGATATATATATATATTCTTTTTGATAATGATGTTTCTTCTCCTGTATGTGGTCGTTTTTAATTACTTTACCGTTGCTTATTATTTATATGTATATATGCATATAGTATTTATGTATTAGGATTTATAGAATATATTTTTGTTGTTATTTTATAGTAGTAGTATAGTATTTTATTTTATTACTAAATTATGTATCGAAATTGCACATCTGACAACCCCATTTTCTGTCCAGTTCATTCTTGTCCATCCTAAGGTTGCCTGGAAGAAATCGCTGATCGCGATAAGGCCGCCATTTGTACAATAGTTTAAATGCATATTCAATGTAATGTCTTTTATGGTGTACAATAAAGCATATATAAATAAATAAATAAATAAATAATACTTTCTGAATGCAAATGCTTGATTTGTTGATGAAAATATCAAAATCGCTATGTGTAAGCCTATAATATTTGAGGAGTTCCCTCAATTCCACATAGACCCCATGATCAAAACTGGATTTTAATAAAAATTAGTCTAATTTTTATCCGATCTGGAAAATATTTTTTTAATTTGAAAGGTCAAATAAAAAAATTATTTTCCAGATCGGTTTATAAATGACGGAGTTATGCGGAAACAAATACTTATTTTAAAAAAAATCGAATTGAGAAACTCCTACTTTTTTTGAAGTCTGTTAAAAAGCGACTGCTTTCAGCCCCCGCAATTCTGTTACTGGGCAATAGTGACATCCTAAGTTTAGAGCTCTTCGGGCTTCTGAGTACCCGTAACATAGAAATCTAAATAATAATGTAATAGAAATGTTATCTATTGTCTTTTAACATAGGGACGCATATAGCCGATTCACCGCAACCAACACATAAATACTTATTTATAATAATCTATTCATAATAATAAATACTAATTTATTATTCGTCCATGAACGCTACCGTATCCATACTTATTTCTCGTAAATAACTTCTAGCTTACGTACCGTAATACAGGGGTTTCTTTGCAACGACTTTGCTGCCAACATAGCCAATACAGATACATCCATAGTCAATACAGGATTCGCTAGTGATTATAATGTCACGTTCAAGGCTCGGAACCGGTTTGAGAAATACCGGTTAGTACCGGTTTATTGCGGTTTAGCTCCGAACTTTTCTTGAGAACGTGAACGTTTAAAGAACTTTATTTAACCTAAATTAACCGGTTTAATCGACGAGCGAAAGAAAGAAAAGAAAAGTAGATACTTACTCATTTTTGGATTTTTTGCAGCGGATCTGATTGTAGCAGTGAAATAAACGTTCGTCGCGAAACAGAAATTGTCTTTCTACACAAAATAAAAAAAAACTAAACGGCGTTTGTTTGTATTAACCGGTTTTTATTGCTCTAAACCGGTTAATCCGAAAAAACCTTTATGTAAAGTTCCCTCGAAATACCGGTTTATTCGAACGAAACCGAAATTTAAAAGTTTTGCGTCAAGTACGTAATAAAGGTTTCAAAATTTAACCGGTATCCGAGCCCTGGTCACGTTTCGGGGCACAATTTTATGCATGGTTATCGTTGACGTGACAAAATGACGGAATACATTAGTAATGAAAGGTCAACGTCCACTATTGCCTTGTTATCCTGCACAAACTTAAAGGTACCTATTATTTCGTAAAAAGATGCAATAGACCGCATTTCCTTAAGGTGCTGCATTGAATTTGCAACCGTCCCTTTCTAACATACGGCAAATTGCGCGTGTGAGAACAGAGTGGAATCGCGCTGTTTTGATGTTTTTTTAAATTTTTGCCAATATCTCAGCGAATAAACATTTAAATAAAAATTTGTTACACCAGAATTTAATTATGTACAAGATATATCTTATTCACAAAAAAACAATAGTAAAAACTATTGGAATTTCTAAATGTAATGCGAAATAGTGCAAAAACAGACCATACTTTGGAAAATAAACCTATCCAGCAAATTTCATTAAATCGTGATTTCCCTATACCAAAATCTAGTAAATATAATGAAAAATCTTAAATATGAAAATTAGATCAATGTCGTATCCACGAATGAAGATATTTTGATTCTAAAATCCCTATTTTTCCCAATGCCGCCCCTTAATCCATTATATTTCTTTTTTTCAGTCCAACGGCGCAGGAAGACTACAATGGCTGGTGGCATGCATTGAGGATCATCGGCTTCTGCTTCTCTTTCCTCAACAGCTGCGTCAATCCTATAGCCCTATACTGCACCAGTGGTATCTTTAGGAAACACTTTAACAGGTAATTGAAAAAGCTCTTTGCATTTTTTTTTTTTTTTTAATAAATATCTTTGGGACATTTTTACACAGCACCATCTAGTCCCAAACTAAGCAGAGCTTGTGGTATGGGTACTAGACAATGTATAGAATACTTATATACTATTTTTTTGGTAAATTCATACTTATAATACATAAGCAACACACCCAGACCAACACAAACACTTATGTTCATCACACAAATATTTGTGTCCTGTGGGAATCGAACCCACGACCTCGTTATCAGCAGTCCGACACTCGAACCACTAGACCACAGAGGTCGTCAAGCCACAAGCCATAACTTTTTTTCTTTTCTAATATTAGATTTCTGCTGTATCGTAGGTGCGTTTACAGCACAGAAAATCTAACAGGTTGGATTTTCTATGGCTTACAGACACAATTCTCTCATGCACAAACACCCGAAGCCATTCTTACCGTGAACACTGCTTGTGGTGTCGAAATTAACCTCCACTTGGTACGTCTTAAGGTGACGTCAGCGATATCTTATTAAGAAACTTTGTTTCTTAAGACGTACCAAGTGGAGGTTAATTTCGATACCACGAGCAGTGTTCACGGTAGCTTAGTGGCTAAAGCACTGGCGTACTGAGCAGGTTGCAGGTTCGAATCCTGCTCGTGAGCGATTTTTTCTTTCTACAATCTAAATCGTTAGATTTCTCTTCGCATACGTAAATCATCATTACAGCCGAAAGACGTCCACTACTGGACATAGGCCTCCCCCAATTAAGGGGGGGATATGCCATAATCGCCACGCTTGGCAGGCGGGTTAGCGATCGCAGTTGGTTGGTTAAATACTCAGAGAACGCTGCTGCCCATCCTCTGGTGAATCCCTTAGTCGCCTTTTACGACACCCATGAGAAGAGATAAGCATACGTAAATGCGTTGAAAATAATAAAATAATGTCTATGTAAGTTGGAATTTACGGTGGCATTTAATCCCTTCCGTTGCGCACCTATCCTAGAATTCATACCCTGATCCTTACCTTCCGAGGTATTTGAATACCATGACGCGGAAGTTTGTATGTTCCTCCTCAAAGGAATTATTCGAATTTTCTTAGGTGTTTTTGAGATAAAAGCAACGACACTATCGTTAAATATTATATTATGGAAATTTTATGTTCGTATAAAATAAGTTTATTTTTTTCAAGTGAAACTGTTTTACTGAAAAGAAAGATGATGCTGATGTAGATAATGTATGAAAAGCTAAAAAATTGTTAGCAATTGTATTGTCATCTGAACTAAAAGTGTGTAGGTAGGTACCTACCAAAAATCTGATCAATCTGTCATCAGGAAAGGCGTAAAATTTCAATTACTTTGACCCAAAAAAAAACAACAAACAATACACACATAACATAACATCACGCCTGTATTTCCCCGAAGGGTTAGGCAGAGGTGTAATAGTACATCCACATTTCGCCAGTTATGTTACAGTACCATGTAATAGGGGGCGAGCCTCCGGGCACAAATCCAGACTCCAGGCTGCTACTGAGAATTTCCTAATGAAAGAACCCAATAACACTTTGCCCGACCCGAGAATTGAACCCAGGACCTCACGCTCAGCAGTCGCGCTTGCAACCACTAGACCAACGAGGCAGCCAAACAATACAAGCTAAATAAAACCATTTAAAAAGTGAAAGTCCATGTTATTGTAGGATCACATAATATAATTGATAGAATAAAGTTCACTTTAAAAAAGACATACAAAACAGAAGGATCAATTTATTTTCAAGTCTTATTTTATAAAGGGGGTTTTATTGTTTATTGTTTATTTTATTCCAACTTACCTTGTGTTATTGGGTTTTTTCATTATGAAATTCTCAGTAGTAGCCCGGAGTCTGGATTTGTTCCCGGTCAATGGCAATAGGCTCGCCCCCTATTACATGGGACTATAACATAACTGGCGAAATGTGGGTGTACTATACACCTCTGCCTACCCCTTCGGGGAAATACAGGCGTGATGTTATGTTATGTTATGTTAACTAACCTTGTACAAATTATAACACTTACAATTTATGCAACGTGTTAAAAATAAATCAGATGTGATGATCCCTATATTTGTGTTCACATAAATCGACAAAATGTAGGGACCATCTGATTTTTTTTCGTGATTTTTGGGTTGGTCCCATAGTAAAAATTGTTCACACACGTAACTAGATAAATACAATAAATAAATAAACAATAAATGAATATTTTTGGTACATTTTTACACAGCACTATCTTATCTAGTCCCAAACTAAGCAGAGCTTGTGCTACAATGACCCCTTATGAGGTTTTTTGTTATTTCATGAACACGTTGTAGATACCAAATAAAAATAAAAACAGTTTTTTATTTCAAATAAACCTAATTAAAGGCACTTTTGAAACGTCAGGCTCTAGTTGCACGGTACCACCTAGCTTTCCATTATAAGATATCCCGATGAATTTAACAAATTATATAACTTTTCTTTTCAGGTACCTTCTCTGCCGAAGCAGCTCAACGCATGGACCACGGGGCTCCCTCTCCTTGTCCACGTCGAGAAGATTGCACTCCAGCAGGAAAACTAATATCAGCATGGTGCCTAGAACGTAAGCTATTTAGTTTTTTTTTAAAGTGCCTTTTAAACCTGTAGTTTACACAGAAAAACACACGAAAAGTTGTTGGGAAAAGTTGTTTACTGCTAACACCCAGCAGGGCAATTGTGTAACTTCATCGCAATCAACAAAATGTCAATGTTGACGTTTGAATCCGGAAATATGATACAATTCGAATTGCGTACCGTAAACTGCACTAACTTGGCCCACAAGCCCTACTTTGCCTAGTTATTTGTTGAAGCTATGATTTCCGTACTTGGGGAGATTTTAAACCTACGACAACGCTAACATTTTGTTCAGTTGTTAAGTGTCATTGCGTGTAAAAATTAAGCCTTAGGCAAAGTAGGGCTTGTTGGCAAAGTTAAGGCATTTTACGGTAACTAAAAACTGTTGATTACGACGTCGGAGGGATTCATCATGAAATTGAATGAATGATAAAGCTTAAAACGCATACTTGCAGCAGCTTACTTGCATAACGAAACGTGATCTAACATACATGACGTCATTTACATCGCAATAGATTTCCCTCCTGACGTCATTTACTTCATAATAAAGTCCCTCTATGTCGTTACACAATTCCAATGTTTGATTGCGATGTTATCAACATTGTCTTAAATTTTACATCGAAATAAAACTGTCAAATGAGTTACGCAATTGTCCCGCCGTTGTTTGTCGTTTTAAAACACAATATTACCTTATTCGATCCTAAGATGTGATTGAGTAGGTATCAGAATTTTTGTTTCTGTTTGCACCATTGCCATACGTTTTATGCTCAGTCATACAACGGGTACGGAGAAATCTCTATCTCATATATGAGATGTACAATGATTCTTACCGAAAACAGGAGCATGAAAGCCATCTTATGAATACGGTAGGCGCTTTTTCGACACCTGATTAGGACAGCATTGTATCTCACTTTTGGCTTAAAATACATAACATAACATAACAAGCCCATTATTGTCCCAATGATGGGCATGGGCCTCTTCTCAGTATGAGAAGGCCTTATTCCACCACGCTGGCCTAGTGCGGGTTGGCGGACTATACACACCATTGAGAACTGTATGGATCACTCTCTGGTGTGCAGGTTTCCTCATGATGTTTTCCTTTACCGTTAAAGCAAGTGATAAAATATCAAACTACTAATAGTGTTTTATTCAAAAACAGAAGCCAAAAAATTGTAAGCCACTCTCCTGTAAACCAAGCAAAAATTAGATATAATGTTATTCTTATCAGGTTTAATTTTATAATAGCAGGACGATCTATCTACTTTGTTTAACATAAATTTTAATTTACAGAACCAGCGTTGGACGCGAGAGCAGCATCAGACTACTAAACAACGGCTCATCAAAGCTCTGAGGAAGGAGTCGTGGCCTGAGGTCCACGGCAAACAACAACCAAGAGCGGTCCAAAGAGAATTATAGCAAATCTTTCATCTACAAGACGGACAGTTTAGCGCCTTTCCCAAAGTGTTGTGAGAACGAGAATGGAGTCAAACATCTAGAAACTAATTTTGACGGCAAGGATGTCAGCAGCACTGAGAGCTTCTTCCTGCCTGTAGATAATTTTCGCTCCAGTTAGTCTATTTTTATAAAGGTTTAGATTATTAAGCGTTCGCCACACCAAACACGGGTGTGAGCGAAGTGTTTTTTTATCGGTGGGTTCGTGTGAATAAGGCTGAAGTTATAACAAGCGGCCTGGCTAGCGCGAGACTTTGTTTGACAGACGACAGCACTTGATATACTTACCTTCAGTTTCCGAAAGGCTGATAAACACAACAATTTACTAATCGATTGTCAAATCTCAGTTCAAGGTATGTGATTGGTTGTTAGTATTTTTGAGGACCAATCACAGGAGCTGACATTACATAACATCATCACGCCTGTATTTCCCCGAAGGGGTAGGCAGAGGTGTAATTGTACACCCACATTTCGCCATGTCAAGTATGACACGAGGAGTACCACGGCAGAACCACTTTAACTAAATTGAGTAAAAATTTCAGGATAAATTGTAGATAATGTCTATATTTTTGTAGCTTAATATGAAAAATTGTATACTGTTAGTTTCTTGGAAAATATCAATTTAAAGTGGTCTTGCCACAGAGCATACTCTCCAGCAGAATCACCTTGAAATAACAGTAATTTCACGCAGATTATGCACAAGTCATAATGTAAACAAATGTATAATAATTGTATATCAAAATACCTCTTACAATTTTAGGTTTATAGTTATACTTATCGATTTTTAGTAACATAACATCACGCCTGTATTTCCCCGAAGGGGTAGGCAGAGGTGTATAGTACACCCACATTTCGCCAGTTATGTAACAATGTGTATGTAATGTCGATTTTTAGTAACATGACGATATTTTATCTGAATGCGCCTGACATAAATTTCTTAGCAAACGTCTAGATTGATACATACATAGGTAGGATTTAGATTTCTTTATAATAAATCCTATCCTATCCTACTAATCTGTCGAAGGACCGATGGCCGTTGGAGCAGACGAGTCCTTGAGTGGAGACCGCGTATCGGCAAACGCAGCGTAGGGCGCCCCCCTGTCAGGTGGACCGACGACCTAAAGAACGTAGCTGGGGGGGACTGGATGCGGAAGGCAGAGGACCGAGCGTTGTGGCGCAACTTGGGAGAGGCCTATGTCCAGCAGTGGACTGCGATAGGCAGAGTTGATTGAAGGTATCGGGCGCGTGCCCCGTGCGCTTGTTATAACTAGTCCCTAAATCTGATGTATTTAAAATCGTCAATTCTCCTGCCTCGTTGAAGACCCGCGTTTGGTGTGCCGGATCCTTTAGATCTAACGAACATTGAGCAAGAACAATTCTAAATTTCTTAGAAAGTAAAATAAGATTACCATTGTAATCACATGTAGGTACCTACATCACAATCATTACGTATCAGTGCGGCCGATCATTTTTTTTTCGTGTTTGTAAGAATTCTATGTTCGTTTGGTCTAAACACACTTTAAGTACGTTAGTACTATTAGATATTCTGTGCTTTAAGGCAGACGATGCACTAAACAAATCGGTGACTGCACTCTTGCGGGATAAAATTGCAATAGAGGACATTGACCTGATTTTTATCGCAAAGCTGCATTTTTAGAAAACCATAACAAGCCCTTACTAGTCTGTTGCTAAATGGCATCTAATTAGCTACGCAGGTTGCTATGCAACGACCATACTGTCAACGTGGCCTCTATCACGATACGCTACTGATAATAATTTCTCGAGTTTCGTGAAACAATTAGGGAAGTCAACATACGCTATCGTCATGCTATCCAGCACGAACTTATATTGTTCAACATGCCACTATAATAATTTTATTTGCTGTAAGTATCTATTTGTATGTAATATTTTCAATGTACGGTCAATCGTATAGTCTGCATATCAAAAGAAGCCATTATAAGCGGCACTGGCCTAGTATGTCAGTTTCAAACAAGACAAGCTCTGCTTAGACCTGCTGACTGGGTTAGCACCATCAATATGCGACTATATAACTCTAGACTCACATTATGAGACAGGAACCCGAAGGCTTAGTGCACTATCTGCCTAATACATAAATTATTCTCAGCACGCGATCAGGGTACGTTAAAACAGAATGATATAATTTATTTCATGTTTAATTATTTCATTAATCTCGATCACTAATTGTTCACTTCAGAATGCTTATTAGTAGGTATAGTATTAACAATTATTTATTTGTGTTTACAATATGAAAACTTCCACGAAGGACCATTTCCCGTAAAAATAAAAACTTGTACATATGTCACTGCGCCTTAATTAAATGGAGTAGCAATACATTTAATGTACCTAACACGTTGCTCTGATATTTTTAAAGTAAGATTACCTATGCAGCCTCAACTTTATTACCATAGAAATGAGGTAATTATTGGTCAATAATACAGCTGGACTCCATTATGGAAAAAAAATTATGTTAATTTCCATTTCTACCGAACCCTTTGTTTATAAGTTTGGTTATGATCCGATATGGTGCAAAATAATTTATTATTCAGCTAGTTGTGTCATGTCATACTGTATGTCAATTTCATAAATTTATATTTCCATTTTTGTCCCACTGGCAGGGTGATTCTCTAGGGATTTACTATACTACACGGGTCAATTTCCACCGCAATAACAATAAACACGCACGGCGTAAATCAATTAAGTAAATAGCAAATTGACTAAACCGCAGTTAACTAAATAGGTAGACTAGCTTTCGACTTGCAGCCCGCATACGGTGAGTGACTACCGTGTAAATGCTCACTTGCTCAGTCGCAACAGACGATCACTCATCATTGAAATGTGGAATCTATCCCACTAGTCCCAGAGTTATGCGCTGCGTTGATTGACAAAATGAGTCGATTGTGATTTTAGTCGATAGCGACTTGGTTTGCGACTAATAACACTGCACCCCCATGAATGAAACACGGTAGGCTTGTCGCTGTTTGCAATCATCATCATCATCATCATCTCAGCCGAAAGACGTCCACTGCTGGATATAGGCCTCCCCCAAGCAACGCCACAACGACCGGTCCTGCGCCTTCCGCATCCAGCGGATTCCCGCGACCTTCACCAGGTCGTCGGTCCACCTTGTGGGGGGCCTACCCACGCTGCGCCTTCCAGTACGCGGTCGCCACTCCAGAACTTTACTGCCCCATCGGCCATCCGTTCTGCGAGCAATGTGCCCCGCCCACTGCCACTTAAGTTTGGCAATTCTTCGGGCTATGTCAGTTACTTTCGTTCTCCTGCGAATCTCCTCATTTCTGATTCGATCACGCAGGGACACTCCGAGCATAGCCCTCTCCAATGCCCTTTGAGTGACTTTGAGCCTTTCTATCAGGCCCATTGTGAGCGACCACGTTTCAGTACCGTAAGTAATTACTGGCAACACACACTGGTCAAAGACTTTCGTCTTGAGCTGCTGTTTGCAATGGCGAAACATTATTCACATTTTCATTTTATTTATTTATTTATGTATCTGTAGCTCAATCTAGTACTTAAGTTGACCTGTACTCATACGTTTATAAATAAATAAACTAAAATGTCATAAAAGCTGGTAATTAGTTTAATGTTCTCCATACATTCAACAAGCTATCAGTTAAAATTGTTGAAATTTTTTCCCTTTTCGCTCGTTTCGATGACAAAATCATATACGAAACGAGCGACACGTTGAAACGTAAACGTTTCTTTGAAGAGAATCACATTGCTGGAAACCTGAAGTCACCGCATCACAGCTTACTTGAGTTGAATACACAAGATACACATGCCTATAATGTTTTATTATAATATCTAAGGTTTCAGTTATTATCTATTTGTTTTTGACAATGAATTGCACATGATTAGATATAATAATTATGTACATCACATATCTGTACATTGTAAATAGATTAAACAATTTAATAATATAAAAAACAAGCCAAGTGAGAGTTGAACTCAAGGCACTACCGTGTAAAAGCTATGTCTACAAGCAATAAGATGCTAACGTAAAAGCGCCTGACAAATAATTATGCGCAAACGTCATTTTTCCGTAGTCTACAGAAGATTACAATAGATTTTATTTAGGAGCTAAGTACCTAACCTAGATTTATTTATAAAACTATTTTAATTGACTTATCTTCTTTGTTGTTCTTTTCAGTATTAAACTCCAATCGGACCAAGTTTGACGGTTACATGTACGTATTACCGTTTTTAAGACAGAGCAGGAACAAAATACATACTATCAAAAAATCCTTTTTTTTAGGTTCCTTCTATGGATTTAGATTTTTTATTATTTTTAGTATTTGTCATGAAAGGGGCTATAATAGCATATATTTTGTCAAAAATCAACTGACTACCTATTAGGGCTGAAAAAATACAGCCACAGTATAATTATATTATATTCCTTGCAGTGTTTCAACGAAAATTGACATTGAATGTTTTTAAAGACAACACGGGACAATGTTTGACAATTTCGAAGGCAGCTCGCGACACTTAACACTCTCGTTGGACGACTGTTTGGAGTGGCTAGACCTGTGATACAGCTCTGTGACAGACATAAGGATAAACAGACGGCCTAGCCTATTATTAGGGTCCCGTTGGTACTCATTGGGAACGAAACCCTTAAAATAAGTAATTCTAAATGGTTGCTATGTACACAATGTAATTATTGTAAATAGAACTTTCTCACATGAATAAACCTACATCCGAACTGTATTGCTATAATCCATGTTTTCTTATTTTTTATAAAACTACAGTTAAAACCCGGTTTTGTAATAAGATGATTGTTTAACAATCTACGTCCATTCGCAGTTGTCAAACAGATGTAATCCTGACGTAGTTATATTTTTATTTTATTTTCTAGTCACTAAGCTACCTACTTGCCCTACTCTTTTATACTAATGTTTGTACATAAGAGCTAATAAAAATGTTTATAATAGATATTAAATAATATAGTTTTTAATAACTTGCTGGTTTTATTTTTACCGTAGAATCATGAAACTTTAAATGTCAACAAACAACAAATCACAAAAAACAATTCAACTAATATTTCAAGTTACCGGCAGTTACTTGAAATAAATAAGTACTTACCGAAGAACCAATTTACTAAACAGTATTTTTTGTAATTATTAGCAAAAGACTACTCGTGCTTCAGTACCTACCTCTACACCAAACTGTGTATAATAAATACGGCATTTGCACAACCCTAGCACTTATTGTTTTATGGATGTTTGACTCGTGGTCCCACCAGCTCGAAATCTTATGAATCATGGACCTTTTTAGGGTTCCGTAGTCCTACAAGGAACCCTTATAGTTTCGTCATGTCCGTCCGTCTGTCCGTCTGTCCTAATCCTTTACGGCTTAATAACTTCTACAGTTATAAACATAAGTAAATGAAATTTTGTCAAAAAATGGTCTAGATATAGATCTAAATTTTAAAAGAGTAAAAAATCTTGATTACGTATTTTAGGGGTGGCGCCCATACATGTGAAATGGGGATGAAAATTTTTTTTTCGCTGCACCCCCTCGTGATGGGTATTGTTGAATAGGTCTACTAAAATGAAGGTAATGTTTGATCCACAACTTTTTTATCAGGTATACCATCTGCAAAATACAGTTCGCCAAAGTGGCTTGCAATGTGTCCCCCCCCCCTGCCATTTCTAAACTGTGCAACGCAGAAACTTATATTCTTCAACATTGATAGACCTTTATAAAAACTCTCTTTTAAAATTATTTCGAGTATAATGTGATTATAAATTTTTGAGTTATAGTGAGAAAACTGAAAAATACTTAAGACGTCCTAGTTCATAGGTCATTGACCTTAGAGAAAAATGATCATAGCAAATAATGCTCCTTTAGCTACTTTCTATTTGAAAAAATCACAAAAAGTAACTTTGTGTTATGTTTACATGACACAATTCTTAAATTTGGAGCCATCTAGCGGCGTCTAACAACACTCTCTGAGTTGCCAATGCTGCCGTCAAGTGCCGTCTATTGCATTTGGCACTGTATAGCGCCATCTAGCGGCTACTGACAACACTCTCTGAGTCGCCAATGCTGCCGTCTATTGCAAAAACTAAAATAGCCATGATTGATATTCGATTTGATTTGTTTGTAACACCTACTTAAGGAACCCTATAATACTGAGCATGGCCCGACATGCTCTTGGCCGGTTTTTTTTTTTGTTTTCGGGTGAAAATCCTCATGGATACCCTACTACTGGGGACGGCGGAGGGGTATGTCGGACTCTTACCGACTAAGACCACAAGGTGGCAATCCTCTGAACAAAATAGAGGAGCTCCGGGAACTCCATTGGACCGCGCCGGTGCCCCTCTAGTGCTATGCCGTTGGCACGTCCCGGGAAGTGAATCATGGACATACTGGACTCGTGGACCCACCAGGGTCCACGAGTCAGTTATATTATGCAAAGTGGAGATGACAATACGACATTAAATAAAACCACGTACAGAGTATCTCGTTCTCTGACTGTACACGAAAAAACAATCAAATCCAGTTAATAGTTTTGGGTGGTATGCTACTGGTCTAACTTCTTTGTCCAATCTCTTTTTCTAATCTAATTTATTTGATGATCAGTGTTTTATTACATACAACATTTGATGAAAATCATCCAATTTCTTTGGTCAAAGTCGCACTGCACAAAGAAATTTGACCAGTGGCATCCACCCTTATGTCCAGCAGTGGACGTCTTTCGGCTGAAATGATGATGATGATGATGATGATGATCCACCCATAACTAATCTGTGATCAAGTCTCAGGGGACCCTGCGGAATATTGGAAACGGTGGACCGACGACCTGATGAAAGTAGCTGGGGGGGACTGGATGTGGCAGAGGACCGAGTGTTGTGGCGCAATTTGGGAGCGGCCTATGTCCAGCAGTGGACTGTGATAGGCTGAGTTAATGATGATAAAAACGGGTCCACAAATATCGCACCGGCCATCGAGGGAGCGCGGTCTCGCTCGGCCACACTTGGCCGAGCTCTGCCACGTTAAAGGTGGTTTCACACCGGCGAGGCGTGGCGTGGATGGGCCGAGCGAGAATTGAAATTTGTATGGCAAAATTTCAATTCACGTCACGCCCATCTTTGGTGTGTAACTCTGGATGTGCGAGGCGAGAATTTAAATATTTGTTGGTACAACATTAAACTTTATTGCTGCATGAATAGAGTATTTATTACATTGCAAAACGGATACAAAAATCTCGCACCGGCACGCCCGGTCTCGCTCTGTCACGCTCGGCCACGCCACGCTCGGCCGCGCTCTGCCACGCTCTCCCTCGCGATGTCTCGCGCCGAAACCAACCCAAAACAAACTATCGCTGCATGAATAGAGTATTTATTTGACAAAATCAGTAAAGGAACGTGGCGACAGGGATCACGCTCACTTACTACTTCCTCTGTATTTTCTGTTCCGTAGCACCTACCCGCGATGTACATCTTTTGGTTGTGAAAGCGTCAGCGAGATTTCAATTCACGCCCATCCAATCCACTCCACGCCTCGCCAGTGGGAAACCACCTTTAGCCTCGCGATGTCTCGCACCGTCATGCGACGACCCAGCGTCATTAATTTTCAAGAGTTTGTTCGTAAGTCGTGTAACCAATTAATGCAGCTGACAGTACATCGCGAGCCGACCGGCGTGTGCGGCGCCCGTGCCAGCCGGCGCGGCGCGGCGGCGCGAGCTCGCGATGTACATCTTTCGGTGTGAAACGGTCAGCGAGATTTCAATTCACGCCCATCCCATCCTCGCCTCGCCGGTTTGAAACCACCTTTATTCACCTCTAGATGTGACAACAATTCCTATTCCAATATCTTGGAACCCTGGTACATCTTGAAAAAAATTGGATACAATTTTAATGCATAGGTAGGTACTTTAGAAATAAAACAACTATAACTACAAAGCAGATATATTGTAACTCAGATATTGTAAAGATATAAAAAATGCTTTAAAATAAAATAATTCTAACAAATTGTAATTTTTAATACATATAATGTAATGGAATCAGGCGTTACTTTTCGGGAATCCATGACATACAAAATATAGAGTTACAATATTTTGTTTTAATTTAGTGTTGGTGCTGCAGCTGCCTGCATATTGCTTACCAGATTGACGAAGTAGTCTGGCGGAATCAACAATAAATATTGTAACTCCATATATATACTTATAAATTAATAATATCAACACTATTTTAACAATTATTGTGTAAGTAGATAATTATAGTAGCCATCAAATAACTTGAACAATGATGATGCCACTGCGCATGATAATAAATATTAGAATTTGCCGATAACTATACCCGAATATAATGACTGTAGTCATGTCTGTCTGTTCAGTACAAATTTTACAATTGATGAGTCGATTAAACTATCTTGATTTGAAACTTTAAACATAGCTCAGAACTGGATGACAATCAGTGGCGGCTGCTGGTTCAGAGAACCGGTGGTGCACTGTATTGTTTTATTTACGATTTAAAATACAAAAATGATACAATAAATATTATTTAAAATACAATAAACATCTTTAATACCAGTTTCCGTCCAAATCGACTTTCTAAAAAACGTACTAAGAAAACAAAAGAAATCCACACAACCATAGCTTTTTATTATTTAATTCACTTTTAAATTAAGAAAAGTTGTTTAGAAAAGTTATATTAATGCTTAATTTTAATAAATAGTACTACTGTAGTAGTCAACATTGAAGTCAATGCTAATTTTTACACCATTAAAAAGTCACAGTAACGTAAAAACACTAAATACTAACAAAACAAGGAGAAATTTAAACGAGCGCGGGAACTATGACAAGGAGACGGCAACGCCCCACCGCCCTTCGGCCGGCTCGCATTGGCTTGCATCGATTTCGTCAACGATCGGTAAATTTCGGCAAAATTCGGCCAGTGCGGCGCACGAATCTAGGCTAGTTACTTCATAGTAAATGTACTGATTATCTTCTGTCTTACGCGCCAGGGGATGTAGCTCGTATTTCATAGAAGTTGTATGAGCGCTCTGCGTGCGCTCCGCGAAGCGCAAGGGGATTTTTTGTTCGAGCGAAAATAAGTCTTAATTTCTTCAATTTAGAGATTAAATTGATTTGTCATTACTTCATAACTATTCGTAAGTATAAAGTAGGTGCGTAATATTGATGTTTTAGATATTTTGTGATTCTTTTTAAAGGTATTATGAATTTATGAACTGGTGGTGCAGCGCACGAGTGCACTTAAGGTACAGCCGCCACTGATGACAAAGTAATTTAACTGGCTTTTTTTTAAAAACGTGGTTAAAAAATACTTTTTTTCAAATTATTTCTTACATAGTGTGAAAAATTTAACTTTCAATATCCTCGAAATATTTAATGTAAGGAGGGTTAAAATACTTAAAATCAAATAAATCTTTTTAAGGGGAATGTAGCAGCCAAGTGGCGTCAGTAAAAAAATATTACTCGGACGGAGGACTGGTTTATAAATTTTAAAGTTACTGGGCACAGGAGCCTTACTTCCAACTGGATCGAGCTGTCCTTAGTTAATAGTTAGTAATTCACAATCCGCATCCATACCTCAGTTTTCTAATCATTCCTATACGCTCGATCGATTTCCTTCTACTCCGCATAGTAGAGCAGAGATCACAACCAGGAGGACATTTTTGCGTGAACAATTTCCTATAGTTGAGAGTATTGTTTAAATTAGATGATGAACTAGCACATATAAGCATAAACATTTCAATATGAAGCAAATATTCCTCGCTAGCCAAAAAAAATGAATCTGTTGGCAAAAAGTTCTGCATCACGAGCGACTCGAATACCGTACAGATATACGATTTATTCTTCGATAAATCAAATAGTTTTTTGTCTTTTATAAGTTTACTATTTATGAACCTCAGAACGCCTCCTTTGTTAGTTAAAAAAATTACGTTAATCACATACTTTTGTAAAGCGGTCGTACATAAGCCGGATCGGAACTTATCAAAAAGATACTCCGTTGCAAAATACTCTGCAAATGTTAGATGTACGAACTTGGGATCGTTACCCACCATACGTTCAATTATACCAGACTTCTCTTCTCCTGATTTAACGCTATCAATGAATTCCTGAACTTTTTTAATTTCTTGTTCAGAAAATAAATCTGCGACTACCGATTTAGCTAAAAGAAAATAAGCACCTACTCTTTTATGATTTTCTAAAAATTCTTTTCGTTCATTTTCCACCAACCTTCTCATGTCGGGATCTTTGAAGCACATGAAATGTTTCTTTTCACCGAAACGGATTTTAAAGAACTTCATGTCCACGAAAGTCTCGTAAAGATAAATTAAATTGAACGACTTCATCACTGTTTGCATGTACATTGTCGAAAATTTTCCAATCATTGGATTGTAATAATTTCTGAAGAAATCTTGGAAAATCTGAGACACCATATATAAATGGAGAGGAAAACTGGTAAATGATCTTTCATCATCGCGAAGTGCGAGCGAAATAACCTTGAAAAAATGTACTACACAATACCTTGTCCTGGCTGGATTATCAAGACCCAACTCAGCTGACCATATTTTTTGTAAAAATGATTCCTGTTCGACTTTAGTAAACGGTTGCAGTGTGAATGAAAATGTGCCTAAAGCACATTCCAACCGATTAAGAACGTTATATGATCTAGTAGTTACCCATAAATGGGCGACTTTGGATCTTCTAAGAGTGCATAATAACTGTACCACTTCATTTGCATAATCGGGACAGATTTCATCAAACCCGTCAAATAACAGGGCTACTAAATGATTGTTATAAAGATAGTTAAACAGGTTTATTTCTAACGTATCAAATTCAACCAAATCTTTACTGTCCTTAATAGTCAATAAATTCATTTTGTTTTCATAGTCAGCACACAATTGGCTGATCTCGTGATCCCAAACATGTTCCTCATTATCCATTTCTCCTCTTTTGTCTTTGATTATAATTGCTTTGTACAAAAACTTTATGACTTCTATCATATTGATGTCTGTTTTATCCTCTTTCCATTTACTAAATTGTTCAATGTGTTCTAGCAAATTAATTTTTGATATCCACAATTTGGGGTACATTCGTTTCGTTTGTATCGCTAGATGAGTCAGAAAAGTAGATTTACCCATGCCAGGCTCAGCACTAATTATAACAATTTTCTCCTCCATGTCCTTCAGTGTATTTGGTTGCATTATATAACTATCTTGCAATCCCTTAGTGACATATTTTAGTAGTGATTTCAAACATCCTTGCGATTTTTTCCAGATAATAACATAACTACTTTCACAAATGAACCAATGAACATTACAGTCTTTATGCAGAATACAAAAGTCATCGAATTCTTTTTCCGATCCTGTTATGAGAATTATGTCAGCTGTTCCCTGTGGTACTTTATGCTCTGTATCAACACTGTCGATGATATAAATACCATCGCATTTTTCATTTCTAAGGTCTATTCTAACATAACGACATAAACTTTGATGTACATAAAAATTTTCTATAGTATTGTACGAAGGATTGGTTAAAGTTTTACCAATTTCAATTTTCAAATTGCAAATAATCTTACGCAACATGATGGCATTCACAAGATGTAATGATTCACTATTGAATAGTTCGCCGACGAGGAATTCTTCTCCTTGAAATAAAATTTTTCGTTCAACTAAAATTTTGTCACGATAGTTTTTTGCAAGATCCTTAAAGCTATTTTTACTATCTACTTTCTGAACAATATTTTCAGTCAATATTAACTTGAGATTTTCTAACAAAGTTTTGGAAGTTATTATAATTATTTTTCCTTTAAATATCTTAGTTATATTATTTATTTTTTCACTTAATTTTGTTGTCTCACCACTACCTTGACAAACTATCGTCAATATACATGTTCTTAATTTATTTAATTCAGATCGCAAAACTTCAAAGTAATTTTTAAGCATTACAAAATCCAAATTTATGAAAAGAGAGTAACGGTCACATTTATCCTCACTAAAATGTTGAATAACTTTCAAGCTAGAATAATCAATTTCATCTGAAAGGATGGCTGTAATTCTTTCACCACGTGTGATAAAATCGTCTAGTTTTAGCGAATGTATCGCTTCGGGTTCGAATATAGCGTTTAGCTTTTTCATATTTTCACGGTGAATAATATTGAGAAAACTGAGCATTGGGGTATCCAGTATATCTTTTCCAGCTTCTTGATAAAAGTTACAAGTTTTGGTCAAATATGGAGCTGTGAAAGGTTGTTGCCACCATTTTTGTATTAGATCATGAACTTTCAAAAAGATCGTTTCACATTTAATTTTAAAGAGTGATTCATTTTGTGTTCGCTGAATGCGAAAGTATTTATTGATTTCTTCTTTTACAATCCTTTCCACTTCATCTTCTTTAGGCTGGTTTGTGTAATATTTAACCCTACTTAAGAACTCTTTTAAACAATTCGTATCATGTTCATCAAAGACCAGAGTAAGTTTTGGAAATCCAAAAATATTAAAATCGAATCTATATCTGCTTAAATCATCAAACCAGTTTTGTAATCGATTCAATATTTCCAAATTATCTTTAGATAGATTCTGAAAATTAAGATTGAACATTAAATATTTAGTTTCATCGTCAAATATTAGCAAGTTGCCTACTAAGCCTCCTAGTTGGTTCATTTCCACGTCTTGCACCTGTAAAATGTTATCCGGACCAACCATACTGTTATCAATTTTTACCACCATATATTTTGAATGTTCATCGTGAGCATTTTGAAGAAGTTTCCGAAACTTAGAACAAAGAGAATTTAATCGTACTAGATTTTCTATTTCACTCCCATTAAAAATAAAATAAACATTACCAAAATTAACAGGTAATTTAAAACATAATGTTTCGATTTCTATTTGTTGATTACTTAATTTGCTATTGTTTACTTCCTTTATTTCTTTTAATATAAAATATTTTATAATCAACAAAAAATCATCTTTACTTTCCAAGAAGGTCTGTCGGAATCTCCCGAGGCAATAAGAACTATTTAAAACTGTCGGACTGGTTTCTAAAGCTAGTACGTGTTGTGCTAGAAAAACATGGAAGTTTTTAATCAAATTATCATGCCCTGCCAACATATTGTTGTAATTGTTATTATCTTTTACGATGAACTTGCATAACGAGAATGCCAATGACGTGACTCGTAATATGGACATTGTTCGTACGATGGTTTCAACATCTTGCTGATCATATTTAAACTGAAATATCTTCCCTTCGCTATTAATATCAAGGAACTTCGTACCTTTTGTTTTGTCTATGATCTTCTTCTTGCAAAAATTTTCCATTGCAGATGTAAAAAATATAAATTCGCAATCACTATTCGACAAGGAATCATTTATAAAGTTTAAATGAATTATTTTCAAGTAGCTTGAGTAATACTTATATAAATTGAAATCCCCTTTTAATTTTAGTACTCCATCAACTGTTACTTTGTCTTTTGTTGGATCTTCTCTATGTTTAACTTGCAAGAACATAATTTTATATCTTTTTATGCCTTTAACTTTATACCTAAAAAAAATATCATCAAACGCACCCATTGCTTTATTATTAGCTCCCAAATGGAATTCGAGTATTGTGTCATCATGCAACGCTCTTAGTAAAATAAGGCTCAACAGTTTAGTCTTGTATAGTTGTCCACCAAGACCTGAGGTTCCACTTCGTTTTTGGTAATAATATACTTGATTTTCCGATACGCTTTTGTTTTCTGCCATGCACCATTTTCGTGCCAGTTTTCTTTTTCCTTGTTCAATACTATCTTGTAAATTAGAATTTTCTGAAAGTTTTCTTTTAGAATGTAATTGATTTGAAATATAATACGATTTCAATACATTAAAAATATCTAAACCATTACTAGTGTTTAGATTTTGGGCAATATCTAGTGCTGTTTGATTATTACTATTTTTGCAGGTAATACTGGCTCCTCTTTCCATGAGAAATCGAATGACTTCAATTTCTCCTTTTGACACGGCGACATGTAAAGGCGTATTGTTTTCATTATTGGCATCAATGCTATTGATGTCTGCTCCTTTAGCCAAATATTTCTCTATCTTTTGCTTTTTTGCTTCAGTAGTCTTATTTTTCCTAATAGCATTGAAAAGGAGTGCATTTTGCAATAACTTGTTTTCATCATCTACCTGATTGCTTTCCATTATATTTATTTTTAAGATAATTGGTAAGTTATGAATTTATTATTTTCAATTTTATCCATATGGAAGTGAGGTAACGAGTTAAATTAATTATATTAAAGTTTTAACTGGCAGACAAATCTGGATATCGAACAAGTAGAGTTGAAGAATGGAAAAGAAGCCCAGGATATCGAGGTATTTATTTATCTCTGTGACGGGTGATAACTATGAAAACTCTTTCTTGTCTTCTCGTTAGACCTGTGAATAATGAAAGCAGAAAGATTTTAACAGCTGATTAATAGTCGAAACCGAGCGTATCATACAATATTACTACAAGTGAACTAATTTAATTCAATACGACTCTACGGCTGTGAAACTTTGCCATCTGACTTCTGCATTGAATTATGATCAAATATAGAAATCATACCAAATAAGTATAAAATATAAGTAAAAATAAATTATTTTGGCAATATACTATGTAGATCGGAAAAGAATACATGTTGAAATTTGAATCGCTTATTTCTCAAAAAGGGGTCATCTCACTCATCATTATGAACAACTTTTACTATTGGACCAAACCTGAAATCGCGAAAAAAAATCAGGTGGTCCCTACATTAATTTTATCGATTTAAGTGAACACAAATGTAGCCAACTGATTTTTTTCGCGATTTCAGTGTTTGTCCCATAGTAAAAGTTGTTCATAATGATGAGTACAATTACCCATTTTCGGGAAATAAGCGATTCAAATTCCAACATGTACCTATACACGGGTCATAAATAATATTTTAGATAAATATTTACTTAGAAAGAGAGTACCGTTACAAAAATAAATATTGACTGCAACATCAATGAAATAACAGTGTAAACTACAAAAGCAAGTTTTGTACATATTTATAAAATTAAAAACCTACTCTTAAAATAACTGAATAATTTCTACCTTAAAATTAATGTATTCAATAAATGACAAAGAAATAGTTTCTCCCTGACTAGCTTCTGACTTACAGACACAGACTAAGGGTCAGTTGTATCAAAACTCCGATTATAGTTACCGTAAAAGTTAACTATAACAATGACGGACGTCACTAACAGTTACATTTACCAATTTGTGTTGCACCATCAAGCGCTTTGACAACGTTAATGTTAAAAGGGTTGCTAGTTTAATGACGTACATTTCTCCCCGAAATTAAGAGGGAAAAGTTTTATCGTGTAGCAACACTGTATTTAAATTGTCATAATTCGTCAAGGCTGTCAACTGTCGTCTGTGGTGTGTACGTTTCTTCGCGTGTGATTTTTCTAGTTTTGTTAATTTACGTGATTATTTATCGATTACAATGGAAAATTCAAAGAAACCTAATACAAGTTTATTAGAAAACTTTTGTGCCAAGTAAGTAGACACGCTTATCGTTTTGTTTTTCTGCAAGACTCTGTCTGGGGCAATACAATGTATATAAACCAGCAACCTAAATTTTAGCTCTTTTTTCGCGAAGTATTTATGCAAGTAAAGGTTACATATTATAGGTAAAACCATGTATTTGTGTTTCAGAGAAAGAACTACAAATTTCAACAGTAATGAAGTAGATAGACTTCAATCGCTTATCGCAAAATACAAGCATATCTTGCTTTGCAAGAAGACTGATGGCACCAGCACTAAGCAGAAGGAGTGTGCCTGGAACAAAATTTCAAGAGAATTCAATGCTAACGGAGAAACTCCCCGCACAATAAAGCAGCTGAAGTACAAGTTTGATAATATGAAAAGGGTGTTGAAAAAGGTATCTACAAGTTCATTTTTTAATTCAACAAGTCAAACACTTTGTTGATCGATTTTAAAAGTCAATTTATTTATGTAACATATGTAACTGTGTTTGGATGCAGGAAGCTAGCAGCGAGCGTCAGCGAATGATTAAAACTGGAGGAGGACGGTTGACACCTCCTCCGCCGCTGTCACCAGGACAGGATAATAATACCACTGACTGGCTGAGGACCATTATGTCGACATCTATTGATGGAAATGTGGCTGTTTATGATGACGATGTAATAGCTACGGTACATATTTCTTATTACCAAATTTATAAGAAATAATAATTAGCCAAATGCTTATGAGTATTGTATTTTGGTTTCTGTTACAGCCTCCAAATCGCAACGAAGATGTCACCTTCAAGATAATAGTCGATGATGGTATTGAGGAAAATAACCTGATAGACAAGGTATGTACATAAAGTCTGTTTTTTCTCTCTCTTGTCTTATTAACTAAACAATCTTGGCACGTCTCTTTATTCAAATAACTATTGATAAAATATAATTACTAGTGCTGCATATGTAATTAGGTAAAAAAATGAAAAAAATGTTTATGAAATTGTTAACATGATGTCTTTTTATAATTATTATTGACGAATTGCATTAAAAAGACATGCCAAGATTGTTTACTAATTAAGACAAGTAAGAAAAAATCAAGTGTACTTTATTGTTTCTACAAAGAAATTTCTTTCGTGCTGTTATGTTATTTTTTGTTTACATTTGTTTATTTTTCCAGATCGCTGAAATAAAGCCATTGCAATCTCAGGATAACATCATAATCAGTCCATCATCAAGTCGGTGTTACAAGACTTTCGACACCAGCACCCCCCATTCCTCTCTGAAACGACCAATTTCGTCACCATTAAAACGTAAATAACCTTATTGCCATTTTTTTTATAACTTACAGTGCGTGGCAAAAAACTTCTACTCATCAATTGACTTGAGAGATTGATTTAAATTATTCTATCCTTTATGTCAGTACAGTAACATGCGTAGTGGCACAATCATTTTTAGGGTTCCGTACCCGAAGGGTGACAAACGGGACCCTATTACTCTCGCTACGCTGTCCGTCCGTCCGTCTGTCTGTCACAGGGCTGTATCTTTTGAACAGTAATAGGTAACTGGTTGAAATTTTCTCAGAATATGTGTTGCTATGAGGTGTATCACGACAAATACTAAAAACAAAAAAAAGTCTAAAAACAAAGGGGGTCCCCATACAAGAAACCTCAAAAAATATGCAATTTTTCAACGTTTTTGTTCCTGCTCTATCTTCAAAACGGTTATATATACCAGCGTCAAACTAGGTCAGATTATAGTGCATATTATGTAGTTTAGCAACAAATACTAAAAATAAGACAAACACAGACATATGTGGTGGTACCTCGTAAGAAAGACATGCAAAAATTCATATTTCGCGCACTGTGCGTTGATGTCTTTTGATAAACTCTCGTAAATTAAACCAGTTTTTATGGGGTATCAGGTCGTTGAAAGTACGGAACCCTTACTGCGCGAGTCCGACTCGCACTTGGCCAGTTTTTTCAAGTTATTTGCCACCTACTTATACCTAATATTGTACATTTGTAGATAGGTTATTTAATTATTATATAAAATGATTATTCTAAACAAAATAAAAATTATCACTTATACCTTGTAGTTCAAAATATTTTAAAATTAATAGGTAATTAATTTAATATAACTATGTTTATTTTATTACAGGTCTGGCTAAAAAGAAAAAAGAAAATGATGGCAGCTGCAACTTAATAAAGAGGGCATTGCAGGAAAAAAAAATGACTGTGCTAGACCAACTTCACGTCCTAGAACTCGAAAAAATAAGGGACAGCATAACCCAGCAAAGGGAAATACATGAGCAAAAATTAAAACATAATCAAGAAAAACACCAAATAGAATTGCTCAAATTAAAATTGGAAGTAGAAATACTTGAAAGTGAAAAAAAACATTTTAATAATACAGATTAAATATTTGTTAATATAATTATATTTTTCTTCATTATCCTGAAATCAATTACAACATCGCATCGACTAATAAACATTTATTACACATAAATGTTAAAACTAACTATACACTGTTTATTCTTTTATACTCAATGAGCAATGATTGAGTATTCAGTGATTCATTTGATTAAAATAATTATTGATTAACATGGTCCTATTATGATCATCATTTCTATTTAATCTACCACTAAATTCTGATTCTTCCTCATCAGATGTTGAATCACTGTCATCACGTCTGATAGTTGGCATAGGTTCCTTCATTTTTTTGCACATGTTGTGGAGCACTGCTGTAGCCACTATGATAGGTTGGGCTCTGTTTAGATTAGTGCGTATTTTCATTGACAAGGCTGGAAATCTTCTTTTCCAGCACCCAAACATTCTTTCAACAACATTTCTAGTTCTAATCTGGCTCTCGTTGTAAAGCTTTTCTCCCTCAGTTATTGGGTTACGCAGAGGTGTCAACAAATATGGTTTTACAGCATAGCCTTTGTCTCCAAGCAACCAGTACTCTGCAAATTCACCATCTTCTAATCTGCTCTTTATGACGCTGCAGTTAAAAATGTGGCTGTCATGACTGCTGCCAGGCCAACGTGCAACTATGTTGGTTATGTACATTTCTGCATCGCAGATAGCTTGCACATTAATTGAAAATATTACTTTTCTATTTCTATAGTTTTCTGCACCTGGGCCACCTTGGAAGAAAACAGACAAATCTAATATTAATACATCCTGTATGTATTTTTATATTATAAAAATATTAATCAATTTGGCTTGAGATTGAGAGTCATTCAAGTATAGACAGTTACTCAATTTGCCTATGTCCTACTAATATTATAAATGGAAAAGTTTGTATGTGAGTATGTATGTAAATATTTTTGATACCAATCAGCGCTGAAATGGCTGAACAGATTTTGATGAAATTTGGTGTGGGAATACTTTGTCCTGGAATAGCTAGTAATAATAAATTTTACATTGAATATGTAAATACACACCAGGAGATTTGATAGGTATATGAGTGCAATCAATAGCTCCAATTACTTTGGGAAAGGCACTGATATCATAGAATTTTGTGGCTGATCTTTCCATTTGTTCTGCATCCTGTGGCATTGACACCCATTCAGGTCGCATTCTTGCGATAGCTCTACTAACTCTATGTATTATCCGGGATACACTAGATCTATTTACACCAGCAGTATCTGCAATACATCGTTGGAATGAGCCACATGCGTAGTACTCTAATGCAATCAGCACTTGCTGTATCGGAGTTATAGCAAAATTTCTGGAATAAAAAGAAAAAGAAATGAGCTGGATAGGTACTGGTATTAATTTTTATGATAACATATTTGAAAAAAGCAAGTGTATTTCATAAATATATAACTACAATTGTACAGAGTTGGTAAATGAACTTACTTCATAGTTCGCGTCGTTAGCGAGGGTTCCAAATATAAAGCTAACGCACGTGCTAGTTTTTTAGTAACACGAAATCTCTCCAAGAAGGAATCCTCATCCCATGTGTTGAACCTATCGATTCTAGGAAGATACACTTTCCTTTTTCTGCGACGCACATACTCCCTATTAGTTTCGTCGTCGGAAGAACTAGTTTCCCACAGGATTTCTCGTAGCAGGGACATTATTATTTATAGACGGAACAATTAACACGTAAAGTTATCTCCTTGCAAACAACCTAATAAAATTATTCTGAGCAAACAATAAACAAAACACACTACTTGTGAGCTATCTGATGTTAACATTGACGATAACCAGCCAATATTGAGCTGTAATCGTTAACGTCAAATCATGACGTCATTTTAACCATTCGCAGATGGTGCACCTTATTTTGACACAACCGTTACTTTGACGGAAAATTTAACGTTAACAATAGATGGTGCAACTCAGCCTAAGAAGTGTACTACGTACTTACAGACAACGCAGATCATTTAGAAACTTGGCACACAGACTAGATTTAGATTGGGAATTGTGGCGAATACAAGATTTTGTAGAAACTAGTTTTTTTCCTTCTTCATAGAATTTGCCTCCCTTATCTTTAAACTCTTAAAAATATAATTTTCTAGACATGCCTTTCACACTGCTCCGCACACTTTTAACCCAAATCTACCATCATGCCTTTTCCTCTCTCTCTTTTTAAGGGTTCCGTACCCAAAGGGTGCTAAAGGGACCCTATTACTCTCGCTACGCTGTCCGTCCACCCGTCCGTCCGTCTGTCACAGGGCTGTATCTTTGTAACGGTAATAGGTAACCAGTTGAAATTTTCACAGAATATGTGTTACTATGGTGCCTAGCACGACAAATACTAAAAATAAAAAGAATTCTAAAACCAAAGGGGGTCCCCATACAAGAAATCTCATCAAATATCAAAAACATTCATTTTTTTCAACGTTTTTGTTCCTGCTCTATCTTCAAAACGGTAATACATACCAGCGTCAAACTTGGCTTGATAGTGCATACTATGTAGTTTAGCAACAAATACTAAAAATAGGGCAAACATAGACATATGTTGGTACCACCACATATGTCTATGTTTGCCCTATTTTTAGTGACACGTTATTCTTCAAAAAATTATAAAATAACTTATTTAAATTTTTCACAATACAATACAACACTGCAGTATGATCCAAATATTCCTCACTAGCAATAATAAAAGAATTTGATAGTAAATAGTTCTGTGACATGAGTCCGTCGAATATACTACACATTTTAGTTGTATTCTTCGATACACTAAATTTTACCATGTCTTTTATGAGTTTGCTATTTATAAACCTAAGAACACCACCTTTGTCTGTTAAAAAAATGACGTTCACTACGTACTTTTGCAAAGCTGAGGTACATGACTCAGATTTGAACTTATCAAACAGAAACTCGGTTGCAAAATATTCAGCAAAAGTAATGTGAACGAACTTTGGAGTTTCACCGACTATGTGTTCAATAATACCAGATTTCTCTTCACCGGATTTCACGTATTCCAAAAACTCGTGTACTTCCTTAATCTCTTGTTCAGAAAACAAATCCTTGACAACAGTTTTAGCTAACAGAAAATATGCACTAATTTTTTTATGATTTTCTAAGAATGCTTTTCTTTCTTTTTCTACCATCTTTCTCAGATCAGGATCCTTGAAACACATGAAATGTTTTTTTTCTCCAAAACGGATTTTAAAAAACTTCATATCCACAAATATCTCATAAAGAGAAATTAAATTAAAAGACGCCATAACTTGTTCTATGTATATTTCCGAGAATTGTTTAATCTTAGGATCGCAATAATTTATAAAGAAATCTAGAAAAACTTCAGACACCATGTTTAAATGTAGAGGTAAACTAGTAAATGACCTATCATCATCGCGCAGAGCAATTGAAATAACTTTAAAAAACATTTTGACACATTTCGAAATCTCGGTCGCATCGTCAAGACCCATTTTAGATGACCATATTTTCTTCAAAAAAGTTTCCTGTTCACATGGACTTAGCGCTTGCAGTGTAAAAGAAAATGTACCTAAAATACTCTCTAGCTTATGAAGAACGTTATATGATCTAGTAGTTACCCATAAATGGTCTATTTTTGAAGTTTTAAGAATGCGTAATAAATGTATTACCTCGTTGGCATAATCAGGACAGATTTCGTCAAATCCATCAAATAGCAAAACTACTAAGTTTTTATTATAATAATAACTGAATAAGTTTATTTCCAACAAACCTAATTCACACACGTCTTTTTGCACCTTATTATTTTTAAAGTATATATTATTTTTCTTGTTAATACCTATTTGGCTAACAAGCTTTTCAAAATCAGCTTTCATATTCTGTATTCCTGGCTCGACCCCTTTTACGAAATTGGTATTAATTGCAGTATACAAGAACTTTATGGCTTCTTTCATATTAATAAAGGTGTTATCTTCTTTCCACTTATGAAATTGATCAATGTGTTCAAGCAAATTAATTTTTGCAATCCAGAGAGTTGGGTAAATACGTTTCGTTTGTATTGCTAAATGTGTCAGTAACGTAGATTTACCCATGCCAGGTTCGGCGCTGATTATAACAATTTTTTCATGTATGTCCTTTAGTGTCTCGGGTCGCTGGATATAGCCATTATGCGATCCCCTTGCCACATACCTAAGAATTGTTGAAAGACTACCCCGAGATTTCTTCCATACGTAACAGCTGCCTTCACATTTGAACCAGTGCACATTACATGTTTTGTACTTATGACATATAACTTCATATTCCTTTTCTAATTCTGAAACCAATATCACATCGGCCAAATTTATACTCTGTGGTACATGCTCAGATTTACCATTTTCTATTATATATAAATCATCGTATTTTTCTTTCTTGATATCCATAGTAATATAACGACATATGCCTTGAGTAATATAAAAATTTACTATAGCATTATAAGAAGGATTGGTTAATATTTTGCCAATTTCAATTCTTTCGTTGTTTATAATCTTACGTAGAACGTTTGCTTTCACAAGATGTAGCGATTCACTATTCAAGAGGGTATCAAGAGATAACTCATTTCCTTGAAATAAAATTTTCCTTTCCACAAGAATCATCTCACGATATTCACCGGCAAGATCATTCAAACTGTTTTCATTGTCTATCTTCTGAATAATATTTTCGCATAAAACAGTTTTCAGATTATCTCTTAAGCTACTGTTAGTTACAATAATTATTTTTCCGTTAAAATCTTGTGTTAGAACATTTATTTTTTCGTAGAATTTTGTCATATTAGCATAATTTTGACAAACAACCGTCAATACCTCTACTTTTGATTTTCTCAATTCAGACTGCACCATTTCAAAGTAATTTTCTATAATAACAAAATCCAAATCTAAAAATAGGCAACCTTCTGGATCTTTTACATCAAAATATTGGATCAATTTTATACATGAAAAACTTATTTCATTAGAAAAGATAACCAATGTTTTTTCGGCACGTTTCAAAAATGTTTCTATTTTTAGTGACTCAATTGTTACAGATACAAATTTAACTAAAATGTTCTTCATATTTTCACGGTAGATAATATTCAAGAAACTCAGCAGAGGACTTTCTAAAATATCTTTTTGAGCTTCCTGATAAAATACACAAGATTCCGTTAAATATGGTGCTCGAACAGAGCGCTTCCACCATTTTTGTATTTTATCGTGAACTTTTAGGAAGATCGTGTCACATTTTATTTTGAAAAGAGATTCATTATTTGTATGTTTGATATTGCAAAACTTGTCAATTTCTTCTTTAATTATATTTTCCACCTCATCTTCTTTTGCTTGATTTGTGTAAAATGTTAGCTTACTTAAAAATTCTATCACTAAATTTCTATCATATTTGTCATAAGTCATTGTCAGTTTTGGAAATTGAGAAATGTTGATATCAAATCTATACCGACTGAGATCGCTTAGCTCTTCTTTTAATAGTTCAAAAAGTTTTAGATTGTCTTCGGATAAATTTTGTACATCGTGATTGAACATGAGAAGTTTAGTTTCATCATCAAATGTAAGTAAGTTACCTACTAACCCTCCTAACCTGTACGGTTCCATATCTGTAGCTTGTAAAATTTTGTTTGGACCAATCATACTATCATCGACTTTAATAAAAATATTTTTTGAATCAATTTCATTACTAGTCCGAATGAGTTCTATAAACTTAGAGCATATATAAGTTAACCTTCTTTGTTTCTTTGCTATGCTTCCACTAAAACAAAACTTAACATTACCAAAATTAACAGGTAATTTGAAAGTAAGTGATTGCATATCAATTTTATTTTGTTGATCGCTTGACTTCGTGATATCAGCTATTTCTTTGCATATTGTAGTTTTTATAAGCAACAAAAGTTCATCGTTACTAGCCAGGAATTTTTTTTGTAGCTTTCCAACAATAAATACATCTTTTGAATTAAGGTCTTGTTGTGTAGTTTCTAAACTAATTACGTTCTGCGCCAGGAAAACATGAAAAGTTTTTATTAAATCATCCATCATCATATTTTTGTAATTATTGTTATCTTTAAGGATAAATTGGCATAAACGTTTTGCTAATACCGTGGTTCGTGATCTACAGACAGTTTGCACTAAATATTCAATATCTTTATCGCCGTAATCAAACTGAAATATTTTCCCGTTATTATTATTCTTGATGAAATATTCTCCATTACTTTGGTCTATAATCTTCTTCCTCGTAAATTTTTCCATTGCCGACGTAAAAATTATAAAGTCACAATCTATATCTTTTATACATCCCTTAAACAAACTATCGTTATTATCTGGAGAAAACTTCTGACAAATTTTTAGGTAGCTCTCGAAATACTTATGTAAACTGAAATCTCCGTTTTGTTTTAAAACATCATCAATTGTTACTTTATCTTTTGTCGGATCTTCTCTATGTTTAGCTTGCAAAAATATTATTTTAGGTTTTTTGATTCCTTTGACGTTGTACCTAAAAATTATGTCATCAAAAGCACCCATCCCTTCCACATTGGTTCCCAAAAAGAATTTGTTAATTTTGTCGCTGTACAAAGCCCTTATTAAAATAAGGCTCAATAGTTTAGTTTCGTATAGTTGTCCACCAAGACCCGAGGTTCCACTTCTTTTTTGATAATAGTTATGTGTATCTTCTGTCGCTTTCATGCTTTCTAGTTTACATTTCTTTTGTGTCTGGGATTTATTTAATTGCACGGTAACATTTTCTGCATTAAATTGTTCTTTTTCTGTGTGTTTTTGTGAATATTCTTGATTTTCAATGAGAGATGATATTAAAATATTTGCGATTTCTAGACCCTTAAAAGTTTCCGATTTTCGTGCAATATCAAGTGCTGTTTGATCATTACTATTTTTGCAAGTAGCACTGGCTCCTCTATCCAAAAGGAATTTTACAATTTCAATTTCTCCTTTCGATACAGCGACATGCAAAGACGTATTAAGTTTATTGTTCGCATCAACAGCATTAACATCTGCTCCTCTTTCTAGGTATTTTGTTATCTTTTGAAGTTTTTCATCAGATGTTTTGTTTTTCCTTAAAGCATTGAAAAGTAGCGAATTTTGCAGATTTTTATCCTCCACGTCTGCATTACTGGTTTCCATTGAAATATTTTTGCAAAATTTGTGTTATAACGGAAGTCTAAAAGTAATTAATCGTTAAAAAAATATTTTTTGTATAAAAAATTGTTACTTCGGTGTGTCGTCGTCGGCATCAACCGAGTAGGTACAATGATAAATACGTGATAATCGTAGCAAGAATTAACGGTCAGCTTTTTGGGACAGTAAGTAATAAAGAGAGGATTAAATTAAAATAAAATAAATAAATATTTTTGGGACATTTTACACAGCACCATCTAGTCCCAAACTAAGCAGAACTTGTAATATGGGTACTAGACAATGGATATAATACTTATTATACTTTTTTTTTTTTGTAAATTTATACTTATAATACATAAGAAACACCCAGACCAACACAAACACTTATGCTCATCACACAAATATTATAATATATATTATTATTATATATTATTATATATTATATTATAATAGTATCATAATTCTAATAATTAGGTTCTTATACAACGGGTTATTGAAATAATTGAAAACCTCTTATGGGGTCATTGTACTCATCAGAATGAACAACTTTTACCTTGGGACCAACCCTGAAATCGCGAAAAAAATATCAGCTGATTCCTACATTTATCTTCACATAAATCGACAAAATGTAGGTAGGGACCAGCTGATTTTTTTTTCCCGATTCAAGGTTTGGTTTCATAGTAAAAATTGTTCTACAATGACCCCTTAAGAGGTTTTCAGCTATTTCGATAACACGTTGTATATAAATTTAAAACTTACCAAGTTCCTTTATATCTTCCTGGTCTTTGTCCTGATCGATTGGTCTGGATCCGGTTAATTTCCCTCCTTTATTACTTTATCATTGTTATTATATAAATTATTTATTATATTATTATATTGTTATCAGTGATGATGATTCTGAAACAACAATGTATGTAACACACATTTTAATGTCACCTTCCTACCTACTTACGACTAAAATCGGATAGTATGTTCGGAATACTAAAAATCTACAAAACAAAAAAGGTTGCGTGCGTACAGTCGACTGCACGACAGTGGTAACACTTCAGTTCGAAAACCGCCCTTACTGCTTACGAAATAAAGATGCTGCTAATGTCAAAGTGTTACCACCGACGTGCGGTCGACCGTACCTATACAAACCAGGGATGGAAAAAAAAACTGTAATTTTTTTTATTTTATAAATCAAACAGTTCAATATGTTTTAAGCATCTGTTCTTTTGTTTTAAATCATGTATTTTTTCGTTATATATAAACGAGAAAAAGAGTCTGCCCAAGAATGCTAACTTGCGGCACACCGTAAATCACTGGAAGATCGGTACTTGTGTGAGGACCAATCTTAACACACTGTGTTCTGTCAGATAGGTAATCAGTCTGTTGCCCCAATACCAATTTTTCCAGTTTGTGTAGGAGGATTGGGATAGAAACCGTATGGCTAAGTCTAAGGCCCATATTACAGAAGCTTCCTCAAGTACAGTTTAAACTCCAATCACCTGATCACTACTTAAGGATAGAATCGTTACTTGAGTATCGGTCTTATTCCAGAACGGTAATCATAAACTTTAATTCAACAACATAACACACGAATTTGACCTGAAATAGAATAGAAATCTCTACTCAAGCGTAATCTAGACCACACTAGAGTGATCGCAGATCAAATTTCAGCTGAAATTCCGAAACAGGTGACAGTATAATATTATTATTAAGAGCCTGTACAGTCCCACTGCAGGGAAAAGGCCTCCCTACTCTCCTTCCACCTCTCTCTGTCTGTGGCTAATAAGGACTTAGACCAGCTATACTCAACCTACGGCCCGCGGGCCGCATGTGGCCCGCCGGGCCCATGTTACTGGCCCATCTAAAGTTGCAAATTTATTGTAAACCATTTTAAATTTCGCGCCCATCAGAGAATGGGTTTTTCAGAACGGGAATGTGAGCCGAGCGCTATCAGCGATTTTTTGTTCCCCAAAAATATAAAAGCGTCCAAAGATGTGCCCAAATCCTACTAACATTTTACATAACTTTTTCAAAAATGAAATACACAAAGAACACGTTTACAGAAACAAACTTACAGATTCTCATCTGGATGATGTTATAAGAATAACATGTAGCGACAAGCCAGATCTTGATAAAGTTTTGAAAAAGTGTTCACAGTATCAAAAATCGCATTAAAACATGTAAACATCTTTGTTAAATCTTGAAATTACGTTTATACGTAAATGATTTTTGCTTGCGGCCCTCGACACCATCACTGAAACGTGTTTGTGGCCCCTATAAAAAAAAGGTTGAGTATGGCTGACTTAGACTAAGTCTTTTTGAAAGTTGTCCAGTTCATCCCGCCATCTCCGTCTGGGGGCCTGCCGCGTTGGCGTTTGCCATTTGTGGGGGTCCATTGGGTCGTATAAAATAAAGCTAAACTCAGCTGAACTGTGATCAATAAATATCTGCTTGAGGCAGGATCTAAAATTAAATCCCAACTCAAAACTAGTTTTAAACAGTGATCAACGCTTGAGGATCTTTCTGTAATACGGGCCTAAAGGTTTCTTACGACGCGAGACCGACGCACACTTCTGACACGACTCACACGTGTTATCTAACAGGCCTAACTTTGTATTGAATAACATTGAAAATCAAGCCTTATAGCGTTCGAGTTCGTCGAGTCGCGTCGCGTGGCGTGGATCTAGCTCTACACGACTAGTAGCAATATATTATATTATTATTATATTATATTTGGGCGCCGACGCGTACGTGGCCCACGTCAGCCTAATGTAGTTCTAGCTTGGTCTTGATGCCTACGTAGGTAAACAGAACACGTCATATTATTATCCTTTGGAAACAGCCGCGGGTGTGCGGAGGGTGGGGGGGGGGCGAGTTGGACGCGCAATAATTACTTGCCATATCAATTTATTACAATAAACTTTAGTTGGGTTTCTGAGGTTTTGAGTTATTGAAATAACACCTTGTATACGTAGGTACCTTATTAACTATCTATTTACAAATCAATATAAAAATGTAATAGCAATAGCAATAGGCAATAGCAATAGGCTCGCCCCCTATTACATGGGACTATAACATAACTGGCGAAATGTGGGTGTACTATTACACCTCTGCCTACCCCTTCGGGGAAATACAGGCGTGATGTTATGTGTGTGTTATGTTATGGCTGGCGCAGTCGGGTAAAAACAGATACACAAAACATTAGTTATGAAAGGAACAATGGGATTGGCATGTTTGGGCATATTCTTATTGTAGAATAAAAGTCCCTTCTATAATAAAGATAATAAAAACCGGCCAAGTGCGAGTCGGACTCGCGCAGTAAGGGTTCCGTACCTCTCAACGACCTGTGGCCTGATTCACAAACGTTCGAAAAGTTCCCGTTTCCGAAGTGAAATTTGACCGCCAAACGAAAAAAAACGACCACTTCCTGCGACCACGAATGATGCAAAGCATTCAAAACATTATGAAAAGCAACGTTAATAATAATACGCGATGTAATGCTATAAAATTTGTTTTATTTAGAAAAAAAACTATTTGAGAATCGAACGCATTCGGAAACGCTATTCATAGTTCTTTAATTTTACATCGAGTGCTTTCCGACAGCAAATGGCTCACGGGAGAGTTTCCATGAATTTCGCGTTGCGTTTCCGAATCCGTTCGGTTCTTAAATCGTTTTGTTTCTTAATAAAACAATTTCAATAATAATACACGATGTATTTCGGTCATTGTGTATTATTATTGAAATTGGTTTTACTAACGTTTCGAATGCTTTGTAGCGTTCATGGTCGTAGGAAGTGGTCGTTTTGTTTTATTTGCCGGTCAAATTTCGAAACTTTTCGAACGTTTGTGAATCAGGCCACTTATACCCCATAAAACTGATTTAATTTACGAGAGTTTATCAAAATACATCAACGTACAGTGCGCGAAATATGAATTTTTGCATGTCTTTCTTACTCAGGTACATATGTCTATGTTTGTCTTATTTTTAGTATTTGTTGCTTAACTACATAATATGCACTATAATCTGACCAAGTCTGACGCTGGTATATATTACCGTTTTGAAGATAGAGCAGGAACAAAAACGTTGAAAAAAATGCATGTTTTTTGAGGTTTCTTGTATGGGGGTCCCCCTTTGGTTTTAGACTTTTTTTTTGTTTTTAGTATTTGTCGTGATACACCTCATAGCAACACAATTTCGAGAAAATTTCAACCGGTTACCTAGTACCGTTCAAAAGATACAGCCCTGTGACAGACAGACGGACGGACGGACGGACGGACAGCGTAACGAGAGTAATAGGGTCCTGTTTGGCACCCTTCGGGTACGGAACGCTAAAAAAGGAAAAACATGGCGACACAGAAAATATTCTTTCCACTAGAGAAGACACCTCGAACAAAATGTTTGTAGCACGTTTTAGAGTATTGCTGCCCAGCCCAAACGGATCCTTCTGTTGGCTTATTTCTCGAAGTTATGTCTACCAAGCTGAATTGCCTGCCCTAGGTAGACGTATTCCGTTACAACTTCGAGTGCCGACCCTTCGACGAATATTGGCCTCGGCATGACATGCATATTGAACATGACTTTAGTCTTGTCCAGATTCATGCCGAGACCGACACGTCGAGAGGCTCCGTTTAAGCTGTGCAGCGTTTCGCCCAGTTGTTCCAGCGACTCAGCCATTACAAGGATGTCATCGGCAAAACGAAGATGTGAGATGTTCTCGCCGTTAACGGTGATACCCTGTCCAGTCCAGTTCAGCGTCTTGAAGACGTCCTCCAACGCGTTAGTGAACATTTTCGGGGATATTACATCCCCTTGTCTCACCCCTCTGCGCAGTTGGATTGGCTTCGTCTTTTGGTCCTGGAGCTGAACAGTCATGGTAGCAGCGTTGTATAGGCATCTCAGCATCTCTATATACCGCTCATTCATTCTTTCAAGGATTAAATTAATGGTTTCGAAATAAATGACTCATCAATATTTAAAAATATAAATTATGTATACTGTAATTAAATAAAGGAAATAATAATAATGTTTTTTTATATAAAAATATTTAAAAATGTAATTTATATGTGTACATTCAGTTTTGTCAGCTTGTGCTGCAAGATTAAACTATGCTTGTGCGCTATGTACCGGACTCAAACTTTACACGTCACCTAACAAACCTGCTATAACTGCTATATCTCCATAAACGTTGTGTACAATGACTTTTAACTTTTCACATTTATTTTCTTCGTATTTTAAGTAATGCATAGGTGTTAGACCAGATTTGTCAACAGTCATACAAATTTCCTTAAATTGATCTCTACTTAATAGAGAATATAATTTATCAAAAAACGTGTAACTCTGTTTTGATGCTGCAAAATGAGCAGACAGCTTTCCTTTCGAATCCTTTGCACTAAAAACTTTCACGAGACGACGCTGATCTATACTTTCTAAAGCTTTATCCAAACACTCGAAGTGTTTGTTGCCTATCGCCCAGGCTATTATATGTATGAATCGCATTGATTTGATAATATTAAAACTTATGTTATCATACCGTATAAGAAATATTTCCACAATATCATTAGGATCTAACTCTGATAACAGAAGCTGTAAAATCTCTAAATTAGGAGTTAGATTTTTAACACCTCCACAGGCGAGCAACAATGGATTAAATCTTGGAAGATCGCTGCAAAAAAATATTTTTCTTAACCTTGGGGTATATTTGCATTTAATTAAGTCAATTAAAAATTGTATTACTCTTTCTGCACTTCTTTCTACAGCAATACATACAACGCAACTTTTGTTGGATCCTATGGTAAGCCTTTCTATAAAAATGTTTAATTCTATATGATAAAACTTATTCTTTGCGCATTTCAACAGAAACAGTGCTATGTCTTCCAAATATTCATCAATAAGAATGAACAGCAAATTCGGCAAATGAGATGTCGAAAACGAAGACATATTGTACAGATGTTGTAAGTCAGACCCATTAAAAATGTCTGGATCTTTTCCTAATTTGGCGTTTAAAAACCTCCGAGTTCCACCTTCATCAGATTTAAGAACAGTATTAAATAAATGAATCCACAAATAAAACTTATTATTTGTGGAGCATTGCAATCTATCGCAAATGAATTCTGTAGCAAAATATTCTGCAAAAGTATAATGAACAAATTTGGGTTCATTTTGAACAATTCGTTCGATAATACACAGCATCATGCTGAGTGTCAACCTCATTGCCGCAGCTACGACATGCACCATATAATTAAGTTTAAGTTTAATTATTTTTTATGTGTACCTACCGCATGTCGTCTTGTTGTGGCAATAAATCATTTTTCTTTCTTCTTCTTTCTTTCTTTCTTTAATACCCGTCTTCTCGTCTCCTACTTTTATCCTTTCAACGAAATCACTTATTTCTTTAATATCGTGCTTATCGAAAATCCGTTTTTTTTGTTCTTTTCCAAATAATGAATACGCAGCCATTTTTTTATGAATATTAAAAAATGCTGTACGTTCTATATTCACCAACTTTCTCATGTCAGGGTCAGTGATACACAATAAAGGTTTTTTTTCTCCAAAACGTATTTTGAAAAATTTTATGTCGACAAACCGCTCATACAGTTGGCTTAAATTAATTTTATCCATGGTATTCTGTTTACTTATAAAGTAATCGGGACTTTCTGGTATGACAGGAAAAAGATCAAAATAATTATGAAAAATCTCTGATATCATATACAAATGTAATGGTATACTAGTGAAGCGATTATCTAGATCACGTAAGACCGCTGAAAGACTATTAAGAAATCCTTTTATCATATGTTGTATTCCCCACGCTTTAGACTGGGTCTGATCCTGATCCAGTATATTTGGATCTACCTTTTTTGACCAAATTTTCTCTAAAAACTCAACTTGATCATTGTATGTTAAGGGTTGTATTGTAAAAGAAAAAGTTTCTAACGCGTTTTCTAATACATGAAGAACATTATATAAACGACTAGTTACCCACAAATGAGCAACTTTTGACTTTTTAAGTATTTTTATCAATTGCATAAACTCATTCGCAAAATCAGGGCAAATTTCATCGAAACCATCAAACAATAAGGCAACCCGACCGTTGTTAAAACAATGAATGAATAATTCTATTTCTAATAAGTTTATTCCCATTAAATTGAATTTATCGTTTATGTTGAATATTATGTCATTATTCATGATAGAAACTTGATCAACTATATTTTCAAAATTAGCTTTTCTTTCTTCAAGTCCTGTAAAAGCTTCTAATTCAATTACTCGAAATAAAAAATTTACAACTTCCGTTAAGTCAATATTAACTTTATCCTCTTTCCATCTACTAAATTCATTGATATTTTCCAATAAATTTATTTTTGAAATCCAAAGCGCTGGGTACTTGTGTTTCGTCTGAATAGCTAAATGAGTAAGTAAAGAAGATTTGCCCATACCAGGTTCACCACTTATTATAACTACTTTTTCTTTCAAATCCTTCAATGTCTCAGGTTTTATTGTATATGCATCGTGTGTACCCCTGCGAATGAATTTCAATATATCCAACAAATTACCGCGAGAATTTCTCCAGATCAAATGTTCATTGCCACTAAACCAATGAACATTAACATTTTCATACTTTTTACAAAATCCTTCAAATTCGTCGTATCTATCAGTAATTAAAACTATGTCTCTCATATCTGGTTCAAAATCATTTCTTATCTCGTTATATTTTAAAACATTTATTTTTTTAATTTCTTTTGCATTTGTGTCTAATTTAATGTAACGACAAAGTTGTTCATTTATATAATAGTCTAATATTTCGTCATATGACGGATTATTAAGATACTTGCCTACTGTAATTTTTTCATTGTTCATAATTTTCCATAATACATTTGAGTTTATGAATTTACAGGATTCGTCTTCGAATAAAACGCCCAGTGGTACTTCCTTTCCTTGAAATACAACATATATTTCTTTCAACAGCATCTTACGCAATGCATCTGTGAGATCTTTAAATCCGGTTTTCATAAACATTTTTTTGATAATTGTTTCTTTCGGTGTTTCATGAAATTGATGTGTTACATCCCAGTTGGAAATAATAATTTTGTTTCCTCTAAAACATTTAATTAGCAAATAGATTTCTGCAAAATAATCTTTATTTATGCAAACAACTATGATAGTATTTATTTCAGATTCTTTTATTTCTTTCTTATTTCTTTCTATTCTTTCAGCCTTTACATCTTCGAAATAATTTCCGATTTTAATGTAATCCAGATCAATAAATGCGAAATTCTTATAATTATTATCCCTAAAATATTGAATTAATTTGATACTGGAAAGTGCATTCTCTTCAGTAATTATATTAAATATTGTTTCTACGCCACATTTTTTTTTATTAAGTTCTAGTTCAAATGTGGCATCTTTGAATACGTATTCTGGCAAAGTGCTTTTTATTGTTTTAGTATAAGTAAAATTAAGAATGCTTAATAAAGGGCTATTCAGGACATCATGTTCAGCTTGGAAAAAGAATTCACAAGAATCTGTCAAGTATGGAGCATTATTAGGATGTTTCCACCATTTTTGAATCCGATCGTGAACTTTTAAAAAAATTGCTTCGCTTTTCACTTTAAAGAGTGCTTCCCTTTGCGTTGGTATAAAACGAACAAAGTGCTTATCTATTTCATTTTTTATAATATGTTCTACTACGTCTTCTGTAGCCTGATTCGTGTAAAATTTTAGTCTATCCAAAAACTCTTTTATTAAGTTTTTATCGTAAGCCTCGTGAATTAAAGAAAGTCTAGGAAAGTTATGTACATTTATGTCTAGTCTGCACTTGCTTAGATCTTTTCCTAGAAGAACATCTTGTTTTAATCTTTCATATAGTTTTAAATTGTCCTCGGATAAGGCATCTGTATCAGTGTTCAATTTTAAAGTCTTACTTAAATCATCAAGTATTAGCAGGTTGCCTACTAAACCTCCCAATCTGTAGTGTTCTATATCTGTACTTTATAATATTTCTTTTGGACCGATCATATTTTCATCTACTTTTACAACCATATTTGTGGAGACTTCAGCGATCTCAAATAGTTTTTGAAATTTTAAACACAGATAATCAAGTCTTTTTTGCTTTTTTTGCTCACTGCCATTAAAACAAAAATTTACATTACCAAAATTAGTCGGTACTTTAAAAGAAAATGATTTTAGAATGTTATCTGTACCATCTAGTTTTTCAGTCGATATACTTTTTTTTACTAGCATTACTTCTTTTAATAATGTGGCTTTAAGCACCAACAACAAACTATCATTACTTGTGAAAAATGATTCTCGAAATTTTGCGTAACAAAAATTGTGTTGAGAATTATCTATAAGTCCGACTGCCAGAACGTATCGCGCGAGATAAACATGATAGATTTTTATCAAGTCATCTGCTAGCATGTTATTATGATTATCCTTTAAAATGAATTTTGATAATCTCTTTGCCAAAAGTACGGCACGTGATTTGGCGACAGTTTGCACTAAATATTCTACATCTTTATCATCGTATTTAAACTGAAATATTTTTCCAGCACTACTGGTTTTCAAAAAACATTCTCCCTCCGTTTGCCCAACGACTTTCATTTTAGTAAAATTTTCAATGGCAGACGTGTAAATTATAAAGTCACAATCCATATTCTTGAACTCACCCCTGAACATGTAGTCGTTGTTTTCAGGGACGAACATTTGGCTTATTTTTATATAACTCTCTAGGTACTTGTGCAAACTGAAGTCTCCATTTTGTTTCAAAATTTCATCAACTGTAATTTTATCTTTTGAGGGATTATCTCTATGTTTCGCTTGTATAAATATAATTCTTTGTTTTTCATCTTTATTTGAATAGTACCTAAAAACTATGTCATCGAAAGCACCCATGCCTTCAACGTTAGTTGCTATAAAGAATTTATTAACCTTTTGAACATATAGAGCTCTAAATAAAATAAGACTCAACAGTTTTGTTTCATATAATTGTCCACTAAGCCCTGACGTCCCACTTCTCTTTCGATAAAGAAATGTTTTATTTTCTTTTGCGTTTTTAAATACTTTATTGCACTGTTGTTGTTTTGAACAATTTTTTTTATTTTTTTTTACATTTACTAAAGGACAATCATTTGCAACATGTAATTGGGGTTGATTTTTAACGTCACTTGCTACAAAACTTGCATGTTTACAACTGGGTGTATCTGATGTGTTAGTTGTTTCTAATATCATTAATTCTTCACTGTTTTCCGAACTCTTCCTTGATAGACTAACATCAATATAGTGTTGACTGGTTGATTGTGTTAGTTTGAGATTTACTAACTGCAAAATGGTTGCAATTTCTTTTGTTTTAGGAGTGTCTGACAGACGTGCAATATCTAATGCGGTTTGGGTATCACTGTTTTTGCTGATAGCAGAAGCTCCTCGTTCCAAGAGAAAGTTTACAACTTCCAATTCTTCTTTCAGTACAGCTACATGCAACGGTGTATTGTTTTTGTTGTTAGCATCAGGAGCGTTAATGTTTGCCCCTCGATCTAAATACATTTTAATTTTCTTTATTTTATCTTCTGCAGAATTACTTTGACGAATAGTATTAAACAACAAACTATTGTTAAGTAGCTCGTCTTTATTTCGTGATTCATTATAATCCTTTTGCATACTGATAACTCTGATCTGATGTTCCTGAAACAATAATGATAAGAGCGCATTCACTCAGAATTATAATATATTGGACATTACGTATGTAGTTAGACACGTACAAGAAGGATATTTTCTATATCAAATAAATAAATTAATAAAATCTCATTAAGTATACCTAATACTTTTTGCCGTGCCCTACAGGGCCCACATATGGTACTTAAACTATAATGTAACACTTATAAATACTTGTAGAGTGCAATAAAAGTATTGAGTATACCTTTGCAATAGTTTATTTGACCTTTAAGTTATAGGTACCTATGCATTATTAAGTAAAAATGTTGTGCAAATAATATAATTAACTTACATAGATTTTTCATATCCATTGACTACTGTAATGTTGAAACATAGTAATATTATAAGACTCACTTTAAATGGAAATGTTTTTTGACATTTATTCACAAAAGAAAACGTGTTAACAAAATACAACCCAAAGTATCAATACGAAAATGTGCGTATAGGTGCCGATATTTTATCATTTGATAAAACCGTGATAATATTATAATGATTATAAACATTATTATCAACAAAACTCTCTATTTGAACAGTGAATTCAAAATTCAGTGAAACAATTTGATAAGGTCGAAAAATCCCTTTCTTTTATCTTGGCGACACACTGGGCGTGGAGGAAATACAGTAGTACTTAGATACTGCTTAGAATTAACTGCAAAATTAATCGGGTCGGTTAGGGAACACGGTCGGTTACTTGCTGACGTAACCCAAAAGACGTATAAGTGAAAGTTAAATTTAATTGAATACCACGAGCTGAGCTCACGGTAGCTTAGCGGCTAAAGCACTGGTGTTTTTAACCAAAAGTCGCAGATTCGAATCCTGCTCGTAAGCGATTTTTTCTTTCCACAATATGCTTGATAACAGGACCCTTACTCCCGACTGGATCGCGTTCTGTATCAAACTATTTTGAATTCGAGTTATTCGTACTGCATTCCTCTAGGAATTGACATTAGCTCGATTTGGTGCAGAGCTCGAACCAGTCGAGAGTAAGGCCCCAGATAACAAACTTGGGGAAATACATCGATATAATATGTACTACGTACTAGATGCGTTGCTTAGAAGAACAACATGGTTACTCGTGTTATGGCTCCGGAACCACACTGTCATCTGTCATTAGTTCACTTGACAGCTGTCTCGCGAACACACGTAAAAAATTTTCAACGGTTGCGTCAACTGAATTTGGAACATGCTGCTTATATGAGATCGCTTGTCTATTTATTGAGGTCGTTGGGGAAATATGAAATGCCTACTTAATTTCTAACTGTGTATTCTTTTGCTGACCCGGTATACAAGTTCCTAAATTAGTTTATCCCAAACGGTAGTAATCAAATCAATTCAATTGCAGTGGTAATCAATTGCATTGTCAGTGTACCTAAGCGCTATCCACACATTTCCGGGTCAAGGCCCCAAGCTCACAGACTAAGAAGTGTACCTACTACGTAAAGCTAAAGCCGAAATTAGACGGTTCATTTTGGCTTTCATTTTCGATGTTTCATCGATGAAGCATCGAAAATGAAATATCTAAACTCGGTAATGTGCCTCCGCGATGAAAGCTTCCGGTTGCCGAATTGCGTAACTCACTCGCGATCGCAATCAATCACGATCGCAATCGCGATTTCAATGTTCATTGCTCCGTGTGTTTAGACAATCCGTGATATCGGCAACTACGTACCACGCAATGAATATTGCTTTAATTTCAAAAAGCTAATATCAAAGTCAATTCATTACACAATTGCCCCACAGCTCTCGATTGTTTTCACCGGGCTTCTCCGTCTCCGGCTTCGTTCATCGGAAATGAACGACAAATGAAACGTGTAAACAGCGACAGCTCATTTCGTTCACAGCATAGTAGCACAGAGGTAGTAGTTGACAGTAGTGCGTTCGCTTTAAAAATATTAACCAGTTTGTATTCATTTTACTCGTCTTCAAGAGTACTTTAATAAAAATCGAAAAGACAGCGAATTTATCATGGAAATACGAAACACAGTCCTAATATTTCTCACATTTCTGCCACAGCGTGCGCTGCTATCGATTTAACTTTAAAACATGTTCGAAAAAGTTATAGGATCCCCCCGCCAAAAATGACAGCGTCTCCCCTCCCCAGGGTTGCGGTTGCTCTGTAGATCGCTCTGAGTAACTGAACGACCGTGCGTCGTCGGGCGATATAAGTGAACGCCATTTCTAACTTCATGGCTACGTTCAATTACTACGCACTCAGTGTGAAAGTCACCCGGTGCGAATGTCGCTCGATCATTAACGATTTTCTCAGAGTTACTGAACGACTTCGGGCGACCTTATGAAACTCACACTAGAACAATGAAGCACTGACAATTATGACAATCGAAACCTCAAATTATCTGTCATTTCATACTTTTATCTGTCAACATGACAGCAGAGCGTCTTTTACCCTACTATTTCACGGGGTGACCGGTTCGGGTGTGTCGTGGTAGGAGGGTTGGGAGGGGCTGAGGGATGGGTGAATTCGAGGGGTGAAGGGGGAACTTTTGGGGGTGACGAAATTGAGAGGGGATGAGTGAGGGTAAGGGTTGCAGGAGAGGGGAGAACGTGTTTCTCGTGGGTGGAACTAGATGGTGCTTTGGATTTGGGGAACGGAGTGGAGGATTTTTTTATGTATGGATTATCAATAGGGTCAAGGCTTGGGGCTGGCAGAGGGGGGCAAAAATGTGGGCAGAATTCGGTTATCTCTGCCCGTTTCCGAGATATCAGCTCTTTAAGGTTCTCGGGTAGCAGGTTCGATTCCCGCCAGCAGTAAGAGGGGTGATAGGTGTTTACCACGAGTAAAACTAGGTGGAGCTAGTTGGAGCTACCACAATCTAGTTGCAGTTTAAAGGATTGTAAAATTGCAAATGCGTATTTTGTTATAAGTGCCACCTAGCGAAACTAAAATGTAACAATACGACTATAATTTATTGTTTTCAGTGACATTTCGCGAAAGATTTTAATGCTATCCTGAAGCTGTCCATAGAACATTGCTAAAGTTCCAAATGAAGCCCAGCCTATGCATGTTATGAATAAAAGATAATGCTAACCATATACCTACAATTCCATGATGTGGATGAGAGCAATGTGTTGCAATCTATTTTAATAAACGGACAGTACTCCACCGATGTTTAATTCATTAAAATATTAACTATTTTGAGGTTATTTTTATGCTTACAAAACTGACGTTAAACAAGTGGTTGTCTTTGCCTAGCCAACTACAAAGAGAATATAATACTACGGCCAACTAAACAGTTTACTTTTACTCTTCTATTCCTATAGGTACATATGAAGTAGCTTACAAGAGGTTGGCTGTCATTGGCTTTCTTTAACAGTGGTGCCAATGTAATAGGTACATTATAAAACTTTAGAGTACTTACAAGGGATTGGTCAAAAATATGAAGTTAATGGAGTATCATAACCGCTCACGTTATTATTGTGTTGATTAACTGTTTACATGTTTATTGTGCTGTCCGCATTAAATACGATGAATAGTAAATAAAGAAAAAAACGCATGTAATTGTCGTACATTTTTTTTCTTTGTAGAGTTAGGGCTATTCTTAACCTTTTCCGCTAGATGTCACTGCTTAGAAAGCTTTTGTGACTTCAGTCTTTATCTCATAAACTAACGGTCGCAGATCCCACATCCTCATATACTCGTCTCACGACTCAATTATAAGGAAACCGACCGATGATAAATCATAATTAATAACAACAATCCTGCTATTCCATCTAAAACAGTGGTTTTTTTTTTCACTACCCTGGCAACCTTAGATGCACATTGACGCCGGTATTTCTAGAGTGCTCACGCACACAGCTAGATCCAGGCCGCACACTGTTTGTTCCGGGGGCTCCATCTGCCTTTTATTCTGTAATCTGAGGCAAGAACTTTTGAACTGTCAAATTAGTTTTCTGCAACCCAGTGAGTTGTACCTACCTATAAGTAAATGTCATAACCGCACTTCTTCGTATTATTTTTATCCGACTGTTTTTAATCGGTAAGTTCCGCATTTGCATGGAAATCTTAATTTCGACTAATTCGACACAACTAAAATTGTTGCCATCCCAATCTTGTATCTGCTATTAGTTAAAGAGAACGATAGTTTAAAATGAGTTTCGTCTGTGTACAAGAGAATCAACATCCAGCTGTAGTGTCAAGGCTAACCGCAAACCGCAAAAAAACAACTAAATATGTAGGCATATACATATGGTACTGAACTTTCCTGTTTCGATGTAGTTAGTCACTAAGGTTAGGCGCGCATGGAAGCTTATATTCATAGGGCAGTTGTGATCGGCTAGTTATGGAATTGGTCGTGCATTGGAACGTTTGTTTCGGTGGAAACGACCACTTCCATGCCAGCTAATATAAAATATGTAGGTATTAAACCTAGTATGTTGTAGCTGGCCTCTAGCCACACCTCTAGCCGATGTGAGGCCGACCTAACATCATGTGACACTCTGACTCAGACAACAGACAAAGCAGTAAACAAAATACACTATAAAAACTTACGTCATCCGCTGGTGTTTAATATCAATGACAACGTCAAAACATGGGTCATGTGGCTCTTATAAAAAATTGCCCGTTTCACCCGTTTCATAATTAGACTGATTTTATTAGGTTTGTGGAGGGACTAGGTATTCCTCCATGAACGGGAGGTTCCCCCAACCAAACGGCATCTTTTTAACGGACCGCCACCGCCGGCGCGTGGCCCAACGGTTGATGTTGGACTTTCGTATTTATGTTAGCTGCGCGACAAATATTGATAGCGCAATTCAGGATTTGTGACGTCATCCTGTATGACAGTAGTATTATTCAAAATTATTTATATAAATGAGGAGATTCGCAGGAGAACGAAAGTACCCTACATAGCCCGAAGAATTGCCAAACTTAAATGGCAGTGGGCGGGGCACATTGGCTCGCAGAATGAATGGCCGATGGGGCAGTAAAGTTCTGGAATGGCGACCGCGTATGTACCTACTGGAAAGCGCAGCATGGATAGGCCCCCCCACAAGGTGGACCGACAAACTGGTGAAGGGCGCGGGAATCCGCTGGATGCGGAAGCGCAGGACCGATCGTTGTGGCGATGCTTGGGGGAGGCCTATGTCCAGCAGTGGACATCTTTCGGCTGAAATGATGATGATGATAAATAGCTACAATTTCCTGCTAACTACTTACCTAAATCCTTTCAGCCATACTGAGAACGCACCCTAAGTTAATAAAATTATGCGGACTCGAGTGCAATGCACTGCAGAGCGGTGCAACCAGAACAATGTAACCTCGGTGGATGCAACCACTAAAAATAATTTTAGGTACAAGGTACCTAATGGTATCCACAGAAATTGTTTACGATGCATGAAAAATAAGTTTCACAAGGAAGAATTATTTAGGTACCTAGGTACTAACCTGTGATCAAATAAAAATACGTAGCACAGACTACTAGGGGATACTACGTGTATACGTAGGTATGTAAATACCCAAAAAAAACTTTTTGCGGCTTAACAACACCAAGAAATCACAACTTCACGTGCAACCACAGACTACTAGGGGATACTACGTATCGTGCAACTTCACGACTCAAAACTTAGGTACTTTATTTAAAAAATAATAAAATAATATTCATGTAGCTACAGGTGAAGTTGCCAGCTACAAGATTACAAATACCTAGCTAGTAGCTAGGTCGAAGTAGCACGTAGTATGCCCTAGTAGTCTGTGGAAGTAGCGTTGCCAAACAAGTTTTTGACCTTGAGAATCAGTTACACAGTTACACACTGTTGGGCTTACACTATCGATAGGCCATATCGATAGTATCGATAGCGTGGTACGTGTCGTGCCAGTACCACAGCCAATACTATCTACATATAGCAATAGTATCTATAGTAGGTATTGGGCTCTAATAGTGATAGTGCTATCAATAGAATCGGTTCTTACTATTGATAGTATTGCATAAAAAACTATCGATAGTATTGATCGCTTCGATACTATCGATAGTTTTGTACTATCGATAGTGACCTGTATTTCTTTAGTATCAATACTATCGATAGTAGATACTATCGATTGTCACTAAAATCATTAAGCCATTTAGCTATTTAGCCACTATGTATTGAAGTTTTTAAACTTTCGCGAATTTCACTCATATTGAACTAAGTTTACGGGACTTGTCGCGCACAATTAAATCAAAATATAACAAACATTGGCCGTGGTCACGAGCAGACTGCTGCTGCTCGTGACCACGGCCAATGCAACTTGACCGAAACGTCGAGGTTAGTCAAAATGTTTGTTATATTTTGATTTAATTGTGCGCGACAAGTCCCGTAAACTTAGTTCAATATGTATTGTATGTATTTATGTTTACCACTTAATGTATGTACATTGTATAATGCAAATAAATAATATGAATATGAATATAAACCACAGCAGGTTCCATGGATGTTTTAACGAGCAGTTAGAAGACCTAGAAGACTTACCTAGACTCGTATCTATAAACAAGTAATTACTTGTTGCTAAGTAATTTCTTAGCAAAGTCATTACTTGACGATAGAATTCTTGAGTATGAAATCTTATTCCTTATTCAAGTCATGTACGTTACTTACTTAAGGGGAATGTAGTAGCCAAGCGGCATTATCCCATTCCCATTCTTTACCTGCGGAAGTAGTATGTGGCTATCGTGTATATTTGAAGGGTATTATTTTTGCGAATTCAAGTTCTATTTATTTTAGATTCCGTTATTCTCGGTCATTCATCACAACACTTTTGGAGAAGCAAAATCTCTTATTAAAATTATGTTCCGAAAAATTATAAAATGGATACCTACACATCACGAAAGTAAACTTTGCAATTTCTAGGCTCAGCAACATCAATCGCCGGTAGTAATATCGTTAACGATATCATCTGTAACACCAAAAGTCGCTTCAATGTTTCCACTGTTAAAATTCATAACTTCCAACACAATAACTGCAAAATCTAACGCAATATGAATGAGCTCTCAATGCTCAAATAAAGGAAATGGTGACTATTACTCAGCTAAGAATTCTAACTTTTGACTGTTCTAACTTCAAGCAATTTCTAAACTATATAATAAAAATCGTGGCTTAAGTAATCACTTTTACTTGTCTATAGATACGAGTGCTAGAGTCCTTAGACAGTAACATTAATTTAAAATATATAGACCAATGAACATCAAAATTGTTTTAGATTTCAATTTCAAAATTGTTAAGTGCCGCTTGTGCCAGACAGGTAGTGCCTTTTTAATAGATTTTACAGAACTCTCAGGGGCTCTCCTGACTGCATCGCGTTCTTAATCAACCGAATTTGAATTCGAGTTAGTGTCAATTTGTACTGCATTTCTCTAGAAATTGACATTAGCTTGATTCGATTTGGTTCAGAACTCAAATCAGTCGGGAGCACAGACTACTAGGGGATACACAGACTACTAGGGGATACTACGTATGTCGGGAGTAAGGCCCCCAGCTCTTATTATTATGCTTGTGAAACGCGTGCTCCTTGGTCATGATGTTTTGTCTCCTGAGGGTAGGGTCATGGATTGAGTGCTCATGAACTCATATGGAATCATATTTATAATTATTATGTCTATTTAACTATGACTCCGTTAAGCTGGTCCAGAATATCATTTCAAATATCTATGTCAGTCGTTAAGTGGCCTAACCATACGATACCTACCATACGATATCGGCATTATCCAGTTACTGAGTTGTGGGGTCTGATCTGATGGCAGTCACTCCGTATAAAATATTGATATTAAGCCGCATCCTGGTTGGACCGGAAGCTGACCCCAACTAGTTGGAAACAAAGGACGATAGTACTATTAGGTATTCTGTGACAAAGGCTAAGGGGATGATGTTGATAAGACTCCATTTTATTATCCAACCGCACATTGACACTGTACTGCAGCGTTGCCAGGTGACATGTGGTGAATCCTACGAACGAAACCCTGAAAAGGTACCAAAAAGCTCTAAAAAGGAACGACGCTGCTGCGCGGTCAGTCAGCGGACTTACGTATAGAATAGAATAGGTTATCTTTATTTACAGTAAAACTGTGGTTGGTACATAGGTTTACATGATAGAAGTTAGCGATCAATATAAAAACAACAGTTCTACGTTCTACATCTCTTTAAAAAAGGCACGAATTTGCTAAAAAAAATATGTCAGGCGCATTCAGATAATATATTCACATGTTAAGATGTTACTTAAAATCAGTAAGAATAATAAACGTAAAATTGTATGTGCTTTTTTGATATACAGTTATTAATACATTTATTTATATCAAATATTCGCCACGAAAAATAAGGTCCCCCGAAGAGGAGTTATTGCCCATGCCCAGGGTGCACCGGCACAACAAACTGCTTTTCCTTCCAAACGTATCGAGAAGGACCAGCAGCCATCAGACATTCGAGGTGGTTTTCTGGTCCAGCACCCCAGCAAACTTTAGCCAGGGAAAATTATAGTGCGAAATTGTGTATACCTAGTCATTATGGTATGTACTATTTACCTTCATAGCAGATTAAGTAACTGAAAATAAATCAATTATAGTACATACGTACCTACTGCTTGCGCAGATAGAGAATGGGCTTAGAAATGGTGGAATTTGTATTTGTATCTCCCTCACATGCATGTTATTGTTTGAGCGAGAGGCATATACTTAGGCCAATGCAAGTGCCACAATTTTTAATCCCATTCTTTAACTGCTCGAGTAGTACTAAAATTATGGTGTTTCATGTAAATACTCATTTAACTTACAGAAAACTGTAACCCGAAATTGGAAATATTATTCACAATTTTCGGGTATTCTCCATTTACTTAGTCGGCAACATTGACTATCAGTCAAGGGGTGCGTTCAGTTATGTCGTCCGATGACGGCGGACTCACACGGAGCGTTCTTTGCATAAACTTATTATCATACTGAATGATTCTTTGGGCGTTTGTTTATTGTACGATCCCAGTACGATCCGATCGCTCCGAGTACAATACACGCCACAGATTTCAATACACGCAATTTAGCTTGGCCGGAGTGAAGTTGTCACAATTTCACAAAACCGACAAAGTAAAATTATTAGGTACCAATTATTTTATGGTTGTCAGTTGAAGGCAAGAAGCGGGGAATCCCGCACAGTACAGTGCCTAAGGGACAAGGGTGGTATGCCACTGGTCAAATTTCTTTGTCCAATTTCTTGGTCCAATCCAATTAATTTGATGTCAAGCGTTTTTTTACATACAACATTTGATGAAAGTCATCCAATTTATTTGATCAAAGTCACATTGGACAAAGAAGTTTGACCAGTGGCATACCACCCTAACTTAGCTAGCCACTAATATAGTAATATGTGGCCTAACTTCACTCCGGCCAAGTTAATGTGCCCCACTGTAATTGAACGACCAAAGTGATAACATAAGATAAAACCATTACAATATTTATATGGTTTTAATCAACAAAATAATACGAGAATATGACAATAGTAATTGACAGTAAATATATCATTATAAAAACTACAACGTTCATAGACGATACAAGTACTGAAACTCCAGAGAGTTTCTATATCATAACATTCTTCCATGCTAGAGGAAAGAAACAGCTGTTCAGGACGTAATCGTTGTAGCGGCTCGGAAGCCTGCGCTCTCTAGTTGATCTTCGTTGATCCTCAGCTGGCTGTTCTGTAGGCGGAGGTTCTGTCTCAACTGGCAACGGTTCCTCAGTTTCCTCGTCCATGTTAGTAGTCTGCGAATCATAACTAATTACGCCTTCTTCCCTTGTCTCATCTGAGTCTCTCGTCTCGTTTAATGTTCCAGGCATTTCTTGGATAATCTCGCTATCTTGACCTAATGGTGCTAAGTGACGGTTCGAAACAGTCGATTCGCGGCCATCTGCAAGGCGAACATAGGAGTAATCTGGATTAACATGAAGCAGTGTCACCTCTTCAACGACTGGTTGATATTTATTAGTGCGGTTAAATTTTCGCATTAGCACTTGTTCAGATTCTGCCAACCAGGTGGGTATAGATACTCCATTTGAAGACCGCTTCGTATGCGTAAACATTCTTTCGTGCGGCGTACAATGAGTAGCTGTGCACAGCAAAGATCTAATTGAATGTAAAGCTTGAGCAAGAACTTTTTCCCAGTTTTCTATCGCTAGGTTGCGTGAACGTAGTGCTAACTGGATTGATTTCCAAAGAGTTCCGTTAAAACGCTCCACTTGTCCATTCCCTCTTGGATTGTACGGTGTAGTTCTACTCGTAGCAATTCCACGTGAATTCAAGAAATTCTTTACTTCCGCTGATATAAATGAAGCTCCTCGATCTGAATGAAGGTAAGACGGCATGCCAAATAGCATAAATATTTCGTTTAGATGTTTAATCACCGTCGTAGAGCTCATATCGGCGCACGGAAACGCGAAGGGGAAGCGAGAGTACTCGTCGATCACAGTCAATATGTACTTGTTTCTTGTATTAGAAGGTACTGGGCCTTTGAAGTCAACGCTTAATCTCTCCATAGGCGAAGTAGCTTTTATTAAAACTGGATCAGGTGAGGTGAAAAATCTCGGCTTTATTTCCGAACAAATCCGGCAAGATTTAATCATCTTACTTATCTCTTCTGTGGAATAAGACATATTCTTTGATCTTACCCAATGGGTCATTCGCGCCACGCCTGGATGACACAAAGCTTCATGTAAAGATATAAGTCGTTCCGTTCGCATTGGCATCGAAGCACACACCCGTGAGAGCGCGTCAGCGACATCATTTTGCTTTCCAGGACGGTATACGATATCATACTTAAATGGTGCTAGCTCCAAACGCCAACGCTGAATTTTTTAATTTTTAATTTTACTTGTCAGTTTATTATTGAACATGAAAGATACTGATCGTTGGTCAGTAATGAGACGAAATGGTTTGCCAATGAGAAAATGACGCCATTTCTTTAGCGATTCCACTATAGCGTAAGCTTCTTTCTCTATAGCCGAGTGGTTCAATTCGCTATTATTTAACATTCTCGAAAAAAATGCAACCGGTCGATCAGCTTGTGACAAAGTTGCCGCAATCGAATGATTTGATGCATCCGTTTCTACTGTGAACAGTGCATTATTATCAATAGCATGAATTGCAGATTTTGCAATGTCAGATTTCAGGTCTTCGAAACTATGGATTAGCTCTTTGTTCAATGGAAATAGTTTTGCATGACTAAGGGCGTGAACTCTTTCTGAGAAATTTGGAATCCATTTGCAATAATGTGCAAACATTCCTATAACTCTTCTTAATGATGGCAAATCATGGTGGAGGCAAACTTAATAATGAATGTAAGCGATCGGCATCTGGCCTAATGACATGGTCTTTTATATTGTATCCCAGAATATTAATAGAGTTCTGAGAAAACTTACTCTTTTCTTTATTCAAAGTCAGCCCGTATCTCTGCGCAGCAGCAAAAAAATTTTTAAGATTTTCATCATGCTCATCCTGCGTTTTTCCACACACCGTTATGTCATCTAAATAGGCATAGGTTCCTTTAAGCCCTTCTTGTCGGATTACCCAATCTATAGTTCTTTGAAAACTTGAAACACCGTTAGTGACACCAAATGGAATACGCCGAAATTGGTAAAGATTTCCCAAAGCTTCGAAAGCAGTGAAGAGACGTTCTTCCGGCAGTATTGGGACTTGATGATAAGCACTTTGCAAATCTATAGCGCTATATATGCGATATTTTGAAATCTGTGTCACCAACTCTTCCATATTTGGAAGTGGGTATGCATCTAATTATGTATATCTATTTATTGTTTGAGAATAATCGATAACAAGTCGTTTCTTGTGATTAGAATTCCTTGTAATAAGAACTTGAGCTCTCCAGGGAGACGTGCTCTCTTCTATTATGTTATTAGTCAATAGTTTTCTTATTTCATCGCTGATGAATTTCTTATCATCTTCACTGTATCTCCGAGATCTTATAGCGATAGGCTTACAATCTGGAGATACGTTTGAAAACAAAGGTACAGCAGGCACAGAGGCTGCAGCAACACTACATATTTTGATAGGATCTTTAGATCCACCAAAAGTTAACTCTAGCGAAGAATGCTTTTCTAGTATATCGTGACCAATGATAAGATCAGCGCACAAATTCTTTACAATAAGTAAATTCAAACCATTGTAATCATGATCTCCAATTTTAGCTGAGACACAGGTCTGTCCTTCTACCTGGGATTTAAGTGTAGTTGAAGCCATTGAAATTGTCTGATTGCTGGGTTTCTTTTTTAAACGACACAACTTGAAATAATCATCATCCATAAAACTGATAGAACTACCCGTATCAATCAATGCTTGAGCACGTATCCCTTGAATGTAGGCTGTTACAGTAGCTTTTTTAAGGGAATCAGGTGTCGCTGCTATTATACATGCTGAACTGTTAGTCATAGCTTCCTTTTCCATGCCTGCAACAGTATTAGGTTTCTTATTTCGACAAACATTAGCAAGATGTCCCTTCTTGTCACAAATCTGACAGATAACATCGATAGCAGGACAATCCTTCCTACGATGTACGCTCCCACCACAGAAGAAACATTTACGCTTGATGTTAGAGGCTGCTGCTATCGGTGCCATGGAACTTTCTAGACCTTGTACAGCATTTAAATTCGAAGCATTATAATCATGTGAACTCGATTCGGCCATTTCCAACGATATTGCCTGATTGTAGGCTTGGTCCAGTGACAGCGTCAAATTTTCAAGTAATCGTTGTCTGATGTTATTTGATTTAAGGCCCGAAATAAATGCATCTCGTATGTTGTCACATTTATTCGTCTCTGCATCCACTTTTTCAAATTTACAATCTTTCGACATTATTTTCAAAGCTTGGATATAAGCGTCAATATTTTCTTCGCTCTGTTGTCTTCTAGTAGCCAACATGTGTCTAGCGTAAATTATATTCTTTGGCTTGATGAATATGTTATTTAATGTGCTCAAGGCTACCTCGTAAGTATCGCACTCACTGATAAATGTGTAAATTCTCGCTGAGACATGATTTATAAGTAAATTTAATTTCTTATCTGATGAATGAATGAATGAATGAATGAATGAATGAAAAATGAATGAATGAAAAATTTATTTGCTTAAAACATGAGTATACAATACAATGCGAAAGCACATGCATGTAAGGTGTTTAAATAGTAGTTATAGCAGCTACAATGTTTTGCCACTGGGGGCGTACAAATACTTTTGATTCTAAGTTACATTGACACTTTCAAAAATATGCAATTCTTCTTGTTCTACATTATATAAAATAAATTACCTATTGCAGAAGGACACAATAAGTATAAAAAGATATGAAAATCGAATATAATGTCAATGTAATAAAATTAGGCTAACAATGTCATGATAGGTAAAAAAATGGGAATAGGTAGAAAATTAAAACAATAATAAAAATGAGATGTCAAAAATACAGTTCGTCGGAGAACAGGCATACTAACACATACCTACTCGTTACACACACATTGAAATAATTACTAAGTACTAAGGTCGTGGAATGTTACGTGCGATCATTTAGGAACTCATTGATGTCATAGTAACACTTTCCCACTAAATATTTTTTTAAATGAATTTTAAATAAATTTGTATTTAATAGCCTGATGGGCTTGGGTATTTTATTATATATTTTAGGTCCCATGCAAAAGATACTTTTACCCATTAGTGCTGTATGAGACATTCGTATACATAATTGATCATTGTCTCGTCGATTGCGGTTAATTATGTCTTGGAGTCGTTCAAATAACATGGGATTTGTTTTCACAAAAACTGCTACTTCAAATATATATAGTGAGGGCATAGATAAAATATTATATTCTATGAAGTATGGTTTGCAACTATCAATCGTATCTAGTCCAAACATAGCCCTGATGCACCGTTTTTGCGATTTAAAGACGAGTTCTCTATTCGTTGAGTTACCCCAAAACACTATACCAAATCTTAAAACAGATCCTACGATGCCATGAAAGGCTGTTAGGAGGGCATTTTTATTAAGGACTGGAGCCAGTTTAAATAATGCATATGCAGAGGAACTAATTCTTTTAGTAAGCTCCTCTGTATGAGCTTTCCAGTTCAGGTTTTTATCTATTATTAGCCCTAGAAATTTTGAAGTATCTGTTTTATTCAAAGTGTTGTTTTGATACTGAATATTTATATTAGGTGATAGAATACGTTGACTGAAAAACATGACTTTAGTTTTATCTAGGTTAATTTTTAGATTGTTGTTATTTAGGAAGATGATAATTGACTCGATTGTATCATTGATGTCCTTTTCATGAGAGGTGATATGTTGACAATTAATCGTTACCGTGCTGTCGTCCGCGAAGAGTGACATTAGATAATTTGACACTTGGTGCAGATCATTAATATATAGAAGGAATAATAAAGGGCCCAGAACACTCCCTTGTGGTACGCCAAACATGTTTATCCGATAATCAGACACATATATTTTTTCCCATTTGGTGTTGCTATCTATTTTTGAGATGGCTGTGTATTGTACTCTATTTTTGAGGTATGATTCTATCAGTTGAAGAATGTTTCCGCTTATACCGTATGCATCTAACTTGCTTAATAGGATATTATGATCCACATAGTCAAAAGCTTGCGTCATATCGCAGTATATTGCACAAACAGGTATCTTATTGTCAACATTGATCATTACATTATTTAAAAAATCATATATAGCCATATTAATAGTTTTTTCTTTTCTAAATCCTTTCTGATCATCAGTAAGAATTTTAAAGTGCTCTAAATATTTATAAATTTGCATGAAAAGATATTTTTCAAAAATTTTGGAAAAAATTGGTATTAATGAGATTGGCCTATAGCAATTTATGTCATCTTTATTTCCCTTTTTAAAGATAGGTTTAACTAACGAGATTTTCAGGTCCTCCGGATAACTGCCTTCACTGATACAGAGATTGATCAAGTGACTTAAATGACTGCATATGCTTTTGGCTACACATTTAATAACTTTAGTGATAACACCATCATGACCCACACTAGTTGTGTTTTTTAAGGAATTTATTATTTTTAATACATCTTTATGAGAGCATGGCAACATGAACATGGATTTATTATTTTTAGAAATTTTTGAATTTACTAATCTACTTGTACTATTTAATGTGGGCTTTACTTTGTCAATAAAGAAATCATTGAATACTTTGGATATATCTTGTGGATTAGTTATTATACTGTTTCCTACCTTAACTTTTGTAATAGTATTCTTTGGTAAACGTTGTTTTGAATTGTTAACGATTGACCAAATTGCTTTAGATTTATTTTTTGATTGTTTGATTTTATAGCTATTTTGGGCGCGTTGAGTCAGTTTCATGATTCTTTTATAAATACTTGAATACCTTTTAAATTCCCTCTTATTATTATTGTTTGGTTTAAGTCTACATTGCCACAGCAACTCTCTTTTTCTTTTGCTACAGGTTTTAATTCCCCTAGATATCCACTGTGGTCTTATATTACTATTTATTGTTACATGTTTAACTGGGAAGCATAAATTATAAAATAGCATAAATGTTTCCATAAATGATTTGTAAGCGCGGTTAGGTTCATTTGTGCTATAAATGTCCGAGAAAGATAAATTTCGTAAACATTCCTTGAACTTTTCGACATTTTCTTTACTATAATCTCTTCTTTTCACACGCCAGTAATTGATTATAGATACCGTTTTAACAGGAAATTTTAATATTTGCGAGGTGTGATCAGACAGCGCAAATTCAATTATATCAGAACTGCACTTTTTTCGCAAATTATGTGCAAAATTGTCAATACAGGTTTTGCTCACAGGTCTAGTTGGTTGATTCAATTCAAGTATGTAATTATAGTTTAACAGTAGACATTCGAAATCTAATATATCATTATTTCGTTTAAGCCTGTCAATGTTAAAGTCACCTGCAATTATCAAATTTCTTTTTAGGTTTTTTATAAATAAATTTTAACATAGTTTCTAATCGTTCGAAAAAGACACTTAAATTACTTCGTTTAGGTATTCTGTACAAACATACTACAATAGTGTCACAGGAAGTCAGTTCAACAGCACAACACTCGAAACTACTAACTATTGATAGCTTTGTTATTTCGGGAATTTCCCTCCATTGGTGTCCATTCCTAACTAGAATACAGGTCCCTCCTCTATTAATGTCTTTTCTACAAAAATAAGATGCTAAGATGTAGTTCGGAATTGACAGAAACTGTTCATATCCCGACTTCATAAAATGTTCGGATATACAGACGATATCTATTTCCTTGTTCTTGATCCTCAGCTCATCAAGGCATACAGTCAAGACATCAGATTTATTGATGTATCCGATGTCTCATCTTTGACGCACAATGATAGAAATTTTTCAAATGTCCTCTTCCAGTGTTCCCATTCTTTTGAAGCGGAGCTGTCAGATGGATCAATGTTCAATTTATCTGGACGTAGAAATTTGTCCATTTTATTTAATTTATTTTGTTGATTAAATTGATAACATAAGATAAAACCATTACAATATTTATATGGTTTTAATCAACAAAATAATACGAGAATATGACAATAGTAATTGACAGTTAATATATCATTATAAAAACTACATTTTTTTTTTTATTTTTTTTTTTTTTTTTTTTCGAATGGGCTCTCGCAGGTGGGACCGAAGTCCCATTTCTGCTTAACCGGACTTAGTTGGCGGAGAGTCCCATGTGGGACTCCATTCGCCGAAAAAACTACAACGTTCATAGACGATATAAGTACTGAAACTCCAGAGAGTTTCGATATCATAACACAAAGTACGCTCCGTACGTAACCGCGTCGTCGAGCGATATAAATGAACCGAAATGAACGCCCAAACGCTCCGATCGTCGTTCGACGATGTCGGGTGATATAAGTGAACGCGACCATGAACTCACCCAAGTGGCCAAGTCCTAAGTTGTCAATTGTATTGTCAATGTCAATTAAATTAAATTGTCAACATTTGCAGGACTGACTGAATGGATTACTAACTAGTCATTGAATTAAACCTATGGAAGTGGCCCATTCTTCTATATCCACCTAGTTTATACAAATATCTATTAAATCGTTATTGAATTATGAAACTATTCTTTGTCTCTTGTTAACCAACGTGTTATGTCGTCTGGTGAAAGAGATCGCATGCTATTTGTATATTCTCTGTTTGGCAACATCTTTACGGGATGTCAAAATACCTACGCCGCGTGGCAACCCCGCTTACCCCGCAATGTGGCCCATAGTACATGAGCTGTCAAGTAAATAAACTAGGGCTGTTGATATTTTTTAAATATCAGATTTTCGATCTATCGATATTTTTAAATATACAATCGGAGTTCGATATATTGAAAAAAAAAAGATATAGCGATATATTGGCCAAATTTCATGATTCTATGTCAATGCGAAGTACCCTACAGGTTTTTTATGTGAGTTTGCGAGTATCAAAATGTGACATAGCCGTATGATTGCCTTGACCTAGAAGCTTGATTTTTTATGTCCTAGGGACAGCCGAACTTAGTATTTGATATAATTGCATTATTTATTACTACTTGAAAATGATTTTAATCAGCACACATCTCTGGTACGAAACACGAGCATCGATATCGATACTTTTTAGTTTTGATTACTTACTTCCCTAGCTATGGCCACCATAACGGTGGCCCGGTTATTGTAGGTATACCACGCTTATTTCGTAGGTATTGCTGGTCCATAGGTACAAGTCAATGATTACTAGTACATATTAGTAATGCGACTCGAGTCCGATTTTGCCACTCGAGTCATTCGAGTCATTTTACAATTTTACTCGAGTACCACTCGAGTGGTCGAGTCACTCGAGTGGTTCACGAATCACTCAATCACTCGAGTGGTCGAGTCACTCGAGTGTTCACGAGTCACTCAGTCACTCACATCACTCACTCATAAACGTCGATAACTCATTCAACACAACAGTTCACTTGAGTTCACTACACGCAACAAGTTCAAACAAGTGTGACAACAACGCACTTTAACTTATCTCTTTTAAAAAGCAGGTTTAAACTTGTTTATCTCGGAGAATGGTTGGCGAGTGACTCGAGTGGTGGGCGAGTGACTCGAGTCCGAGTGAACTCGATTCGATATTTTTTTCACTCGAGTACGTTTTTTTACGATGTCACTCGAGTCACTCGAGTAAAATTGGACTCGAGTCGCATCACTAGTACATATATCATTAATCTGTGGAATGGATGATTGGGTTCAATCACGGGTAGTAATCTTAGAACAAAAATTTTCAACCTTATGTCTATGATTCTAGATGGGTTCAATAATAGATTTTGACAGTTACTTCGTCCCCCTCAGCCTTCCCCTTCTGGTCTGTATATATTATATTGTTGTTATATACCTATGTGTAGTATACATCTATAATCTCAATTATTGAAGTAATTCTCTTTGTAATTAACTCTTTGTAAAATGGGCAGTCTAAACTATGTACCTATCCCATTTAAAAGTTGAAATATACTATTCAGTTTTCTACAAAGTTTAATATAACTAAATAAAAACGTACATTACGAATTACGGTTACGAAATGTTTGTTAACGGCGTCTGCCCAACAAACAAGCCTACTACTAGCCACTAGCACATAAAGCCACTGTTATATGATCACATCAGGTAAGCAAATAATAATATATTTCATTTCAATGTTAAAGTGTAATATTTGACAATGAACTTTTCAATCTGCATGCAGTACACACTACAGAAAACGATTATTTCAGGCTTCTGGGGGCCAAACGAAGCTTAATGAATTGATACACAGGGAAACAAGCCCTTCCCACCAGATGGTTCAAATAAAACTAGGAGTTGGGAGATTAATACAATACCGCTTGAATATTATTTGTTTCTTTTTGCAAACATAAGTATACTACATGCAAGTTGGAAATCATAAAATATCACACATAATGCAATACAATAGGGGACACTTCTAAGTACTCCTTGCCTATCTGGCCCTTGTGCCCCTCCCAGAAACAAATCCTGGATCTGCCCTTGGCCACAGCAATAGGATTCCATTTGGACCCTTCGGGTGTGGAATCTTAATAATATTAATGCTGTTGTAAAACTAATTTTTAATATTTCAGATACTGAGATGCCACCGCCTACATACAGTTTTGTTGGAAATCATTTGTTAAATGAGGTAAGCAACAGCTTTTTTCATTTTCTTAATGGCATTTATATTTAAAAACAAAATAATATGAATAATAATATTATAAGTTGGCCTCAACAAAGTAAGCTGTGTGTGAATGTCACAATCAACTGAGAAATGTTTGAGCATGACGGTAGGCAGGGTAAAGTTCTAAAGACATTTCTATTAAAAAATGGTTCATCATTATCAGCCCGTTACTGTTCCACTTCTGGGCACGGGCCTCTTCTCAGAAGGATTCAGGCCTGAGTCCACCACGCTGGCCTACTGCGGGTTGGTGGACTAAACACCATCAAGAACTGTATGAAGCACTCTCAAGTGGGTAGGTTTCCTCACGATGTTTTCGTTCACCGTTAAAGTAAAAAGTGACAATCAAATTCTGATTCGCACTTGAATTTGAAAAGCCAGAGGTGTGGGCCGGCCGCCGGGTACGAACTCAGATCCCCCTGCAATGATGGCAAGCATTCAACCACTAGGCTATACTTTAAATTACTAGGTTATAATGTTCATTCCGGGACCCATCTGAAAACCAGTGCTGCAACATTTCGGTGTTGAAGCATATGCTGAGATGGAGGCCTTTTTAGTCTTTTACAGGCATATTATTTTTAATTTTATTGTTGATGTGTTATTTTTTCTTTCGCCTGTAACAAGATTAAAATAATTATTTTATTTCTTTCTTTCATTTTGTTTGATTTATGTAAATGCAATGATAACATATTGTAGATATTAATGTAAAACCAAGTAGTTAAAAGCCTTAATTTTCCTTACAGGTAATGTACAATCAAATAACAGTCCCTTCAACACTGAAGATGATGACTCCTGTGGCTAGGAAGATCCTGTGGATGCAAATCAAACATGAAAATGTAGAATTTTATTCTGATTAGAAATAACTGAAAAAAAACATAATGTTTATAGGATAAAATTGAAAAATAAACAGATTTATGTAAAAGTAATGGTTTTTATTTCACTTTCACTATAAAAAATAAAATATTAGCAATGCATGTATAGGTACCTACCTACGCATGAATAAGAGGCAAAAGCCTTGTATCCAAGGCCGAAATTTAAAAACCTTTTGCTTGGTTGGAAGTTGAAAAAAATGTATTATCTGTGCTTGTCATTTTCTATTATTGAGGTTACTCTTTGGTTCCCTATTGACCAAATTTCTTGTTCGGAGATTGTCGTCTGATGCGTAGCATCTCTACTTGGTCTGTGGGTTCAATTCAATGAGTTATATTTTAAGAAAACACTGATAAAAACGGTATATTAGAGTGTAATAAAATTCACTACCTATCTGTTTTTATTTTGTTTGAAAAATAACCAACGCCGTTTTTTAAAAATAAAATGAACCATGGTGAATGTTATGAAAGGTGTTCTCGTCGAATGGTATGTAAACAAACAATATTTTCTTTGTATTTAAGTGTAGAATTTTATTATTCCATACAAACTTACATAAACAAGCTTAAAAATACAAAAATTATAAATATAGCAGCATAACTGAACTTGCGAGTAGAGTATTATAAAATTGAGGTTAGGTTTCCATCGCTACTTTTATTCTTATATTTCGATATAATCCAAGTCTCCTGGGATGTTAAAATTTTGGTCTATAACATCATTTTCCATCTGGAAGGTATTTTTTATATAAGACTTAAGAATATAGACGTTTTCTGTCCACCTATTTACAGCTGTTTTCAGATCCTGAAATGTTATAAAGAGTCTTTAAGTATGTGATGATTAAGAAAATATTAATTAAGAATGTTAGAGGAATAATAAGCACATCTGAAGGGACAGCAATGGGTTTGCTATAAACAAAACCAGACCTACAGTATGCTCAATTAAACTGGACTGGAGTAAAGTTGTAGTGTTGTTGTTGCCATAATTCTGCTGCAGTGTTAGCGTGGTCAGACTCTAAGTTACCTTAAATTATGATACTTGTCATTTGTCACGCTACTAGGAGTGAGCGTTCTAAAGACGGCCCGTTTTTAATGACCGTTTTCTGATCTACGACGAAGGAACCGTTTTCATATTCTGATTAAAACAGTCGTCGTTCCAAAATCTAGTCTTCGAATATTTGATGCGAATTTATACTTAATGCCTCTGAAAATACAGCCGAACATGCAATGTCTCACAAATCCAGTCTTCGTCCGCGACGATCAGAGCAAAGAAAAATGATCTTTACTATTATGGACATAAAGTATAACTTCAAAGAAAAGTCTAATAACTCTTCGTTTCGTTCATAAAACAGTGGTCGTCGCACAAACCAGTCGTCGAATGTGTCATGCGAATTTATACTTAATGTCTCTGAAAATACAGCCGAACATGCATTGTCTTAGAAAACCAGTCTTCGTCCGCGACGATCAGATCAGAGCAAAGAAAAATGATCATTATTGTTATGATCATAAAGTATCATTTTCAGACAGTCTTCAAACTAGTTGCGAACGAGGACCGTTTCGAAGACTTGTTTTCATCATCTTGAAAACGGCTGCGTTCCGTTTACCGTAAAATCGACAACGACCCACTCCTACACGCTACATCATAGATTACACTAGTTTACAATACATATGTTGCCAGGATTTTTTTTGCTGTTGCTCACTACATAATGTGGTATACTTAGTTCAAAAACATACTTAGAATTTTTTGATCAGATCTGGTTTTTGAGTTTTAGATACCTACATTCAAAACAGAAAAAACACCATGTATTTAACTACTAAAAAACTAAGAAAAATAATATAAAAAATACACACACATATTCGCCACATATGTAGCAGACAACTTCTCCTAGATGTACTAATGTCGCAAAAACTTAAGATACTAATTTTAACAAAGTAAAACACCAAGTTATGAATGGACAAATACCCTTAAATGATGAAAATAAAGGAATTTGAGCTGCACAAAAATTTCTGAGGGTAGGTAGATTTGAAAATAATATGTCATAAGGTAACGGTATCAATCATAAAGTTTACGGCAACAGATAAAATTTTTAATTTTGTAAACTGTGTTATAAATAGGTACATATTTGTAATCATAGATTTACCTGGGTCTCAGTCTTCATTTGAGCAATGTATTCTGGGTCTGAATCCCTGTACCTCTGCAATTCCTTTTTTAGTTTTTCTTCATGTTTCTCAAGACTTTCTAACATTGATAATACTGCAGTTCTTTCCTCACAAGTATCCCTCCCAATCTGTTGAAATCAACTTTATATTCTTAATAATGAAATCCACTTTATATTCTTAATAATGAAATTATTTTTAATTATATTTTTTAATCTATTTTGTATGTGTAATTGTAGAGCAAGAAGTCTATATATTAACAAGTATGTATTTAGTGAAATTCAATATGGATATCATTCATGATCACTGATGAAACAATTTGTTACAACTAAAAAGTAAAAAAAATAATCTTTGTATGTATTTCAAAATCTTTTCATAAACCTACATTTTGAAGGCGGCGTGTGATTGATTACGAATGTTTAGATGTTCCTAGGTATAAAAAATGAAAGTAGGTATGTAGCTTAGGCTTTCGATTCCACATACTAGTAAGCCTCTAGACGCAGATTAGCCGTATACCCCCGATCACCAAGCATATGCAGTAGCACTGCATATCATACACCCCGCCGCCATTCGGGATGTTATTCCGCCAGCGAGCAACACCAATCATACCACAGAACTATTGAGCCGACCAATCATAACACGCTGTCCAACCCCTGTCCCGCGTCAACATTTTACAACAGTGTTCTCATGCAAAACTTTGTTTATGCGGCGTCTTGAGGCTTACAGGGTCTTACTCTCGACTGGATCGAGTGGTGTATCAATCGAATCGAATTTGAATTCGAGTTACTGACAAATCATACTCATTTTTAGGGTTCCGAAGTCCTACAAGGAACCCTTATAGTTTCGTCATGTCCGTCCGTCTGTCCGTCTGTCCGTCTGTCCTAATCCTTTACAGCTTAATAACTTCTACAGTTATAAACATAAGTAAATGAAATTTTGTTAAAAAATAGTCTACATATAGATCTCAATTTTAAAAGAATAAAAAAATAGTGTTTTCGTATTTTAGGGGTGGCGTCCATACATGTGAAATGGAGATGAAAAAAATTTTTTCGCTGCACCCCCTCGTGTGGGGTATCATTGAATAGGTCTACTAAAATGAAGGTAATGTTTCATACACCACTTTTTTATCAGGTGTACCATCTGCGAAATATAGCGCGCCAAAGAGGCTTGCAATGTGTCCCCCCCCCCTGCCATTTCTAAACTATGCAACGTAGAAAGTTATAATCTTCCACATTGATAGACCTTTGTAAAAACTCTCTTTTAAAATTATTTCGAGTATAATGTGATTATAATTTTTTGAGTTATAGAGAGAAAACTGAAAAATACTTAAAACGTCCTAGTTCAAAGGTTATTGACCTTAGAGAAAAATTATCATAGCAAATAATGCTCCTTTAGTTACTTTCTATTTGAAAAAATTACAAAAAGTAACTTTGTGTTATGTTGAACACACTTCTTCAATTTGGCTTCTTGAATTTATCGCTAGATGGCGCTACTAACAACACGCTCTGAGTCGCGAATGCTGCCAATTATTGCAAAAACTAAAAAAGCATAGCCATGATTAATATTCGATTTGATTCGTTTGTAATTACACCTACTTAAGGAACCCTATAATACTGAGCATGGCCCGACATGCTCTTGGCCGGTTTTTCTAGGAATTGACAGTAGCTAGATTTGGTTCAGAGCTCGAACCAGTCGGGAGTAAGGCCCCAGGTCTGTGTTCGCTTCTGCCTGTTATTCTCTTTTTTAGGGTTCCGAAGTCCTACAAGTAACCCTTATAGTTTCGTCATGTCCGTCCGTCTGTCTGTCCGTCTGTCCGTCTGTCCTAATCCTTTACAGCTTATTAACTTCTACAGTTATAAACATAAGTAAATGAAATTTTGTTAAAAAATAGCCTGCATATAGATCTCAATTTTAAAAGAATAAAAAAATAGTTTTTACGTTCTCTAGGGGTGGCGCCCATACATGTGAAATGGGGAAAAAATATTTTTTTTCGCTGCACCCCATCGTGTGGGGTATCATTGAATAGGTCTACTAAAATGAAGGTAATGTTTCATACACCACTTTTTTATCAGGTGTACCATCTGCGAAATATAGCCCGCCAAAGTGGCTTGCAATGTGTCCCCCCCCCTGCCATTTCTAAACTATGCAACGTGGAAACTTATAATCTTCCATATTGATAGACCTTTGTGAAAACTCTCTTTTAAAATTATTACGAGTATAATGTGATTATAATTTTTTGAGTTATAGACAGAAAACTGAAAAATACTTAAAACGTCCTAGTTCAAAGGTCATTGACCTTAGAGAAAAATTATCCTGGCAAATAATGCTCCTTTAGCTACTTTCTATTTGAAAAAATCACAAAAAGTAACTTTGACATCAATCAGACTTCTTAAATTTGGCTTCTTGAATTTATCGCTAGATAGCGCTACTAACAACACGCTCTGAGTCGCGAATGCTGCCGATTATTGCAAAAACTAAAATAGCCATGATTAATATTCGATTTGATTCGTTTGTACACCTACTTAAGGAACCCTATAATACTGAGCATGGCCCGACATGCTCTTGGCCGGTTATTTTTTTTCATAGAATAGTATGGCGAAACGAGCTAAAGGCCCACCTGATGTTAAGCGGTTACCTTTGCCCATAACAACTGGATTACCAGCCAGTATGTTGCCTAAATGGTACCGCAAGTCGGTTCGCCAAACTGAGATATGAAGATGGAAAGTCTCATGTGATTGTAATTTCACTGGCACCCGTACTCTTCAGATCGAAACAGCAATGCAAGCATCACTGTTTGGTAGCAGAAGTAGGTACGGTGGAAGTACTTCCCCGGGTGAGCTCTTTCAAAAATTGTTTAATATTCTCTAAATCATTCGTGCACCCGCGATGACGGGGTATGGTCATAGTCATAATACATAAAATACAGGAAAACCTTCATTGCTATTGTACTTAGTGTAAACTATGTAAAACATTGCCTCGTTGGTCTAGTGACTGCCTCGTTGGTCTAGTGACTGCCTCGTTGGTCTAGTGGTCGCAAGCGCGACTGCTGAGCGTGGGGCCCTGGGTTCGATTCCCGGGTCGGGCAAAGTGTTATTGGGTTTTTTCATTAGGAAATTCTCAGTAGCAGTCCGGAGTATGGATTTGTGCCCGGTTAATGGCAATAGGCTCGCCCCCTATTACATGGGACTATAACATAACTGGCGAAATGTGGTTGTACTATACACCTCTGCCTACCCCTTCGGGGAAATACAGGCGTGATGTTATGTGTAAAACATTTCAACCGGAACTTACAGATTCATTTACAATGGATTCTTCTGTCTTTTTCAATTTCTTTGAGCACTCCTCCACTTCAGTTTGTAAATCATGCATTTTTCTTTTCTTTGCATTCTTTGCTTTGCTGTAACACATCATAATATGTTAAACATAATTACCAGTGGCGGAGTAAAGGGGGGGCGATGGGGGCGGTCCGCCCCGAGTGCCAAGCACAGCGGCACAGCGGGTGACAAGTGGGTGCGGCGCCGGCGCTACTTGGAAGCCGCCAGTGTTTCTTCCCAAGTGGCGGTCCAGTGGATTACCTTGGAGCTTCTGAGATTATTCTGTAAAATGGGACTCTTCTGAGTCTGTTCCGAGTCTAAGATTTGTCGTTTCGGTGGCTTCATGTGAAAAAAGCATTTTAAAATTAAAGTTTATAAAGTAAGATCCGCATTGAGCCAAGCGCGACTAACCTTTGTCATTGAAGATTTTAGCATAATAAAGTCACATATGTACGTTTAGTTCTTGGAGGGGCTCGTAGCGATGCAACTACTGCGCGGATTGTACGATCTGCAAGGTTAAGCTGCACTTGCCGCGGTCAGTCTGTGGATGGGTGACCGTTTCGTTACACATCGAGACCCCTCCGTGCCTCGGAGAGCATGTTAAGCTGTCGGTCCCGGTTGTCATACGAATACGTGGGACACTCAGAAAGTTTTGCGAAACTAAAAAAAATTGTTCTATACGTACATATATTTTTATCAAATCTTTTCAAAGTACTTTCCACCAGCCTCTATACAAAGATTCATGCGCCTAAACCAGTTTTCAAAACACTTTTTCCAGTCCGCCGCAGACACCTCGTTTACAGCCTGCTCGAACGCAGCCAGCGCATCTTCCGGCGACGAAAATTGTATCCCTTTGAGCTGATTTTTCATTTTTGGGAATAAAAAGAAGTCACACGGTGCTAGATCAGGGCTGTAAGGAGGGTGACCCAGGAGTTTGACTGGCGTGCTGTCCAGGAAGTCCCTCGTTTTGAGTGCGGTGTGCGCAGGTGCATTGTCGTGGTGGAGCAGTAGCCCGCGGAGCCCTGTGTTTGGTCGCTTGTTGCTTATAACAGAGAAAACTTCTGGCAAACATTTGGTAGTATACCATTCGGCATTAATGCTTCTTTGATCCCGTAAGGGAATCGATACCAAGTGGCCAGTCAAATTAAAAAAGCTAGCGATCAAAATCTTACCCCCGCTTCTAGATCGCTTCACTTTGGTAGGCGTTGGCTCATTTTGAAACACCCAAACAGTCGACTGGCGCTTGGTTTCTGAGTCGTATTGATAAATCCAGGACTCATCACCTGTAACGATGTCGTAAACACGCCGAGACGAGCCTGCTTCAAATTTGTTAAGCATATCACGGCACCATTCCACCCGGGCCTGCTTCTGAGCATCGGTGAGGTTGTGCGGCACCCAGCGTGATACTATCCTCCTCACGCGAAGATGGCTGTGTAGAATCTCGTGAACGCTTCCCGATCCAATCTTCAATATGTGTTGAATCTCCTGATATGTAATTCGCCTATTGTCTTGGATTAAATTTTTCACTGCTAGCACGTTTTCTTCGGTAACAGCCGTCAAAGGGCGACCGCTTCTTTCGTCATCCCCCAAAGTTGGTCGACCGCGCTTGAATTCGTTATACCAACGATACACGGTTGCCTTGGAAGGGCCTTCATCCATGAATGCCATTTGAAGTCTATCGTACGATTCATCCGGTTTCAGGCGACACTTGAAATCGTATAAAATCATAGCTCTAAAATGTTCCCGGCGCAGATCCATATTTCAGTGAGACACAATACTTTGAATTAACTCGCAAAAAATGTGGAGGGAAATTTTGAAATTGGAACTTACTTATTTTTACTTATAAATAATCATATTTTCGAAAAACATTATAACTGGCCAGTCTCCCATATATAAAAACTTTTTTTCGCAATACTTTCTGAGGGGCCTGGTATCTATGGCAGTCGTTACGGGTAGTCAGAAGCCTGAAAGTCTGACGACTGGTCTAACCTCCGAATGTCAGTATTACCCAGTAACTGGGTTGCGGGGGTCTGATGGCAGTCGCTCCGTGTAAAATGCTGATGTTCAGCCGCATCTGGCTAGACTGGAAGCCGACCCCAATATAATTGGGAAAAGGCTTGGAGGATGATGATGATGTACGTTTAGTTCTTGTTGTTTTATTTTGGGGGGTGCTCAATATAAAAACGCCCCGGGTGCCAACCCATGCCACGCCGCCACTGTACATTAGGTTTTTGTGTCTAATATCATGAGATGTCAATGAACATGAATTATTGTACGCACGGCTACACATCAAGCTGTACATTTCCAGTATAAGCTGATCTCGCATTGAACGGAAAGCCTATGCAATGCGAGGTCAGCATAAACTGGAAAAGTACAGCTTGATGTGTAGCCGTGTGTACAGCGGTGCATGTGGAGAGAATCCAGATAGAACATAGATTTTAGTTTGTTTTAGTGAGATGTTACTATACTTTGTAAAATATAGCTTGATCCCTGTGACAGATGTCAAATTACGTAGAAATAATGTCAAAATACGTTGAAAATGTACGTATTTGACATGTGTCATCAAGCTATATTTTACAAAGTATAACAATAGTTTTTAAGTATGTACTAACACCATAGAAATATAAATAATAAGGTAACAGAAGTAGTGACGGCGCGTGAACTTGTCGCCGCGCGCAGTTGTCTCGTAGGACACCAGTAGGCCAATTCACATAACTAAAGAAGTGCAGTTGGAGTTAAGTTTCGATCAAAACAATGCTCTTCGTATTCTCTTATCTACGGCGGTCGCTGTCAGAAATGAACTGCAGCGTCACTGCAACTTGATCGGCGCGTCATGAAATTACGTGAATTAGGGCCGTTTACTTGATCATCAGTGCTGTTTTGGACGCTGAGTCACTAAAATTGAATTTAGCGGCATATCTAACAGCGGAATGTTTTTAGGCTTAATTTATTTTGCATTGAATGCTGAAACATGGAGGGCGAGGGGTGGGCGCAATTGCGTATTTGTGTTAGTAGCGGCGAACCGGCGACACGTGTTTTGGTATTAAAAGACAGTAGATATCATTTCTATTACCTTATTATTTAGATTTCTATGATCAACACATTATGGATCCAGTCTACGAAATAATAGACAAAATGACAGATAAAGGTCTATACAATGTAGTTTTGTCTATTCTTCCGTTGATAAATCTCTTGTCTACGGATGTCCTACGCCATATCGAATAACAAAACATCGAACGTCATTTGATCGAACACTATATATCGAACGTCCAAAAAATCGAACGTTCATAATATCCAATGCTCAAAATATCGAACGCTCAATACATCGAGTATTCAAAATATCGAATGCTTGTTTGATCGAACGTTCATAATATCGAATATTCATTGTATCCAAATATCAACATATTGGCTGGTTATTTGTTGAATATTAGTATAATATCTACCTCTAAATCAGTAAAAAAGACGGAGATTATTTATAACATTTTAATGTGTAATAATTCAACGTTATCACCGTAGTTTGACAAAAAAATACTGGGTGATGAAACAAAAACAAATATTCGATATTATGAACGTTCGATTAAACAAGCATTCGATATTTTGAACACTTGATGTATTGAGCGTTCGATATTTTGAGCATTTGATATTATGATCGTTCGATTTTTTGGACGTTCGATGTTTTGTTATTCGATATGGCGTAGGACATCCCTTGTCTACATTGGTCATGCTACGCCTGCAGGTACGGTCGACCGCACGTCATTGGTAACACTTTGACATTAGCAGCATCTTTATTTCATAAGCAGTAAGGGCGGTTTTCGAATTGACGTGTTACCACTGTCATGCAATCGACTGTACCTGAAAAAAGAATTTTTAATTTAATGCAATTTGCTGGATAATTCTTATTCTTATTTTTTATTGTACACCAGAAAAATACAGTATTAAATTATAAATAGAAATTATATGTAAAAAGGCAAGCTTAACTCAAAAATGAGTAATAAAGTAAATAAGTTTTATTTTTTTTACCACACTTCATTGTTCCTGGTTTAATATATGTTTTTGGTTATATTTTTGGTGATTTTGTGCATCACTCTAGATGCAAATAAATATTTTTTCTCTCTTTCTTTCATGTCTTAACTCATAGTTAACAGGACAGTTAATCTACAGAAATATTTAAAAAAAAACATTAATTTTAATTATTACCTAGGAAAAGACCAGAAATAGATAGAAGTTCCAATCTTCTCTGAATCAACAAGGTGGTCATCCACTAGGTTCTGCACCACCTCTTTAACTGATTGCATTGTAATGCCCTTCTCTTTTGGTGCAATTTTTTCCAATTCCTGTAGACGTCATATTCATGATTAGTTTTTTTAAATTATTAAACCGTATTAAACAGTATTTACAGTTTAGAAGTGATTTAAAAAAAACATTTAACTGTCCTAAAAAAGAGGTTAAATTTCGTCGACCTAATTCTAATATGGCGTACCTAAGGGTTACCGAGGGTCATGGAACTCATGGACCATGGGAGTTTTCCATTTTGACTTTAGGTGGTATGGTATGCCACTGGTCAAATTTCTTTGTCCGATGTGACTTTAATAAAAGGAATTTGATGATTTTCATTAAATGTTGTATGTAATAAAACACTGATCATCAATTAAATTAGATTGGACAAAGAAGTGTGACCCTCAGTCAAAATGGACAACTGTCCAGGATGAGAAAAAAACTTTGTTTCCATTGAGTTCTTAGGAACCTTGTTTCAAGCCTTCTATCTCTTTTCTTCTTATACATATTATTCTTCTTATAAAAGTAAAAAAACGAGATAAATGTAGTTTCGATCACTCCACCTAAATCGCAAAAACCGTTGGTTGGTCAAATTTTGACTCAGGTACGCTTTATTAAAATTAGTTTGATGATTTGCTATATTTACCTTTAACTGGAAGAAATCCTTACTATGATGGAATATCTCCAACATTCTAATCTTCTTTTCTTCAGCACTCAAACCACGTTTCTTTGACATTTTGATTACAGTGATCCGGCTATGAAACAATTCCTTCTGCACTTGGACGAGACCTTAGCCCTGGGCAGGAAGTTTATCCTTCAAGACCTGGACGAGACACATTTGTTTATATCTGCAGACATTGTGGAAACACTGCAAGCGCGGGTGGACGATTTGATGGACCAACTTAGTATACCTGTACATGACAAAGGACTGTAAACATGTCTTCGGGCTTAAGAGGTAACAGGGACACAGAAAGGAGGAAGATTCTAGATGATGCAGCAAGAAAGCGCAGGGCTAGAAAAGCAGTCGAGGCACTCGAACAAGACAATTTCCATGAAGACCCACACGCTGACCTGGTTATGTCGAAGAAGGTGCCGAAATTCGCAGATTCTAATGAAAAGCCTACTAGAAAGAAAAAATCAAAGAGCGCCGAATATTACAAGATGCGATTTCGGAAGACGTTTGCGCAGCTAGTTGAGGAAGACGCGAGTTTTAGACCAGACCCGCCCAATTACTTGTCTGCGCAAGTGTCACCTTCTAAGTAAGTATTAAATTGGATGACGTTAATGCTGGCTTTTCACTATTGACCGACGTCGTCGGACGACGCTGGGAGCGTTGTTTGGGCGTTCGTTTTTATGATCGCTCTAAGGCCCGTATTACAGAAGGTTCCTCAAGTACAGTTTATACTTCACTACTTAAGGATAGAATCGTTACTTAAGTATCGGTCTTATTCCAGTACGGTAATTATAAACTCAACAACATAACACAATAATTTGACCTGAAATAGAATAGAAATCTCTACTCAAGCGTAGTCTGGACCACACTAGAGTGATTACAGATATCTCTGCTTGAGGAACGTTCTAAAATCAAAGCTCAACTCAAAACTAGTTTTAAACAGTGATCAACGCTTGAGGATCGTTTTGTAATAGGGGCCTTAGTAACTGAATGACCAAAGTACGCTCCGTGCGTCGTCGGGCGATATAAGTGAACGTAGCCTTGTAGTATAATCCTATTTAATATTATAAATGTGAAAGTTTGTGAAGATGTTTGGATGTTTGTTACTCAATCACGCTGTAAGGGCTGAACGGATTTTGATGAAATTTGGCATACAGATAGAACATAACCCGGATTAAAATATAAGCTAGCTAATTTTTACATCGCGAAGCCGCACTGGGAGCCGGCCACCAGTTCCCCTGTATTTATCAAAGTAAATGCAATTCTAATTTAGTTTACATCCTGTTGTAAAACAGAATTTTGCTTATAATTTTTTTTAATTCGACGAACTAAACCATTATAGCATAAGTTAATATTGTTCTCAAGTAAGTGACTTTGTGTTTTTTTGAGAATACATTTCTTTAAACCTAACCTTATACCAACTTGCAGCTTGGAGTTTCTTTGAAGGATAAAATCCGTAACGAGATTATCTGGAGAAGAACCGGAGAGACCGACATAGCTTGTAGGATCAGTAAGCTGAAGTGGCAGTGGGCTGGCCATGTCTGTCGAAGGACCGATGGCCGCTGGAGCAGACGAGTCCTTGAGTGGAGACCGCGAATCGACAAACGCAGCGTAGGGCGCCCCCCAGCCAGGTGGACCGACGACCTGAAGAAAGTAGCTGGGGGGGACTGGATGCGGAAGGCAGAGGACCGAGTGTTGTGGCGCAACTTGGGAGAGGCCTATGTCCAGCAGTGGACTGCGATAGGCTGAGTTGATGATTGATGAACCTTATACCAACTACTAAAAGGCAGGTTAAAAAACCATCTTATCTTATTACCCATACTCAATTTTCAGTGTAGTTAATTGTAGGAAACAAGTTTGCTATATTAAGGGGAATGTAGCAGCCAAGTGGCGCCCCCATCAGTAAAAAAATATTAATTTCATTCTTTAACAGTTTGGGGGGATATTCCCCCAAACGCTTGGCAGGCGGGTTGGCGATCGTAGTTGGCTGGTCAAATAGTTACTCGGAGAACGCTGCTGCCCATCCTCTGGTGAATCCCTTAGTCGCCTTTTACGACACCCATGAGAAGATATAGGGTAGTGCAATTCTTTACGTCTGGCATCACATACATCATTCATCGAAAATCATCCATGGTCCATAAATTAAAAAAAAAAACAAAAATTATCAAAAATCGAAAATTCGTTTTTAACGATTGAAGTACCTGTACTTCAATTGTTTTTTTTTTTAAGAATAAGAATAAGAATTATTTATTTGCTAGAATATGAGTAACAATAAGTTGATATTGGTAACAAAAATAAAGTCCTGTCATACTCTACCAGAAGTTGGTATGCAAATATTATTTATAAATTTAAACAGGTGCTAATATTAATTGACAAAACGAAATGTCATATAAAATTATTTACATTAGAAAAATTAAAAGTATCAAAATTCCACCCGTACGCAAAATACACGCTTGATCGTGGAGTTGCGGAAACCAGCCCGTTATACTATACTATACTAAGTATCAAAATCGATATACATTATGTGAAAAATCAATTTACTTAAGGTAAAAAAAACAAAAAAGAAGAAAAAAAGGAAAGGAAAGGAAGGCACAGGACCGGTCGTTGTGGCGATGCTTGGGTCCATGTGGACTTGTATTATTATTAAGACCTTGTAAATACACATGGTAATGCAATAAAGAATTGAATTGAGGCCTATGTCCAGCAGTGGACGTCTTTCGGCTGAAATGATGATGATGAAAAAAAAAAATTACTTATAATAATTGTAAATCATTAAAACATCATTAAATCAGCACTTTATCTTCTAAGAACTCCGAAATATTATAATATTTTTTTTCTAATAAAAAGGCTTTTAGTCTTCCCTTAAAATGGTTAATATTTAAATCTTTAATGGGCCCCGGTATGTGATTATATATGATTGGCGCCATGCAGAACACACTTTTATGCCTCAGTGCTGTATTGTGCTGTCTTACACATAATCTATTATTATCACGCCGACTACGGGTATTGAAGTCTGACAATTTCTTAAATAATTTTGGATTCGTTTTGACGAAAATCGCAACTTCAAATATATATATAAGTGTCAATATCTTGTATTTCTTAAAATATGGCTTACACGTATCAGTACAGTTCAATCCAAACATAGAAACTAATTTTCGGTCGAGTTAAAAACTAATTTTCGATCAATGATGTAGGTAGATAGATAGATAGAATATTCTTTATTGTACACCAATAACGTTATTAAACTTAGGACTAACATGTAAAATAAGGGTACATTGGCGGTCTTATCGCTAACCAGTCCCCCCCCCCAGCCACGTTCTTCAGGTCGTCGGTCCACCTGGTGGGGGGGCGCCCTACGCTGCGTTTGCCGTACTAGTCTCTAATTTCAATCCTATAACGAAAAACTATCTACTCGTAGTAAATAAATAAATAGTAGTAATACTCGTAGTAAATACCTACTACTAAATACCTATCAAATAACTTTCTATGTACATATAGGTAGGAAGTTAGTTGGTAGGTTGGTTGGTTGTTGGTTGGTGGTTGGTTAGTTATGGAGATAGGTAATGGCAAAAGCTAAAAAAATATTCCTCAAACAATGCTGTAATCCCCACTCACATAACAAGTTATGAAATATGTTTCTAACAAAGCTCTTATGTTTTGTATGTTGTGTTTTCAGATTTCCCGATCGATATTTCTGTGCTGTGTGTGGTTTTCCATCGAACTACACTTGCATACCTTGCGGGGCGCGTTACTGCTGCGTCCGCTGCTTGGGAACACACTTAGACACGAGATGCCTCAAATGGACTGCTTAGCTGTGTAGTTCATAAGTTAAAAGAATTAAAATTTGCTACTTGATTGAACTTCTATTATTTTATTGTGCTAGCTACAAACTTTTCCCGCTAAAATTCTTGTCTCTTGAATCCATCCGGAACACAATGCTGCCAACCCTGAAATTTTATTTCCCCCAGTGTCCGTGGAAAATACCTTAAATTCACCCATAATCCCCAGGTAGATACCCCTAAAAATGTTAAGAACAAATTAAAACGTGTTCGTGTATTTGTTTTTGACACGGACACAGCAACTTTCTTAGCTGGCTGTCATTTTCTAACTTGTGTGTAAAAAACGGCGGTTGCACTTTTTTGAACTTTGTTTCGTTAGTCCATCACAAAAAAACGCTTAGTTTTAACCTCCGATATCTTTGACGGTTTCAATAATTATTGTCAAAATGTTATGCCTTGAAAAATTCTATACCCCAAAAATCACCTTGGGGAACAACAAACACCCTAAGTTTAGAGGAAAATACCCTAAGTTGTTAACACTGCCGGAACATCAAATTCACCTAATGTCAAATTTTCAAATTGTTCTAAGTTTAAATAAATGTGTTTTTTTTTAAATAATGGTAAGCCGTGATTCCGTAGACTGTCCCCTGTGCCTGTGCCCTATACTCTGCCTGTACGTACGGAAATCGCTAACAAGTTTTAACTAGTTATTAATATTTCATTTTAGCGCCATCTATGAGAGAGTAGCAGTACTATCAACAAGCGTGCTATTTTCTCAAAATAGTGGTACTATTAGACACTAGATGGCAGGACACGTTTCAAATTGAATTATATGGATTCATTATTTCGAAATGGGGTAAGCAGAGGGCGAGTAGTTTCATGAGAAGATCTTACCTAATGTTATCGCAATCCTATCCTCAATAATAAATATGTTAACGACCACCTTGAGCTCTAACCGAGATTTATTTCCTATGTACTAGCTTCTGCCCGCTGCTTCGCACTAACCTTCGAAGCGGCTGGATAGATTCTGACGAGACTTTCACAAGCAAATAGAGGAGTTTGTAAGGTATAACAAGGACTACTTTGTATCTGGGAAATTTGCGGAAAACTGATTCGGACTGATGTAAATAGATTTCGTTACCAAAGTAACCGATTTTAACGGGACTTTCACAGGCAGATAGAGGAGTTTGTAAGGTATAACATAGGCTACTTTTCGTTACATAATAATATGAAATATTGTTTTGTGAAATAAATAATCAATCAATAAAATATGAAAAGTTTATTTAATAAAACTAGTATTGTGAACTGATTGATACATTTGTCAAATGAATAGTTTTGAAAACGTTACTTTATGAAAATTTGTATTGGGAAGTGATTCATTTTCCAAATGAATACTTTACGAAACGCGAGTTTGTGAAATGAAAGCTTGTCAAAATATCATTTTGCTAAACTTTTCCAAACAAATTGTTGTAGAAAGATGGTTAGCGAAATGATTCATTTATGAATAATTGTTTATGAAAAGTTTTTTGCGAAACGGCGGGCACCCAATATAATATTATATTAAAATCAGCATTGAGCTAATTCTGCCAATTACTTGTGAAGGAATTCACGTACTTTAATTTTAAAAGAATAGAAATTATTAAACTCGCCCTGAAAATCAGGATGGCCTCCTGATTTTCAGGGCGAGTTCATTCCGCAGAAGAATAGATTGGATAAAGCGGACAAGTAAGAGTGTATTTTCGAATTTATGGGTCAAATCAGTATGCATTATTTTACCATAACATATAAAAAAAAAGCTTTGATAGGGGTTGTCGTACGTACATAGATATCGCCTACATTCAATATTGGTTCAAAAGCACGTGTCTTATCTCCCCGCCCCCTTAGCACCTGGGAGGATAATAGGCCTTTTAAAACTGACAGATGCTCGAACCCACTTCCTATGTGTAACTTTGCATGCATAATATTATCTGTGTGATTATAAAAAAAACGGGAAGTGAATAAAATATTATTGTCGTCTGCGTATTTTGTTGGAGTAAAAAAATTGGTAAAATATTATTTATAAATAAATGAAACAAAACATTTAATTGTGTACTTCACTTCTTTTATTTTCTGTTTTATTTCTAATTATATATTTGAAATATTAATGCACCATCAGAAAATGTACATGTAGGTACATGTTTCTAAGACGAATAAAAAAAAACATATTGTTTTCTTTTTATTTTATCTTAAAATCCGTAATAAATTATTTATATATTCCTTTTTAGATAAACTTAAGTAATTTGAAAAAAGGTTTTCTCAAAAATTTAATTTTCTAAGTAAAAATCATAATTTAAGTACGTAATAATTTGTTTCGGATATAAATAAAATAAAATGTTAACAATACCACAATACTCTAACATGTTTGTAATTTTCAAAACTGTAAACTTTAGCTGTCATCATAATTTCCCATCAGACTTAACGATGTGATTTGTCATCTTATTATTATTTTATTTACAATAATTGTATCACAATACAAGATCAAGGCATTTTGATTCCACTACAATATAAAAAATTAAGAATACTTTTAGACAAATCTCGTAAGGAAGCTGAACTGTAGATAATGAAAATTAAATTAGAGTAGAAAACTGTCTATTCTCATACTACCTATTTGGTAAAAACATTGTCTGTGGATGAAAAACCATAGATTATCTTATTTTTTCACAAAAAAACTGAAGTCTAGAGTGCCTTGACAGCATTTTTTTAAAACAATCAAAACAGCGACGATCATAATTACTATATTTACATTTTAAAAACTAATATTTACAAAATGCAACATTTTTCTTAAACTACAATAAAAATTATACAGTTCTCACTTAAATTACTGACTCGATTGTAATAAATATATCGTATTAAAGCCATAAATACATAAATTTTACACAATTTTTTTCGCCCTAATTTAATACTGGACTGAGGAATGGTAAACATTAATTAGAAACGCACATAATTTTCTCTTAATAATGGTTGAGATAATTAATTTTATTTTCTTAAATACTGGGCAAAATTTACAACCTTATACCATAATGCCAGTTCTGTCTAAATTAATTACTTATTAGTAGGAATCGCTTAAACCCGAGATCTGTCGAAGGTGATGGGAAATGAAATAGGAACATTATAATTTGTACTGAGCCGATTTTCTAACGTTTTAAAGTCGGATCGACGTTTTCCGACTTTAGCTAGACTTTACACGGGATATCCAACTATATAGTATACAGAAGTTCACGGGACTATGCAAATCACGACATATATTGTTTTAAAAAAAAAAACAAAGATTCAGGGGCCTTACTGGATCGAGTTCTGTATGAAACAGGTCAGCTCCTATACATACCTACTATGGCAACTCGTTTTACGTTTATTTCTAAAGCCAATATTCTCACTTTTAAACTTTATTTCTGACATTAATCTACATCATACTCACATTATTTGAATAAATTTTGATGTAATAAACAATAACCTATTTGTAAAAGACTACATCCATGGAGTTTCTTGCCGGTTCTTCTCCATAGGACCCACAATTTGGAACCGTGCAACTAGAGCCTGACGTTTCAAAAGTGCCTGTAATTAGGTTTATTGGAAATAAAAAACATTTTAATTTGAATCGAATTTGAATTCGAGTTAGTGTCAATTCGTACTGTATCTCTCTAGGTCTGCATTAGCTCGATTTGGTTCAGAACTCGAACCAGTCCCTGGCGACATCATCCCCATGTTTGCCGTTGCGGGCCGTGCTTTGGACAGCTTTGGCTGTGTGTCTCTGCGGCCCGCCAGTCTATGTTATAATCTCAGAGTTATAATCTGTACTGGCCCGTGAAAGTCTGTACACTACTTTAGATAATCGAAGGCGTGTTCTTGGATTGAAGAAAATTTAGGATAGGGATGTTGTAAATTTCGTGAAAAAAAGATGAGCATTTTTTTAATGATTTTCAGTGGAAACTGTTCTGTTACACCTTAGTCAATAGTTTTCATAAATGTTTTCTACAGTACTGTATCGAAACTCAGTATTAGGTTTTTTTATCAAATAAAAATTTAAAACACCACGCGCAGTTTGAGATTCATATTATTGAAAGATTTTAGATTAAGAAGCTTTGCTATGCAGAAGAATTCTAACAATATAAAATGGTCTTTACCACCTTTTTTAACTATTCCGTGGTCTTTACTCACTTGCGTCTTTCGTCGGTTTTCTTTTAATTCTTAAGAATTTGACAGACAATTTTAAGAACATTCCGTTATGTTATTACACATTATATTTAAAATTCTAACCATTATTATTGTCGTTTTTGTACTAACTTATTTGCGCAGAGAATAGGCTTCGCAGGACGGTTTTAATTGAAATGTGGTAACCCTAATCGGTCTCCAAGTCATATCCCGAACTACAACATCTGACGTTTTCACATAATTTATAGAATGAATTCTAAACCTTATGGTTATAATCCTCTATACTTTATACCTGACAATATTGTTCTGAGACAAATTAGAAACGTATTAAAATATTTAGAATTTAAATACCATCACCACTAGAGGACGCCACTGGTTGAATAAGCCAGAAACCGATTACGATCTAACAAAATGTACATCGATCACTTCAGTCTCAATCGCTTTCGCTTCACGCATCATCCTTCTTCTTTCTCAGTTTTCCTTCAGTGTGTATTGTATGCGTTACGTTATCCACTGCTGTCGTCAAATCAGACTCAGGATCTATCGCTGCTGACAGCGCTGCAATGTACGCGCACGCTATCCGTAAAACCGATAGTTTTGACAGCTTCTGGTTATGACTGTATGCAGGAACTGACCGCCTTAGTGTGTCGAAGGCTGCGCTTATAGTGTGGACCCTCGTCCGTTCTCTTGCGTTCGCTTCTATTCTCCTTTCCCTGGTCATATTCTTGTAATTTCTCTGTTCCCTTAGTTTTGTTTTGTCTTGGTAAGGTTCTACGGTTACTCCAGGGTGTGGGGGTACCCTCGGTGGTCCAGGAGGTGGGGGTGGTCCAGGTGGTGGGGGAATGGGGGGCGGGGGCGGCTCTAATGGCCTCCGCCTTTGCCTCAAAAGGCTGGTCTCCTTCTTGACTAAAGATAGGGGTTCTCTTTGTGGTTCCTCGGTGAAAGACCAAGGTCTGAATGGGCTGGCTGATGTGTCGCTCTCGGGGCTGGGTAGATCTTCTCTGGAGTTGAGCCGGATGCGTTTCTTGGGTGGTTGCAGCCGGGTTGGCGTGCGGGGCCGCTCGACCCGCGAGTCGGTCTCCACGAGTCGGACCCCCGAGTCGTCCGAGTGCGCTGGCCCGGAGCACGAGTCGTCATCGTCGCCACCAGAAACGAAGCCAGCATCTCGCTCTAAAATGCGATCTGGAACAAACAGAAAAAAGCTCTTAGTGGTGTCTGACACAATTCCAAACAATGTTTGTACACGGAAAAGAACATACGAATTTTTACCATAACATTTGAAGCTTTTAAAATAAAAGTTTAATTAAGTGTCAAAAGTGATGTTAATTCTAATCGTTCCCTACTTCCCTAGTTATAGAACATAACATATTAGTGCAAGTTATGATCACGGCGCCGGCGGATGCTGCGCGCGCGCAACAAAAAGCCGATAGATAGACATACAAACGGCGCCGACGCTCGTTATAGAGCTACGATGTGACTTGGGCCTTAAGCAGTGTGGAGCTATGAGAAAGGTGTGTCAATGCCTTTGTGATTTAACATCAATTCTTGAATTGATCTTTTCCTACAGCTGGTTAGGCTGTGAGTGGACCTCAAGCTTGAATAATTTGTGCTTTTGTAGTATCTTTATACAAGCAATGATAGCCTAGCGGTTGAACGCTTGCCTTCCATGCAGGAGGGTGTGAGTTTGATCCCGGTCCGCACCTCTGACTTTTCGAAATCATGTGCGGATTTATATTCGATTATCACTTGCTTTAACGGTGAAGGAAAACATCGTGAGGAAACCTGCACACCTGAGAGAGCTCCATACAGTTCTCAATGATGTGTGTAGTCCGCCAACTGGCCACTACGCCAGCGTGTTGGACTAAGGCCTTAGCCTTCTCATACTGAGAAGAGGCCCGTGCCCAGCAGTAGGACAGTAATGGGCTGGTTATGTTATGTTATGTAGTAACTTTATTTATTTATTTATAAAACGTGTATAAATAAATAAATAAAACGTGTATTCGGGGAATGCTATTAAACAACTTTAACTATGTGGTCAAAAACTAAAATCGCGAAAAAACAACAGCTGAAGCTGTAGTAGCTGTAGCTGCAGCTTGTATATTTGTCGAATGACATCGATAATTTTCTAGGGAACATCAGTATTCTTTTTGCGATTTCAGGGTTGGTCCCATGGTAAAATTTGTTCTATGCGATGCCCTGTATGAGCTCTTAAAATACGACCAAACATATATGCTTTATTGTTCACCTTAAAATACATCACATTGAATATATTAGTCAACTTGTAGCAGTTATTACGAGGAAAGTCTTAGATAAGGTGCATAGTTTGATACATTAAAACGTTTTGTGAATAAATTAACTGTGTTAATTAAATAAGATTTTGTAAGGACCTTACTCTACCCAAAATCATATGCAAATAAATGATTTCTATTCTATTCTAAAATACGATAAATAAATATCTTCATAAAATTATTTATTTTTGTCAACAAATTAACAACAATTTGTGTTTTATAAAAAAAAAATCTATTTATTATATTTTTAATACTAGGCAGTTTGGAGGCTTCCTTCACCACCTCCGCGTGCATAATAATTATACATCACTCAACCACAGGCACGGCGCGCGATTATAGAAATCCGCGCGCCATTTTTTCAAATTTAATATTTGTCTTAACTATGTTTATGTTTTTTTATTCCTCGCAAGTGTGTTGAAAAACGTCGTATGAAACGATATTCATTATACTGGGCTGCAATCCTGCCTCAAGTATAATAAACATCTTAACTCCACTTGTATCTCACTATATAATAATGTAATTTATCATTCCATGCTAGCTAGTACGGCGCGTTCAGAAACAAGCTAAATTTTAAATGATTTAGGTACTCTTCGATAAAAAATATATACCATTTACTTCAAAAATTTGGATCGTATTGTATTTTATTCTGGAGTTCTAAAATACTTTAATTGCCGAAAATTATTTCTTTTTCCAACGTCTCAAATATCTATACTTTTTTTTTTAAATTTCGCAATGATTCTTTAAGTTTCAAGTTCGCTAATCTAATAGCCCCCACTACACATTATACGGAGACACAGCTCGCTAACTCGTCACCCAGACCATCTAATGGTAGACTATGCTTAGAAATAAACAATAATTAAAACAGATTAAAACAATCTTAATATAGTAACTTAGTAGGTAGTATGAAGTACCTACAGTCAGCCTCATTTAAATATATTTATAGGTACTTGTACAAGGAGTCATCAAACGTTTACAACTTTTGTTCCACAATATTGTACTTATCATTTTATATCTACAGAAGTTATGCCATGATCATGGAACTACAGGTTTTTTTTTGTTCCGTGGCCATGATACACGATACGGATACGAGTGAAACCGCAGGCATCAACTAGTGTTGTCATAAAGTCATCATAATTATCTGTTTTTTAGGGTTCCGAAGTCCTACAAGGAACCCTTATAGTTTCGTCATGTCCGTCCGTCTGTCCGTCTGTCCGTCTGTCCTAATCCTTTACAGCTTAATAACTTCTACAGTTAAAAACATAAGTAAATGAAATTTTGTTAAAAAATAGTTTACATATAGATCTCAATTTTAAAAGAATAAAAAAATAGTTTTTCCGTATTTTAGGGGTGGCGTCCATACATGTGAAATGGGGAAAAAAAATTTTTTTTCGCTGCACCCTCTCGTGTGGGATATCATTGAATAGGTCTTCTAAAATGAAGGTAATGTTTCATACACCACTTTTTTATCAGGTGTACCATCTACGAAATATAGCCCGCCAAAGTGGCTTGCAATGTGTCCCCCCCCCTGCCATTTCTAAACTATGCAATGTAGAAACTTATAATCTTCAACATTGATAGACCTTTATAAAAACTCTCTTTTAAAATTATTTTGAGTATAATGTAATTATAATTTTTTGAGTTATAGAGAGAAAACTGAAAAATACTTAAAACGTCCTAGTTCAAAGGTCATTGACCTTAGAGAAAAATGATCATAGCAAATAATGCTCCTTTAGCTACTTTCTATTTGAAAAAATCACAAAAAGTAACTTTATCGCTAGATGGCGCAGTAGCGCCATAGCGTTAGTAAACAACACGCTCTGAGTCGCGAATGCTGCCGATTATTGCAAAAACTAAAATAGCCATGATTAATATTCGATTTGATTCGTTTGTAATTACACCTACTTAAGGAACCCTATAATACTGAGCATGGCCCGACATGCTCTTGGCCGGTTTTTTTTGTGTGTAGTTGTATCACAGAAATAGAGAGTAGTATTTCTGTGAGATGTATGGCCTGGTTAGGGTTACTAAGACCTTTTAGCCACGTCTTAAGTAAAACACATCCTAATAAAGTGGTGGAAACTTTACTAGAGGTTTCTGAAAGATTGATGAGAAAATACGAAAAGTCACGTTTAAAAAAAAAACGATTTGCCAACACTTGTACACATTAACGAGCACTTGACATTTAATAATCCACCATTATTACCACCCTCTCTCTTCTCATGGGTGTCGTAAAAGGCGACTCAGGGATTCACCAGAAGATGGGCAGCAGCGTTCTCTGAGTATTTAAAAAACCAACTGCGATCGCCAACCCGCCTGCCAAGCGTGGCGATTATGGCATATCCCCCCCTTTGGGGGAGGCCTTTGTCCGTCAGTGGACGTTTTTCGGCTGAAATGATGATTACCTACACTCGAAGAAACACAAATTTGTAAAATAATTTAAAATCAACAACACGAATTTTCCAAATTTTCCCGCCAACCTGCTTAATCTATCAATTCCTAATTTATGTAAAGGAGATAGAATGAAATGGGCCCACATGTTAAATGTAACTGTTTCTTTAATTTTTATAATGGACATAATAATATAAATAAAAATACTTTTTACCAATAGTTTTCATTTTTAAGAGAAGGGGGGATTTGTGAAGGCGAGTTATAGAACTCAAAGCACAATTCAACAAGTCACTCGCGCCATCTAACGTAAATACGTTAGATGGCGTTACGTGGCAAATGCCAGTGACTTTTAAGAAAAATGCTCAAAATAATATAATAATAAAACATGCCAATATAATTTGCTACCGAAATTCGTTAGATGGCGCTGATACTATTTCGATTAACTAATTTTCAAAATTCAATAATTTAAACACCCTGCTGAATGTCGAGGTCATAGACTTATATATTACTGTCGAGGTAGGTACTATTAATTTTATTCTTGAAATTAACCTTGGTTTTATTCGGTTACATCTCACTTTATTCCTGTGGGCCTAAAGCTCCATACAAGTTGATCAATGCCCTTTGACGATATTCTCATTTTTAACCGACTTCAACTGTTCCAACAACTTCCTTTTTTTTAACGATTTAAATTGTGGAAAGAAATAATCGCTCATGAGCAGGATTCAAACCTGCGTCTCCTGGCTCAGTACGCCAGTGCTTTAGCCACTAAGCTACCGTGAACACTGCTCGTGGTATCGAAATTAACTTCCACTTTTGGTACGTCTTTGGAAGACGTCAGCGAAATCTTAATAAAAACAGTGTTTCTTAAATGGTTAGATTTCGCATCGCATGCGTAAATGCGATAAAAATAATAAAATAATTCCCTTTTTTTTAAATTTGAAAAGCTTCGTATTGGGAAAGTGCAATAACAAAGTACCTACCTACCTAGGGAGGTATCTAAATACTGCTTTTAGATAGGTAGGTACTTAATTACGAATAAATGTAATGATTCTAAACATTTCTTTACTAACCTATGAAATACGTAATTTTTATTGTTCTTGGAATACTTAATAGAACTACATGTTACCTAGGGATGTATTTTATAGATGTTTACTTTATAATGTATTTTGTTAAGACACCTTACATCTGCACCATAGGTACCTATAGAGTTACAGAATTCATGTAGTTAGATAGCTCTGTAGCCATAAATAGAATTTTATTGTTCTGCTAGCGATCAATTTTCATTGGAAATACCAAATCACTGAATTTTAATCGTTACCAAAGATAAAATGAGAATCGACTTTTTTTCTAATAAATCGTATGGATATGGACAAGGTTGTGTGCGAGCCAGTCGCTTGGCGCCGGCGCTTGAGCATGTGACGTCATCAAGTTACACCGCTGCACATGAGATCAGAAGTCATGGATAAATTAGAAGATTAATTTTACTGTTACCTAAATAAATAAAATATAAATAAACGTACTTATTATAATAAAACAAAGTTTAACCGGATTAAATCGCGTATATTATTTAAATTGGTTTCCCTGACGTTTCGAAAGCTTTGCAGCATTTCGTGGTCGCAGGTAGACTAAGATGACAAGCGTCTTTACAAATATTTCTAAAAAAATATTTTAATCTACCGTACAATATTATAACGTTAAACGTACTTACTTCGGGAAGAAAATATTTAATGTAAGAAACGCAAATAACTAGTGATGCAACGAATACGAATATGAATATTCGTATTCGCCGAATACCATCAAATTAACGAATATTCGTATTCGCCGAATACTTTCATGACATTCGTAAATAAATAAATTCCTAGAAATTCCATGCAGATATTGCGTTGCGACTTGCATCTATTGCGACCGTGACGGCAAAGACACAAGGATTCATTGATAAAATCATAAAACTTTCTCATCTTTTGTTTACATCTACAGATGGTCAGCAATTGTAGCGACCTTTTTTTAGTTTTTGTTTGTAGAGACTAAAATTGGTAGGTAGGAGTGAGCATGTAATAGTTACAAGGATCAGTCACCACAAAGAAATATTCTGTGTGTTAACTGTATTTCAATGATTTATAATAAAACGTAAGTTCACTGCTGTATTTCATCAACTTGTGTAACTAAAATTGAGCAAAGCCGTCATTGCCTTCTTTTGCCTTTCGGGCCTGTCCACGTGGTTGCTCTTTTAGCCCGTTTTGTGTCAACAGAACGTGCTACGTGCCCTGCCCATTTCCACTTCAACTTCTGAGAGTGTTTTTAAAGCGTCTATCACTTTTGTCTTCTTGCGAATGGTGGTGTTTTTTTGTTTGTCTATAAGTTTTATATTAAGTATTCTTCTTTCCATTGTGCGGTAGCGTGTTTGTATTTTGTTTTTTTTTTTGTTGGCGGGCCAAAACTGGCTTACAAGTCCTACAACAGCACAAGACTGGAAAGAGTGGCAAAAAAGGAGGGATTAATTCACCTACTAATTATAAAAATCTTATGTACTTTGTTATTAACGATTTAAATTGTGGAAAGAAAAAATCGCTCACGAGCAGGATTCGAAACTGCGACTCCTGGCTCAGTACGCCAGTGTTTTAGCCACTAAGCTACCGTGAACACTCAAGTGTTCGAATCCTGCTCGTGAGCGGTTTTTTCTTTCCACAATTTAAATCGTTAGATTTCGCTTCGCATGCGTAAATGCGTTAAAAATTATAAAATAATTACCTACTTTGTTATTGTTTAATTAAGGAATAAAGAGGCTTTATTATATATTATTGTAGTAGAGTCAGCTATTCGTATTCGTATTCGTATTCGCCGAATAGGAGAACTGATATTCGTATTCGTATTCGTAAAAGTACTATTCGTTGCATCACTACAAATAACTGTAGTTTGAAAATTTGAAGAAAGTGAAATTCTGTTTTTATTTATTACCTGCAAAGTATTTAGCATAAATAGCAGCGAAGTATCGGGATTATACGTATTTTTACGGCTTAAGCTAATATCCAATCTATCCACGATTTGCCCTACTAGAGATAGAGACATAAGCTCCATACAAAATTACGTCAAATTTCTATCTCTAGTAGGGTAAATCGTGGATAGATTGGATATTAATTTTGGCCGCTAAACAGTTTTTCTTTCTCAATAATTGAATATTAATCACGCTAAAATCTTTATATCCTTACATAAAGCAGTAAGAATAATCTCATGTGAGTCTAACAACATTGTGTTGGTATGCATGTATTTATTAACTGTCCGAAACAGGTTTCCCGTCCATATGGACAGGCGCGGCGATTGTTATTTTATCATATTATTTTACATGGTCCGCATTCCAAACTAAAATATTCGTATTTATTATATCCATACAAACGATTAACATTTTTTTATCGATCACGGTTTTTCCCAAATGTTTTTATATAATAAGTTATTTTCTAGCGAAATTGGAAAATAAAAAGTAGGTAACTATTTTTTTCTGTTATAGTACTGGCAATTATTATCTAAACATTAAAATTCCATTCGTAAATCTTGTGCATAATAGAAAATATTAGAAGAGTTAAATCAAATTCCAAGCGATGTACAGAAAAACCTAAACTGGTTTATGTTCTACACTGTATTTGGCAAATGTAAAAAAAAAAAAAATTTGGGCCTAAGATGTAATTAGCTGGTAATGGGCTTAGATCAACATTCTAGACACGATCAACAATAATATTCAAAGAGATGACTCATCATTTATCTCAATATATATTTTAATGTCTTGTTTACCAAAAACAAATTATTTAATATCAGGAAACATTAATTCAAAAACTAATGAACGAAAATTAACTATTTACTAGACCTTAGAATAATAATCTAAGCGCTAAACGTTAAAAAAAATTAAATGGAGATGCATATAAATACACTATAAAGGTTGGTTTTAAGTGTCTACGGAATATATGGATATTCTGTGATGGGGAAGAATGTCCCAAATAATAATAAGGTCATGTTCCTAACATTCAACTTTTGAGACTTCAATGTTGTATTAATGTTTGTATCAAGTAGATCTACTTTTGTCATTTATTTTTATGATGTGTGTTCAAACAATAAAGTATGTCTACTCTAATATATCTACGGCCAAAATTAATATCGTATCTATCCACGATTTTCCCTACTAGAGATAGAAATTTTACGTATTTTGTATGGAGCTTATGTCAAATTCCTAGGTATCTCTAATAGGGTAAATCGCGGATAGATTGGATATTAATTTTGGCCGTTAATCTATCAATACTAATTCTATTAAACTAGCGTCATATGAAATCATTAAATAATTGATGTCATCATCATCATCATTACAGCCGAAAGACGTCCACTACTGGACATAGGCCTCCCCCAATTAAGGAGGGGATATGCCATAATCGCCACGCTTGGCAGGCGGGTTGGCGATCGCAGTTGGTTGGTTAAATACTCAGAGAACGCTGCTGCCCATCCTCTGATGAATCCCTTAGTCGCCTTTTACGACACCCATGAGAAGAGATAAGGGTAATAATTGATGTAATTTAATATTAATACAATAACTACATATAAGGTATGTTTATAAAAGTTTAATGTTCAATTTGGCGCCAATCAAAACTGTCAGATGCATGTCACGTGACAGTTATACTTTTTCGGAAACACAATAGTAATGACATCCGTAACCCTAAAACGCCGACGCGACGCTAGTGAAGCGAATACTTACTAATACGTATAATCGTACATTCTTAATGGTCGCGCTACCGGAATTAGTTTATAGCTCATAATCGGGTGGCCGCGGCGCCGGAGAGGCGTTCCAACTTAACAAAATATTTTACTGTTCGATTCAAGAAAATCACGCGGTTTTAAACTTTATTCTCACGCATGACAGATGTTATAGTTTCAATCGATTGTAAATAAAAATTGTGACTCGACTAAGTCGCACTCACGAAGCTTCTCACACTACAGGTGTTTTTATACCGATAAAAAAAGATTGGATAGAACTTAGACAGCACCGCCTACGTTTGATCGAGGTTTTAATCGTTATGGAGAATTTCTTTTTGTCTCTCTAATGAATAATGGACACTACTTAGATACTTGTGAGATGTTAAAATTTTAGTTGAAAGATCGTTTGTCGCCGATTAAATTTATTTATAAACATTTTCTTTTTTATTTCTTTAGCCGGATGTTACTTTCAATTCAAACCAGTGTTCAGAGAAATACCTGAACAAACGATAAAAATTCAAATTCATTGTGATTAATAGCTCACGTGGAAATTTTCGGGACGCCGACAATATATCATTGAGGTTGAACAATAAAATAAGGCTTTGGGCCGTAAGGGTCTGACTCCGTCTGAACAGCTCATTACGGCCTTTCACAGTGCGGTGTTAAAACAAAGAGTTGAAGCGCCCTCAAAGCGCCCGCTCCGTGGACCTCTTGCCTTTGAATGGGTGTCGATCTCATCAGATAAACCTCGACCATGCGTTTAGATACCGATCTGGCGCCAAATTTCACAGAAAATGAACGCGCTCGAAGAAAAAAGAGCTTGTTTTTCAAATACGGCCAGACTTTTTATTACATTTGAGTGCAACATTTGTGAACGTTTTGATACCCTAGTCACAGATAATATAATACTCCCTAGTATAAAGATTTAAAAATAAATCTCTGTTGAGATCGTGTCTTTGGGTCTTAATTATTTGTGGTGATGTAGACTGTAACTTACATTCTGGCATAAAAACTTTTAAACAGCCTAATGCACTTATTACGATAAAATCAAACCACACCATAGTGATGTGCCTTACATTACCGGTGAAGCAATCACACAGGATTTCGTTCACGTGACTATACTCGTCGAAATGAGGAATTGATGAGCGGTGAGTTGATAAAAAAATCAGACTAATTTGTCGTGTCCGCACTCGTACATTCGCACGGTGCTCTAAGCTTAATGTATGAGAAGTCGTGATGTTACGACTTTCACCGAACAAACGTTACAAATGGCGCCGTCCGTGGCACGCCTGTGCAATACTGCTGTAGGTACGATTAATCCATTAGATTTCTAAACTATTTATTTTTGTAAATTACTCAATACTTTTAGATGAGATAGGTAAGTATTAGTTATTGTTGCGACTGACAATGGTTTATGTAATTCTAAATATTGTTTATTACTTATATCTTCGAATTATTAAAGACAGAGCAAGTTAAAAGTGGATTAGTATGTTCCTAAGATGAATGTACAAACAAAACATCTGATTAAACAAATGTTTTAGGTGTGTCTGTCTACACTGACTGCCTCGTTGGTCTAGTGGTCGCAAGCGCGACTGCTGAGCGTGGGGTCCTGGGTTCGATTCCCGGGTCGGGAAAAGTGTTATTGGGTTTTTTCATTAGGAAATTCTCAGTAGCAGCCCGGAGTCTGGATTTGTGCCCGGTCAGTGGCAATAGGCTCGCCCCCTATTACATGGGACTATAACATAACTGGCGAAATGTGGGTGTACTATACACCTCTGCCTACCCCTTCAGGGAAATACAGGCGTGATGTTATGTTATGTGTTATGTTATGTTAGGTCTGTTAGCTGTAAAACTTCCGAGATAAATTGAATAGGTACCTACCTACTACCTATCTACAAAAAACAATGCTACCTTAAATTGAATAATTATTTTCTAAATCAAACTAGAGAAGTTTTCTGTTCCCGGGATCAAATCCCGCAATCCCGGCGGGATCGTAACATTAGTCACGTATGCGACGCGCCTCGACGGCGGCGCTTGGCGCCATTCAGTCGCCGTTACCTATGTAGTAGCATTAAATACCGCTTCTTTAACCATGAGTAGCTAATTACAATACATTAGTACTACTTATACTATATTTAATACATTCGTACTAGGTTCTAAGTTCTGGGAATTCTATAAATATGAAATGTCATCAGGTGTTGTCTTTCTCGTGAAATATTACTTTACTAGGGTTTGTTGTAGTATTTTGCAGCTTTTGCTATGTTATAATAACACTATTACACAATAAGAAGAGAAAATATTTTCCCAAATAAAAAACTCAATTCACCCTTTAAGCAATTGAAACAAAATTAGGATTCTGATACTCAGGGGCCAGATAGGTAGGGGGTGGGCCGTGGGACACCTAAGCAATTTGGTGTCACCTTATGATTGGTAAAAACTAAATCATCGTTAGTTAGGGGTCACCTATTTTGACTTAGATGACCTTTAAAATGTAGGGAACGTTGGTATAAACGGGCATTAGTCCCCAAAAAAATATCAACAAATCATTTTTAGTCGATGTTTTGTCCGTAATCATCATCACGTTTAATCACCCATCACTATTGTTAAAAAAGCAAAGGTCTTATCTTCTTTTTTAGATTAATTAAAAATAAATCAAGTTATATAGCTCAGTGAACAAGGCGCCACACGCGATTCGATTACATATTCACACAGGGGTTGCGCTTCTTGGAATTTTCGTGCGATCGATCCGAACATCTGAACCGTATCCGTACTTTACGATTCACTAGTGTCCTACTCAGCGCAATAAGATATTATTACCGTTTTACATTATAGGTAATATATGGTATTCTAAAGAATTATTTTATTATTATTTTAGTAGTAGTAGAGTTCCGTCACAGAACATCTAATAGTACTAACGTAGTTCCGTGAGGTGCCGGACGTAAAGAATTGCACCACCCTATATCTTCTCATGGGTGTCGTAAAAGGCGACTAATGGAATTCAACAGAGGTTGGGCAGCAGCGTTCTCTGAGTATTTAACCAACCAACTGCGATCGCCAACCGCCTGCCAAGCGTGGCGTATTTTTATTTTGTTACTTCTTTTAATAATATTGATTAGCTCTTTACAATTTTATTGGCAATGCTTAAAAAAATCGGCCAAGTTCGAGTCGGACTCGCGCAGTAAGGGTTCCGTACCACCCATCGACCTGATACCATACATAGAAACTGATATAATTTACGAGGACCATCAAAAGACATCAACGCTACTGAGCGTTTACTTAAGCTAATTTTTGAATCTCTTTCTTACGCATGTGTCTCTTTCTTACATATGTCTATGTTTGTCTTATTTTTAGTATTTGTTGCTAAACTATATAATATGCACTATAATCAGACCAAGTTTGACGCTGGTATGTATTACCGTTTTGAAGATAGAGCAAGAACAAAAATGTTGAAAAAAATGCATGTTTTTCGAGGTTTCTTGCATGGGGACCCCCTTCGGTTTTTTTTTTCGTGATACCCCTCATAGCAACACATATTCTGAGATAATTTCAACCGGCTACCTGTTTCCGTTCAAAAGATACAGCCCTGTGACATACAGACGGACGGACGGACAGCGTAGAGAGAGTAATAGGGTCCCGTTTGGCACCCTTCGGGTACGGAGCCCTAAAAAGCAATTAGTAAATAAAATATCAATCCTATAAACAAAATCTATTATTTCCTTTTCTATACGCATTTTCTTAACAGATAATTAGCAGATCAGCCATACAGTCAAAGCCATTTTTTTCAACTAGGTACCTACCTAAAATAAGTATTAGGTACAACATTATTATGTTATAACGACGGCGAACTCCCCTCGTATTGAAAAATAGTGGAACCATTGTTACCAACTGTTCAAACATTGCAACTGTGCTGTAGTGTCCGCTGGAGTCAAAATACCCCATTGTTTTCCTCATGTAGTCTCAACATTTGTGTCCGTGGACCGCACCTGGTAGCCACGTGCCTATTGAAAAAAGTAGCAAGAACTTTTTTATTATCTGTAAATGGACCCCTAGTAGCGTTCGTTTTTAGGGTTCCGAAGTCCTACAAGGAACCCTTATAGTTTCGTCATGTCCGTCCGTCTGTCCGTCTGTCCGTCTGTCCGTCTGTCCTAATCCTTTACAGCTTAATAACTTCTACAGTTATAAACATAAGTAAATGAAATTTTGTTAAAAAATAGTCTGCATATAGATCTCAATTTTAAAAGAATAAAAAAATTGTTTTTACGTTCTTTAGGGGTGGCGCCCATACATGTGAAATAGGGAAAAAATATTTTTTTTCGCTGCACCCCATCGTGTGGGGTATCATTGAATAGGTCTACTAAAATAAAGGTAATGTTTCATACACCACTTTTTTATCAGGTGTACCATCTGCGAAATATAGCCCGCCAAAGTGGCTTGCAATGTGTCCCCCCCCTGCCATTTCTAAACTATGCAACGTAGAAACTTATAATCTTCCACATTGATAGACCTTTGTGAAAACTCTCTTTTAAAATTATTTTGAGTATAATGTGATTATAATTTTTTGAGTTATAGACAGAAAACTGAAAAATACTTAAAACGTCCTAGTTCAAAGGTCATTGACCTTAGAGAAAAATTATCCTGGCAAATAATGCTCCTTTAGCTACTTTCTATTTGAAAAAATCACAAAAAGTAACTTTGACATCAATCAGACTTCTTAAATTTGGCTTCTTGAATTTATCGCTAGATGGCGCTACTAACAACACGCTCTGAGTCGCGAATGCTGCCGATTATTGCAAAAACTAAAATAGCCATGATTAATATTCGATTTGATTCGTTTGTACACCTACTTAAGGAACCCTATAATACTGAGCATGGCCCGACATGCTCTTGGCCGGTTTTTTAAATGTGTCGGCGGCAATTTTGGAACTTCATGGATCTTAGAAAGACTTCGGCAACGTTTTATTTTTAAGTTTGCAGCACAAAGTACCTATCTAATTCTTTAATTAAAATTATCAAAGTGTTAGTTATCTACCCAAGAATAATATTTTCAAATCTAAGATTTTCAAAGACAATTTGCGGTCTCTCGCGTAGGTTGGTAATGCATACCGCAAGTTTAAAATGCTGTACATTTAATTTGAATAAACAAATATAATATGCGTCTGGCTTTCGCATAAACAATAATTTTAAATTGGTATTTACTTAAATCCGACTCGGTTGGGCAGCGTTCGGGAAGCTACGCAATATCTTCTCGTCCAAAATACCGCAGTGTCTCAAGACGAAAGTCTTTGACCAGTGTGTGTTGCCAGTAATTACTTACGGTACTGAAACGTGGTCGCTCACAATGGGCCTCATAAGAAGGCTCAAAGTCACTCAAAGGGCAATGGAGAGGGCTATGCTCGGAGTGTCCCTGCGTGATCGAATCAGAAATGAGGAGATTCGCAGGAGAACGAAAGTAACCGACATAGCCCGAAGAATTGCCAAACTTAAGTGGCAGTGGGCGGGGCACATTGCTCGCAGAACGGATGGCCGATGGGGCAGTAAAGTTCTGGAGTGGCGACCGCGTACTGGAAGGCGCAGCGTGGGTAGGCCCCCCACAAGGTGGACCGACGACCTGGTGAAGGTCGCGGGAATCCGCTGGATGCGGAAGGCACAGGACCGGTCGTTGTGGCGATGCTTGGGGGAGGCCTATGTCCAGCAGTGGACGTCTTTCGGCTGAAATGATGATGATGATGATGATTTACTTAAAAATTGATTGGTTTATTTAAAAATAAAAAATCTGAGACAAACGATGCGTCGAAGGCATCAGTAAAATTGGAAACATTTCAATTTTAAAGTGGTTAAAAATATTGCCGTCTTTGATTCAATGTTTAATGGATAAAACCACCTGGTTGATGTCTGAAAAATGGCATCGCCGTGATATTTTGGCAGAAGTCATTTGTTTCACAACTCTGATGGCCTGAATTTGAATAAAACCTAGACTTGCGCATAGAATTTCGTCTAAAAAAGTGCCACATTATACTTTGGAGGCAACAAAACGTGGTACAGTTAGAGTGAAAAATATGCACCGAGGTCATTTTTCAAACTGCGAAAACAACTTTTTGCGGTGATGATGTAAAATTTTAAGTTACACTACGTTTTGATAAATTACTTTATTTGTTACAAGAAATGCTTTGTGAGTTGAACAGATGTATGTGTTAGGTATATTTGGGGGTGATTGTACGAACCTATTTATGCGGGCAGTGGGGTTAATGCGATGTTAATGTAACAAATGTGAAGTTTTTAAAGAACTGTCATTAATCAACCAATACTACATGTTTTACTTTCAGTATGATGCTTACCATTCTTCTGCTACACGGAAGTTTATGGGTGCAGATGGTTTTTTTTTGTGTGACCATATCTAAGCATGATAAAAGCTAGTGTATTTTTCAAAGCGAAATCTATGTTTACGAAAATGACAAATACTTTTATAGGTCATTAAGATAATATATTATATGCCATTTTTCCTTAAATTGATCCTTTTTTGCTGCTATTACAATTTGCTCTTGCGCTTATCATGCGCATGCGTCTATCTCGAATGCTCCATATGAATCATTTACTAGGCTATCCAGCCTAGCCTAGATCGTCAGGCATTTTATATTAGATTCTACTTATTCTAATGCTGAATGTCTTGTGTCTTCATGCGAAAACTAAAAGGCATGCATAATCAATGATTTCCGTATCTCAATATTTTTCATTTTAATACCTACCAGTGGCAGTAGAATAATTTAAGAAATGAAATATTACATTTCGTCATGAAACCAATTTAAGATTTTACTTTTCTGCTTCCAAAACCACTCTGGATATACTGAAAAATTATAAAAACTGTAAGAAAATCTATTCATATTAAATGCAGGTAAGTACTATTCTGTTTCTTACATTTTGGATAATTATCTGAACCTATTATAGATCTATGGTCTCAACTCTTTTTAAAATCTTATGGCACGAAAAAGCAGGACACATTAGTAACTGAAAAGCTGACATGAAAAATTCATGATAAAATCGCCTGGATACTGCCTAATTGTGTATAGTGGATACTTTGAATAACGATTTGCCCTATTAGGGATAGAAATTTGACATAAGCTTCATACAATATATGTCAAATTTCTATCTCTAGTAGGGTAAATCGTGGATAGATTAGATATTAATTTTGGCCGTAGGTCTATTATACTATCTGTGACTATCATCATTATCATCATCATTTCAGCCGAAAGACGTTCACTGCTTGACATAGGCCTCCCCCAAGCATCGCCACAATGACCGGTCCTGCGCTTTCCGCATCCAGCGGATACCTGCGACCTTCACCAGGTCGTGACTAGGTTAATTATTATTTTTCGTTAACTTCTTTTATCTTTTACGGTAGCCTCAAGCCTTATATGTATACTAGCGATGGAATCAGTTCTAGGCTAAACATTGGTCAGAACTCAGAGCAAGGAGCAAGTGAACATAATAATATGGAGGGGCGACAAATGTGTCTCTTAAGCACAAAATGTTCCACAAGACGTGACCTCGTACCGGCGCCGGCGCCTCACTGACGATAAATATATCACGTATAAAGACTATTTCGCAGATGATGAAAATTCTACCTGATGATGTCTTCCTTTGCCCATCTGGATAACTGCTTTAATATAAAATATTCAGACTTTACTTAAATTAAAGCTACTTTTCTTGCCTGTGTCATAATCATAACATAAATAGGTAACTATTCATAACATAATTTTATAAACCTATTAAAATATTATTATTATTATTTATTATTTTCAGCCTATATTGTCCCACTGCAGGGCAAAGGCCTCCATTTCCTTATTCCACTCTTTCCGGTCAAGTGAAATTGTGAACCAGTCTTTTCTATACAAGTCCAGCTCGTCCCGCCATCTTCGCCTGGGTCTGCCGCGATGCCGTTGCACGTTTTTCGGGACCCACTCGGTACAAATTTTAGCCCAAAAATTGACCGACATTCGGCAAACGTGTCCGGCCCAGTCCCACTTAAGCTTGGCAGCTTTTTGAGTGACGTCAGCAATCTGTGTTTTGGAGCGCAGTATTGTGTTCCGGATTCGGTCTGTGAGTCTGACTCCCAGGATACTGCGCTCCATTGCTCGCTGGCAAACCTCAAGCGTGGACCTCTGGTGAACTGTCAAAGACCAGGTTTGGGCACCGTATGTGAGGGTATTAAAATAGTTCTATGATAATATAGTCAGTTCCGGTGTGAAGGGTGCGATGGGGATGTGGAGCTCGCAAGTTGTTATGCTTGAGAACATGCTTCACATGGTGAAGTTCCCCTGCCAAGTGGTCGGAGTCCTTGTCGCAAACGCCGCCCGAAACCTAGCACAGTTGATCGTCGACCTGCTGTTCTACCATTCATCAAAGGGGTTAGCGACAGAATTGGTCATGTCTTGAAGCGTGCTGCTATCAAAACCTATTTCAAGCCACAAAGAAAGATCATCCAACTCCTCAGACCGGTGAAGTGTCACAATTGTCACATTACCTTACAAGATGCAGGGGTCTAATAGATTGATTGATTGTGGGTTATCATACATAGGGCAAACAAAGCATAGACCACTAGAATTAAAGAACATATAGCTGACGTCAAGAACAGACTGTAAACAATGTCTGCAGTGTGTGAACATGCCCTAGACAAATCCAACCATTTTCTTCGATTTGATAAACCACAAGTCCTGGCGAAGGAAAAACGATGTACCTAGAATGCTCCGTGAGGCTATTGAAATTAAAAAACATCCTAATTTTAATAGAGAAGATGGTTCGCAGCTACCACCTGTTTGGAACCCAGTTCTAAAAATAATCAAGTCCCAAACAGCAAGCTGCACTGTAAAAGATGATGATACTGTGAACTGTGAGCGACTACTGCGTGCGGAACGTTTTTAATTAATTAAACATTGTACGGAAGTATAAACTATTATTAAAATATCTGCTATAAAGACGCTTGTCATCTTAGTCTTCTTGCGACCACGAACGCTGCAAAGCTTTCGAAACATCAGGAAAACCAATCTAAATAATATACGCGATGTAATCCGGTTAAACTTGTTTAATTATAATATGTAGTGATCGCGAAAACCTAAGAAATTATTACTACTTCTAATTACCTATTCCAAGTTTTTAATAACACTTCAATGTTTTCAAAAATGCATTCACGGCGTTCACCGAACACCGATCAGAAAACAAAGCGCTATCTGAAGTGTTACGTCATTCTTAACAATAGGTATAATCGGTTTGCATAACGCAAGGCGCCATCTCCCGGATTCGTCGCTTAGAAACAAGTTACTGCTAAGCGCCGTCTAAATTAGGCAGCCATTTATCTTGTAAGTAATCTCGAATTCAGTTGATTCTCGTTAGCGAATTAATGCAAGTGTCTCGATTGGCGCGCTTGGAATGCGGTGACGCGTGAATCTTGGGTAAACATTATGGATAAACATAAACATCAGCATAGTTCAAGATTTTTCTATGAGTGTGTTTTATTGAGGCGTTGGAAAAGTTATGATTACTGATTTATTTACTTCTGTGACAGTAAGAAAGGAATGACGCTTGTTAAAACAAATGCCACATAAATATGGAAAATACAAAATTAGGAGTTAGGAGACAACATTTGTTTTTTGATGAAATGGAAACGTTTAAAGATTTTCTTTATAAAAAACTCACATTTCAGGGAGAAAATGTATGTAATTTTTGTAAAAGATCGATGATTTTCACTAATGTAATTTACTTTATGATTCACTTAGCGATATCTTCCCTAATACTTATTCGTTTCTCCGACCCCCGTCCGAGAGAGTCAAAATAACATGCAAAATACTTCACATCGAATGCAACACTCCACTTGTCAAGTTTCAGTCATACCTACCACCTAAAATCATTTTCTGTACGTATTACTGGATCATCGATGCGTAAGAATACTAATAATCAATGAGATTGGACAACCCTGAAAGGTTATAAAAAAAAAAAAAAAACAACCAAATATGTTTCATAACAATGGAGCTCTGTCTCCCGACATGTTATGTGTCCCGGTTATGTCTTGTCATTCACGGCTTTAAGAAGGCTTAGGGGTGCCACTGATGATGCATCCAACAGTCCGAATGGCGTGGCCACATTCCAAAATCTGTCCGTGAATATTGAACACTTATGTTGTTTTTAGAACAAGTCAAGCTTTTTTGGAAGAAGTCTTAAAACGACGTCCGAATGGATACATCATCAGTGCCCACCTTTATATGAAATATTTAGTAATACGGATATTGTGTTGAAGATTCTGTCCAAATAGGTAATTTGATTTGGAGGGCTTACCGGCTTCCTCGCTCTTTTTAAGAGGTTTTATTTAGTTTACTTCTCTGTCTGCTACAAATCAAATTTAAATTCCAATTCCTTTCAAAGGTTAATTTTAAGCCAGTTACTGTTAACCAAACTGGCTGAAAGAATCATGGCAATTTTTTTTACAAAAAGTTAAGATATCTAGAGAATTTTCAAGAGGTTAAGATATCTAGAGAATTTTGAATGGCGCGATGCCGTTTAAATTGTTCCTTAATACCTTTGCCTATATAACCTCCACGTGTGCCTAACGGCTGCTTGTCCTTCTGGACACGTCTGGAGGGAACGGCAGTTGTTTGGCCGGTGCATGCTAGGTACGGGCAATAGAATCCTTTCGTGGGATTAACGTTCTGGGCCAGTGGGGAGTTGCTCCACGTGTCCCTATCATGCCAATAGAGGGCACAGTGGAGGAGCAGGGATGGGCCCGGTGAGCACTCACCCTGCCCAGAGGCAGGCAGCGCGGCAGCGAGGGGATTGTCCTTCCCTGCCCCCGTCGATCTCGTAACCCCAGGAGTGCTCGCTGAGTAGTGTTCTCGCCTCTTGGGACCGAGGGTCTTGGCTTCACCGCCCGGACCGCGAGGAAGAAAACCTCTATAAAAAACGCGTGCGGTGTAGCTGGCACAGCTGGCGGACGCGTTTTTCAGTGCCTCAAGTAATAACTGGCAACAGACACTGGTCAAAGACTTTCGTCTTGAGACACTGCGGTATTTTGGACGAGAAGATATTGCGTAGCTTCCCGATCGCTGCCTAACCGAGTCGGTTTCGACTGTTGACCTCTTTCTCTTTCTTTTTTTAATATGTATAAAAAAGTAAAAAAAAAAGTCGGTAAAAGTCTAATGGTTTTATTATGAATCTCATCGCTCACACACATCACTTCGATATAATTACAAGAAGCGGTCATGAAATAACCGTCTCTTAATTAAGTGAATATCTCGCTAGACACATAATAGCTCGGGGCCTTTATTAAGCTTGATCTTTAGTTAAATGGTAATACTACGAAACGATTTTACTTTACAGTGTTAATTCTCAAGTAATTATAAAGTAGATAGGCGTGAAGCTGCGTAAGCGTCGCTTTTAGCGCCGCCCGACAGCAATAACTAAACGTAACGAACCATCCGCCAATGGGAGGGACTCGTGCGCAACCGATTCAACTAACAGAATTATGGACCCACTAGTTTCGAAATTCAAAAGCTTTCGATATCAATCCATCCAATTTTTTTTAATTGACTTGATAACTTAATTTATTTTATGGCTGCATTTAATATGTATCACAACTAATGTATTTAATTTTCAGCCAGTTATACATATACCTACAGTTTATAATAAAAAACGGTTTAGCTGTTGCAAAAAATCTAACAAGTCCTTATCAAACAATTTCGCACACAACGCCATAAAAAAGTCGTATCCTGCGGAAACAGCGATATGAAAGCGCTAAGAAATCTATACGATTTTATAGATCTTGGTTGCGCCCACGCATGCCGAGAGCATGTTTTACGAGTTTCATTTGTGCAAAGGCCTTTAAACGTTCAGCCTCGTGGCGCCTGAAGGAACATTACTAACTTAATTTAAATGTTAGGTCTGGACTGTACCGGTGTCTACATTACCTTAAAACTTAGTTCGGAAAAACAAATGATGTTAATATTATTATCTTTATTGATCGAAGATTATTATGAATATTTTTGAGACTTAACCATGTCACGACGGACTTCTATTTCGTGCAATCTTTGAATTAAAATTCTTCCTTCCCTATGCGTTTTTTGGGAAAAAAGTAACAGCTAGGACTAGGTAGCGTAGTTAAATCACAAATGACAATGTAATACATTGAAGATATTTCTAAGTCTTCTTTTTAAACGCCAAGTTTTTGTACATATTGTTTTTTATATATCCGCGACGCAGGGGAAGTATGGCCGAGCTTTGTTTTTGTCTCTGCCCACCCGTTCGCTTCCTCTCTTTGTTTTATACGAAGAATTTTGGGCTTCCCTACATCAGCCCTTCAATATTAATGATTTTATATGCAAAAATATATCCAACACCTGGAAAATACGTTTCAAACATTTATGGCATTTTAGTACCTAGTAGTAGGAAAGGGCTCGTATGGGGAAGTACTATCACCTATCACCGTACCTACTTCTTCCGCCAAACAGTAATGCTTGCATTGCTGTATTCCGGTGCGAATTCCATCTTCATGTCTCAGTTTGGTGAAACGACTTGCGGTACCATTTAGGCAACAGCCTAGGTGGTATTGCAGTTATTATGGGCAAACATCAGGTGGGCCTTTAGCCCGTTTCGCCGAAAAAACAACTTAAAAACGTAGGTTACAAAACATAACAATGTGAAGATAATCGTAAGTTCGTAACTCGAAACACATTTTTACCACTGGCCGTTTTTCTAATAATAGAAAAATATAAAACATTTGGCATCCAGAGAACAGATGTCAAAAAGTGTTCCACGTTTGAAAAGACTGTATAAAACAATTGAAGTACATAAGTTTATATGTACCAGTGGACAGATGGGGTCGATCCGACAATAAAAGTTTGCCAGCCTCCAAGGTCGACATCGACTGCAGATGTTCAATTTCGTAAGAAAATTACTTTATTTCATACAGATAATTGTTTAACAGATGATAATTATTGTCAAAATGCCAGATTTGAGATTACAACATAAAGACTGAAGTGTTATTAAAGCTAGTTATAAATTTATCGCAAAATCCAAAGGTTGAAGCAAAAATAAAAACCGGCCAAGAGCATGTCGGGCCATGCTCAGTATTATAGGGTTCCTTAAGTAGGTGTAATTACAAACGAATCAAATCGAATATTAATCATGGCTATTTTAGTTTTTGCAATAATCGGCAGCATTCGCGACTCAGAGCGTGTTGTTAGTAGCGCCACCAGCGATAAATTCAAGAAGCCAAATTTAAGAAGTGTTTCAAGTTTCTTTTTGTGATTTTTTCAAATAGAAAGTGGCTAAAAGAGCATTATTTGCTATGACCATTTTTCTCTAAGGTCAATGACCTTTGAACTAGGATGTTTTAAGTATTTTTCAGTTTTCTCTCTATAACTCAAAAAATTATAATCACATTATACTCGAAATAATTTTAAAAGAGAGTTTTCACAAAGGTCTATCAATGTGGAAGATTATAAGTTTCTACGTTGGGTAGTTTAGAAATGGCAGGGGGGGGGACACAATGCAAGCCACTTTGGCGGGCTATATTTCGCAGATGGTACACCTGATAAAAAAGTGGTGTATGAAACATTACCTTCATTTTAGTAGACCTATTCAATGATACCCCACACGAGGGGGTGCAGCGAAAAAAAATTTTGCATCTCTATTTCACATGTATGGACGCCACCCCTAAAATACGTAAAAAATATTTTTTTATTCTTCTAAAATTGAGATCTATATGTATACTATTTTTAACAAAATTTCATTTACTTATGTTTATAATTGTAGAAGTTATTAAGCTGTAAAGGATTAGGACAGACGGACAGACGGACAGACGGACGGACGGACATGACGAAACTATAAGGGTTCCTTGTAGGACTTCGGAACCCTAAAAATGAAGTAAGCAAAACTGTTCTAATCGTAACAATAAAATCGATTTGTCAAGACATGACGCCCGTAAAACAAAAACCAAAATCATCGTTATTTGCACATGTAATCAAATTAACAAGATTCTAAACCTGTGAAGTATTATTGGTTATAGGTACCTAGTAGACACGCATTTATTCTTCGGCGAGACACTGAGAATTCCGAATATTACGGCTTTGGGAATTCCAAATGTCGTCATACCTACCAACTGTTTGTAGCATCTCGCGATCGCGTGGTGACAAAAAAAAGTTAATTCAACAGCGACAATGAATTCTGTGGACTTACGTACATGTACACATACTTATTAAATAATACGTGAATACTTGATAATTATCAAATGTAAACAATAAACATTCTCTGATTTAATTTACTTGTTTTCAAATTCTAATGCAAAGCCAAGTTTGTTCAAATAATGGTGTTTTGTATAGTTTTACTAATTTCAGTTATGACCTACCTATATCAATTTGTAGTCTGTTCGTTTATTGTTTCACCTATAAAAAGGATCATCCTATCTCTTTTCGTGCAATCGTGCGTAATATTAGAGGCAAATACCTACCTATTGAAAGTGATATCACTACGATGGGTAGCATTTAAATACCTACTGTTGGGTGCAACCAAACATTAATATTGTTACTGCAATGCAATGCAGATTTTCAGAATGTCAGTGAGTGCCCAACGGGTCTGAGTCTAAATGAAAATGCAACTACATTTATATTATATATTCGTATATTTATCCATTGTTTTTGGGTTGGGAGTTGTTATAAGATAAAACTGAAATCACCCATTGTAATCAGAGTTATCAGCGCTCTATTATCTAATGATCGTTGCACATGATAGCTCTCTATTGTGGAATTTCATAGTATTACTTCGTTTAAAGACAGACACCATAATAGGGAATCATCATCAGCCTATCGCAGTCCACTGCTAGCCTATGCCTCTCCAGACTCCAATAGCACGCCACTGTCCTCGATCTTTGGCCACTATCATCCAGCTTCTACCAGCCACCTTGCGTATATCATCATTGCATCTAGCCTGAGAGATTCAAAGTTGTCGACATAGGCCACAGGACTTAGATTAACAATTATTGATCGAAGCCACAGGATAAACCAACTGAAGTAGCCCATAGCCCATTGGCTGGCCATTATTATTAGTCGAAAGACCGATGACCGTTGGGGTAGACGTGTTCAATGGATGAGCCGAAGTTTTGAGAAGAATATTGACACGAAGAGAGACACATAATTCATGTTTAAATTTTCATTGTTGATAGACTTACGCTACTAGATCAAATACATCATTGTTTTTCACATTCTGTTTTCGTGTTAAATTATGTAACTACTGTCATTCCATGACCATGGATATTTTTATTTGTATTGACGTCATTATATTTGTTCCATTTAATTGTGTGTATTTGTATACTCAAAAAAAAGATAGTTGTATTGCAAACAAACAAATTTCACAACTGCTTACAATCATATTCGAATTTCGAAGCTATTCAAAGTATAGAATTGTTTAAACTGTTAAAAGCGTCAATAAGAAGCAGATCAATTGAGTATGTATTTATCTTCATGCATGTTGATAGATATCTAGGTAAAGAAGGAGTGCAGTCCAACAGTGAACTGCAGGAATTGATAATGATGAATCGTAATGATGGCTAAAAGAAAAGCTGAAAGTTATATCCTACTGTTGGTAACAACTTAAAAACTATTTAAACCACAAAATTACAAACAAAATGCTGTTAATGCCAGCATTTAAGTTACAACACCGTCCACTTCCTCTTACTTTTTCTCTTTGATCAGTATCTGCGATCGTTGCGATCACCTTTCCTTATATTTATACTTTAAATCTATGTAAACTATCTAGTGATGAAAGTAAATTGGCTTCATAATTCCTCCAATAAATTCCTGCAAGGGGCCTTATTTCAGACTGGATCGAGTGCTGTATCAATCGAATTTGAATTCGAGTTAGCGTCAATTCGTACTGAATTTCTTTAAGAATTGACATAAGCTCGATTTGGTTCAGAGCTTGAAACAATCGGGAGTAAGGCCCCTGGTCTACTCATTCCTATACGCGACACGGCTATACCTACGCTTGCCATTGCAATTACATGTGCAGATCTAGTCATATTTTATCAGGAGTTATTTATAAAATCTACATTAAAAACACATGCCAAGATTGTTTACTAAATAATAAGACAAGTAAAAAAAAACAGAGTTTACAACCTTATTGAAATAGTGATAGACGATGATCTACTTGAGTTAAAAGTGACCTATATCTGCTTAAGTAAAACCTTAGATAAAACTTCAATAGCCATACTAAACATCGTTGTTGAAATTGTTTGACCAACTACGACAAAAAAAATCTATAAACAAATGGTTTCACTTTTCAAGTACACGCTAGGAACAAATTCAGTGCGTTACGATAGCTTATCTATACCACTAGCTGTTACCCAAACAAATTATAAGGCATCCGGTGTGAAAAAGCACGCGCTTGCAAGCACGTGAACAAATCCTGCTTCAAAATATTGCCAGTCGTAAAAATTCTAGTGGGCTGCAACAAAACGGAACCTTGCAAAAAATGTTATCATGTTTGCTGCCGCCTTTTTTCACCAAGTATTTCTTTTTCTACCCAAACTAAAGCCTACACGGCTTTAGTTTCCATGCCAATTATTAGCTGCCAGTACTTTTTTGATCTCAAATACTTTTTACACAAACTAATGGTGCGTGCAATGTGCGATAAAATTACTTGAGAAAATCTAGTTTCTAAGACTAGGTTTTTAAAAATAGAAACTAGCTGTAATGTGGATGAAGGAAACGGTCGAAGACATAATAATGTTCGCTGGATCGTAGGACTTGTTCCTTTCAATAAAGGAGTACTAAGTAAATGCAATCACAGAAAAGATTCTATAGAATCCAAACCATTTTATGATGTACTTTTCGGCTTGTAGTCTGAAAAAGACTGTATACATATTCTATACCAGTATTTAATAAGCTGCGAGTCTGTCCGACCTCCAAAATGGAATTCCTAGGAAATACGGATACAGATGCTTATCATCTTCTTCTGCCTGGCTATTAACCCAATAATTTTGCCAAGGTCTTCCTAGATAGGTAATTATTTTAACAGCCTACAAATCCGCTTACGATTATCAATCTACCATCGTGAATCAATTTAATAATCAAAAGTTGGAAAATTCAGCATTTTCCTCAGTTTAGTCATTCAAGAGATAATCATAACCACATAACGTATTATAGTTATTCCCCGTAACAAAATAATATAATCTTATCAAGAAATTCCGATAAATCAACGACCCTACAGCCCATTGTACCGAAAGTACTTACACACCCTGGTAACAACTGAGTACATTTCAGTACATACAAAGACTGGTACGCGAGTACTAAGGAGATAGGACCCAATTAACCTATAATGGCGATTTTATCTATAAAACTGATTGCCATTACGTTTTCATGAAATAATAAATGAAAGAATTAGTCATTCAGTCAGCTAGAGTTTAGTATTAATTAGTATAATTAGAGTCAAAATTGTTTCAGTAATTAAGTTTTCCTCGGCTGATCACTTGAGTCACTCATCGTGGAAAACTAAACTAAATGTCAATAGGTACAGTCAACAAATCGGAATCATGACCCACTCAGCCGATAATTCGTATGAAATTGTCAAAACAGTAAAATTTTCTTCTTATTAGCATCGTGCTGCACTTAGGACATTTTGAATATTAAGGAAAATGCGTCAATACGGGTCAGAGGTCTATGCAATTTTGAGCTTTGTTATTAAATGCAATAGATTAATAATTGGATAAAAAGTTACGTTTTTGATAAAGCTAGAATTATGTTTTGAATTTCGAATTAACTGTCGTTCCGCATAGTTTACCTATAAAAAAGAAGTAAACTTTTTTTTTTTCAAAAACCGATACGAACTCTTTCAATTTCAGAAGAATATCAATCAAATTAACTGACTGAAATTAACTGTCACTGTACAATATAATTGATAACAAGTTTGTTGCCAAGGAAATATCTTTGAGTGAAACTCGACCTAATTGTATTGTATGTTTGTAGAAAATTAAGCTTATGGTGGGTCATGATTCCGTTTGGTTGAGTGTACATTGTATCAAATTGGAATACTTTTAGCAATGCCAATGGTCTTACCTATTTGCCTTATCCGTGCAACTAGAGCCTGACGTTTTTAAAAGTGCCTGTAATTAGCTTTACTTGAAATAAAAAACATTTGAATTTTGATTACTTATCATTTAGATTTTTGCAGTTTTTTTGATCCTATGTCACTATAACATTTTGGACGGTGCAAATTCTTTATTGGGTTTTAAATTTAGCTTGTGCGTTGAATACCAGTGATACTCTAGAACCAACGACCATATAGCCTAACAGACGCCTAATGTTGAATATAATGCGTACAATAAATTCTGCCACTATCCGAGTCAATACTGCAATCCGATTGGCTCTACCAAGTCGGCTGGCTATAGGTTATTCACTAACGCGGCAGTTTTGACGGCTGATATAAGTGGTCGAAACTGATTTGAAGATTTCAAGTTGCGAATAGTGGCGACCTCTACATTTCATACATGTGTTACAGACATCGGTTGCCTGTTATGATGAGGCGTCTATGGTCGGTGGGTTGAACACTTGCCTTCCATGCAGGAAGGTCTGAGTTCAATGCCGACCCGCACCACTGACTTTTCAAATTTATGTGCGGCTCAGAATTTGATTAGAAGAAAAACTGAGAGTGCTCCATACAGTTCTCGATGGTGTGTGCAGTCTGCTAACCCGCACTTGTCATGCTCCAGAAGGAGGCCGCAGAGCGGGATCGGGAGAGGGCCGATCCCGCTCGGAGACGGAGACGCCGGGGAGGCTACCGTCCTGGCACACAGCCCAGATAGGGCTACACGCCTCATCCCCTGTAGTCATGTACTGGCAGGGGACCCTTGGGGATCGTGGGCACTAAGAGTGAGTGACTCAAGACACCCATTACGCGGCCCTGGGGAGGACAGCAGTACGTGGTGGTGCTGTGGTGTGGAAAGCATTGCTTTCCCGAGACGTACCAAATGGCATAGCACCAGAGGGGCACCGGTGCGGTCCGCAGGAGTTCCTGGAGCTCCTCTATTTTGTGCTGAGGTCAGCCACCGTGTGGCTTTAGTCGGTAGGAGTCCGACATACGCCTTCGCCTTCCCCAGACGAAGGGTATCCATGAGGATTTCCACTCGTAAACAAAATAAGGTGCCAGCGTGGTAGATTAAGACCCTTTTTATTCTGAGAAGAAGCCCGTGCTCAACATTGGAACAGTAATAAGCTGATGATGTTGAAAACCAGACGCCTTTTTAGATTCATCATCATCATCAACTCAGCCTATCGCTGTCCACTGCTGGATATAGGCCTCTCCCAAATTGCGCCACAATACTCGGTCCTCTGCCTTCCGCATCCAGTCCCCACCAACTACTTTCATCAGGTCGTCGGTCCACCTGGCTGGGGGGCGCCCTATACTGCGTTTGCCGGTTCGCGGTCTCCACTCAAGGACTCGTCTGCTCCAGCGGCCATCGGTCCTTCGACAGACATGGCCAGCCCACTGCCACTTCAGCTTACTAATCCTACAAGCTATGTCGGCTTTTTAGATTGCCAAAAGAAAAGTTAAACTTTTTTCTAACAGCCTTTGACTGTTACAGTCAGTATGTACATACAGTATGACTGATAAGTCTTGCAGTAGACATATTATTTCCCATATCTACCGTACCTCGTGAATGCACTCAAAAATCTGATAATCGTAACTAATTACCTAATACGTGGACCCTAGTATACCGTTATCTCATCGGTCGAGACGAAAGGTATAGGTAAGCATCGATTTCTCGCACAATCTATCGAGATAATACGAGTAATCGATACAGTCAATGATATCTCAAGCGTACGAGCGCGTAATTTACCATAGGATAGAACAATTCAGCGATAAAATGTATTAATCATTCGTATAATCACACCTGGGCCTTGTGTACCTTGTATTTGTTAAATATTTTTAGCAAGCTGTTATCTAACTGAAATTATGTACTTTGATGTGATGACGTTACTTTAAAGGTAAACTATGAAAAAAAACCCACTGGAACCCTAGTTTCAGATTTGTAATTAGATAACGCTACCAATGAAACCGTTACTGGCTGTAAGATATTATGCTACTACCGTACCGTGTTTCAGTTAAATCCATTCATGAAAATGAACAATCGCAAAAACGAAAAAGTTGTACATAGTAGCGTTACTTTATCGAAAGGAAATTGGCGATAAAAAATTGTACTTTGATTATAGAAAACACTAACATACATTGTACAACATGTTGGCTGTATTTGGTATTTTATGAATCATCATCATTTCATCCGAAAGACGTCCACTGCAGGATATATGCCTCCCCCAAGCATCGCCACAACGACCGATCCTGCGCTTTCCATATCCAGCGGATTCCCGCAACCTTCACCAGGTCGTCGGTCACCTTGTGGGACGCTTACCCACACTATCTTCCAGTACGCAGTCGCCACTCCAGAACTTTTCGGCACTATCGGCAATCCATTCAGCGAGCTATGTGCCCCGCCCAATGCCACTTAAATTAGGAAATTCTTCGGACTGTCGGTTACCTTAGTTTTATATGGATAGGTATCCTCTTTATTCTTCATTTTATATATCAGTAACAAGATACACTTCTGATTCAGGAAGTACGGATAATGTACCACTTCTGGGCAATTATTTTATCAATCAAAGAAGTTCAGTCAATCTACTTTTGGCCAAGCAAAATTAAGCTACAGCTTTGTGTATAATTCCAACAGTTAGTTTAATCTACAGTAGCAGTGTAAACGAACCACCCTTTACTAATACTAATCAATAGAGATACATATGTCGGGCAGACAACTACATCTGGCAGTAGGGTGCCACATCTGGTCTCCGAGCTGTGACGTAATTTGTCATGTGGCGACAAACAGTCCCTTTATTGCTCGATTGTACTTTTTTATTTGTATGATGTAACTTGTCACTAATTCACTAATGGAGTGTTAAAGTAGTATAAGCAGAGTCATAAGTAGGTGGCAGTACCTGATATCCAGAATATGAAAAAATAAAAACAACTTTGTTTCAAAAAGTAATTATGTTCTTATATTAAAATCAGCGAGGGGCTCGTAGCTAAGCAACGACTGCGCGGATTGTACGATCTGCAAGGTTAAGCTGCACTTGCCGCGGTCAGTCTGTGGATGGGTGACCGTTTCGTTACACCTCGAAACCCCTCCGTGTCTCCGAGAGCACGTTAAGCTGTCGGTCCCGGTTGTCATACGAATATCTATGGCAGTCGTTACGGGTAGTCAGAAGCCTGAAAGTCTGACAACTGGTCTAACCTCCGAATGTCAGTATTACCCAGTAACTGGGTTGCGGGGGTCTGATGGCAGTCGCTTCGTGTAAAATACTGATGTTCAGCCGCATCTGGCTAGACTGGAAGCCGACCCCAATATAATTGGGAAAAGGCTCGGAGGATGATTATTAAATTTCAAAAAACGATTGTTAACTTTAAACACCTTATGAAGTAAGTTTCGAATATTTTCATGGCGTCATTTCTTACTCCACAAAAAAGACAGGTAGGTAGTAAGTAAGATTATTTACATTTTATTTTTTCATATTCTGGATACCTACTTGTGGTAAAGTAGGTAGATACCTAGTAAGATTATGATTGTTACTACCTATCTTTATAACACTCAATCAAGTGTTTCTTTCTTTTATCTCTTGTTTGGACTTTTGAACGGAAGGAAATAGGTAGTCATGCTACGTTTGCGATAACTATCCTTTCATTGAAAATGTGAATATCTACGTCAATATTATTACCCTGTTCTTGAAACATTTTATTGCAGTTAATTGAAAATTCTTATTTTTAAAACATTTTATGTAGTAGACTAGACTCTAGTGTTACACTAGAGTCTAGTCGGCAATTCTTCCATAAAAGCGTTGTATAGATAAAAAACCGGCCAAGAGCATGTCGGGCCATGCTCAGTATTATAGGGTTCCTTAAGTAGGTGTTACAAACAAATCAAATCGAATATTAATCACGGCTATTTTAGTTTTTGCAATAGACGGCAGCATTGGCGACTCAGAGAGTGATGTCAGTAGCCGCTAGATGGCGCTATACAGTGCCAAATGTAATACACGGCACTTGACGCCAGCATTGGCGACCCAGAGAGTGTTGTACGACGCCGCTAGATGGCGCCAAATTTAAGAAGTGTGTCGTCAACATAACACAAAGTTACTTTTTGTGATTTTTTCAAATAGAATGTAGCTAAAGGAGCATTATTTGCTATGATCATTTTCTCTAAGGTCAATGACCTTTGAACTAGGACGTTTTAAGTATTTTTCAGTTTTCTGTCTATAACTCAAAAAATTATAATCACATTATACTCGAAATAATTTTAAAAGAGAGTTTTCACAAAAGTCTATCAATGTGGAAGATTATAAGTTAATACGTTGCATAGTTTAGAAATGGCAGGGGGGGGGACACATTGCAAGCCACTTTGGCGGGCTATATTTCGCAGTTGGTACACCTGATAAAAAAGTGGTGTATGAAACATTACCTTCATTTTAGTAGACCTATTCAATGATACCCCACACGAGGGGGTGCAGCGAAAAAAAATTTGTTTTCCCCATTTCACATGTATGGGTGCCACCCCTAAAGAAAGTAAAAACTATTTTTTTATTCTTTTAAAATTGAGATCTATATGCAGACTATTTTGTAACAAAATTTCATTTACTTATGTTTATAACTGTAGAAGTTATTAAGCTGTAAAGGATTAGGACAGACGGACAGACGGACAGACGGATAGACGGACAGACGGACAGACGGACAGACGGACGGACATGACGAAACTATAAGGGTTCCTTGTAGGACTTCGGAACCCTAAAAACGATCAAAGCTAAGAATAATATTGATTTGTCTCGTCGTTATCTATACTTATGTACGTTATGAACAGAAACAGAATACCTAGTAAAAAAAAATGGTATTTGAAAGCCACAAGTGTCGAAACTTCCACATTTCAACACTAATTTTGACGCTATTTTGGGCGCAAATAGGTACCTACATACTTTGACAATAACATAACTTATGGAGTATGAAAGTTGCAAAATAGATAACATTCAGGCATAGTTTATTAAGACGCTGACAACAGCCAAACACCCCAAATAGGCTTCTTTTAAAAACATTTTTAGCTGTATCTATTCAGTTTGTGGCAGTCAAAGAAATGTATGTTAATCTTAATCGTATTTTCTAAAACTGTATTGTGCCCAAAACACGTTTTCTTGAAGTTTTCTCTATAGAAAAGAATTGTAAACTAACCTCTTAAAACATGCTTTAAAGCAAAAAATCTCTATTATTTACCAAATATTATAAATGAAATTAAGAAAGCATTTAAGAAAGACAATAATCTAAAACACTATTGTTTATGTTTTTGAAATAAGCTTTTAGTTTTTTATTAAAAAATATATTGTTAATTTTCATTCAAGTTGGGCGACGCACCCGACGTCCCTCCGCTTATTGCCTCTCTTTCTTTTCTGTACAAAACGACAGTGACCGCATAGGTCTGATTTTTTAGGTGTTGTCAGCGTCTTAATCAAAAATCTATTAATTTTACGTTGACTAGATTCATTTAGCAGATATCTCATAATAGCCATATTTCCAAGCGTCTGTCATTGAAGGTCTGTCCTTGAATTTTTCGATAAAAAGCAATCAAAACTGTCGACTAACGCCACTAAGATAATGTTACCAGTGTCACATACAAAATAATTAGATCAGATCCTACCTAATTCCTCCAATTCAAATAGCTTAAGTGCTTCAATAAATATTTATCTTAAACAGTTTTGGCTCAAATAATATACCTAACTAATGTTAAACAGTTCCACACTTGTCGCAATAGGGTTGGGAGTCAGCGATTCTTAAAAAAAAGTCTATTCAAACCTTCCGAGCGACCCCCGTCTAGCAACATGTGTACAAACAAACCAACATATAGAAACACCCATATGAGTTATACCTACGGCACTTATTTCCTTGTTATAAACGCTATATTTGCTTAATGCGACGGCAGAATGTTGGTTGGTAATGTAATTCACTTGTTAGGGTTTTCACCCTTAACATGTGCCTGTTTTTTGTGCCCCTACACCGTTTGTTTTGTTGGAATATATTAATAATTAGTATTGATAGATTTGACGATGAGAATTTTCGTTTCTGGGTTGTTAAAATTAGTGTGACTTGATGACTTCACGTGGAATTATAATAATAGATTGAAAAAAAACAACGGTGAAAGTTAGATTTTAATACATAGGCATACGGTTTCTATGGATTTCAATTAGGTAGGGTAACGGCCAAAATTAATATCCAATCTATCCACGATTTGCCCTACTAGAGATAGAAATTTGACATAAGCTCCATACAAAATATGTCAAATTTCTAACTCTAGTAGGGTAAATCGTGGATAGATTGGATATTAATTTTGGCCGATAAAGTTAAATAAATAAATAAATATCTTTGGGACATTTTTTTACACAGCACCATCTAGTCCCAAACTAAGCAGAGCTTGTATTATGGGTACTAGACAATGGATATAATACTTATATACTTTTTTTTGTAAATACATACTTATAATACATAAGCAACACCCAGACCAACACAAACAATCATGTTCATCACACAAATATTTGTGTCCTGTGGGAATCGAACCCACGACCTCGTTATCAGCAGTCAGTTCAATTGTCTTTCAAAACTTTAAATCAAGATCTTAAAAACAATGCAAATTCCCTAATTAATATAATGAATATCGAACCAAATAATCCTAATTGTGACGCTTATGTTACAAATGTCGCAGTACAAACATGGTCATCTTATAACAAACATCTACCGATTATTGTAGCTAATACTTCCGCACAACTTCCTTTTACAGCGCCTTGAAATTGAACGATTATGTCACTATGCCACTATTGTTTCAAAACTGTTTAAAAGTGTCAATTTCAAAGAAAAAGACAAAGTAAGTAAAGTAACTCCATTGATAAGTTTTCCATCTGAATCTAGAAAAAGGAAAACTATGTCTTCTTCATCAATATTCATTATTTAATAATAATATAATAACTGATTTAATTCAGAACTAAATCAGTTTTGGGATTTCGGTTTTTTAAGGCATCTGAATTCTACCAGTTTAGTAGATTTAAAAAAAATCTCTTATAATTTCAGGTCTACGTTCTTTTAAGGGCTGTTATACTTAGCTCAAACCTGTTATGATTCCTGCTAGTTGATAAAACTTTTATTCCTTCCCATCCTTTTGGCTTCAAGTTGAAAGGTACAGCCGCACCTAAACGGTAATTTTATTCTCATGGGGACATTAAATGCCATCATCTTAATAAGTTGTCACATAAGTACAAATAATAACAACCTGTGTAGTAGCATCAACTGCAAGGACACTTATGTAACCAGTGCGTGACCTTAATTAACTAAAGTATCGATAATTTTTAAAAGGAAAAAAAAATTAGTTAATGTAATTTTTTTTAGGCCAAAGACAAGAAACAAACCTTTAACTGCAACCTGCGTCGCATCTCCTGTAGTCGTAAAATTCGACATCTCTATATCCTTACGTCAAATCCAATTAAAAACTTCAGTCAAACAATCCTTTGCATCGGTTGTAAACACTTGAAGGCAACTCTTATTGGCACTTTATAAGACACAGTTTTGTTTCAAGCTAATAAAAAACTAAAGCACTATATTGTCATTTTTGTTACGAACGCGCACGTTCGGAAGTGTTTCAATGCGGCGCTGCGCACATCCCTCCCGTCGGACTGGTAACGCTCGACTGGCAAACGAAGCGTGGTATAAAGTTGGCCGAAGTCAGCCGGGGTAAAAAAGCACGGCGCCAGCCCAGTCTCGCCCTTAGAGATGCGCTCCGTGTGAAATGTGAGGCATTTTATCGTACGGCAAAACAATTTTCGGATGGACTTCGTCGAAGTTCTTAACATCTTAGACACAAAAATCCGAGGTGATCTGTCGTCCGATTGTGGAGAAAATTTCGAGAAAATTTTCATTGGTTCAGTAGTTTCGCAAGCATTCTACATACAAAGTAACTAGTTTTTGTTTTTGAATAATGTAGATGTTTTGTACTTTGGAATTATCATCAAAACTTAGCTTGAAATGGGGTAATAATCATTTCTGTAACAATTTTATGAATTTGTAGACGCCTCCATAATTCTGATGCAGCTGACTAAATTTTCAGCTAATGTAATTGGAAGTATTATTGCATCACTAGAAATTGCTTTGAGGCTTTTCAATATTTTTTTTAATCTGGAGAAAATTCTGATAATTTTGACATTATATTCAAATTAAAAAAAAATCGTTACGAATAAGCATTACATGCACTCTCAAAACGTTAATTTAAAGACAAGTTTCACTGTTCCAAAACTTGGTCCTATGTAGAAAAGCCGGCAAGAAACTCCAGAGATACTCTTTTCAAATAATAGATTGTACAAATAGTTTTTTTTTACATATTTTGGAAAGATTTGTATGAGAACAACATTGACCCTGTTTCGTAAATCTGGAAGGAACCGTGTTAATAATCTGAGAAATGTCATAATCTAAAATTTTATCTGCATGGCACTAAAAGAATTTTCGAGAAAAATAATTAATTTAATATCGATATATTGGTACGCACTGTTGCGCCAGCCGGTCGCATTCCCTGGCCGTCGGCGGCGACTTGTCGTGAAGATCGCCACACAACACCGCACTATACGGCTGTGTATCTCAACATTTGTACAAACTTACAGGCTATTTCCACATGCACATGTGAACATCCGTGACTCACGCACGCATACGCATTATACGATCATTTACGTACACTTATTCGCACCGCGCACAGACGCCGCATTTTGAAGACTCCCATCAAAATTCGTATTGGATAATCGATATAACAATCGTGGTCTATTACTGGCCGTTTTATTCGCAGCCAACTGTCGCATGCTAAATAGCGGGCGCAGCATAAAACATGATATAAAATTAATTTATCATCGGCACTATTGCCAGATGAAGATATTATGCAAGTCATCACTATGTAATGATGCCCGGTAAGATAACATGGGAAATTATGCTCGATCACTCTGATGTAATTTTTTTACCATCATTATAACGTCAGGACATTAAACTCCTGGATAGCTATCTCCTTCGAAATGTTAGTAATATATCAAAATGTCTTCTCGTAAGGAAGTATATGTTGGCTCTTTGGTCATTTTGTGTTTTTTTTTTTGGTTGCGATGCGATGCAGTTTGCACTCGGCTGCGGTGGCGGCGGCGTCCTCTTTATCATTTCTTAACGCGTCCAGATTTGGCGATGTCGATACAAAATCCTGTTCTGGCGGCTTTTTGCTCGAACATTTCCTCGATTTCTGGGAACGAGTCGCAAAACAACCAAATTTGCCTCCAGCCGTTTATACAGGTTTTGTCGTGAATTTTTATGAACTCAAACAGGGGTTACCACATTAATTCGCGTCATAATCAGGGATCGAAAATAACTATAGCAACATTGCCATCGGAGTCCACCGTCATCAAATCTAAATTGCTTTAATTTTTTTCAACGTCACAGTTACCGTTATCATATACCTATATCATTAAAACATTTTGTGTAATGTCACTCTTAATTTTAGCTGGTGAATTTCTTGTCCTCTTTGTTGTTTTAAGCAAAATCACGTTTCCCGAAAGTGCGAGCTAATTAACAATACGTGTCATTCCTAAAAGTTTGGCTCATAATGTTTGTATTACAATTTGAGTAGCGGCCCCAGTGTGGAGGTGTTAAGGGATAACTCCCGAACAAACATAATGCGGCTAAGATAGTAAATATCGGCCCAGTATAGCGCTGGTCTGTGTAGGTGTTAGCGGTCAGGTAAAGCTTTTGACACCTAACCATGACTGTAAGGAAACGGCGTGAATCTCGTCGCGTTTTATTTAACGTCTTAATTTTTTTGGGTGTTTGATGAGGTCTTTGAAAAACTTGGACCTGTCGAGTGTGATGTTGAATGAAATGTTGTTTGCCGTGAGTTCGCGCCTTCCTTAATCAACAGGCGTGCTTTACAATTATTCTGAGTACCAATATTACCTACTTATAAAGCTGGAGTATTTGGACAAAAAACATGAATCGAAAAAAGTATAAAAAACTAAGTGATCTCACTCAATGACCTGTCAATCAACAAGGCTGGGTTTAATTGACTTGCCCTGACTTCGGGCGCGGATCGTTCTTAAATAAGATTTACCGGTAAAATAACATGAGTAGGTACTAGCGCCCACCTGGTGCGGTGGCGCCAAATATAACTGACCTCTATGCGGCCCGTACTACTCATGTATTTAAACTTTATGTTTGCTCAAGTGACAATTAGTCACGGTACTCACGAGTAGGTATTTAGTCTCCATAAAAGACAAATATCTCACACATCCGTAATGACCCAAAGACCCAAGTATTCCAACATTACATGTGGGTGTCGTTGCATAAGAAATAAATTAATGTAGCACTAAACACAAAACACTTCCTTAAAAAATTGCTTTCTTTTAGTCGTTGTTCGGAATTCAAAATCGAGGATCGGATTCAATATCGAATGACTGTAAAAAGTAAAATCAACAGTATTTCTAGTGTGGTAGAGCGAGAATTTAAATGGCATGGAAATCACAGCTGATGCAACAGAAGCTATGATAAATTAAACTTTATTGGCAAGTATTTAAGTTTATTTTCTCTTGTTGAGTGTGGTAACATGGCTGACAGGATTGTAGGCGCCGCGTTTGCCGCCGTGGCGCCGGCTGGCCACCGACACCTCGTGTATTGTGAACTAGCCTCGTGACCCGACGTCGATCAAGTGGTATTTGACTCAACAAACCAACCGATACCCGTAACTCATTTCTAAGCAAATTGCTAACAAAGAAGTACTTAAACATGCTATCAGAATTAAAAAGGTCATTATTTTAATTATGTATCGTGTTTTCGAGCAGCTAAAAGAAAACTTAACATTTATTTTAACTTCCGTAGAAAATAATTTGACATTAAAAGGATCAATACAATTTTTTTATTTAATCAACAATACGTACAGACATAAACATGTATGAAGGCTGGCAGATCTTGGAGCTTGTCTCACGTCCACACATTCTACATAGCTGCGATGAAACAAAATCAAGCAACAGAAAAGGACAGACATATCCTCGACGCTCGCGCGGAGAGTAACATCGATAATTTATGCGAACATCCCTACAAAACAGGAATGCAATGCACGCCGCTCCTCACGCACAAGTGAACTTTATTTCATAAGAAATAAGACATACTGTTCTCTATTCAAGGTATGAATAAACGCTGTGGTTGAAACAGGTGTTCGCAGCAATGGGTGTCAGAGATCCAAATTACTTAAACTCAACTCTATCTCACTTGACGTAAGGTTCATTTTGGTAAATCTTATCGTATGTATGAGTTCTTTTCGAGATTTCAAAGTCCTTCATTGCTCCCAGATGTGCATTCTGTGTGCGCAAAGCGTATCAGTGGCCCGGAGGCTGCGTAATGGGGACGCTACGACGCCAATTAACGGGTCTTTACAAAAAATCTTTGTATTGCTGTATTTTAGAGCTAAATTAATGTTTCGCATCCGTATTTGCTCATCGGCTAATTAGGAGGAACTGTTTGGAACAAAGATTCGTTTAAGTAACAGAGATGATGAATTGTTGACTCATTTTTTGTTTAAGTCGAAACATGAGTTTAATTGCCAGTACAGTCATTACAGTCATAATTATCATCATTGGAGCCTGTCATTTATTCAGTCTTGGATGTAGACCTCTTTTCTCCTTTTCCATTCCTGGTGATCCTGTACCCATCCAGTCATGACCTCCTTGACGTCTATTTTCATTGACCCTTCGCAGCGGTGGTCGGCTTCTTCCTGGGGTTTTGGCTCTTGGTCTCCATTCCGGAGTTTTTTTCGTCCAGCATCTGGTATGTATCCATTCTTGCAATGTGTCCTGCATTTCTACCATTGCCCACTTTTTCCCTGCTATAGAAGCCTTCACCAGTACCGCCAGTACAGTATCTGCTTTGAAATTTACGGGATTTTTGTAAGTAGGTAGTCTATCGGCTAAAATTAATATCCAATCTTTCCACGATTTACCCTACCAGAGATAGAAATTTGTCATATTTTGTATGGAGCTTATGTCAAATTCTTATCTTTAGTAGGGCAAATCTCTACGATTTGATATTAATTTTACCGTCAATCTACATACTTATATACCTACCTACTTGTTACTTATGATGATATTATAAAGTGGTACCTAAGATTTGTTTTGTTTGTTTGTAATCGATAAACTCTGAAACTACTGAACCGATTTTACTAATTCTTTCACTTCATTAGAAAGCTACTTTATCCTGAAGTAGGTAACATAGATTATATTATTATTTTAGTTCAGTGTGCGGGCGAAGCCGCTGGCAGAGTTTAGTAATAGTAATAAAGACCGTGAATAAAGAATGAAATTGTCCGTGTGGTGCCGGACGCAAAGTATTGCACCATCCTTATCTCTTCTCATGGGTGTCGTAAAAGGCGACTAAGGGTTTCACCAGAGGATGGGCAGCAGCGTTCTCTGAGTATTTAACCAACCAACTGCGATCGCCAACCCGCCTGCCAAGCGTGGCGATTATGACATATCCCCCCAACATTTGCTTGGGGGAGGCCTATGTCCAGCAGTGGACGTCTTAAGGCTGAAATTATGATGATTAAAGAAAGGTATCATTTCGTATTAATCGTACCTATACCGAGCTAATCTAAAAATGTATGAACCTTTTCCAAGATAAACTAAAACTATTTGAAATATGAAATCAATTAATATAAAAAATCTCATGAAAATTAAATGTTTTTAATTTAGCCCAGTAATCAAATTACAAGTATATTATCTACCACGAAATATTTTCAAATTCCAAAACACACTGTACGCAAAAAAATCTAACCACAAAATAAATGAAATAAAAACATTTGCCCTAATTTTGACAGGGATGTAATCAGGTGTGTTACAAAAACGTTACGTCTGTGATTGTGCATTGTTCGAGAACAAAGGGCTACCTGTCGCTGTCGCTGGCTGTACACTTGTCTTGTTTGACAGGACGATGTGCGCCGGCGGCGCGGCGGTGCAGGACCTTTGTGTGAAATTTGTGTTTTTAGAGTATTTTGTTTTGTACTTTTGTTGCGCTTTTAATTGGGTTAGAATTATTTTTAGGGACGTCGTATTTCAAGTAATGGATAGTGGATGAGTTATGCCCTATGGTTATCAGTTAATTTCCGTGGGTTCAATTTATAGGACTATACCAGGCCCCTCAGAAAGTATTGCGAAAAGATTTTTTTATATATGGGAGACTGGCCAGTTATAATGTTTTTCGAAAATATGATTATTTATAAGTAAAAATAAGTAAGTTCCAATTTCAAAATTTCCCTCCACATTTTTTGCGAGTTAATTCAAAGTATTGTGTCTCACTGAAATATGGATCTGCGCCGGGAACATTTTAGAGCTATGATTTTATACGATTTCAAGTGTCGCCTGAAACCGGATGAATCGTACGATAGACTTCAAATGGCATTCATGGATGAAGGCCCTTCCAAGGCAACCGTGTATCGTTGGTATAACGAATTCAAGCGCGGTCGACCAACTTTGGGGGATGACGAAAGAAGCGGTCGCCCTTTGACGGCTGTTACCGAAGAAAACGTGCTAGCAGTGAAAAATTTAATCCAAGACAATAGGCGAATTACATATCAGGAGATTCAACACATATTGAAGATTGGATCGGGAAGCGTTCACGAGATTCTACACAGCCATCTTCGCGTGAGGAGGATAGTATCACGCTGGGTGCCGCACAACCTCACCGATGCTCAGAAGCAGGCCCGGGTGGAATGGTGCCGTGATATGCTTAACAAATTTGAAGCAGGCTCGTCTCGGCGTGTTTACGACATCGTTACAGGTGATGAGTCCTGGATTTATCAATACGACCCAGAAACCAAGCGCCAGTCGACTGTTTGGGTGTTTCAAAATGAGCCAACGCCTACCAAAGTGAAGCGATCTAGAAGCGGGGGTAAGATTTTGATCGCTACCTTTTTTAATTTGACTGGCCACTTGGTATCAATTCCCTTACGGGATCAAAGAAGCATTAATGCCGAATGGTATACTACCAAATGTTTGCCAGAAGTTTTCTCTGTTATAAGCGACCAAACACAGGGCTCCGCGGGCTACTGCTCCACCACGACAATGCACCTGCGCACACCGCACTCAAAACGAGGGACTTCCTGGACAGCACGCCAGTCAAACTCCTGGGTCACCCTCCTTACAGCCCTGATCTAGCACCGTGTGACTTCTTTTTATTCCCAAAAATAAAAAATCAGCTCAAAGGGATACAATTTTCGTCGCCGGAAGATGCGCTGGCTGCGTTCGAGCAGGCTGTAAACGAGGTGTCTGCGGCGGACTGGAAAAAGTGTTTTGAAAACTGGTTTAGGCGCATGAATCTTTGTATAGAGGCTGGTGGAAAGTACTTTGAAAAGATTTGATAAAAATATATGTACGTATAGAACAATTTTTTTTAGTTTCGCAAAACTTTCTGAGTGTCCCACGTAATACCTAGGTACAGATAACTTTTCAACTCAATCCAAGCTATGAACGAAAATTAACTAATTGCCAAAATTAATATCCCATTTACCCACGATTTGCTCTACTATAGATAAGAATTTGACATAAGCTCCATACAAAATATGTCAAATTTCTATTTCTGTTAGGGTAAATCGTGGAAAGATTGGATATTAATTTTAGCCGATAGACTACCTACTTACAAAAATCCCGTAAATTTCAAAGCAGATACTGTACTGGCGGTACTGGTGATGGCTTCTATAGCAGGGAAAAACAGGTACCTATTTGATATACCAAAAAATATGTCAAATTTCTATCTCTAGTAGGCTAAATCGTGGTCAGATTGGATATTAATTTTGGGCGTAAATGGTGCAATTCATCTTACGGCCAAAATTAATATCCAATCTATCCACGATTTGCCCTACTAGAGATAGGAATTTGACATAAGCTCTATACAAAATATTTCAAATTCCTATCTCTAGTAGGGCAAATCGTGGATAGATTGGATATTAATTTTGGCCGTTAATCTACTGTTAGAACTGTTCCCCTTGTAGGTCGTAGAAGAAAACTAAGTACATGTAATGTAAGTACATATAACGTGTGTACAACCATTATGAGTTATAACTTTCAGCAACCTTTAGGTTTGATTTCTATACACAAAATGTTAAACTCTTGAAATCTGTTAATTAATATAGCTCAACTACTCAGATAAAGGCGATGGTTGAAAACATAAACTGTTCATAAAAAATATTTGTGAATTCGATAATAATGCCGATTCCCTTGTTAGCCACACTAAACTAACTTTATTCACACTATAATCTCTTTCTTACATCATTGAAAAAGGACAGAAAATATTAAGAAATTAGTAATTCCCATGTAACTTATGGGAAATAGTCGCGACGTATAAATATGGCGACTAAATTCACGTAGGTCTTAGAATAATGTGTTATTAATCTAAGACGTAGGTATACCTACAGAAAGGACAAGCAAATATACTATCCGTTTCCAATGTTTTTAATTAGAAAGAGACAATGAGACTTAATCAATTTAGTTCGAAGATAGCAAAATCAGCACCATTCATTATGATTCTGAAGATTTTAATCAAATCCAACATTATTGTTACGAGCTGGGGGTTCGTAAATGGATAGAAAGCCGATTAAATGCGTAGAGAACACTTTATTACTGAACAATCACACTGAATCGCTTATTAACACACAAAGTTACTAGTTAAATCGCTCCGAATATCGCTTCGATGTTATCGCTTGTATCGCTTGATCCAAACTGAACTCCGACTGAACTCCACTACTCTTCGAGTTCTTCTCGGCGCCCCCGTCAGGGGGCGCGAGGATCGGGACACGGGATAAATCCCTTTCCCGAGGGATCGATCTATGCCCGTGACAACGGGCATGTCCTTGTGTTGGGCTATGCCCAAACCTAATGCTGTGTGCTGCCTGTCGTGAGAGCAGGTTGCAACACAGCTATGTGTATGGTTGCTATGAATGTGCCTGTAGGAGCGCCACGCACCCGTTTTCACGGGTGCGTTTCTTCACGACGCCTTGGCGGTCAGGCCCTACCAGGTGGAACCCCCGGTTGCCCCGAGGGAAGCCCAGCAGATGCCGACCAGCGACGTAGGCGTCGACTTGTTTGGCGCCCTCTACAGGGAAATGTTGACCCCCGCTTACAACGTAATCAGAACAAGCCAATCACGATCCAAGCAAGGGGCCGTTTCGTATGTATAGACGGTTTGTACTGTGAGTAACACCGCCCATGTGAACGCATGAAGTGCGCGCCCGCGACGCGCATTCTGCGTGTGTGTATGAAAGCATGTACAGTTATGTGTGTCTGTTTAGCGCGCTCCGTGCCTATATTAACTTAGCACACGTTGCGCGCTAGGGTGCATGTTCTGGGTGTGGAGTGCTCTGTGTTTGAGTAAGTCACGTGTTACATGTTATGACTTACTCAGGCGTCAGTCCGGTGGGGGGGAAGCATCGTCCGCAATGAGGTCACGTGGGTAGCGTTTGGCGTCGGGAGGCCGCGCGTGCCAGGGCGCCAGGTCCTTGACATGGGGCCAAGCCGACGCGTCAGCACGCGCGAACATCTTCTTCGCCAGGCGCGCGGTGAAATCCTCCAGGCTCTCGATCTTGAGGTCTCGCTGGATGGCATGGTTCCTCACATAGCGAGGGGCAGCAACTATTTTTCTCAGCGCCATTGATTGCTGCGCGCGAAGTATTTTCTTGTTGGTCTCGCTAGTGAGGGCGAGCCAAGCTGGGGCGGCGTATGTGAGCTGGGAGCGGATGTATGTTTTGTACACACCCAGCTTGGTCCGCAGCGAGAGGCGAGATGAGAGCACTGGGTGGAGCAAGGCGCGGGTTGTCCTCACCTTGGCGGCGACCTTGCGGACGTGCGGTCCCATGCAGAGTCGACGGTCTATGGTGACCCCTAGGTACGTTACCTGGGGTGACCACGCTATGTCGACTCCTTGTAGCTTCAACGGTGGTGGGTGGGCGGCATTCCCGGTGAGAAGGGCCTGCGTCTTACTCACGTTAACCGACAGCCTCCATTTCTTCAGCCAGTCGGGGAGAGCTTGAAGTGCGCGCTGCATTTTGACGGCCGCATGCTTCGCGTTCATCGAAACCGTCACGAATGCGGCGTCGTCAGCGTACAGCGCGAGCGTCGCGTCGGGAGTGGTAGGTATGTCGTCAGTGTAACATGAGTAACACGCGGGCGAGATGCAGCTTCCCTGCGGTACTCCCGCTGCCACCGGGCGCGCGCTTGAGAGCGCGCCGTCGACCACCACCTTGATTTTCCTGTCTGTAAGAAAAGAGGAGACCACTTTAACGATACGGCGGGGCGTACTCGACGTCGCCAGTTTGTAAAGCAGACCGGTGTGCCAGACTCGGTCGAATGCCTTTTCCATGTCAAGGAATACTGCAACTGCGTGTTCCTTCTTATTGACCGCCGCTGTAAGTAGGTGCAGTATCCTTGACAATTGGAGCGTCGTGCTGTGTTCCGCTCGAAACCCGAACTGTTCCGGTCGCGGTGTGATATGCGGTGTGAGATGTCGCAACAGGAGGGATTCAAACACCTTAGAGGTGGTCGGTAAGAGAGTAATGGGCCGATAGCTCTCCGGCTTCAGGGTATCTTTCCTCGGTTTTGGAAGCATAATGACGCGCCCTTCCTTCCACGTCATTGGGAAAGCCCCCGTGCGCATTATTCCCGTGAACAGGCGCGCCAACACTGCCACTGTTCGTAGTGGTAGGTGGCGCAGCGCTGTATTGGTGATGCCGTCGGCACCAGGGGCTTTTCTTGGCTTCGTCTTTAGGATGGCGCGTCTGACCGCGCTTGGAGAAAAAGATATTGGGTCTTCCTCTGGGGCTATCGGTGTAGAGAAGTACTCTCTAAGGTGTGACTCGACTGTTGCGACGTGCTCCATGTCGTCGGTCGGGTTCGGTTGGAACTGACGCTCCAGGTGCTCGGCGAAGATTTCTGCCCGGTCTGCTGCAGTGTATCTGTACGCCCCGTCGCTGTCAATTAGCGGGCGCACCGGAGCTGGGGTATTTGTTAGCTGGCGACACAATCTGTGTGCCGCCGGCCAATTGCCTTCGGCTGCATCGATGGTGGCCTCCCAGGTCTCCGTGCTATACGCCTTGAGCTCGGCCGTCACCTTTTCGGCTAACGCGTTGAGCTGCGTTTTCATATTCCGGCATCTTATGTATTGCCACCGCTTGCGTAGGCGCCTCTTTTCGGCGATCAGTCGCATTATACGAGTGGGTAGGGGCGCCCAGCGCCCCTCTGGTTGCGTGATGATTTTTGTCGCCGATTTGTAGGCGCTCTGGATGCAAGCGGTGATATCTACAGCTAGCTCGTCTACGTCGGCAGTCGTGACGATAGGCCGAGTCAGCGTAGTGGTCTCCAGCTTTTCTTTGAAGAGAGTCCAGTCCGTTTTTCGACGTGGCGCAGGAGGTGCGAGTCTAGTCGGCATTCCATCTAAGACGACGAGCACAGGCAGATGGTCGGATCGTAGCTCGTCGTTTATGACCTCTTGTGTGATCTGGCAGTGTAGTCCGTTATGGACTACGATGTCCAGCACGTCGGGGGTTTTTCTGCTATCAAAGCTATAGTGTGTCGGCACTTCAGGGCCGACCACAAAGTATCCCCGGGCCTCGGAATCCGCGAAGAGTCGTCTCCCCTCGGTATTCGTATTTGCTGAGTTCCACGCTGGGTGCTTGCAGTTTAGGTCGCCGGCGATTATCGTGTCGTTTGGCGACTCTAGTATCGCCCGCAACTCAGCGTGGTCCAATGGGGCTGCAGGCGGTTTGTAGGCCGCGAATAGGCGCATGTCTTCGCCGGCGACATGGATTTGTACACCCAGCGCGTAAAAGCTTCTGAGTGACGGCAGTGGGGCCTCCTGATGGACGACTCTCCGCTTTACAAGTACCGCCAGACCACGGTATGTTTGGTTTAGAGCCGACTTCTCGTCTCTCCTATAAACGAGGTATCCCGGGATTTTGATCTTGTCGGCGGGTCCCAGGAGCGTCTCGCTTATGAGCGCCACGTCTATGTCCTGTTCTCGCAGTAGGTGGCGGAGGGGGGCGACCTTGCTCCGTAGGCCGCCGGCATTCCAATGTATTATTCTCAGCGGCTTAGGCATTTGTAGTCGCAAACAAGGTGGCCATTCCGCTGAGAATAACAGGGACCGGGTCCTGTTCTGCCATCAGGGCGTTCAGTACGTCCTGTAGGACCCGGATGGCGGCCCCGAGGATGTACTTTCTGTACTCCTCTGCTGTTGGTGGTATTCCTCGCCCCGCCGGTGCTGCTCCACCGCTGTGTTTTTGCAGGTTTTGTTGCTCCGGTTTCGACGTTGGGGGCGGCGCTTGTCCGGTGTTACCGGGCGCGCTCTTTGCGGTTTTCTGTGTGCCCGCTGTCCTCGGGATGCCCCCTTTCAGGGTGGCGGCAGCGGTATTGGCAGCAATACTGGGAGTACCAGTTTTAGGTATTTCCGGCGGGGGAGGGGGAGCAAGGTCGGCCTGGGTGGCCTGCTTCTCTTCGTTAGAAGCTGTGGGGTGAGCCTTCTTTTTCTTACCCCCACGTCTCTTCTTCCTCCGCCCCTGTGCTCCGGTGGTCATTCCAGTGGTCGCTCCGCGCGCTGTTGGATCGTTGGCCGTCGCCATGAGCGACGTGCTCGGTGTCTCCTCCATGCACGGCTGAGCTGTGGACCTTTCGGGGACCTGTGCGATACGAGGTCGGTTATCGGTCGTTATGGCGACGGTGCCCGCTCGCTTATTTTGTGCCTCTTTCTGATAAACAGGGCACTTGTAGTTGTTGGCTGTATGGGGCCCCGCGCAGTTAGCGCAGGTTGGCGGCTCAGAAAGAGGTCGCGTGCAGTTTTTGGCGGTGTGATCCCCACCGCAGCGCACGCAAGCGAGCGGGCGGTGACACATCTGCGAGCTGTGTCGGAACAGCTGGCATCTGTGGCACTGTGCGGGTCCGCGTTTCCCACGCCACGCCTCAATCTTGACACCACGCATGTACATTAGTACCGTGGTGTCGAAAATCCTTTTCACGTCCGGCGACTTTCGGATTTGGGCGTGAAAAACGCAGCCGGGTCGTCCCTGGCGTGCATTAATATGCCGCACGTACTCCGGTTCAAACCCGAGCGCGCGGAGCTCCTCCTCTATGTCCTGTGGGTCCGTGTCCGCCGGCAGCCCCGTAATGGCCACCTTCAGATTCTGCTCTGCAGGAAGCGAGTAAGCGAACCAAGAAATGTTGTCGCTTCTCTCTAGCTCGGTTAAGTATCGCTGTACCACTCGATACTCTTCCTCAGATTCGGGTGTAAATCTTACACCCTTCTGGTATGGGCGGGCATTAGGTGGGTGTCCTATTTTCTCCCGGAGTTCGCGGAAATGTCGCGCCCAGTTGGGTAGCTTCTCAACTACTAGCGGTGGGTAGCGTGGCTTCTTGGTTTTGTTTGGCTGTTGCTGTGTTCCTGTTGCGCTACCACTGGGCACGACAGTGGGCTGCGTAGGGGCTGCGGCGGTTGGCGTAGTGGGACTTTTCGTCACCTCTGCGAATGATGCATTTGTTGATGCTGGTGTTCGCTGCCTGCGTGGATCACGTTGCGGCAGTGGGGGGTCAATACATGGTCGCTTTGCCTCTTCAGCGGCCTCTTCTTCTGGAGATCTCTGTCTGCGCTGGGCTCTTTTCTCCAGATTAAATTCAAATCCAAAGCCCAGCGTATTTGTTGATGACATATCATGTCGTGGCAGTTCAGGCAACGATCCTGTTCTTTGCGGTTCGTTCCCGAGGAGTGCCCTTGTGGCACGTATCGACGTGTCCTTTGATACGCCGGCACGTCCAACAGACCCCAGCGACGATAATGACGTGTCTGATCCTGCGCGGGACGAACACGCTGATCTTATCGCCGGTGAGTCTTGGGCTGAGATGCGGGGGGGCGCAGGTGAGGCGGTCACGGCATGCGTTATTTCAGCTGCCGCTCTATGCATCATCCGCAGGGCTTGATCCGGGGGTGTCCTCATTTGAGAGGTGCTTGCTGTCGGGGTTGGTCTGCTCGACGCAGGCGATCGCACTTGCGGAGCAGTATCGGTCGCGGCTGGGCGCGTCGGTCTAGCCGAGCTTGACATCGGCGCACGAGTCGTCGCGGGAGCTGAGGGGGGGGGTACGCGGGTAGCGGGCGCGGGCGGGCGCGCAGGCGGTGCGCGGCGCGCAAACGCGGCGGGCACCGGTGCCCGCGTTGGTACCGGGCGGAAAATGGTGGGGCGGAGTGGTACCGCATGCTGGCGCGACGGCATCGCCCGCAGAGCCGGCACGTGGACAGCAGGTGCGGGCATTGCCGGCGCGGCGGTCGATACATACCGGGCGTCGGGGCGTGGTGCCGGGTTTCGGTCGGGCGCACGCTGGAAACGGATTCCCGGTTCCGACGTCGCCCGACTGAGAATCGGCATGTCCTCGGTTGAGCTGGGAGGGGCGTCCGGGCCCCCTAGGGGGCCCCGGGCACCGTGCTTGGGCATCTGATGATGCGTGGCCTCCGCGACCGCTTCGGTGTAGCCACACCGGGCAGCAGCGGGGCTTCCTCTTTTGTGCGCGCGCTCACTGGTTTACCGTGTTGACAGTCCGGTGAACACAAAAGTGAAAGGCGTTTTGGTCGGTCCGGGCGTACGTCAATCGCGAACTGAGCTCGGGAATGGAAGCTCCACTAGCGCTGAGCTGCGCCGTTTATATAGGCCGCGAGTCGTGGTACTAGAAAGTCCTCGAACGTCATCTATCCTTGTCATAAGATAACTCTTTCTCACTTGCACATTCTTGTAATAGAAAGTTCTCGAACCTTGGCGAACCTCATCTATCCTCTATCCCGCTCACTCACTTCTAGAATGGAATGTTCTCGAAGCTTGTCGAATCTTGTCTATCCTTGTCTTGTATTAGCTCTATCTTGCTCACTCTGTTCCAGAAGGTTCTTCGGCTATCCTTGTCTAAGATTTAGCTCTATCTCGCTCATTCTTCAACAATTTTACATGTGGGTGTCAAATGGCCATAAGGGGTCCTGAAAACGCCTGAAAATGGGTTTTCAGGAAATGTCGGCATCGGATTTGTTGGCTCCTGAAACGGCCTGAAAACATGTTTCAGGCGCCTGAAAACAACGGCAACTTACTCAAAATTTCGATTCTTTGGTATGTGATAGAGCCTCCTCTGATACGGACTGAAAATGCATTTCAGCCTGCTGAAAACGTCTCTAAGTCCAGGAAAATCGAGGTTGAAGTATTTCAGTCCACTCTGCTTAACCCTCCGTCGTAACATTATGTTCTTAAACTCCATATAGTTATTTCTGTAGATTTTGCACTGACGATTATTTATTATTACCACCTGATTTATAATGTTTTTTTTTAATATTTTATGTTTATCAATTCATACGAATATAAAGAAAAATAAATAAGAATAAGAATTATTTTTCTTAATATTCGTACGAATAGAAAGAAAGAAAAATTATATATTGTCACAGTTAACGACGCGCAACATTTAAATAGTGCAACAAAAACACAAACAGGTAACTAACAGGAGGATATACAAAAAATTGTAAAACAAAAAATACATAAAATATAAAGAAAGTATAGTCGACATGAAATATAAGAAAAGTACAGTCCACCGCACCCGCACCGCACGACAGTATAATATCTGTGGCAGTCAAGTCTGACAATTGCTCTAACCTCCGAATGTCAGTAGGTATTACCCAGTAACTGGGTTGCAGTGGTCTGATGGCAGTCGCTCCGTGTAATACCAGGCCCCTCAGAAAAAGGCGCCAGATGTACTGGTGGTCCTCGGACATAGCGCGACTACGAGTTGCATGTGTTGACGAGCGACGCCGGTACACCAGGTTCAGGAGGCGCTTCAGGAGGCGTCCCCGCACCCCAGAGGAGGCAACCATAGAAGAAGAGCTGTACGAGGGGTACAGAGCAGCAAAGGTGGCCCTTCAGGCGGCCATAGCAGAAGCCAAAGTAGCAGGCTTTGACGCTATGAGGGCGACTCTGGACGCAAATCCATGGGGGCGTCCATACCGTATGGTACGGGGCAAACTTCGCCTGTGGGCCCCCCCACTATCCCAGAGTCTCCGGCCCGAGCTGCTGGAGGGTGTGGTGAGCGCTCTGTTCCCTTCAAGGGTGGAGCACACCCCTCCGCCGATGGTTCCTCCTGACATGGTGCCTAGCGCGGACGATGACGACGACGTGCCCGAAGTGACCCGGGAAGAATTGATAGCTGCGGTGAAACGGCTTCAAGCCAAAAACACCGCCCCAGGGCCCGACGGCATACCTGGCCGAGCATGGGTCCTGGCTCTGAAGGCCCTTGGGCCCCGATTGGGAGGGCTCTTGAGCGCATGTTTCGAGCGGGGCCAGTTTCCACGGAGGTGGAAGACTGGAAAACTGGTCCTGCTGAAGAAGGAGGGGCGCCCTGCAGATTCACCATCTGCGTACCGCCCCATCGTGTTGTTGGACGAGGTGGGCAAGCTCTTTGAGAGAGTAATTGCAGACCGCCTTGTCCAGCACCTGACTAGGATGGGGCCGGATCTATCGGACAACCAGTTTGGTTTCCGCCGGGGGCGCTCCACTGTGGACGCCATCATGCGCGTGAGGGCTCTGGCGGAGGAAGCAGTGGCCCGGGGGGAGGTGGTTTTGGCGGTATCACTTGATATCGCCAACGCTTTCAACACCTTGCCCTGGAGTTGCATTAAGGCGGCACTTGAATTCCATCGGGTGCCGACTTACCTTCGCCACATTATCGGGGCCTACCTGACGGACAGGGCCGTCATCTACCCGGGTCGGGAAGTATGGGGTCGGCGAGAGATGTCATGCGGTGTCCCACAGGGATCGGTTTTGGGACCGCTTCTGTGGAACATCGGCTATGACTGGGTGCTGCGCGGTGCTCTTCTCCACGGCGTTGGCATGACGTGCTACGCTGACGACACGCTAGTCACGGCGAGGGGGAAGACGCACCGGGAGGCGACCATGCTGGCGACAGCGGGGGTTGCGCTAGTCGTTGCGAGGATCCGGCGGTTGGGTCTCGAGGTGGCTCTACATAAGTCTGAGGCCCTGTGTTTTCATGGGCCTCGGAAGAGGCCACCTCTGGGATCCCATATAGTGGTAGGAGGCGTCCGCATCGGTATCGAGTCGACGATGAAGTACCTGGGACTCGTCCTCGACAGCCGGTGGGACTTTGGTCCGCACTTTAAGCGGTTGGCGCCCAAGCTGTTAGGGGCCACGGCCGCGCTATCGCGGCTGCTGCCAAACTTGGGAGGGCCAAATGCCTCCTGCCGGAGGCTCTACGTGGGGATCGTACGGTCCATGGCCCTTTATGGGGCCCCAGTGTGGGCAGACGCCCTGACGCCAGGCAATGTCGCGCTGCTGCGTAGACCGCAGCGTGCAATGGCCGTCAGGGTGATACGGGGGTATCGTACGATCTCCTTCGAGGCGGCGAGCCTTCTTGCCGGATCAATGCCCTGGGATCTGGAGGCGAGAGACCTTGCGCTGAGGTATCATCAGCGCGAGGACCCGCCTGATCGGAGCGAGGTCCGCCAGATCCTAGCGGCTGAATGGGAGGAACGACTTGCGCAACCCAGCGCAGGGCACGCCGTAATCGCGGCGGTAAGGCCCGTCATGGAGGAGTGGCTGGAGAGGAGCCATGGCGCCCTCACCTACCGGCTGACACAGATACTCTCGGGGCACGGTTGCTTCGGGAAGTATCTGTGTCGCATAGGCCGGGAGCCGACACCCGAGTGTCATCACTGCGGGAGCTGCCCAGAGGACACGGCGCGGCACACACTGGAGGAGTGCCCAGCTTGGGCCACGCAGCGCCGTGATCTCATCACTGCAGTAGGCGGCAGCGATCTCTCGCTTCCGGCCGTGGTTCAATCGATGGTCGGGAGTGGGAGCGCTTGGGAAGGCGTCGTCTCCTTTTGCGAGGAGGTGATGCTCGCTAAGGAGGCGGCGGAGAGAATTAGAGAGGCGATTACCTCCCTTCCCTCCCGCAGAAGGCGACCTGGGCGTCGCAGGAGGGCGTATGCCGACCTCCAGCCACCCTAAGTGTGGGCCTGCGGGCGGCGGACTCGGGGTGGCCCGCCGCCCGACCAGACAAGGCCCGTGACGGTGGCGCGTCGTGTTCCGCGCGCGCCAGTCAAGAGGAGGGTGCGGCCGATGTGGGTGCCGCACGGGGTGAAGGGGCTCGCCTGTTAGTGGCGAGCCGGGACCTGCCGGGGATGGTTGGGCGAGTTAAGTTTCCCACGCCCCTGGCCAAGGGTCGGTAGAGGAACACCGTGGTGGTTTTTAGTCGGTAAGAGTCCGACACTGGCTCCGCCTTAAAAAAAAAAAAAAAAAAAAAAAAAAAAAAAGGCCCCTCAGAAAGTATTGCGAAAAAAAGTTTTTATATATGGGAGACTGGCCAGTTATAATGTTTTTCGAAAATATGATTATTTATAAGTAAAAATAAGTAAGTTCCAATTTCAAAATTTCCCTCCACATTTTTTGCGAGTTAATTCAAAGTATTGTGTCTCACTGAAATATGGATCTGCGCCGGGAACATTTTAGAGCTATGATTTTATACGATTTCAAGTGTCGCCTGAAACCGGATGAATCGTACGATAGACTTCAAATGGCATTCATGGATGAAGGCCCTTCCAAGGCAACCGTGTATCGTTGGTATAACGAATTCAAGCGCGGTCGACCAACTTTGGGGGATGACGAAAGAAGCGGTCGCCCTTTGACGGCTGTTACCGAAGAAAACGTGCTAGCAGTGAAAAATTTAATCCAAGACAATAGGCGAATTACATATCAGGAGATTCAACACATATTGAAGATTGGATCGGGAAGCGTTCACGAGATTCTACATAGCCATCTTCGCGTGAGGAGGATAGTATCACGCTGGGTGCCGCACAACCTCACCGATGCTCAGAAGCAGGCCCGGGTGGAATGGTGCCGTGATATGCTTAACAAATTTGAAGCAGGCTCGTCTCGGCGTGTTTACGACATCGTTACAGGTGATGAGTCCTGGATTTATCAATACGACCCAGAAACCAAGCGCCAGTCGACTGTTTGGGTGTTTCAAAATGAGCCAACGCCTACCAAAGTGAAGCGATCTAGAAGCGGGGGTAAGATTTTGATCGCTAGCTTTTTTAATTTGACTGGCCACTTGGTATCAATTCCCTTACGGGATCAAAGAAGCATTAATGCCGAATGGTATACTACCAAATGTTTGCCAGAAGTTTTCTCTGTTATAAGCAACAAGCGACCAAACACAGGGCTCCGCGGGCTACTGCTCCACCACGACAATGCACCTGCGCACACCGCACTCAAAACGAGGGACTTCCTGGACAGCACGCCAGTCAAACTCCTGGGTCACCCTCCTTACAGCCCTGATCTAGCACCGTGTGACTTCTTTTTATTCCCAAAAATAAAAAATCAGCTCAAAGGGATACAATTTTCGTCGCCGGAAGATGCGCTGGCTGCGTTCGAGCAGGCTGTAAACGAGGTGTCTGCGGCGGACTGGAAAAAGTGTTTTGAAAACTGGTTTAGGCGCATGAATCTTTGTATAGAGGCTGGTGGAAAGTACTTTGAAAAGATTTGATAAAAATATATGTACGTATAGAACAATTTTTTTTAGTTTCGCAAAACTTTCTGAGTGTCCCACGTATACTGATGTTCAGCCGCATCTGGTTATTCTGGTTAGTCTGAAAGCCGACTCCAATATAATTGGGAAAATGCGAGGAGGATGATGATGATGATGATTTTATGTTTATTAATTTTTTTCCAACCAAATTAGTCAATAACTATTGACAGCACTTAGGTAAACCATTTAGGTGGCTAAATCCTTAACACGAAAAAATTTCATTAAAAAAATAAGTTTGATTTTAAGAAAGCTTAAAAAACATTAATTACTTAAACATCTCATTAATTTTACTACATAATTACGTTCCAATTAAATTCAATGCTTTGAATTTCAAAGGTGTCGCCGAATTAGTATGGATACAAGAACTAATTCCAAAACGTAACCTAAATCCCGGCGGCACCTGAGAACGCACCTGCGCTTGCGGCGAATCCTTTCGTTTTTTTGTGCACACACCTGCGAGCGATGCGGTCCTGTGCTATTGTGCAATGTAGGACCATAGAGGAAATAGAGGTGACTCAGCTTATAAATTGGAAGGAAGGCATAATATCTACGAAAATATAAAAATGTATTTAAGTAGGTAGTATTTAGATAATGCTGTGTGGTTTATGTGTGTGTGTTTAATCAATACACTACCAACTTTCTATTACACAGCTCAGCAGAATGGCTTGGCATTATTTATCATCACCTCACCATTACCTAAGCCGTAAATGCTGCTTGGTAAAATCCCAAAATTATTTTCAGAATATAAACTTAGCAGTAGCTACTTATGTACCCAATGTTTGGCTATTGACTTTTTTATATAATGTTTCGTTTGATAAACTAAAGTGATTCTGAGTTTGCTCTGCCAGAACACTCGCTTTGTTTCTTTTTTGAGAATATTCTATCTATCTATCTTTGTTACCCCTTCGCTTTTCTCGCACACTCAACCAGAGAAATATTGTTACCACACAGAAAAAACAATTAAATAACTTTAGTACAATGCTAAAAATTATTTTGGTCTGAGGTATAATGTAAGTTAGTACGATATTAACTACTAATAATAAATAATCAATGAATTTTTGTTATAGAATGTTTATGAGATTACTAATACGACTAACTAATTATTGTTCTGATTTTAAGGTGAATGCTACAGGGTAGCCCGCGAAATTCATAATTTCTTGTGTTTTTTGCTAATTGTAGCTCTGTTTTGAGTTGTATATCAATCAAAATACGATTTGCGGTAGTAATAACAATATATCTACTGAATAATACATATGAAAAATATAAACCTAGCTTTATAAGCTCTAGAAGCTCGATAATCGATAATTTGGTCGTAAATTAATATAATCCAGCTTGTACAGCTTATAGAGCTAGAATTATATTTTTTATAAGTATTATTCAGTAGATATATTGTTGTTACTACCGCGATTAATATTTATATTTATACACAATGCGAAATACAACTACAATTTGCAAAAAACGCAAGAAATTTTGAATTTCGCGGGCTAGCCTGTAGCATTCACCTTAATGTTCATTAAAATAAAAGACAATTGAAAAAATCTAGGATCTAATAAAACTTTTTAACAAAAAATTGAACCGACGAAAACAGAAACTGAAAAGCGAAAAATAACTAATTATGAGTCGGCGCCAAACGAACTTTTAACAAGCAAAGTGCGTGCAAGTTGCAAGTGGCCGAGCGGAGAACGCATTTTTTGGAAAGTTATTGTTTATCGTTGAAAATTTCACGTTGTATTTGATGTGACGTTGTTTTTATTATTTATTTAAAGTAATTTAATGATCTTCGTTGATTGGTTGTTTGGCGCCGACTCATAATTAGTTATTTTTCGCTTTTCAGTTTCTGTTTTCGTCGGTTCAATTTTTTGTTAAAAAGTTTTATTTTTCATTTTTTTGTGGTTAAAATCTAACTCCAGGTCTCCATTATGTCGTAGTGTCTAGAACTATATTTATGTGTGTCAAGTTTCAAGAGAATCGGTTAACAGGTAAGAATTCAGTGGGTGAACAAACATTCATCCCCTGTTTTACTACCCTTAGGGGTGGATTTTGATTTTGAAATTTAAATGGGACCAACTTAGAGATATAACCTATCCATTAAAAAAAAAATCATCAAAATCGGACCACTCTGTAAAAAGTTATGCGTGGTCATACATAAAAAAAAAAAAAAAAAAAAAAAAAATATATACGCGTCGAATTGAGATCCTCCTCCTTTTTTTCGTCGGTTAAAAAGAGGGAGGTACATAAAAGATAAAATGTTGCCGAATCTATCTCTTTCGTAGCCCTATGGCGTCTCATCCTCCTCCTAGTGGGTGAAGGACGATATTTTAATTTTTTACATGAAAGGTGTGATTCCGGAGCCGATTAACTGATCTTTTTTAACATCCAAATTGAGCCCACAGGTGAATCGTGCACTTATGTATCAATTAGATAATAATGCTTTGGGTATTTTTATGAGCCCATGTTGATTTACTTTATTTATTCGAGTGTTCTAAAAAATATAAAATTAATCTGATTGATGGCTTATGGAAATGATTATTTTTCACTGTTACAGGATGACTTGAAAAAGATTTTATCTGATTAGCAGATAATTATTAAGATTAAATCATCATTTGGAAATTCCTAAAACATAGGTACATAAGATAATTATTAAAACATTTTCATTCACGTTTAATTTTAAATACACACTTATTCGTTCCGTGTGGTGCCGGACATAAAGAATAGCACCACCCCATCTCTTCTCTCGGGTGTCGTAAAAGGCGACTAAGTTCACCAGAGGATGGGCAGCGCAGCAGCGTTCTCTGAGTATTTATTTAACCAACTGCGATCGCCAACCAACCCGCCTGCCAAGCGTGGCGATTATGGCATATGGATTATGGGGGAGGCCTATGTCCATCAATGGTTGTTTTTGGGCTGAAATGATGATGATGACATACTTATCTTTATGGTAACATTGGTATTTTGAGTAAATTCACCATTTATTTTTTAGGGCTGAAGTACATTTCTATGAATAACATAACAACATAACATAACATCACGCCTGTATTTCCCCGAAGGGGTAGGCAGAGGTGTAACAGTACACCCACATTTCGCCAGTTATGTTATAGTCCCATGTAATAGGGGGCGAGCCTATTGCCATTGACCGGGCACAAATCCAGACTCCGGGCTGCTACTGAGAATTTCCTATGAAAAAACCCAATAACACCTTGCCGGACCCGGGAATCGAACCCAGGACCTCACGCTCAGCAGTCGCGCTTGCAACCACTAGACAAAAGAAGCAGTCAAAAAAAAAAATTACAGTCAAATAACGAAAAATGAAATGAAATTTTTTCTAAGAATGAATACATAAATTACACCTGGCCTGAAATAAATCAATTGACGGCCGAGTAGATAATATCAGAAGTAGGTACGAGGCGAAGCCGAGTACTTTCGAAGTGATTTAAAAAATCCCCGCTAAAACTCAGAAGGATCCACTCGTGTGCGCCCAAAGGTCAATACCCTAACATCCCACCGTACCCATCCGTGCATGCCGGATGCCGTGCATCACACGCAGTGTCCCCACACGAAAAAAAAACCTATTTTAGTAATATAGTTAAGGTTCTAATTCGATTACACGAAATTTGAGAGTGTGGCCCCCTAAAAATTCCGTTTTTGAAAATAAAAATGTATTATCTGTAGAATGGTTAACAAAACGAGGCAGATTTCGGCTGAGACTTGTATAGTACTTTTCTCTCATTTGCGAGGAAAAATACCTATCTTATTTTCATTCGCGGCAATTCGTCCGCGTGCGGCTCTTGTTCTATTTTCGAAGTTTAAAAAAAAATGCGCATTCAGCCTTTATAATGATAAATATTTTGTACCTAATTTAAACACCTAATTTATGTAAAGGTGCACTTAAAAACCTCGCTAGCATAGGCTACCATGATTAAAAAAATAAATACTGTCCAGAAATTTCTATTACTGTCGTGTCGGATATTGCTGGCGTGTTATTTTGCTGCGTACGGACAAGAGACGATTGATGTATTCTTTTTTTAAATAATTAACCAATTTCCGAGCAAGTGGAAGAATTTTTTTTTTTTTGCTACAAAGCGGAATACAGATAAAGTTAATGTTTTGCCATAATGGTACCATTCGGCGCAAGACCGGTTTTGATTATAAAGTGTGAAATGTAAGGACGAATTCGCTGTGAGTGGAAAATAACGAAAAATTAAATTACATTTTATCTGTCTGCCTGTACGAAAAGATTTAGTCTTCAAATTACATCTTTAGGTATTTTGGTATTCATTATAATAACCTTCGGTCAATAATAACTATAATCCATGAAAAAAAAAACAAAGAGCTTCCAAAGAGGTCCAAAACGCTTTCTCCTTTTAATCACACCCTTCCAAACAACAGTATTACTACAGATGTCACTCAGACTGACCACATCAAAGCAATATTTGCGGAAACTACCTTCTCCTGTGAGGTCCAGCGTAAAAACTGGCCACTTCACATGACTAATGACGCCATCAGTTTCTTAGCGGCCTTCGACACATGCGCGCGCGCCGCGACACATGTCATCGGCGAATGGAATAACGACCCGCATTTCCGGTGCAAAAATGGCGCTACATGCCGGGCGACTTAGTATGGATTCTTGTTTATGCTTGGTACATAACGACAGAGATTTTTTATTAAGATAAGAAGAGTGTAATAATAACAAATCCAAATAAATAAATAAAATAAAATAAATAAATATTTTTGGGACATTTTACACAGCACCATCTAGTCCCAAATACTAAGCAGAGCTTGTAATATGGGTACTAGACGTGGGCGCCGCGCCGGCGCGACGCCGCCAAGTCTGCCCGGCACGCCGCCGCCGCCGCCGCCAATTGTCCGCGGCGTGTGCCTAGAGCAGAGACGCACGCGTGGAAGGTGTCGTGCTCGCTCGTTAGTTCGGCTTGCACCCAAATAATACATTTGCCTTGGCTTATATAAAAATATCTGGCTTATATGAAATAATCGCGCCTTAGCTCACGCCCCTCCGCCGCACCTGGCTGCAGCGTGAGTACCACAGCCACCGATTAAGGGGCACGGAGCTTGGCTGCTTGCCCTTTTCGGCCTTCGCCACTTTAGCCTCCTTCTTCCTAACGGTGCGCATCGCCCCTTTTACTTTTTTTTTGGCGCCGGTGGTCTTCCAACCATCCTCCCGGTTTTAGAGGTCGTTGGGCACTCCCGATCAGTCGCGGCAATGGCAACAGCCTAAGTGACTTTTCCACCTTTGCCCTTCTGACCCTTGGGGTTCTAGGTTCTGGGTTAGGACTGCCGAGGCCGAGGTGATCGACGCCTTAATCAAGCACGTCGCCGCGTCGTTGCGGCTTTCGTCGCGTATGATGTTGCACGCGCTTGCTCTACATTTCTTGGTCTGCAGCCAATGGCGGGCGCAGTGAGATCAGACTACTCGCGCGGGCGTTGTACCCTCTCCTTGGACTTTTCGTCCAAGTCCACCTCCTCGGTATCCGCAAAGGGCAGTGCCAGTAGAGTCAATATTCCGGTTGTAACATTCCGAGTGAGCTCCGCTTTTTCAGCCACCTTTTGAACGGCTATAAGCTCTCTCCTGGCCTTTGTCAGGCCCTCATACTTTCCCGCTGATGTGGGTCCACGTCCAGAGGTCATTATTGTTGGGGCCAGAATTTAACGGCCTCATTACCCGAAACCAAGTCCGAATTCGACTGCACTGGCTCAGAGCGTCAGCGCTTGCACCAGAGCCGCGAAGAGCTCCTGACGCCACCGACTCTCAAAACGCTTATGGCTTCGGATGCATCTTCAGAGCGCGACAATGCGGCCATTCTGGCCTGAACCACTCTTCTGACTCTGCCTTCTCCCCTTGCGACCTAACGTCGGCGGCACCCTCCTTGCGACTGGCACTTGCGAAACACGATGCGCTACCGTCACAGGCCTTGACTGGTCGGGTATCGGGCTACCCCGACCCCAACTCCTGCGAAATGAGAGAGTGGTGTTCGCATCTCGCTCCCTCTCCGTCATCTCCATTGTGAGCATCACCTTCACCCTTTTTTTTTGCCGTGGGGAAATCCTCATGGACGCATTCCGCCCAGGGACGGCGGAGCCAGTTTACCACTCTTACCGACTAAAACCACCACGGTGTTTCTCCAACTACCTTCGAGCCCCTCCCGTGCCAAAATATTCGCCACGGTCAATAAGATCCCCCGGTCCAAAGAAGAGTTAATGCCCCTGCCCAGGGTGCACCGGCCGAACAACTGCTGTTCGCTCCAGATTTATCGAGAAGGACCAGCACCCGTCAGGTACACGAGGAGGTTTTCTGGCTACCCAGTGGCAGGGTAAATGAGTCCATCCCTGTTCCTACACTGTGCTGAGGTCCAGAAGGCAGTGTGTGAGGGTGAGATTTCTCATCCCTCCCCGTACCCGTTCGTTTCGCTCCACTGGCCCAGATCCATCCCTCGTGTCAGTGTATTCACCACGAACAATAGGTTACAATAGTTACTGCCAGTGCCCAAGATGCACCGGCCCAACTAACTGCCGTTCCTTCCAGACGTATCAAAAAGGACTAACAGCCACAAGAGATTTTCTGATTCAGCACCCCGAGAATTGCACTCCTGTCACCTATCTGTCGTAAATTACCCGAGACGACATTGACATAACAAATGAAGGTACAAAGCGTAGTAGATTTAATAGTCTCTGAAATTTTTATTAAAAATCCCACGCCGCCGGCGCTACGCCGCCGCCGACAGAAAATCTTCAGCACGCCGCCGCCGACATTTTTCAACGCGGCGCCTACGTCTAATGGGTACTAGACAATGGATATAATATTTATATACTTTTCTTTTGTAAATACATACAATACATAAGAAACACCCAGACCAACACAAACACTTATGTTCATCACACAAATATTTGTGTTCTGTGGGAATCGAACCCACGACCTCGTGATCACCAGTCCGACACTCGAACCACTAGACCACAGAGGTCGTCAAACAAAACAAAAAAACAAGCAAACTCCCAAAATAGCTAATTTTAAAACAAAATATTCATCGATTTATAGGGTTCCGTGCCCAAAGGGTGCTAACGGGACCTTATTACTCTGCCTTTTTCGTCCGTCTGTCTGTCACAGGGCTAGACAGGTGACATTTTCACAGAATATGTGTTACTTGGTTTATGCATACACGCTTTTTTTTTTTTTTTGCCGTGGTGAAATCCTCATGGGCGCACTCCGCCCGGGGTAGGCGGAGCCAGTGTCGGACTCTTACCGACTAAAACCACCACGGTGTTCCTTCAACTACCTTAGCCGGGGGCGTGGGAACCCGTGAGTATTCACACAACCACCCCCGACAGGTCCTGGCCCGCCTCAAGCAGGCGAGCCCCTTCTCCCCGTGCGGCCTAACGCTGGCCGCACCCTCCTCGGTGGCGCACACGGAACACTGCACGCCACTTCACCTCATGGGCCTTTACCAGCTGCGCCAACTACGTCGGCTGCGCCAGCTACGCCAGCTGCTGGTCGGGCAACAGACTATCCCGAGTCTGCTGCTCGCAGGCCCTACCTCCGTAATTTTTTATAGAGGTTTTCTTCCTCGCGGTCCGGGCGGTGAAGCCAAGACCCTCGGTCCCAAGAGGCGCGAGAACACTACTCGGCGGGCACTCCTGGGGTTACGAGATCGACGGGGGCAGGGAAGGACAGTCCCCCCGCTGCCTGCCCTGTGGCAGGGTGAGTGCACACCGGGCCCGCCCCTGCTCCTCCACAGTGCCCTCTGCTTTCTCAGAGGGACACGTGGAGCAACTTCCCATTGGCCCACATTGAGCCCCTCCCGTGCCAGAATATTCGCCACAGGCAATAAGGTCCCCCGGTCCAAAGGAGACTTATTGCCCGTGCCCAGGGTGCACCGGTCCAACAACTGCCGTTCCCTCTAGACGTGTCCAGAAGGACAAGCAGCTGTCAGACACACGTGGAGGTTTCCTGGCCAGCACCCCTTATACATACACGCTGCGCCGACCCCAAATAAATTGGGATAAGGGCAGGAGAGTATGATGATGTGTTACTTGATTCATATCATGAAAAATACTAAAAACAAAAAGTCTAAACGCAAAGGGAACCCCCATACAACAAAACTGTACTGCATTTTTTCAACGTTTAGGTAATGTTCTTACTGTATCTTAAAAATGGTAATACATCAAGCACGAAACTTGGTGTGATTGCAGCACAGTGCATCATACTCTATAGTTTAACAGCAAATAATAAAAACCGGCCAAGTGCGAGTCGGACTCGCGCAGTAAGGGTTTCGTACCTCTCAACGACCTGATACCCCATAAAAACTGATTTAATTTACGAGAGTTTATCAAAACACATCAACGTACAGTGCGCGAAATATGAATTTTTGCACGTCTTTTTTACGCAGGTACTACCACATATGTCTATGTTTGTCTTATTTTTAATATTTGTTGCTAAACTACATAGTATGCACTATAATCAGACCAAGTTTGACGCTGGTACATATTACCGTTTTGAAGATAGAGCAGGAACAAAAACGTTGAAAAAAATGCATGTTTTTTGAGGTTTCTTGTATGGGGACCCCCTTTGGTTTTAGACTTTTTTTTGTTTTTAGTATTTGTCGTGATACATCTCATAGCAACACAATTTCTGAGAAAATTTCAACCGGTTATCTATTACCGTTCAAAAGATACAGCCCTGTGACTGACAGACGGACGGACGGACGGACGGACAGCGTAGCGAGAGTAATAGGGTCCCGTTTGGCACCCTTCGGGTACGGAACCCTAAAAACAAGGCTTCCATAAACATGAGTGATGGTACCTGTGTAAGGTGGAAATGCAAATTTTCAAATTTCAGCAAAGGTGCACGTTGGTTGCACACGGCGGCGGCACGTTGATGTCTTTTAGTGAATTCTGAAACTTTATAAAACATTATTATCTATTTTAGAACTAATGACAAGATATTGTCAAACTACAGTTCACTGTCACTGTCATTGTCGCACTTCATGACTATCTCCATGTCTTATCCACACAAAATTACCGGTTTCATAATCAAACATCAACAGAGATCCTTCGACTGAAGTGTAACACGTCTTTTTGCGCATGCGCAGCAAAAAGGTCAGGTTCCAACGATTTGACAGCCAATGAGCCGGATGCCGTGTTTAATTAGTACCAAATTGGTACCACGTTTTACTTTATTGGTACCTACCTACCACTGTCTTTAGAAGTTAATTTTTGTTGGTTCTAATTTCCGGTGTAATAATTACTTTTTAATTTATTTATTGTCGTTCGATTTATGGTAGCAATGTCATAATTACAAAAATTTAATATTAAGCAATGACATTTGATTACCGTTCCGTGTGGTGCCGGACGTAAAGAATTGCACCACCCTATATCTTCTCATGGGTGTCGTAAAAGCGACTAAAGGATTCGCCAGGGTATGGGCAGCAGCGTGAGTATTTAACCAACCAACTGCGATCGCCCACCCGCCTGCCAAGCGTGGCGATTATGGCATATTGGGGATGCTAATTCTGTTTTTTTATGTGGGGAAATCCTCATGGACGCACTCCGCCCGGGGAAGGAGGAGCCAGTGTCGGACTCTTACCGACTAAAACCACCACGGTGTTCCTCTTCCAACCATTGGCCGGGGGCGTGGGAAACTTGTATTCGTCCAACCATCCCCGGCAGGTCCCAGCTCGCCACTAGTAGGCCCCTGCTCCCCGGGGGGAGGCCTATGTCCATTAGTGGACGTCTTTCGGCTGAAATGATGATGTTGAATTGATTACCAGCAGAGTTCCATTGGTAATAGTCTAATAGAAATTCATATTTTGTTTGTTTTGTTTAATAAGAATAAGAATATTTTGTTACATCTAATAATTTAGTCTTAATTAAATAAAACGTTTACACTGTCTGTATATATAACATAATAACTGAAAATGTCTGATATCTACTTACAGAAAAAAAATATGATCGTATAATAGAAAAAAAAACTCAACTCTACTTCTTAAGTTTCTGAAAAAAATTGTCTGAAAGACGGTGATTTTATTAAACCGGTTTTTTAACATTCACTTACAGGTATTAAATGGCGAAAATCGTAATCTTGTAAAACAGAAGTAGAAGTCGCAGGTCCTGATACCGCATTTAAAAAAACCTGCCAAACACTTGTCGTCTTCTGTTCCCCCATACAAACGTTTAACATATTTTTTGTGACGTCAAACATGTGGCCGTAGCATGTCTCCCTCGGTACCAGGATATGACACCTATATTAACAGACGATCACCCCAATTAGAGACAAGTCCCTGAAGACATAATTATTATACCTTATAGTTCATTTGATCGGATTAAGGTTTACTAAGTTGACACTTGTCTATACTAATAAATATTATGAAGAGGCAAATATGGCAATAGGCTCGCCCCCTATTACATGGGACTATAACATAACTGGCGAAATGTGGGTGTACTATACACCTCTGCCTACCCCTTCGGGGAAATACAGGCGTGATGTTATGTTATGTGTTGTTATGAAGAGGAATGATTTGTTTGTTTGCTTGCTTGTAACTACTGAACAGATTTTAATAATTATTTTACCATTAGAAAGCTACTTTATCCACAATTAAATAAATATCCTAGCCTTACTGTATCTGTCACACCCAATTTGTGAAAAAAAAACTTTATTTTAACTTTATTTATTATAGTGATGCAACGAATAGTACTTTTACGAATACTAATACGAATATCAATTGTCCTATTCGGCGAATACGAATACGAATACGAATAGCTGACTCTACTACAATAATATATAATAAAGCCTCTTTATTCCTTAATTAATATTGTTTAAAAGTACAAAGTAATTATTTTATAATTTTTAACGCATTTACGCATGCGAAGCGAAATCTAACGATTTAAATTGTGGAAAGAAAAAATCGCTCACGAGCAGGATTCAAACACTTGAGTGTTCACGATAGCTTTGTGGCTAAAACACTGCCGTACTGAGCCAGGAGTCGCAGTTTCGTATCCTGCTCGTGAGCGATTTTTCTTTCCACAATTTAAATCGTTAATAACAAAGTACTTAAGATTTTTATAATTAGTAGGTGAATTAATCCCTCCTTTTTTGCCACTCTTTCCAGTCTTGTGCTGTTGTAGGACTTGTAGGCCAGTTTTGGCCCGCCAACAAAAAAAAGAAACAAAATACAAACATGCTAGCGCGCAATGGAAAGAAGCCTACTGAATATAAAACTTATAGACAAACAAAAAAACACCACCATTCGCAAGAAGACAAAAGTGATAGACGCTTTAAAACACTCTCAGAAGTTGAAGTCAAAATGGGCAGGGCACGTAGCACGTTCTGTTGACACAAAATGGGCTAAAAGAGCAACCACGTGGACAGGCCCGAAAGGCAAAAGAAGACAAGGACGGCTCTGCTCAATTTTAGTACACAAGTTGATGAAATACAGCAGTTTTATTATAAATCATTGAAATACAGTTAACACACAGAAAATTGCTTTGTGGTGACTGATCCTTGTAACTATTACATGCTCACTCTTACCTACCAATTTTAGTCTCTACAAACAAAAACTAAAAAAAGGTCGCCACAATTGCTGACCATCTGTAGATGTAAACAAAAGATGAGAAAGTTTTATGATTTTATCAATGAATCTTTGTGTTTTTGCCGTCACGGTCGCAACCGTTGCGACTTGCATCTAAAGCCGCAACGCAATATCTGCATGGAATTTCTAGGAATTTCGTTATTCACGAATGTCATCAAAGTATTCGGCGAATACGAATATTCGTTAATTTGATGATATTCGGCGAATACGAATATTCGTATTCGTATTCGTTGCATCACTATTTATTATTAACTGTTTATTATTTCGGTATTATAGAATTTATTTACCCTTTTACTATTTCAAAATTATATAATTTATTTACACTTTTATTTTTCTAATATTGCATTCTTTTCTGTTATAGAACTGCAACGTGTATGAGATGCTTACAATTTTTTAATAGGTGATTGTAAAATGTAAGTATGATGTTTTTACAGTAATTGTATATATTCCTGCCTATCTGCTGTCTAGCAGTATGAGTCTGTCATGCTCACTTAAATGTCATGCTGATAGTGGCGTTAGTGTCGGGTCGTTAAGTTCCCTTCAATATGGTTGAGTTAAGCGATGGCTAATGCTCGCGTCATGCTCGTGAACGGGTGCCGTCTCTCGGGAAAGGTCAGCTCCTACATACTATGGCAACTCTTTTTACGTTTATTTATAAAGGCAATATTCTCACTTTGAAACTCTTGTTTATATCTGGCATTAACCTACATTATACTCACATTATTTGAATAAATTTGATGTAATAAACAATAACCTATTTTAAAAAGAATTTATCCATGGAGTTTCTTGCCGGTTCTTCTCCATAGGACCCACAATTTGGAACCGTGCAACTAGAGCCTGACGTTTCAAAAGTGCCTGTAATTAAGTTTATTTGAAATAAAAAAACATTTGGTTTGATTTGATTTCTCAAAGTAGAGTTATTAATCTTATTAAGTATAAATGGGACGCTAGCCTCCATTCCTGTGTCGTGGAGACTAGTCTCTTTCATCCAAAGACTTACAATTAATTAAAAGGAATAAGAAGAATTACAATAAACAGAGTTACATTTTCTACTTAAAATTGAGAACAAGGTTATTACTGTATGTGTATGTTATGTTGTTTGCGTGCAAGTAACATAGGCTATATTTTTTAGAACTTTTTTAGATTTTTTTTAGAACGCGGGCGAATCCGCGCCCTCTGCTAGTAGTTATGTGTCTCGTAGTAGTCCCATATAATGAGTTGTCTAACGGCCAAAATTAATATCCAATCTATCTACGATTTACCCTACTAGAGATAGATATTTGACATATTTTGTATGGAGCTTATGTCAAATTTCTATCGCCAGTAGGGTAAATCGTGGATAGATCGGATATTAATTTCGGCCGTAAGTTTACACACGAGCAACAAAATATTGATAACATTTTAATCAATTCAGACATAGCCCGAAGAATTGCCAAACTTAAGTGGCAGTGGGCGTGGCACATTGCTCGCAGAACGGATGGCCGATGGGGCAGTAAAGTTCTGGAGTGGCGACCGCGTACTGAAAGGCGCAGCGTGGGTAGGCCCCCCACAGGGTGGACCGACGACCTGGCGAAGGTCGTGGGAATCCGCTGGATGCGGAAGGCACAGGACCGGTCGTTGTGGCGATGCTTGGGGGAGGCCTATGTCCAGCAGTGGACGTCTTTCGGCTGAAATGATGACACGAGCTTAGTACTTGTCATTAGCGGTGCTTGTCGCTCAGTAAATCCTATCCTATTTACTTTCACTAATACTACTACTACTACTCTATGCTAATACTAATCACGTAGGTATTTAGCCTTTTACGCGCTGGGTATCAGTCTAAGCGACAAGTAAGCATTAGTAACTAAACTCGTGTAAACTACTATTTAAATGACTACCTATAAAATAATTCCAGTAAATTACAGATAGTGATGCAACGAATACTACTTTTACGAATACGAATACGAATACGAATACCAATTCTACTATTCGGCGAATACGAATACGAATACCTGATTCTACTATAGCTGCACGTAAAGACGTATTAGTCAAAGATCAACAGTTTAAAACGACTCTGCTCAATTTTAGTACCTACACAATTTGATGAAGCACAGTTAACTTACAGAAAACTGTCTAGGGATCAAGTACATTTTAGAGTATCGCCGCAATTGAGGATTATTATTTTAACTTTTTTGGACCGTTATTGATTCTTTTTAGTGAATTTCACTATTTAGAATAAATCATTTTCTTTAAATTTTGATTAAAAATAGAAAATCTTCATATAAAAGTGTGTAATAGCGTTTTTACAAAACCGTTACAATTTCTGAATCGGAAATGAAAAAAAATTGCGTCGATATGGAGCGATGACATCGTTTGACACGAGAAGAGATGATGAGAGCCGTCGGAATATTGCAAGCTGGTTCCAGGCAACGTAGTGTGGTTGCCGCTACACAGGAACTACACAGAGCGTCATAAGCTGCCTCTGAACACGCTATCGTATCACGGGCAGCGCGGCCGAGCGACATGGACATCACCACTCGTAGACAGGACCGGTACATCCAAAATACTGTTCGATGGAATCGTACAATGACCGCCATGATGTTGGCTACGAGGCTCCACAGCTCTTCAGGCTTGCTGATAAGCGACCAAACTATCAGAAATCGCTTACGTGAAATAGGTCTGTGTTCCAGAAGGCCGCTGAGAGTTCCACCTATAGCACCCCGCCATTGTAGGGCCCGGTTACAATGAAAGAAAGAAATAAAAAAAGAAATGGGCTCGTGAACATAGAAATTGGGAGGAAGAAGACTGGCGTTGTGTTTGCTTTTCCAATGAATCTCGTTTCAGTATGAGGCCGAATACAAGACGTACTCGAGTTTGGAGGACCTGTGGACGTCAAGAACGTTATAAATTTTGTTAGGAAGTTCATTCATATAGAGGGGGAACAATAATGGTTTGGGCCGGTATTTGGGTCGGTGGAAGAACCAATCTCATTTGGATCAGGGGCAACCTCCGAGGATTGTTTCAGACGTGATCATCCCTTTGCGAAGCACGTCCACACACGGCTAGAGTCGTAACACGCACTCTTGCCGATTCTTGCCTCAACGTTCTGCCGTGGCCTGCTCAATCGCCAGACCTCAACCTAATTGAGCACGTATGGCGTATGCTCCAAAGAAGAGCTCTGCCGTGTATGGATGCCGTGTATACCCCACAACAATTTTTTGACTAGTTAGAAAGAACGTGGCGGCCATTCCTCAGTGATTTTAATGCACTTATTTTAAGCATGCCAAATCATTGTGATTGTGTGATTCGTGTCAATGGTGGAAACACAGTTTATTTTTGCTTTACAATAAAAAAATTAAAAAAAAATCATCATTTTTGCCTTTTAATTGACGACATTAACTTAGGTTAATTTCCCACAATTTGCAAAAAAGAAATATTTCTAAATTTTTACAAAACATAGGGATATTTTGTTAACTTAAACAGGAAATTAAAGTAAGAAGCCAGTCTGGAAGACTAGATTTGGTAAATATTATTTGTATATTTTTTATAGTTAAAAATGTACTTGATCCCTAGACACTTTTGATGTGTGTATATACATGCTTACTTCTACCTACCAAGCTAGTTTCACAAACAAAAACTAAAAGGTCGCCACAATTAGGTACTGACCATCTGTGGACGTAAACAAAAGATAAGAAAGTTTAATGTTTTTATGAATGCATCTTTGTCTTTTTCAACTCGGTGCAACACTCGGAAGTTGCAACGCAATATCTGCATGGGATTTGTTATATTTTTTTTTACGAATGTCATGAGGGTATTCGGCGAATACGAATATTCGTTAATTTGATGATATTCGGCGAATACGAATATTCGTATTCGTATTCGTTGCATCACTAATTACAGAGTAATTAATATTGTTGTAAAATAACTATTCTGAATTGATTAAAATGTTATCAATAAGTATTTTGTTACGTTTATTGAAAAAAAACATGATTTGTGATTTGCAAAAAAATATTGAATTGTGATTTGCAAAAAAATATTGTATGGATCAGTGACAACGTAAGAAAATATTATTTTTATCTTTTGATTTATCTCCAATAAGATGTTTACATTATACATAGATCAGTTGGTATGTCGATAAAAAGTATAGGCATAGAATAGATAATACCTAATACTGGGTGGCGCAAAAGTTACGACAGAGTTTAAAAAATTATATGACATTTGCAGTGACATTTACTATTCTTTTTTTTGCACAAATTATTAAATACGTGGGACACTCAGAAAGTTTTGCGAAACTAAAAAAAATTGTTCTATACGTACATATATTTTTATCAAATCTTTTCAAAGTACTTTCCACCAGCCTCTATACAAAGATTCATGCGCCTAAACCAGTTTTCAAAACACTTTTTCCAGTCCGCCGCAGACACCTCGTTTACAGCCTGCTCGAACGCAGCCAGCGCATCTTCCGGCGACGAAAATTGTATCCCTTTGAGCTGATTTTTTATTTTTGGGAATAAAAAGAAGTCACACGGTGCTAGATCAGGGCTGTAAGGAGGGTGACCCAGGAGTTTGACTGGCGTGCTGTCCAGGAAGTCCCTCGTTTTGAGTGCGGTGTGCGCAGGTGCATTGTCGTGGTGGAGCAGTAGCCCGCGGAGCCCTGTGTTTGGTCGCTTGTTGCTTATAACAGAGAAAACTTCTGGCGAACATTTGGTAGTATACCATTCGGCATTAATGCTTCTTTGATCCCGTAAGGGAATTGATACCAAGTGGCCAGTCAAATTAAAAAAGCTAGCGATCAAAATCTTACCCCCGCTTCTAGATCGCTTCACTTTGGTAGGCGTTGGCTCATTTTGAAACACCCAAACAGTCGACTGGCGCTTGGTTTCTGGGTCGTATTGATAAATCCAGGACTCATCACCTGTAACGATGTCGTAAACACGCCGAGACGAGCCTGCTTCAAATTTGTTAAGCATATCACGGCACCATTCCACCCGGGCCTGCTTCTGAGCATCGGTGAGGTTGTGCGGCACCCAGCGTGATACTATCCTCCTCACGCGAAGATGGCTGTGTAGAATCTCGTGAACGCTTCCCGATCCAATCTTCAATATGTGTTGAATCTCCTGATATGTAATTCGCCTGTTGTCTTGGATTAAATTTTTCACTGCTAGCACGTTTTCTTCGGTAACAGCCGTCAAAGGGCGACCGCTTCTTTCGTCATCCCCCAAAGTTGGTCGACCGCGCTTGAATTCGTTATACCAACGATACACGGTTGCCTTGGAAGGGCCTTCATCCATGAATGCCATTTGAAGTCTATCGTACGATTCATCCGGTTTCAGGCGACACTTGAAATCGTATAAAATCATAGCTCTAAAATGTTCCCGGCGCAGATCCATATTTCAGTGAGACACAATACTTTGAATTAACTCGCAAAAAATGTGGAGGGAAATTTTGAAATTGGAACTTACTTATTTTTACTTATAAATAATCATATTTTCGAAAAACATTATAACTGGCCAGTCTCCCATATATAAAAACTTTTTTTCGCAATACTTTCTGAGGGGCCTGGTACATTTTGGAAATTCATCATGCGTAATTTAACCGGTATCCAATGTACCAAAATCATAGAATTTTATTTTGAACATCTCAGTCGATTATTTAAACTAACTCAGCAAATCATAACTTGTGCATTATAAACATTACTTAGTTATTTTAAAGACAAGGTGTACATTAATAAGTCTAGGATAATCAAGCAGCTAAAGGCGAACACCCGACCTGAAATACGGTTACTAACTCCTCATGTTCTAAGGAAAGTAATAAATAAATATCGGGACATTTTTACACAGCACCATCTAGTCCCAAACTAAGCAGAGCTTGTGGTATGGGTACTAGACAATGGATATAATACTTATATACTTTTTTTTTTGTAAACACATACTTATAATACATAAGAAACAACCAGACCAACACAAACACTCATGTTCATCACACAAATATTTGTGTCCTGTGGGAATCGAACCCACGACCTCGTGATCAGCAGTCCGACACTCGAACCACTAGACCACAGAGGTCGTCAATAATAATAATATATAATAATGAGAATTGCTCTCGAAATAGCCCGTCTTATAAGGTTGCAAATGGCAATCATTAACGTGACGTAATATAAAATAATCTAAAAATAAATCAGCTGATCCCTATATTTTGTCGAATGACATCGATGATTTTCTAGGATACATGATTTTTTTTTGCAATTTTTGGGTTGGTCACATAGTAAAAGTTGTTCTATGCTTTGCCTTGAATGAGATCTGCCATTACTAAAATAATTAAACGGAGAAACTTATAATCTTCCACGTTGATAGACCTTGGTTTTTTAGGGTTCCGTAGTCCTACAAGGAACCCTTATAGTTTCGTCATGTCCGTCCGTCTGTCCGTCTGTCCGTCTGTCCGTCTGTCCGTCTGTCCGTCTATCCGTCTGTCCGCCTGTCCGTCTGTCCTAATCCTTTACAGCTTAATAACTTCTACAGTTATAAACATAAGTAAATACAATTTTGTCAAAAAATGGTTTAGATATAGATCTAAATTTTAAAAGAATAAAAAAATCTTGATAACGTATTTTAGGGGTGGCGCCCATACATGTGAAATGGGGATGACAATTTTGTTTTCGCTGCACCCCCTCGTGTGGGGTATCATTCAATAGGTCTACTAAAATGAAGGTAATGTTTCATACATCACTTTTTTATCAGGTGTACCATCTGCGAAATATAGCACACCAAAGTGGCTTACAATGTGTCCCCCCCCTGCCATATCCAAACTATGCAACTTAGAAACTTGTAATCTTCCACGTTGATAGACTTTTATAAAAACTCTCTTTTAAAATTATTTCGAGTATAATGTGATTATAAATTTTCGAGTTATAGTGCGAAAACTGAAAAATACTTAAGACGTCCTAGTTCATAAGTCATTGACCTTAGATAAAAATGATTCTAGCAAATAATGCTCCTTTAGTTACTTTCTATTTTAAAAAATCACAAAAATAAACTGTTTTATATTGATAACACAAAGTAACAGCGCCACCTAGCGCTAAACTTAAGAAGTGTGTATATGACACACTTCTTTAATTTAGCGCTAGGTGGCGCTGTTTGCAAAAACTAAAATAGCAATGATTAATATTCGATTTGATTCGTTTGTAATTAGACCTACTTAAGGAACCCTATAATACTGAGCATGGCCCGACATGCTCTTGGCCGGTTTTTTTGTATAGTATAGGATGGCGGAACGAGCTAAAGGCCCACCTGATGTTAAGCGGTTACCTTTGCCCATAACAACTTCAATACCACCTAGGCTGTTGCCTAAATTGTACCGCAAGTCGGTTATCAAACTGAGACATGAAGATGGAATGTCTCATGTGATTGTAATTTCGCCGGCACCCGTACCCTTCAGACCGAAACACAGCAATGCAAGTATCACTATTTGGCGGAGAAGTAGGTACGGTGGTAGCTCTTCCCCTGACGAGCTCTTTCACAAAGGACCTCTACTTCTACTAATCTACCTAGTTAAAACTCTCTTTAATAGTGAGAAAACTATAAAATACTTAAGACGTCCTAGTACAAAGGTCATTGACCTTAGATAAATATGATCTTAGCAAACAATGCTCCTTTAACATAACATAACACATAACATAACATCACGCCTGAATTTCCCCGAAGGGGTAGGCAGAGGTGTAATAGTACACCCACATTTCGCCAGTTATGTTATAGTCCCATGTAATAGGGGGCGAGCCTATTGCCATTGACCGGGCACAAATCCAAACTCCAGGCTGCTACTTAGAATTTCCTGCTCCTTTAGTTACCTTCTATTTAAATAAATCACAATAAATTACACATCTCTTAAATTTGGCCCGCTAGATGACGCTGTATAACAACACGCTCGAATTGCCAATGCTGCCGTCTATTGCAAAAATGGAAAAACTAAAATAGCCATGATTAATCTTCTATTTGATTCGTTTGTAATTACACTTACCTACGGAACCCTATACTAAGCGTGGCCTGACATGCTCTTGGCCGGAACTTTACTCTTTATTTATTTCACTGCGAATGAGCAAACAGTATCATCGCAAGATTTACATTTTCCCACTCATTAGAAGTACTACGAATTATTTAATCATGAGAATTTTCCAACGACCGTCTGCAACGATTTATTTGTAAAGATGTGACTTTTGCATTTGTATTATACATATGTTATAATGTACTTACGACCACCGGCTATCGTTCTTTAAAATGACATCGCTGCGTAACCGTCGTATAATGCATGATACTATATTTTTGTATAAAATTCTCAATGGTAAAATCGACTGCAGCCAACTTTTAGCACAAATTCCCTTAACAGTTCCCCGTAATGTACCCCGCTCCGCCGTAACCAAAACTTTTTGCCTTCCATTCTGTCGCACAAATATTGGTGCACACGGTCCTCTTAATCGAATTTTCAGTCAATTTAACACACTCAATCATCATCATTGTTCTAAATTAGATATATTTCATGACACCTTGGGTGGCATTCGAAAAATCATATTTGAAAATTTTCGTGTAACTTCATGGCATTGGTGCCGATTCTCTTGTCACAAAATTCTCTAAACTAGACTAAAAATCACCTAAATTTAGTTTAGTCCTGTCAAACGACGTTTTCTATTCTGAAATTCACTTTAAAACTAATTTTTGGTTTGATAGGACCAAAATTAGTTTAGTTATTCAACTTAGTAAAAATTGACATTTTGCTATTCTGTAATTGACGTTTTTCACCTAATATTAGAAATGTCAACCTAAATCTGACTATTTTTAGAAGGCATCAAAATACATGTCGACTATAATTAGTTATCAACAACTAAATTTGCAAAGCTTATTTTATTCATTTTTATAGTTTTTAGGTAGTTTAAAATAAATAATGGATGCCTACTATGTGGTTGCAGCTGTTGTAGATTCAGCAGAAAGGTAAATTGTTCATAGAAATATACAATGAAATTTATAATTTCGATAAGAAGAGGTACCTATATAATAAAGGATAAGAAGTACATAAATCCATACAATGGGAAAAAAAAATCTATGTTTGACATTCAATTCTATCATTTTATGCTAATATGTGTCCCTAAAACCAGTCGGGGAAAGTTGTGAATTTGGGTCCTTCCCTGAGGGGGGCTTTCAACGTGGCCTAGAATGAGGGCACCTTAGTGGGTGCAGGTGGCCTGGGAGTGGGTGCCGGGACGGAAATGTCCATTAGCGCTGGGGGGGCAGGGGCCGTGGGGGCTGAATGAGAGGGGGGGAGGGGCGGGAATTGGCTCTGCTGGCCTCCCCTGTTGAACCAGGGGTTGGGCCCACGTGTTTAGCTTTGGGTCCTAGGGGCCCGTGGCTATTTGGTATCGGGCCCAAACTTTGCCCAAGGGGGCCAAGTTGATTGGGGATGGGCCCAGGTGGGCCGAGTTGATTGGGGGTGGGCCCAGGTGGGCCTCTACGGAATGGGGGCTGATAGGGGGTGTTGGGGTTAGGGGTCTCGAAGGAGGGGGCTTCCCTACCAACGTGTCCGGAGGCACGTTTCGCCAATTTGGCGTTTTTCTGTTTGGGTGCTTTCGGGCATCCGCGATAACTCGCCGGATGTCCAGATTTCCCGCAGAGGACACAGCTGGGGGGCTCTGTGCACTGGTCCCTCTCTTTGGGACGCTCGCACTCCCTTGTGCCGTGATCACCCAGGCACTTGACGCACCTAGGCTTAGCATAGCAATTACGCTGTGAGTGGCCATATAATTGGCAACGGTGGCACTGACGATGGGCGAGGGGGTGCGGTCCTTAAAGTCCGGGCTGGCAAAACGCCTATGCGGTGATGCGGACTACTGGGGGACCCTAGTGGTTCTCGGGAACGGGGCGGAGATGCCGAACGGCTGCGCGCTGAGTGCAGCTCGTCGTCATCACTGACGGGAGGGGGGCGTCTAAGCCTTAACTGGGGAGCAGCCGGGGGTGACTCCGGAGGACTCTCCGGATTTGAAATTTGTTTCCGAAATTTCCAAATGGTTTTTGTTCTTGTTTTGTTGGGGATACCTGACTAGGTATCCCCGCATCGGTAAACAAATTTCCATACTTATTAATTATGTGGGTCCTTGAAGAGGACGGTCTTCAAAATGTAATCCTCCGTGGTACTTTTTGTTGGAATTATATCTCATCTGTGGTTTGACGTCCATAGTGACAGAACAAAATGTATGTTCCTCTTCCGGTTTAGAAAAATGTGTGTACGCTATATTGAAATGACTACAATAAATTAATATAGAAAAATGGGATCTTTCATTAGTCTGATACCTATTTAATAGTAAAGTTTAATACTTTGTAGCTTATTCTAATTTATACAACTTTTTTGAAAAATTTCGTGTCCTGGGTGCTAGAACTTTTTAACCACGTCTTTAAAAAGGGAAATTCCAGCTTTTTAAATTAAAGAAATAGTTTACTATTGTGATTGCCCATGGAATTCAGGTCCTCGCGTTTTTTGCAAATAGCTCTGTTTCTCGTTGTTTAAGATATACAATATGATACGCTGCAATAATAACAATGTATCTCCTTTGATAGGTACTCTTAGGCCCGTATTACAGAAGGTTCCTCAAGTACAGTTTAAACTCCAATCACCTGATCACTACTTAAGGATAGAATCGTTACATGAGTATCGGTCTTATTCCAGAACGGTAATTATTATAAACTTTAATTCAACAATATAACACACGAATTTGACCTGAATTAAAATAGAAATCTCTACTCAAGCGTAGTCTGGACCACACTAGAGTGATTGTTTACAGATCAAATCTCTGCTCAAATACCGAAACAGGTTACAGTATAAAATAAAGCTAAACTCAGCTGAACTGTGATCAATAAATCTCTGCTTGAGGAACGTTCTAAAATCAAAGCTCAACTCAAAACTAGTTTTAAACAGTGATCAACGCTTGAGTATCGTTCTGTAATACGGGCCGTAGAAAATAATAACCTAGCTCTTTAATCTGATCAGATTATACCAATTTATATATTTTATTGAAAATATAAAACAAAAATGTACTTTATTTCGTGACATGATTTTTTCTTCTTAATTAAACTGATAAACTAATAATTCCAAATATAATTATTATTTAATTTCCTTCTGTTTTTGTGAACTTTCGGTCATTCCATTCACTCTTTAATAAATTTTTCAAGATGTACTGGTAACACCGCCAATTCAACATAGATGCGTCAAGCTCAATTATTAGAGCTGTCAACAAGTTTTCTAAAATAAGAAAAAGATAAACACAGAATAAGTTTTATGATTTTCTAAACTAAAATTTATTAATTTTAGTTATAGTTTGGTTTAGGTGGGTGTACAAGAGAATCGGCACCATTGTTTCTCTTTATTTTTATTGTATAACATCCAGCTTGTAAGTTTTACTTAATCGTCTTATAAATTATTGTTTAGTTTAATTTTGCAGAAAACGTTGTCGTATTTTTAGTTTTTATAACAAGGTTCCGTTTATTTTTGTACTTCTTTTAAAAACTTTATTTTTATTTTTGACCGGGTAAGCATAATGATAAAACAGCTCCTATGAATGTTATGTACGCCTTTAATTTGTTTAAGCATCGGATAATGTACCTGTAATATTAGAATAAGATAATGTCTGATGTTTATAGCTGTTGGTGTATTATTAATAATAAATAAATAAATGTATATATGAGTGAAATTCGCGAAAGTTTAAAAACTTCTATACATATGTTAGTCATGAAATTTTAGTCACATGTGACTTTTATACGAGTTTAAGTTAATTTTGTCCTTTAAAGATTAAATTCTGTAAAATATAGTCACAGTTACTTCTATCTCGCACCGCTTACGTAAATAACACAATACACAGGGGTGATATTTTACCGTCCTTCAAATGAAACTTGACACACGGTAACACCGATTTATTTACGCGTGTTAAAGCGTTTATTTTAAAATAAATAAATATAGATGCGCCATCACTCATTGTCGTGTAAACTCTAACAGTTGTTTCGGAAGTCCGACATCCTGACGTAAACAGGGGCTCTCAACGTTAAGGAGAAGTTTTTTATTTACGTTTCTAATAAAACTAACTGCTATAAAATGGATAAATTAATAACATAAATAGAGCCAAATACGGCCTTTAAGGAATTGCAGCATAAGGCCAAGTCTGCTACGCATGTTTACAGAAAATGGGTGCGCATTCTGTGTTCACTTTCTACATAAAACGTAATTTTCCAAAATAAGCCGACATGGCACTCCGTTTTAGACCTACGAGGCTCCAACGATCCCCAAATGACGGGAAATCCTCTTAAATTCCAACTATAATGAGCAGAATTATAAGAACTTATGAAGATCCAAATCTACTTCTACAGTAGTGATGACTACGAAAAACAATTTATTTTAGTTATAGCTAAAATTGTGTAGTTATCGATATGACTCGTTATCATTTACCTTGGCCAACGTTAAATAATAAAATATAGTTATTTCATTCAAATATACCTACAACGTGTTGATCTGTATTCGTGCCATATTTAAGGAGGTGACTATATCACTGATCATCATCATCATCATCATTTCAGCCGAAAGACGTCCACTGCTGGACATAGGCCTCCCCCAAACATCGCCACAACGACCGGTCCTGTGCCTTCCGCATCCAGCGGATTCCCGCGACCTTCACCAAGTCGTCGGTCCACCTTGTGACCGACCTTGTGTGTATATCACTGATACTGAACAAGAATCAATAAAAAAAATACCTATTTTTGTTGCTATTGCGCTAGATGGCGTGCCCTTGCCAGTCTGCTCCGACTTTCGGTACCTCGGTTCACTTGTGCAAAGCGATGGCGAAATTGACCGGACAGTCAAGCACCGAATTAACACAGGATGGTTGAAATGGCGGCAGGTCACGGGAACTACATGTGACTCCCGAATTCCTCTTAAACTGAAGGGGAAAATCTATAAGACCATGATAAGACCTGCTGTCCTGTATGGATCGGAATGTTGGGCTACGAAAGGAATTAATGAAAGGCAAGTGCATGCAGCTGAGATGAGAATGTTAAGAGGAATGTGTGGTGTAACGTGAATGGATAGGATAAGGAATGAATATGTAAGAGGGAGTCTGAAAGTAGCGCCAGTGACAGAGAAGTTAAGTAGCAACAGACTATCATGGTATGGACATGTGATGAGGAGGAATGGGGAGCATGTTACGAGGAAAGTTTTAAGTATGAATGTTGATGGCTATAAGAAAAGAGGGAGACCGAAGAAAATATGGATGGATTTTGTGAAAGATGATATGAATAGAAAGAAAGTAAACACAGAGATGACGGCTGATAGAGATTTATGGAAGAAAAAAACATGCTGCGCCGACCCCAAATAAATTGGGATAAGGGCAGGAGGATGATGACCTATTTGTAAACAAACAAATTTCCTCCGTGTGTCGCGTGCGACACAAAAACGATGCGTGCGAAACCACCAAAACAATTCGCAGGTATTTTCACCCTTTGAAAATGCCACTGATGACTTATTTTCAGAGTCGTTATTCTTTCGTTATTCTCAAACCCTCGCTATGTTTCTAAGTGAAAATTTGGGTATTAAATAATCGTGGAATTTTTGAAGTATTTTTAGATGACTAAGCATATTATTTATCATTTGCTCTAGAAATATGGTACGGTTGCAGATCAACAACTTGTATATTGATTTTCATAACACGTAATACCAACACAGTATACATATAGTAACAATTTAATTAACTAGTATTTAAAGGGGCCAACCGAGTCGCGCCACCGCTGAACGAAGTAGGAAGAACAATGTGGTGGTTTTCGGCCATAAGAGTCAGACATAACATTTCGTCTCTTACTTCTCTACGTTAAAAAGTGGCCAACTGAGTGGATCCCCGAATATATTCTGTCCTTTTTGAAAACTTCAGAGTATTAATGTTATTGTTAGTTAGTGTACTCAAGTGCAGAACGGGCGCATCGACCTATCGGTATCGTACGCATCGTACGGATCCATTAAACGAATCCGTATATCGTAGTGCTTCCACCTATTCGCAGTGTACGGATTGCCGATGAATTTCTATGAGAAATCGGATTGTCAATATTAACATTCGGATGACGATGACGTATTCAGCATTTTTGAATACAATGAAATTAGATACTTTTGAATTAATTTGTGTATTGTTTCCTCGCAAATGAGAGAAAAGTACTATACAAGACCCGGCTGGCGCCTCGTCCTTTTAAAATTACTTCTGAGGTACTCGGTTTCGCCTCGTCACTCCAATAGTACTCGGCCGTCAATTGCTTTATTTCAGACCTGGACAGTAATGTACTTACTATTTTTGTAACCATTTCTATAAAAATCGCAAAAATGTACATCACCAGTAAATAATATTAACTATTAAGTCATCATAGCGAACTGAAAAAAAAATCTACATCAGTCTAAGCTTTAAAACGAAAAAGAACTGAAGTGTTGAACGAATAAAAAATCATTTAATAACTTTATTAATAGCTTAACAAATGAAATGGTTATTCGCATGTAATTGAATGTACGTTACGCCTATTTAGCATAAATATGGTATGGCGACGCACATAAATTCATATAATTATGGGCGTCGCACGAATGTTGACGACATCTGTCCTGTCATCCAATCGCGTAGGACGGAAGCCGCACGCGAGAACCAAATTTGTACGTGTTGATGTTAACCCTGTAATCACTCCTCGGATGCACTTCACATGGTGTTATGTTCGAAATTAATTAATAATAAATATTTCTTGTTGCGATCTGTTCAATGTGGCAAGACAATGTTGGTAGAGCAAGTTAATCCACAGTGTGAAATGTAATGTGAATCCACCAACCCAGACTTTTATCTCAAAATCACACATGATGAAGCAGACGGATCAAGTAAGGATGAGGAAGGTAGCAGAGGACACAGTGAAGGTACAGAGAACCCGTTGTGAACTCACCCTACCACTGGGCAGGCAGCGGGGGGACTGCATCCTTTCCTAACCCCGTTGATCTCGTAACCCAAGATGGAGTGCGCACGGTGTTCCGCGTGCGCCACCTAGGAGGGTGTGGCTGACGTTAGGCCACACGGGAAGAAGATAAGGCAAAAGTCCGCATCCCCTACCCCAACTGGCCTTCTGACCTTCTGAATCGTAGACGCTTAGAGTGGGGGAACTTGAGGCATCTATTAATCGACCCTGGAGAGGACAGCAGCACGTGGTGGTCGCATGCTGCTGTGGAGGAAACAATACTGTTTACCGGGACGTGCCAAAGGCGTGCCACTAGTGGGGCACTGGCGCGGTCCAATGGAGTTCCCGGAGCTCCTCTATTTCGTGCTGAGGATGGCCACCATGTAGTTTTAGTCAGTAGGAGTCCGACATATCCCTCTGCCTTCCCCAGACGGAGGATATCCATGAGGATTTCTACTCGAAAAAAAAACAAAAAGTCTCGTTTATTAGTGGCTAGATGGGACCTGGCGGGGGTGGTCGACGCAAGCAGAATCTATCTCACGCCCCCGACCAAAGGTCCTTAGAGGAACACCTTGGTGGTTTTAGTCAGTATTTTCTGACACTAGCTCCGCCTTCCCCGGGCGGAGTGCCATAAGGATTTTGCCACGGGAAAAAAAAGGAAGAAAAGGGTTCTTATTTTTATAGAAACTAATAACACATAAATACTCTGTGTGTGCATAAATTTAATAAATAAACACCACCATGGTCCATGTTGATAGAACAATAACGGTCCACCAAATTTTGCAGACACAGCCCTCTTTGAACGGAACAACAGATGGAACAGACATCATTTAAAAAGGACAGACAATATTTAGAACTGTCAACTGTTGTATGCCCTCGTAATTAACGGCAGAATAGAAATATAAATGTTGACTAAATTCAGGTTGAAATCAAGCAAGTTTACTTATAATTAAGATTTAAACCGAAAAACGTCCACTGCTAGATATAGGCCTCCCCCAAAATGATATGCCATAATTGCCACGCTTGGCAGGCGGATTGGCTATGGCAGTTGGTTGAATACTCAGAGAAGGCAGCTGGGCATTTCTCCAGATAATGAAGTTGTTCAATTAAAATATTATTATTGTCACACCAAAAATAATAATGGATGCTTTAGAAACTATTTTTTTAAAATATGTTTTATGCAAACTAGATTACAACCATCAAGTGAAAAGTCAATCAATAGTAAAGCATCCATTTTAATTTTTGGAGTGAAGGTACTGATATTTTTATTGAATGATGTTTTTTTTGGTTTGAGTCTCAGCCTGCTTTATCATCATCTCAGAAACATGCCTGGGAACCAAAATAATAACAAAAAATTGAACTCCGAAGAGGGAAATAGCTGACTGGTTAACAGAACGGCTGGCCGATAGTTTTTTGTCCGAATCGTATGTCTAACGACTTGTCTCTAATGAATCGCTTCCGATCCCAACTCACTTGCGAAAAAACTGACATTGTTAGAGTGCCAATGAATTAGAAATATCAGTACATACAACCTTCAAATAGAATTAATTGATTCATTAAAAATAACAGTGGATGACTCCTAAAAGATCCAGAATAAGAGTGGGTTTTAGTTAAACGCACAATGTTGTCGATTCTCTTGTTCACGAACTAAACTTATTTTAAACTATAGCTCTCTTTTACTAATAGTAAATAGAAAGGACTGGCAACAATTTTAGTGCTATCAAATCAGTCTGAATTAAAATTTCCATACAAGTTTAGTCGTGATCTCGGAACGTGTTGACTAAAATATAAAGACATGTACCTAAAACGTAAACTAACTTGATAGCGCTAAAATTGTTGCCATCTCTTTCTTGTATCTAGTATTCGTAAAAGAGAACAATAGTTTAAAATTATTTTAGTTCGTGAACAAGAGAATTGACATCAATGTCTTCTTTCTCCTTTTCCAAATTATGTTGGAGTCGGCTTCCAGTCTAACCAGATGCGGCTGAACATCAGTATTTTACACGGAACGACTGCAAATATACTTCTTCTTCGTATCGATGGTACAAAAATTTACAGACAGTGTCACAGTAAGTAATCAGACGCTGCTGGCCCAGAATTTGCAACGTCTTGTGCGTTGTCTATGGCATTGTTAAGATCACTCAATGTGCAAGTGCTTGGACATAAGGAGCAACATAGCAAGTGTGACATTCATTGAGGATCAATGCCATACATGCAGGCTGTAGCTCTTTGGTCTATATAGCCCCACTTGCTCACGTTAACCCTGCATCTGCCTAGTTACTGACCAGACATCTGCAACTTAGTTACTGGGTAATACCGACATCCTAAGATTAGACTAGTTTTCAAACTTTCTGGTTTCTGACTACCCGTAACGACTGCCATAGATATTCGTATAGAAAACGAGACCGAGCTTAACGTGCTCTCCGAGTCCGGGTCTCGATGTGCAACGAAACGGTGACCCATCCAAGGGCTGAACGCGGTGTAGTGCAGCTTAATCTCGTAGATCTTGGAATTCACACGCACTCTGTCTGGGCATACTACTGGAAACACCAACGAGTTTACAAACCATTGGTAAAGCTTATTTTTCTTCGATCTTTTCAGGCCAAGTTCTGGAGTGCTCTTTATACTGGTCTTTAAGAATGAGGAATGACCCGGTTTATCGTTTTGGTTATTAGTTTATTAGGGAACCTCTTTAGACTATAAGGTTCGCTTACTCAGCTTCGCGGTGGGACGAAAGGTAACAAAGGACAGCGTCGCGTGACAGCGCTCGCTGCAACGAATCCGGCGCGCGCGCAAGTGTCTGCCCCAAGCGCACGCGCCACTTACAAACTATAATTATCGTGGGCAATCTGTTCCAACAGGATATCCTCGGCCATCTGGCCGATATGTCTATTTGGGATATCGATCCACTGTTTATTTATAGATGCTTATTGTCTTGGGCGGTTTACGGTTTTTTTTTACTTTTTTGTGGTGGAGCTGTAAGGATATTTCCTTTAGAAGTAAGAGAACAAATGTCAATTTTTGTCTCATTACAATACAATACAATACAAATGCACAACAAGATTACATTAATTTCTTAAATAACTAGGTACTTATGTGTTAGTATACAACTGGCGGTCTTATCGCTCCACGGCGATCTCTTCCAGACAACCATTGAATGGACTGGAATGTCATGGAAGAGACAAAGGGTAGTTACCGGTGCACTTAATAATAAAATATCGGAAACTTAACTAATTAAACTAAACTAACTTAGCTAATCATCATCATCATTACAGCCGAAAGACGTCCACTACTGGACATAGGCCTCCCCCAATTAAGGGGAGGATATGCCATAATCGCCACGCTTGGCAGGCGGGTTGGCGATCGCAGTTGGTTGGTTAAATACTCAGAGAACGCTGCTGCCCATCCTCTGGTGAATCCCTTAGTCGCCTTTTACGACACCCATGAGAAGAGATAAGGGTGGTGCTATTCTTTAAGTCCGGCACCACACAGATTTTTTATAAAATAAAATAAATATACCAAAATATACATATTAGTAGTACATATTAATAGTATCATAATAGGCAGATCAAGCTTGATTAAGTAAAAGGCAGATAATCGTTTGCTACCACATCGATTCCATAGGCCAATTCACGTAACTAAAGAACTGTTTTGATCAAAACAACGCTTTTCGTATTCTCTTCTTCGGCGATCGCTGTCAGATACGAATTGTAGTGTCACTGCAACGTGATCGGCGCCTCATGAAATTACGAGAATTAGGGCCCTGGGCAATATAAAACTCTTAGTTCCTCCCTACGTTTAAACTTTTCTTTATCATGTTAATACCTACTTGTTTGTTAGTTGTTGTTACTTTGGTTTTGTGTAGTCCAATTAATATTTTGCTTTTGCTAACTCTCGAGAAGTCTAAAGAGTGACTAACTTTAACGTTTGTCAATTCGACCGTTGTCTAGTAGTAGATAAACTTTGGTCGATTTTGATTATATTATTGAGAGGTTAGGGATTTATTCTTTAAAATAAAAGGTAGGTATCCATGTTCTGCCAGCAGTAGTGTCGGCTATGCTCGCAGATCCGACGGCTTGGAGGGCCATGACTTCCTTTTGAGAGACCGTTATGCTTCAGAAGGAAGCCGCAGAGCGAGATCGGGAGAGGGCCGATCCCGCTCGGAGAAGGAGGCGCCGGGGAGGCAACCGCCCTGCCACAAGGCCCAGATAGGGCGAAAGGCCGCATCCCCTGCCGCCACATCTGGCAGGGGACCTTCGGGATCGTGGACGCTAAGAGTGGAGGGGACGAGGCATCTATTAAGCGACCCTGGGGAGGACAGCATTACGTGGTGGTCGCGTGCTACTGTGGGGAAAACAATATTGTTTTCCCGGGACGTGCCAAAGGCATAGCACTAGAGGGGCACCGGTGTGGTCTAATGGAGTTCCCGAAGCTCCTCTATTTTGTGCAGAGGATGGCCACTATGTGGTGTTAGTCGGTAAGAGTCCGACATACCTCTTCGTCGTCCCCAGTCGGAAGGTATCCATGAGGATTTCCGCCGGAAAAAAAAGAAAACAAAAAGTATCCATATTGGGATAAAATCAGCTCCCCCTGATTCAAAACCACACAGATTCGGAATTGGGGGTAAGGCCTATAATATCTGCGATCTTTTTGCTGTCATCTTTTAATGATTCTTATCAGATGATGCTAAATATCTTTTATCACAATCTATTATTTTTATCACACCGATGAATATGATAGGGAGATAAGCAGGTGTGTGTGGTTTTACCTTTTTAAGTGTAAGTGTGGAGGACACTAGAATGAATTGTCATAGTGATTTGCAACTGTGATAAGACAGCAATGTGTAATCGTTTCTACCACACCTGTTTACACCTTTAAATAAAAAGTGAAAAGATTGTGATATTTGACATGGATAAAAGCAATTGAGTCAAAGTCACAATTAAGTATTGCCCTTGTGCCCGAACATCTGCACAAAAGACTATCCGACACAGAAACCGCCATTGAAGTGGCCACATGGCTCAAAGAATATTTAGACAGAGAATATTTAATATAGATACAACGTGTATCCAAAATGCATGGTCATATTTGAAGAGCTCATTCAGAGAATGCTATCAAACAACTTTTACTACTGGTTCAATCCTAAAATCGCGAAAATAAATCAGCTGTTTCACACTTTTATCGAGTGACTTCGATGATTTTGTAGGGAACATCTTGTCTACGAAGTTTCTATTCATTGGTTCTGACGACGTGACTTTTTCGTTGAGATATGTCATCCCCATACATTTTGATTGTTTTCTATTAGCGTTGACGATTGTAGAATGTCAACTTGGCTAGGGGGGCTGATAACTATATTTTTTGCGCTAGGTCGTGCTATGCTGCTGCTATAATCGGACAAATAGAATATTTTCGAAAATCCTAGAATGAATGCATAAGACCAGATCATTGGAATCTATGAAAAATTTTCGTCATCTTACGAGCTATTATCAGGATCATGAACTTGAACGCTGATTGGCTAATCTAAGAGTCAATTTATAACATCTTTACTCGGCTTGGTCAGAACATGGCTCTTCATAAATGTCTATAGTGAAATAGAAAAGTAAAGAAGTGTCAACACAATAGTATTAATTTAATTTAAGGGGCTCGTGGCTAAGTAGCGAGCGTGTGGATTGTACGATCTGCAAGGTTAAGCTGCACTAGCCGCGGTTAGTCTGTGGATGGGTGACCGTTTCGTTACACATCAAAACCCCTTCGTGCCTCGGAGAGCACGTAAAGCCGTCGGTCCTGCGCCTGATCTCTCTCCGGTCGTGTCGAATTGCCGTCCCATCGGATTATGATAGTGAGGGAATAGAGAGTGCACCTGTGTTTGCGCACACTTTTGTGCACTATAATATGTCCCGCGCAGATGGCTAGTCTCCATTTAGATTGGCCGCCGTGACCGAAATTCGGCCGGGAGGACATTATTATTATTTATTAATTTAACTAAAGATTATTTTAATTCAAAAAATATTATCACAATAAAGTTAGGTACATAGTCAACAAAACACTGAAGCATTATCAGACTGTAGCCGTTAGCCAATCAGCGCATCCGTCAGTGCATAACGTTCATATCAGCCAATCAGTGCTCATAAGGTGAGCGGTTTTTCGCGACTTACCTAAGATAAGCTGGATTTTTGAAATGACCCTGAAAATTGCTCGGATGATTGCGATTTTTTTTCTTAGATTCCAACTATCCGGTTCTTTGCAATCGTCGTTGTTAGTTAGCAGTGATAGCCTAGTGGTTGAACGCTTGCCTTCCATGCAGGAGGGTGCGAGTTCGATCCCGGCCCGCACCTCTGACTTTTCGGATTCATGTGCGAATCAGAATTTGATTATCACTTGCTTTAACGGTGAAGGAAAACATCGTGAGGAAACCTGCACACCTGAGAGTGCTCCATACAGTTCTCGATGGTGTGTGTAGTCCGCCAACCCGCACTAGGCCAGCGTGTTAGACTAAGGCCTTAACCGTCTCATACTGAGAAGAGGCCCGTGCCCAGCACTGGGACAGTAATGGGCTGATTATGTTTATGATAAGTTGCAATCGTCCTAGGATTTTCGCAAAGATACGATTTTTCCGATTAACTTACGACATAATATACTGTAGGTCTACTCGCGTTTTACGAACGATAAACGAAGTACGAACTTTCGTTCCGACTGATACTTACATAATAAAGATAGGCACATAAAAAAGGCACAATTAAGATAGAATACGGTTCATAGTCGTATACAATTTACCGGAGATGAGAAAAACAAACGTCAAAACACGATCATCGCATGCGATAAGGGAACGATGGTTGACCGGAGTAGCAAATTGTGCGATGAATAGTACGATTTATCGAATATCGTCGAACGGGAGTAGACCCCCTGGTTTTGTTACCATCGATATACGCTTGATTGTACAAACATCGTGTTTTTAGCTTTTATGACGAATAAGGTAAGTGATAAAATTAATAAAACAGATAATAGCATTGGATTAAAACATATAATATAATACCCTATCTATTAGTGATGGTATCTATTTGTTGAAAAGGTATAAACCCAGGTTTTTTTTTTTTTTTTATAGTATAGGATGGCGAAACGAGCTAAAGGCCCACCTGATGTTAAGCGGTTACCTTTGCCCATGACAACTTCAATACCACCTAGGCTGTTGCCTAAATGGTACCGCAAGTCGGTTCGCCAAACTGAGACATGAAGATACACATGAGACTGAGTCTCATGTGATTGTAGTTTCACCGGTACCCAAACCCTTCAGACCGAAACACAGCAATGCAAGCATCACTATTTGGCGGAGATGTAGGCACGGTGGTAGTACTTCCCCGGACGAGCTCTTTCACAAAGGAGCTCTACTACTACTAATATTATCAATCTATCCTATGTTTGTGAATATGTTTGAATGTTTGCAACTCAATCACGCTGAAACGGCTGAAAAGATTTAGATGAAATCTGGCACACAGGTAGAACCCGGATTAAAATATAGGCAGGCTACTTTTATCCCAGGAATATAAACAGCTCCCGAGGGATGCGTGATAAGACTTTCTGTGATAAGCCGATTTATACGCGGGCAAAGTCTAGTATAAGTATATTTTGCACTCAATTTGCTAGAAACTTGGATTAAATGGAGTAAAACATTTGATTCAATTTCATTAAACTTGTAATTGAATCAGTCTCTTCTCTTCTAATGTAATGCGCAATCGCTGCCAGTAAGAGGCTTGTGAAGGAGCATTATTTGTCGCTATTTCAGGCCGCTTTGATCATGTTTCTTCTCCTGTATGTGGTCGTTTTTAATTACTTTACTGTTGCTTATTATGTATTTGTATATATGCATATATGTAGTATTTATGTATTAGTATTTATAGAATATATTGTTTTTATGGTGTAGAATAAAGCATATATAAATAAATAAATAATTACTTATATTTATTTACTGAAAACTACCCTTACTATTACCACACAACTTCAAAAATGCCCCCAAGGCTCCTCCCTCCATACACAATAATACGTTATTAACACAATAGATGTCGCCACGCGGGAGTCACGTGACTAACACGCGTCAGTCGCGAGCGCGCAGCCGGAGGGGTAACATCTATTATTTGCTGCACGCGCTTACACACTTTAAAAACGGAAGGGTGCAGACATTTCTTTCGCTTGGTTGGTTTGTTTTCGTATTATTAAAGGCAACAGAAACTGAATATTGGTGTGTGCTATTTCTCAGATCATTAAATTAAAGCAATTAATGTTTATCATTTCAATGTGTTACTTTTAGGTAGGCATGACTAATTGACGAATCTAATCTTCTCTAATAAAAAAAAGACACTGTAAAAGATAATGATATTGTGAGTGATTGGGTGAATTTTCAAAAATATCTTTAAAAGATTTAGAAATTCATTAATCTCTTGAGTTGTTTAACACGACAATAGTTCCAATTGTTTTTATTCTTGTGATCTTGTCTCATAAGACATTCACCATTAGACAAGATCACAAGAATAAAAACAATTGGAACCATTGTCGTGTTAAACTATTCAAGAGATTAATGACTTTCTAAATCTTTTAAAGACATTTTTGAAAATTCACCCGATTACTGCGTGCATCGAAACGATTTTAATTAATAATATTGTACGGTAGATATTTTTTTTTTTTAGAAATATTTGTAAAGACGATTGTCATCTTAGTCTACCTGCGACCACGAAATGCTGTAAAGCTTTCGAAACGTCAGGAAAACCTATTTAAATAATATACGCGATTTCATCATCATCATTTCAGCCGAAAGACGTCCACTGCTGGACATAGGCCTCCCCCAAACATCGCCACAACGACCGGTCCTGTGCCTTCCGCATCCAGCGGATTCCCGCGACCTTCACCAGGTCGAAATATATATTATACGCGATTTAATCCGGTTAAACTTTGTTTTATTATAATGTGTAGTGATCGCGAAAACCTAAGAAGTTATTATTTAAATAATTGTTTTTTTTTTTTATATAGCCCATCACTATTAATTATGATAATATTCTTTGGAAGGTAATGTTGCGGCTCGTACACTCAGCTTCAAAAGTCGATAATTTATAAATTTTATAATACCAGGCCCCTCAGAAAGTATTGCGAAAAAAAGTTTTTATATATGGGAGACTGGCCAGTTATAATGTTTTTCGAAAATATGATTATTTATAAGTAAAAATAAGTAAGTTCCAATTTCAAAATTTCCCTCCACATTTTTTGCGAGTTAATTCAAAGTATTGTGTCTCACTGAAATATGGATCTGCGCCGGGAACATTTTAGAGCTAAGATTTTATACGATTTCAAGTGTCGGCTGAAACCGGATGAATCGTACGATAGACTTCAAATGGCATTCATGGATGAAGGCCCTTCCAAGGCAACCGTGTATCGTTGGTATAACGAATTCAAGCGCGGTCGACCAACTTTGGGGGATGACGAAAGAAGCGGTCGCCCTTTGACGGCTGTTACCGAAGAAAACGTGCTAGCAGTAAAAATTTAATCCAAGACAATAGGCGAATTACATATCAGGAGATTCAACACATATTGAAGATTGGATCGGGAAGCGTTCACGAGATTCTACACAGCCATCTTCGCGTGAGGAGGATAGTATCACGCTGGGTGCCGCACAACCTCACCGATGCTCAGAAGCAGGCCCGGGTGGAATGGTGCCGTGATATGCTTAACAAATTTGAAGCAGGCTCGTCTCGGCGTGTTTACGACATCGTTACAGGTGATGAGTCCTGGATTTATCAATACGACCCAGAAACCAAGCGCCAGTCGACTGTTTGGGTGTTTCAAAATGAGCCAACGCCTACCAAAGTGAAGCGATCTAGAAGCGGGGGTAAGATTTTGATCGCTAGCTTTTTTAATTTGACTGGCCACTTGGTATCAATTCCCTTACGGGATCAAAGAAGCATTAATGCCGAATGGTATACTACCAAATGTTTGCCAGAAGTTTTCTCTGTTATAAGCAACAAGCGACCAAACACAGGGCTCCGCGGGCTACTGCTCCACCACGACAATGCACCTGCGCACACCGCACTCAAAACGAGGGACTTCCTGGACAGCACGCCAGTCAAACTCCTGGGTCACCCTCCTTACAGCCCTGATCTAGCACCGTGTGTCTTCTTTTTATTCCCAAAAATAAAAAATCAGCTCAAAGGGATACAATTTTCGTCGCCGGAAGATGCGCTGGCTGCGTTCGAGCAGGCTGTAAACGAGGTGTCTGCGGCGGACTGGAAAAAGTGTTTTGAAAACTGGTTTAGGCGCATGAATCTTTGTATAGAGGCTGGTGGAAAGTACTTTGAAAAGATTTGATAAAAATATATGTACGTATAGAACAATTTTTTTTAGTTTCGCAAAACTTTCTGAGTGTCCCACGTACAATTCTCTGAGGAGTTAATGGTTTTTCTAAATTTATATTAATATTACTCTTTAGAAATAAGCATATCTATAGTTAGGCCAATGTCCAGCAGTGGACGTCTATCGGCTGAAATGATCAATCAATCAAAATGTGTATTTGTGTACACAGGTAATTTTGGTGTTAGGTACATTATAGGTAGTCTCTCTGTGTGCTGCCACAGGTGGCATACAAATATTAGTACAGATAGTTATTTACTAATAATAATTTATACAAACAACTAAATCCTGAGAAAATCGATTTTGCAATTCAACATTTATTCATTGAATTCTGGGACTGATTGTACACACGGCTACACGTCAAGCTGTACATTTCCAGTATAAGCTGACCTCGCATTGTATAGGTTTTCCGTACAACGCGAGGTCAGCCTTTACTGGTTTTATACAGCTTGATGTGTAGCCGTGTGTACCAGCGCAGCACCGGGCGGTTTTCAATGTCTTTGTCATCATTTACCCTGATTTTTTAATTCGTGTACAATAAAAATAATTTTACCTCGGACCACCCACCATAAAAGAGGACTTTCCAAAATCAACTAAACGACGTTCCGCAAACGGGAAATCTCGTGGCTGGATGCGATAAGTCTGTGTTTTGATGGCCGATCGGCACCAGCCAAGATAAATACCAGGTGACGCACGGATCGAATCATGACCAGATGTGTTTCAAATGCAATGTAGATATGGACTGATACACTGAAACCGAATAGATCGCGAGTTTCAATTTATGATCTGAGAATAAATAGTGGATGATCTTTAATTTTGTTTTAGTCGTAATCGATAATACTATTTAAAAATGTGAAGATGTTTGGATGTTTGTTACTCGATCACTTTGAAACAGCTGAACGGATTTGGGCTTGCCAAATCTGACCCAAGAGATTACATAAATACCATACCATCGACACGAAGAAGAAGAAGAAGCTGAACGGATTTGAATAAAATTTGACACACATATAGACCATAACCCGAATTAAAATAAAGGTTCCTTTTTATCCCGACAAAACAAACATTTCTTGAGGGATACGCCGACGACGAACGCGTACTGGAAGGCGTAGCGGGGGTAGGCCCCCCACGAGGTGGACCGACACGACCTGGTGAAGGTCGCGGGAATCCGCTGGATGCGGAAAACGCAGGACTGGTCTTTGTGGCGATGCTTGGGGGAGGCCTTTGTCCAGCAGTGGACGTCTTTCGGCAGAAATAATGATGATGATGAGGTCGTGGGTTCGATTCCCACAGGATACAAATATTTGTGTAATCTTCTTCTTATCGTGTCAATGGTTCAAATATGATTGGAATAAAAAGTGGCCACCTCAATGGCGTTTTCAGTGGCGGCGAATAGATCATCTCTTGTGCAGGTGTTCGGGCACAAGGGACACGTTAGCAAGTGCGACATGGATTGCTCCGGGTCACCGCAGTCACAGTGTACAAGGCTAGGGTCCCTAAACCCCCATTCACACATATTAAGTCTACAGCGACCAACCTGGGTGCGAAGGCGATTGAGTGACTTCCACACTGGCCACTGTATATCGTGTCCTGGTGGTAACTTCTCCTGTGGAGTAATAAAGCCAGGAGGTGGAGGGTGCTTTTCAGTCCACAATTTGCATCTGGCGGCAGCTGGGTGGTCATTAATAGCTCGTGTGCTGCGCAAAAAGCTTTTGCGACTCTTGAGACGGCCTGGAGGCATTTGGTGACCGTAAAGGGGATGTCGAACGTCAGACTCCTGCTTATATTTTTCTATTGAGCAGGCTACATCTCGACGGACCCCAGGTGGTGATATCCCCGCTAACGGGTAAACCATATTCAGTTGCGTGGGCTTGAGGCAGCCAGTTATAATGCGGCAGGTGTCATTCAGCGCAACATTTACCAGCTTTGCGTGAGTGGACCGATGCCACACCGGGCATGCGTATTCTCCAGCGGAAAAGCACAGTGCCATTCCTGTAGTGCGAAGAACATCTGATTTAGATCCCCAGTGTGTGGATGTCAGGCGGCGAAGTAAGTTATTGCGTGCCCCCACTTTCAGTTTAGTTTTTTGACAATGCGATTTAAAAGTTAGTGACCGATCCATTGTAACTCCAAGATATTTTGGATAAAGACAGTGCTCGATGGTGACTCCTTGCCATTTGATTTTGAGAGCTCGATTTGCTTGTTGGTTCCGCAGATGGAAGGCACAGGACTCAGTTTTTGAAGGATTGGGCCTGAGGCCATTCTCATCGTAGTATGACCCCAGTTCATCAAGAGCCGTCGATAGATTTTTTTCAGCCTCTTCGAAGGTGGGTGTCTGCGTAGTAAGTGCAAGGTCGTCCGCATAGAGAAAACGTGTTGTAGTTGGGCTGGCAGGTTGGTCATTCGTATACATGTTGAAGAGAGTTGGTGCAAGCACGCTCCCTTGAGGAAGGCCGTTTTTCAAGCCACGCCATCTACTTTTCTCCGATAGCAAGTGCACCTGAAAGCGGCGATTGCGAAGAAGTTCACCCAAAATTTGAACGAAGCCATAATCACCAGTCAGATCTTCGACTTTCCGGAGGAGTCTTCTAATGTTAACGGTATCGTAGGCGGCTGAAAGATCAACAAGAACCATACCTGTAATACTGTTTTTCTCAAAACCATCCTCAATATGCTGTGTGAGCTTGAGCGTCTGGCCACAACAGGCTTTCCCGGGTCTGAAGCCTGCTTGTTCGGGTATAAGCTTGGGCTCTATGAGTGGTGTGAGGCGGTTAAGTAGAAGTCTCTCAAATAGTTTGTACAGGTGGCAGAGTAATGAGATAGGCCTGTAACTCTTAGGATCGTCGGGAGACTTCCCAGGTTTAACAAGAGCTACCACCTTGGCTCTTCTCCACATTTTAGGGATTCTTTGTGTTTCGAGACAGTTGTTAAAACATTGTAGTATCCAAGAAACTGCCAATGGTCCCAGATGTTTTATCTGTTCGACCATCACATCGTCCACTCCAGTGGCCTTCCCATCCTTCAGAGCCTTAATGGCAAGGATTATTTCAGAGAGCGTGAAAGGCTTGCTTATATCCCTGGAGGTTCCATTCAAGTTAGATGTTTTCTGGAGTTTACATAGCCGTTTGGATGGTTTACTATTTAGCAAAAGCTGATGAGCTACCTGATTAGCGGTGACTTGACCCTGATTTGTGGCAGGAGGGGGATTTCCGGTGAGTTTTTGTAGAGTTACCCATGCTCTCTTGCTATTATGTGTCATGTTTACATTAGAAACCGTAGACATCCACTTTTCCCTGCGGTTTTGGCTGACCATGAGCATCAGTTCATTTCCTGCCGTCAGAGTTTCTTCAGAGAAAGGGTCGTGCGAGTAGAGTTTTTCATAATTAGCTAGAAGCTCAGCAGAGTCCTTGCTTAGGCCTGAGATGTATGAGCTACGGCAACCTCTTGGAATACTCTTTCTTGAAGCAATTCTTATGATGTCAATAAGCTTGTCGTAGTTACTAGGCACTGGCTCAAAGTTATTAATTGCCGTATCAACGTACTCCGAAAAACGGTCCCAATTTGCCTTTGATAAATTGAACCGGCGTTTAAAGGGAACTTGCAATGGTGTGATTGCAGCTTGGACCTGACATGTGATTGGTCTATGTTGTGTGTTTGGGATAGGGGGACAAACCAACTTGCGGCACAGTGGGCTGATGCTTGAGCTAATGAATATAAGATCAGGATTGTAGCCCTTTTTCCACCTAAGGCTGTTAAACGATGAAGGTAGTTTAGGATCATGAAGTAAAGTAAGATCCAAAGATTCTGCCCAATTTTCTACAGCAATGCCATCAGAATTTGTTTCTCTATAGCCCCAGGATAAGTTATGGCTATTGAAGTCACCGACAACTATTTTTGTCGTCCGGTCGTCAAAGTTACTGGTTTTACAGAACTCGAAAGGTTGGTTTGGTGGTTTATACACAGATGTGACTGTGCAGGTTCCAATGTCTATTGTTATGGTCTCAATAGAATTTTCGGATCTGCAGGATACAGATTTCACCTTAAGGTTGGCTTTCGTGAAGATAGCACTACCGTACTTCATGTGTGGTATCTCAGCTGTTAAGATCCATCCGGGTATTTGCGGCCGTTGGTGTTCGTTGCCGCGATGTGTTTCTTGGACACATAGTATGTCACATTTTGTCACTAAGCCGAGCTCTGAGAGAAGGGTTGATTTGCTCTCTGAGAATCCTTCAATATTAATTGAGATGATTTTAAGAGCTGGCTTTGAGAGAGGTGGCTCTGAAAAGTGCCTTTTGTCATGGATCTGGAAAGATCCGTTAATTTGAACCATTGTGTTGAAGGGATTAGTCAGCCTAGACACTGCGTTACCGTGCCTAGCTGCTTCCAGAGTGCGCCGCGGGGAGGCTCCTTTCATGCACCCACATGCATTTGTGTAATGAACATAAGTGTTTGTGTTGGTCTGGGTGTTTCTTATGTATATAATGCTTATAGCATATATTTACAAAAAAAAGTATATAAGTATTATATCAAGTGTCTAGTACCCAAAGTACAAGCTCTGCTTAGTTTGGGACTAAGATGGTGCTGTGTAAAAATAAAAATGTCCCAAAAATATTTATTATTATTATACGCCATGTTTCTGTGATAAGCCGAATTGTACGCGGGCGTAGTCGCGAGCAGTCTAGTTTTTCATACTTTACACGGATCGTATGTCTCTCCCGTGATGGACTAACGGCCAAAATTAATATCTAATCTATCCACGATTTGCCCTACTAGAGATAGAAATTTGACATAATTTGTATGGAGGTTATGTTAAATTTCTATCTCTGGTAGGGCAAATCGTGGATAGATTCGATATTAATTTTGGCCGTAAGGCCTTAGCTTTCTCGTACTGAGAAGAGATCCATGCCCAGCAGTGGGACAGGAGTTAATGGGCTGGTTATGTGTATGTCTCTCACTGTTGTGAACCTCATTCTTCTATGCATCTTCTTTGCTAACCGAATTGGTGATCACAGAAACTTGTAATAGCGCACAGCGAGAAATATGAAGGAATCTGTCACGGCATCATGATAATTAAATAACAGAAATGCGTGTGGGTATACACGTAGTGACTTACCTGGCGATTGCGACCGATAATGCCTAATTTATCTGGGAATTAAATTCCATTTTTAACACCATCTGGATCTGGCCAGATGGTACTAAGTATAATCATTTAGAAAAAACTACCTACGTGTTTTTCTAGAGATCAAAGATAAGGTTAGAGAGATAAGGGATCTAGGATTCTAGAGTCAGTAGCACAGACTATAAATCCCTTATCAATAAAAACGTGTCATATAAAACTTGGAATTGCTGATTCGAAACATATCTAACATTCTTACTACAGTAGTGAAAACATCTAAGTTCCCAGTCTCAACACATGCCATACTCATCACAAACGATCTGCACAATACGGGGGGTCTACTCGCGTTCGACGATATTCGATTAATCGTATCGTTCATCGCACGATTTGCTACTCCGGTCAACCATCGTTCCCATATCGCATGCGATGATCGTATTTTGACGTTTGTTTCTCTGTTCTCTGATCAATTTCATACGACAATGAACAATAGTCTATCTTTATTGTGCCTTTTTATGTGCTTATTTTTATTGTGTAGGTATCAGTTGGAACGAAAGTTCGTAGTTCGTTTGTTGTTCGTCAAACGCGAGTAGACCCCCAGGTGCGTACGCGCAACGATACTGTTTACAATCGGCACGGACAATTGCCGCGTATGGCGATGAATGTGATGATATCACACGCGGCTAACAAACGTGTTTGTTTCTTGTTTAGAACGTGCAGGCCAACGGACCGCTGGGTGCGTGTGTACTAATGAGCGGAGCGGGGAGCGGAACTGAAAATTTTGTTAAAATATTGATGTAGCAGACTCGTCTCTCAAAAGGCCAAAATTTTCACTTTCATATGTAGGTCTTGTGATGCTAAGATTGAAACTAGGAAAAATACGTACCCTGTAAGACTGCTCTTCAAAATAGGAAAAAGCTAATTAGAAAAAGCTAATAAGCTAATTAGCTAATTAAGCTAATTATTTGTGTGATGAACATGAGTGTTTGTGTTGGTCTGGTTGTTTCTTATGTATTATAAGTATGTATTTACAACAAAAAAAAGTATATAAGTATTATATCCATTGTCTAGTACCCATACCACAAGCTCTGCTTAGTTTGGGACTAGATGGTGCTGTGTAAAAATGTCCCGAAGATATTTATTTATTTATTTTTTCATAAAGCGTGTTAATGGTATAATTGAAAACAAAAATGACTTTGACTTTAGAAAATCGTTTTGATGAGGATGATGATAATGATTTTGGAATGTGCTTTGATGATCAGCGCAAAATAACCGATATACAATTTTCTAAGAGATTTAATCCTATATCAATGGAATACATTAAAATAGTTTGTAAGTTTATAGTTTTTCCTTCTAACAACCTGAAGTGGGAATGCGGGTGGTCTTTTCTCCATACAAATGATGCTCTCGACTGTTTTCTTTCTGTTTTATAACCCTAGAGCAATGTTTTTTTCAAGAAAAATAAATATCTACTTTTTCTATGTCGCTGTTTTCGTTTTTGTTGTTAAATTATTTCTAGAAGACCTAAAAAATTTCCCTATTTAAAAATCAAATCAAATCAAATCAAATATTATTTATTTCAGAAACAGGTACAATTCTTCTATCTTTACTAACAATACACAGTTAAATTTAGACCGCTGTCTACAGAGACCTAGTGTATAAATTTGACAACTATTAATGAAAAAGGAAAAACATAGTGACACAGTACGTATTCTTCTTAATCAGATTATAAAATATCTTTAAATTGATTCAGTTTCGGAGGTGAAAATTGTCGAAAGCCAAACCTCGAATTATGACTTTTTTACTAAGGCTGCAGTTGTCCTTATCGCACTTATTTGAGGCCGAACGCTTGCAAAGCGACAGCGATAGTTTCTTTAAATACCTAATTTTCAAAAGTATCTCTGCCCGAATTGTCTCTTAACGCATTAGATATTAGATTTCTTCCCCAGTTTTATATGGAATGAAAATTGGCATTTCCTATGCGCCTACCTCCGAGAAGAAATACTGAAATAAACTCAAGGACAAAAGTTTCTTTTAAAGCCCAGACATTTATTTTGTACTAGCCTATGCCCACGTTTTCACCCGCGTGGATGTCGTTTATCGTGCATCCCTCGGGAACTGTTCATCTTCCCGGGATAAAAAGTAGCCTATATATTAATCCGGGTTATGTTCTGTATGCCAAATTTTATTAAAATCCATACAGCAGTTTTTGCGTGAAAGAGTAACAAACATACACACATCCATACATCCTCACAAACTTTCACGTTTATAATACATATTAGTAGGATTAAGAATTTACGTAAGACCAATGCAGGGCAACGCCTGGACCGCCTTTTGAAGAAAGTGCTAGGTCAATTTGAGTGGATCCGTCCCAATATGATGGCACGCATACATCAGCCATATAATTTGTAATCTGACCTCACTATTAGCTAAATCGCCATCCGCGGATCCCGCAGCCAACACCAACATGTCCGCAACCTAACTCGGCAATGTGCGAATGTGAATTCAGTATCTTTGGATGTTGCTAGAAATAATAAATTGATTAAGTACACTCACTCCACATGAGATTGTTTGCATTTTCTCAACACGAGGTGTGTTTGTGATCAGCAAAACAATCATTTGTTACGAGATTGTGTTTGTTCTACGATAAATTGTACTTATGTATAGTTTACTTATTAATATTTCTATTAAATTCACTCTTGTGGTATAGATGTGTGAAATGCCTATAGTGTATGTGCCGATAAACCTCGTCCACATCCACACCAGCACAAGCACAGTATGAGCACCTAATGTTAAGCATATGGAAGGAACATGGTTTACAATAGACATGGGTAACTCAACAAAAATGCGTGAGCTGCAGCTCAGCTCACGGTTCAGGTCATTGAGCCGGACCTGTGAACCGGCTCACAGATCAGCTCAATGTGTGTATCTGCCTACTTCGAGTTATGATCTGTGATGCGAGTCGCTGAGCTTAAAGACCGTTCGATCTGTTTGAGCTGCGCTCGCTCGCTGACTCTGCGACTCACTGCGGATCTGTCGCCGCTCCCGCTCACCGGTTCAAACAGGTTTTTATCTATATAGACATTTTTTATCTTCCGTGCAACAAAAGTTGTCGCACAGATAGATACTATTCTTTGAGCCGTGAGCTGCGTATTTTGTCATTGAGCTGCAGCTCAACAGCTCAAGCTCATTGATCTGCATATTTGAACCGGTTCTGAGCTGAGTTACACACCTCTAGTTTACAATGAGACTTGTACGGAAACGTCGTGACTTTATGGCGATACATCTGTTTAATATGAACCTTAGATATCTGATATGAACCCTTGGTGTCGACAGTGACAATTTTTTCAGGAATTGGATCGGGCTATCTCTCACTGAATTTGTTTCGATAAATTCAATAAGGACCGCTGGATTCTACATGTATGCACAGCACACCGTGGGCACGGGCAGTAAGGCTCGCTCGATCAACCGATCGATCGAAAAAAAAAAAAAAAAAAGTTTACGAATATTTTTTTTTCTCTCTCTTGTCTTGTTTATTTAGTAAACAATCTTGGCACGTCTCTTTTTTCAAATAACTACTGATAAAATATAATTACTAGTTCTGCACAGTACTGTACAGTTCTGTTCTGTGTTCAGTAGCAGCCCGGAGTATGGATTTGTGCCCGGTCAATGGCAATAGGCTCGCCCTCTATTACATGGGACTATAACATAACTGGCGAAATGTGGGTTTACTATACATCTCTGCCTACTTCAGAATATGCTAACTTCATACCTACTTCCTAATACAAACTGGACGGTGATAGCACAGGAAAGTTGAGAAACAAAATATGTTTAAAATATTAATCTTCATAGTTTATTTAAATTTAGTATCAGACTTAAAGAAACCGAAAGGGGATGTTCTCAATTTGATGCATATATGTTTTTAATATAGAATTTCCATTATTCCAAAACATGTTATTGGTATTCTGTGCTCTTTGTTCCTATAACTGTCTAGAGTCCAGTTGCGTGCTATCGCTACATAGGTAACTCGCAATAAAAAAGACTAAATTGATACGAACACCGCAGATATTTGTAGACAACTGGCCAAAACATATAAAATGTAATTAAGGGGAGGAAATTCCGTAACGAAAAGTCAAGGTGTTGTAATATCGTGGCTTTAGGATCATCAGCTGCGAACGAAACGCATCAGGTGCTCAAATTCGTGAGTAAAGGTGTTCGGAAGGAGCAAAATATATATTTTTAACGTAACAAAGGAATTCAACAGTGATCGCTTTCGATCTAATTGCCGGAAACAGACGGCGATATTTAATTATACCATTAAATAGGTCAGACCATTATCTTTGCATTAACCAAACGCAGGTCTAACTCGCGAATGCACCTTCCCGCGCAAATGTCAAATGTCACTGTGGTATTACCAACCCTTTTTAAAAAGAAATGAAACGCTCATTTCATTAAAATAAATTAAATTTTGTGAAGTTACATTTAGAAATTTTCAATTTAAAAATAATCGCCAATATTTTAGGTGTTCGAAACTTGCCGAAATATTTTTGTTGGGACAATTGCGCGACTGTTGCTAACATCAAGTGTGTATTAACGCACTCTCGCCCAGCTGTCTCGCAATAAAGACACGTGCGCGACAAAAAAATAAAAAGAATGAGGGGGACAAGATGGCGTCGGGTCTCGTGCACTTGACATTTCCAATTAATTTGCGCGGGACATCTGTGTCGTTAGCAGCTGAACGCTATAGGCTATTTGGATATAATGCGGATTACGTACTACGCATTACGACGACTGCCTGTGACACAGAGGGGTTGCTCTTATTTTAGGGTTGTGAAAATTTAGGAACGGATTGCCGCTTATAAACAGTATTTGCGTCAACAATTACATGAAGGGTTATTTTCAAATTGTCGTATAAATAAATATAGCATTGTTTGTTCGAAGCTAAATTGAGAAAGAAAGATTTGTGACACAAAGAAAAACTTCTCACTGACGTCATTAGATTGCCACAGGCAGCAAAGCTAATATTGTTAGAATTAAAATAAAGTAACAATACGAGAATATTAACTAAACGTGAGCTTAGTTACGAAAATTTGCCATAAGGCGTAACTCTTACGGCCAAAATTAATATCCAATCTATCCACGATTTACCCTACTAGAGATGGAAATTTGACATATTTTATTTTGTACTAGCTGTGCCCGCGACTCCGTCCGCGTGGATGTCGGACAATAACATCGTGTCATAATTATGAACACAATATCTTCAAATATAAGTGCCTACACAGACGATTACACTATTTACCGACCATACTATATTTTGTTTTTACAACCAACCGGCTAAGGTGATGGAATTTCATGGAGTTAGCCCTAAACTAAAAATATTTAATTAATCGTCCGGCGTACCCTGGGCAGTCAGCCCCGCTACCAACCTGCTGACTGGCTAATCTTTTGCCCGCGGCATGAGCTATTATTCGCCAACCCGCCTGCCAAGCGTGGCGATTATGGCATATACCCCTCTTTTGGGGGAGGCCTATGTCCAGCAGTGGACGTCTTTCAGCTGAAATGATGAGCTATTATCATTATGTAGCTCATGTCGACACGATAGAAGAAGAAGAAGCCCTAAACTCCCTCATTCTGAGCAGACGCTCGTGCCCAGCAGTGGGGCAGTAGGTAATGAGCTGATTATGTTATGATAATCTATTACACTAACAATATCCAGTTCCTTAACTCTTCTCATTCCAAGAAGAGGGCCATGCCCAGCAGCGGGACAGTGATGGGCTATGTTATGTTATTCTATATTTTCTATAATACTAATAGAATCCAGTTGTATTTTTAGGAACCTGCAACCTGCATCCAACCAACAATCATGACCTCTACTTTGTATGCAACTTAATACAATAGAGGGGTCAAGCTGTATCGCAGGATCTACTCAACCGATTCTGATAAAACATACCCTATATTTTAAGTTAGACTAATACCAATACAAATGCTAAGTTTCATTACGATCCATTCAGCCGTTTTCACGTGATGAGGTAACAAACAGACAGACAGACAGACAGACAGACAGACAGACAGACAGACATAAATTTTTTAAACGATGGATTCGTGTTCTATAGCTTATTTCTAGTCCCCCTAGCCGGTTTTCGCGAAAAAAAACTCAATGTACAGACTTTTTGACCTTTACAGTTTTATTATAGTATAGATGGAGCTTATGTCAAATTCCTATCTCTAGTAGGGTAAATCGTGGATAGATTGGATATTAATTTTGGCCGTTAGTCAAAACATGTTCCTTTTTACTCGATGTTTCTTGCTTCCTTTCTATGGAAGTTTTTTAAGTCACGACCAACGTTTTATTTTATCAACCCTAACTTAGCAAAACGGTGTCATTCTGTACTGCAAACGCCCCATGTGACAAGTTATGAGGTTTTTGCGCAATATCAATTTGTGTCAGAGCTTAGAATTTGTGTTCTTATAATCTAAGTGTCAGAGCAATTATATTGAAGAAAAACAGTGTAGGTACATGTGTTTCTCATGATAATCATGTAAGCATAGCATAGCATTGTAACTATTATATTTTTGCTCTTATGAGCTCTTAAAATATGACCACGCATTTCTAAAAGACGTTTTAAATGGAAAAGCAGATTGTTTTTTCACGATTTCAGATTTGGTTAGAAAACTTCAGCGTCGTCTGTTTGGCGTCATAATAGAGACAATTGAAAATCTAGTCCAGATCTTTCAATATTTAAACGATCGAACTCAGACTAGCGGTTCCTAACCAATTACAATTTTTAATTACAATTTAGATATAGAAATAGAAAATACTTGGTCCATCCATTTCATTCCGTCATGAATGATCTGAAATCACTTTAAGTAAAAATAGAATGTTTTCGTAAAACGACGACGTCGCCGTCGCCTTCATGCCGTGCGTCGAACCACGATACGACATCGTGTCGTGATTTTTTACGATGTACGTCGTAGATTTCAACAACACGACATCGCAATGCGACACGACGTCGCAACGTGCCACGATGCGACGTCGTGTCGTGTGTTTTGTCTTAGTCTTCTCAAAAGTGACATAAAAATTATCTGTGAGATATTATAATTTATTAGGCGGGATTGGGGTCGCAATGTGTTATTGGAACACAGGTGGACGCTACTGGGTACCCCCTTTGTATAATCCCTCTGTCTTCTCAAACGACACCCCGGGGAACCAAGGGTGGTTTTAATCATAACTGAATCACTGTGGTAGACATACGTCACAATTACATCGATCATTAGATTTTCTTCTTTGGAAAGAAAAAAACAGTAAGACTCATAGACATATACTATTACTATTGGTAAGACTACTTTTAAACTTTTGCTTTCCGATTTGTAAGTCTAGATCCTGGGTTCTGAACCTGGTGGTAGAATAGCTATTCTACACAGGGAATAAGGCTGGTAATTTTATTAGGAACACCATCAAACCTACCATAAAAAACTTGTAAAAGTATCCAACCTTCACACTGACTGTGTACTTCACATTGAAGTTGTTAGAACGAACCTGGGGGTAATTATCCCCGTGGGGGTAAACCAGCTATTCTGCAGAGGGAATAAGGCTGGTAACTTTATTAGGAAACTTAAAACTACCATAAAAAAACCTGTGATTTTTTATGGTAGGTTTAAGTTTCCCAATAAAATTACCAGCCTGAAAATATGAAAATGAAAAAAAAAATGTTAAAGTATCCAATCTTTACACTGACTGTCGTCCTGTCTGTCTGTGTCACTGAATGTACTTCACATTGAAGTTGTAATAACGTAGACTTTTGTGCAATTTATTATTATCAGTAAAAATTGTATCTAGGAAAATTGTAATTAAAATAAAACATCTTAGATTAAGTATCTAAATTAGGAAATAAAGTACTTACCAATAAACTGTAGACAGACTTTATTTACAATCCGCCTATGAACATCTCAAATACACAAAACTGTGTATTTTTTAGCGATTATGTCCAAAAATACCGAATTCCAGGTATTCTTAAGTGGAGCTTACTTGTCGCACTTACGTAAGCCTACGAAGCGCACCTTATGCGGTGTTGGTGTTGCCAATTAACAAAATTGCTAAGTTGTTACACCTGCAAATGAGGTTTGGCTTAGAATAACTACGCATAGAAACCAAGTCCACGCGCACAATTTGAAGCAACTAAATTGGAGCCAGAAATGGCTCTGTTTAGTACAGCTTACGCGCGCCTCTGTGTGTCGGCGAAAATGTTACGTGCCGCTTGCGCCCGCGAGCAGCAAAATGGACATCGATTGTATTTGTGCTTCAACTTGAGCGGAAATTTGAATGAAACAATCACTCTATGTCTTATTACTCTAAGGAGGTTTGGTTTGATTGACCCTCTTTTAAACAGTTATCTCCGTCTTCATATTAGCTTTACACGGTTTCCTTTGCCTATGATTAAAACAGGTGATGGTCTGATATATTTTTGTAGGTATCTAAGATAAAGTTTTCGACGTTTAGCCGCAGTTTAATGGTAAAACTGGGGTTTAGCTTCTTCAAGGAAGCGGTGATGGGCAGGCGTTTTTAGCGGCTGTCTCTATTTTCGATGATCAATAAGCGCTAATTGGCTTTAGCTTACATTTAAATAACACAAATTTTGATTTTGCTTGTGGTACTTAATCAGTTTGATTGCGATTCAGATAAACTTGGTAAAGTTAAATGAGAGAAACTTCATGAGATCAATAATGATCTATTTAATACTTATTCAAGCGTCATTATCAATATAGACTGGCACCCGACTTTTTCTTAATTTTTTTAACTCTTTATTTTTTCATTATTTGCAGAGTGGCTTTCTTAAACAGGTGGGGTCCCTACTAGCGGATTCGAAATATTTATATTCATCGAATTTTTCAAACATATCAGAGTGCTCCTTCACGAAAATTCCAACCTGCATAATGTATAGCCCGGTCAGGGTCAAGATTTTTTGTTTTTAAATAACGGTGTATACGAATCAAGTAGGATGAGCGCTGCATATTGCTCTAACACACTTGTTTGTACTAAAAAAGTCTTTGTTTGATAGAATTAATAATCAAGGATTACCTAATCACTATTGCGTATAGAAGAAGCAATGGGTTTAGTACAGTCTAACAAAGCAATAATAATTAGTTTCAAGGTTCGCCAGATATAAATGAAGTTTTCTCAGAAGATTATAGATGTTTTCAAGCGAAATATCATTTTAATAACGGACATTCAGTCCATGGCCCATTTGCTTACTTGTCCCTTGTGCCCTGTCAACTGTACAAGAGCCGACCTAAATGAAGCCACGATCACCGCCATAGAAGTGGCCAAATATTATATAAAAAAAGTGTGAACCATTGACACGAAAGAAGAAGAAGAATAACGGACAAAGTTAAATTATATTTATGCAAAACCCTAATCAAACCGTTCTATAATAATTTCCTGAGAAATCTTCATCTACCATATATCTGGCGACCATTTTTTTTTTCCGTGTAGAACATCCTCAGTGACGCACTCCGCCTGGGGAAGGCGGAGCCAGTGTCGGACTCTTACCGACTAAAAACCACCACGGTGTTCCTCTAACGACCCTTGGCCGGGGGCGTGGGAAACTTTATTGACTGCACCCTCCTCTTGACTGGCGCGCGTGGGACACTACGCGCCACCGTCACGGGCCTTGACTGGTCAGGCGGCGGGCCACCCCAAGTCCGCCGCCCGCAGACCCACATCTAGGGTAGCTGGAGGTCGGCATACGTCCTCCTGCGACGCCCTCGTCGTCTCCTGCGGATGGGGAGAGAGGTCAACGCCTCTCGAACCTTCTGCGCCGCCTCTTTAGCGAGCATCACCTCCTCGCAGAAGCAGACGACGCCTTCCCAAGCGCTCTCGCTCCCGACCATAGACAGAAACACGGTTGGAAGTGAAAGATCGCTGCCACCTACTTCAGTGATGAGGTCACGGCGCTGCGTGGCCCATGCTGGGCACTCCTCTAGTGTGTGACGCGCCATGTCCTCTGGGCAGCTCCCGCAGTGATGACACTCGGGTGTCGGCTCCCGGCCTATGTGACACAGATACTTCCCGAAGCAACCGTGCCCCGAGTGTATATCTGGCGACCTTGGATGATACTAATTGCTTTGTTAGACTTTACCTACATAAAAATACTTATGTCTACACAATCGAAACGGCTGTACCGATTTTGACATTGATAGATCATACGTTTAATCTTTCTGTCTATTCAGCCACCGGCTATTTGACTTTTTTTTTAAATCAATCAATCGCTGCTGTTTCTACATCATAAGTGACAGTGAAAATTATTTCTAAAAGCGATTTCTTTTCAACTATGTTGCCATTATTTACGATTCTAATAGCTTTGCTGACATGTGTTGCAAAAGATTCGTAATAGTACCGAAGTAATGATAAATAGAAAAATATTTACCGTAATTTTTTACTAAGCCGTAACCTCTTAACCTACACTCAAGAGCAATGAATCCGGGTCAACAAAATAAACCTTAATTTTGGGAAACTAAGAATGACAGCTTATTCAAAATAAAAGTTTATAAACAATAGGTCTATAAAACAATACATAGTCTATTGTTATTAATAAATAGTCTATAAAATGCTTTCCATCCGAATAAGCTATAATTCTTAGTTTCCGAGATATTAAGGTTTATGTTGGTGACCCGGATTCATTGCTCTCGAGTGTAGTTATTTCATAAAGTTATACATTCTCTACTTACCTCTTACAGGGTATATGCTACCCCTTATAGGGTATCCCTATACCGGTGTTATGCGTACTTTACGTGTTTTTGTTTATTCTTAGTCTGGATTCTAGTTACACCTATATCACCACGATCAACCCACAGAGCCAATTTTTGCTAGAATATTTAGATAACTCCTCTCAAATCCTCTCCCTCCGATATGCCGAATCCGTAAAATAAATGACTGCGTTTGTATGGGAGGAAGCCTCCATAAACACTAGAAGATTCACCTAATTATTGGAAAAATGATTATATCAGCCTGGGTCTATTATACTATTGTTATTTATTAAGAATTTTGCATGGCATGAGCCTGAATATGGTGATCTTTAATATTATTTTAAACATTGCAACACCATGTATACCTCCCATATTCCGCAAATAAAGAATATTGTACTGTATTGTATCTACAAGGAACAGTCACATTTAATTAGTCTTCGGAGAAATACAGGCGTGATGTTATGTTAATTAGTTTTGGGTGGTTCCATTTTCAATCCAAAGTTAACCCACGATTTTATAATTATTTTTTTGCTTCTACATTCAACCTGAAGATTTTTGTCGTTGCACATTCAACCCATGAGATATTTTTGGTATGAATAGCAAAATCATCATCATCATATCAGCCGAAAGATGTCCACTGCTGGACATAGGCGTCCCCCAAGCATCGCCACAACGACTGGTCCTGCGCTTTCCGCGTCCAGCGAATTCCCGCTACCTTCACCAGGTCGTCGGTCCACCTTGTGGAAGGAAAATCAATTACAATGAATTAAAAACAGCGCAAGCATACATAGTCCATCCATATGTTGTCTGGAAGAGATTGCCTTGTGCGATAAGACCGCCCATTGAACTTACTTAATCTTTCTGTAAATTATTGTATTTTTTTCGTTTGGTGTGATGTACAATAAATAAATAAATAAATACATAGTCCCTTGCCTTTAAATCCTACAAATATGTCTGACTGACATGTTTCTTTTAAAAAACTTTCTCAAGTGGATTAAAACCTTTAAATCAAGTCACAAAAATCCTAAAACAATTCATAATAACCATGAAAATAAATGACAAACCGCAGGATACCAATATGTGCCCAAGCCCTTAACAACTTTAAAACATTACCAAGGATCACTCACTACTCTGCTCTGCCACGCTCTGAGCAACTCACAACATGAATGCCCCTATTGTTTCAAGTTTGCCCGGCTGTTTAGCGACCAGCCGACTTTTATAGCGGAAGCTGCGTAGCTAATTAATCATTTCCTCTCTTGATCCCCTGTGTTTGTGTACGACTTTGTTTTGAGATCTGGATGTGAGTAACAACTCGATGTGTGGACTTGTTTTTTAGGGTTTCGTACCCAAAGGGTGCAAACGGGACCCTATTACTCTAGCTACGCTGTCCGTCCGTCCGTCTGTCACAGGGCTGTATCTTTGTAACGGTAATAGATAACCAGTTGAAATTTTCACAGAATATGTCTTATTATGGTGCCTGTCACGACGAATAAAATGAAAAAAAGTCTAAACAAGAAACATACAAACAACCCATACAAGTAACCTCGAAAAACATGCATTTTATTCAACGTTTTTGTTCCTGTTCTATCTTCAAAACGGTCATACATACCAGCGTCAAACTTGGTCTAATTATAGTGCACACTATGTAGTTTAGCAACAAATACTAAAAACAGGACGAAAATAGACATATGTGGTCTTTCTTACGTAGGTACCAACCTACGTAAGAAAGTGATGCAAAAATTCACATGTCGCGTAGGTACCTACGTCGTTGATGTCTTTTGATAAACTCTCGTAAATTAAATCAGTTTCTATGGGGTCGATGGGTTGTACGGAACCCTTACTGCGTGAGTCTGACTCATACTTGGCCGGTTTTTATTTTATTATTTATTTTCATAAGTAAAAATTTTGTTTTTGAAGCGAAGCTTCTATAGCCTCATAGCGGGCGCGGCACGCTAGGCCGCCTCGGGGACTAAAATTATAGAAAATTGCACCTGTAATAAAACACCGTCACAACTCAAAAATCATGACTATTGGAAAGTCACGTTTATTATAAGTTTTCTAAGTAATGGTCATCTTTATTCGCCTCATAACAAGGACAAGCCACATCCGCACGTGAGGAGTTAACGATTAATTAAAGGCTTAAAAGGCAGTGTTGCCGTCAAGTAATTCAATTTTCTCCCTAAGCCAGTCTCAAATATAGCCAGATATAAGAAAATTTTACCAGGCACAAAATATCAGCTTAATTCCGCTAAAAGAAGCATTGTCATCTCAGCACTAATATCAATTAAATCCGCTGCTTGACAGCCTTTTATTTACCACTCTTTTCTCACGATCTTAACGACATCATCACTATACATATATCATTCATACAAACATACAACTTGTCGATAAACCAGGGTATTTCCTAGTGATTATTTTCTCTGTGGTATTTCCATTGTTCAAGAATAACGTATTGATAACTATATGTACTACAAAGCAGACTGAGTTTTCTTTTAGTTGGAGTGCGAAGCTTTCAGCATTTGCTTTCTGTACCTCTTTTTATTCGTCACAATTATGATTATTGAAATGGACACCAACGCTATACCAACCTAGCTAACCTACCAGCAATACCAACTTTCTGGTGGTTTGATGGTGCCATTTAGGTATTATTTTCCGTTTAGCGCTCTTGAGGAAGGTTTAAAAGAGCCTCCACGAGTGACGATATTTAATTGATCGTCCGGCGCACACTGGGCAGTCAGACCCGCGACCAACATGCTGACTGGCTAATCTTTTCCCCACGGCATGAGCTATTATCATTATGTAGCTCATGTTGTAACGAGGCTAAACTCATTACGCTGCTCATACCTCAGAGGAGTTCCATACCTCCATACCACTAGTTCCTGCAGTTCCTGTACCACTAGTTCCTGTTGTTCCTGAGTTCTGTTCCTGTAGTTCCTGTTCTCCTCCTACTTCCGTGTGTCACCGTGTGCCAAGCCACCGAACCTTCGACCCTGCGAGTTCTCCTGCCTGAGCTTCCCAACACTGGCCACGACGTGACAATGTCGACACGAAGAAGAAGAAGAGGAAGGTTTTTTTCGATCGACGATCGCAAACGGAACGAAAGGAACTTTGTCTAGCTTTGCTAGCTAGTGTTGTAGTGTAATGATGAGAGAGCTCTTTTTTATCTCGCACTGCAGCACTACGAAGTAAAGAAGGGGCAGCACTAATCTACCGCTCTGCAAATTGTATAATGTAATGCCCGCTTTATTCTGAAACTACAAAACATTAATATGACAATGACATTGTCGTGTAGCGACAAGTTATTGAAGAAAAGAAAAAGAACTGAATATAAGAAGAACAAGATATTTATTTATTTTCTAAACAGCACATAAAAGAATGATATGATGAGTGAAAATGAATTAAAATGAATATATAAGCTTCGGAGGACAGCAGGAGGGCGACGCTAGTGGCCGCGTAGGTAAGTGGTGCGTAGAGGTGCCAGCGGGCGCTCAGAGGCACGAGCGGCGTATTCGGAGGACCGCAGGAGGGCGTCGCCAGTGGCCGCGTAGGTAGTGGTGCATAGAGGCGCCAGCGGGCGCTCAGAGGCACGGGCGGCGTAGGCGGCCGCGCAGGTAAGTAGTGTGTGGAGGCACCAGCGCGCGCTCAGTGGCACGGGCGGTGCAGGCAGCGCTAAGAAGCGCAGCCAGCAGCAGCAGTAGTAGCGCCGGTAGGCGCTAATTGGCGCGAGTGGCGACAGCACCAGGAGCGCCGGGAGGCGCCTAATGACGCAAGCAGCGCTAGCACAAGAGGCGCCTGCAGCGTCAGAAGCAGAGACGCCGGCAGGCGCTTGGAGGTGCCTGCAGCGGTAGCAGCAGAGGTGCCGGCAACGCTAGCACAGCAGAGGTGCCAGCCGTGACAGCGGGCTCAGGCGGCGTCAGGAGGCTCAGGCAGCGGCAGGAAGCACAGGCGGCGGCCAGCGGCAGGAGGCACAGGTGGCAGCCAGCAGCAGGAGGCACAGGCGGCGGCCAGCGACAGGAGGCACAGACGGCGGCCAGCGACGGGAGGCACTGGCGGCGGCAGGAGGTACAGGCAGCAGCAGGAGGCCCAGAGGAGGCTCAGAGGTCTTTCTTGAAGAGTCCCGGGGCAGGCGGCCCCGGGACAAGACCTTTAGTTGTAACTTGGCAGACTGTAGCCAAAAGAATCATCCAGAGACAGGCGAGCTTCCCGTTTTTATAACGGACTGACAGATTGAAATTGGAGCACAAAATAATTTTGAATATTTATAAAAGGAACAGTGCAGAGGCAGGTTGCCTGGACTTTATTTGATAGTTAGGTGAAGGTTTGATAATAAAAGAAGGGCATTGGACTGGCCGTCGAGAAAAGAATAAAATGTTGTCATAGCGACGAAGTAACAAAATATGAAAAATATGATAAAATTTACAAAAAATTGATGATAACAATATAAATACCAAACGAAAGGAAACGCAGTAAACTATTTTGAAAAAAAGATTAGAGGATGTCTAGAACCTATTGGAATGCACCAAGGTTTACCATAGTATCTGTAATGACAATGATAGTGTGTAAAAGATGACCAATGATGATGATGATGTAAAGCGATATTTAGGAGTAATAAAACGTATGTAACGCGTTAGTAGACCTATTATATTAATACGCTACACGCTACAACATCGTGTTAACATCTCAATGTGGATATTAAATACCCGGAATATTTGCAGTCTATTATCGCAACCATTTTAGTGAACGCGTCAATTCTTTTGTGCCTAGTAGGTAACAAGTAAAAACAACAACAATTTTGTTAGTTAGGTAGTATATTAATAAATAAATAAAATAAAATAAAAATATTTTATATAGATATTTTTTGGCATCGAGGCCCATAGCGTGTTAGTGTTACAAACGTGGTTACAAATGATTTAAAAATGAATTAATGATCAATATCCAAAAAAAATGGCAATAGTTACTAAGCAAATTGAGACGAACCTGAATAACACAACAAGGAATGAGCGCTGCTCGTGAGCGAATGAACCACGGTTTTATTATTATTATTTATTACTTTATTATTAACTCGCTTCCGATCATGTCCATGTCTGTCTGTTCGGTACTAATTTTGCAATCGATTTTCCAACTAACTTCCCGATGAGCTAGAGATATGAAACTGTAAACGTAGCTCAGTACTGGATGACAGTGCAATATTAACTCGCTTTCTGTTTAAAAACGTGGTTTAAAAAAATATTTTTCATCAAATTATTCTTTCCTCCACTTATATCTTTAGATTTCGCTCCGCACGCGTTAATGAGTTAAAATAGTTAGTAGGGGTATGCACTGCACATATATACCAATTCGAATTAACTGCAAATTAGTTGAGTCAGGGTCTGTTTCTCAATAATATGTAGCTGACGTCACCAAAAGACGGATACAAAGTGGAAGTTAAATTTGATAACACGAGCAGAGTTCACGGTAGCTTATCGAATAAAACACTGGTGCACCGAACCAGCAGTCGCAGGTTCGAATTCAGAGCCCCAGAGAATTAGACCTGGGCCCCGAGTCTGCTAATTGACAAACGCTTCAGTTGGGTGTCGGTAGAGTGTCGGTGGAATAGTTTTAGCCATTTGGTATTCTACTAGTTATTTTGAGACCAATGGCTTTCCAATGACTTTCCACTGAACTGCCATTGACTACAATTCAACTGCCATTGGACTATTTGCTATTCTGCTGTTATTTGACGTTTCACACAATCGTCTTACGATGATTTTTTTGCCATCATATTTTTTTTAAATAATTTTTTTTGGTGGTTTCAACTTTGGTCCCTAATAAATGTTTTTCATACATCAAATGTGTACAATGACCCCTTAAAGGGTCATTGTACATATTCGTTTTTTTTTGCGATTTCAGGATTGGTCCCTTAGTAAAAGTTGATCATACAGATGAGTACAATGACCCCTAAAGCCATTTTCAAGAACACGTTTTATGTCTATAGTATTGGCGGGTAAAACCTACGCTAGAAACGTAAACGTAAAAGTTGTTCATACGGATGAGTATCATGACCCCTTAAGAGGTTTCATTAACACGTCGTATGTCGATAGCATTACCGCGTTGCACGCTCAAAACGTAAACGTAAAAGTTGTGCATACGGATGAGTATAATGACCCCTTAAGAGATTTTCAATAACACGTTGTACGTCAATAGTATTGGCTCGTAGTACCCTAAAAACGTAAACGTAAAAGTACCAAAAGTTGCTCTTACGGATGAGTACAATGACCCCTTAAGAAGTTTTCAATAACACGTGTGTCGATGTATAACCGCGTAGCGTAGTACGCTATCGATATGCGTGTTATTGAAAACCTCTTAAGGGGTCATTGTACTCATCCGTGTGAACAACTTTTACTATGGGACCAACCCTAAAATCGCCAAAAAAATATCAGCTCTTCCCTACATTTGTGTTCACATAAATCGACAAAATGTAGGAAACAGCTGTTTTTTTTACGTTTGATGTGTTTTAATAATTTTATAGACATGAAAATTTTGTAGGTAATATCAATAAAATCCTTAATTTAAATATTTCATTGATAATAACTTAAAAAAAGTTTGATAAAAAACAATACAACTACTAATGGTAGATTTAAATGGGCAACATCGATTCGAAAACAATTGATATCCCATTACCATTCTATTGCCATTCCGACGAGATTGACATTTAAGTTTTAGCAGAATACCCATTTTGTCACAGTTGTATAGGAGTGTCAGTAGGATGTCGGTGGAATGGCGATGGTTGGTTTTTATCAATTAAGGATTCACGTAGTTGCTTCATGTTCCAATAGTTACGTAAACGACGCGGCGACGTAGCGAACTTCGCTTCAAGTAACTTAAGCTAAGTTGGCTATTTATTATTATTTATTATAATGCTCACGCGTGTCATACGACGTTTTTCAACACACTTGCGAGGGAAAAAACATATGAACGTATTTTAGGCAAATATTGAACTTGTGAATAATGGCGAGCGGATCACTGTAATCGCACGGTGATGTATAGGTATGCGCGCGCAGTTGGTAGAAGGAAACCGCCAAACAACCTAATATTAAAAATATAATTTATTATTTATATCACAAATTAATGTTAATTTTTTGACAAACATAAATAATTTAATGAAATTAAATGTTTATATAACACAAATTAAATAGTTGATTTGTTCACAATTTTTTTAAATTTTGTGTAGACATGCTTTTATAAAATTAAAAAATAAACTAAGTACCTAAAGTAAAAACTAAAAAGCACTAGTGCGATAATATAAAGTAAAAACCACGCGGGCGTTATTATAAGCTACATTATGAACCTAAAAGTGGTGCAATAAGAGCCACTTAACGAGTAAGTGTGTTGAAAAATAATTGAAACATTTCAAACGTAAAAAAAACTGCTGTTCTCTACATTTCGTCGATTTATGTGAACACAAATGTAGGGCCGCGAAATCAGGAAAATGTAGGGATAAGCTGTTTTTTTTCGCGATTTCAGGGTTGTGTTCATAGTAAAAGTTGTTTATACTGACGATAATATATATGTCGATAATATTGGCAGGTACCATGCTATCGATACTATCGATAGAGTAACTGATTCTCAAGGTTAGCTTTAGATACTATCGAAGCGATCGTTGTTATCGACCGTATTGATAGCTTTTTATGCAATACTATTCATAGCACTATTAGTGTCAAATACTATATAGACACTAACGATAGTATTGCTATAATATGTCGATAGTCAATAGTACATGCCCATCGATTGTGTAACTGATTCTCAAGGTCACATTTATAGTCTAAAATTGAATATTATCGTCGAATTAAATTACTACATTACACAATTCAACTTTATTTTACAAAAAAAAAGTTCAATTGTTACAACAATAACTGCAAAAAAGGTATGTTTGCAAAATGACCTCTCAGTTGTAGTTCGATGGCAAAAAGTCATTGAGAGACGATTGTCAGAAACGTCAAATAACGAGTAGACTACCGAAACTTAAGCTATCGAGAAGACATTGATACACTATTGGTTTACAGAATAGCAAATAGTCCAATGGCAGTTGAATGGTAGAAACGAATGGAATAAAAATGAAAATGCTATGTATGCTGTGTTCTATACTATGTAATTTGTATGCCTTTCAAGGTTAAATATAGTGTGACTTAATATTTTAATTTTCCACAAAGTTTTTAACTTTTACCTATGTTTCACAAATAAATTATTTTGATTTTAATTTTGATTTTGATTTTATTGTTTTCAATTTTATTGTAGTTCAGTGGAAAGTCATTGGATAGCCATTGGTCTCTAAATAACTATTATTCTGATGATGATGATGATGATGATGATGATTCGGATGAGTACAATTACCCCTTAAGAGGTTTTCAATAACACGTATATCAATAGCTTACTACGCGGTAATACTATCGAGATACGACGTGTTATTGAAAACCTCTTAAGGGGTCATTGTACTCATTCTTATGAACAAATTTTACGTTTGCGTTTTATGTGATTTCAGGATTGGTCCCATAGTAAAAGTTGTTCATACAGATGAGTACAATGATCCCTTAAGAGGTTTTCAATAACACGTATGTCGATAGTATTGCCACGTAGTACGCTAAAAACGTAAACGTAAAAATTGTTCATACGGATGAGTATAATGACCCCTTAAGAGGTTTTCAATAACACGTATATGTCGATAGTATTGCCGCGTAGTACGGTAAAAACGTAAACGTAAAAGTTGTTCATACGGATGAGTACAATGACCGCTTAAGAGGTTTTCAATAACACGTCGTATGTCGGATAGTATTACCGCGTAGTACGCTAAAAACGTAAACGTAAAAGATGTTCATACAGATGAGTATAATGACCCCTTAAGAGGTTTTCAATAACACGTATGTCGATAGTATTGCCGCTTAGTACGCTAAAAACGTAAATGTAAAAGTTGTTCATACGGATGAGTATAATGACCCCTTAAGAGGTAGGTAATATCAATAAAATCCTTAATTTAAATATTTCATTGATAAAAACTAAAAAAAAGGTTGATAAAAAACAATACAACTAATGGTAGATTTTAATTGGCAACATCGATTTGACATTACCATTCTATTGCCATTCCGACGAGATTTAAGTTTTAGCAGACTACCCATTTTGTCACAGTTGTTTATGAGTGTCAGTAGGGTGTCGGTGGAATGGCGATGGTTGGTTTTTTAGTGTAATTAGCAGACTTGGGGCCCAGTGCCACCGTGTGCGTATTTGGAACTAAATAATCCCATACAAAATTTGTCGATAACTACACGATATCCCGAAAACTCATGCTCTGCTCGTGAGCGAATTTTTCTACCCACAATTTATACCTTTCGTTTTTACTACTTTTCACTGCGGATTCAGAAGAGAATTTGCTAGTGAGATCTTACAGAATAACACTGCTGGTCCTCCAGAGCTTGTAGAAACAGGAGAAAATGTTGTCAAAGAGCTTATGATTCTACGAAGCATGAGGCTTTCGTGCGTTTCGTTCACGCTTAAAGCCACCATAACAATTTACTAACAAAAAATCAACAAAAAATAAAAAAGCACATTTTATTTCTGCAGCCAAAACAGAAATCAGTCGCATCATAACGCCAATTCTTCATAAAGTCTCTAAATAAAAATAAAAACTTAAAACAAAAAAAAAACGTTTATAAAAAAGTGTATTATCGTACGAAGCGCAGGTAGCGCGCACGTTTTGAAAACAATAGCTCAGCGAGATGCGCCTGCGACGCCTGGCGCCTACCTGCCGGCTAGGGCTGTCCGGCAGGCGGCAGGGGTTTCCCAATTTGTGCTAATTCAGATACAAGCTGGGCAGCAGTAAACCAATTAAGGATTGGAATTTGAGGAAACAATTTTTTGAAAATGTTTTCGAGTAAATGAGTACTTGTACAAAAGTTTCTTCGTCTTGATTACAAAATGGTAAAGGCTAAAGGCAAGGCAACCCTGTTTAGCGATGCAAGGATGACGCGATCAGCACATCGCAAGATAGATATCGATCAGATCGTATTTCCCAATGAGCAAGGCTTTTACAGAAACAGCTCAAAAGGTTCCAAAACGCGTTATCTAAGTATTTTTTTGGAAAACATATTTATCAACATTATACATTTATAACCTATGTCTGCCGCTAATCAGCCCCCCTAGCCAAGTTGACAATCTACAATCGTCAACGCTATAGAAAACAATCAAAATGTATGGGAATGACATATCTCAACGAATTACTTTTTCAGCGGCAGTAATACTTGCATTGCTGTGATCGGTACAAGGGGTATGAATGCCGGTGAAATTACAATCACATAAGGCTTTCTATCTTCATGTCTCAGTTTGGTGAACGTGATTTGTTACATTTGTAATACCATTTAGGCAACAGGCTAGGTGGGATTTATTACAGATGCTATGGGCTGTACGAGCATCGCCACATGAATTGTATTTTTAACAATTGCCTGGAAAGGCTCTTGATACTGGGCCGGATAGAAGGAAAGCGCGCTCAAGGCAGAGCACCAGCAAGATGGTCAGACGCCATTAAGAGGGCTGTCGGAGGCAGCATGTACTGAGCGGTCCACACAGCGGAAGACCGCATAGCTTAGAAATGCGTCGTATGTGGTCGCGATCCTCAGCAGTGAGGGAACGACGAAGAAGAAGACCTTAACAAGCGTTATTTAACATTCACGGAATTAGCACCTAACTTTGCCTTCCACGCGCAATGTTTGTAATAGATTTTTATACCTACTTTGATACATTTTTAGTGCAATAATCACCGATTCGAGTTCGTCTTCAAAGTGAGTGTCTCTTTGAAGACGAACTCGAATCAGTGATTTTATTCCTGAAAACAACCCGTCCTTATTGACAACATACACAACATTTCAATGTACGGGCAAACTGCTCGTAAGTACATGGGCAAATGTAACTGGACCTTTACCTCGTTTTGCTATACTATCATAAAAAAACCTTTCTCATATAAAATGCGATTCTATAATAATTTGGACACTTTAAAAAACAAATCTAACATAAATTTATAATGCAACACAATCTCCTATCCCAAAATCATATTATTGCCATAAACGAGAAGGCTAAAGATCATTTTGACGTGAAATTACAAGGTTTTTAAATACGGAAAGTATATTAAGTATAAAGTGCTTAAGAACCTTTGAATTCGGCACGGCCCGCGCGGCTCAAGTTTTTTGCCAAACATAATCCTATTGTACTGTCGGTTACACAATGAGCCGTAATGTTTGTTTAGGTGTGACAACCCTGGGCATCCTATACTGACCGTCTGTCTCGTGTGTATAAATTTTGATACAAGAAAAACGTTTTTGGTACTTTTACTTAAAAATCATAAAAATAATACAAAGTAAAAAGGGCCTGGTTGGCCGATAAACCCCAACCACTTGCTATAAACGATAATTAAACCAATATAAAAACCTTGCAATCAGATGCAAGAAAACACACACGTTTCTTATTCATTATATTTAAATAGTGACCATTCTTATCGTAAACAAATCGCTTATTTTAATCGAAACTACCAAAACTAGACGGCCGTAGTATACGTCTGGATCTCCTGCGCAAGAGTGGCGCGCGGCGCTTTGTTGATTTACCATCGATTTGTGACTTCACACGAGGCCAACCATTGACACGTATTGTGGCGAAGCTTTAAAACAATAACATTTTTTGTACTTAATGAATAAGAACAACGGAACAATTGTGAATTTATATCTTAAGGCTATTGTTTTTTTTTTCATTGTGGAAAAGTATTTTCTTTGTGTTTGTTGATTTTTCTTGGTACCAACTGCTGCCTAATTGCGTAACTCACTCGCGATCGCATTCATCTGGATTTCAATGTTCATTGCTCCGTGTGTTTTGACAATCCGTCAAATTGACAACTACGTACCACGCAATGAATATTGCTGTAATTTCAAAATGAAAGCTGATGTCAATGTGAATGCATTACACAATTACCCCACTGGTTTGATATCAATAGACAATTGCCTTTTTCTTCCTGCCAACACTAACTTCATTATTTGATGCGGGCTTAGAAATAGTACATTACTGTCGCGACCGGCAACAGAAGCATTGATGGACGAACGTGAAAATGTGGGCCGTGGAACACATACGTGAGTCCATCAATGCCTGGTTGCGTCCAAGGCTTGTTTAGTAGGTTATTTTATTTTATCTAATAGAGGGTCTAATCTTATAAGATTATGCCACCCTCATCGGGCAACAACCTTATGGAGGTACTTTTCTCAAATAATGCGCGGAAATTCAAGCTAAGTTGTAGGTCTATATAATTCTAGAATCAATGACAAACAACAATAATTTTTAACGCGTCAATATGTTAATTTGTTTCTTTTTTACTTCAAACAGCTCTATTTATAAGCCAGTAAAATCTTTGATAAGTCCTTGGTTGCTTCCATTTTTAAATTACACGTCAGATATGAGTTTTCATAGTAATTTATTTGGCCGCTAAACAGCACAGATATTGATTTTCATACTAACATTGCCGGCCGCTCCTCGCATGTAAATACATGCGAGGAAATGTAATGTCATGTCATTTTTGGTCAAATGACCAAAACAGCATTTTCAATTTATCTCGCCGAAGATTGTTAAAATAATGTTCGAATTTCCAAGCATGTTTGAGATATTTTTACTTTTTCCCTCCTTTAATTTCATTATTGCTTTACCGTCTTACTCATGTTAATTCGTTAATATTGTTATGATATTGTGAATTATTGCTATAAAATATTATGTTAGCCAAAATGCAGCCTAACTCATTTCACCCGGAAAAGAAATCTTCAATGATTTTTATGTTCGAATAGCAGAAGTGCAGACACATTACATACAGTTTTAATTTATTTTTTCAATGGCAACTTTACAGATCATTAACGATATTATTGCCAGGACCACCGACGGGTTAAATCGAATAGCCAAGACTCAAGAGGCTGAATGATGCTTATTTGTGCTCACCAAATTGTAAAAAAAAGTACAATAGTATGTAATCTTACTAACGGTTTACTAGTAACGCATATTAGTTTCGCGCCATTAAAAATGGGTGGATCCGAAATTGACAGGTAGAAAAAAAAGATGGCTTTGACGATGGAAGATGAGACCAATATAAATAAATCGATTAGATTTGTCTCAAGGCTAGGTAGGTATTTAATAGTAAATGACATTTTAGTAACACAATAAACACAATACATCAGACACTCCAATTCTCAAATAAAGCAGCCCAATTATAATACTATGAATACTGTTTTTTTTTTTTTCAAAATCTAGTGTTAGCTTAGATGGTTTATAAGCATCAGTAAGTTCCCGAGTTGGTTGCTGGATAGCTGCAGGATGTTAAAGAGTTACCTGACACACGGAATCCCATTTATCTAGTCTTCCTGGACCTCTAGAACCTACTCGAGATCCGCTGATATAGGTACCTATTTATTTATTCTTAGTATCCAAAAAAATGGTACATAAACCATACCAAAAATTTTCCTTGTGATTCTGTACAAAATTCAGGACTTTCTATATTTTGACTTTTGACACATTAGGAAAAGCTGTCGAGTTGTAATTTTTACCTCCGCCTGTGTTTTTTTTATTCATCTTTATCATTTCTGTTAAGGGGAATGTAGCAGCCAATTTGGCCCCATCAGTAAAAAAAAATATTACTCGCTGAATACATCATTTATCGAAAATTCATTTTCAACGATTAAAGTACAGGTAGTGTAGTTTAATCAGAAACTATTAACTCTGTAAATTATACTACGCTGTAGTTGTAGATAGAAAAAGTGCGAAAAACGGCCACTTATGGCATTTTTTCTATCTACAACACAGACCAACAAAATAGTTTTTTGTTAGTCTAAGATCTACAACTACAGTGAACTATATTATTTTACAGAGTTAATAGTTTCTGATTAAACTACAGTACCTGTACTTCAATCGTTGAAAATGAATTTTCGATAAATGATTTATTCAGCAACCGAGTTCAGAAAGTAATATTTTTTTTACTGATGGGGGCGCCACTTTGCTATGACATTCCCCTTAATGTATAACTAAAAACAATAGTGAATAGTGACCATTTCAATTTACCCCCATGACTCAATAAAAACCTCACCGTAGCAACATTGCACCATAACTAATTAACCTGTGGTAGGTCTTAAGTCTCAACAGAACTTTAGCGCCCCATATAAATATAAATACACAGCATTTTTATTTCGTAAACACTTTTATTTCTTGAGTGCCTCTCGCATAACGCCGTCAGGTAACCTCAAGCGCCGTCATAAAAATCTTTTTTTTTTCACAAACATTCTGCACCTGCAAAAAGAAAAAAAATTGGGAAAAAGGAGTTCGGAACTTGTGAATGCCTGTGTTTTGACAGCGGCACCCTTTATTCACTTTGCAGCGCCATTATAAGTAATCGAAGTTGAATTACCGCGAAACGACACCTTTGCTAATTGCTTTTATATTTTTATCTACACTCGTATCGTAAAATTCGAATTATGAACTCGAAAGTAATGTCATAATGACATACTTTACGCACATGCACCTGTAATGAATTTAAAAAGTTTCATTACGATACAGTTTGCTGAACAAAACAATGCGGTAATTTAATTTTTTTTCCATAACCGCACACTTCAGCCCAACTAAGGAGTTTTTAATGCCACTTCGACCTAACCAAGGAGTTTTCAAACCTTTTTTTTAGCAGTCGTACAGTTTGGCACCAATGAGTACACAATATTCAGGGTGGCGCCACTTGTCATACATTGAAAATTTTTATCGTTTAAAATCGCGTTTTTGGCAGAACTTTTGATTGTCATATTGCTTTTAATTATATTTAAGTATTTACAGGCATATTTTTTGTATGATAAAACAGAGATTGACGGAATCCTGACAAGGATAGAAAATTAGTTCCGATTATAATGTTTTCGCCAGACTATATTTTATTATCTGTGTAGGCGCGCGCCAGCGCGCGTGCGCGGCCGCGCGCCACGGCCTACTGGATTTGGTTATCGTTACTTGTAAATTTATTGTTATTGTTTACGTTATTATTATGGTTTTGTGTGTCAAAAGTTTTATCCTGGGAAAAAATATCTGACTACAGCAGTGATACTGAACTGAGGAGAATATGACCCCGTCTGAATTTCAGGATGCAGCAACGTAAATGACGAACAATCTTTTACCAGAGAAATCAAGAAAAACAACGACAATGTTACCAAGACTTTGACTTTGGTATTTTATTTAAAATTGTATGAGTGTAGATAAAATAGTGTATGAAACTGACATAATTAGGTATTAAAACACTCGTGTGATACTATTAAAAACCTCGCCTACGGCTCGGTTTTTAAACTCACACTCGTGTTTTAATAACCCCTATTATGCAACAGTTTCATAAACTACTATTACGTATGACCTGATTTTATACGTGCGGGTTATATTATTGTAGGATTTCTTTTTCTTTGATATGTGTGGGTATCCCAGTTTTTAGGGTTCCGAAGTCCTACATGGAACCCTTATAGTTTCGTCATGTCCGTCCGTCTGTCCGTCTGTCCGTCTGTCCGTCTATCCGTCTGTCCGTCTGTCCGTCTGTCCTAATCCTTTACAGCTTAATAACTTCTACAGTTATAAACATAAGTAAATGAAATTTTGTTAAAAAATAGTCTGCATATAGATCTCAATTTTAAAAGAATAAAAAAATTGTTTTTACGTTCTTTAGGGGTGGCGCCCATACATGTGAAATGGGGAAAAAATAATTTTTTTCGCTGCACCCCATCGTGTGGGATATCATTGAATAGGTCTACTAAAATGAAGGTAATGTTTGATACACCACTTTTTTATCAGGTGTACCATCTGCGAAATATAGCCCGCCAAAGTGGCTTGCAATGTGTCCCCCCCCCTGCCATTTCTAAACTATGCAACGTAGAAACTTATAATCTTCCACATTGATAGACCTTTGTGAAAACTCTCTTTTAAAATTATTTCGAGTATAATGTGATTATAATTTTTTGAGTTATAGACAGAAAACCGAAAAATACTTAAAATGTCTTAGTTCAAAGGTCATTGACCTTAGAGAAAAATTATCATGGCAAATAATGCTCCTTTAGCTACTTTCTATTTGAAAAAATCACAAAAAGTAACTTTGACATCAATCAGACTTCTTAAATTTGGCTTCTTGAATTTATCGCTAGATGGCGCTACTAACAACACGCTCTGAGTCGCGAATGCTGCCGATTAATGCAAAAACTAAAATAGCCATGATTAATATTCGATTTGATTCGTTTGTACACCTACTTAAGGAACCCTATAATACTGAGCATGGCCCGACATGCTCTTGGCCGGTTTTATTTTGTATTGTTGGATTCCTTTTTTAGGGTTCCATACCCAAAGGGTGCAAACGGGACCCATTACTCTCGCTACGCTGTCCGTCCGTCCGTCCGTCTGTCACATGGCTATCTTTGTAACAGTAATAGATAACCAGTTGAAATTACTAACAGAATATATGTTACTATGGTGCCTATCACGACAAATACTAAAAATAAAAATAAAGTTTAAAACCAAAGGGAGGTTTCTTGTATGGGGACCCCCATATAAGAAACCTCGAAAAACATGCATTTATTTCAACTTTTTTGTTTCTGTTCTATCTTCAAAATGGTAATACATACTAGGGCATGCAGTTTCATACATTTTCAGTTTCGAAATTGGCCTCATCAGTTTCGAAATTTCGAAATTTCGAAATTGTGGGCAATGTTTAAAACACCCAATAACTAAGCCTATCGCAGTCCACTACTGAATAAAGGCTGCTCCTAAGTTGCTCCACAACAAAATAATATTTATCTTTTCCATCCAGTCCACCCCAGCTACCTACTTTAGGTCGTCGGTCCACCTGGCTGGAGGGCGCCCAACGCTGCGTTTTTGCGGTATTCAATCAAAGATTCGTCTGCTCAAACAGCCATCGATCTTTTGGTAGACTGGCCTACCCATTGTCACATTAGCTTGCTAAATCCACCTATATTGCCTATGCTACTCTCTGGTTCGTTCGGATAATTTTATCCTTCAAAGAATCTCCAAGGATAGCTCGCTCCATAATCCGCTGAGCGACTTTGAATTTGTGGACTAGCCAGACTGTCAGTGTTCACGTCTCGGCATTGTAAGTAATGACAGGCAAGAGTAGTATAAACTAACTACTAGTCTATCAACCTGAATATAACAGGTCCCTAACTACCTATGTAGACAAATTCCTGCACAACCTCTAGCGTCGTTTCTTCGAAGAAGACCGATTGGGCTTGGCACGCTGCGCAACATGCGTTTTGAACATGATCTTGTCTACCATAGTCTTGTCCAGATTCATACGAAGACTGATACACTAAATGCCTGCCTGCCTGACTGCCATTACAGTAATGTCATCGGCAAAGTGGAGACGTGAAATTTTCTCGTCTTTTCCATCACAACCCTTCCCCGTCTAATCCAGTGTCTTGAAAACGTCCTCCAAGTCATCAGTGAACAGTTTTGAAAGAGTATCGCCCGAAGGCCTTCTCATAGTACACAAATACACAGCAGCTAATTGTTCTCTTCAGTCGTTCTTCCAATCTTCCGAAAATAATGGTCTATGATGCTATCCAACTCAACCCATTTGTCTACTACTGGTCATTTTTGGTTTAAGCAGCCGGCAGGCACACGTGTAGGTTTTCTGGCCAGCACCCCAACACTGCCTGAATCAAGAACCCCACGCTTAGCCAATAGCCCAGACCAACAAGGCAGTAAAATTCAATTCCAAAACTAATTTAACCAAAAATTTTGATAAAATCACCGAAGAAACAGTTCTCTACAAATCGATAGCTTTCTACTCAAAAAAGAAAGCATCTGAAAAGTTCCCATACCAAAGATTACAGCGAGAAAGGTAACCTTCTTTTATTTCTTTTGAAACACATCAACAGTTCGGAATTTCACTAAAATCGTGTTCTGCACTATTTTCTTTGTTCCCATGGTTAACAATAGGACGGTGGTCTGCAATCAGACAAATTATACCATCGTATATCACGACCGATATGAATATGGAATGAACGCTTTCACACGCGATTATTAGGTCATAAGCTTTTTAGAATAGGTAGCTGGAAACCGCAGCTTCATCTGGCAGTAATTTTATTTTTCTTTGAATGAATGAATGATCTAATTTTAATGTCTCACATACAGAGATTCTACTGATCCAAAGCCGATTTTTTTAGAAAAATGTTGCCACACCCAGGATTTCTCCAGTATCGTAGACTCTAGACTCAAATTTCACATATATAAACACCCAGACCCGGAACAACTATCACGCACAAAAGCCAGACTAGAAACAACTATCATGCACAAAATCTAGATTCGGAACAACTATCATGCACAAACGCCCAGACCCGGAAAAACTAGTGGAAACTAGTATAATTTGGTGGACTTCAAGACTCGAGTGAGTAGGTTTTTGCTGGGCAAGCGTGCACCATCGTCGACCGCACCATCGCTTAACATCAGGTGAGGTGGCGGTCAAACGCAAACCAGTTAAGAAAAAAAAAAAAAAAAAAAAACTATCATGCACTAACGCCCATACACGTAACAATAATCATATACAAACGCCCAGACCTGGAACGACTGTCATGCACAAAGGGAGAGTCCGGGAGGTGGTTGTACCCCCGATGCAAACCCGCAGCCGCATGAGCCAGCCGTCGCGCGCTTTCATTGAAGTTATTACGAACAGATTATGTCCATATTTTGCTGATTTTAAGTCGGATAAAAATATAAAAAAAAATTGAACAATTAATGGAAATGTGTTCTATTACTCTTACTGAACCACCAAAAAAAATTTGCGCACTAGTTAAAAAAAACCTTGGTCGTCAACTTCAGAATAGTCAATCTAAATTACATAGCAGCCTACCTTCAGCCTACTGAATTATGCACGAACATCCATTTTTCAAAAAGCGAACGCGTTTGATCAACGCCCCGAGCTATTCGTGTTCAACGCAATGCTCAACTTTGGGAACGAATGACTAATTTCTACATTCACTTCTTCATTCGTGAGAATGGAATCCGTAAGTGACACCAGACAGTCCTGCTTCAAATTCGGAACGATTATCCCAAAAATTTAAAAGTAGAAACCAACATTCGATGACCTCTCAACTGTTTCCATGTTCCTTTTTTTCTGTCTTGTTTGTGAGGTGTAGGAGGGGCAAGGCAGGTCTTGATAACTGGTCAGTGCCAAGGAATCTGGTAATCGGTAGCATTTGGCGGCACGCAAAGATCCTTGGGATTGAAATATTCGTTTTTCGATATGATTGGATCGGCTGCCGATCAGTAGTCGACGAGTCTACCGTTCGTTGACCTTGCTACCTGCATGGAAATTAATCTACTCGTCAAGTCATGATACCATTCGGGCAGATTTCACATGCTGAAGTAACCGAATTACTAGTATGGTCGACTGCATACAAAAACAAAAATGAAATATTTTTCTTTCTTTCTTTTCTTTATGTCTTTTCTTTCTTTCTTTTCTTTCTGTCTTTTCTTTCTTTCTTTTCTTTCATACTGCATGTCAGTGGTTGAAGTTTGACATTGACAGCGTCTTTATTTCGTAAGCAGTAAGGACGCGGCGGTTTTCTAATTCATTAACTAAGAGGAGTTAACGACCAAAAAGCCAAGGTAGTTTTATCGTCGATGAAATTCAAGTAATTACTATTCAGAATGACTTTTTGCGAAAACTGTCAATCTGGAAGGCCGCACCTGGTGTATTCAGGAGTTATGCTGGGGGGAAGAAAAATTAAAATTTGGTAAAAGTATCGTATTTCTTTTTTGTTGCAAACTGTTCAGCTATGTTTCCAATACTCCTATCGACGCTGGCTTTTTTTTCTGCTAAGAGCTTATACAAGATGTAAGATGTTGATCTATAACCATGCCATATTTCTAAAGCAAATGATAAATAATGTGCTTTGTCATCTAAAAATACTTAAAAAATACGATTATTTAATAACCACATTTTTACTTCGAAACATAGCGAGGGTTTGAGAATAAATCCCGAACGATTCTGAAAATAAGTCATCGGCGGCATTGTCTTGGTACAAATTGTTTTGGTGGTTTTACACGCATCGTTTTTGTGTCACACGGAGTGAATTTATTTATTTACAAATAGGTATTTAAATAAAAACAACAAAATTGATTTTTTTATTGATTCGAGTTCAGTATTAGTGGTATAGTCACCTCCTTAAATATGGCACGAATTCAGATCAACAAGTGTATACTACAGAAGCCAAGAAAAAAAGCCAGACAAAAATAGCGGAGGTTGAAAATGTAGCATTTCAACAATTACAATAATTTAAGATTATTATTTTTCATACATTCATAAAAATATTTTAAAATAACAACTAAGTAAAATTAAATTAATATCATTGGACAATAAAATCAATACAGTTATTATCAAAAACTAAATTATATCAATCAGTTTAAAATAAAATCACAATAAAATTAAAAATGTATAAAATTACTGACCAATGATTGAATGAATTACTTAAAACGTTAATATAATGTTAAAATAGAAAATTCTTTCATCATCAACCAACATTTCAAAAATATAGGCAATTTTTTTTTTTTTAATGATTTCGTAGCCTTAAAACCTTAAGAAAATCTATCATCAGCATCGATGAATTAACACATCTGAACGAATAGTTATAATGTCAATTTATCACATTCATACAGTCATTCATTTGTGATGTATTCATGAATATATTATCTGTAACAAAGTAAATGTAATCATTCCTTTTGTCAAACTTAATAAGTTCAATAGAAGAAGAATGAAAACTAATTAAGTTAGGGAACATTTAATTAATTTAATTCTTGTCAATCAACGTAATAATAGATAATATTTTTCTATTGTATTATTTTTTATTAGCTTCTGTATCGCAAGATTGTCGATATATGGCCATTGTGTACAAAAAGATGGATAATCAAAATGTTATTGAAATTAAATATTTGTAAAGATTTCGACTTCAATTTAGATTTCGACGATATTTTAGAAAGTACCAATCAAAGCAAATTGTAATTTCTTCACAACAGTGGTTCATAACCTTTTTGTGGTGAGGGACCATTTACCCAAACATTTATGTTGTCACGCACGGACTACCAATTGTTAGCCGGTGAAGTTAAGTTTTAATTTACTATAAATTACTCAAAACCTATATTAGAATACAATAGCGCCTAAAAAAGAAAAAAAAACTGCAACTAAAACAAAACGGCCACCAGTTTTTATTTAAAAAAAAAGCAATTAGAAATCAGGAAAACCAACCACTCAATTTGGTCCAGAAGCGGGAGCGAAGTGTGCGCAAATTTTAGGGTGTAGGAATTTAATTTAAAAGTGAGCTTTAAGGTTTAAAAGAACAATTAGTTTACAACTAAAATTATCTAAATATTGTATTAAACTCTAGCCCCGATCCTAATGAGCTCGTAAGTAGAATCAATACTATTTAAATTAATTATTATTTTAATAGGTTGGTAACGTTGATAATGAATGGCTTCGCGGACCACTTGTGAAGCCTTAGCGAACCACCAGTGGTCCGCGGGCCTTTGGTTAAGAACCATTGCTTTTCACAATAGTCCAAAGTTTATCACACTAACCCGTTACTTGGATGCTAGTGTAACAACGAGTAACAGAATAAACGCAAATACTGAAAGTGTTCAGAATCACTAAGAGAATCGTCAAATATGGTTTTTACACCATGTTACATTCTCACAATTTGATTTGGTTACTAAGGATTAATAAGTATATCAGCGGATCTCGAGTAAGTCTAAGGACCAGGAAGACCAGCGAAATGGGTTTCAAATTGTCAGGTAACCCCTAAACGGCATCCTGCAGCTATCTGGAAGGCATCAGTTCCTAAAACCATGTAATTTTTTACATACATATATTACCAGATAGTATTTATACTATTGTAATTGGGGTGACGGGCACACATATTCGGGCTGGCATTAATCGTCACAGACGGGCGGCAAAATCGAATTATGTAGACCACAGATAATATAATACATGTAGACGAATGTTCGGGAACAAGGCCGCTCGGCTTAACTGAACTCGGGTGAGCATTGAACGTTATAACCGGGCGGTAAAAATAAAATGCCGACTTATGTCGCTTAGGTTTTGCCGATCGACCGAAAGTAACCCGAGAGCCGGGTGGTTTTGCCAATCGGCACGAGCCAGATGAAAGCCGAACATATGTATAGTTAGTTGCTTCGAGTTGGCTTTATTATTCATCAAATACTGCCGAATCGAACGTGCAGGCTCGAATATGTGTGTAGCACCCCTGAGGTGTGTTTATTCTGTTATACGTTGTATTATAATCAGCCTTTCGATGCTTGGCAGTTATTATCTATAAAGAAAGCTATTATTTATAGCATGTCGTCTGTCGGTGACAGTGCTGCAGTCAACGTGCAGTTCAAACGACTGAAGACCAAGCAGTCATCAACAGCTTTGATGCAGTTATTTGTACTGCACAAAACCCGCATCCAAACTGCGATTTGGCAGCTACCTCGCAGTCCAAATGCAGTCCGTCCGCAAAGAACCCTTGTTTTAAAGTACATATTTACCAAAAAAAGGTATTCCAACCATATAATTCAACGTTCTCCGTGTCGTGACTTCATTACCATTTCGCCATATCCTCAGGCGTTACCACCTGCCCATAGGATGTCAGCTACCATCCAATCTGACTGACGTAATTGAACAAATTTAATATTAGACGAAATGCTTCTCAAAAAATTTGAATAATTCCTCGAGGGTTCGAACTGCTCGATCCGTTACTATGCATAAGCTCGGAGGCATGATATCCTTGATGTGATTTGGTGGTAGTCACCTGTCAACCGCGTTTCATCATGATTACCTACTTTCTCCAACCATGAAACTTTGCGTAGTATATTAGTTATAGTACCTATCTTTGTATTTGTCCTCCTTTATTCTATTTCTCAAAAATAGATATATTTTTGTATCTATTTTGCTGTGCTCCTTTTTAACTTAAATCTTAAACTAAACTTTAAATCCCATATTATTTACTGTTTCATAGCGACCAACCTACGGCATTTACAAAACATTATAGTTCGACAAGGTTCGACTTCTAATTTAAATGTTCAAATACAAAAACCTATAGACATGGGATCAAATTCAGGACCAACTCACCTGCGCTCCTGACTAATGCATTGATTTAAAAATTCGTAAAACTGACTGACAGACAATGTACAGCCTAAACCGATGGGTCTAGGGGGATGAAATTTTGCACAGGAGTTTCTTAAATAACATAGGTGAGTACTAAGAAAGGATTTTTTGAAAATTCATTCCCTAAGAGGATGAAAGGGGTGGTTGACTTTGAAGATTTTTTTATCGACATACAACGGATGCGACGAGATCCGAACCCGCGGGTCGGGTGTCAGCTAGTCTCTTTAAAAAACTCTCTTTTAAAAAAGTTCAATTTTAGCCTAGTGGTTGAATGCTTGCCTTCTATGCCGGAGGGTCGAAGTTAGAACCCAGCCCATGAGTTTGACTCTTCGAATTCATGTGCAAATCAGAATTTGATTATCCCTGCTTTAACGGTGAAGGAAAACATCGTGAGGAAACCTGCACACCTGAGAGTGCACCATACAGCTCTCGATGGTGTGTGTAGTCTTCCAACCCCACCAAACCGCACAAAGCCAGCGTGGTGGACTGGAGCCTTAGCCTTCTCATTCTTCGGCGAAGAGACCTGTGACCAGCAGTGGGACAGTATTTATGTTATAAAACCCATTGGATCCTAAAATTAAATAAAGAAATGAATAATAAATATTTTTGGGACATTTTTACACAGCACCATCTAATCCCAAACTAAGCAGTTTTTTTTTTTTTTTTTTTTATTAGATTCGCAAACTGGACGTTACGACATTATATTTAATAAATAACATGTGCGGAAAATCATGGTAGTCGAACGGCCTTCTAGGTGCGAACACGACATGCATACGAATATCACACTCAAAATAATTACAATAAAACACGGAAGTTACAATAAAACACAGGATTACAACAAAGCAACAAACACTGCACAAACATTAACACAAAACGAACAAGCAAATTATTACAATTTGGTGTTGAAATTTTTTTTTATTATTTTGACCGATGCATTGAATGGATCCAGATCTTGACAGACATCGTTAGTAGCAGAGCACATACGATATAATGGCGAATGTTGTACATACTATGGGTACTAGACAATGGATATGATACTTATATACTTTTTTTTTTGTAAATAGGTTTGCTCGCACCATCGTCGACCACATCGACGACGACCTGACAAAGCTGTCTAGATTGCGGTCAAGAGCAGATATATATACCATAAAAAAAAAATACATATAACACATATGAAACACCCAGACCAACACAAACACTTATGTTCATCACACAACGTACCACTTATTTTATCGCCACGACTATCATCAAAAATTGTTTAAAGAACTAAGCTAATATTACATACTTGTCCATTCTATTCATAATTATCCCAAAATTCCCAGCTAATAAAATGAGTACGGGTATCGTGCAAACAGTTTCGTTACTTGTCTCCGGGCAGCTGCGCAGGCGGCGGTGGGAACGCCCCCAGGCCTCCAGCACACCACGCGAGCATTCCACGAACGCCTGAACTCGCTAGATTTTATGACTTAATTTCGTATCATTGAAATAAGTATCACATGACTTCTTCCAACCTGCATGTCTGCTTGAAGCTAATAAATTTATTTGTTTCCCTGTATCTTGCGGTGCAGTATCTACCAAATGTGTATTATACATATTTATTTATTTATTATATTCGTTATTGTATGTACATCATCAATGATACAATAAAGATACGTTTCGTTTGGTGTATATAGGTACCAGTGGCAAAGGATGAATATTTTCATAAGGGAAGCCGTAGGTACCTAAAAATCCTAAAATAGCTAAGATCGCACTTTAATAAATCAAAATAAACAATTTAACAAATTTTAATTAAATTTCACATTAATTTTTTGTAGTTTATTATTATTCATTTATTTCTGATTATTCAAATTTATCCATATTTTTGTTAGTAAATCTTAAAAACTATGTTAGTAACAATACAGGCAGATTTTATTTAACAGCTCCTATACCTAAGCCCACCCAATGCTTTAATATAGGACTGTCAGAGCGCTCAGCAATCGCTTTTAGAATGCTGTTGTTACTATCGCGCACTCTTAGAAGAAGTGACGCCACCTTCTTACGGATTATGGCGTGAAAGCCATCAGTATGTGCCTCCGCGAACATTCCGGACGCACTGCAGCGCCGCGATAGTCCCAACAGCATCCTAAACGCGTTGTTATATTGTACGCGGAGGACGTTGTAGGCTCGTCGCGACTACTTGACCCACAGGCTGCTGGAGTAAAATAACGTGCAATATGCTTTAAATAATGTTAGTTTTACCTCCTTGGTGCACCGTGCAAACCTGCGAGCCAACATATTCTCATCACTGCCAACGCCCTCCGCTCTCTCTCTATATCTTCGTCATCTTCAAGGTCTGGGGTTATAATATGCCCGAGATATTTAAATTTGTTGACCAATTTCAGAGCTGAGCCACCAAGTATTATTGGTGGGACTTCAGTAGGACAGTTTTTACCAGCCTTAAAGATGAGGGCCTCGCTCTTCTTGCAATTGTACTTCAATCCATGTGCCTCTGCATAGTTTTCGCAGACTCTGACCAGAATTCTGAGGGCGTTGATCGACGGAGCCAGCAGGACCATATCATCTGCATAGCTGATGTTGCTAAAACAGACTCCGTCAATGTAACAACCAGTATGTATCCTGCTGAGTTCGCAGATCAACTGGTCCATATACAAATTAAAAAGTTTTGGGGAAGATAGACCACCTTGTTTTACCCCACATATCAGTCTATATACATCAGACAGACAGACAGAGTTTAGAACAACAAATTACCGTAGGATTGTTGATCTGTATTTAAGCAATTCCTAATATATATTGTGTTATATGGACCCTTTGCCACTGCTAGGTACACAGTATTTTAAAACTCGCACTTATTGCGACTAGGTTAAAACAGTTATAAATCAGGCACTTGCGAGTTATTATAATTTTAATTACATAATAAAAACCCTGCCCGAGGAGCAAACTGACGAAAATGTTATAATTACACATCAGTTCACATCACTAACCGCGTAATAAGCAAGTGAACACCGGTAGCGGAAACACAAATCACGATGTATCGATACTATCAATACTTTATCGATATAATTGATTGGGAGTTATCGATTGAAGCAGCGTAACGCGGTGCGTAGGGCGGGACGAGAGCCAATTCTCTATCTATGACCGATGGTTTTTAGGTTGTCAGTAACATGAAACTTACGGTTTTCAATTTTAATATTTTTTTACTGTTTACAAACACTTGCCTTATGACCTATGACTATAATTTATCTTATCTTCGCATTTCATTCTTATAGTAAAAGAAGCCAAAAAAATTAATTCCTTTAAAAATAAATTAAAGATTTATTTGATTATTAAAGCTTATTACTCAATTAACCGAGATTATCCGGAGAAGAACCGGAGTGACCGACATAGCTTGTAGGATCAGTAAGCTGAAGTGGCAGTGGGCTGGCCATGTCTGTCGAAGGACCGATGGCCGTTGGAGCAGACGAGTCCTTGAGTGGAGACCGCGTATCGGCAAACGCAGCGTAGGGCGCCCCCCTGCCAGGTGGACCGACGACCTAAAGAACGTGGCTGGGGGGGGACTGGATGCGGAAGGCTGAGGACCGAGCGTTGTGGCGCAACTTGGGAGAGGCCTATGTCCAGCAGTGGACTGCGATAGGCTGAGTTGATTGACTCAATTAACGATTACTTAAATGATAAATGTAATTAAATTAATTAGTTACGTCACAATAAAATTATATAATAATTAATAGATTTCATAATAATGGTATTTCTAATTTTAATATTTGTAATAGATAACTGTATGCTAATAATTTAATATTTAGTTTACTTTAATTGCATGTGAATTATGACAAGTACATATTTGCACAACTGGTAAGGTAGGATATGGTAAAAGAACTTTTGTTATAATCTATACATACTGGTATTTTTTTTATACATTTTGGTATTCTACTTTTTTTTGTATCACTCTAATATTTCTTGTAACTTCTGCAATTTTTTTGATGAATAAACTATTTAATTATTTTAATTATACAAATGTATCACCTTATGTACACCCGTATTCAAGCAAATAAATGATTTTATTTGATTTGATAGTATCCTAGCTTTTTTAGGGTTCCGTACCCGAAGGGTTCCAAACGGGACCCTATTACTCTCGCTACGCTGTCCGTCCGTCCGTCCGTCCGTCCGTCCGTCTGTCTGTCACAGGGCTGTATCTTTTGAACGGTAATAGTTATCCGGTTGAAATTTTCTCGGAATATGTGTTGCTATGAGGTGTATCACGACAAATACTAAAAACAAAAAAAAAGTGTAAAACCAAAGGGGGTCCCCATACAAGAAACCTCAAAAAACATGCATTTTTCAACGTTTTTGTTCCTGCTCTATCTTCAAAACGGTAATATATACCAGCGTCAAACTTGGTCAGATTATAGTGCATATTATGTAGTTTAGTAACAAATACTAATAATAAGACAAACATAGACAGATGTGGTGGTAACTGCGTAAGAAAGACATGCAAAAATTCATATTTCGCGCACTGTGCGTTGATGTCTTTTGATAAACTCTCGTAAATTAAATCAGTTTTTATGGGGTATCAGGTCGTTGAGAGGTACGGAACCCTTACTGCGCGAGTCTGACTCGCACTTGGCCGGTTTTTTTTAAATCCTCCGCTATACAGATATTATCTACGGACTCAAAATTCTGATTGTTACATACACAAGTTCTTTACCGATGGCATTATAATTGCGACCTTTCTCTACCTTCTCTGCCCTTTCTTACCCACGTGCGCACACGCATCCAATACGTGATGATTCGGGAAAAAAAACTAACTACAGAGTTCATAACGTACCACGTTTGTCGCCATAGGGGTTTTCTCACGAGCGAGAAACGTACAACACCCTTCACTGAGTTACGAAAAGAAAATTGTAGTACCACATCACTATGTCAGAGATACATTGCTAGCTTTGCACGAACTTTAGATGTAAGACCAAGAAGATACAACGCAATGGATAGCGACAATGAATGGTGCAGCGATGTAATCGTTAATAGGTCACTAGCACCAAATGATTACAGGTTATGTTGGACAATATTTTAGCTATTACGATATTGATTTCTCCAAAAGTTAATTTACAACGTGACTGTACCTCGAGGGTATGTTTAAGCGTTTGAAAGCGTACTATTAAATACAAAAGGTGCAAATGAAAAGTTTACGGTTAAACGACGGCAATTAGAAATTGTCCACGGCATTGGCTAGTTAGATATGAAGAATATACTTTCATAAACCGTTTTGTTTATCATGTTAATATTATTCAATGTAAAGACAGTACAAACGAGTAGAATTTGACCTCCCTCTATTAACTGTGTATTTGAGAGTGGTCCTCGGACGAATAAAAAAGGCGGACGGAATCTCGCTAAACAATAAGTGAAGCATCCATAGTAAGACGGCTCGCTTAAAAGTACGGGCTGGCACGCACACTTTCACATCCATAGTATGCCAAAAAGCCGCGATTACTCGAAAAATCTCGTGTGACGGTAGTCATTGTTGCAGTGTCACAAATAAAACAACAATATAAATCTGGTGTGTTAAAATGCTTTCAGGAAAAAATTAAGTGCTTCAGTCTTCGTTTAGCGAGACTCCGTCCGCCTTTTTTATACGTCCGAGGAGTGGTCGACAAAATATGGAAGCTAAGAATAGTTAGCCAAGTTCACAGGCCTAGAAAAAGCTCCGAGTGAAATTATGCCAGGTTAATGGATGCAACGAAATAACATGATATCGCTCCCCGTGATCTCAATTGACGTAAAGGACAAACCGTCACATTTCAGGAGAACGAATAAACAGATTTTTATTTCGTGTCTTTTTCATTTATAATCGAGGGGACTTTTATTTCAAGATAGAATAACTTCGTACACATCGTCTCCGGCAGCGCACAGGGAACGCTGCCACCTCACGGGCCCCGCCATGACGCAGCTAGCACGTGGATGTCACGGCTACGCCAGCCGCGCCTGCCTTGCCAGACTTGCCAGCCACGGGGACTATGCCATCCACGCTAGCCTCGCAAGTCTCGCTAGCCACACTAGCAACACCAGCCGCGCCAGCTACGCCAGGCAGCAGATTACCCCAAGTCCGACGCCCGCAGGGCCTATCCTCCCGTAATTTTTTATAGAGGTTATCTTCCTCATCCCTCATCCTCCACTGTGCCCTCTGCTAACTTCAGTGGGACACGCGGAGTCACGCCCCATTGGCCCAAAAAGAGCCCCTCCCGTGCCAGAATATTCACCACAGGCAATAAGATCCCCTGAAGGATAATAAAATCTCTCGAAAGGATATTTACTGCCCGTACCCAGGATGAACCCGCACCGCCCTAACAACTGCCGTTCCCTCCAGACGTATCCAGAAGGACTAGCAGCTGACAGGCACACGTGGAGGTTTTCTGACCAGCACCCCATCCAATGATAACATACTATAACCCAATTTTACCAAAATATCCCTTTCGCTAACTGAAATTACATTACAGGTATCGTTATAAAGAGTAATAAAGGCACGAAGAAAACCAAGAAGTAAGCACGTTACATAAAGGATAAAATTGAACCCACTAACACCACAGCTTATTGTAGCACATTTGATCCAACACCATAAAAGGAAATACATGATTCATCCGCATTACTTTGAGAATCATGATTGTGTTTTTGATTTCTACCGTGCTGTTATAGACTACAAGTAAATTAGTCATCTCGAATCGTAATTTAGACGTATTTAATACTTGCCCTCTAGCAATACCCATCTTCAGTTAGGTATAGTCATCTTTAGTTACGTCACTATCGTGCGGATGTAGGTGTTACTATTGCCATTTTGATCAATCTATTAATCCTATTAAAGTTCACTGCTGAATATTGACCTCTACAAGATGCAGAATAAAAAAAATAAAAATATAAATTGGACATTTTACACATCACCGTCTAGTCCCAAACCACAGAATATCTAATAGTACTAACGTACCCAAACTAAGCAGAACTTGTACTAGGGTACTAGACAATGGATATAATACTTAGATACTTTTTTTGTAAATACATACTTATAATACATAAGAAACATCCAGACCAACACAAACACTCATGTTAATCACACAAATATTTGTGTCTTGTGGGAATCGAACCCACGACCTCGTGATCAGAAGTCCGACACTCGAATAAATCTCGAAGAATTGTGCAACACACTCGCGATCGCAATCATGTTGATTATAATGTTCATTGCTCCGTATGTTTTGACAATCCGTCTTATAGGCAACTATCAACTATGTACCACGCAAATATAATTGCTGTAAAATTAAAATGAAAGATATTGTCATTGTGAGCGCGTTATACAATTACCCCAGCACAGGTGGGGAAATCCTCTTGGATACACTCCACCCGGGAAAGGCGGAGCCAGTGTCTGACGCTTATCGACTCAAACTACCACGATGTTCCTCTAACGACCCTTGGCTGTGGCGAAACTTGAATACAAAGTTTCGCCACAGCCAAGGGCCCAACCATCCCCGGCAGATCCCGGCTTGCCACTATTAGGCAAGCCCCTTCTCCCCGTGTGGCATCAGCATCAGCCGCACCCTCCTCCTGACTGGTGCGCAAGGAATACAATGCACCACAATCACGGGCCTTGACTGCTCTGCAATAGACTTCCTCCTTCTAATTTAGTTGACCCCAGTTGCCTTCTTTTGTCTTTAGGTTTTCATTCTTTATTACACATAATCGCTATCTATGCTTCATCATCATCAAAGAAAGACTATCGTAGGCAATCGTAGAACATTTTCTTAACACAGGCTTCGCTCAAAATGGACTAAATACTGGTCGAAGATACCAGAATGAGCAAGCGTATTGATTAACTTCATATATTACCTAATCATCATCTTTATTTTCAACAGCCTATAGTGTCCACATCTGGACATAGGCCTCTAATAACGACTTCGATCCTCTGCCACATAGAGGAAAATAATATATTTCTTCCGTGCTCGGTTACTTTTATCCATCTGCAACGTTACCTACGAACAAATAGGTCAAGCGATTGCTTCCTTTAAAATTATCAGCCACGAGAGAGCCTAATCACACCTGGCAAAAAAAATTGTAATCCCCATTAATACCTTTTTTCCCGAGGAAACCTTTAAGAGGCTACCAGCCTCATGGGGAAGAAGGTGGGGTGTGTGGGATTGTTACCGCACTAACCTCCCCGGTGGCCATCTTCAGTACAATAGAGGGGGGACTCCGGGAATGGGTTATGCTACCGGTGCTCCCCTGCGCTACGCCTATAAGGCACGTCTCCAGGGGAGATTTTTGTCTTCCTGAACACCTTCCCGATGTGATAACAAATGGTGGCACGGGCCCACAGCGTGCCATCGTCATCCCTGAGGTCACCCAGTGGACGCCCGAAGCCCCCACTTTGGACGGCCTACCTAATGTTATTCTTAGTACAAGTCACTTAGTATTTTTTTACGTTTATAATAAAGGTGCACCACACAATTGGTCAGTACTTGAAACGCGAACAGAAGATCACCTACCGTTACAGGTCAAAGAGCGACACGCGATGTTTTTGTGAGCAATTAGCAAATATAGAAGCGTGGTCGTGGAGAAAAGAAAGGTTTCTGAGCGCGGCCACTGCCGCGGGATAGTGCCGCGGTGTATGGCACGAGAGGACGGCGATTGAGAATGGAAGATGGATGTACTTTTGAATATTCCAGTAGCATAGTGGAAGATAGTAACAGGAAGTGTGAGATATTGCACAAACGCGTTCTTTAACGGCCATAATTAATATCCTAATTAATATCAATTAATCTATCCACGATTTTCCCTACTATACAGGGCGTCCCACGGATATGCCACATGGAGCGAAAGTACCTGGAATATTGTAGATGGAACATATTACTGAAAAAAGACATTATTTGAATTTAAAAACAATTTAAACTGCATTCATAGATATTTAAATAATTATATGGTTGAACCGGAAATCGAACCCGTTACATGAGAAAAATAATCAACCTGTAGCTTTATCATACTGATCGAAAGGCTTATTATTATTATTATTCTTTATTGTACACCAGAAAAAAAAATACAGTAAAACTTATGAATAGAAATTACATGTACAAAGGCGAGCTTAACTCAAAAATGAGTTTTCTACCAGCAAACCTTCATCAAAAGGATTATTTTTTGCTAAATAATAATGTCCTCCCGGCCGAATTTCGGTCACGGCGGCCAATCTCAACGGAAACTAGCCAGATGGCTAGTTTCCGTTGAGATTGGCCGCAGATGCGCGGGACATATTATAGTGCACAAGTGTGTGCGCAAACACAGGTGCACTCTCTATTCCCTCACTCTCATAATCCGATGGGACGGCAATTCGACACGACTGGAGAGAGATTTACGTGCTCTCTGAGGCACGGGGGTGTAGTACCGCCAACTTCCTGACTCCGGGCTGCTACTGAGAAATTTTCTTGACAGAAAAATCCCAATAACACTTTTCGCCTGACCCGGGAATCGAACCCAGGACCTCATGCTTAGCAGTAACGATTACGACCACTAGACCAACGTGGCAGTCAAACAAAAAAAAAACGAAAAAAATATATATTGTTGTGTCGCTTTTAACTTAGACCTAAATCTAAGCGATTCTGTCGGTATGGACGGCAAAAAAATGCAAATTGTCATAAGCCACGGGCGATTCACGAGCAGACATTCCCACAGTGGAGCCGACACGCCTTAGTACAGTCAGCAACGCAGACAGTAGGTATCAAATTATTATCATGACATCTGACATTTCTGTTAATACCTATTTTCCAAGACCTTTTGTTATTCTGTAAGATCTTGTTTTAAAATGTTCGATACATTTAATATATCTGAATCAGGGGTTTACTTGCACTACAATTCCTTGTATAAAAATACAAGGAATAATGATTTTAGATGACAAAAATCTTTTTAAACTGATTACCTACATTCACTTAAAAATTTAATTCATGATCAATGCAATCAATATAAAGATACAATTTACCAAATACTTGTACTTATCCAAAACGTTAGCCACATTCGTAACTTATAATCCAATCTATGCACTATCGTAATTTTGTTTTTATTAATAATAATAATATAACTTTATTGATACAAAAACCTTAGAGAATTCTTAAGACTAGAATACATTGATTTTTATAGTTAAAGGTCACACGAATAGAGTAAACCCTGACTCCTAAACTAGGCGATCCTGTGACTTAGGAGTCAGTGTTCTGCTGTCACTGTGATAACAAAAAAACCTTTATTAGGTGTGTTCTTACAGTATCCAAAGCAAATAATTGTACTATATAACATTATTAATAATGGTCTACATAATTCATATTTATAAAAAAAAATCACTACATGATTTTTCTGCTATCCGTACTAAAACCGTGACCGAAACCAGCGCTCTACATAGGGTTTATCCGACAACAACAAATCTTTATCTGCTGCAGTGTAGACATCTGTCGGCGGCTGCGAAAATCATTCTCGTTTTGCGAGAACTTATGATTGTAGGGATGTCAAGGTGAAGATCGCTATGATATACAACGCGTTATTAAAATAACTGAAAAGCTCTTAAGGGGTCATTGTACTCATCAGCATGAACAACTTTGGTTATGGGACCAACCCTGATATCGCGAAAAAATATGAGTGGTTCCGTACATTTTATTGATTTATGTGAACACAAATGTAGGGAACAGCTGATTTGTTTCCTCGATTTCAATCTTGGTCTCTTACGGCCAAAATTAATATCCAATCTATCCACGATTTGCCCTACTAGAGATAGGAATTTTACATAAGCTCCATACAAAATATGTCAAATTTCTACCTCTAGTAGGGTTTATCGTGGATAGATAGGATATTAATTATGGCCGATAGTAGGTATAAGTTGTTCATACCGATGAGTACCCCTTAAGAGGTTATCAGTTATTTCAATCACACGTTGTATTCGATTGTCACATTCCGGATTAAGTGGTCCTTAGAGCAAAATGTCCTTAGTAGCAGGTAGTCTGCAAGTCATAAACGACCACAGGGCTGAACGACCAGGGAGCAAATCGTCCGCAATAAAAATGACCTTAAAGCAGTGAGTTGTAGATACAAGTCAATGCCTTAAAGCAAATCGTCGTTAATGACGGATGTCATGAAAACAAAATGGATAGATAAAACGTTTATTTAGTACAAAATGGGTGTTCATTTCATGTAGGGTTGCCATCCGTGCGGGTTTCCCTGGATTTGTCCTAGTTTAGAGGGAACAGGCGTGAAAGATATAATAATTACGTGTACCTGATATCGATTCAATCCGAGTTTTTTTAAGGATGACCGGATGTTCACTGCGGTTAGTTGGATGTTGAAGGTGAAGTATGAATGACGTAACCTTGTGAACCTTGTTATAATGGTTGATCTATTTATATGTGACTTAAGTTGTGGAAGCAAAAGAGTCATGGGAGCAAATTTCCTAAACTAGCCTCCAGAATCTCGCAAACTAGTTTGACATTTCATTTAACGTCAAAGCATGCAATCCTGTAGACACAAAGGTCATAAAAGTCACGCAATTATGACCTATTTATAATTTTTTTTCCTCAAATTTTTTTTCCTGCTTTTAGTGCTGGATGCTGGAGTTAACTTAGTCTAGCGCAGCGGCTCCCAACCTTTTATAGTTTCGAAACCCCAAGAATAAAAAACAAAATATAGTTTTACTACATAACACCTATTTTTATGCCGCTGCCATCGCGGTGTGTATTGAGCCTTAGACAACTATCAGGGTATGTGGTATGCCCTCAGTACCATACATTAAACCCTCCTTACCCCAGATATTTATGGATGATAACACATTTGACAGTTGGCTTATCTTATCTTGGGTCTAGGTCGATTATTATTCGGCCTCGATGCTCTGCAGAGTGCGGGCCAGCTCCAACTCCATCCTGAAGACCATAGGAGGTACGACTCTCCTTTAATAAATGCTGTGATCCAGAGATGCATCACGGGCAACAAGCTGGTTACTAAGTATTAGTAGTATTAAGCATCACTAACCATAGTTATAAGGTCTTTCTTTGTTTATACTAACCTATTATGGATAATACCCACTTATCTGATTTTTTAAGCTATTGCATAGCTTCTATCACAGGCCTTGAGCGTGGAGACCGAATCCAGAAATTCCGTAACGAAAATAACCTAACACCCCCCACTCCAACCGGCACAGCGGTGATACTTTTTAGTTTTGCCATCTATAGATGAATAGCAGAACTTTTAATGACTTTTTGAAATATCACGCTTGTCTGTTTAGTTCTGCAAATCGCCTCTAGGTGGCATTGGTTGTATCGGCGTTACTGCGCTTAAGCTATTGCATAGCTTCTATCGCGAGCCTTGAGCGTGGAGACCGAATCCAGAAATTCCGTAACGAAAATAACCTAACACCCCCCACTCCGACCGGCACAGCGGTGATACTTTTTAGTTTTGCCATCTATCGATGAATAGTAGAACTTTTAATGACTTTTTGAAATATCACGCTTGTCTCTTTAGTTCTGCAAATCGCCTCTAGGTGGCATTGGTTGTATCGGCGTTACTGCGCATGCGTAATCCCCCTCTTCGCCCCGCAATCTGGTGACTCATGCTTGCTTAGAGTTTCGGCGTTAGGGCACCTCCTCTTTGTATTTACATAAAAAATGCTATGCAATAGCTTTACCGCGGCAGTCTCCGAGTGCCACACGTCTTTTTTTATTTTTTTATTTTTATTCATCTAAAATCTACAACATGTACCGTTATGATCTTCTCAATTACGCCTCTAAATAGAAACCCAAAGCCAAATCACAACTGCAAAGTCACATAACAATATCGTTTAAAAACCGATTTTTCACAAAAGAAGAAAATGGCTGCTACATCGCTAATCTTTTCTAAATTAGCATTTCTCGTGCTTTCTCACAATACATGGGTTTATGGCCATAAAAGTGATGTTTTGAACCGTACGCCTGTTTAAGACCTTTTGAACTTTCGTCCGGTCATTAGTGCGGTAAAAACGAACAGGCAAAACCCATTATTCTGTTGGAAAATTGACACGGATATGTATTTCGGTTGTTTGTCAAAATGTTGCCTTGTTTACTGCGTTATGTTTTATGGAGATTTTCATTAACTCGGACTAGGTACTCTACAAGTAGCTTATTGTTTCTCTTGCAATATTTTCATTCTCAATCACATGTAAAAAACATTATTTTTTCTGAATCCATGCAATCAATCAATGAATTGATTTATTTATTTTACGAACACGTGGTTTTTTACAGATGTTATTTACAAAACAAAATTGCAGGGCAATTGCGTAACTCATTTGACAGTTTCATTTTGATGTAAAATTAAAGACGATGTTGATAACATTTCAACAAAACATTGGAATTGTGTAACGATATAGAGGGACTTCATTATGAAGTAAATGACGCCAGAAGGGAAATCCATTGCGATGTAAATGACGTCATATATGTTAGATCACGTTTCGTTATGCAAGTAAGCTGCTGCAAGTATGCTTTTTAAGCTTTATCATTCATTCAATTTCATGATGAATCCCTCCGACATCGTAATCAACAGTTTTGTAGTTACGCAATTTGAATTGGATCATTTTTCCGGATTCAAACGTTAAATTTGACATTTTGTTGATTGCGATGCAGTTACACAATTGCCCTGCTGGTCCTTGCTATGTCCCGTCAAAACAAAATACCTATTTAGGTATTCAAAAACAGTATGAATTTTAAAAATCATGCACCAATATAACTCTGTTTATGTTTGTATAAGTCCATATCAAACATAATATAGATAACACCATCCTAGTGTCATCTACGAGCACCCACAGACTACAGACTAAACTGTCTTGGCCGATAGTAGATGACATAATTTTTGTACGGAAGTCGGGTCCTCGTACTGCGCAGACTACAGACTTTAATCGGCTGATAGTTTAGTTGGATTCCTAATCAGTACGACGACGCACGGTAGTGCGCACATTGGCAGATCCAGATTTCCAACACACGCACACATGGGGTGCATTAGAAGAGCCTCCACGAGTGACGATATTTAATTGATCGTCCGGCGCACCCTGGACTGTCAGCCCTGCTACCAACCTGCTGACTGCCTAATATTTTTCCCACGGCATGAGCTATTATTATTATGTAGCTCATGTCGACACGATCTATCGTAAGAAGAACACATAAATTATATCACAAGTAAAATTATCGGCCGAGACAGTAGAGCCTGTTGTCTGCGGGTGCTCTAAGAATCCAACTAAAGGCTATTGAAATTAAAAAACATCCTAATTTTAATAGAGAAGATGGTTGGCAGCTACCACCTGTTTGGAACCCAGTCCTAAAAATAATCAAGTCCCAAACAGCATGCAACACTGTAAAAGATAATGATATTGTGAGATTACTGCGTGCATCGAAACGATTTTAATTAATAATATTGTACGGTAGATTAAAATATTTTTTTAGAAATATTTGTAAAGACGCTTGTCATCTTAGTCTACCTGCGACCACGAAATGCTGCAAAGCTTTCGAAACGTCAGAAAAACTAATTTAAATAATATACGCGATTTTTATTATAATGTGTAGTGATCGCGAAAACCTATTTGCAAATAAATGCTTTGAACTTTGAACCTAAGAAATTATTAATCCAACTAAAGTTTAGTTAAGTTTCTAAACTATAGGCCGGTTAAAAGTCTGCGGGGGCTAACGTTACACTGCACTACTATTCAGCTAATTCGCACAGCAATATGCCACCCTCATAAGGTTGATATACCACCCTTACGTTTTTCTAAACTATAGGCCGGTTAAAAGTCTGCGGGGGCTAACGTTACACTGCACTACTATTCAGCTAATTCGCACAGCAATATGCCACCCTCATAAGGTTGATATACCACCCTTACGTTTTTCTAAACTATAGGCCGGTTAAAAGTCTGCGGGGGCTAACGTTACACTGCACTACTATTCAGCTAATTCGCACAGCAATATGCCACCCTCATAAGGTTGATATACCACCCTTACGTTTTTCTAAACTATAGGCCGGTTAAAAGTCTGCGGGGGCTAACGTTACACTGCACTACTATTCAGCTAATTCGCACAGCAATATGCCACCCTCATAAGGTTGATATACCACCCTTACGTTTTTCTAAACTATAGGCCGGTTAAAAGTCTGCGGGGGCTAACGTTACACTGCACTACTATTCAGCTAATTCGCACAGCAATATGCCACCCTCATAAAGTTGATATACCACCCTTACGTTTTTCTAAACTATAGGCCGGTTAAAAGTCTGCGGGGGCTAACGTTACACTGCACTACTATTCAGCTAATTCGCACAGCAATATGCCACCCTCATAAGGTTGATATACCACCCTTACGTTTTTCTAACCGCTAAAGAAAGGAATGCCTTGCGTCTGGCCTGGGGCCTTACTCCCGACTAGTTCGAGCTCTGAACCAAATCGAGCTAATGTCAATTCCTAGAAAAATGCAGTACCTACCTACGATTTGACAATTTGACACTAACTCGATTGCTAATTCGATTGATACAGCAATCCATCCAGTCGGGAGTAAGGCCCTTGGCGTCTGTTTCCCGATAGGTATAATCTGGTGGTCTGTGAATAGGGTTTGCTGGGGAAGCGTGCACCATCGTCGACCGTACGGTCTATCGGTTTATGGTTCGACCATAGAGTTGTGATGGTTTCTATCTTCTTCTATCGTGTCGACATGAGCTACATAATGATATGATAATAGCTCATGCCGTGGGAAAAAGATTAGCCAGTCAGCAGGTTGGTTGCGGGGCTGACTGCCCAGGGTGCGCCAAACAATCATTTAAATATCGTCATTAGTGGAGGCTCTTAATGCACCCCTTACCCCTTGGTTTGGTTTTTATAAGAGACGCTTACTAGAATCTAAAAACCAAAACTTTTTAAACAAAGCCATGGAGCCTCCCGCGGAAAAACTTAGGAGAAATACAGTTGACTCTCCTTTATGTAACTAGGATATTTTTCATACAAGAATCTCGCATGTTTATGAACGGATATTCACAAATTAGTATGGCTCAACTGTCGCTAATAATGTCCAATAATAATATCTTAGGTAATAATAAATAGGGTATGAGAATGTAATAATGACTTACTTTCTCATGGTATTTTAATGGTGTATAGGTAATCGTGTGGGAAATAAGTAATCCAGTATTTTCTAATTATAAACATATACTGCATAATTGAATGGTGTTGTGATAGCACGTATTCATTATAATTTTTTTCTCTTACAACTGACTTAACTGTTAAAACTGATATTTGCACCTGATTTGTATATTTTGTATACCATACTTTGTTGTTTGTTTGTTTATTTTTTGTGCCCATAGCCACAGATAATATAATACTATAATAATACCATAGCACAAGCTCTGCATAGTTTGAGACTAGATGGTGATGTGTAAAATGTCCCAAAAATATTTATTTATTTATTTAGAACTTGCTGAAAACTTAGGTAATGAATAAATTGTACTGCTGATGCCTAGCCTTGCTTTTGCAATTACTGTTGAAATTTTCTATGTAAATACACACATATATATATATAATGTTCTAAGTCTTCACAGATGCGATTGCTTCTAATAACAGTTTCGTCATCGTACGGTCAACCGCACGTCGGTGGTAAAACTTTGACATTAGCAGCATCTTTATTTCGTAAGCAGTAAGGGCGGTTTTCAAACTGACGTGTTACCACTGTCATGCTGTCGACTGTACCATGAAATACAATAATAGCTGATAATTCGGAAAACTAATCTTCCGCTTCCTCACTAATTCACTCGCGATCGCAGTCATATTTTCAGTGTTCATTGCATCGTAAGAATCCGTCTTATCGGCAACTATGCAAATGCCCCACGAAATAAATATTGCTGTGTATAATCTTATGTATGTATTGTGTATTACGTATTTATTGTGTACTAGCCTATGCCCGCGACTTCGTCCGCCCTAATGTCGTTTATCGTGCATCCCTCGGGAACTGTTCATTTTTCCGAGAAAAAAAATAGCCTGTATGTTAATCCAGGCGGCAAACCTAGTGGTTGAACGCTTGCCTTCCATGCAGGAGGGTGTGAGTTCGATCCCGGCCCGCACCTCTGACTTTTCGAATTCATGTGCGGATTTATATTCGATTATCACTTGCTTTAACGGTGAAGGAAAACATCGTGAGGAAACCTGCACACCTGAGAGTGCTCCATACAGTTATCTATGGTGTGTGTAGTCCGCCAACCCGCACTAGGCCAGCGTGGTGGACTAAGGCCTTAGCCTTCTCGTACCGAGAAGAGGCCCGTGCCCAGCAGTGGGACAGTAATGGGCTGGTTATGGTTTTTTTATGTTTATGTTAATCCGGGATATGTTCTATCTGTATGCCAAATTTCATTAAAATCCATACAGTAGTTTTTGCGTGCAAGAGTAACGAACATCCACACATCCATACATCCTAACAAACTTTCACGTTATGTGGCACAGCAATGTGCTGAGCGATGGCCATTTTGCGCGCACGGATGTGACTACCTTATATCTTACTACACAAATTTTTGTTTCTTTGTCCTGTATTTGTTTTTGTTTACATTTCTGATATTTTTGTGCATCACTCTAGACACAAATAAATATTGTTTTCTTTCTTTCTTTCTGTAATGTTAAAATTCAAAATATTTTCACGAAATTCACCGAGTGCGTTACTCTATTCGTTATAAGTATTTATGATCAACATGAATTTTCTTTACCAAATTCCCCTTCAAATGGATGTATTAATATTTTGTGTGTTATGGATGTGGCGTATCGTAGTCAGTCATCAAGCTATTAGCATTAATTACAATGTTTGTCTGTTCGTCGCCGCTTCCTGTTTCAAGTCATCAACCGTCGAGTTATATTGAAGAGAGCCATCGACTTTTATGATTATTTATTTGGAATACTTGTCACCTAGAATGTTGAGGTGATTAGTCACAGATTCGTCGCTATAGAATTTTTATAGTATGTATGCTTATTTATATCTCTAAGTAAATCCTTCACGACTTCGTTCGTAACAGTTATGCGTCATGATGACAACTTTTCCAGCTTTTTTAAAAGCGGGGTAATCCTCATGGGGTCGCATTCCGACCGGGAAAGACGGAGTGTCGGACTATTACCTACTCATACCACCACGAAGTTCTTCTATACTGCTATATATTCGATGTGCTTACATTTTTCTCCTACGTTAGGTTCCGGCTTCCCAAGGGGGCCACGTAGGTGAGCCCCATACCCAACTTTTCTAGCTTGGCTATCCTATAGTAAAATTTTATTTAGTTGTCAAAATAACTACTCACTCGATCCTCAGACCAACAGATTTTTTTTTCTATTGGTCTGTGACTCGATCAATAATTTTTGAAACCTTCATAATATTTTCTAAAACAAAAACACGTTTAAAATATTGACTAGTTTTGATCAGATTCACTTATTTATTCTTTTATTACCTACCTTTATTTTCATTAGGAATGATGATTTTTTTATCCTACTAACATAAATGTGAAAGCATGTGAAGATGTTTTGGTGTTTTGTTTGTTACTCAATCACGCTGAAACGGATAAATGGATTTGGCACACAGATAGATCATAACCGGGACTAAAATATAGGCTACTTTTTACACCGGAAAAATAAAAGTTCTCAAGGGATGCGCGATCTGTGATAAGCCAAATTATGCGCATACAAAGCCGCGAGAAAAATCTAGTGCAAAATAATAACTTGATCATTCCATTCACGAAATAAAATTACCTACCAATTCGTTCTCTTAACTAGCCTAATTTTTTGGTACTTTCTCTGTTAAATAAATAAATATTTTGGGACATTTTTACACAACACCATCTAGTCCCTAACTAAGCAGAGCTTGTACTACGGGTACTAGACAATGGATATAATACTTACATACTTTTTTTGTAAATACATATTTATTATAATACATAAGCAACACCCAGACCAACACAAACACTATGTTCATCACAGAAATATTTGTGTCCATCGAACCCACGACCTCGTGATCAGCACTCAGACACTCGAACCACTAAACCACAGACGTCGTCAGGTTAAAAATTGTTTTAACTCATCTTTAACTCCTTGGTGCGCTCACGCATGTACCGATCCTTGTCTTTCACTTGTTACTTCCTTATAAGAGGGACAGGATGTCAAAATTACTGGAACATGTCTTCGTTACAGACTCAATCATGAACGAGTACTCGCTGATACTTCAATTGTGTCGTAAGCTGTTAACGTGTTATGATATTCAAGTTTTTTTTAATAAAAGCCGTTGCATATTGAGCTGCACCCGCATAGAATTTAAATTCTCATCCCTCTTAAAGATGTCTTCATCTCTGATTAGTTATCTACATAACGTCAACCTAATTCTAATAAGATAAGTCAAAATTAGGCCAACCAACGATTTTTTGCGGTGGAGTGATCAAATAAAACTACATCTAGCACTATTTAATTCACTTCGAAAGCTTTCCGTTAATGCTTCGATCAAGCGTTAATGCAAAAACTAGAAAATGTGCTGTTAAGACGTCGCGCGTCGGTAGCGTAGCGTGCTAGTACGTGTATAAGTGTATAGTGTGTATACTGCTTGCCGGTTCCAGGCATGCAAGTACGAAAATTGCATGCCTGTAACAGATTTACTTGCAAATGTATCCACAGTGTGCCAGTTACTTGCATACGCCGCCGGTAGCTGGCATGCAATCTACTGCTCCATTTTACAGGCATGTGTATTCCGGCCATTAGCGATGACTATTGTAGATTGTCAACTTGGCTAAGCCTGCAGGCTCTGTTGTCATGAACCTGACTCTAGAACGCTCAGGACAATGATACGAAACACCCACATCAAAAACTTCTCTATGACGCAACTTCAACCAACAGAAGCATCCTATTTACTCCACCTGAAGCGCAAGCGCCGATACACAGACACATAATAGAGAACACGGCTTCCCACACTTCTTGTAGTCAAACCGTGACCTCTGTCCCTTCACCTACGCTATTGACAGTTCCCTCACCGAATTGGTCAAATATTGGAGCCAACATTATTGAACAAACATCGTATGAAACGAATGGGCTACATCGACACCTATTCTGTATGGTTGGTAAACAATAAATATTGGGCGAGTTGACCTCTCGAAATTTTCCCAGGATTCCTGGTTGTACACTTGTACCTATAAGATCTTATAGCAATGTGAACTTTAATACTTTACTTTAAGGTTTATGTTTGTAGTAGTAACATAGCCACTGTGAACTTTAACTGTATCACATAAGAAGGAAGCCGAAAAGGTGTAGGTAGATCTGTTAACGTGTGAGGTTTCTTCCTTTCTTTTACTTAAACTCCTGCTAACACCTTGATAAGAAGATAATTTATACAACGTTAATTTCTTTTTTCGCAATTTGAGAAACTAGTTTGTTCAGAATCACGAGGAGAATCAATTCTTTTTTTTTCTAAATCACAAAATAACATGCTTTTATATTCACTGTAAGTCCCCCAGATGGTAGCGGAAAACGTGAAGAAGTCATGCAGGGACTACCTGATTCACGGAAACTAATCGAGACAAACTTCCTGGACCTTAAGGACCTATTCACGATCCGCTGATGTACTGAATTTAACCATAATAAACAAATTGAATTTCTATTTTTACAAACAAATATTTTTTGGTTAAATTGTAACATAACATAACATCACGCCTGTATTTCCCCGAAGGGGTAGGCAGAGGTGTATAGCACACCCACATTTCGCCAGTTATGTTATAGTCCCATGTAAAAGGGGGCGAGCCTATTGCCATTAACCGGGCATAAATCCAGACTCCGGGTTGCTACTGAGAATTTCCTAAAGAAAAAACCCAATAAAACTTTGCCCGACCCGGGAATAAAACCCATGACCCCACGCTCATCAGTCGCGCTTGCAACCACTAGACCAACGAGGCAATTAAATTAATTAATTATTAGGTTAAATTGTATCATGGTATAAAAACTATTCTAATTGATTCTCATGGTGATTCTGAAAAAAACTAGTTTCTGAAATAGCGCAAACAAACAGTAACGTTGCATAAACCCTCAAGTTTAAAAATCAATGATATTTAAAAGTACAGATATGTTACTTGAACTCGCAACTGAAGACACGAAAACGTCTTAATTAGGACGTTTTTCTATTCATCCGTCATTCAATCCGCGTCAAGAAAGGCGCCGAGCGTGACCGTCGTATGTGTTCAGAAAGTGTTCCAATTATGACATGAAAGTAACTTGAAGTAACCAACTTACTTTGTACTAGTTTATGTGTATTGTGCTGCCGCTGCATACGGAACATTTTTTTCGTTTGTTTTGTTAGGGTATGGCATATCTATACTTTTAAATATCTCTGGTAAAAATGTATTAACATTTAAAATGAAGCTCCTGGATGGAACTAATAATTTTACAATAAACTCTTCGTATCTAAACCATTAATTAATATCTTCATCCCATTCTAAAATGAGGAGTCCTGCTCACCTCTTAAGTTTAGTAGGCATGAAGATTAATGGGATCCTCAAAACACGGGTCACGCATTGCGTGCCGCTATAATACGACATCGTTGATACAATAATACAAGTGATACTGATACTTGCGTAGGCGCATGCTTGATGCAACGCGCCGGAAATGTTTTGATGCTTTTAATTTGTATAACGCGATTGCAAACAATCTCAAGTCAGCGGTACGTCTAGCAATTGAGATGTTATGTGTAGGTATAGTATTACTTCATTTGGTTTGTGGTTCCAATTTGATTATGAACCAAAATAGATGTTTATTAATACAAAACATTTAAAGAACAAAATAAAATAATTAAAAAAACAATTCATCTTAGATAAAAGAAAAAGAAAAAGAATTTTAAATTCACTATACCAGTAAAGTTAATTTTCTCTTACCGTTCTCACACTTCAAAACTGGTAGCCACTAACATAATAAATTATTTCTTCTACAATCTAGAGTCCAGAAGGAAACAACCAAGTATCAAGTATGTTGCATCCACGTCCACTCATAAATAGTGGGAAATGGATCCTATTTGAGAATCGGTTGTATCTGCTACATTTTTAAGTAACGAGTTTTTACTGTACCCATTATATAACACAAATGGTATAAGTACATTTTGGTCATTTTTGCAACCTATTTTTAAAAGAATGGAGGAGCGGAAACGAGGACTAAACTAACCTTAAATTTAGTGTAATATGCATCCGGAAATTTTAAATAAAACATGAAAATAATTTATTTATTTAAAATATATTTTGAATATTTGTAGTGGCGCAACTTAGGAGAGGCCTATGTCCAGCAGTGGACTGCGATAGGCTGAGTTGATGATGATGAAAATATATTTTATCGCCTTCAACATAGGCAATACAATACAACTATGCCAGCGCTTCACTCAGTCCTCCAAAAAAAATTCTTAGGCTGATTAAGGCCTTCAGGTCCTTCAGCTAATATTTTTATGGCTTCAATCAACTCAAAAGTGGGAATTTTTGCTTCGGAAACAAGGAAAAGTCAGACGGGGCAGAATCAGGTGAGCTTGGTGACACTTGCTGTGTTTTTCGCTAAAAACTCTTGTCTTCAGCGACATGCTTTCGATGTTCTTTTTGGATAAAATTGAACTCTTTCGGAATCAGTAGTGTGGCGACGCGTTCCTTGCCCAAAATATCAATTAGAATGTAATGAACAGACTTAAAAGACATGTTCACCTCTTGATCCAACTTTCTAAGACTTATACAATGATTTTCGATCATCAGATTCTGACGATGTAACTATCGTCGTTCATAGCCGTTGAAGGTCTACCAAAACCACTGAGGAAGTTATAATTCCTCAGTGACCAAAACGAGGATAATCAACTACAACTTCTAGGCCTTTTTTGACTGCTTTATACCATTAATATGCCTGTGTTTATGACATACACCGTAAATACATATCCGTTTCAGCATGCACAATTGAAGGACAACCATAAATCTAACATCCATACATACACATTTTTAATATGAGTTGGATAAAATTAAAGCCAAATGAACGCAGTTGCGTATCAATGTAGTTACATTACAAAATTAAAAATAGCGAACACCTAATATTTTTCGGATCCGTAATATAATTTTGTTAACATATCCCATTTCTCCTGCTCACCGTCACAGTGTCAACGCAAACAGTAGTACATATAGAGTGGGTGTTCCCTCGCAGCCGTGAGAAACCCGCAGCCCGGTGGGAACAGACCTTACCCTTACCGTACAACCTGTCAACAGGAAACGGCTTTTTGCTGTGATTTCCTACAACTTCGGAAGAAGAGGAGCAAATTGATTATGTTTGTGGTCATTAGCCGCGTACTGACTGAGCGAGCAGCCTCGCGAGGCTGCCTCGCGAGGCAAATCCTCGGTCGGTCAAGACGTGCCTCGCCCGAGGCAAACGCACGCGCTGCCTCGCCCGAGCGTGCCGCGGCCCGAGCCGAGCGTTGTCGGTTTTTGTCGCATGCTCAAAGGCGCCTCAGTACGTTTGCCGCGCTCACTCAAGACGGTAGTGTTTTGCCTCGCTTATTCGTTGCGTGTTAGTTGTGCGTCATGATGGACAAAGAACAGTGTCTAAAATTAGTACAACTATATGGTGAATATAGACGACTGTGGGATGCGCAATATCCTGATTATACAAATAGAGGACTAAGGGAAGATGCATGGAGAAAAATAAGCCAGGAAATGAACCTTCCAATAACTGAATTAAAGAAAAAAATGGAGTCTTTACTAGGGTCTTACAGGAGGGAAAAGTCGAGAGAAAAAAAAAGCCGAATCACAGGATCAGGTATTTATTATTTAAAGTTTATGATTAGGGTTAACAACATTAATTTTATTATATCCAAAGTTACACCGGTTTTTATATAATTTCTAATATTTTTTTTTTTATTTTATACTGCAGGTCGTGGTGAAATATATGTTTCGAATTGGTATGCCTATGAAGCCTTCAGTTTTCTGGGAGATAGAAATCACCCAGGAAATACACAAGATACTTTAGGTGAAGAAGTGAGTACCTATTATTTACTGATAATTATTCTGCCAAGAAATTGCTCCGTTTGTTATGAAATGTCTCCCTAAATGTGAACGTATTTCTTTTATATTTGTTGATCCTCGCCGTGGTATGGCTTGAATAGATAGCATTGATGACATTTCTGTATCCTGTCGCCATCGGCCGGGTATTACTGTCCCTTCAACTTCGGCATCGAATGATCCTGGGGGAGTGAACCTTTGTGAGGAAGCTTGATCTCTACGCAAGTAGTTATATAAGCATATGGTAGTCAATACGACTTTCGTAGCTTTTTCTGGTTCTAATAGTAGCGGCTTCCTCAGTACTCTAAAAACGGAGCTTAAAATGCCAAATGCATTCTCCACAACTCTTCTTGCTCTGGACAGCCTGTAATTGAAAATCCTTTCCATTGAACCTCTTTCTGGAGTACCTTCATAAGGTTTCAATGTGTAATCATTGAGAGCAAAAGCTTTATCGCCTAGAATAAAATAGGGCACTGCAATTTTATACGGTATTTGTAATATTTCTGGCGGAGGAATGTTCAATTCCTTCTTTTCGACCTTTTTATATAAATTGGTGTTTTTAAACACACCGCCATCTGATATACGTCCCTTGCTGCCAACGTCTACGTACAGAAATTTATAGTTAGCGTCAACTAAAGCAAACAACACTATACTTGGAAACATTTTGTAACAGTCATAATCATTGCCACTATTTATCGGCGACTGTAATATAACATGCTTCCCATCCATTGCTCCTATGACATGTGGGAAATTCCATTTGCTCTCAAACTCTTTCGCTATGGTAAGCCACTCTTCTTCGGATGATGGTATCTGTAAATAAAATTAAGTAATAATTTCTATCTTTACAGAATGCAAGTCTGGATAATACTCGAAATGATGACGGTCATAACGAAGAAAGAAATGAAACTTCAAACTCGACGATTACGGAAGGACCTAAAGAAAAGTCAACTAGACCTAAAAAGAGATCCAAAATGAACGAAAGTGATGATCTTACAGATAACGCCATATCTGAAGCATTAACACTGTTACAACAGTGTGCAAGCAATAATATATCGGAACAAAATGATCCCTATAATGTGTATGGCCAATATATAGGAAATGAGTTGCGAAAATATGATAAAATTACATTAGCATACGTAAAAAATGCAATAAATAAAATTATCTTTGATGCAGACATGGGAGCATACAGTGGTTATGGTTATTATACTCAATCATATGGTGAACGCGACAATTTAAGATATATGCCTCATCCCTCTTCCTCATCGACGCCATCTACATATTCGATGCCTGATCCTCTTGCCTCGCCCATGCCTCCTACCTCACCGATGCCTGCTGCCTCACCGATGCCTCCTATCTCACCAATTTCGATGCCTCCCCCTCCTCCTTCTCCTTCTCCAGCTCCTCATCATTAAATATTTGTTTGTTTAATTTTCTTATATTATTTGTCCAATTTTCTAATTTAATTAATAAAAAAATATTGAAAATATGTAATTTTATTTTACCTTAACATAATCCTTTAACACCTCAATTATAGCATCACAGACTTCAGGAACTATAACCGATATCCTTTGTTTTGATATACGAAATAGATACTGTAGACTGGTATAAGAATCTCCTGTGGCCAAAAATCTCAACGTCACTAATAATCTTTCCCTAGCGGATATTGCTTCTCGAAAATTTGTGTCCTTCTTGCTTATTTTGGCGTTTATGAGAGAATACACATTGTCAAATTCGATTTTACTCATTCGAGTGAAATTTTTTTCTTCGTCATCGAAGCACAACTCTTCAAACAATCTGTTTCCAGCCTGTAATCTATTTTTGTATAAGAGTTTAATCCAAAAACGTTTAGTTTTCTGTTTTCTTTTTTTTGCAAGCCTTAGAATTATTAAAAAGGCAGTGGTAGCGACAGCTTTCCGAATGTGTGGCCTCATGGTGGTCTCGGGCAAACTATACGCACGCGCGGTCTCTATTCGACTTCAAGTTAAACTGAGCGTCGATGCTCACGGTGGCTCGGTCTTGCCGCGCGAGGCAGCCTCGGATTAGAAAACTTACAGACCGAGGCTGCCTCGCGCGGCAAACGATGCGAAGCAAACGTCCGAGGCTGCCCCGCGAGGCTGCTCGCTCAGTCAGTACGCGGCTATTAGAATGTGGAGCAGATTTTTTCGATCGATGGTTTGGTGTTTGGGTCTTTGACTGCGTCGGGCGCATCAATAACAGAAGGTTAATTATCGTAACTTAAACCTGCAACCCATTTCACCTAACTGTCAGTTTTGATAAACGCCAGTATAAAATAATTGTTACCGATTTTTGAAATATATTATCATGGTTATCTAAGATTTGTAGAAATTATGTAACTCTTGTATGGTTGTCTCTTGTTTATGCAATAAAGAATATTGTATTGTATTGTATTGAGCATTGTATATAATCAAAGAGCATATCTTAGCTGCTAACGAGTTAGTTGCAATGTGTAATGCATGTACATGTAATGTAGACAGAGTGGACTCAATCTCATTCAACAACACTCATTGTACTTACATAAATAAATCAAGTAGTAATGATTTCCCAACCGAGTTAACAAAGGGCCTGTCCGAAGTTGAGGAATCATATGACTGTAACTTTAACACAGAGGAACCAGCTTCAACTGACCATGACTTGTCTTCTGTTATAAATATAAGTACCAATGCTTCAAATGATCAAGTATGTTATAACTCAATTATGTATTCGGATGACCTAGGTAAGGGTTTGGGAGACTTACTAGGTAACAGCCTGAATCATTCTTTTTTAAATAATTGTATGCCTGGGTTAACATACAATCAAATTATAAAATCACTCCTTAATAATAAATTTAACAAGCATACCGACCTAACTGTGTTTATAGGTAATAGTACTAATGTTCGTAAAAAAGACATCACTGATAGTGTTGCCCAGCTGTTATCACTAAACTGTCACAAAATAATATTATGTGCTTTCCCATACCTCAACCACTTGTCAGATAGTCAAAACGACTGTATACATATGCTAAATAAGCACATTCATTTCTTGGTAAGTCATTATAGCGACAAGTTCATGTTCTTTGACACAAACAAGTTTGTTGGTAAATTAAAACTGACTAGGAATTCCGTGTACCTACCAACTAAATTCAAACGTCAAATAACAACACTATTGGCTTATAATATAAACTCTGTCATTAGTAGCATGACAAAGTCTCCATCCACTACTTATGTTTTTAATAATAGTCATGCTAATATTAAGGTGGTTAACCAAAATAATTTAAACTAACCACAGCGACAACAGAGAAGCAGAGTCATTGTTTAATAATGTCACATCAAAACATAAATCGCTTCTCTGGCAAAATTTTAGATGTAGAATTATTTGCTGAGAGATATAATGTAGATATTCTATGCTTCACAGAAACTTTTCTGAGAGCAGATAAAATGTTATTTAACGTGGATAATTTTAAGATAGCCAGTTCGTTCCAGAGAGCGTCAGCAGAAGGTGGGGGAACCTTAATCATGGTTAGACAACACCTGAAGTGTAAGGAGCGACTAGATATTTGCAATCTCTCTGTTGAACGAGTATGTGAGCTCGCGTGTGCAGAAGTGGAGGAGCATGTGATTTTGTGTGTTTATAGCCCTCCTGACTCCAATAAGCCCCTATTTCTTTTAACAATGGAGGATGCTCTTAGAAAAATAAATGTAAATAAAAAGTTGATAGTTTGTGGGGATTTCAATATTGACATTCTGATAAATACCAAAGATAAACGTAACTTCTTGTCATTATTTAAATCATTTAACCTAAAACATATGTTCTTTGAGCCGACTAGAGTGACACCTACCACAGCTACTTGCATAGATAATATTATGACAAACTTTAAAATATTTGAAAAGAATTTAATTAGTGGCGTTCGTTCAGATCATAAGTGTCAGATTATTAAATTGAATTATAAGAAAATCATAAGTCACCAAATTATACAATGTAGGTCATTAACGAAAAATTGTCTACAAAAATTTAATAAAAATCTAGAATCCCAATTACTTACATTACAATCGCAAAATGGCAACCCTAATTATATGTATAGTAAACTATTTAATGTTATATGTAATGAGTTTGAAAAAGCATGCAAAGTAAAAAAAATTACTATAAAACCAAAAATCATGTTTAGCTCCTGGGCTACAAAGGGTATAAGACGCAGTCGAGATGTTTTGTATGGGTTATATGACAAAAAGTCTTATACACCTAATATCAATTTTCATATTTACGTTAGAAGATACTCAAAAATCTTTAAAAAGATTTGCGTGCAAGCGAAGGCTGCTTATATTAGTGATCAAATAAAGAAGTCAAATAATAAAATAAAAACGACTTGGAAAATAATAAATACTGAAACTGGTAATCGTAGGCTTACAGATAGTACAATGAGCATAAAAATAGATGACAAACTAGTTTCAGATAAAAATGTAGTCTCTAACTTCTTTGAACGATTTTTTACAAATATCCCACTCGAGACTACTAAATTTCTTCCATCGTCCCCCGTAGCAGCTGAGACACTCTTAAAGGAAAATGTTACTTTGCCTATATCTACTACAGCTTACTTTGAGTTTAGTTTTATTACTCCCATTGATATAATAAAAACATTTAAAACAATAGCCAGTAAAAAAACAGAGGACTTATGGGGATTGTCCATAAAAGCTGTCGAAGCAATAATAGTCAATATCGCGCCAATTTTAGCGACAATCTTCAATACTTGCATCGTAGATGGCATTTTTCCCGATCTAATGAAATATAGCAAAATTGTGCCCATTTTCAAATCAGGTAGCCTTGATAATGCATCTAATTATAGGCCAATATCTGTTCTACCAGCTTTAAGCAAAATTTTTGAAAAACTAATACTAAATCAAATGTTAGTATATTTTAACTTAAATGGGATACTTCATGATAAACAGTTTGGATTTACGAAGGGACGTTCAACGGGAGATGCTGGATCCACCCTAATCAAAACAGTATTGGAGGCTTGGGAGCAGGCTCAGGATGCGGTAGGAGTGTTCTGTGATCTTTCTAAGGCGTTCGACTGCGTGGATCACCGAACGCTCATTCTGAAATTAAAACACTACGGAATCCGAGGTAGATCTATTGATCTCGTAAGTTCATATTTGTCGAATCGGGAACAAAAGGTAGCTATAGGTAATGTCACTTCTGTAGGCTCACTTGTTAAAATGGGTGTACCTCAGGGATCAATTTTAGGCCCATTTCTGTTTCTTGTATATATTAATGACCTCCCATATATAATAAAAGATACAAAGACTAACATAGTCTTATTTGCTGACGACACTTCACTTATATTTAAAGTGAATAGGAAAGATAGTGACCTTGTGGAACCCAATAATACTCTTAATATTCTTTCCAATTGGTTCTCTGCTAACAATCTTCTTCTTAATGCAGGAAAAACCAAATGTATAAAATTTTCGACACCTAATGTACACCATATTGTTACTAATGTAAGACTAGATGGAAAAGTTTTGGATCTGGTTCCCTCAACTGTCTTCCTGGGTATCTCAGTAGACTCTAAACTGCAATGGGGACCTCATATAGAGGCACTTGCTGGCAAACTGAGTTCTGCTGCTTTTGCCATTAGAAAAATAAGGCAGATGACTGATGTGGCTACGGCTAGATTAGTATATTTTGCATACTTCCACAGTATTATGTCTTATGGCATCTTACTGTGGGGTTCATCTGCTGATGTAGAGACTATTTTCATATTACAAAAAAGAGCAGTCCGAGCAATTTATAATCTAGGTTGCCGTGAGTCTTTGCGTGAGTTATTCAAAGAGATAAATATTCTTACCTTACCGTCCTTGTATATTTATCAAAATATTTTGTATGTGCGTAAAAATATCTTAAATTACAATAAAAGAAGTGATACCCATAGCTTCAATACACGATATAAGCATGAGCTTGTTGTACCCGGTTTTAGACTTATCAAAACTAGTACTAAGTCGTTTATGGGAAACAGTATTAGGTTCTATAATAAACTTCCAACTTGTATTACTGAACTACCATTGATAAAATTCAAGCTAGTAACAAAACGTGTGTTAATGTCAAGAGCTTATTATGATATAAACCAATACATTGCTGATAAAAATGTCTGGAATACGATTCCCACCTGCACACTGCGACCCACTGGTTCTCCTCAACTAGGTATTTGATATCTCTTGGCATTTGACATGTAATTATTTCCTATTGGATCATTTATAATTGTTAATTTTATTCCTATTGGACCATTAGTTTTATTTTCTATCTTTTACTTTTGACATTGGATCTATTTTTATTATTTCCTTTGACATTTTGTTTTTTTTTTGACACATTTTATTTTTTGTATCGATCTGTTGGTAATTTTTCTACCAAGTCATGTTATTTTGATATTTTTTCAGTTATTATTAACTGTTTATTATTAAATTTATTTACACTTTATTAACTTTACTGTTTCGGAATTATACAATTTATTTACACTTTTTTTCTAATATTGCATTTCTGACATAGAACTGCAACGTATATGAACTGCTTACAATTTTTAATAGGTGATTAAAATGTAAAATGTAAGTATCATGTGGCCATTAATGTTTTTTACAGTAATTCCATATATTCCTGCCTATTTGTTGTCTAGCAGTATGAGTCTGTCATGCTCACTTAAATGTCATGCTGATGGTGGCGTTAGTGTCGGGTCGTTAAGTTCCCTTCAATATGGTTGAGTTAAGCGATGGCTGATGCTCGCGTCATGCTCGTGAACGGGTGCCGTCTGTCGGGACAGGTCAGCTTCTACATACTATGGCAACTCTTCTTACGTTTATTTCTAAAGGCAATATACTCACTTTTAAACTCTTGTTTATTTCTGACATTAACCTACATTATACTCACATTATTTGAATAAATTTGATGTAATAAACAATAACCTATTTTAAAAAGAGTTTATCCATGGAGTTTCTTGCCGGTTCTTCTCCATAGGACCCACAATTTGGAACCGTGCAACTAGAGCCTGACCTTTCAAAAGTGCCTGTAATTAGGTTTATTTGAAATAAAAAACATTGAAATTGAAATTGAAATTGAAATTGTAAAACGTTCAAAATATAGTTCCAAACTAACCTCAATTAGACGAAGTCTGTGGTCTAGTGGTTCGAGTAGGGAAGGAACTAACTCCTGAAACACAGGGATAACCTAATTTTGGAGTTAGGGACTTATTTGAATTGTTATGTGGAAGTCAATAAAGTGTTTACTATGTTACTGTTTACTATGTTACTATGAGTGTCAGACTGCTGATCACGAGGTCGTGGGTTCGATTCCCACAGGACACAAATATTTGTGTGATGAATATAAGTGTTTGTGTTGGTCTGGGTGTTTCTTATGTATTATAAGTATGTATTTACAAAAAAAAGTATATTAGTATTATATCCATTGTCTAGTATCCATAGCACAAGCTCAGCTAAGTTTGGGACTAGATAGTGCTGTGTAAAAATGTCCTAAAAATATTTATTTATTTATTAATTCTTTAAATCTCAATCTCCTGACAGTAAATGTTTCTGATTGCCGTTTATTTGTGACACTTAGGTCATGAATGTCTACTGTAGTACATGCTCTTCAGTCGTATGTATATCACATGAAAATCTGTTTTTGCTTGTAGCTCTGCTCTACTGCCTGAAAATCCGTTACGCTACGCTGCTAAGCTAAAAACTCTTGGAGGATCTACAATATTTATTTATTTAATTTCTCGATCGAAGAATTACTACTAAAGAAAACAGAATGAAAACAATATGTTAGACTGACAGCAATAAATAGCCGCCAATATAATATACTGGGTGTAAGGGGAACGCTTCCGAAAACGAAGATAGGTGCTGGAGGTCTACTCCCATTTGACGATATTCGATTCATCGTACGATTCATCGCACAATTTGCTACTCCGGTCTACCATCGTTTCTGTATCGCATGCGATGATCATATTTTGACATTTGTTTCTCTAATCTCCGGTAAATTTCATACGATTATGAACCGTAGTCTATCTTTATTGTGCGTTTTTTATGTGCCTATCTTTATTATGTAAGTATCAGTCGGAGCGAAAGTTCGTACTTCGTTTGTCGTTCGTAAAACGCGAGTAGACCTACAGGTGATTCTTACTGATACGAAACCACGAAAAAAAAATGCGATTCTTTTTTTAGATTTTTTCGTGTGTATTTTTTTTGCATTTTTCATACATAACCAGCTTTGAGCAGTTAAATAAAACTCATACATAATGCAAAATGTAAAAAAACAAAAAAACAAAAGAATCGCATTTTTTTTCATGGTTTCATATCAGTAATCACCAGCATCATCACTTATACACTTAATAAGATGTCGCTGACGTCCCCCAAAGACGTTAGTTCGTTAGGAGGTTAAATTCGATACCACGAGTAGTGTTCACGATAGCTTAATGGCTAAAGCACTGTCGTACTGAGCCAGGAGTCGCAGGTTCGGATCCTGCTCGTGAGCGATTTTTTCTTATCATGATTTATATACTACACCTCTGCCTACAATACAGGCGTGATGTTATGTTATGTTATGTTATGATTTATATGTTTATAATAATATATGTTGCCCTTATTCTTTACAGTGCACAAGATTAACCTCAGGACGTGTTGCGTGTTGCGTCCTCACTTGCTTCGAGAGTCATTCAACCCCACCTTGAATTCTACCACCTGCAACAATCACAAACATTTAACAAATCACCAACAAACATGGTCAATAAACATGATCGTCATTTCTAACAAGAGGCTTCGTAAAAAGTGCAGTAAATACATAATAACACAGCCGGGGCCGGGATCGAACCCGCGCCCTCTAATTAGAGCGGACGCAGCGGGCAGCGGGCGGCGATTGATTCAACCGCTGTCATTTTGTATTTATTGCCCATTTGAGATTTTTTTTTTCGGTAGAAATCTTAGTGTGGATATGCTTCGAGTATGAAAATAACTTATATAAACAACCTATTACTGTCTCACTGCTTCTTCTTCTATCGTGTCGTCATGAGCTACATAATGATAGTAGCTCATGCCGTGGGGAAAAGATTAGCCAGTCAGCAGGTTGGTAGCGGGGCTGACAGCCCAGGGTGCGCCGGACGATCAATTGAATATCGTCACTCGTGGAGGCTCTTTTAATACACCCCATTTTTCACGCTCTTTTTTGATGTTGTCCCACTGCTAGGCACGGGCCTCTTTTCATAATGAGAAGGAATCGGAAAGTCAGAGGTGCTGGCTGGGGTTCGAACTCAGACCCTCCTGCATGTAACAACACGAGGCTATCACTGCATCTTATTTCTCAAACAAGAAACGATACTAGCCGAAATTATTAATAGTTGCAATCATGGACGAATAAAAAAAGGCGGACGGAATCTCGCTAAACAATAAGTATCCATAGTCAGACGGCTCTCTTAAAAGTACGGGCTGTACATTTATTACACCGATAGTAAGACAAACAGCCGCGAATTACGCAACAAATCTCGTGTGACGGTAGTCGTTGTCGCAGTGTCACAAATAAAATAACAATATGCCATCTGGGGCCTTACTCCCGACTGGATCGAGCGCTATATCAATCGAATTTGAATTGGAGTTAGTGTCAAATCATACTGCATTTTTATAGGAATTGACATTAGCTCTATTTGGTTCAGAGCTCGAACCAGTCGGGAGTAAGGCCCCTGGTGTGTTACAAAACTAGTCGGGAGTAAGGCCCCTGGTGTTACAATGCTGTCGAAATTATAGAGAATTAAAAAAAAGTGCTTCAGTCTTTTCTTAGCAAAATTCTGTCCACCTTTTTTTATTCGTCCGTAGTTGCAATTAATAATTTACGAATATTTGCCTGCTTCCGAACAATTTATTAAATTTAGTCTCCCAGGTGTATCCACAGCCTTATTTGACCTTTACCTGCGCCGGCGCCGCTATTTTGACGTTATGATTTAGCATGCATCGCTGATCTTACGTTGTTGTTGTTTTAAGATCACGCATGAACGTATCACCTGTTTCGACTTTGAAGGTTTGTTGGACGAGTAAACTGTATGGGCTTGAGAACTGAGATCTTTATAATCACTGTGAATTTTGCTCCACTGTATAATCGTGCAACACCAACAACTTAAACTACCTTAACTTTCTTTGATCTCAGAGAGCCAATGAAAAATTTTCAATGTTCTGCAGAGATATTTTTAAACGTCCGAAATGCTTCCGTATCCGAAGTGAAAGTTGATCGGCAAACAAGTACATTTTGGTAATTTTTGCTACTTAATTAAATTTTTTTAATCGGAGGAGCGGAGTGGAAACGAAAGTCTATGAATCAGAATCTGTCTCTGACCGCTACATTTTCACGGCTAAACAACCTATTATGATGATTTTAGATAGACGTAACTTTGACTGTCTCGTTGGTCTAGTGGTCGCAAGCGCGACTGCTGAGCATGGGGAAATGTAATAATAGGTAATAATAGTTTAAAAAGTTATATCTTAAAAAGTATGACAACAATGATTGACTTAATGTCTTACTACAAAATTGTTGTTCAAATGTTAAAGTTATTAAGTTAACTCACTTATATTCTTAAGTTCACTAAGTTCAGTGATGAGAGAATAATAAACACAGTCTACACAATACAATTGTGTTTGTTTTGCTAGAGAAAAAGCAAAGTTATTAACAAAAATACAAGAACAATATAAAGTAGTTCTATAAAAATATTCTTTACAATAAAAACAAAGATATTGTTATAAAAATAATGACTAAAACATCATGGTTATGATATTAAAATAAACAACTATTTGTAAACAATACATAAAATTAGTAGTAAACAAAAATAAGATGCAATAATAAATCAAAAAAATAAGTAAAAACCATGTCATGTCCCTGTACGGTAAGCGACAAATGTAATAATAATAAAATTCGAGTGTTATTGGGTTTTTTCATTAGGAAATTCTCAGTAGCAGCCCGGAGTCTGGATTTGTGCCCGGTTAATGGCACTATTGCCATATATATTGGAGCCTATGCTCGCCCCCTATTACATGGGACTTATAACATAACTGGTGAAATGTGGGTGTATCAATACACCTCTGCCTACCCCTTCGGAGAAATACAGGCGTGATGTTATGTTATGTTATGTTATGTAACATTGATCTTTTAGAACTTTTCGTCAGGTGGTGAAATAAAGACTTACGAAACTTAATTGGACTTTAGTGATAATTATCGACAAAAAGTATCCTATATGTTAATAATCCATGACATTGTCTATTTTTGTGCGAAACATCCAAATCCATTTTCATCCGTTTCAGCGCAACTGAATGACAAACAAACAAACATCCATACTTTCGCATTTACAATATAAGTTTGATCATTTTAGTGTCATATTAACGCAACCACATTACAAATACCCAACACCTAATATTTTTCAGATTGTAATTTTTTCAACTTGTCTCACTTCAAACGTCCTAATAGCTTCCGTATCCGAAGTGAAAGGTGATCGGCAAACGAAACGAAACGATTTGAGAACCGAACGGATTCGGAAACGCTATTCATAGTTCTTTACAATTTTCACAACGCGACGAGTGCTTTTCGACAGTAAATGGTTCTCGGAAGAGTTTCTGTAAATTGACGTCTTCGAAACGATCGAAAACTTTTGACAGTTGTAGACGAATGTCTACAACTGTCAAAAGTTTTCGATTTCGGATTTGCGAATAGTGTTTAGAGAACGCGTTCAGTTACTTTCCTCCCGGATTCGGAATACTTTCTTTCAATGTTCTAAAATGTCACAAATAAACGTCAAACAGAAACATCTACTGTCATGATCATGAGATTGAGATTTACAACATTAAGATTAGATCGGAACTATATTTTGAATTTTTTTAATTACGAGAATTGGGCTTCTGTGATTCTGGTTCTCGTATCCCAAAAAAAAAAACTAACATTATATGATACGTCTAAAAATTCCTGAAGAATTTACCTATAAATTAAAAACACAAATAAATCAACTCTAGCATATAAACGTTTGATTTGATTTGATTTGCTTACGGCCAAAATTAATATCCAATCTATCCACGATTTACCCTACTAGAGATAGAAATTTGATAATTTTGTATGCAGCTTATGTCAAATTCCTATCTCTAGTAGGGCAAATCGTGGATAGATTGGATATTAGTTTTGGCCGTTACTGAATTCGCCCTGAACCAAAAGATTGTCAAAGATGTTTTATGAACCTAAAATTTACAGTGGCGGACTCTACTATGTAGGCAATCATAATTTATGGTGCAGAGATTGTATGTGTGTTTAGAGGTAAGTGGTCGGTAGTCCAGCGATTTTTGCAATCTTGACCGATGTAGTACGTACCACGTTAATTAGTTTCGGTTTAGTTATTTATTTAACTATTTATGCCCACAGAAAGCTACAGAAAGAAATACTACTAAAAAATATCTATCCACCGTACCTACTTCTCCGCCAAACAGTGATTCTTGCATTGCTGTGTTTCGGTTTGAAGGGTACGGGTACCGGTGAAATTACAATCACATGAGACTTTCCTTCTTCATGTCTCAGTTTGGCAAACCGACTTGCGGTACCATTTAGGCAACCGTCTAGGTGATATTGAAGTTGTTATGGACAAAGGTAACCACTTTACATCAGGTGGGCCTATAGCTCACTTCGCCATCTTATAATATTGAAAAAAAATATTACAAAGGCAGGTAGGTACCTACTGATTATCTCTAAAGAAATCTCTTCCGGCAGGTCTGCCTAGGAGAAGCGAATAGGGATAGGAGGGGAATTAGGTTCCATTAAAATTAAAATATACTTTTATCATAAAGTTCGTAATCATTGATCCTTCGTTTAAATAATAAAAAGCGAGAATAGACTTAATAGACATTTAATACATCAGCCGTCTAAACAGCTAAAAAGAAATGCCATTTAAAACGCAAAAAGAAAGAAAACGAAATTATCACATTTACATTCGATGCGAAAAGAAATTCACTTTTATACCCTTCAAGGATAGTTCCACATTGCGTTTGATTAACATTTTAATAAACTGTCCATTATTTATACATAATTTGAACAAAGGCAGACAGAGGTGCGCGCGCGCATCTGCCACGATTAGGTAGGTACTGAAGAATATCGAAGTATTCCCATTTGAGCACCTATTTTTAGGGCACCAATGCTTAGAGCACCGATGCTATTCCCTTTTCAGCACCAATCTGTATTTTTGCTTGGTGCTCTATTGGGAACAAAATAAATAATTCGACTTTATTCCCCTTTGAGCACCTACGGTACGGTAGCTTCTAGTGATGTAGTGTATTGTAAAAATTATCGAAAAAAATCACAATATTATTATTTTTAGTAAATCATGTATTGTTATTATCACAAGTTTCCTCTAATAAAATTTTGTATACACAAACCAATTTTAGGCAAAACTAACAAAGTAAATTACCTATTTTCATATTAATAGGAAGAGCGTAGATAGATAGATAGAATATTCTTTATTGTACACCATTAACATAATTAAACTTAGGACTAACATGTAAAATAAGGGTACATTGGCGGTCTTAACGCTAATAGCGATATCTTCTAGACAACCTTTGGATGGACAAGGAAGACGTGAAAAATATATAGGGGGGAGTATGTGGTGCACTTTTTTTCCTTCAATTTTTTCGTAAGTTGAAAGGGCCGCAACCTGCGCCGACTGTACCGGTCTCAGGGATATCCCGCCCGAGTAACATGAAGTATAACAAATGTCGCACTTTCAGCGGTTATTCATTAAAATCGTTGGCACCCAAGCTGATGCTGTAGATTCAAAATGCAAAGATTTATTGCATACTAACTAACGGCCTTACTAATAAACGTTGTATAGGGTTGAATAGTTACACAACGATTTCTCACTTTCTGTCATCAGTAATTTGACATTTGAAAGAAGAAGACAAAGCATTGTGTAACTATACAACCGCTATACAACGTTTATTAGTAAAGGGGTAAGTGTACATCATTGGGGTTACGTTTAAACTATACAAAGTGTATCAGAAATGCGTGGTCATATTTTAAGAGCTCATTCTTACTATAGGACCAACCCTGAAATCGCGAAAAAATATCAGCTGTTTCCTACTAAATCACCGATGTCTCGATTTTTTTTCGCGATTTTAGGATTTGTCCCATAGTAAAAGTTGTTCGATAGCATCCCCTGAATAAGCTCTTTAAATATGACCACGCATTTCTGATACACGTTGTACAACTAGGAAAAAAAGAAGCAATAAAAGTGCACCACATACTGCCCCCATCTATTTTTCACGTCTTCCTTGTCCATCCAAAGGTTGTCTTGAAGATATCGCTATTAGCGATAAGACCGCCAATGTACCCTTATTTTACATGTTAGTCCTAAGTTTAATCATGTTAATGGTGTACAATAAAGAATATTCTACCTATCTATCTAGGCTCTTCCTTTTAATACTAAAATAGGTAATTTACTTTGTTAGTTTTGCCTAAAATTGGTTTGTGTATACAAAATTTTATTAGAGGAAACTTGTGATAATAACAATACATGATTTACTAAAAATAATAATATTGTGATTTTTTTCGATAATTTTTACAATACACCACATCACTAGAAGCTACCGTACCGTAGGTGCTCAAAGGGGAATAAAGTCGAATTATTTATTTTGTTCCCAATAGAGCACCAAGCAAAAATACAGATTGGTGCTGAAAAGGGAATAGCATCGGTGCTCTAAGCATTGGTGCCCTAAAAATAGGTGCTCAAATGGGAATACTTCAGAATATCGCCGGTGTTTGCCGATTGTCTGTATGTTTTATTGCATTAATTTAATAGTTTGGGTCATAAATCTTTGAGAATGGTAATACATTATTATTCTAAAATACATGTTACCTATTTATTTTTACCTTATGGCCTCTTTCTAAGAATAGTTATCTCCATTTTTACTGTGGTTGTCAATGAGAAACTATTAATAACGTGACAACAACAAATAGCTAAATAACTTCACTACTTACCTTTTAAAAGGCACTGAGTTTTTCACGAGGTGTCTGGTCATACAGTGGGTCATAGTATGGTCAATAGTCATACATGCTTTGTTCTTGGATGATAACATTAGATTTCATACAAAAGGTAGGCATTTTCTTCATCTTTCTCCGAGCCTTGGTTCCAATTATGATGGCGTTGGCTACAAAACCCAAACCAAAGGATACAAAGGAAGCAAAAGAATCAAACGATTTAAATTGTGGAATGAAAAAATCGCTCACGAGCACTTGGTACATCTTTGGGTGACGTCAGCGATATCTTATTAAGAAACAGTGTTTCTTAACCAACTCGACTAACTTTGCAGTTAATTCAAAGTCGTATAGATATGCCTACCCTTACCTTAATAAGATATCGCTGACGTCACCCAAAGATGTACCAAGTGGATGAGAATTTCGATACCACAAGCAGTGTTCACGGTAGGTTAGTGGCTAAAGCACTGGCGTACTGAGCCAGGAGCCGCAGGTTCGAATCCTGCTCGTGAGCGATTTTTTCTTTCCACAATTTAAATCGTTAGATTTCGCTTCGCATGCGTAAAATGCGTTAAAATAATAAAAACAAAAGAATCAATTTTAATCACTTTTTTTATTATTACATATTTATTTTATACACATTTATTAGATGTGTGTCAAATTTGCGTATACTATAGTATATTATGCCGCAAGCCCGTACACGTATGTAGGTACTAGCCGCACAAACACGACCTTGGCCGGCCTCTCGTCAGCCGTCTAGAATATGCAAACTAGAGTATTTTCATATTTCTGTATGAAAAAAAAACCTTTCAAACTATGAAAATTCGTAGAACAAACGTTGTTCAGGGTCAACACAAAGTTAGTGCTAAGAGGTTTGGGGTATTATTTCAATTACCCTGTAATGCCCTGTATAACCATTTAACTTGTCAATCCAATCACTTCAAGCTGGTGATGGACAGCAACGCCACTGCAGGTGCATGAAGACAAGCAATAGAACCTGATAGTTTTATGTTTATTGAGAACCTAGCTTGCGAGTGCGAAGTGCACAGTTTTAGTTTTTATGGGAACATTATACATTAACACAATTCTAATTATTATTAAGAACTTGTTTCACCCCGGCGTTATTGTTTTGTCACATGTCACCTCACACGCGTGCCGTAGGTCCAACACAAAACATATGGTGTAACTGTTCAAGTAATTATAATGATCATCGATACTTTTTGCTTGCGTTCTCCCCTTCGTACTAGTTTCACAATGTACAGAAGCTTAGAAGGTCAATTTTTTTTTTCAAGCTGTTTGTTTCACACTCGTTCAACAATTTTACAATAAAATAGCGCTCAATCTTAATAGAGTAAGATCATCAACAACAACATACTAAGGATAGAAAGACGATGTAAAGCTAAGAGGACAAATTGTATAAAAATATTACATAATACCTACTACACAAATTCATCAGATCAAATTCTAGAATAACGATGAGATCCTACCATTTAACCGTCACTAAAGTATTGTCGCGCATCATCTGTGTCAAAGTTTAGGGTGGCACCTTCGTTTTTCCGCGAAGTGTCTGATGGCTCAATTACACCTGCCACTACCACCTTCAGCGAGCGACTTTGGCTTGGCGAATACGGTACAGTAGACGCGCTGCTTAGGTAAACCAAGACAACTGCCGTAGGCATAGTAAATAGTTTTAAAAAAAAGTGTGTAACTGTCTATGGCCATAGACGTCCTTTTTTATGTTTTCGGGTGGAAATCCTCATGAATACCCTCCGTCTAGGGAGGGCGGAGGGGCATGAAGGACGCTTACCGACTAAAACCATACGGTACGGTGGCCATCCTTTGCACAAAATAGAGGAGCTCTTGGAACTCCAGTGGACCGTGCCGCATCGGTGCTGGTGCCCCTCTAGTAGGTCCGCCTTTAGAACATCCCGGGGAAACAACAAGGTTTCCCCAACAGCAGCACGCGACCACCACGTGCTGTTGTCCTCCTCATGGTCGCTTAATGGATGCCTCTAGTCCCCCTTCTCTTGGCACCCACGATCCCAAAGGTCCACCATCATTTCATGGACTGTTTTCACCTTGTCTCGGTCGATTTCAGCTGCGAATTATAACCGTCAGACAACAAGCCTTCGGCTAGCAAGCGAAGTTGACTCGTTGACCTGATGTAAATGAGTCAAAAATGAAGCTTAATGTGAGCATACAACGTGTATCATAAATGCGTGGTCATATTTTAAGAGCTCATTCAGAGCATATCATAGAACAACTTTTACTATGGGATCAACCCTGAAATCGCGAAAAAAAAAACAGCTGTTCCTACTAAATCACCGATGTCGCTCGACAAAATGTAAGGATCGGCTGATTTTTTTCGCGATTTCGCGGTTGCTCCCATAGTAAAAGTTGTTCGATAGCATCCCCTGAATAAGCTCTACAAATATGACCACGCATTTCTGATACACGTTGTATAAAAGAAGCATAATTACAATAAAAAAAGAGTAAGTAAGAGTAAGTTTTATTATTAACTTTATAATTATGAAGTTGTCCTTCTGTTTCATACCTACGTAGGTACTTTGCGCAAGTATTATGGAGTAGTATCTCCTCATACCTCTCATACCACGTGCGATAGACAGGTGACCGTATATCTACGAAACTGTGTATTTTTATTAAGATAACGGTCTGTTTACATGCAGATGGATACAAAACCTATCTAAATTGTCATGACTAAACATGACTTTTTGCAGTGGTAAATTCTTTGAAGGGATGAATTCAAATTTTATCTTAGGTGATCTAGCAATACCCTAAGCATTGTGGGTTGGCTTCATAGTGAAATATTTTGGAAGTAACATTGTGTACCTTTGTGTAAGTAGTTTTTTTTTTTAAAAAGGTACCATCTACATAAGAACGAAGAGTAGAGAAAGTAAAAGATGAAAAAAATTGACATGAAAACTAAGTCAGAAACGGGAGGCAGATCTAAAAGGAAATGATATGAACCAAATCAGATCCTTGTAAAGTCAACGACAAATGTCGACATACAAAACCAATTTTCTCAGACTTTAATGGTTTTTCTAAATCAAAATAAATGACATTATTTATTATAATAAAACAAGTATATTATTTAAATTGGTTTTCCTTAAGTTTCGAAAGCTTTTCAGCGTTCGTGGTCCCAGGAAGAGAAGTCTTTACAGATATTTAAAAAAAAAAAATTATTTTTATTATTTTGACATACATATTATTGAATAATTATTTAATCATTTTTATTTTGACATATTATTTGCATAGCCTACAGTTTTTCTCCATCAGTGTAGTTATTTGATTCTGTAACTACTTCTACAATTTAAACACTCTTAAAACTTGTTTTTGTTTAAAAAAGGGCTTACTTAGCCCGGAGTGCCTTGACACTAATGTTATTTAAATCGCTGGGATAAACATACCAGGCCCCTCAGAAAGTATTGCGAAAAAAAGTTTTTATATATGGGAGACTGGCCAGTTATAATGTTTTTCGAAAATATGATTATTTATAAGTAAAAATAAGTAAGTTCCAATTTCAAAATTTCCCTCCACATTTTTTGCGAGTTAATTCAAAGTATTGTGTCTCACTGAAATATGGATCTGCGCCGGGAACATTTTAGAGCTATGATTTTATACGATTTCAAGTGTCGCCTGAAACCGGATGAATCGTACGATAGACTTCAAATGGCATTCATGGATGAAGGCCCTTCCAAGGCAACCGTGTATCGTTGGTATAACGAATTCAAGCGCGGTCGACCAACTTTGGGGGATGACGAAAGAAGCGGTCGCCCTTTGACGGCTGTTACCGAAGAAAACGTGCTAGCAGTGAAAAATTTAATCCAAGACAATAGGCGAATTACATATCAGGAGATTCAACACATATTGAAGATTGGATCGGGAAGCGTTCACGAGATTCTACACAGCCATCTTCGCGTGAGGAGGATAGTATCACGCTGGGTGCCGCACAACCTCACCGATGCTCAGAAGCAGGCCCGGGTGGAATGGTGCCGTGATATGCTTAACAAATTTGAAGCTGGCTCGTCTCGGCATGTTTACGACATCGTTACAGGTGATGAGTCCTGGATTTATCAATACGACCCAGAAACCAAGCGCCAGTCGACTGTTTGGGTGTTTCAAAATGAGCCAACGCCTACCAAAGTGAAGCGATCTAGAAGCGGGGGTAAGATTTTGATCGCTAGCTTTTTTAATTTGACTGGCCACTTGGTATCAATTCCCTTACGGGATCAAAGAAGCTTATATAAGCTTTCCTATTGTAATATTAATGTGTATTTGTGTGTACAATAAAGTATCATAAAAGAAGCATTAATGCCGAATGGTATACTACCAAATGTTTGCCAGAAGTTTTCTCTGTTATAAGCAACAAGCGACCAAACACAGGGCTCCGCGGGCTACTGCTCCACCACGACAATGCACCTGCGCACACCGCACTCAAAACGAGGGACTTCCTGGACAGCACGCCAGTCAAACTCCTGGGTCACCCTCCTTACAGCCCTGATCTAGCACCGTGTGACTTTTTTTATTCCCAAAAATAAAAAATCAGCTCAAAGGGATACAATTTTCGTCGCCGGAAGATGCGCTGGCTGCGTTCGAGCAGGCTGTAAACGAGGTGTCTGCGGCGGACTGGAAAAAGTGTTTTGAAAACTGGTTTAGGCGCATGAATCTTTGTATAGAGGCTGGTGGAAAGTACTTTGAAAAGATTTGATAAAAATATATGTACGTATAGAACAATTTTTTTTAGTTTCGCAAAACTTTCTGAGTGTCCCACGTAGGTTAGATAAAATAGAGAAATGCTAGTCAAGAGCAACAATCAGCTGCCAACTAACTATCCTGAAGACGCACTAACTGTAGTACCTAATAGCGAAGAAAATGCAATATTATTTTTAATTATGTATGACTTACACGCAATTAACGTTAACATGCCTTCAAATTACGTCGATATAATTAATAGTGAGGTGTATAATGAATTAATAATTAGTGAAAAAAATAAAACGCACATGCCGCGCAACCGTTGCTGCCGAATGTTAGGAGCAAAGGATGCACATGAAGTCAAATGCGTGTAGGATATGTCGTGGGATACGCTATATTTTTGAAATGTTTATAAAAGATGGAGAATGTGAGCTATTTAGAGTACCGTTGGTAATTCCGTGGCTGACGTGAATATGTTGATTTGTCCAAAACTATTTATGTTACAGGGCAGCAATTTTAAAGTTTGTCATTTTGTGTTACATAACATAACATAACATCACGCCTACCTGTGTTTCAGGAAGGGGTAAGCAGAGGTGTATAGTACACCCACATTTCGCCAGTTATGTTGTAAGTCCCATGTAATAGGGGGCGAGCCTATTGCCATTAACCGGGCACACATCCAGACTCCGGGCTGCTACTGAAAATGTCCTACTGAAAAAACCCAAATTTCTCTTCTAGTTCTTATTTGATCTAGGCTTATAATAATATGTAGGTTTCATTACAATGTAAGCTAGATGATGAAAAGCGTAACTTACCGTATTAAAACCCACATACAGGTAAAAAAAAATCTTAATTTGTGAAGAACAACAAAAAAAAAACAAATATTCACATCCCCAGACAAATCTGCCGACATTTTTATCCCTTGTATGTCACTATCCGCGGCCACAGCACCTGTTCACATGATCAGGTGTTCGGAACACACCCTCGCAACAAAACAGACACCATTATCAAAGTACACGCTATCCATTGACGTTTTTATTAAACATTTAATGTTTACATGTAACAAAACTGGTAATGTATAACGAAGCAAAATAATGTGTCGTATTTACAGCTGACTGATTTTCGTTTTCATTCATTGATATTTTGACACGGCTGCCATTCTCTTGTTCGATACAAATTACTTTTTAGGGTTCCTAAACAATATGTTACGATAAAACCTTCGTCAAATCTTGTTTGTTAGGATTTATACTTTATGACTAAGTAAGTAAGAGAAGAGAGAGAGAGAGAGAGTAAGAGAGTAAGTAAGAGTGAGTAGTGAGTATGAGTAAGTATTATAGTAAACATGAAAAATAAAACCGACAGTTGCTTTTGAGTGATTTCCTTGCTATCTACACTCTAGGTTCTATACGCACAGTTTACCTAGTGTACCATTGTTGCCAGGTCTCCTGATTTTCCAGTAGATTCACAGATTTTCCAAAAAAATTCCCGATCTCCCGATTTTCAACAAAAATCTCCTGATTTTTTATAATTCCTGTATCATCATCATCATCCTCCGAGCCTTTTCCCAATTATATTGGGATCGGCTTCCAGTCTAGCCAGATGCGGCTGAACATCAGTATTTTACACTGAGCGACTTCCATCAGACCCCCGAAAGCCTAATAATAGGAATAAGTTTAAAATTCATTTTGCTATGTAAATGCTTTGATTTTAATATTACAACTGGAATGGTGGCAAAATATAATACTGTTAAAAAACCGTTTTTTTTTTTTCATTTTTCCTCAATACATCTTCCGCTTTAGATGTTTTTAAACTTTCGCGAATTTCACTCTTATTGAACTATGTTAGTCAAAATAGTCGTCGAGGTTAGTCAAAATGTTTGTTATATTTTGATTTAATTATGAGCGACAAGTCCCGTAAACATAGTTCAATATCTTCCGATTTTTTCATAATAAACCTCCCGGATTTTTAAATCGGACCTAGCAACACTAATGCAGTGTACAATGTACTACATACATACCTACGTAAGTACTGTACGCGATGCCGCGACGCGAAAGCACGTTTTTAAACGAACACGTTAATTAATACCAAAGCAAAATATAGACTTGCACAGGTCATATCTAATTAGATGCAGGCATATTTCCGATAAATTATAACTTGTAAATTTATACCTGTTGTTGAAGCAGGCGTGTAAATAGTCGTACTCCAGTGGCGGGGATGAGAACTTATACGACCAACACGAGGATGCGTGTCAGTCCAATTTCGTCTATTCTATCTAGCCTATGTGAAAGAATTTGAGGGGTCATCCAACAACAAAGCCAACTGGCAAATCTGTAATTCGCTTACCGGATTGCTTCTGGCTGCAGCTTGAGATCTTCAGCAGGTTCCGTTGATTCCTTCTTCGTGGTGGCCACCAGTATTCGATCACAATGCACTGACGTATCTAGGCTAGATTTGTAGTTGTGTATATGCGGGAATATTGCGCTCCAGAGTGGAGATGGTTCTCAATAGTAGAAAAACCAAGTATTTCGACGCAGCAGTATTTTGCGTACGCGGCGGTGTGCGCGATCAGTTAGCGACTATAGAAAATGCCTGCGAGCAGTGTTGCTAAAACGTCACCCCCAAGTTGACCCATAGACTAGCTAGATGGCGCTGGTGGGACGTTCGCTACACCATACTCCCCGCCTTGAAAGGTCCAGAGCTTTCGAAAAGAAAATAATTATGAAGTTAAATGAAACTCAATTAAGGACCTGTTGGGGTAGAGATGCTCTAAGCGGTGAAGTTAAATAAATACAGCGGTCTGAAAATATCAGAGAACTAATAGTAGCTTGAAACAATTTATCAGGAAATTAATAGCACTCTTAATTTATATTCCAGATAGTTAAATGCGGTTTGATTATGAAATAAATATAAATCTAAGTTAAACTAATATGAGATTATTAACCAGTAATAATCCATAAATTATTTTATTGAGTTGGCAAAGAATACAGCTTAGTGACAGGACGTTTATACGTGCCTGACGCGGTTCTGACTGAAGCCACTCGAACTATGCCATCCGATCCAGGGAACACCTCTGTTATAATGCCTAATGGCCAAGTTAAAGGTGGTACGTTATCCTGACCCAAGAGAACGACAGTACCGATCTCTATAGGGCGATCGGGTGTGCACCACTTCTGACGAACTTGCAACGTGTGCAAGTACTCAATTCGCCACTTTCTCCAGTATAATAATACAAGCTGGTCTAAAAGTTTCTTGCGATTCGTTAAATTCCTGCTGTCTTCTGTCAGTTCAGAAGACGGCAAGTATGTGAGCGGACTGGACATTAAAAAATGCGCCGGCGTGAGCACGTCCGGATGTGGATCCAATGATGGAACTATAGTGGAATCCGAGAAAGCGAAAACACCTGCAATAGGTACGCGAGCGGAAAGCTTATCTTTGACCACGTAGACAAGCTTCGACAGAAGCAAAGCTACGACAATCTCTAATCGAGCTAGTGTTGTTATTTTAGCGGGAGAAACTTTAGATTTTGCACATAAAAGCCGGACGGTGATATTACCTTCAGGGTCGGTGATGTGTAAATAAATACAGCAACCATAACCACTGAAGCTGGCGTCGCAAAAGGCTACAATATTCACTACAAATTCTCTGAAAACGCCAATATGTCTCGGAATATTCAGAGAAGCGAGCGCGGGAAAATCACGTGCAAAGGCGGGAAAATCACGTGCAAAGGCGGAAAAGCGACTGATGATGGATTCCGGAGGAACTTCATACCAGTCTATTTTAGCTAGCCAAAGTTCCTTGATAAGGATTTTAGCGTACAACACGACGGGAGCCACAAGGCCAAATACGTCGAACAAGCGGACAACTAGCGATAGAATCGTGCGCTTCGTGCATTTAGTATTTACCTTAACCGTCGTCAAAGAAAAGTCATCTTCTGCGGGTTCCCAGGTTAAACCAAGGATTTTAAAATTAATATTACTAGCCATGGCAGAAAAAACTACTGGTAAGCGGTAAGACTCGGGGAGAGTCTCCAAAAAAGCGGATGAATTACTGCCCCATTTGATAAGATCAAAGGAACCTACTTTAAATAATTCAATTAATTCTTGCGATAATTTTATTGCGACCTGTTCATCGGGAACAGAATAGACATAATTGTCCATATAAAATTGAGTTTCTACTAATTTAGAAGCCTCAGCAAAGCGGTCACTATGCTCACACGCAAGTTCACGTAATGTGCGCATAGCTAAGTAAGGACTAGGCTTTAGTCCGAAAGGAACGCGGTTAAAATTAAAAGTGCGTATTGGTTCATTTTTATTAAAACGAAACAGAATTCCTAAATATTTGCGGTGGTGCTCATTTACACCGATACGTAAAAACATCTGATTAATATCTGCGGTCATAGCTATAGGAAACGTACGAAAATCAAGCAATAGTAAAAACAAGTCAGCCTGTAAATTAGGTCCGACATGCAAAACGTCATTAAGTGACAACCCTGAGTGAGTCTTGGCACTAGCGTCCAAAACTACCCGAATGGAGTCCTTGTCCGGTCTAATAACGGCTTGATGCGGTATATAGTAGCCCTCTTCTGTCAATTCAGAATCGGGTACCTCTGATAAATACCCCTGAGTTATATAATCAGCGATAGTTTTATTATAATTTTCGCGTAGGGCTGGCACGTGCGCGAATTTGCGCTCGAGCGCAAGCAGTTGACGATGAGCCACTCCGCGAGAATTGCCCAACTCAGAGGGATTTCGCGAGAAAGGTAAATTGACAAAATATCTACTGTCTTTAAATAAAACTGTTGAATTAAAATTATTTTCGTAAGCTAATTCGTCCGGAATAATAAAACGTTGAGATGGAATTTCTTCCAACTCGGAATATTTCTGCAAACTTGAATCCATGTCAATGTTAGTAAGCGCGATGAATGAAGAAGTAGAAGGAGTCGCGTCATAACAATGACTTGCAATATCTCCCATAAGTACGTAACCGAAGCTAGTCGATATGGCGGGCGGTGCGCGATTACCTGAATCGACCCTATCTCCCAAATAAATATAAGGAAATAGTTGAACACCGAGAACAACGTCGATTTCTCCCGGTATATTCCAGGTTAAATCGGCAAGCGGTAAATTATTTAAATATGACATGTCGTCGTTTACTTTAATAAAATTGGCGGGTAGTTTATCCGTAATGCAATCCACAACCAGCGCGTGAATATAATATTTATTATTAGGATTAATGCGAGATTCTATTGTTAAGTTTATACAACCGTGTACAGGTCGTGAGGTCATACCAACACCCTGCAATGACGAATTACGTAATTTAATTACGGGTATGTTCAAACGCTTACAACAATCCATAGTAATTAAATTATTTTGAGACCCGTTGTCTATCAAACATCTGACAACGAGCTTATCTCGGTTATTGCAATGCGCATAGATTTGTGCGGTTGATAACAGAATTGTTGTCATATTCGTTGAGCGAGCGCCAGCACTAAGCGAAACAGAGCGAGTAGCATCCTGCGGCAACATAGGTGCAGCCGCGGTTTGAACCGGCGGCGGCGACTGCTCACACGGTGAATCATTTTTCTCATTAGAAAAATGCAACAAAGAATGATGTTGTTTTTGACAAATTTTACAAACGTTACGTGATTTGCATTTAGATAACGAGTGGGATAAACTTAAACAATTTACACAGCCGCGTTTCGATTTAATAAACTCGAAACGAGCTTGCGGTGAATCCATATTTTTAAACTGTAAACAATTAAACAGCTGATGCACGTTGTTATCGCATAGCGGGCAGCGTGTTACGGAAACCGGTTCATTATTTGACACAAACGTCTTAGAAGTACGAGTGTCTTGTGTGTTACGACTATTCGCTATACTAGGCTTTGCGCGCGGCTCAGCCTGAGAATTATTATTATGCGACCTCTCGAGTACTTTAACATAACCCTGAATAAATAAGATAAATTCCTTGTACGAAGGTAATTCTTTCCCACTAACACTATTCTCAAATTGCTGTAGTGTTTGGGAATCAAGTTTCCGCAAACCACAATGCAACATGACAAAATCTAATAGGTCGGGAATGTCTAATAGTTTTAATGCAGCGACAGACGCGGAATATTTTTCTATATAACTATTTAAACTACTGGCAGTACCGGGGCAACTTTTAATGTCCAGAATGTTATTCAGATAATGAACACCTAAACTACGTTTATCTTGGTACTTTTTGACCAGGCTATCCCAAATAATATTATACGTATCTCCTGAGGGAACAATACCCGCGGTTAACTTTAATGCATCGTGCGATAATTTAGTAATTAAATACTGCACACGCTGCGCATCCGTCAGATTGGTATTCAAATGCACATTACTACGAAATATTTCGTAAAATATTGGCCAATTTTCAGTTTTTCCGTCGAATGAGGGTAACTGGATTGGTGGCAATTTAACAATACCTTTTTTCTGATCCGATGTGAATGTTTTGCTATTTGCAAGTATGAGGTTACGCTTATATTTTATACTCGAATATAAATCCTCAATTGAATTTAAACACGAGTAGTCTGGAGGAGTGCTATCAATTTTGAACTGTAACTCGTTAATCTGATCAACAATTGTTTCAAACTTACTATACAATTCCGTAATAGACTCAGATTGCGCTAAGAATGACTCATTAGAGTGTGAATCGTAATTAGAAATACTTTTCGATGAATCATATAAGCGATTCATTCTTTCGAAAATAGCATCTTTTTTGGCAGTAAGCTGAATAAGTTCTATTTCGAGCTTATTGGGAGCCATTTTAATGGATTGAGAAATAAAAGTTAACAAAATGAAATTTAATAAAATATGTGTAGGGTAGGAGATGGCGGTTACCTTACCAATACCTACGTAAGTATGTAACGGCGCCAAAGTATTAAAGCGGGATGAATATTTTTAGAAAATATGAAGCTGATACCTATCCTAGGCTCGTAAGGACCAAATGTTGAAGCAGGCGTGTAAATAGTCGTACTCCAGTGGCGGGGATGAGAACTTATACGACCAACACGAGGATGCGTGTCAGTCCAATTTCGTCTATTCTATCTAGCCTATGTGAAAGAATTTGAGGGGTCATCCAACAACAAAGCCAACTGGCAAATCTGTAATTCGCTTACCGGATTGCTTCTGGCTGCAGCTTGAGATCTTCAGCAGGTTCCGTTGATTCCTTCTTCGTGGTGGCCACCAGTATTCGATCACAATGCACTGACGTATCTAGGCTAGATTTGTAGTTGTGTATATGCGGGAATATTGCGCTCCAGAGTGGAGATGGTTCTCAATAGTAGAAAAACCAAGTATTTCGACGCAGCAGTATTTTGCGTACGCGGCGGTGTGCGCGATCAGTTAGCGACTATAGAAAATGCCTGCGAGCAGTGTTGCTAAAACGTCACCCCCAAGTTGACCCATAGACTAGCTAGATGGCGCTGGTGGGACGTTCGCTACACCACCTGTTAAGTAAAAGATGATGAAACTTACAACTATAATTATTTCTTGATTACTCATCAAAAGAACACAGGTTTAAACCACACCTCACAATCCATATTATTTTATTTCAGTCAAAAGCGATAGTTAACTAGTCTCTCTTTAAAATAAAATCTATTACAAAAAAAGTTTTGCACCTTTCGCTATAAAATGAATAAATACTCTTTTAACAGGCTGTATAAAATGCTGTTACAATAAAACAGTGAAGAAAATTCATATTATGTACAATGATAAAATGAATGGCTTAGTTTTTTTTTCATGGTATAGGATGGCGAAACGAGCTAAAGGCCTACCTGATTTTAAGCGGTTACCTTTGCCCATAACAACTGCACTGTTATCTTTTCTTTTTGTTTTTGTTTTCGGGTGAAAATCCTCATGGATACCCTCCGTCTGGGGACGGCGGAGGAGTATGTCGGACTCTTACCGACTAAGACACGGTGGCCATCCTCTGCACAAAATAGAGGAGCTCCGCGAACTCCATTGGACCGCGCCTAGATGGTACCATAAGTCGGTTTGCGAAACTGAGACAGAAGATGGAAAGTCTCATGTGATTGTAATTTCACCGGCACACGTACCCTTCAGACCGAAACACAGCAATGCAAGCATCACTATTTGGCGGAAAAGTAGGTATGATGGTAGTACTTCCCCGGACGAGCTCTTGATAAATAGATAGATGCAGTTATCCACACTAATATTATGTTATTTTTTTTTTCTAATATCAAATTGGCTTGCGTTTGACCGCCACCTCATGTATATGCGTAAGTAACTTTCTGTCTATGTTACCTCATCACGACAAACTGAACCGATCGTAATGAAATTTAGAAAAGATATAGACTGGGACCTGGACATAAACTACTTTTTTTGTCCTGCGAAAGGGTTCCTGCGACATAAGCGATAAACGACATCCACACGGGCGAAACCGCGGGCGACCTCAAGTCTGTTTATAAATGAAAATTTGAATCTCTAATTAACAGGTTCCTGAAGTTAGGCCGTTTCTAGCATCCCTCCAAAAAAACTTCTAGAAACCTAGAGTGACCTACTACTATCTGCCACCTGATTGAATTCAATTAGGCTATAAAATCTTAATTCCAACAGATTTTACTCCTGATAACAATGACTGGTACAAAGACAACCACAGAATAAAAATAGTACTGGCTACGACATAACACTTAGACCGGTCCATATTACAGCATAGTCCTCAAGTACAATTTAATTTTTTCACTATACACGTCGGTCTTATTCCGATACGGTAATTACAAACTTTAATTCAACAACAATATACCTGAAATAGCAAGGAATTCTGTGCTCTGCTCAAGCGCTGTCTCGGCCACCCTTGCGTGATTCATCATCCTCCGATCCTTTTCCCAATTATGTTGGGGTCAGCTTCCAGTCTAACCAGATGCGGCTGAACATAAGTATTTTACACGGAGCGACTGGACCCCCACAACCCAGCTACTAGGTAATACTGACATTCGGAGGTTAGACCAGTTGTCAGACTTTTTGGGCTTCTGACTACCCGTAATGACTGCCATAGATGTTCATATGCCAACCGGGACCGACAGCTTAACGTGCTCCCCGAGGCACGGAGGGGTCTCGATGTGCAACGAAATGGTCACCCATATACGGACTGACCGCAGCAAGTGTAGCTTAACCTTCCAGATCATACAATCCGCGCGGTTGCTACTTAGCCACCACGAACCAAGTCGTCCTTTTCGAATAGATGGAATGAAAACTTATTTTTCTACGTTACGTGTATGTTTATTAACTAAGAATAATGTCCAATGCATTTTCTTAGAGTCATATATATAAAATATGAATAAAAACATCACTATTTTGTACAACTGAGTAGGTAACATTTTACGGCGCTCCCTCACCAGAGCTATCTCATTTTGGATCTAATCTAATCTAAAATTAGATTTTGAGCATTACGTTACAAAACTGCCTCCCTGACTGACGAGCATTCGGTTGTAATTTATCAGTACAAGATTATATTTTTAGCATTATGTTACAATACTGCTTCCCTGACTGACGACCACTCGCCTGTAGTCATGCGCATTCATATTACAAATTGAATTACGTGTGTTCCCACTCACTGCTGTTATATTACAGATAAATGCTCCCGGTGATCACTGTCACGGTTACGAATTGTGTCATTACTGGTAGTGCACTTTAATGCTCGGTTCTCCTCACTCACTGATTTAATGCTCGAATCTGAATTATTACATTACATGCGAATGGTCTTGGTGAGGGAGAGCCTTTAGAATAAAGCTTAACTCATCTGAACTGTGATAAATGAATCTATGCTTAGGGAATATTCTTGCCGAAGAATTGCGGGGCACAATGCTCGCAGAACAGATGGCCGATGGGCCAGTAAAGTTCTGGAGTGGCGACCGCGTACTGGAAGGGGCAGCGTGGGTAGGTGGACCGACGACCTGTAGCCCTACCATGAGTTTACACTGTCAAAACTCGCTAGCGTCTCCGTAAATAATTTATATGAAAAATTGTACAGCGCCCCTAGCGGTCACAGAAATAATTAAAATTCGTACCATGAGTACTATAGATTTCGATAGGTAATAAACCTCACGTAATCTATTCGATAGTCACTAACGTTTTGCAGCTGTCAACATACAAAACGGCACCATGAGTCACTAATTCGACAGGCGCTATCGAAAGGCGCAGGACCGTTCATTGTGGTGATGCTTGGGGGAGGCCTATGTCCAGCAGTGGACGTCTTTCGGCTGAAATGATGATGATGATGAAACCTAAACTCAAAACTAGTTTTAAACAGTGATCAAAGCTCGAGTTTCGTTCTATAAATTAATACGAGCCAGTAACGAATAAAATGTATTAAATAATTTAAAAAAAAAAATGTAATAAACCACATTTAACTTTTCCATTTATGTAAAGCACTATTTATTATGACTACTGTTCAGCTTAATTTAAGAATACGTCGCACCAAAAATGGCCTGATTGGCAAAAAGAGGCAACGTGTCAGACGTATTGGCTGAAAATTATCATTGTTTGCCTATTTGTCATATGTCAAGCGGGAATATGGCGTGAAATGCCTGCCCCTGGATCACTAAATAAGGATATCCATTTCGTTTATAAGGAATTTGTAGGCTTATGCTGGAAATAAATAGGGCTGATGAAGTCCTTACGAATAACTGAAAGATATTGAACAAATATATGGGGATAATAAAAATTCAAGTGTCGATAATCATGATAAATATACCTACAAATCTTGTAATGGATTCACGTAAAACGGCATAGGTATTATGTGAAAAGTTTACCGTTTGATCTTAGTACAGTCAATCACACCTATTTTTTTTTTTTTTTTTTCCGTGGGTAATCCTCATGGACGCACTCCGCCCGGGGTAGGCGGAGCCAGTGTCGGACTCTTACCGAATAAAACCACCACGGTGTTCCTTCAACTACCTTAGCCAGGGGCGTGGGAACCCGTGAGTATTCACACAACCACCCTCGACAGGTCCCGGCTCGCCACAAGCAGGCGAGCCCCTTCTCCCCGTGCGGCCTAACGACGGCCGCACCCTCCTCTGTGGCGCACACGGAACACTGCACGCCACCTCACCTCACGGGCCTTTACCAGCTACGCCAGCTGCGCCACCTACGCCAGCTACGCCAGCTGCTGGTCGGGCAGCAGACTACCCCGAGTCTGCTGCTCACAGGCCCATCCTCCTGTAATTTTTTATAGAGGTGTTCTTCCTCGCGGTCCGGGCGGTAAATCCAAGACCCTCGGTCCAAGAGGCGCGAGACCACTACTCAGCAGGCACTCCTGGGATTACGAGACCGACGGGGGCAGGGAAGGACAGTCCCCCGCTGCCTGCCCAGTGGCAGGGTGAGTGCACACCGGGCCCGCCTCTGCTCCTCCACAGTGCCCTCTGCTTTCTCAGAGGGACACGCGGAGCAACTTCCCATTGGCCCACATTGGGCCCCTCCCGTGGCAGAATATTCGCCACAGGCAAAAAGGTCCCCCGGTCCAAAGGAGACTTATTGCCCGTGCCCAGGGTGCACCGGCCTAACAACTGCCGTTCCCTCTAGACGTGTCCAGAAGGACAAGCAGCCGTCAGACACACGTGGAGGTTTCCTGGCCAGCACCCCAGTCAACCGCACCTCAGTGGAGTCAGTGGTAACAGTTTGACCTCGACAGCGTTTTTATTACGTAAGTAGTAAGGGGCTGTTTGCGTTATTCAAGTGTTACCACTGACGTGCGGTCGACTGTACTTTCCGAGTTATGATCTGAGAATTTTAGTGCATTGCGACATTAAAATTCCTTAGGCATCACATGAACTTAAAGTTATACTCATTTCCGATGGCCTTTTGCCAGTAGAAACGACGACAAGGAACCCAACTGTCCATTAAGTTTGGCATAATGTACAGCTGCACTGCAATATTATTATTCCGCGGTCCACTTTCGTTTTCTTCAGGAAAAACATTATAGAAAAATGCTATCTGTACGAATTTGCTTACCCCATTTAGTCGGAGAGCTGACAAACAGGAAGGTCAGGTAATTTTATCGTCGATGAAACTCTGGATATTACTTACCTGAAGGACTCTTTTGCGAAAACCATAGCACACCGTAGGTTTGACAGGCCGCACCTGGTGGATTCAGGTTTTAAGGGGTGGGAGAAAAAAACTAGGTAAAAATATTGTTATTCATTTTTGTTGCAAACTCTTCCGCTATGTTCCCAATATACCGCCATCAGGTAAGTAATATCCTGAGTTTCATCGACGATAAAATTACCTAAAGTTTTTGGTTGTCAGCTCTCCGACTTTGGGGTAAGCAAATTCGTCATCAGCTCAAAATTGACTTTGAAAATTTATTATAGTTTTGAAAAATTCCACAGTTAGCGAAAAACATTACTTTTAAGTTGTGATATGAGACTAGTTTAACGCCATTCACCAGGCTCAATTTCAGGCTGGGCTCGCTGATCAGAATTTTCTGTTATTGGGAATAGAGCTAAGAACCTTTAGTAGTAGTAGAGCTCCTTTGTGAAATAGCTCGTCCGGGGAAGTATGTACTACCACCGTACCTACTTCTCCGCCAAATAGTGATGCTTGCATTGCTGTGTATCGGTCTGAAGGGTGAAATTACAATCACATGAGACTTTCCATCTTCATGTCTCAGTTTGGCGAACCGACTTGCGGTACCATTTAGACAACAGCCTAGGTGGTATTGAAGTTGTTATGGGCAAAGGTAACCGCTTAACATCAGGTGGGCCTTTAGCTTGTTTCGCCATCATATACTATAAAAAAACCTCGCTAACCAACCGCATTTGCGATCATTAGACCAATAAGGGAAAAGTTATGTTATTCCAAGAATACCTCGGCATTGTATGGTGCTAGATCCATTAACCAAGTATGCAAAGAGCTTCATTGATTCCTTCATACAATAACTTTCTTCTATAAGGTAACCTATATATCTAAACTGGTCTAGTCTAAGTGTGTCAGTTGGTGCAGCTGGCGCAAGGTGTGCACGCGTGGCATGTGCGACCAACTGCCAAATCGATGCGCGTACCACGATGCACGCTAGGAATAGGGAAACTATCTGTTTTTACGCTAGGGGGAAATTATGTATTTTTTATAAAAATGTAAAAAATGGGGGCGTGCGAAAATGCCATACCATCATAACCATCCTGCATCTCAGGGCCATTTTCTCTTTGAAATAATCTTAACCACAGATAATATAATACTATAGTAGTAAACCTAGCAAATTATCACAAATTCAAAGTCGCTCAGCAGCGGGCTATATATGGAGTGAGCTATGCTTGGAGTTTCTTTGAAGGATAAAATCCGTATCCGTCGAGATTATCCGGAGAAGAACCGGAGTGACCAACATAGCTTGTAGGATCAGTAAGCTTAAGTAGCAGTGGGCTGGCCATGTCTTTCGAGGACCGATGGCCGCTGGAGAAGACGATTCCTTGAGTGGAGACCGCGAATCGGCAACCGCAGCCGTAGCCCCCCTGCCAGGTGGACTGACGACCTGAAGAACGTGGCTGGGGGTGACTGGATGCGGAAGGCAGAGAACCGAGTGTTGTGGCGCAACTTGGGAGAGGCAGCAGTAGACTGCGATAGGCTAAGTTCATGACTAACAAAAAAAAACCTACAAAAATTGACGCAAGCCGTTTTGTACCTTGCGCGTATCGAAGAAAGGTTATATTACACTGAACTGACTGAACGACTGAGGGAATGACGTCAACCAACTGACTGCGAGTGTCAAGTACGGGTGTATGCCGCGTAGACTAAGCTGTTTCGCGGGTCACGTGACCAAGTGAGCCAGGCTTTGATTAACATACTGGGTGTCAGGAAAACGCTCCCCAAAACTGAAATGCTATTATTATACTACCTAAACACAATTGAATACCAATAACCATTAGCCTTATACTCATTGTTTTAGTGATTTGGTATTTTGCAAAAAGTAAAGCGTACAAAACTCGCGCGTACCTAACCTACCTATGCTCGCTACGACACGGACTGCGTGTGCGAGAGGATGTCGTTCACCCTCAGCGGCAGCTGATATTTTATTTGAATTACATTGTGAACTTTAAAAAATTAAGTAAATAAATGGGGTTTTTTGCAAATCAGTTTTATATAACTGCCCAAAGCAATGTATCAACTCAGCCTATTGCAGTCCACTGCCGGACATAGGCCTCTCCCAAGTTGCGCCACAGCAGTCGGTCAAAGCAATGTATGAAAAAAAAAAAAAAAAAAGTTATCGCATTTTTTTCGTGGTTTCGTATCAGTAATCACCAGCACTATCTATCTTCGTTTTCGGAAGCGTTTCCCTGACACCCAGTATAGATCCAGCCATCAATCCCAATTGAAAAAATCCGAAGAGTCCTAGTAAAAGCCAGTGGTATGGTATCCCTAGCAAGAGCACGCACTGTCTCTATGTCATGTTAAATTAGCCGCAATGTGCGATTGCAAGGTCGGGAGATAGAGATCTGGTGGAATAAGGCTTAAACAGCCCACGCTTTTTATTTCAGATGATTTATTATAAATACAACGCTGGTATTCTCGTTAAGATGCAAAAATGTTGCGCTTTTTTCAAAATAATCATTTTATTTTACATTAATTGGAGACTGGTATTCTCGAAGGCTTACTAAAGTCTTTTGCTATCTCTTAATCAGGCAATTATTCCGAAATTCTGATGTAGGTTGTTTAAAATGAGTATTTTTCACACTATTTTTCCTTTAATCAATTATAACTCTGAAACATCTCATTATACAATAATTACCGGTGCCACACCTGTAATTATTGTAAAATGAGATGTTTCAGAGTTGCAGCTGCAAAAAGATAGTTTTTTTATTAAGTAAAGATAGCTCTCTGATACTCGGGAACCCTGAGTTTTTTTTTATTTTTTTTATTATTATTATTAGTTTTCTCGTAAAAACAATCAATCGATCCATTCTCGTAACTTATGATAGACCTCATGACAATTTCTTTACTCGTGTTATGACATTATGTAATTTGTGATACTTACAAATCATAATAACTTCTTAGGTTTTCGCGATCACTACACATTATAATAAAACAAAGTTTAACCGGATTAAATCGCGTATATTATTTAAATTGGTTTCCCTGACGTTTCGAAAGCTTTGCAGCATTTCGTGGTCGCAGGTAGACTAAGATGACAAGCGTCTTTACAAATATTACTAAAAAATTTTTTTGATCTACCGTACAATATTATTAATTAAAATCGTTTCGATGCACGCAGTAATCACTCACAATATCATTATCTTTCATTTTCTTTCTTTTTTTTTTTTACTTACAAATCAATCTATCGTTCACTTTTTACGACAACATTGCACCCAACAGCAAAGATGGGTCATCATCATTTCAGCCGAAAGACGTCCACTGCTGGACTTAAGCCTCCCCAAGCAGTTTGGAAGGATACGCCATAATCGCCACGCTTGGCAGGCAGGTTGGCGATCGCAGTTATACTCAATGAACGCTGCTGCCCATCCTCTGGTGAATACCTTAGTTGCCTTTTACGACACCCATGAGAAGATATAGGGTGGTGCAATTCTTTACGTGTGGTACCACACGGAACAAAGAAAGCAAAGATGGGTGGCTCATTCCAAAGGACAACACGGTTCTCCCTGACAATTATTAATCTTATCTAAATGCTTGTAAGTCGTTAGATACCTATAGACGCGTTGGATGCAAATTGGATCCACTCTAACGTCATTAGATGGTGTGAAGATAATTTTAGAGATGGGCAGACTACACACCGACTAGTCAAGAGAACCGACTATTTGACATGTTTCTAGTCGGCGACTAATCGGCAACTAACTACTCGGAAAATTATGCAGATTATTCGGCATTTATTTTCAGTACTATAAAGGGAAGGTTAAAAGAACTACAAAGTCATTCAATAGCAAGATTATTATTGTTATGTACATGGATATTCCCAGCTTCAGAAAACATTATTTCACTAAAGATAGACTGCTAGTGGGACAACTCAATTTGGCAATACGAACCATTCCTGAGTATCTCGTATTATTCTTTCGTCGCCACTCGAAAGGGTCTTCACTGAAGATTCTGCAATTGTCCCAGCGAGCCGGAGATGGCCGAATTAGTTGGCTAGTCGGCTGTTCGGCAAAACCAAGAAATTAGAAAGAAACCACAATACATAATTGTAACATTTGCTGGCATTTGACATTGAAGAATTTACCTAGCAATACTTAGCGACCTGGAAGTACAAATTATGAATTTACACGATATTCATCATGACAAAAAGGCTGACCTATTAATGCCCGTTATTATTGTAATGGGACCTTAGACAAATGTAATACCTACTATCAAGGTGTGACGCAACTGTCGTTCAGTTACAGGTGGCCTCGTCAGGTGTAACCCACCCCTAAACGAACGCAATATACCTTTGCATCTCGAAAAAAATATTCCACCACAAAACCGACACTTGCAAAGGTGAACACAACTGCAAATATAACATTTGTAATGTTACCTTTGTTAAAGAAAGCACCTTTTAAGAACATTTGCCACATATTAAAGTCATGTGACAATAAATTTGCAATTAAAATAAAGTAACGATTGTATTTAATTTACGACGCCGGTGAGCATTGCTTATGGCTTATGTCACATAAATAGATAGATAGAATGGTTGTAATCACAATTTTACTTGCGATTTCATGCGTGGCAACTTTCGAACAAACTACGCTTCCTATATCGACGTCATTAATTTAAAAAAAATAACTTTTATCGCTTTAACGCCTGGAAGAGCTATTGGTCGATGAAATAACTGATGAAAGGACCCCTCCCTCTCTCACTAAAGCGAAAGCTCATGGACATGTGCATCCTCCCCACCCTCACCTATGGAGCGCAAACATGGTCACTGACAAAGCGTCACTTGGAGTTTGTCAGCGAGCAATGGAACGCAGTATCCTAGGAGTTAGACTTACTGATCGCGTAAGAAACTCTATACTGCGTTCCAAAACACAAATTGCTGATGTAGGCCAAACAGCTGCCAAGCTTAAGTGGAACTGGGCTGGTCACATCTGCCGCATGCCGGAGGAGCTATGGGCGAAAACAACCACACAGTGGATTCCAGACAGCAGCAAACAACAACGCGGCAGGCCCAGAAGGAGATGGCGGGACGAACTTGACTCCTATCTGAAGGATTGGCCCCAGAAGGCAAAAGACAGGGACAAGTGGAAAAAGGGAAGGGAGGCCTTTGCCCTGCAGTGGGACACTACAGGCTGATAATTAATTAATTAATTAACTTTAATCAAATGTACTTTACAGCTTTTGTTTCTGCAGTTAGAAACAGCGCAATAAGGCACTTTTGCGGGTTTTTGTTACAGTATTTACAGAAACTAGTCATAAGGCGTACTGAGAAAGGCTTTGAAATGCCCTGCACCACAGAATATCTAATAGTACTACCTGCACTCTGATATAGATTGTTGGCACGTGCGGCCCGCCCGCTTTTCCATTCTATCTATCTATCTATTTCTGTGGCTTATGTACTGTATCGATCACTGTCAAAATGTGTTAATACGGTCTGCCAAGAAGTGGTAATCATATGATAAATTGAATATTTTTTACAAACAGTAGAACGTCCTTCGCAATATTTCCGTTAATTCGTCACCTGCGAAACGGAAAAAGATAAACAATGGCCACTAGACTTTGGATTGCATTTAAAGGAGTATAATCGTAAATAACGTCGAATTAAGTCAGTGGGTAAGTAATATAAGTAGTTCTTGTCTACAAGTATTTTATCACGTGAGGAGCTCGTCGTACCCACAGACATTCGGCTTCACTATGGTTGTTCGCAGCACTAGTCTATATTTTATCACGTGAGGAGCTCGTCGTACCCACAGACATTCGGCTTCACTATGGTTGTTCGCAGCACTAGTCTATATTTTATCACGTGAGGAGCTCGTCGTACCCACAGACATTCGGCTTCACTATGGTTGTTCGCAGCACTAGTCTATATTTTATCACGTGAGGAGCTCGTCGTACCCACAGACATTCGGCTTCACTATGGTTGTTCGCAGCACTAGTCTATATTTTATCACGTGAGGAGCTCGTCGTACCCACAGACATTCGGCTTCACTATGGTTGTTCGCAGCACTAGTCTATATTTTATCACGTGAGGAGCTCGTCGTACCCACAGACATTCGGCTTCACTATGGTTGTTCGCAGCACTAGTCTATATTTTATCACGTGAGGAGCTCGTCGTACCCACAGACATTCGGCTTCACTATGGTTGTTCGCAGCACTAGTCTATATTTTATCACGTGAGGAGCTCGTCGTACCCACAGACATTCGGCTTCACTATGGTTGTTCGCAGCACTAGTCTATATTTTATCACGTGAGGAGCTCGTCGTACCCACAGACATTCGGCTTCACTATGGTTGTTCGCAGCACTAGTCTATATTTTATCACGTGAGGAGCTCGTCGTACCCACAGACATTCGGCTTCACTATGGTTGTTCGCAGCACTAGTCTATATTTTATCACGTGAGGAGCTCGTCGTACCCACAGACATTCGGCTTCACTATGGTTGTTCGCAGCACTAGTCTATATTTTATCACGTGAGGAGCTCGTCGTACCCACAGACATTCGGCTTCACTATGGTTGTTCGCAGCACTAGTCTATATTTTATCACGTGAGGAGCTCGTCGTACCCACAGACATTCGGCTTCACTATGGTTGTTCGCAGCACTAGTCTATATTTTATCACGTGAGGAGCTCGTCGTACCCACAGACATTCGGCTTCACTATGGTTGTTCGCAGCACTAGTCTATATTTTATCACGTGAGGAGCTCGTCGTACCCACAGACATTCGGCTTCACTATGGTTGTTCGCAGCACTAGTCTATATTTTATCACGTGAGGAGCTCGTCGTACCCACAGACATTCGGCTTCACTATGGTTGTTCGCAGCACTAGTCTATATTTTATCACGTGAGGAGCTCGTCGTACCCACAGACATTCGGCTTCACTATGGTTGTTCGCAGCACTAGTCTATATTTTATCACGTGAGGAGCTCGTCGTACCCACAGACATTCGGCTTCACTATGGTTGTTCGCAGCACTAGTCTATATTTTATCACGTGAGGAGCTCGTCGTACCCACAGACATTCGGCTTCACTATGGTTGTTCGCAGCACTAGTCTATATTTTATCACGTGAGGAGCTCGTCGTACCCACAGACATTCGGCTTCACTATGGTTGTTCGCAGCACTAGTCTATATTTTATCACGTGAGGAGCTCGTCGTACCCACAGACATTCGGCTTCACTATGGTTGTTCGCAGCACTAGTCTATATTTTATCACGTGAGGAGCTCGTCGTACCCACAGACATTCGGCTTCACTATGGTTGTTCGCAGCACTAGTCTATATTTTATCACGTGAGGAGCTCGTCGTACCCACAGACATTCGGCTTCACTATGGTTGTTCGCAGCACTAGTCTATATTTTATCACGTGAGGAGCTCGTCGTACCCACAGACATTCGGCTTCACTATGGTTGTTCGCAGCACTAGTCTATATTTTATCACGTGAGGAGCTCGTCGTACCCACAGACATTCGGCTTCACTATGGTTGTTCGCAGCACTAGTCTATATTTTATCACGTGAGGAGCTCGTCGTACCCACAGACATTCGGCTTCACTATGGTTGTTCGCAGCACTAGTCTATATTTTTTACTATGTCTGTGGTCGTACCTAATACAATTTTACTTGAAATTATTTTTTATGCTATAATGCTATTCATACCTTTTCATGATTGTTCTTGGTAATTTTTGCTTTAGGATGAGTAAGGGACTCATTTAGGTTAAGATAAGAAAATATCGTAATGGGTTGAGTTAGGAATACAGGTTGGGTGTGAGTAAAGAATATTAAATAAAATGGGATGAGAAAATAGGGTGAATATGGAAGAACCCTAATAACCACGTGTATCGCATGATCTGCGAGGTTAAGCTGCGCTAGCCACGGTCAGTCCTTGGATGGGTGACCGTCTCGTTGTACATCGAGTCAAGACTCAAGACCCCTAAGCTTACAGCCTCAGAGGGCACATTCAGCTGTCGGTCCCGGTTGCCATGTGAATATCTATGGCAGTCGTTACGGGTAGTCAGAAGACCGAAAATCTGACAACTGGTGTAACCTTAGGATGTCGGTATTACCCAGTAACTGGGTTGCGGGGGTCTTGTGGCAGTCGCTCCGTGTATAATACTGATGTTCAGCCGCATCTGGAACTGAAAGCCACGGCTGTTCTAGCATGGTGTATGGCTGGTATGATATATGGCAGAGTTAAGTTGGCCAGATTCAGAACCTAAAACAATTTCCCAAAACGTTGAAATTCATCTGAAACACTCGGTGAAAAATTGCTTCTAAGTTTTGTGTCGGAGTTTTGACAAAATGCACTTTGAATATGTAAGTAAAAGAAAACCTAAAGTGTTACTTGTTTATTATGAGTTAGAAGCATTGTATAAGAATGTCTGTTATATGAAATCGTAGATTATTGATCATACAATTAATCTATCAAAAACACAAGATTAAATTTTTTCACCCAACTTCACAAAAACGCAAATATCTCAGAAACTTATAATAATAGATACCAATGTAAGGAACCTTTTATCACAGAAGCCCACAAATATATATGAGCTCGGGCTCAGTATATTTGTTTTAAACTACTTACATTGTAATTTATTCATGCACTGAACTTTTTACTGCACGCTCTATTTATGGGAATGTCACTAAAATACTGGGAAGGAGTCGCAAAAATATGTCAACAAGATAACCGCTCTACACCTCTACACCTTTGATACATCGGCACTCTAAAAAACATCTGTTCCATAATTAAATAAATTCAGGAAATGTCTGCATGAGCTTAAAATTACTCCACAACCGTCGAAGAAGGCTGTATATCAATATTCATTCTTTTTTTTAATTACCCACCACAAAGGCTCTTCTGCCGGGTGCCGTGCTCTCTTTAATGGCGCGCTAGGCTGTGTGGCCAGGTGTCAAAGGCGAGTGTTTCACGAAAAAGGTAAAAAAACGTCAAAAAGATCATTTGGCTAAAAAATCTGTGCAGGTGCTTGTCCGAACGTGGTCAGGCGAAAAGACAGCTGATCGTAAAAACCGAATTAGCGATCGATTTTTTTATTGATACAAGAGGGAAGTATAAGTAGGTTGCAGATTGCGTGGGCGCATGCCAAATTAAATTACACATCTTTTAATGGTTTGAATACATCCTAGTATGATAAAAAAACTGACGTGCTCCGATTATAGAAAAAGGGCTTGCAGGCAATATCGTAACCCAGTTTTTTAAAGTGACTTACTTTTATTTCTAACAAAGGTATAAAAGTTCAACCGGCTCCTGAAGCCACTTTGATGAAACACTATTCACTTATTGGTCACAGATAAAGTAAAAAGGTACGTAATGGATGGTAAGCCGGAATGGTACAAGTTACAGTCACTTACAGTACTAGGGCGAAATTGGATGGTAGGTTTAGAAGCACGCCAGCGTTGCCAGACGTCCCGATTTTGGCGGGACATCCCGAATTTTTTAATCAAAATTAAATGTCCCGCGCAGGACAGGCTCAGTCCCGCTTTTCGGGAATAACTCGACCGTGCGTGCAGTATGCGTAGGAACTAGGAAGCGTGGCCGGGTGGCACAGACAAGTTTAGTGTGGACCCGGAGCACAGTGAAAATAATCACAACCGGCGCGTCATGAAGATAAGCGCACGGGAGAGAGAAGGGTGCCGCACGCAAACGGCGCGTGCGGCCGCGACGTGATCTCTTTCACTCTTTTCTTATTCCCACTGGTTTATAAATTTCTATTTTGCGGAAACGTACGATTACGTACGAAGGAATAACGAATAGGTATTTGTTTTAGTGCTTTGAAAGCAGTGATCAAGTAGTGAGTTGCGTTGCGTGCGTAATTTAGTTTAATTACATTAAGCAAAAATATAAATATTTAAAAACTTCTGATTATATACGTTTTTAGGGTTCCGTAACCAAAGGGTGCTAACGGGACCCTATTACTCTCGCTACGCTGTCCGTCCGTCCGTCTGTCTGTCACAGGGCTGTATCTTTGTAACGGTAATAGATAACCAGTTGAAATTTTCACAGAATATGTGTTGCTGTGAGGTGTATCACGACAAATACTAAAAATAAAATAAAAACTAAAACCAAAGGAGGTCCCCATACAAGAAACCTCGAAAAACGTGCATTTTTATCAACGTTTTTGTTCCTGCTCTATCTTCAAAACGGTAATATATACCAGCTTCAAACTTGGTCTGATTATAGTGCATCTACATACTATGTAGTTTAGCAACAAATACTAAAAACAGGGCAAACGTAGACATATGTGTTAGTACCTACGTAAGAAAGAGATGTAAACATTCACATTTCGCGTACGCTCGTTGATGTCTTTTGATAAACTCTCGTAAATCAAATCAGTTTCTATGGGGTATCAGGTCGATGAGTGGTACGGAACCCTTACTGCGTGAGTCCGACTCACACTTGGCCGGTTTTTTTACTATGTCCCGCTTTCGACGTAAGAATCCCGCTTTTTTCACTCAAAAAGTTTCAGAATCCCGTCTTTGCAAAAAAAAAAATCTGGCAACGCTGAAGCACGCGCGGGAAGCGCATGCCAGTTGTCTAATTATCTTGGTCGACTATTATACTACATACCTACATACTATATTTACTGGTTTTGGTGTTACCTATTCTTGATCCTGCACAGTAGGCTGGATAACAGTGGGACGGCTATCTGGCAAGGCAACGGAGACTCTCACGCTGTTCCCTTGACGCCAACATCTCCCTGCTGCAAATGTCTCCACACATCGTTCACGTACAACACCCAGCACCCCGCAATACAGCCTTGCAGACCAGTCATAGCTTCTCCGATTTCAGATGCCCAGCGCTGCCAACGCGGCCCTGGCAGGGTCGCCATGTAATGTGTGGCGTATGGGTGGCAAATCTAGGAGACGTGTTTTACGTTCAAGTCACTTTATTGTACTAACTTAACCTAAGCTTACATACTAATACAGTACATATACGGGGTAAGGCTAGCTACACACTATTTATTTATTTATATTATTGAGGACCTCCAACAAAAGATGTACACAAAAAAATCACAAGTGACAGATACAGGATTCTATCTGGTGTACTCCTTCACTTACAGGAGGCCACAGCATGCACAAATTTAATGACTAAATTACAATACTATAGTACACCTATGCAAGTATTATTTGCCCTCACTACACTACTTTACACTACAATACTATAGTACACCTATGCAAGTATTATTTGCCCTCAGGATGTCTGATCCGATAAAAAAATTTAGTTCTTTAGTTTTCTTTTACAAAGAACGTTTTTTTTACAAAATCATCATTCAAAATTGAGAAATTGCACGCAATTTCAACAAAATGCTTCAAACTAGACCACCTGAATGTTCATTAATTTCTGTTTATAATAAGCCTCTTTAAATATGTATCCAACTATAAATGCGTAATTTCATATTTATATTCAACAACTATTGATACCAATTTAATAACATAAAATATTGCAATAATTACTCAACAAATTAACGGCCGGTTTCTGATTTGAGAAAACTCAGTTAAGTGGTACTTAAGTGTGGTTTGAGTATGGGTTTAACGAAATTCTGTTTCTGATCTGAGTATTTCTCAAAGTTAAGCATTCAAGGATAAGTTTTCTCAAATTCCCATTAAATTTTGACATTACGTCCGCTTAGCTAGAAAATTGCGTTTCACATCACCTACTTACGGAGTACTTAGGTATCATTTGAGTATGGTTTTAAGGAAAAATCTGAGCATTTCTCAAAGATAAGCATTCAACCGTCAAAAATTTTAAAATTTTAAATTTCGTTCGCTTAAATCAAAATTTGCATTTCACAACACGTTACCTACGCTCAAATACATACTTAAATCTGATTTGAGCGGAAGAAATTTAAGTATCCGAATTTGGCTACTTAAACTCCACTCAATATATTTTGGAGGCAAATAATAGGGGTTTTTTCGTTTTTCTGCAATTTTATTATGGTTATCATCTAGCACATTCTACGACCTTCCCTATATATTCGATCCATCTTTGATGCCATACTGCGTTCAGTTTCCTAATGGAAATCGTTTCAGGTCTACTTGCTAATTTTATTCTTAAACAAAGATGATGAACTTATCATCTTTACTCCCAAAGTTTACCCACTGAGCAAACCCCTAACTGAAAAGCTATTCTTTCCATAGCTCCTTGAGTAACTCAAGCTCTTTTATGAGGAAACCCTAGAGAACCTAAAGAACCCAAGTCTTCCACCTCAGCCTTCTTAAATTGCAATCAGGGCAGGAGAAAGATGATGATAATGAATAAAAAACACATTCTGTGAAAGATTGTCTTTATTTTTATTTCCACAAAATCACTGTCTTAAATGTACATACTTGTGTTATCCTAAATAAAACATAGGACTATAAATAATAAGTAGGTTCTACAAATTACAAAATGGTACAAACATAGGATTTATAATAGATACGTAAAAGCGACACTCTCCTACAATGTAATCACTAGAGACTAGTCAGGCGGCGGGACACCCCGAGTCCGCCACCCGCAGGCCACCTGGGCACCTGGTGTCTGGAGGCCATCGCCTCTCGAACCCTCTTCGTCGCCTCCTTAGCGAGCATCACCTCCTCGCAGAAGGACACGACGCCTTCCCAAGCGCTCTCACTCCCAACCATAGACAAAACCACAGTCGGAAGCGACAGATCGCTGCCGCTTACTGCAGTGATGAGGTCATGGCGCTGCGTGACCCAAGCTGGCCACTCTTCCAGTGTGTGCCGCGCTGTGTCCTCTGGGAAGTTCCTTAGTGATGACACTTGGGCGTCGGCTCCCGGCCTATGCGACACAGATCCTTCCCGACGCAACCATGCCCCGAGAGAATCTGGGTCAGCCAGTAGGTGAGGGCATCATAGCACCTCTCCAGCAACTCCTCCATAGTTTTAACCATACTGTTTATACCAATTGGATTGGTAGCCAGCATGATTAAGGCTAGAACTAGTTATATCCAAATACAACTGGCTTTATTTTCAATAATAGAGTGGGCAAACGAGCAGGTGGGTAACCGGGCGGAGTGGTGAGTGATCACCGCCACCCATGGACATCGGTGACACCAGGGGAAGGCCAGCTGACAGTCGCCGCGTCGATGCGTTGGGTGTAGCCGCACTTCGGTTTTAGTCGTAAAGTCGTAACGTATCAATTAATTTGCATAACTTTACAAAATTTTTATTATTATAATATAAATAACATTGCTTCAAGTTCATACACTGTTGTAACCCAATGGTTTGGGTTTTGGTGTTCAACTTTCAATATCACTGGCACTATAACAAATTCTTTCTTAATCCTTGATTACACTTAGGTCTACGCCTTGGTAGTCTGCTTGGCTGGAGAGGTCAGACATTGATTTATATCATGATGCGAGTGATGACTTCACGTCGTAGCTCAGACATCTGTATAGACAGCAGACTGGAGGAGAATCGCTGATCTTTGTCGATGAAGTAATAAAAATGAGCAATGTATACTGCCCAGAGGCAGGTATATAATCAAAGACTGCTCAACAACGTACGGAATTCGCGTCGCATTTATAGCTGCAATAACATGGGATAACTTTCTCACATATCAACCAATGGTTGTAATTCTATGTTACAATAATTATTTCGTATTCCAATTTACTAGACTTTCGTAAGACGTTAATTTTTCATGTAATTAATCTTATATTGCTCGATTTCACACGTAGCTTATACTAGACGTAGATACTACTATGCGTACACGAGTACTGTAGAAATAATTTAATTTATATTATTTTAATTCAAATAAGTTCGACTATTCGTGTTAAAATTATAGAATTTTGCAGTTGACATTTTTTTGATTTTTTGAGTTTTGGACGTTAGTGCAGTGTTGCCAATAATAATTTTTAGGCAGCTGTGTACGTTCGGTAGAAAAGCCGTGTTTATATGGAAAAGATCAACGGTCGGCCTAAGCACCACACAGTACTTTGCGTAGCACTGCCAAAAAAAAGGAGATACGTTTCAGCATCAACCAAATGGCGCTTTGTTTAAGTTTTTCGTGCATATTTAATTGTTCGTCATTTTTCTTTTTTTTTCTTTTTAATAAACAACGTATTAACAACATTTAATTTTAAATGGGTAATCTAATCGGGAAATACCTGTCCATAACACTCCCTCACAATTACTTTGCAAAGTTGGAATTCGGATTTACAAGCAAAGATGAACACGCACTAGATACATTTGGATACATGGAGTGATATATTTATCGAAAACATGATTACCGTGACTGAAAGCCATAGATTTTGCTACGGCCATGGGGTTACAGCCGTAGGCAGTAGATATTGTAGTTTTTTAGCCTGAAAACCGTAGAACACGGTAATTGCCGTAGCATTGGCAACACTGCGTTAGTGATTTTTTTCTCTGTTTGACGCAAAGGTTTGACGTGGCCAAACTGGCCAAGCACGAAACAAGGTCGGCGAGGTACATACCAAAGAGTATATAATATACTACATTTAGTTCATACATTGTGCATTCAATTTATTTTATGAACAGCTTTTTATAGAAATTTTCAATGGTTTTGGAATAATATTAATAAAAAAACGATGTATCAATTGCTATACTAACATGTAATTATTATTTTTTCAAATCGTTTTCGATTTGGGTGGGTTGAAACTATACGTAGTATTACATCCTCTTTGATTGAAACGTACATTGATGTTTTCCTGAACGTTGGTACTGCACCCAGGCAGAGTTTGAGAAATACTTAGTTGATGGACGATTGAGCAGAACAGTTTTTGGCGTGTGAAACACAAAATTAGTTAAGTATTGCTCAAAATTTGAGTGCCGCTTTGTTAAGTGTAGCTGGTATTCTCAAAACAGTCATTATAGTCCAGAATTGACCATACAACACCTTGTTGCAGTAGTGTTTTTTTTTCTAGTCGTTCTAACAAAGTTTTCTATTGGTTAGGTTTGAATAGGTATTAACGGTTCTTTATTAAATAAATGATAGTTAAACCCGTCCGTGGTTTGGTCTATAGGTATATTTCTAAATGAATTTAACTATTAATAATTAATTTTTAATTTATTAATGAAATGTGATGTTGCTATGAGGGGCTCGTGGTTAAGTAGCCATAGCAACTGCGCGGGTTGTATGATCTGCGAGGTTACGCTACAGTTGCCGCGGTCAGTCCGTGGATGGGTGACCATTTCGTTGCACATCGAGACCACACCGTGCGTTGCATCCTCCACTGTGCCCTCTGCTAACTTCAGAGGGACCCGCGGAGCATCGCCCCACTGGCCCAGATAAGGCCCCTCTCGTGCTAGAATATTCACCACGGAAAATAAAGTACACCGAAAAAGAGTTATTTCCCGTGCCCGGGTTGCACCGGGTCATCAAACTGCTGTTCTTTCCAGACGTATGGAGAAGGACCAGCAGCTTTGGGTCGGGTGCTGGTCAGAAAACCTCCACGTGTGTTTGACGGCTGCCTGTCCCTCTGGACACGTCTGGAGGGAATGGCAGTTTTTAGGCCGGTGCATCCTGGGTACGAGCAATAGAATCCTTTCGAGGGATTAACTTTCGGGGTATCTTATTGCCTATGGCGAATATTCTGGCACCGGAGGGGCCCGATGTGGGCCCAGTGGGGCATTGCTCCACGTGTCCCTCTGATGCTAGCAGAGGGCATAATGGAGGAGCAGGTGCGGGCCCGGTGTGCACTCACCCTGCCACTGGGCAGGCAGCGGGGGACTGTCCTTCCCTACCCTCGTCGATATCGTAACCCCAGGAGTGCCTGCTAAGTAGTGTCCTCGCGCCTCTTGGCACCGAGGGTCTTGGCTTCAGCGCCCGGACGGCGAGGAAGAAAACCTCTATAAAAATTACAGGAGGTGGGGCTTGCGAGCAGAAGACTCGGGGTAGTCTGCTGCCCGATCAGCAGCTGCAGGCGTAGCATGACCACTGTAGACAAGCGTTTTGTCTACGAAATAATAGACAAAATGACAGATAAAGTTCTATACAATGTAGTTTTGTTGATTCTTCCTTAGACAAATCGGTTGTCTACAGTGGTCATGCTACGCAAGCTGGTGTAGCTGGCACAGCTGGCGTAGTTGGCACAGCTGGCGTAGTTAGCGCAGCTGGCGTAGCTGGTAAAGTCCCGTGAGGTGAGATTGCGTGCAGTGGTCCATGAGCGGCACCGAGGAGGGTGCGGCTGACGCTAGGCCGCACGGGTAAAAGGGGCTCGCATGCTTGTGGCGGGCCGGGACCTGTCGGGGGTGAATACTCACGGGTTCCACGCCCCCGGCTAAGGTAGTTGAAAGAACACCGTGGTGGTTTTAGTCGCTAAAAGTCCGACACTGGCTCCGTCTACCCCGGGCGGTCTGCGTCCATGAGGATTTCCCCACGGAAAAAAAAATGAGCAGCTTTGAGTTTTTCGAACGAAGTTCCTTAACGAGGCTTGCAGTAGGTGCGATTCTGGAGGAAATGTAACGTCACGTAAGATTTTTGTGATATGTGCAGGCATGTACGCACACCGCACGTTCTCTCTTTCTTTTTCTTTCTAGTATGTCTGTGTGTGTGTGTGCGTGAGGAATCGTTCCTGACCGCACAGGTTTTTTTTTAATTAGCAAATTCTCAGTAGCTGTCCGAAGTCTGGATCTGTGCTCGGTTAGTGGCAATAAGCTCGCCCCTGTGGGACTGATAACATAACTAACAAAATGTGAATGTACCTATTATAAACCTCGGACTACCCCTTCAGGGAAATACCTACAGGCGTGATATTATGAATCTATGTAAAATAGAATACCTCGTAAGAATGAAGTCAGTATTCTATGGTAAAACGAAAAGTTAATAACAAAACTTTTAGTTTGAATATTGTTATGCAACCTCTTTAGGTATTTTATGGAATCAATGCCACCTAGAAAAACGAGAAAAAACAAACCATACGTCGTCATGGTGATACATTTGTTGACTTCAAAAATACTGAAAAATTATGTAAATAAATCTATATGAAAATACTTGGAAAAAACCAATGTTTATGGAAAAAACTAAGAACCATTAGGTCATACATCCATGGAACCACACATGGAACAAACATGATATTGTTTTGATGAATGAAAAAACACACTATGAGTCTGTCATTTTTATTTCCACATGATTGTTGGAACTGGAGATTTATGATAGATACCTTGAATGTCTTTGATCTGATAAGTAGGTATTTGAGTAAATAAACTATGAACATTCGGTACTTATATAACATTAAACTGTTTTAACTTATGATTGTAACTTTTACTGACACTATCACTGGTTTTTCCCAATCCTTGGTAGACAATCCCAATCCTTGGTGTACTCGGGTCCACACCTACGTAGTCCAGATGGACAAACAGATGGGCAGATGCCCAAAGATAATATAAGCACTACCATCTGCCTAGCTGGAGAGATTTATTTGTCTATCACGATCGGCGCAGACTGGAAGAAACTGGTTCAATATCGGTTGATGTTTTAATAGGAATGAGATATTATCAGCATGTACTCCTCCGAAAGACAAACATGCTTGTACGGCCTGCAGATTGATTCTTCGCGTCTCATCTTCGCAGTTCACTTAATCTGTGACGGCATATGTCCACTATCTCACATATTGAATCAACCAATGCAAGGTTGTAATCCAGTAATAATAAATTTATGTTATAATTCAACCAACGACCCCAACATAACGATTTTATTATTAATTAATAGTATGTTCGTATTCCAGTCACTAGTTATAGGTAGCAGGTTAAGATTTAACGAAGTTATATCATTGCTGGATTTCTCACACGTTTCTTGTGTGACAAGATACGAATACCTACTGCAGAAATAATTTCATTTCTATTGATGTATGTATTTAAATCAATAGAGGTACAAATGATACAGTAAATTAAAATACCGTGGTTTTCTTTAAATTGTTGACGTAAATTGTTGACGTTGGGATTGGGAAGTGCAATCCAATCTAGGCATATCGTGCCGCTGCGTTCTAAAATTATACATCATACTTTGTTTAAAAAATAGTGAATATAATTATTTTTGTCGCATTTTATAATTATTTCGGCATAATATTATTGAATTCTAAATGTCGATACTCTTTTCTTTAGACTTACATATGATTGAATTTATCGTTTCATATCCGGTTTCCGCACATGAATCGAAACGTAGAAATGTTTGCCTGAACCATAAAGGTATTATACTGACGTCAGTATAGAAATGTCTTTGGCCTGAACGTTGGCACTAGACTTAAGTAGTTACTTAGTTAATGGAGGTTTGAGTGGAAAAATTTTCAACATGTGAAACACAAAATACTTAAATATTCGTTTTAAGTAAACTCAATTTTTGAGCGCCGCTTAGTTAAGTAAAGCTGAAATTCTCAAATCAGAAACCGGCCGTATGACAGTTATCGCGGCATTTGGAATATTCAAATTCCACGATAATCATGGCGTAGTATGAATGAGTTAATTTTACTTTTTTCATTTGTAAAAGATATCGGCCAGTGTCACGACACAGCTGCCCGCTTCCGCCAGTTTTTGTGACCTTGAATCATTCGTTCCATTTATAAAAACCGGCCAAGAGCATGTCGGGCCATGCTCAGTATTATAGGGTTCCTTAAGTAGGTGTAATTACAAACGAATCAAATCGAATATTAATCATGGCTATTTTAGTTTTTGCAATAATCGGCAGCATTCGCGACTCAGAGCGTGTTGTTAGTAGCGCCATCTAGCGATAAATTCAAGAAGCCAAATTTAAGAAGTGTTTCATGCAAAGTTTCTTTTTGTATTTATTTTTTCAAATAGAAAGTAGCTAAAAGAGCATTATTTGCTATGACCATTTTTCTCTAAGGTCAATGACCTTTGAACTAGAACGTTTTAAGTATTTTTCAGTTTTCTCTCTATAACTCAAAAAATTATAATCACATTATACTCGAAATAATTTTAAAACAGAGTTTTCACAAAGGTCTATCAATGTGGAAGATTATAAGTTTCTACGTTGGATAGTTTAGAAATGGCAGGGGGGGGGGACACATTGCAAGCCACTTTGGCGGGCTATATTTCGCAGATGGTACACCTGATAAAAAAGTGGTGTATAAAACATTACCTTCATTTTAGTAGACCTATTCAATGATACCCCACACGAGGGGGTGCAGCGAAAAAAAATTTTGCATCCCCATTTCACATGTATGGACGCCACCCCTAAAATACGTAAAAACTATTTTTTTATTCTTTTAAAATTGAGATCTATATCTAGACTATATTTTAACAAAATTTCATTTACTTATGTTTATAATTGTAGAAGTTATTAAGCTGTAAAGGATTAGGACAGACGGACAGACGGACAGACGGACAGACGGACATGACGAAACTATAAGGGTTCCTTGTAGGACTTCGGAACCCTAAAAAGCGCATTCTTCTTGTTTTTACTGCGTGTGGGTTCCGTCCACAGGTTCCGTCAAACCACTTGTAACTTTGAGATTTCTCAAGGGAAACAATTAATCATCATTTTTACCGAAAGGTTAAAGGTGCTGTCAAAATTAGACCAAAATGACCCACCCTGCAAGTAGGTACTGTTTGATGTTCACCTAAACAAGTAATTTTTTTAATCAATAATTTTGGCTTATTATAAATTCAATAACAATTATACAAATTCGTTTGCACAAGCTCTTGCCTAGGTGTTTCTCGTCACATTTCATGTCTAATTAACATTTTATTCAAACTTATTAAATATTTTGTGTATAATTTGTACCTACTTAAGTACATTGTAGTTGTACATATGTTGATAACATTAGAATGTTCTAAATACATAATTAAATTCTATTATGTATGAAATTCACGCATATTTAAAAAATACTGATAGTTGAGTACCTATTGTACCTATTCCGTTCAGTTTTGTACAATTTAATTAAAAATGCTACGTAATTGCTACAGTTATAATATTTTATTGTAACCTTTGTTTTGTAGAGTTGTAACTGTTATAAGTATTTAGGCACTATTGATCCCAAAATAATTATGTTCACAATTACCTAGGAATTAAAGTACCAGATTTTATTATAGCTAGGACTTTGTTGTTTAACGGCCAAAATTAATATTCAATTTATCCACGATTTACCCTATTAGAGATAGAAATTAGACATATTTTGTATGAAGCTTATGTCAAATTCCTATCTCTAGTAGGGCAAATCGCAAATCGTGGGTAGATTGGAAATTAATTTTGGCCGTTAGTTATTGTTTCTAGGTAATGTGTCCTAAAGGCCAATTCTCGTAATTAAAAACGTTCTAAATATAGTTCCAAACTGATCTCAATGCCTTAAATCTCAATCTCCTGAGAGTAGATGTTTCTGATTGCCGTTTATTGGTGACATTATTTGTGCATCACAAATAAACGGCAATCAGAAACATCTACTGTCAGGAGATTGAGATTTAAAGCATTGAGATTAGTTTGGAACTATATTTTGACTGCCTCGTTGGTGTAGTGGTCGTAAACGCGACTGCTGAGCCTGAGGTCCTGGGTTCGATTCCCGGGTCGGGCAAAGTGTTATTGGGTTTTCTCATTAAGCAATTCTCAGTAGCAGTCCGGAGTCTGGATTTGTGCCCGGTTAATGGCAATAGGCTCACCCCCTATTACATGGGACTTATAACATAACTGGCGAAATGTGGGTGTACTATACACCTCTGCCTTCCCCTTCGGGCAAATACAGGCGTGATGTTGTGTTATGCTATGTTATATTTTGAACGCTTTTAATTACGAGAATAGGCCTTCTGTTGAATAAGAAAATTTAGTAACCAATACCTTTAAAGTGTGTGTAAGTGAAAAATCCAGCGTCATGTTTTACGGATCCCTAATAAAATTGATAAACCGAAAAGGTGCGTTTGGCCATGTGCGAGATCTTTTTAATTTGGAACGTGTGTAAGTCGACTATTTGTCATTCATTCGTTCTTTTGGCGCGAAATAAATTATAAAATGTAGACTGTAGCTGTGCCTACATTTCACAGGATTAAAATATGTACATCTATATTTCCAGGAGATAAATTAATTGGTTATATTGGCATTTAGAAAAATAAGGCTTTAAACAAGGAATTTCAAATGTGAACAGCAAATTAATTATATTTTAGCGGCTGCATACCAACACACTGCACAAAACGAAATGTAAAAGTTGTTCTCGTATGGTAATAAAAATAGGAAAATAAAATGGATTATCTTTATGTTCATAGTCGATTAGAAAGCACCTGCATGATATTTCTCATTAGGTGGTTAGGTACCTTATATATACTAAAATAACCCTTAATTGGAAACCAAGATACTGGTAAAAGGGTTACAGACTACTTATGAATCAATACAATACTATGAGAATTTGTCCCAAAAATAAAATAAAGGGGCTGTTCCAACTCTGGCCAGGTCTTTGCACACTATTTGAAAAATAAACTTTAGAAAAAGTAAAAACCGACTTCAAAAATAATGAAATAATTTGAAAGTGCCTTTCATTCGGTTAGATTTAAGAAAAATTTGGCACCGACTTCCTAAACTGTTTCACACAAATTATGTTATCCTATAATAAAATAAAGTTTAACCGGATTAAATCGCGTATATTATTTAAATTGGTTTTCCTGACGTTTCGAAAGCTTTACAACATTTCGTGGTCGCAGGTAGACTAAGATGACAATCGTCTTTACAGATATTTCAAAAAAAAAATTTTTTATCTACCGTACATTATTATTAATTAAAATCGTTTCGATGCACGCAGTAATCACTCACAATATCATTATCTTAATAAACTTTAAATAATAACTATTCCATGACCTTGAACATTTTGAAAGGGTGTACAATCTATCTATACATATAATAAAATCGTAGAGATGAAAAAACTGTACATTGAATATTTTAAAAAAAAAATCACTGCTGCGCATACTAGGAACGATACTGATGCCAAAACTATAATTTTTAGAATTTCTGTCTGTTTGTCTGTTTATCTGTTTGTCTGTTTATCTGTTTGTCTGTTTATCTGTTTGTATGTTTGAGCATGACGCCAATACTACTGAACAGAATTAGTTGAAATTTGGCAAAAATGTCGGTTACAGACCGGGTCAGGTTATAGGCTACAAATCATCACGCTTTTGTACATGGGAGGTGAGTAGAGTAACAAAATGTCTACAATGTTATGTTTTACAGTTAATATATTGAAATGTTATAATTTATAGACTAAAAAGACTAAAATAATTCGTTATCAGAACGTCAAAATTAATATTTAAAAAAATAACCATCACGATATATATCATCATCATCATCATCATCATTTCAGCCGAAAGACGTCCACTGCTGGACATAGGCCTCCCCCAAACATCGCCACAACGACCGGTCCTGTGCCTTCCGCATCCAGCGGATTCCCGCGACCTTCACCAGGTCGTCGGTCCACCTTGTGGGGGGCCTACCCACGCTGCGCCTTCCAGTACGCGGTCGCCACTCCAGAACTTTACTGCCCCATCGGCCATCCGTTCTGCGAGCAATGTGCCCCGCCCACTGCCACTTAAGTTTGGCAATTCTTCGGGCTATGTCGGTTACTTTCGTTCTCCTGCGAATCTCCTCATTTCTGATTCGATCACGCAGGGACACTCCGAGCATAGCCCTCTCCATTGCCCTTTGAGTGACTTTGAGCCTTCTTATCAGGCCCATTGTGAGCGACCACGTTTCAGTACCGTAAGTAATTACTGGCAACACACACTGGTCAAAGACTTTCGTCTTGAGACACTGCGGTATTTTGGACGAGAAGATATTGCGTAGCTTCCCGAACGCTGCCCAACCGAGTCGGATTCGACGATTGACCTCTTTCTCGAAGTTGGACTTACCTAGCTGGACAGTTTGTCCTAGGTATACATAATCGTCAACAACTTCGAGTGTAGATTCTCCGATGTTTACGGGAATGGGTGCTATATGGGAATTCAACATAACCTTTGTCTTGTCCATATTCATTTTAAGACCCACTCTATCAGAAGCTCTACTGAGGTCATCGAGCATTGTACCGAGGTCCTCCATGGTCTCAGCCATGACTACTATGTCGTCGGCAAACCGAAGGTGAGTGATGTACTCGCCGTTTATGTTAATGCCTAGCCCCTTCCAGTCCAGAACCTTGAAGACATCCTCCAATGCAGCAGTGAACAGTTTCGGAGAGATCACATCTCCCTGTCTCACACGTCGCTGCAGAAGGATAGGTTTCGAGGCTTGGTCCTGTAATCGGACTGACATAGTGGCGTTTTCATACAAAGACTTTAACACTTCGATGTACCGATAGTCAATCTGGCACCGTTGAAGAGACTGTAGTACCGCCCAAGTCTCGATCGAATCGAAGGCTTTCTCGTAGTCCACAAACGCTAAACAAAGAGGCAAGTTATACTCTTCGGTCTTCTGTATAACCTGCCGCAGCGTATGTATGTGGTCTACGGTGCTAAAGCCTTTTCGGAAACCGGCTTGTTCGGGAGGCTGGAAGTCGTCAAACCTGCGCGAAAGACGGTTCGTAATGACTCTCGAAAACAGCAATATATATATAAAGGGAGCTAAACGACAGATATTAACAATGAAAATGCTTATTTCGTAGTTTCGCGTAAATAATTACTCATCCTGGTGGCTTGGCGTGTGGATCACGATTGTGTTGTTCTAAGATCGAATCTCAGCCTCAATCTTAGTTTTTAGATTATTTTTTGCATTTTGTTATTTAAAAAAAAAAACATCTTCTACATTCTTCAACAAATTAAGTTATTTAGCAACAACGTCCGCTAAAGAGCGGATTATTAAGTTATAAAACAATTAATGATCACGTTATTTAGTATGAGGGGTGAGCAATAGTGCATTGTGTTGATTATTTTCTGCTTCCGTATTTATTTTTATTTATTTTACTTTCTACCACAAACAGTAGTTTTCTAACAGTAGTTTAGTAAAGTATTGTCTGCTAAAAAGAGCTTTACCTATTTAACAGTGAAAATTTTTTTGAAATCGGTGCAAAAAGTGCCATTGAACCACTTATTTTACTAACTGCTGAGTCCCCTATCCCAAAAAAGCGTGAAATTTTATTTGTATTGTTATCCTTAACCTATGGATAATATAACCAATTTACGACGACGTCTCCCGCTTACTTAGTTTTGTAAATAATTAACTTAATTTAAAATACTCCTTCTTTCCTAACCAGATGGCGTTAACGTCGAATTAGATCGCGCTATGGTTTCGTTCACAAAATGTGATGTTATCGGTAGAGAAACGGTGGTTTATCTTTGATGTCTTTCTGTTTGCTTCTTTAATTGTCTTGAAATACTTAGTACCTACGAATTGCGATATTTTACATTTTACACCTCACCAATTGGCGATTCTTACGGACCTATGTTGATATGCTGAACGCATTTTGAATAGCTGTTTTTTTTTTCACTTCAAGACTTGGTCGTTTCGATCGGCTGCAATTCATTGGTTGAGTACGGTTTACCGACCCCACAACCAAACCACGCGTTAATCGTGAATACGCCGCCGAAACTGACTACAGTACGGGCGCAATGTCTGTCATTGTTCATCATTCATCTCAGAGCAAAGACAGCTATTCGAAATTATCCTGCAGAGCATTGAACTCTGCCAAGGGAAAATGTTGACCGAACCCTGCAAGATATCCGCAGGAACCACAACATCATGGGTGGGGTAACAGTTCTCTTTAGCGGCGATTTTCGGCAGACGCTGCCTGTGGTGACGCGAGGTACTAGGGCTGATGAGGTGAATGCTTCGTTAAAACGCTCTACTCTCTGGCCGCAAGTTCACAGATTGTGCTTAACGGTCAACATGAGAGCACGGCTTGGCGGGAATTCACATGCTCAAGAATTCGCTGAAGTCCTTTTAAACATTGGAGTAGGAACTTATCCAGAGGAGAGTGGCCAGGTGGACCTACCGGAAACGCTTTGTAGAGTGGTCCCTACGGTAGAATACCTAATTCGTTCTGTTTATGGGGACATCAGCCAAATCTCGCACCAGCAGAATTCTTGGTTGTGTGAGAGGGCCATTTTAACACCAAAAAATGACCAAGCCGCTGCCATTAACGATAGCATTCTCTCAGAAATTTAAGGGAATGAAGTGGTTTATACTTCTATAAACACCGTTATAGATCTAGATGACGCTACTCACTATCCAGTAGTATTCCTTAACTCTCTCTCTGCAAGTGGACTTTCTGCCCATCTTATCAAACTTAAACTCGGGGTCCGGTGTACTTTTGTGGAACTTAACACCGCCTAAGCTGTGTAATGGGACCCGACTCAATTCAATTCAATTCAATTCAAATATTTATTTGCTTTTAAATATGGTTACAGTAGTTGTTACAAATATATTTAGTAGGTAGTTCAGCATATTTTGTCATAACATAATGACATGCAAATGTTAGTGTTCACAATAAAATTATATTACTATATTAAATGTTTATCTTCCAAATATTCATTGACTGAGTAAAAGGCTAAAGTCAAAGTCATATCCTTGCAGAGGCACATTATAGAGGCAGAGATTCTCACTGGGTGTGCGGCTGGCGAGATGGTGTTTATTCCACGTATACCACTGATTCCCCACAATTATCGTTTCCAATTCAAGCGCATACAGTTTCCTGTGAGTCTGTGCTTCACGATGACCATCAATAAGTAGCAGGGGCAGACACTGAAGGCTGCGGCTGCCGACCTCAGGACCAGCTGCTTCTCATATGGACAACTGTACGTCGCTTACTCTCGCGCACCAGCCCTGACGGTTTTGTAAAAAGGCGTTTTATTGTATACATTCACATCATTCTGTATTATTTTTGTAAATTATGCTCAATATTTGTTTGTGGCCTAGGTTCTCGGTTTACGTTTTAGTCTTTGACTTTGCGCCCAGCGCTTTAACAAAAAAATAATCGCAAAAAATTAATTATTGCTATCATTTGTCCATTATCTTTGAAATTTGACTTATTTCAAAGTTAACCTTATGATAACGTGAGCAAAGCCACGGGTACAGCTAGTCTATACATATATCTGGCCAAGGCTTCATACATTTCTGAAAGAACCCTTTTGCTTAATTACTGTTTGGATCCAAAAAATGCAAATAGTTCTTAAAACAATTTATCTGAGAGCTCTGCCCAGCAGTCCATAAAATCATACAAAGGGAAATAATACCTGTAACCACCAGCAGCAAACCACGCCATGTCCGCAAGTCATTATGTAATACGTAAATAATTAATCAGTGAAGACGAACTCGGTAGGTACCTGCATCTTTACATAACATCAATTGTTAGAAATAAATCAAGCGGCTATTTAAGAGTGCGTTAGGCTAGTTGCACACCACACGACGCATGTCACAAGTCACAAGTGCATTCTGTCAGCTACAGCGCGCGGCGCCGTCGTGGCGCCTTTTCGCATTGCTGTAGTCAAGACATCAGGTAGTGGCCACTGGCTTTCCGGGAAAATGTTGGAAAAGTTCTAATCCTCCTATCGTTTTCCAGTAACAAAGGCCCAAATGTTCCTAAAATAAGGCAAGTGTCCTAATAAATAACGAAGTGAATGCATAGACCAATAAATTATTCATCCATGGTAACTAGAAATGTAGGTAGAAGAGGGACTGCAGTATCAGTCTTGCATAGCTAATGTTAGGACTTCAGAAAGGTTTTTAATGGGTGTTAGTTTTTACGGTGATAAATTTCTTGATCTTGAAAAATCTACCTACAGTTAAACTGAACACTGTAACATAATTTAAACCATGATTATCTCTTAAAACTAAAGTAGATCAATACAAATTAAAAAGAGGATCTATAGTTTGAGGGCTCCGTTCAGCAGACCTAAAGGCGCGGCGGCGTTTAATGGCATAATACAATAATTATTGTTCATACCTAACGCTGATATTCCGAAATTGATTTTCTAAGGCCCGTATTACAGGATGTTCCTCAAGTACAGTTTATACTTCAATCACCTGATCACTACTTAAGGATAGAATCGTTACTTGTGCATCGGTCTTATTCCAATACGGTAATTATAAACTTTAATTCAACAACATAACACACGAATTTGACCTGAAATAGAATAGAAATCTTTACTCAAGCATAGTCTGGACCATACTAGAGTGATTACAAATGAAATCTCTGCTCAAATACCGAAACAGGTGACAATATAAAATAAAGCTAAACTCAGCTGAACTGTGATCAATGAATCTCTGCTTGAGGAACGTTCTAAAATCAAAGCTCAACTCAAAACTAGTTTTAAACAGTGATCAACGCTTGAAGATCGTTCTTTAATACGGGCCTTAAACTCACCACCTTTTTCAGAATAAGTCGTTAGGCTGCAAATACACAGCCATTGGCCATTGTCTGTCGAGCGCAGTGTCCGGCGCGTGCTAATCGGTGACGAATCTGTGAAATTGGCTCGTCGCGGGCGCCCGCACCACTCCATCTTGCTAGATACACCTCCGAAGCTTGGTACGGCGCAAGCCTTAGGCTGGTAGCGGAGGTTAAGTAATCGGCAACATTTAGATATAAGCTATTTTAAAGTAACTTTTGAATTACTTCAACGTCCCTTTTAAATAAAAAATAAATAGATAAATATGCTCGGAGTGTCACTGCGTGATCGAATCAGAAATGAGGAGATTCGCAGGAAAACGAAAGCAACCGACATAACCCGAAGAATTGGTGGGCGCGGCCCATTGCTCTCAGAACGGATGGCCGATGGGGCAGTAAAGTTCTGGAGTGGCGACCGCGTACTGAAAGGCGCAGCGTGGGTAGGCCCCCACAAGGTGGACTGACGACCTGGTGAAGATCGCGGGAATCCGCTGGATGCGGAAGGCGCAGGCCCGGTCGTTGTGGAGATGCTTGGGGAGGCCTGACGAACTGTTGGAGCAGTGGACGTCTTTCGGCTGAAATTATGATGATGAGATAAATATTTTTGGGACATGTTACAAATCACCATCTAGTCCCAAACTAAGCAGAGCTTGTAATGGGTACTAGACTATGGATATAATACTTTGATACTTTTTTTGTTTTAAATACATACATAGGTACATAAGAAACACCCACACCAACACAAACATTTTTATCTCTAAGTTTGACTTAAAATACCCTTTCCTCTTAAAATATGTAACTTGCCTTACTTACCTAACATATTTTTAACCAACTTGTTTATCTTCGACTTCTTAGGCACTAAATGGCACTGCATTTTGACAGTTGGAAGCATGAGCTTAGATTCGTCTCTGAATATAATAAACCTTAGTTCTTTGGAATCGTCAATTATGGAAGTATCGTGCAAAAGCCGTGGCAGCATAGTAATGATTTTAGTTCTAAAACCCGTCATCAGTAAAGTCTGATTTTTATTTTTTTACTTTTTTGGAAGTTTGAAAGTTGGAACTAGTTGGAAGTATTGTCTATTGTGTGAGTCTTTATGAACGATTAATATTTTGACTAGTTCCTCAATCGACGGAATAACTTAATAACGTTAATAACATTATGTTTACAATGCGACTGGAACGCGTTGAACGTCTCAAATCCAACCGGCGTCGGAGCGGAAGAGGTGGAACGTGACAATAGCGGCCTCGACCGGCGACGTCTAACTTTGACAGCTGACAGCTGACAGCCAGATATACTTTCTCTCTACTACGAACTGACGACAAGAGCGCGGACGCAAAAAATCTGTCGCGAATATTTTAATCTCAAACTTGTAAAAAATAGACAAATAAAACGTAGAATCAATATAACAGAACCTGTTTTCTTGAAGACGACCCCAACATTTGGTGACCCCGACGTGATTAAAGAAAAAACTGAAGATTGAGACTACGATGCAGCCGCATTGTTCCTGCTACGGCTGCTACTTCAACGGATGAAAATGGCTTGTGTGTGACGTGTGTTTTTTGGTTACTACTTACAGGGAAGTACGCCCAGTTTTAGTATCTTATTTATTTTACAGTTTTCTTAATGCTGCAGTCTGCCTAACAGTGTTCATTGCAAAATAATTACTTCAAAGCCCGATCACAACCGTATTTCTAATATCTAAATGATTAAAATATCTATGGAGTCAGACTGAAATTACTTTCTGTGTCGATTTTCCTTACTATATGACAAGAACCTAGGTTCATACCTAGGACCCTACTTCTACCTAACTTTGCTTGCATTTCGCTTACGGGACCACCCTGGCATTTTCCAGATTCGCCGTGTGCACCTGCTTCTTGGGTCCTGTTGGAATGCTCTGCTAAAAAGAAAGACACCTGCCTGCACTTCACAGCTTGCGTCCTGTGCTGCGTGGCCTGCTTTGCTCGTGTGCGAGTTGCTGACTGACGAGTGGTTGTCGTAGCTATTGCACGACTTGCACGGTTTGGCTTTTGATTTTTGTTTTAACCGAGATACCTGTTACCAGAATTGGTACTGTATACCTACTTAATCTTTAACAGTCTGTTCAATTTGTTGTGCTTTTCATTATGGCTGCTGAATTAAAACCTCTTATTCAGCAACGTGGAACGATGAAAGCTAGAATAACTATATTTTCAAAATATATAAATACTGTTATGCTGATAGGTGCTGAAAGCATCTCTAAACAAATACTCGCTGAAACTGAGATAAAACTGTCAAGATTCAGAGAGTTATTAAACCAGTTTGATAATTTAAAAACTAAAATTGAAGGTTTAGAACCTGAACAGTTAGAAGAGAATGATGTAATTGAGAGTGACTTTTGTTCAAACATTGCTAAAGCTCAAGTGTTAATTGATAGTCTTGCACCTAGTATTGTACTACCTGAAAATGCTAATTCTCATTCAATAACTAGCCGAAACTATAGCATAAAGCTGCCTACCATACAGCTGCCTTCTTTTGATGGAAACTATTTAAAGTGGATGGAATTTCGAGACACTTTCGATTCTTTAATTAACAATAATGATACTATTCCTGATATTAACAAGTTCCATTACCTACGTTCTTCGTTAGAGGCAGGCGCATCTAATATAATAAAGTCAATAGAGTTCACTGGTACCAATTATAAATTAGCTTGGAGTTTGCTTATCGAGCGCTTTGACAACAATCGTATACTTACAAATAATCATTTAATGGCTCTTCTGAATTTTGAAGCAATTAATAAGGAAAATTACAAGTCACTTCGCTATATGATAGATTACTACGCTAAAAATCTTCGTGCCTTATCTTCTTTGAATGAACCTACAACTCACTGGGATACTTTAGTTGTTTTTATAATGGCCACGAAACTAGATGGTGTTACAAGTCGCAAATGGGAGGAACACAGGAGTACTATTCCTACTTCTCCAACACTTGAGGAGTTTTATAGTTTCTTGCGTAATCGTGCTGACGTGCTAGAAACCTTGCAGTATAGCAAGAATGATTTATCAATCAAAACTGAAAAACGTTCATCTTCTTATAATAAGGACAATAAGCACACAAAATCATTTGTTTCTTCTTCGACAAACGTAAAAAATTGTGTTGTATGTTCGCAAGATCATTTACTTTATAAGTGTGATAAATTCAAAGAGATGTCATTGGATTCTCGATACAATGAAGTTTCAAAGCACAAGCTCTGTCATAATTGTCTACGCCCTGGTCATTTCTCGGCTCACTGCAAACATAATTCTTGCAAAATCTGTAACAAAAGACATAATTTATTACTGCATAAATCACAGTCCAATAATGATAAAACAAACTTACCTGTTGATACTTCTTCTGTGACATCACTTCCTCAAGTGGCGGAGTCCTCTCAGACGTCTACTGTCACTATGTTCAATCCTATATCACTCTCCGTGCAAATTCCCGGGCAAATTCTCTTATGTACTGCTCAGGTGGAATTAGTTGATAGCCGATCTAATAAAACATTCATTGTTAGAGCTCTTCTAGACAATGGAAGTCAGTCTTCATTTATAACTGAAAGTATGCAAAAGAAAATGAATCTGACTTGTTCTAATACTAATATATCAATTGCTGGAATAAATAATAAATTAACAAATACTAATAAAAAGTGTGATATACAGTTAAAATCACGGGTCAACTTATTCCAAACGAACATTTCTTGTCTTGTAGTACCGCAGATCACCGGTAAGTTGCCTAGCACAAAGATTAACCCTTCTCAATGGGATCTTCCTGAGTTTATAGAACTAGCAGATCCAACCTACTACTGCCCATCTGAAATTGATCTACTACTAGGGGCTGATGTTTACTGGGAAATTGTAGATTCTAAGCTAATTAAGTTGGGGAAAAATAAACCTACCTTACAGAAATCCAAGCTGGGTTGGTTAGTGTCTGGTCCATGTGGTATGGGCCATGCTACTACCATTAATTCTAACTTTTCTCAAGAAATAGAGATTCTCTGACTAAATTCTGGGAAGTTGAAAATATTCTTGACTTGCCAACAAAAAATACTTTGCTTTCTGAGGATGAAAAATATTGTGAAAATCATTTTATTGAAAATACGGTCCGCCTGAAAGATGGCAGATTCTGTGTCAAACTGCCCTTGCGGAAAGTCGCTAATGAGGCTCTAGGGGACTCTTATCTTATTGCTAAAAGGCGTTTCTTTAATTTAGAAAAGAAATTAGATAAATCTAACATTAAAAATGAGTATATAGATTTCATTAATGAATATAAAAGATTAGGCCATTTTACCGAAATCAGCCGTCCTATTTTCGGTTACTATATACCTCACCACGCAGTAATTCGTGAAAGCAGTGAGACTACTCGCTTAAGAGTAGTCTTCGATGCCTCTTGTAAGACTTCTACAAACATATCACTTAATGATATTCAATTTGTTGGGCCAGTAGTTCAAGATGATTTAATGGCAATTTTGCTCAGGTTTCGTCAGTATACCTATGTAGTGACAGGTGATGTGGAAAAAATGTACAGACAGGTTATGGTTACTGAATCCCAGCGTCACCTGCAACTCATACTCTGGAGAGAGGACAAAGATCAAGAACTCAAAACCTTGCAACTAAATACTGTCACGTATGGAACAGCTTCAGCTCCGTATCTTAGTACTAGGTGTCTTATACAACTTGCAATGGAGTGCTCTGATGAAACTGTTGCTAATACGTTAAGACATGACTTTTATGTTGATGACCTGAATACTGGTTCAGACTCAAAATCTGTGTTAAAATCTACTCTTTCAGGAGTAATTAAAAAACTTTCTGAGGGTGGTTTTCCTTTGCGTAAATTTAGAACAAATTCTCCTGATATTTTTGATGATATACAAATGACTGATCAATCTCAAGACTTTAGTAAGCAATCCTCTGTGTTAGGATTAAAATGGACACCTAGCTCTGACACTTTGCACTTTACAGTCGAAATTAAACCTATTCCTAAAATTACGAAACGCTCTATACTGTCCAACTCGTGTCGCATATTCGACCCATTAGGCCTCTTATCTGCCTGCACTATTTTTCATAAAATATTTTTACAGAAGCTCTGGTTACTTAAAATAGACTGGGATGATGAAATTTCGAAGGAGATGGAGAACTCATGGATAGAATTCTATAAAGAGACTAATAATTTTGCTCATATTAAGGTACCTAGGTATATTCTCTGCAACTCCCCAACCTATATAGAGGTTCATTGCTTTACTGATGCCTCACAAGATGCCTATGGTGCATGTATTTACTTAAAATCGACGAATAACTTGGGTGAAGTTGAATGTAACTTATTATGTGCAAAAACTAAAGTTTCTCCCTTAAAAACTGAAACAATTCCACGTCTAGAATTGTTAGGCGCTTTACTTGGTGCAAAACTACATTCTAAAGTTCTGCAATCTTTAAAAATTAAGATTTCACGCTCAGTATTTTGGACAGATTCAACCATAGTTTTAGGGTGGTTACACACTCCACCTAAAACCCTTAAAACTTATGTTTGCAGTCGGATTGAACAGATTCGTGATCTAACTGATATAACTACTTGGCGTCATGTACCTACCGAATATAATCCTGCTGATATGGCGTCTAGGGGCATTCAACCACGTCTTCTTTTTAGTAATACCCTTTGGTGGCATGGTCCTTCCTTTCTGGCCAAGTTTGAACATGAATGGCCCCAGTCTAAATCTACTTCTGTAACTTTACCTGAAACAAAAATAAGTTTAAATATTAAAACCCTACCTAATGATGTTGTACCATTTGAAAAATATTCTAAATTATACAAATTGCAAAGAATATACGCTTACATACTAAGATTTATAAATAACATTAGAAAAAATAATACTAAACTAAATGGTGAACTTACTTGTTCTGAATTGAGTAATTCACTGATGCTTATAGCTAAAGCTTCACAAGGCGAAAGCTTTTCAAAGGAAATTCATTCACTTAAGACTTTAAATAAACTAAATTCTAAGTCACGGATTCTCTCTTTAAACCCATATTTGGATCAACATGGTGTATTACGTGTCGGTGGACGGATTGAAAATGCATCCCACTGTCCTTATGGGAAAAAACACCCCATATTACTTGACCCCAAACACACTTTCTCTAAACTTTTATTTGAGCAAGAACATCTTCGTCTCTTACACTGTGGCCCTCAGCAACTGTTGAGTTCTATTCGTGAGCAATTCTGGCCCACAGGTGGCAAGGTGTTAGCTGCGACTACCGTTAGAAAGTGTGTACGATGTCAGAGATTTAAAGCTAAACCTTTAAACCCTATAATGGGTAACTTACCACAACCTCGTGTAACTCCTGCTCCACCATTCGAGACTTGTGGCACTGATTTTGCTGGACCTTTTCTAATATTAAATAGAAAGGGCCGTGGTGCTAAGACCTCCAAGTGCTATTTATGCATATTTGTTTGTTTTAGTACTAAAGCTGTGCACTTAGAAGTCGTGAGCGACTTAAGTAGCGATGCCTTTATCTTGTGCTTGCGTAGATTCATCTCACGACGTGGTAAACCTGACACAATATACTGTGATAATGGTAAAAACTTTGTAGGAGCCAATAACGAACTGAACAGACTGCTTAAGAATAGTGAACGATCGGTTAGCGACTACGCGAGCAAGGAAGGCATAACGTTTAAATTTTCTCCTGCATATGCACCGCATTTCGGCGGGATCTGGGAAGCGGGAGTCAAAACGGCAAAATTTCATTTAAAACGGATAGCGGGTAACTCTAGTTTAACTTTTGAAGAGTTGTACACACTGTTTGTGCAGATTGAGGCTATTATGAACTCGCGTCCGATTACTTCAATGTCTGCTGATCCTTCTGATCTGTCAGCTATTACACCTGGGCACTTCCTTGTGGGTCGGCCATTGACCTCACTGCCTTCACCTGTCACCGAGCGAGTCAGCATCAACCGATACCAGCTGATTGAACGCTTAAGACAACATTTCTGGTCTCGATGGACAAAGGACTATCTATCTACTCTGCAGCAACGCGTCAAATGGCAGCATGCACAACACCACGTTAGTGTTGGCGACCTAGTCTTCATTCTGGACGATCAGCTGCCACCTATGAAATGGCTCATGGGCCGGATTGTCAAACTATATCCAGGAGCAGATGGCGTATGCAGAGTGGTCGACGTGAAAACAAAGAGCGGCGTCATTCATAGGCCCGTTTCTAGACTAACACAACTAGATTCCCAAGAGCTCCTTGGGGAACACGTCCCCAAGGGGGGGGAGGATGTTTACAATGCGACTGGAACGCGTTGAACGTCTCAAATCCAACCGGCGTCGGAGCGGAAGAGGTGGAACGTGACAATAGCGGCCTCGACCGGCGACGTCTAACTTTGACAGCTGACAGCTGACAGCCAGATATACTTTCTCTCTACTACGAACTGACGACAAGAGCGCGGACGCAAAAAATCTGTCGCGAATATTTTAATCTCAAACTTGTAAAAAATAGACAAATAAAACGTAGAATCAATATAACAGAACCTGTTTTCTTGAAGACGACCCCAACACATTATAATAAAACAAGTTTAACCGGATCACATCGCGTATATTATTTAAATTGGTTTTCCTGACGTTTCGAAAGCTTTGCAGCGTGAGATTAAAATACATTTTTTTAGAAATATCTGTAAAGACGCTTGTCATCTTAGTCTACCTGCGACCACGAACGCTGCAAAGCTTTCGAAACGTCAGGAAAACCAACTTAAATAATATACGTGATATAATCCGGTTAAACTTGTTGTACATCGGCCCTTCGTTGGCCTTTTGAAACTATCGGCCCTTGATCGGCCCGTCCAGCATTGCTCTCGAAGTCTTGACTCCAGTAGCCTACCAATCAATAAGGTATTAAAAGTATGGAATCTGATCGACCGATCGTTTCTGATAAAGTTGAGTCAACAAGTTAAAAATGAAACAATAATATTAGTCAGTAGGTACTGTGTCAGTTTATATCATACAAAAAATTTGTCTGAAACTTTCATCTGAGGTCTAAAAAGTTAAGCTCGGTCCACAGTACAGCCAGAAAACTTTTTTTCAAATACTTAGCCTTTTGGCCTTCGATCTTGGCACTCCCATTTTTTACTCTTTATTGCCTATTTGTTCATATTATTTTTGGCCGTTACAAAGATAATTTATATTGCATATAAAAATACATCATCATCATCATCATTTCAGCCGAAAGACGTCCACTGCTGGACATAGGCCTCCCCCAAGTATCGCCACAACGACCGGTCCTGCGCCTTCCGCATCCAGCGGGTTCCCGCGACCTTCACCAGGTCGTCGGTCCACCTTGTAAAAATACATATATATAAAAAATTACTCGGAAAGAGGATTTTTTTTTCAAGTGACCTTTCCTACCATAAATTAGCCTTTCCCAAGTGGCTTTGGCTATTTTTGGATCTATGTGCTGGTAGCACTGGTCGGTGCATTCTAGTGCTACGATTTTGATACGTCTCACGGCCACCACGTGCTGTTGTCCTCCCCAGGGTCGCCTAGAGTCCCCCCACTGCCAATCATCCAGTTTTATAAACGTCATCCTTGTAGTTACTTCCTCATACAGCTAATAAGATGAAATGCGGGTGGTCTTTTCTCCATACAAATGCTCTCAACTGTTTTATTTCTAGTTTATAATCCCAGAGCAAAGATTTTTAAGATTAAAATAATACCAGCTTTTTCTATGCCCGTATGTTTCGTTTTTGTTTATAAATTATTTCTAGAAGCCCACAAAAAATCTTTATATTGCCCATTTAGACCGCTGTCTACAGAGGCCTCGTGAACACATTTGACAACTATTAATGAAAAAGGAAAAATATTGCGGCACAGTACACATACCTCTTATTCAGTTTATAAAATATCTTTCAAATTGGTCTAGTTTTGGAGGAGGAAATAGTCGAGAGTCAAACCTCGAATTATAACTTTTTTTACTAAGGCTAGGTATTCAGTTGGAACTGCAGTTGTCCTTATCGCACTTACTTGAGGCAAAGCGACAGCTATAGCTTCTTCAAATACCTAATCTTCAAAAGTCTCTCTGCCCGCATTTCCTCTTGAGGGAGCTCCCTCGCTCCGAGAATTCACGTGTAATGTAACAAATTCAACAAAAAAAAATACAAATTTTATTGATTTGTTCTGAACAATTTGTTACATTACTCGTGAATGCTCGCAGTGAGGGTGCGTCTTAAAACTCATACAGCCAAATGATTAAAATAACAAAAATTCTGTCATGTATTTGTCTACATAAAATTCCTTTTAATAATTAGTTTTTCAATTGAAGTTGTCTTCTCCACCCCTTCCGCTTTATTTACGAATCACAGTACAATTTATCACCGAGATTCAACACATTATTTTTCGGTCACTAATTCTTTCTCCGCTCCGCTACATCAACCGCTCCTCGCTTATGATTATGACAATGTGCGTCGGCCACGCTTCTTCCACATTAGATGCGCGTATTATTGTTGCATAGGCGTCGGGCGCCGGATCGCTGCCGAATTGCCGATATCCTCAACTGTATCATGGTGTATAGCTCTATCACCCCACACAGATACACCGAGATTATTTTTTTCATTTTACTTACACATAACTAACTTTTTGGTGTTACTTTTGCGGTTGACTCTGACTATTGCAAATTGGCTGGTATAGCCCTAAAGCTGTTGTCATAAGATGGCAGTGGCATCACTCTGATGTCGTAGCTCTGATGACTCAAATCCACCTGCCGAAGTGCCGAGCCATTATCGACCATACGTCTTCAAGCCGATATGGGACAGTTCTTAAATAAGATATCCTTAAATGTATTTTATGAATATTCAATTCATACATCCCTGTCTTTATTTAGTAAGTAGATTTCAAATGAACACAGGTATCTTCCAAAGTCTTCTCTGGAGAGTTCCTGTTAACGACAAGCAATTACCCAAAGACTTACAAAGAACTAATAGTAAGTCTTTGCAATTACCTTAATTACCCAAATGGTGACTGTAGACGTCAACTTTTTACAGACCCCGCCAACTAAACCTTGTCACGTAAAGCTCATAAACATACCTCCTTGGTATTCTTAATTTGTTGATCACCTAATAAGATACGACCGTATTAATTCAATATTTAGCATCTAAATGTTTAGTTGACTGCCTCGTTGGTCTAGAGGTTGCAAGCGCGACTGCTGAGCGTGGGGTCCTGGGTTCGATTCCCGGGTCGGGCAGTGTTATTGGGTTTTTTCATTAGGAAATTCTCAGTAGCAGCCCGGAGTCTGGATTTGTGCCCGGTCAATGGCAATAGGCTCGCCCCCTATTACATGGGACTATAACATGACTGGCAAAATGTGCGTGTACTATTACACCTCTGCCTACCCCTTCGGGGAAATACAGGCGTGATGTTATGTTATTTTATGTTAAATGTTTAGTTTTTCTGAAGCTGCAATAGAAATTAAACATACGGTAGTAATCTGCAATAAATTCTCGGGCTGCCTTCAAAAGTTTTTTCCTCAAAATTTAGAATGCTTTATAATAATTAACTGGAACATCTGTGTCAATTTGTGTTGACACAAATTTGTGTCTGCGAAGGAGCTGACAATAAAAAAATAAAACTAACGACTTACAGCAGGCTACACATGTGGGTTCCTTTGCCTCAAAAATTTACGAAGAAAAAATAAACAACTCTATTCCGGAATTCCAAATTCAATATCTGTGGTTTAAAGTCGAAATTTGAATTGACATATTTCTTACCACTAATACTAAATACTTAACTGTAAATTTTTACTTAAATATTTTGTGTCATTAGTTAAACAATTTATTTCATATGCTTAATCATGTTGAGTATAATTTTAAACCTTAACTAAAGAGACATAAAGTTTATATTTATGCTATCAAACAGCAAAATATAAGTTGGCAGAACTATTTGCGACCTTTGGCCTTATGACTATTTGTCTGCAATTTTATTTGGTGAAACGTCAACATTTCTGTTTCTCCTGAAACTATACACTTGACGTGTTAACTATTAATAATTACTTTCGAGAAGTGTAATAATAATTATCGAGTAGCAGATGCGTAAACTTAAATCTGGATTCATTAATTTCCATGTATTTTAATTATTGTATCTATTTAAATCAAGGGCGGATCCAGTCCTTGTGTCAGGGGGGGGTCACATACTTATATCCAACCCCGGAACATTTTTTGGACTGTTCATGAATAAACTGCTTAGCTCTTCACCAAAGCATAGATATTCTATGACAATAGAGTACGCATTTATTTCAGCGCAACCTGCGCAACCCGCTCTTGCGGCGTCTTTTGCGGCGTCTATTGCGGCTAATAGTAGACGCTATAGCGTAAATAACTAAATATAAATTTACGTTATGGCAGTCCTACACTTGTATAGGTAAAGAAATTTAGTATCAGCGCGAGCGCAGCGAGCGCGAAATTTTTTGGTATTGTTTCAAACCCAGATTATATTAACGTGCTCGAGTTTTAAGAACTTTTTTAATTGGGATGTTATTTTTCCATTCCGATTTTCAAAAAACTAATTACTTATCATCTAATATCGACGTTTAAAGGTTCTTGAATCATTTTACTTGGCCTAGGTATCATAAGGCTAATATGGTTAAGTAGTTATTTCTGTTGTTGATGGTTAGCTAAGTATTCAATCGACGGTGGGAGAAGAAAATCGCGGCGGCGTAGGCGGTGCTGCAAAATCAAACTTTAAATCGCGCGAATATTATTTACGATAAACGAACGGGTTCGGGTGCTAGTTCAATTTAGTAATTTCATGTGTGTATCTTGTTTCATTAGTATGTAACACGTACAAACATTCATTTATTCATTATATATACATTTGGTAAATTATGTAAACAGGAAAAAAACGATGGTTGACCTAGGCCCAGGGGGGGGTCATGACCCCCATGACCCCCTGGATCCGCCCTTGATTTAAATTTTCGACCAATCATTTGGAAGTCGGCAACTTATGAAATATAAATCAAGTAGGTAACACTTGCTTAGAACTGGCTTGAAAAAAAACAAAATTGATAAATAAATACCTAAAGGTCAAATTAGTATCTATAGACTACTGAATAAAGCTGAAAGAAAAAATATTTGTGTGTGGGTAGCTTAAACACTCGGTTGTTAAAAATAGTCGTGGTACCTACCTAGATAGATACAAGGTAGGTTTAAAGGTGTTCCGTCGCCGTCGACAACTAATATTAAATTACGCATTGCGTCTTGTTATCCAAATCACTGATAAAATATAATGAAAACCACAACTGTCGTAGACATGGCATTTCAAAACTATTCTAAATTTCCCTTTTACCACTAAAATGTCAAAATAAAATACCTTTTTATTTTTTCGCGTAATATAAAAACGAAAGTACTAGGCATTCATAAACGGTAACAAGTTCTGTTCTAACACCTGATATGGCACAGGTGCTATTGTTTAGGGCCAGGGGTCGCGAAAGTAGGCACGCGCGCGCCACCTTGCGGCAACGCGACAGGTGAGCGCGGGAATAATTCGGGAAACGGAAATTGCGTTTGTCGTCTTCAGACATAAGGCGTTAGTGATGTGACGTCACTGTCAGCCTGGCATGATGATTGATTTATTTATTACCTTTTGTGAGTCAATCAATTTATCTACTGTTCATTCAAAAAGGTTTGTAGTGGTACAAATATAACATCATGTTATTTCAGATAACCAGTATATGCGCTGTGTGCCTGGCCCTGTTTCAATTTATAAGACGTGTATCAGAAATGCGTGGTCCCTGAAATCGCGAAAACTAAATCGGCTTTTCCATACATTTCGATCGAGAGGTCGGATTTCTTTTTCGTCGTCGCCATATTAATAGCTTTTCTATGTTGTGCCGTTGTGCCTTGAATGAGCTCCCCAATTATGACCACGCATTTCTAATACACATTTCTATTTGCACATTGCATTCGTCAAGGGTATTCGGAAAGCTTAGAACGACTTTCGTCAAAACGCTTTTCCGTCAAATAACTTTTTCGTCAAGTCTTTTTTCGTCAAGTACCTACAGACTACAGTAGTTCGTCAAATTCCTTTTTCGTCAAGTTCAAATACAATCGAATAAAGTCAGTTTGAAAAAGTTAGATCTGCCTGACAATAATAAAACAAAATTTAACCGGATTAAATCACGTATATTATTTAAATTGGTTTTCCTGACGCTTAGAAAGCTTTGCAGCAGGAAAAAAAGAAAGGCTTTCGAAACGTCAGGAAAACCAATTTAAATAATATACGCGATTTAATCCGCTTAAACTTTGTTTTATTATAATGTGTAGTGAAGTAAGTAGTGATAGCGAAAACCTAAGAAATTATTCTGCCTGAAAATCTTTATATCCAATTCTTCTTAAAGAGACTAGGTATTTTCAGGAAGTTTCGACTTAAGTACCTATGTGCCTTTCGTTTTTTATTAGTAGGTATTTAGTATTTTAGTTCACATCGGCCAAACATTTTCAATGTTCTATAAAGGTTAAATCTAGATAAACTACGAAAGAGACATCAGCCATTACCTACCTTAACTTTGAGAGCGAATTTAATGGGCACAATAATTATTCGCAACATTGACTGAGTAAACAACTCGAGTAACTACGCCAACTAATTTCATAATCTTTTGGCAGACACGAGACAGCTGAAACATTTAGAAACAAAATTTAGTGTTCATTCATACATTCATCACAAGTCCAAAGACATTAATCTGCATCACTACAAGAAGTGTAGGAAATACCCTTTACTACTACTCAAGCCACCGCCGCCAGTTTGGCGCCATCAACGGTCGATAGCACCTCAACCCTCGACCAACACAACCTTGTTAAAAATACCCTGATCTGCACCACAACTAAGATAATCAAGTAGCCTTTCGCAACCGGTCGTGTTATACGGAAAATTATTCGATAAAAGTAAAGAGTTGACAATACCTCCCCAAAAGTAGGGTGGATAAAGTATTCTCAATGTTATCGTATTATAATGAGCTTGAGGTCGCTGCCAGATGTTCATTTGTTTACTTTATTTTGCAAAATAGTTTTTCTTTTGCTTTTCCGGTATTGTTGGTTTAACTTTTAAGCCTGGCAGTAAATATTATGTTACTGCGCCTAACTTGAGTAATCCTTTCTGATGCGTAACCTATTTTGTTTTGCTACAGAGGTTTTTATCGAGAGAATTGAGACTGATATAAAACTTTGATACTTCTTGTTTGATACATCGTCGAATCTAATGAAAAATACATAATTATAACCTAAGCCTTAATACCTCAGCCTACTTATTACATAACCTGTCAATAAACCAATAGAAGACACGAAACTATTAAAACCTTAACGACTTAAAAAGCGAATAATAACAGCACCTTTGACCTAAAATCAACTTGAGCTCTTAAAATATGACCACGCATTTGTGATACACGTTGTATATCTACATTTTCTGCTAACCCTTAAAACTACTGGCATCTGACGGCAAACTATCGCTTTCTATAAAACTATTAAGCCTTTAAAACAAAAAGCAGCTCAAAATTACGACGGCACCTTTTCAAAAAACGACTTTAGTTAAATTAGGCCCCGTACACAGCAAAGGGCAAAAAGCGTAAGCGATCCGAACACCTTTACTTATTTGTAGACTATTAACGAAGAATGGAACTTCATTAAATCTTCATACTTTTCCTTTTACTCCAAGTCCAAGCACATAAGCGTTAATTCTGTTAACTAGCAATAATGTATTCCTTATAAATTAGCGGCTAACATTTAGCATCAAATAGGCAAGATAAAGAGCAGTTACATGGAGTTTACGACTGGACAATGGCATGTTCGTATCTGTTAGTACAAATATTATCCCGCCCGTTGTCAGCCTGCCAGCTCCGCACATCTGCTATCACAATGCCACACATGTCAGGCAGGAGTGCAGGACACAGGACTGCAACTTGCGGCAAGCAATAATAATTCTAACTTCTCCGTGTAACACGTTCACGTTCCTACAGTTTTATTAAAACGACTCTCGGAAATTATTACAATTGTATCATCGAATTATAGTCAATGGCGGAACGTAAGCGGCTACTTGTAATTACAGTTCGTGTATTGTAGCAGTTAAGCAGTGTTTACAGCGGTAAGTAACCAAAACGATAACTTATTTACAAGTATGGAACATTTATTTTTCATTGTAAATATTGGTTGTATGTTCAAAATAAAATTACTTTAATTTACGATCCTGCCAAATCCGTAACATGGATTCTGTTGTACTGATTTGTTATTTTAACACACGTGTTACTGATTCTAAAATGCGACCACACATATTCCTAATTTATTTATCGTCAGCGATGACTTGAAAAGGGCAACATGGTAGGTTGTACCCACCAAAAGTCCGCAACGAAAGTTATAATACTATCCAAAATATCAATAGTGATTTTCTTATTTTTTACCATAGAATTAATATAAACCAGAAACCGTGATCGCGCCTAATACTGAAGCGTCAAAAACTACTCTTAAATAGAGTAGTTTCACGCGCAGCCAATCAGTCACTCTGTCAACTTCGTATCGCGTAACGTGTTTTTCGGTGTCAAATTAAATTAGATTATGCCATCTTGTGTCGTTCCTACCTGTAATAATGCAGCTGGACTAAAAAAGAAACACGATGGGATCACATTTCATGTGCAAGTAGCACATTCAGCCATCAGGTTATTTAATTATTGAATAAATTGTTCAATTTAAATTTTCATAGAGAATGATGTGTCCATTTTGTTGATGTTGCCAATTTATGAGTTTTGATTTTCCCTACTTTTGATTACTATTAAGGGCTTTTCTTAGTTTTTAGCAGTCTCCTTAGACTGTGCTAAAAGAGAGAGAGAGACGAGGTTTCCGGGGTACTGATTGCGAATATAACATCTATTTTGATATTGAAGATGGCGGACGCGACTTTTTAAATAAAATCATCATGGGTATCGTTTCCGAGGTTTCTCGGGGTTCTGATTACGAATATAACATCTATTTTGAGATTCAAGATGGCGGACGTGACTTTTAAAATAAAATCAATATAGGTATCGTTTTCAAGGTTTTCAAGGATGCTGATTGCGAATGTAACATCTATTTTGATATTCAAGATGGCGGACCCGACTTTTTAAATAAAATCAACATGGGTATCGTTTTCGAGGTTTCTCGGGGTTCTGATTACGAATATAACATCTATTTTACAACCTATCTATTTGACGACCTCTGTGGCCTAGTGGTTCGGGTGTCGGACTGCTGATAACGAGGTCGTGGGTTCGATTCCCACAGGACACAAATATTTGTGTGATGAACATGAGTGTTTGTATTGGTCTGGGTGTTGCTTATGTATTATAAGTATGTATTTACAAAAAAAAATGTATATAAGTATTATATCCATTGTCTATTACTAGTGATGCAACGAATACGAATACGAATATTCGTATTCGCCGAATATCATCAAATTAACGAATATTCGTATTCGCCGAATACTTTGATGACATTCGTAAATAACGAAATTCCTAGAAATTCCATGCAGATATTGCGTTGCGACTTGCATCTATTGCGACCGTGACGGCAAAAACACAAAGATTCATTGATAAAATCATAAAACTTTCTCATCTTTTGTTTACATCTACAGATGGTCAGCAATTGTGGCGACCTTTTTTTAGTTTTTGTTTGTAGAGACTAAAATTGGTAGGTAGGAGTGAGCATGTAATAGTTACAAGGATCAGTCACCACAAAGCAATTTTCTGTGTGTTAACTGTATTTCAATGATTTATAATAAAACTGCTGTATTTCATCAACTTGTGTACTAAAATTGAGCAGAGCCGTCCTTGTCTTCTTTTGCCTTTCGGGCCTGTCCACGTGGTTGCTCTTTTAGCCCATTTTGTGTCAACAGAACGTGCTACGTGCCCTGCCCATTTCCACTTCAAGTTCTGAGAGTGTTTTAAAGCGTCTATCACTTTTGTCTTCTTGCGAATGGTGGTGTTTTTTTGTTTGTCTATAAGTTTTATATTCAGTAGGCTTCTTTCCATTGCCCGCTAGCATGTTTGTATTTTGTTTATTTTTTTTTGTTGGCGGGCCAAAACTGGCCTACAAGTCCTACAACAGCACAAGACTGGAAAGAGTGGCAAAAAAGGAGGGATTAATTCACCTACTAATTATAAAAATCTTAAGTACTTTGTTATTAACGATTTAAATTGTGGAAAGAAAAATCGCTCACGAGCAGGATTCGAAACTGCGACTCCTGGCTCAGTACGGCAGTTTTTTAGCCACAAAGCTACCGTGAACACTCAAGTGTTTGAATCCTGCTCGTGAGCGATTTTTTCTTTCCACAATTTAAATCGTTAGATTTCGCTTCGCATGCGTAAATGCTTTAAAAATTATAAAATAATTGCTTTGTACTTTTAAACAATATTAATTAAGGAATAAAGAGGCTTTATTATATATTATTGTAGTAGAGTCAGCTATTCGTATTCGTATTCGTATTCGCCGAATAGGACAATTGATATTCGTATTCGTATTCGTAAAAGTACTATTCGTTGCATCACTATCTATTACCCATAATACAAGCTCTGCTTAGTTTGGGACTAGATGGTGCTGTGTAAAAAAATGTCCCAAAGATATTTATTTATTTATTATTTATTTATTTATATTGAGATTCAAGATGGCGGACGTGACTTTTTAAATAAAATCAATAAGGGTATCGTTTTCGAGGTTTTCAGTGGTGCTGATTACGAATATACTATCTATTTTGAGATTCAAGATGGCGGACGTGACTTTTTAAATAAAATCAACATGGGTGTCGTTTTCGAGGTTTTCAGGGGTGCTGATTGCGAATGTAACATCTATTTTGAGATCCAAGATGGCGGACGCGACTTTTTAAATAAAATCAACATGGGTATCGTTTTCGAGGTTTTCAGGGGTGCTGATTACGAATATATTATCTGTTTTGAGATTCAAGATGGCGGACGTGACTTTTTAAATATAATCAACATGGGTATCGTTTTCGAGGTTTTTCGGGGTGCTGATTGCTAATATAACATCTATTTTAAGATCTAAGATGGTGGACGTGACTTTTCAGCACTCTGAGAAACCTCGAAAACGATAACTATATTGATTTAATTTAAAAAGTCACGTCCGCGCCATCTTGAATCTCGTAATAGATATTATATTTGTAATCAGCACCCCAAGAAACCTCGAAAATGATATCCATATTGATTTAACTTGAAAAGTCGCGTCCACCATCTTGAATCTCGAAATAGATGTTATATTCGTAATCAGCACGCCCGAAAACCTCTAAAACGATATCCATATTGATTTTATTTAAAAAATCTCGGCAGCCATCTTGGATCTCTAAATAGATGTTGTATTCGCAATCAGCATCCCGGGAAACCTCGAAAACGATACCCATATTGGTTTTAATTAAAAAGTCGCGTCCGCCACATTGTATCTCAAAATAAAAGTCGCCTCGCCCGATCACACTTTTCGTAACGCATTCACCAGCTTACTCCCTAAGTCAAACAGCATACTCCCCAAGTCAAGCGTGCGTAAAGAAGTTTTACTTAAAAAAGTCGCGTCCGCCATCATGAATCTTAAAATAGATGTTACATTCGTAATTAGAACCCCCAGAAACCCCGAAAACGATACCTGTATTAATTTTATAGAAAAAGTCACGTCCGCCATTTTAGCTGTCGAAGTAAATAGTTACAAAATATGAATTCCTGTGAATGGACAAATTTGATTTTATTATCATCATACCTCCAATGTTCACAATGTTTACCCCTAAAACGGATTAATAATGTCTGAGCTAGCAACATTACGCGGAAAGGAAGTGAGGCGGGGGCGGGACACTTATTTACTTTTTGGACACAGCGCGCGGCTTGCAATTACAGTAGGATGTGGTTTCTGGTTTATATTAATTCTATGTGTTTTACTGTACAGACAGTGGCGGATTGTCCAGGAACGTGCCTAGAGGTGCACACACAAGGTTAAGAGGCGCGCGCGGAAGTTCTGAAACGGAGAAAATAAAGACTATAATAGGTAATAAAATGTATGTATACAACATATTGATCTGTATTCGTGCCATATTTAAGGAGGTGACTATACCACTGAAATTGAACACGATACAATAAAAAAAACGATACCAAAAAAATATTTTTTGTTTAATTGCACAAATTTTTTAATTACATATTTGCTCCGTGTGTCGCGTGCGATACAAAAACGATGCGTGCAAAACCACCAAAAAAAAAATCCACCCTTTGATAATGCCGCCGATTATTTATTTTCAGTCGTTCGGGATTTATTCTCAAACCCATGCTGTGTTTCTAAGTGAAAATGTGGGTGTTAAATAATCGTAGAATTTTTTAAGTATTTTTAGATGACTAAGCACATTATTTACCATTAGTTCTAGAAATATGGCACGGTTACAGATCAACATCTTGTATATAATTATAAAAGTAAGGTACGAATAACCAGTCGCATTTTTTCGGTACAATTTATTGTGAATAAATTCATAATTACGTGGGACACTCAGAAAGTTTTGCGAAACTAAAAAAAATTGTTCTATACGTACATATATTTTTATCAAATCTTTTCAAAGTACTTTCCACCAGCCTCTATACAAAGATTCATGCGCCTAAACCAGTTTTCAAAACACTTTTTCTAGTCCGCCGCAGACACCTCGTTTACAGCCTGCTCGAACGCAGCCAGCGCATCTTCCGGCGACGAAAATTGTATCCCTTTGAGCTGATTTTTTATTTTTGGGAATAAAAAGAAGTCACACGGTGCTAGATCAGGGCTGTAAGGAGGGTGACCCAGGAGTTTGACTGGCGTGCTGTCCAGGAAGTCCCTCGTTTTGAGTGTGGTGTGCGCAGGTGCATTGTCGTGGTGGAGCAGTAGCCCGCGGAGCCCTGTGTTTGGTCGCTTGTTGCTTATAACAGAGAAAACTTCTGGCAAACATTTGGTAGTATACCATTCGGCATTAATGCTTCTTTGATCCCGTAAGGGAATTGATACCAAGTGGCCAGTCAAATTAAAAAAGCTAGCGATCAAAATCTTACCCCCGCTTCTAGATCGCTTCACTTTGGTAGGCGTTGGCTCATTTTGAAACACCCAAACAGTCGACTGGCGCTTGGTTTCTGGGTCGTATTGATAAATCCAGGACTCATCACCTGTAACGATGTCGTAAACACGCCGAGACGAGCCTGCTTCAAATTTGTTAAGCATATCACGGCACCATTCCACCCGGGCCTGCTTCTGAGCATCGGTGAGGTTGTGCGGCACCCAGCGTGATACTATCCTCCTCACGCGAAGATGGCTGTGTAGAATCTCGTGAACGCTTCCCGATCCAATCTTCAATATGTGTTGAATCTCCTGATATGTAATTCGCCTATTGTCTTGGATTAAATTTTTCACTGCTAGCACGTTTTCTTCGGTAACAGCCGTCAAAGGGCGACCGCTTCTTTCGTCATCCCCCAAAGTTGGTCGACCGCGCTTGAATTCGTTATACCAACGATACACGGTTGCCTTGGAAGGGCCTTCATCCATGAATGCCATTTGAAGTCTATCGTACGATTCATCCGGTTTCAGGCGACACTTGAAATCGTATAAAATCATAGCTCTAAAATGTTCCCGGCGCAGATCCATATTTCAGTGAGACACAATACTTTGAATTAACTCGCAAAAAATGTGGAGGGAAATTTTGAAATTGGAACTTACTTATTTTTACTTATAAATAATCATATTTTCGAAAAACATTATAACTGGCCAGTCTCCCATATATAAAAACTTTTTTTCGCAATACTTTCTGAGGGGCCTGGTATAGTAAGACATCCACAAGAGAGGCACCGAAGAGGTGCTGCAGGCGCTGAAGACATTTAATCCGCCTCTGTCAACGACCACGCATCCCATAGACGCCTCATAACAGGCGACAGATGTCTGCAACACATCTATGAAATTTCACTAATGTAGGTCGCCACTACTCGCCACTTTAAATCTTCAAATCAGTTTCGACCACTTACATGAGCCGTCAAAACTGCCGCGTTAGTGATAAGCCAATAGCCACCTCGGTAGGGCCAATCGGATTGCAGTACCCCCCTCAGCTAGTGGCAGAATTTATTGTACGCATTATATTTAACATTAGGCGTCTATTGGGATGTGTGGTCGTTGGCCTCTGTGTACACATTTATGTTACAGTAGGAAAGTTCATTTACATCGAAGATATTTATAAATAAAAAACTTTTTAACAAAAAATAAAACCGACTTCAAAAACCTTAACTAAAAAGTAAAAAATAATCATTGTATGTATTTTAAAATCTTAACTTAAACAACATTTTTAAGGCGGCGCGTGTTTGACCCTTTGCGTTATGTAATGTACAGTCCAGCGCAATATCTATAGTAAAAACAGTTTATGTGAACGTACATGAAAATCACGCGCCGCCTTCAAAATGTTGTTTAAGTTAAGATTTTAAAATACATACAATGATTATTTTTTACTTTTTAGTTAAGGTTTTTGAAGTCGGTTTTATTTTTTGTTAAAAAGTTTTTATTTCATACTTTTTAGTTGAGGGTTGATTCATAAATGTTTATATAACCAATTTGAGAATATATTTTTATTAACCTTTGCTATCCCACTGCTGGGCAAAGGTCTCGCTCATGTTCTTCCAAACGTCCAATCACTATCGTGAAAAAAAAACACGCATATCGGCCAAGAATTTTCAGAATGAGGAACCAATGAGCAGATCATCTAGATACGTAAAGCTAAAATAAACTGATTTATTGAAGCTGGTTAAAAAACTACTTAACCTAAGTCAATAAAATTTATATGGGACCACCGCGCGGACTTTCTCTACCAAATAAAAAAACAACCACGTAAATCGGCCCACAAATCTCGGAGTAATCGGTGTACATACATGAAAAAAAAAAAAAAAAAAAAAAAAACCCGCGGAATACATAACCTCCTCCTTTTTTTGAAGTCGGTTAAAAACATACTACACATACGGTGTTACTTACCTATTTATATTTTTTTTTGTAATAAATTATAATTTAAAGACTAACTGTTTAACATTATGGGGGCTCGTAGCGAAGCAACGACTACGCTGATTGTACGATCTGCAAGGTTAAGCCGCACTTGCCGCGGTCAGTCTGTGGATGGGTGACCGTTTCGTTACACATCGAGACCCCTCCGTGCCTCTGAGAGCACGCTAAGCTGTCGGTCCCGGTTGTCATACGAATATCTATGGCAGTCGTTACGGGTAGTCAGAAGCCTGAAAGTCTTACAACTGGTCTAACCTCCGAATATCGGTATTACCCAGTAACTGGGTTGCGGGGGTCTGATAGCAGTCGCTCCGTGTAAAATACTGATGTTCAGTCGCATCTGGCTAGACTGGAAGCCGACCCCAATATAATTGGGAAAAGGCTCGGAGGATGATGATGATATATGTATTTAAAAATATGTTGCTGACCGTACACAAAGTTGAGTTTGTTTAATTTGGATTTAAGTATTATGAAAATGATTATGAAAATGATTTCTAGCTCAACTTGTCTGGTCGCCCGGTCGGTTCTAATGACGTTTAGTGCAGTAGGCAGAAACAGAATAGATAGACTCCTGCGCTACGGATCGCGGTTTCAATTCTTGCACGGAATATTTGAATGATCTTAACGATAGTTACTGACTGTTGTTCTTGGTTGTTCGTGCATATTATGTACTGCTTCCTCGGCCACTCGGCATTTGAACGCAATTTTCAGAGGTAAAAACTAAACGTAATTGAGTTATCTTAAGCCTTACGTGCTTACACGACAAACGCACTCACGAATCACGATACTGCAGAAATCTTAGTGTCTGTGTGGTTATAAAGAAAAAGTGTCTTGAATAACAGACCTCGACATGCACGCAAATAGGTAGCGAAATAAAGTCTAATAATGCGTAATAAACACAAATGCAAGCAAGATACCTCGAAAAGGAACACTCATTTTCTTTGGTTTCAAACATGTCTATCATATGTGCCCGGTGGTAAAAAACAAAAACATTACAATGTTTTACATCTCTGGTAAAGAATGACAGAGGCAATTTCTTAAATATCTGCTGTAATGTAAATCAAACAGCTAGTGCCATCTATAGATCGTAATAGAAAACATCATAAACGTTGCTGATTCAACAGTTTTCCGCTACTCGACACTTGATGGCGCTTCTGTTACGGTTACATAATGATAAATGATTACTCTACAATTTTACTACTATAATTAGATAGTGTTGTTGTCGTCATTACCAGCACACGTGTTTTATATTTGAAACGTAATATTACATCAGAATATTTTGCCCGGTATAGTAAAATTATGTTTTCAAGATATTAGCCCAAACAATGACGCGTTGAATTAAGCATTTAATACAAAAAAAATCCTCATTATATCTCAAATGTATTTAGGTTTAGGAAGTCTATAAAAGAAAAAAAGAAAAAAAAAGTCTCATTTATTTAGTGATTGTTTACATATCCGCAAGATGTCGCGAAAACGGGTTCTCATCGTAAACAAGTCGTTTCCGGCTGCCGGTTTGGAGCTACTCAATCACAAGTAAGTTAAATAATCGCAATAATTTAATACAGAAAAATTTTGAAACATAAAAGTAATTTAAATTAGTAATTAAATTGTAGGTACCTACCCTACCTAGTATTAATTTTCATATAATGTATTTTTTTTCAATATTTCTTTGCAAAAAATACAAATTAATTAAATAACCCGCTAGCATCAGGAACACGTACCGAGAAGTCGGCACGTTTTTATTGTTTTTTTTTAACCTTTGATTAATTCGCGCCATTTCCAAAAATTACTACCCACCTACACAATTGCCAAACTTTTTTTCTATACAGAGTTGAAGCAACAGTATTGCCGCATTTGGACTACGAGGTCGAGAGTTTGCCGACCATCAAGAAGAACCTGAGTGGGTACGACGCCATAATATGGAACACCAAGCACAAGCTTACCGGAGAAATATTGGACTTGGCAGGTCAGTTCTAAACTTTTTTTTTTTTTTAATACAAAAAAAGCTTACATTAACGTGCCAGATACACAGCAGGGGGCCTAGTACGGGGCCCCAGTATGGGCAGAAACCCTGACGTGCCGCAACGTCGCGCAGCTGCGTAGATCACAACGTGCGATGGCCATCAGGGTGATACGGGGATATCGTACGATCTCCTTTGAGGCGGCGAGCCTCCTAGCCGGATCATTGCCCTGGGATCTGGAGGCGAGAGACCTTGCGCTGAGGTATCATCAGCGCGAGGACCCGCCTGATCGGAGCGAAGTCCGCCAGATCCTTGTGGCTGAATGGGAGGAACGACTTGCACAACCCAGCGCAGGGCACGCCGTAATAGCGGCGGTAAGGCCCGTCATGGAGGAGTGGCTGGAGAGGAGCCATGGTGCCCTCACCTACCGGCTGACGCAGATACTCTCGGGGCACGGTTGCTTCGGGAAGTATCTGTTTCGCATAGGCCGGGAGCCGACGCCCGAGTGTCATCACTGCGGGAGCTGCCCAGAGGACACGGCGCAGCACACACTGGAGGATTGCCCAGCTTGGGCCGCACAGCGCCGTGACCTCATCACTGCAGTAGGCGGCAGCGATCTCTCGCTTCCGGCCGTGGTTCTGTCTATGGTCGGAAGCGAGAGCGCTTGGGAAGGCGTCGTCTCCTTCTGCGAGGAGGTGATGCTCGCTAAGGAGGCGGCGGAGAGGGTTCGAGAGGCGATAACCTCTCTTCCCATCCGCAGGAGGCGACCTGGGCGTCGTAGGAGGGCGTATGCTGACTTCCAGCCACCCTAGGTGTGGGCCTGCGGGCGGCGGACTCGGGGTGGCCCGCCACCCGATCAGTCAAGGCCCGTGACGGTGGCGCGTTGTGTTCCGCTAAAATAAAAAAATAAAAAGTAAAATAAACTAGACTTATAGTCGACTTTTTTATAAATACCCGTATATCTGGTCTAAATGAAATAAAAGCTTTTGACTTTGATGCAGAAACAACCAAATCCGGACTATTATTTCTCATAAGAATTCATTCTCAGGTCCTCAATTAAAGGCGGTTTCCACAATGGCATCTGGTACCGATCACATAGTCATCCCGGAGCTCAAGAAACGCGGCATAGTCCTGGGAAACACTCCTCAAGTGCTGGATGACGCAGTCGCAGATATTACAGTGGGCCTCATGATCGCAGCTGCACGAAGGTTCAAAGAAGGGGTTCAGGAATTAGAAGCGTAAGTTTGAAGTGGCTTTCCTATCAAAAATATTAAAAATACCATCTTCAGCACTCTGTCTTCCAAATGTAGGGGGTATCTGGCCCCATCGAGCGCGTAGTATGTGTGGGCGGAGGGTGAGGTACGGGCACGCTCTGTTTCAACCAGTGAAGGTTTTTGCTTTCACTGGTTTCACCTCAGAAGTTAGGCCACGACTATCGTTCGTTGCTATGTAACTATGTTGACCAAGTAAATATTTTTGGGACAATTTACACAGCACCATCAAGTCCCAAACTAAACAGAGCTTATACTATGGGTATTACTAGACAATAGATATAATACTTAAATACTTTTTTTGTAAATACAAACTTGTAATACATAAGAAACACAAACACTTATGACCATCACATAAATATTTGTGTCCTGTAGGAATCGAACCCACGACCTCGTGATCATCGGTCCGACACTCATATTAACAGTCATATCAGAATAACTCTCGTTTTCCCCGAGGAAAATCCTTGATGTACTATCAGAAAACTTTCTGGTGAACCACCTCTATGGCTAGGACTCGTTCAAGGGACTTTAGGGCCATTCATTTATTACGTAAGACGATTTAGGGGGGGGGGGGTTCGACCATGTCTTATTTTTTCTTACAATGGGGTGGGAGGTGGGAGACTCGATAGTTCTTACGTAAGATCACAAAAATGCGCAAAGTTAAAATTATATTTTGAAATATACAAAAATAAACATTTACATAAACATAAACTTTGAAATATACAAAACAAAATACAAATAGACATTTCTAAAAATTGTTACTTTGAAAAATAAACATTAAAACAAACCAAACGTGTATTCATTTTTTCCTTTAGATTCTTACGTAATAAATATTATAACAGGGGGGGGGTCGGCCTATTCTTATTTTTTCTTATAATCGGGAGGGGGTCAAAGACTAGCGAAAATAGTCTTACGTAATAAATGAATGGCCCCTTTGTCGACAAAATGTATCACCGGGAAGGATAGTGACAGTACATAAGATCATCGATGATAACAGCGGCACATGACGTGATAACAGTCCATCCGGCTAGTGGTTTTATCACCTTAATTAATTCCGGCCGAAAAATTGCTGTCCTGTTGATTTTCCTCATTCAATCAAAATTCGTCCTTGACATTGTATAACAGTGTGTTACCATCTCCGGAAATATACATTATCATACCCAAATTTTCTCTGTTTTCATGATAAAGTAAGCATATTGATATGATACGTACCTACTATCTACATTTGAACGTACGATAATTTTTTGGCAATTCATGTCACCATCCGCGTGTGATGTACTTCATCATCATCATCATTTCAGCCGAAAGACGACTGCTGGAAATAGGCCTCCCTACTCCCTATTGGCAGGCGGGTCTAGAGAATAGATATAGCTATAAGTAGTCCGTAGCAATTAATCTTCTTCTTCTACCTGGTTTTATTAGCAGGTCGCCCAATGGTCGTAATTCATAAAAAAAATATGATTGAACTATGCTGAAAAAAAAAGGATTTCAATTTTTTTATTTTATTGATAACAATTAAAGCTTGGTACCTACTAAACAGAAAAAAAAGGTTGACAAACAGAGGAGAAAATTTTACTAAACTGCCCAACGGTCTTAATTCATAAAAAAAAAATGATTGAACTATGCAGAAAAAAAAACGATTTCATTTTTTTTATTTTATTGGTAACAATTAAAGCTTTGTACTTACTATCAGAAAAAAACGGTTGACAAACAGAGGAGGTAATTGTACTGAACCGTTTTTTCTTTGCCTATTTATGTATAGATCCTTAGAAGCTTTTTCCATGATCATTGCTCAATTTCCTCCACTTTACGAGGTCTTCGAAAATATTAACATTGGTTACAATGACGATGTAGAAGAAAATATCCTTCTTTTTATTCCCAAGCAAATATAAACTCATACTACAAATCAAAATGAGAGTGAAAGCAATATGTTAAATTAATATTCCAGAGGCGAGTGGAAATACGGCGTTCAATGGACTTTGGGTCAGGACATTGCTGGAAGTACCGTGGGCATTGTGGGCTTTGGTGGCATTGGCCAGGCCGTGCTGCGGAGGCTGAAGGGATTCAATGTCGCCAGATTCATTTATTGTGGACGGACGGACAAACCTGAGGGTATGTAGAGATTGGGGCTATACTTTTTAGTTTTTTATAGACTTGTGTGTAGGCTTTGACAGAGTTTTTACTTGGTCTATGTGTATAGGTAAATAATAGTACCTACATTACTGTCGAGGCCTGAAATGAAGCAATTGACGGCCGAGTAATATCGGACGACTTCCCAAGTTTTTTTTTTTACTGAACGAAACCATTAGGTAATTTATATTTAGGCCAAGACTTGTATAGTACTTTTCTTTCATTTGCGAGGTAACATTAATTCAACGACCGACCGACCGTGGACCGACGACCTGGTGAAGGTCGCGGGAATCCGCTGGATGCGGAAGGCACAGGACCGGTCGTTGTGGCGATGCTTGGGGGAGGCCTATGTCCAGCAGTGGACGTCTTTCGGCTGAAATGATGATGATGATGATGATTAATTCAACAGTAAGTATCTAATTTTCATTCGCGCCAATTCGTCCGCACGCGGTTCTTGTTCTATTTACAAAGTTTTGAAAAAAAAAAATGCGCATTCAGCCTCTATAATGATAAATATTTGGTACCTAAAAACACCTAATTTATGAAATGTACTTAAAAACCTCGGTAGCATAATTCAAAAAATAAAGACTGCCCAGCAATTTCTATGTCGTGTTGGATATTACTGGCCTCATACTGGCCTGTCATTTCGTTGCGTACGGAAAAGAGCCGATTGTTGTACCTATATAAAAATATAGAGAGATAGATATATAATATAACTACCTACATTGAGGAAATATCTAAGAATACCGATTTTGATATTATTTTTGGAACCCTTAAGGCATCCTTGACTGAGTATGAGTCTAAAAACATTTGAGGAAACAACTAAGAATAGGGTGATATGGGTGTTAGTTTAATATCATTGGGTGGTAGAGTCCAACTAAACTAAATTGACCTTAAAATTACAAATGTAGTTTGCAAGGGGTCCGTTATCATCCGTGAAGAGAGTTTTTAAATTCCCTTCTTTAGTTTGGTTGGTTTGTTTGGTTTCTGCTTTTTCCTTTTTTAATCAAAGAAAAAAGGCCTATGTCCAGTAGTGGACGTCTTTCGGCTGAAATGATGAATCAAAGAAAAAGTTAAAAAGTTTGGGAAAGGCTGTCTGAATCCGCAGTAGTAAAAAACATACGAAAAAAAGATTTTACAGTGGATTCGACAATGAGTTCTTACGGAATAGCCACGCCACAGAATATCTAAGCCACACAGTTAAGGATACAAAAATGCTAGAGCACCTAGTTGTATCCATTTTTTTCCTGCCACCTTATCTGCAATATAATATAGATACCTATCTCATGATAAACTTCGAGTAATACGCAAATAAATATTTGATACGTAACTATAGATGCAAAAACCACTTTCATGTGAAACGAAACGCTTATCAGCGCTTGTGAATAGAAAGTAGATAAAAAACAGCATGCTATCTTCCAGTAGAATAGAAACACATGCTTTACAATTACGTAAGCAACTAAAAATGTTTGCAAAATGCACTTGATGCCAACAGCTAGGAAACTTCATTTTCATGAAAGCCTGTGGGGCAATTGTGTAATGCATTCACTTTGACATTAGCTTTCATTTTGAAATGACAGCAATCAAAGAGAATATAACCACTTCGTTTAACAGCAATATTCATTGCGTGGTACGTAGTTATCGATGACACGGATTGTCAAAACACACGGAGCAATGAACATTGAAATCCAGATGATTGCGATCGCGAGTGAGTTACGCAATTCGGCAGCTGTTTTCAATTCAAATTCAACTGTTTTTATTTCTGCATTTACATGCACTTTCAAAACTTTAAAGAATCTAGTTGCACGGTTCCTAAAAGTTGGTCCTATGGAGAAGAGCCGGCAGGAAACTCCGTAAAACTTGTCTGACTCTTGTGGTTTTATGAAAATTATGATCTAAGTCTTTTGCTTACAGCTAAAACTCTGGGAGCGGAACGAGTGCCAGTTGAACAGCTGCTGAAAGTGAGTGACTACGTGATCCTCTGCTGTCCTCTCACCAGCGAAACCAAGCACTTGATCAACGCGAACACTCTCAAGACGATGAAGAGCACCTCTGTGGTGGTCAATATCGGGAGAGGAGGTAAGGAATCATCATTTCAGCCGAAAGACGTCTACTACTGGACATAGGCCTCCCCAAACAGTTTGGGAGGATATGCCATAATCGCATAATCGCCACGCTTGGCAGGCGGGTTGGCTATCGTAATTGGTTGGTTAAATACTCAGAGAACGTTGCTGCCCATCCTCTGGTGAATCCCTTAATCGCCTTTTACGACACCCATGAGAAGATATAGGATGGTGCAATTCTTTACGTGCGGCACCACACGGAACACGGAGGTAGGGAATGCATAACATTATTGAAAAATATAGGTACTTCACTCCTCCCGGGTGGTTGCTGGTCTGCTATCTTACAATCCTACTAATGTTATAAACTAGCCAATACCCGCGGCTTTGCCTGCATATCATTCGGTTTATCACAAAGACTTACGGACGTTTATCGTCTTTCTGCTTAGATCAACAACAGTAGCTACCTACGTTGTTGATCACGCATCCCTCGCTTCTCGGGATAAAAAGTGTTTGATTATTTGTCCTTCAATAACGCTGAAACGGCTGAACGGATTTGTATCAAATTTGGCATAAAGATAGACCATGTTCTGGATTAACACTAAACACCGCTAAGAAGATTAAAGATGATCAAATCATCATCATCATCATGAACACCAATGTCGTGCCCATCTATACGCCTTTCCGCTATCTTTTTAGGGTTCCGAAGTCCTACAAGGAACCCTTATAGTTTCGTCATGTCCGTCCGTCTGTCCGTCTGTCCGTCTGTCCGTCTGTCCTAATCCTTTACAGCTTAATAACTTCTACAGTTATAAACATAAGTAAATGAAATTTTGTTAAAAAATAGTCTGCATATAGATCTCAATTTTAAAAGAATAAAAAAATAGTGTTTACGTTCTTTAGGGGTGGCGCCCATACATGTGAAATGGGGAAAAAATAATTTTTTTCGCTGCACCCCATCGTGTGGGGTATCATTGAATAGGTCTACTAAAATGAAGGTAATGTTTCATACACCACTTTTTTATCAGGTGTACCATCTGCGAAATATAGCCCGCCAAAGTGGCTTGCAATGTGTCCCCCCCCCTGCCATTTCTAAACTATGCAACGTAGAAACTTATAATCTTCCACATTGATAGACCTTTGTGAAAACTCTCTTTTAAAATTATTTCGAGTATAATGTGATTATAATTTTTTGAGTTATAGACAGAAAACCGAAAAATACTTAAAACGTCCTAGTTCAAAGGTCATTGACCTTAGAGAAAAATTATCATAGCAAATAATGCTCCTTTAGCTACTTTCTATTTGAAAAAATCACAAAAAGTAACTTTGACATCAATCAGACTTCTTAAATTTGGCTTCTTGAATTTATCGCTAGATGGCGCTACTAACAACACGCTCTGAGTCGCGAATGCTGCCGATTATTGCAAAAACTAAAATAGCCATGATTAATATTCGATTTGATTCGTTTGTACACCTACTTAAGGAACCCTATAATACTGAGCATGGCCCGACATGCTCTTGGCCGGTTTTTACTTTTTGGAACGAAGTTCCTTATGGGAGCTTGCGGTAGGTGTGATTCGGGAGAAAGCGTAGCGTCACGTCACGCTAAGATTTGCGTTATACCCATAGAGCAAAGACTTTGTATATACTGACGAACTTTATGCCATAGAGTACATTGAATACACAGACATAGAGTTGTCAGCTGACTCTGACCTCACCTTAAACGCCATGTGGAGGATAGCGTCAAAGTTACAGCTAACTATTAAATAAAACCAAGGAACTTATATATCAAGCTGGAAAGCGGACGGCTGACTAAAATTCGGTCCGATGATTAGGGAGCCCTTCGTCTCTTTCTATAGGGTGTCCATACATACAGGAAAGGGACAGCGGGCTCTCGGTAACACTATCTCAGAAAACCGGGCTCGCCCGGATTTTGATAAAAGATTTTGGACCTTATATGAACGGGATATTATTCATTTATGAAGTTCTTAAATTTCTCCGTCCGCATTCTATCTTGGGTAAAAATTCTTTGAATAAAACATACAAAGACTTTGGGGCTCGAACCTTGGCCCTGTGGTATCTCAGTCCGACGCATGATTTTTCCTGCCATCTATGCTTGTACTATAGTTGCGTTTAGCATTATAATGAACCGGTCAAAAAAAAATGAATTTTATGGACAACTTCGTTCCTGACCGCACATGTTTTTTTTTCTTTTGTAATCCTTTCGTTTGATCTTGAACCTAACTTCATTGTTACTAATTATTCGTTTTCAGACATTATAGACCATGATGCTCTATACCACGCACTTAAAGAGAAGCAGATCTTCGCGGCTGGTCTGGACGTGGTGACTCCGGAGCCCATGGGGAAAGACCATCCGCTTCTCTCGCTGCCGAACTGCTGTAAGTATTCTGATATCAGACCCCCAGAGACCCCAGACCCCAGAGGTTAATTGTACAATTTTTTTACTAAAACGAACTCGTTGAGAATTGTATGATCTAGAAATTTGCCTTAGACTATAATGTCGTATGAGGCACTAAGATATTTGATAAAAAAAATAGGATTTTATATCCATTTACTTAGGTACTTACTCCGCTGGCGCAGAGACCCAAAATGTGTCTTGGCCTCCAAACGAGAGAACGCCACTTGCCGCGATCTTTGGCAGTATCTCGCCAATCACTGGCTCGAATCTCCAGAAGATCTCTTTCCCCCGCATCGCTCCAGCGATATCTAGGGCGACCGACTGGCCATTATACCATACCATTACCATTACCATTTATTATTTATTATGACCATTTGACATTGAATATTTCGAAACTCAGACACGAGAGTCTCATTAAAGACTTATTTTATATATTAACCAACCTTTAACCTTACAATCATAATTAATCCTAATTTGACTGGACTATAAACCAAATCGTTATTACAACGTGTAACAGAATAAAGGCAAGACCTCAAAATCAAAATGGCATTTATTAAAATTTAGGCTAAAGCCAATTAACGCTTGTTGAATGTCAACAAAAAAGACAGCTCCAAAAACGCCCGCCCGTCACCGGCTTCCTTGTGTTTATGTACAAGCTTTCAGCAGCAAGGAGCTTTCGAAACGTCAGGGAAACCAATTTAAATAATATACGCGATTTAATCCGGTTAAACTTTGTTTTATTATAATGTGTAGTGATCGCGAAAACCTAAGAAGTTATTATTTATACATGTAATATTTTCTATGGTAGGTAAATATTTATTTATTTATTATATTAAATATTAGTAAATTTTATGAAAGTGCACCACATACTGCCCCCATAAATTTTTCACGTCTTCCTTGTCCATCCAAAGGTTGTCTGGAAGATATCGCTATTAGCGATAAGACCGCCAATGTACCCTTATTTTACATGTTAATCCTAAGTTTAATAATGTTATTGGTGTACAATAAATCTATCTATAAATCCGCACATGAATTCGAAAAGTCAGAGGTGCGGGCCTGAATCGAACTCGCACCTTCCTGCATGGAAGGCAAGCGTTCAACCACTAGGCTATCACTGCTTAATATAACCTAGACATAAGACAATTTTTATTACCGATCGTTAAAATCTCAATCTCATCTTGTTTTCATTTCAGACATAGTTCCTCATCTGGGCAGTGCAACAGTTGAAACTAGAAATAAGATGGCGATGCTATCAGCTCAGAATGTATTGTTAGCGCTAGATGGCCAGTCCATGCTGTTTCCATGCTGACATTGAAGATTTTATCTATACTTCACACTTATCTAGATAACAATCTGTGTATCGATGCACCGGCATCGCGCAAATGTGACATAGCTACGCAAAACGCTTAGGTAACTGTATTATCATCGCCTTATCGGTGGAGAAAACTAAGCTATACCACAGATAATATAATACTATACGCTATACGTTGAGATATCACCTGCATCTGCACCACTACAAAATGGTGATTGATATTCATAACTAAATTTCGCCAAGTGTGGCTTAAATATTTATCTTAACCACTAAGGCGACGTTATGTTAATAAAATACGTAAAATAATTAAATAAATATATTAGCTAATTATTCTATTTTCGTGGGTTTTATTTGATTTAATCTACTTGGATTTTCGTATGAATATGAATGGGTAGGTATAGGAAACGAGGCAGACCAAAGGAAAAATGGATGGATTGAGTGATAGATGATAAGATTAGACCTGCATACATAATATGTACTACATAATATGTACTACATAATAATATATACTGCTGGAGTGGCGACAATGACAGCACATTTGACCGCGGGGTCATCCACCTAAACGGGTAGACGACTTTCGGCGACACGCCAGGTCCAGATTGGATGGCAAAGTCTCAAGACCGCCAGGAGTGGAGGAATTTGGAGAAGGCCTACACCTCTAAAAATGGGTAGGTAAGGCTGCAATGATGATCATTATCATATGGTTAGAAAGGAAGTGGACACTGAGATGACTGATTGAAAAGAGTAGAAGTCATGCTGCCCTCTGAAATAAGAGCGGGAGTAGGTATGATGACTTGAATTTTCTTAGGAAAATGGAATCGTGCTAAATAGTTTCCTTATGGGATGGTTAAACATGTAGGTATGTGATTTAAGACAGCAGTTTTTGGTTACCTATAAAATTACTTTATTTTTGTTAGCTTCGATCAACAATCGCAAATTCAGCCTTGTTTTATCTGTTAGTATTACCGTACACATGCAGATACACGCCAGCTGGAGTTACAAATTGCAGGAGTTATCTTATCAACGAAGCGTTTTAATTTATCTCAGCAGGGGGACATTATTAAGGGGATAGTTATTATGACAACTGCTGTGGGGAAACACATAAACAGGTGCACACAAGAAATGGCACGAAGGAAGGACGACCATATACCTACAGGGAAAAATTACTCGAAACCTCCAAGTACCTACTCACTTCGTATCACGATCCTAAATAAGGTTTGTTCTACGACTTTTGCCAAAACTAAACAGGATACCTAGGCAAAAAAATAACTTATGGTTATTTGAAGTGTGTAAAATTTGCGTATACTATAGCATCCCTTCCTACTGGGGGGAGGTCTATGTCCAGCAGTGGACGTCTTTCGGATGAAATTTATGATGATAGCATACTCTCTTGTATTATCTTTGATAGCATATTATGCCACAACACCGAACGCGTTGGTACGGTCGACCGCACGTCGGTGGTAACACTGACATCAGCAGCATCTTTATTTCGTAAGCAGTAAGGGCGGTTTTCGAATTGAAGTGTTATCAATGTCATGCAGTCGACTGTACTAACCGCGCAGCCCTGCCGCGCGCCGAAGCGACCCCGGTTGGCCACTCTCGTCGGCCGTCTAGAATATGCAAATTACAGAGTATTTTCATATATTTGTATGAAAAATCAAGTTTGATTTTTAAGTCATAGACCAAACGTTGTTCAGGGTCATAATATTAAGTCATAGACCAAACGTTGTTCAGGGTCATAATACAAAGTTAGTGCTAAGAAGTTTCGGGTATTTTTTCAATTACCCTGTAATCCCTGTATAGATCATAAGGCCACGTTTCCACGGCAAGAGTTTTGAGCATTTCTTGCTAAAGTTTTAGCTAACAATCCAAAGATATTCTTTGTACCGTAGCGGCAAATGGCCCCAGCCAGATGGACAATCGACCTGAAGAAAGTGGTTTCGGTACTGGCTGCAGTCGTTGTAGAAAGCAAACAACTGGGGGGTGACCAGTGTCCAGCAATGCAATTGACTGAATTGATTCTTCTAGCCTAGGCAAGACTAGGTGTTTGTTTAAAATACAATGTACCAATATCGCCTATAGAGAATTATCTACTAAATTAAATGCGACAGTGACCGTAATTTTATCCGCGTGGTTATAATTCCTCAGTGCTCGCGTGTGACTTATTTTTACGGCTTCTTACAACAGGCCCCAATTAGACTTCTTTTCTGAAATTGAAGTGCGTTCATCAAGCAAGTGCTTTCATCAAGCAAGTGCGTTCATCAAGCAAGTGTATAAATAACATCGACAGAGAAGGCACAATGTATCAACATGAATTTTATTATTGTGTTATTAATTTAAAGAGATGGAGATAAAATTAAAAGTCTAAAAACATGACGAGATTGGATCTCGGATCCTTGGATCCAAGGAGTTTTGACTCAAAGCTTTTGAGCCTTTCCATCGCTCAAGTTTTGAAGTTGTAATTTTTTTATCCACTTTGACTTTGTAAACTCAAAGTTAATATAATCACTGTGTTTTAAACTGTAACGCATAGATATTATAACTGTAACGTAGCCATTGAGTTATATGAAGTCGTTGAACGTAGCGATTTTTTCCTGTGTTGTAAACTTACAGTAGGTATCCGAAACATCGGAAATGTTTTTTTGACTGAATTATTCAATCTCAGTCCAACACAAGCTAATAGATTCTTTAGCTCTGAGATTTTCCTTGTGAAGGACATCTAATCACCTGACGTCCTAATCCTAACCGCAATATATAAACTTTAGTGCTTCCTACACAGAAACCCATAAAATTGTAGGTATCTGCTAACCATGAATGTGCGAACATGCTGTAGACGCGTGCCCAAGTGTATTAAAGTAGGTAATAATGGAATTATATAAGTATAAACAAAATACAGTTATGTTCCGCCGGGTTATCATCAAACGCGCGCAACAGTAACTTTAACAAACCAATAAACTTGGCGCGTAACTAATCAAGAGAGCATGTTCCCGCCACTGGGCGACATAACCGCTCAATTTTTTTTTCTGGACCCACTAGACCTTGACTGTACACTGTACATAGCCGGCCACACTACTTCTCCGGCTCGCTCAATAGTAATACGTATTGTTTTATCTTTTGATTTTCGAGATATCATATCTGTACCTGTTACATAAACAATGATTGTACATTATGTAGCAGCTGTGGCATTAGTAGCTGTCGCGTTACCGGCAAGTTCTGTTGCTAATAACAATATGACGAAAAATCTTAAGGTTTTAGTGTCTTCTAACGATTTCCCCGTCAGTGGACTCAAATTTTTGGAAGAACAGTGAGTAATGTTCATTTAATATAACAAAATGCATGTGGTTCTATCTGAAATACGTACCTCTTTACAATTTTTTATGCGCACGGTTACAAATAAAAAAAGAATCCGAACGTGACAAAAAGCCTTCGTACCAAGGGCACAGACTTTGATTACCTACCTATTTTTAATAATCAAAGGGCACAGATTATCTAGGGCTCAATGCTTTTAAAATTAAACAATGGAGACCTAATTGTTTACTATTCAGAGATATTATAATAGGATTGCTAAATAAATATAGGTATTATTTACTTAGTTTCTGTTTTTTATCAGTTGAATGCTTCCTAACATGCAATAGTTGCTCCAAAATAGCTCAGTGTGCGTCTCGCGATGGTAATGACCTATTAATGTGTTTGGACAAGGCCATTCCAAGTTATTCACTCTAGACAAATACATGAACTCAATTAATATAATTGCCATACTAGACGCAACGTAGGTAGGTATATCTCGGTAGATATATTTGAGTTTTCCTTGTTTATTTGGATATTGGAAGCATGATAATTATGTTTGTATTCCTTGTCTGAGGAAACTGAATTAGAGAAATAAAATAATACATCATCGATATGTAGGTATAATTCATTATATTTTACTAATACGTAGGGTATTAGCAAAATATAATGAATTATACCATAACTGGTTGTTAATTCTCCATAGCTGACTAATGGTAAAAAATTATATTCCGCATTCCTAAGTCAATACACCAGCTTACCTACTTACTCCTACTTACTATATCCAATTAATTCCGTGTGGTGCCGGACATAAAGAATTGTACCACCCTTATCTCTTCTAATGGGTATCGTAAAAGGCGACTAAGGGATTCACCATAGGATGGGCAACAGCGTTCTCCGAGTATTTAACCAACCAACTGCGATCGCCAACCCGCCTGCCAAGCGTGGCGATTATGGCATATCCCCCCCTTAATTTGGGGAAGCCTACGTTCAGCAGTGGACGTCTTTCGGCTGAAATGATGATACCCAATTGTGTTCGGTAATGGAAAACTGAATGGTTAACCATTCATTCATTTTTCATTTTAGCGTAAACGCTCAGATTACAGATTTACGATTATCGATTAGTTATGTCATAACCTTTTTATAGTTTTGAGGCGGTACGTGGTAAAACTATACTTATTTCAGAGGCTTGTAATCTATATCTTTGCTTTATACTAAGTTGGCTCTGTAACGTGGTCACACAATCATAAATATCCCACGAAATGATTAGATCCATTCCCACTGCTTGGCACGGGCCTCTTGTCAAAGCGAGAAGGGATCCAGGCCTTAGTCCACCACGCACAAGACCGGCTTTTTGGTCTTCTGTCCGGATTTTGACAGTCATTTGTCCAGACTTTTCTACTTAGAGGAGTACGCACTTCACACAGTTTCGCACGCAGCCCATCCCAAGTCGATGTCTTTTCTGTAGATTTCTTTAAAACTTAAATGTCCGGACGTTTTTGCATACATCAGTCTTTTTATCAAGACTTTTCAATTCGGGAATGGTAAAGCTAACCACGCTGGCCTAGTGCCACGGGATGGCGGACCACAAACCATCGAGAACTGTATGGAGCACTCTCAGGTGTACAGGTTTCCTCACGATGCTTTCCTTCACCATGGTCAAACAATGAAACATAAACAATGTTTATAATCTTCCTGAATGAGGAAGACTACCTCAATACTTTCGCGGTCCGCCTCTTTTTTCATCTTTTCATAATTTCGTTGCAAGATCCAAGACACGCAAGACGCACTCCTGGTGTCACTCGTTATCTCTTGGTCATAGTAGATCCTGCCTAACAGGAGTCAAAATCACAATAGTAAAGAAAAAGCGTTACGAGAATAACTCATGCCGTGTTAAAAATATAACTTATTTAGCAAGGTACGGCTCAGCCTCAGCTGGCTGCCCAGAGTGCACCAGACGTACCTACTTAGGTACTCACAACGTACTACGTACTTGTACTTCATTCAATATCGTCAGGCACCACGCCTTACTCGTGAGGGCTCCTCAGGTCCGGCTGGTACCAATTGGTACCGAGACATAATGTAATTCATTCAATTGTATCTGGAATCCCGGCACTCAACAGGTATTGAACTTATGAATAGCAAGATAACGGTAGGTTTTGTTAGATTCACCTTTTTCCTGTAAATGCATTAAAACTAATACTGTATTCAGTTTCACAGTCGTTCAAACGAAATACCTGAACTTCGGCGAGGAAGGCAAAACTCTGGCCAAGGATGATCTCCTGAAGCTCATCCCAGGATGCTCCGCTCTCGTGTGGAGTTCAAACCTCCCTATTAGCAAGGAACTGCTGGATAAGGCTGGTAATTATTCTTACCTACTCCTTTTGTGTTGATAAACACGAGCATTCACTTGTAACGAGCATTTGTCGAATGTTAGGTTTTACAGTCTACCAAACCAATTAGTATCCAGTCCTTGTATGATAAATTCGGCACAATGGAGGAAGAAGTAAATAGGTTTAATGATGTTTTGAATTCACAAACCTAGTGCACACGATGTTCTAAATTCAATTTACTTTATCCTCTAGGGCAGCGGTTCTCAAACTTTTTTGGTCACGGAACCCTTTTGACAAGCAAAATACTTGACGGAACCCTACAATAAAACAATAGTTTTTAAAAGTGTATTCTTTATTATATAAGCATAATAAAAGTACAATGTAACAGTTACTAATTATTACTTACTTTAACCACATGCCAAGTACAATAATAGAAGATATTAAAAATGAAAAAATCTTAACTAATGGGAGGTATGAAACTGTTTTTTATTTTTCATCAATTGGTTGATATCAGGTTTGATAGAAGACATTTGAAGTCTCATATCAGGTTCGGCGTCCAGTCTATTGCGATATTTTGTTTTCGTGGCTGCATAGGTTGAGAATCCTGTTTCGCACAAATATGTTGTTGGGAACGGGAGAAGAATATTCAGAGCCATTCTGCCAAGCATTGGATATTCATCACGGATTCTGCACCAAAAATCGTTGAGAGGCGTCGTTTTGAACAGTGACTCCATACTTGTGTCTGATGACATTTCTAAAAGAGATTCATATATCTTGTTTGACATACTTTCGGGCTTTTGCAAGTTGGGTAAAAAAGGATTATGAATCCATGAATTCAGCTTCATTTTTGTATTATGTTCTTCGGGAAAATACTTTACAAAAGATGCGCGCATCGAAGTGAGATATTGGACCAATTCTTCAAACACATCATCTTGAAACATTTCCGAGTCGTTATCGCTAACAAACAGTGAGTTTGAGTGACGTAAAGCTTTCTATTTCTCTCTTACCAACGCAAATAATCCAAAAATCTAATTTTCTTTTGAAGGCAGTTATTTTGTTATAGGCCTGGAACACTGTTGTCTGTTTACCTTGCAGTGATAAATTCAATTCGTTCAGTTTTTGAAAGATATCCGCCATAAAAGACAATCGGAACAACCAAGTTTTATCATACAAACGGTCTTTCAAATTAAAAGAAACTGTATCTGCTGAAAGAAACATTTGTAACTCGGCTCTAAGTTCAAATAGCCTTGTTAAAGTTTTACCCCGAGACAGCCATCGCACTTCTGTATGGAGCAGCAGTGTTTTATGTTTGCTGCCATAATCTTCACACAATCATGAGAACAATCGGGATTGTAGTGGTCGTGATTTGATAAAATTAATTATTTTTACCGCTTCATCCATAACTAATTTTAGATTTGACGGCATTTGCTTCATCGCAAGTGCTTGTCTATGCAGAATACAATGGCTGGAACTACAATTAGGCGCTTTACTTTTTATTCGTGATACTGCTCCTGCTGTTTTACCTGTCATCGCCTTGGCCCCATCTGTACAAATGTCAATGCAATCGTTCCAACTAAGATTATTTTCTTTAAAAAATATGTTTATTTTATTAAAAATTTCTTCCCCGGTAGTGTTTGTGGGCAGCGGTGAACACATAAGCATGTCTTCTTCAAAAGAACGTTCATATGGATATCTCACGATAACCAGCAAGATAGCCAGACCAGTGACATCAGTTGACTCATCCATTTGCAAGGCGAATCGTGTTTTTTGTAGACGTGCAACTAGTTCTTGTTTGACGTAGCTTGCCAGATCATGGATTCGCCGTGAAACAGTATCGTTTGATAGCGGTACAGTAGAAAGATGCTTTGCAGATTTTTCATCGAGCATACATTTTGTTATGTCTAACACACATGGCTTTATTAAATTCTCAGCGATAGTGTGCGCTTCACCTGCTTGTGCAATGCGATAGCTAACTAAATATGATGCCTCCGTGGCCTTTTCATTGATAGTTTGTGTTACATGCATCATATTTTTTTGACTTTCCAATAACTGTTCTTTTTTACGAACAAAAAATTCTTTATTCTTGTCTTTAGACTCGGGGTGTACAGTTTCTAAATGTCTGCGTAATTTGGCAGGTGCCATGGAACTATTAGGAAGCAGTTTACTACATAACATGCAGAGAGGTGAGCCGTTGGAATCAACAAATCCGAAACTGATATATGATTCATCATACTTCCTTTTTTTCGTCTTTGAAACCGTGGAGCTTGACGTCGTGGCATCATCGTCTGGATCGGTAATTGCTGTATTCTCCGCGCGTACTGCTTTTGAACATTCAGCGTCATTAGAAGATGTCGTTGCAACACGTTTAACACCTTTAAGCCAACGTTCCATTCTTCTTTATTAATAATGTTACACGTCAATAATGTCAAAATAATGCACAATCGTTACTGCGTTTATGAGACAAAGTTTAGTCCAAAGAAGAAATGTACAAAACTGATACAATCAGAATACAGCGGGCAGTAGAACTTACAAGAAGGCAGCAGGCTAGCCAGCTTGTAAGTAGGTAGGTACGAACTTATCGCTCCGAACGTCAACTTACTGACGAGGCGCGACTTTTTTTATATAATAGCGCTTTTATACTTAGTCCTAGACTCGAACTCGAACATTCTCAAAAATACTCGAGTCGGCGCCTTTGATAAACAAAAAGCGGAAATAAAAATATAAATACAAAAAAATGCGTTGTAAACAATCTCGACTTTATGCTTTTGAAGATAGAGCCGAAAGTCGCTTGTTCACAACTATAGCGTCTAATTCAGAGGCGGCTTTTATCAAAGGGACTGCGCGCTCACAAGTATACGCGCGGCGGGCGGATTCAAAACGTTCGACCAGTGACCAGAGAGAGGTGTTTTGTTTTTTTTTTCTAAATTCTTGCGGAACCCCTACAGGGGTATCGCGGAACCCTAGGGTTCCGCGGAACACACTTAGAGTACCGCTGCTCTAGGGGATCAAAACGGCTTTTGCACTCAGATATCGAAGAGCAAAAATACTCTTTCCGAGATGGGGGGATGAAAATGAAGTTTTCTCAGAATATTATGGATGTTTTCAAGCAAAATATCATTTTAATAACGGACAAAGTTAAACTGTATCCTAATGAAACCGTTCTATAATAATTCCCTGAGAAATATTCATCTATATCTGCCAACCCTGGATACTAATTGCTTTGTTATACCACAGTTTTACTGATGGTTATCAATGATATTACTTTATGTAAAATCATTTATGGTTATACTGTGGTTATACTGTACATTACTACCGACCAAATTCGGTGACTGTTCAGTTCGACAAAATCTAAAAACAGAATGCTCAATGGACTGTTATTAAGTGAATGCTTAGGTTTATCAGCACCTTTAGGTTACAAGATTTTTGTGATATTTAATAATACCTGCTTATTTATTTATTTATAATTTATGTACACACAATAACATATAAAAGGAGACAGCATTAAAATCATTTAGTACAAAGGTACTGCTTATTTCAATGAAATTTCTACCAGCAGACCTGCGAGAGGAGAAATAAGTAAGAAATGTAGACAACAGTGTGTAAAAAGATAGGAAACTTAAAATTAATTCTAATGAAGCAATAGATACTTAAATAAATACATATAAATTATATAGGTATAGGTAAATATGATATAAATATTATGCAATAACAAATTACGAGGAAAGGTAATGCTCTTTAACACGTCTTTTGAAGACAGATATGGATTGAGAATTCCGTATGTTCTGCTTCTGAAAATCGGCGATCTTTCTTGAAGTTGCTATCTAAGCATCCAATGTCGTTATCATTTTGTTCTCAAACGAGATAAGAGGATATATTTACATATGTTTTGACGTTGACAGACGTATTATATAAGGTCCTACATTATCAATCCGAAATATTTGAAGTGGTGAATCTACTCATCATAACCAACATCATTTATTATCATCCTGCTTGTGTTTATCACTGTGTTTTAAATGTTGCGCGTCGTTAACTGTGACAATAAACTATTTTTTATTTCTTTTCTTTCTTTCTTTACTATGGACCAACCCTGAAATCACAAAAAAAACACCACTTCAAATATTTCGGATTAATAATGTAGGACCTTATATACGTATTGAGCAGTCGCTATGTGTTATTATTGGGGTAGTATATTCCTTGGATTGGGGTTTTGGGTGTTCAATAAGTGGACTGTATTTTGTAAATAGGCGTGGTTCATTGCCTCCTGAGTTACAAAGTTTAACTTTGCCGGACAAACCATAATAAAAGATAGATAGATAGATGTGCAAAAATGGACAACACAAGGCACTATACTATTCAAATTCGTAATGATACTATTAGATAATGTAAACTCTGACAACCTAATTAGCGCAATGGTCAATAAGATCAGAATTGAAGAGCTAAGGAAACGGCATCTTGCTTTATTGAGAATATGGCTAGACCCTGCAAGTGGCCCAGAACTGTCCCTTTTGGACAAAGGTACCTGTCGTCCTTAAGTCTATGGCAATGATCTGAATGATCATCTTCCCAAAACAAGAAGTCTCGCCTGATAGTTAAGCGAGAAGATTAAATATTAAATTCTTCACCAGGTCCTCAACTGAAGCTGGTAGCGACCGTATCGGCTGGTTACAATCACTGTAATGTAGACGAACTCAGAGCAAGGGGCATCAAGCTGTCCAACACGCCCAATGTCTTGGCCTCAGCTGTCGGTGAGATCGCCGTAGCTCTCATGCTGGGAGCTGCCAGGCGGTTCACTGAAAACCTGCAGCAGGTTCACAGGTAATTTAATCAAAAGGTTCACCTGTACTTACGCAATGGGGGGCAAAACTTGTCAAAGTCAGAAACTATCGCCAGATCTGACCGAGGGGGCCGCGAATGCAGATTGAATCCCACATCCCCGGCCAAAGGTTACAATTATAATGTGCTCCCGGCCGAATTTCTTTCACGGCGGCCAATCTCAACGAAGACTAGCCATATCGGCGCGGGATATATTATAGACCACAAGTGTGTGCGCAATCACGGATGCACTCTCTCTCTCTCTGTCACCTTGCACCGGAGAGAGATCAGGTGCAGGACCGACGGCTTTTCATGCTTTCTGAAGCACAGGGGTGTAGTTTAGCACCGCCAACTTCGTGACTTCGGACTGCTACTGAGAAATTCTCTTGACAGACAAATCCCTATAACAGTTCTTATTTTATAGGGATGTTTGGTTGAACACGTTACCGCTAGACCACCAAAGGACCATAAAGACGAAAAACCGAAGAACTGAATCGAACTGACCGGTAGGAGGAATACCATGGCCCTTTCCAGGTGGAATCCATGAAGATTTTCTCAGGAAAAAAATGTCAAAATACGTGAAGTCGATAGATGTTCAGAAAATATGCGTTAATTATTATTATTGTTTTTATCAGGGGCGAATGGGAGATCGGTTTCGACAAGGTCCTCGGCCAGGATATACGCGGTAGCACTGTTGGCATCATTGGGTTGGGAGGAATCGGACAAGCTGTTGTCAAGCGCCTTGCCGGCTTCGAAGTCAGCAAGTTCCTCTACAGCGGTCATAGGGAGAAGCTTGAAGGTATGTGATGATTTTTTAAGGATAAATAAATAAATAAATAAATAAATTTTTATTCACAAAAAGTTTTACATCAAATATCTGTAAAATATAAATCTGATAAATATATATATCTGATCTTTTAAATATAAATTTATTTTTCTCTCTAAGATTTAAGGTCAGGCAACGTGAAGAAAAACCTAAAGTCCTGAGTCCTGTTAGGAACCTAAAAGCAGTGCAGAGCCACTTTACGAGAGCAAGTGTGTTGAAAATAATTTGATGAAAAAGATTTTTTTGCCACGATTTATAAAGAAAGCGAGTTAATATTGTATTGTCATCCAGTCCTGAGCTATGTTTAAAGTTTCAAGTCTCGTCTCTAGCTCATCGGGAAGTTCGTTTAAAATCGATTGCAAAATGTATTACATACCGAACAGACAGCGATGGTACTAAAATACATAACATAGGTATGTAACACAAACACAATGCAACTAATTATAGGTGTGAAAATACTACCCACTTAGTTTTAACTTGGTTTTAACGAAAATAAATTCTAAAATCCCAATTACCATTACAGATTCGTCTTTCATACACAATAATAAGGTCGTAGGTAGCCACTAGAAAAAAGTAAAAAAGCTACTTTTCCTACCTTCACACATGAGATAAGATTCGAATGACCTTGAACAGTGCCGTAGCTAAGGTCATGAGCGCCATGATTTAAATGTTACGCCCCCCATAACTTATTATGTAGGAAGAGAAGATAAACTCTTGTTTTAATTTAGGTAAGTTTTGCCCCAGCGGCTGGTTATGGATCTTTGAGTGCGGCCCATTGAAGGTTTTTCACCCGTGGCAACCACTGCCACGGCCAGCCCCTAGCTACGACGCTAACCATGAATAATTTCATAGCACAATCCACTGATCTGCTTCTCCCTTTCTTTCCAGCAAAAGACTTGAACGCGGAGTTTGTGCCTCAAGATCAGCTCTTAGCTCAAAGCGACTTCATAGTGCTGGCGGTGCCACTGACCAACGAGACCAAACTCATGATCAACAAGGATACCCTCGGCAAGATGAAGAGCAACGCCATCGTTATTAATGTCGGACGAGGAGGTAAGAACAATTATTACATACATACATACATATTATCACGCCTGTTTCCCATTGGGGTAGGCAGAGACTATGGATTTCCACCTGCTACGATCCTGACACACCTCTTTCGCTTCATCTACGTCCATTAACCTCGTCATGCATGCTCGTCGGTTTAGAGAACTCTTAACCTGGCATTTTTTTGAGAACGTCCGCGATTTGATCGCGATACGTTCGCCGAGCTCGTCCCCTTCCAACTCTTCCATTCTTCCAACAATTATTATGAATTATATTATAGTCGGGGTGGGTCAGTATAAATGATATGGGCTGATAGAGGAGCATGTTACGAGGAAAGTTTTAGGTATGAATGTGGATGGCTATAAGAAACGAGGCAGACCAAAGAAAACATGGATGGATTGTGTGAAAGATGATATGAATAAAAAGAAAGTGAACACTTAGATGACGGCTGATAGAGATGTGTGGAACAAAAACACATGCTGCGCCGCCGCGCCGACCACAAATAAACTGGATAAGGACAGGAGGATGATGACTTAATGGTCATAGACAAGTCAAATGGGGAGGTGAGAATAAGATGGCAGCACCTCTGTTGCTACCCATAACAATCAATCAGAACTCATCATCCTCAGCCTCCTCGCCTTTTCCCTATTATATTAGGTCGGCTTCCAGTCTAACCAGATGCGGCTGAACATCAGTATTTTACACGGAGCGACTGCCATCAGGCCCCCGCAACCCAGTTACCGGGTAATACCGACATTCGGAGTTTAAACCAGTTGTCAGACTTTCAAGCTTCTGACTACCCGTAACGACTGCCATAGATATTCGTATGACAGCCGGGACCGACAGCTTAACCTGGTCTACGAAACACGGAGGGGTCTCGATGTGTAACGAAACGGTCACGCATCCACAGGCTGACCGCGGCAAGTGCAGCTTAACCTTGCAAATCGTACAATCCGCGCAGTCGTTGCTTCGCCACGAGTCCCTCAATCAATCAATCAGAACTAACGGCCAAAATTAATATCCTATCTATCCACGATTTGTCCTAGTAGAGATAGAAGTTTGACATTTAAGTTGTAATGTCAAACATATTTTAACCAATGAAAAGGCTTCGATATCAACGACGACGGTGGTGCTTTTAGTTCCTCAGGTTCGGTCCCCCATATCGTGGTCATAATTTTTATAATTAACCATAAAAATAAAGTCCATATCAATTATTTTTAGAGACTAAGATGATAGTGACGTCATCGTTGTCATCTAAGCCTCTTAAACACAACGTTCTGTTCCAGACCTAGTTGATCAAGAAGCATTGTACGACGCACTGAAGAACAAACAGATCTACGCAGCCGGCCTCGATGTCACCACCCCGGAGCCACTTCCCAAGGACCACAAACTGCTCACACTGCCGAATCTATGTTAGTATCTAGCTTGAGGAGAAACGAGGTATCATGTTCCTCCAACACAAAGGGAGGATCCGACCAGGCTGGGTCTGCTCCTGGCGGGCTACGACGACGACGCGAGAATCACCCCCCAGTGGTATACCACCCTTAGATACAAAATGCAAAGTGTTATTGAAATAACTGAAAACCTCTTAAGGGGTCAATGTACTCATCAGTATGAATGAACAACTATGGGACCAACCATGAAATCGCAAAAAAAAACTGCTGTTCCTTACATTTTGTCCATTTATGTGAATGTAGGGATCAGCTGATTTTTTTTCACGTTGTCATGGTTGGTCCCATAGTAAAAGTTGTTCATACTGACGAGTACAATGACCTCTTAAGAGGTTTTCAGGTATTTCGATAACACGTAGGTATAAAAAGTTCAAATGGGTGGATATGTGAAAAGGAGCCATAACTATAGAGCTAGCGAATGCCTTTTGTTAATTTGAACTGTTTTACGGTGGTATGCCACTGGTCAAATTTCTTTGTCCAATCCAATTTATTTTTATTTTATTACATACAACATTTGATGAAAATCATGGTATAATAAGATGTTTCACCAGGTATTCTCTTCCCGCAATGACAGCGCGATGCCTCCAAGCTACGTCACGATCAGTGCTGCCATTGATTGATATCTTCAATATACTTAAGGAGATTTTTGTTCATAATGAATATAAAATAAATTCCTAACTAGCCTGACTATTTGTTATCTCGTGTTATTCATCTAATTAGTTAATAAAGGAAACTATATTAAATTACTAGTTAAAAAGTGATTCTTTATAGAAGAAAGTAAATGAAAAAATGCATTTTGCTCGGGTAATTTTTTTTCACAAAGTGGCAGCACAACAAACTGACAAGTGTCACGCTAACAACCCGCTATTGGCTCCACGGCCGATGACGTAGTACGGAGGCAATCACGTGACCTAGCTGTCACGGGAAGAGACTACCTGGTGTTATTATACCATGATGAAAATCATCCAATTTCTTTGATCATAGTCACATTGGACAAAGAAATTTGACCAGTGGCATTGGTATGGTAAAAGGGTGGTCCCTTAGATACAAAATACATGTCACCTACCTACTTACTGTATTACTGATACAGCAAGATCCCCTCTAGTCCTTAAATCTAGGGAAATTTTACAAAAACTAAAATTAATGAAAAATACCCCCTTTTTAACATGTTCAAGATTTTATAACTACCTTCTTTTTGTGTGTGCACAGTTGTGTTGCCGCACATCGGCAGCGCCACGGTGCGCACGCGCAGCGACATGGGCGAGCTGGCCGCCGGCAACGTGCTCCACGCGCTCACCGGCAAGCCACTCATCACACCTGTCCAACTGTGATCATCACAATATCAATGTACCAGCTCAAAGTCCTACATTTCCAGAACAATAAAAGCCATATCATTGTTATGGTTGATGTTAAGCCGCGACTCCTGTGACCATATTTTTGTTATTACCTGGGTCTCCTGGGACCAAAATCTAACAAAATATTCTAACAAAAGATGTTAACATTTTGTTAGGGCCAATCAAATGTGGCCGAACAGCTAGGCCACACCCTCATTTTGTTAGAAAAACATGTTAGATGTTAGAAATACCAAAAATATGGTCGCTGCCGCAAAATGGGGGCGTGGTCTAGCTGTTTGGCTACATTTGATTGGCCTAAGCAAAATGTTAACATGTTTTGTTAGGATGTTTTGTTAGATTTTGGTCACAGGAGACACGGCTTAACACGGTCATCTTGTGGTATAGACTTTATTTATGACGGAAACATTATCTAAGAGGCTGATTTAATAGAACAAAAAAGCACGGCAATAAATGTTGATGTTATAAAATGACTACAGAACATAAAAGTTCAGTAATTTTCGAATAAAAATAAGTCTGAATATAACACTCAGTGGCCATGATGCCACAGCTAGACTACAGACAGTAGCCAATCAATTCAACATACTATACCATAGACAAAATCATTGGCTTGCCTGCCTAGCTTCGTTTAAGTGTTACCTGCCTACAAATCAATACATTTTCATGATAAAAAAATGTAAATAAAATATGCATACAATTAAAAAATTGGCTTTTATTTTTGCTTATGTTTAGTGCTAACAATTATATAAAAGTATTAATATTTATATACAATTTCTTATGTAATACATAATAGGAATATCCATTAGAAAACAGGAGAAGTATTTTATTTCGTAAATAAAATATTAATAGCATAATTTTCTTACTTTTACCATAAATGGTTGACAGTAGATTGTTAGCTTTAATATACATATACAGCATCACTGGATGGGCGAGGGACATATTCAATGATATGAAAAATGTGCGTAAAAATATATTTTAAAAAACCACGATAAATCACGGGTGCAGAAGTCAAGAAGAACAATCATAGTAAAACCAAAAAAAACTATGCTCCTTCGTGTACAGCCAGCGCTCACGCACACTATGCACCTGAAGGATATTTGCTTTCGCGATGCCTACTGGAACTGGACACAGACCAAGTAGAGATGCTACGCATCTACTGGACGATGCCGCGACATGTGTACCGAGAGGGTTGAGCACGGTTTGAGATGCATGTGTGTGCGTGAGCGCTGGTTGTACATGAAGGAGCATAGTTTTTTTTTGACTTGACTAGATTGTTCGCGGCACTTCTTCTGTATTTTTACTATGTCTGTGCTCACTGCATCAAAGTTCGATTTGTATGCTCGGAACAGTGTCCACAGTAACGGGTGAAATCAATTGTAAAAATATTCTTAAAATTAAGTTATCTTTATTTTTTCACATATTTTGAACATCCTCCTTCTATAAGTCCCTCGTTCAACCAGTCACTCTGTTTAAAAAAATCTTTTAAAAACGAGGCTGCAATAACAATTCAATTTTGTTCTGGATTTTTTTTTTTTCTGCAGTTTCACGTACTGATAAAAAACAATTATAAATTCTTGAATATAAAAACTATACACATTTAATTTTATTATATTTAAAAATAATAAATCCTGTATACCATAAGAACTCTTAACCTTCCTATACCCACGCAAAATGGAAATACACCACATACAAGGCCTCTGAGACCGAAATTTCTATCGATACAATATTTTGTAGATACTTTGGCAAAATTGATTATTTTAAGGGAAATGCTACAGGTTAGCCCGCGAAATTCATAATTTCTTGCGTTTTTTTGCTAATTGTAGCTCTGTTTTTAGTTGTATATCAATCAAAATACGATTCGCGGTAGTAATAACAATATATCTACTGAATAATACTTATAAAAAATATAAACCTACCTTTATAAGCTCTAGAAGCTCGATAATCGTTAATTGGATCGCAAATTAATGTAATCGAGCTTGTACAGCTTATAGAGCTAGGTTAATATTTTTTATAAGTATTATTCAGTAGATATATTGTTATTACTACCGCGAATCATATTTCGATGTATACACAACACAATGCGAAATACAACTACAATTTGCAAAAAACGCAAGAAATTTTGAATTTCGCGGGTTACTCTGTAGCATTCACCTTAAGGGGTAACAATATTTTTAAAGATATAAACCGAATTTATAGAAAATATTTGTTTTTATTATTGACCACAGAGCACAGACATAGTAAAAAATATAACTATGTCTGTGTTATTGACTAACAGTCTTTTATTGCAGATTCTGCAAAAAAATCTATTGGTCTGACAGACCAATGCGTGGCTATAGGAAGGTTATTATACTAAAGTAAACTTATGATAAACTGTAATTATAACTGACTTTTTATAATTAAGGTGCGTCTGCCACTACTGCTGCCAAGTCCTTTAGGAATGGCTCTATTTGGCTTTCCAAAGATAATATGTGGCCAGTATTACAGTTGTCGCTTCCAATAAATGTGATCACTAAAGGTAGTTTGTTCATTTGTATTACCTGAAACAAAAAAAATAAACAAAAGTACAGATTGTCTCATTTAAAATTGTTTACAAAATGTGTTGTAGAATAATTTCACTGTCATATGACAAGTTGGTTGCGGGGCCAGAGCCCCAATTCTCGCGTAATAGAGATAAATTTCTAATTCGAGATAATCTCTAATTTTAAATCTCTACGAAAAATTTCGCCGGTAATGTCAACTGCTATAACCACTCTTTGTATTTAGAGCGCTAGGCGTAGACATATCTCTAACATGACATTCTGAGAATACGAAAATTTATTTTCAATGAACATACGCCATCTTGTTTCGCCATTATGTCGAGTTCGAGATAATGTCTACGACGCGAGAATCACCCCCCTGGGGTGTGCAATTTTAGATTAGATGATTGATAACTAGGTAGTTTTTTTTTCAGTATTATTATATCCAGTTGTTATTGTCCCATAGTTGAACTGGCCCACCATTAAATTAATTAAAGTGAAAAGCTCCAAGTTTTTTTAATGTATTAAGAAGCATTGAATACTATAAAAAAACAATCTACTTCTGTCGTGTCAATATGAGCTACATAAGGGTAAGGCTGTCGTGGTGTAAAGATTAGCCAGTCAGCAGGTTGGTAGCGGGGTTGACTGCTAAAAAAAACAATTAAACCAAAGGATGAAATAGGATGGAATGCACATGATATAGTGATGAGAGGCCTAAACAACACCATTGATAATGAATGATTGGTCATATAATAATTTTAGACTGAATAATATTATTATTAGGGATGGGCTGAATATTGTTTCATATTCAGTACACTGCATATTCGGCAGGCAGGATTACCAAACATTGGTACTGGGCTGATTATTCGGCAGAAATGCTGAACATTAATTTATTTTGCCTACCTAAAGAGATACATGCAGTTTTAACTATTTTTCACAGAAAACCAAATGCAGTAGTAATCAGTTATGTGGGATGGGAATTTGAGGAGTGTTTTAAGGAGTGACATGCAGGGTATTATTATAGTATAACAAGCTGGTTTCCGCAACTCCATGTCCAAGAGTGTATTTTGCGGATAGGTACCCTACAGGCAGTGTGTTCAGTGGCCTACTTCATTTGAATTTAATTGTGGTGTATGTTATTGATTGTTTTATGCAGGAAGATTAATTTAGCATTAATAGATCTAATAAAAGATTTATAATAATCGTACTTTGAAAAAATATAATAGCTTACACCACTATTGAATTTGAATGAGGAAGGTACTGGGTACTGCCTAATTGCCTATATGCAATGCACGCCACTGCCTGCAGGTTGTTTCAGTGGAAAGAGTGTAAGAAAAGCGTTCCCGTAGGTAGGAAGGAGATTTAATGTTGTGAAGGATGTTGTAGAGGATACATAATATTCTGAATGAGTTTAATAATTTCAAAGACCTGTCATTATAACTAATTATGAAACCTTGTGCAACCTTCTATTTGTCATCCAAAAATATAGCGTTCTACTATTATGGTACTATCAATATACATAAACTGTTGTAATTTATCACAAAATTCATCTGTAGTGGTGTTTTCCATCTAAGAGGAGAGGCTTGTGTACAGTACTTTTCTCGTTAATATAAAGGGCTATGTCGCCAAGTGCATAGAAGGTACTTGAAAATTACAGGTTAGGTGCAATGCTATTGACATTGTCTAGTTACTATATAAACATTTACCTGATAGCTAGAATACATAGATATTATTGTTTTGTTTCTTCCCAGACCAAGTTTGCTCGCTTGATCAGTAGCCATACCAAATGTAGATATGAAGTTAGGCCGTAACGCCAGCTGTGGTGCTCTTTCCGTCACTGCTCGCACCAAGGGCACGCCATCACGATCAGTGATAAGGATACAGTGAAGCCCATTTACTCTAAAACAATTTATATTATTGGAATTTTTAAGTCGATGTATCTTCAAATGTTGTTTGATTAAACTGTAAGTATGTAAGTACTTAATAAAATTTATACTTCTCCAGTAGATGGTTTAAATATTTCCTTAGGTCGTCGACCATTTTATTAAGATTTCTTTGATTATCTGATGACAACAAAACAATCCGAATACACCACACGAATTAATTCAAGAAACTGCGAAAACAGAAAACAAAATTATGTGATTAATGACAGATGTCAAACGTCACATACGTCAATTAATTTTGATTTTGACATCTATTGTTTTTAGGGTTGCTAGATCGAGTTTCTGAATTTTCCCCATATTAATAAAAAAAAAAATATATGTATTGCAACTTTTTTTCCCTATTTTCTATTCAAACAGGAAATAAAACAAATGAAAAAATAAACGGTTTATAGGCTGCGTTCAGTTATAACGCTCTCGGTCTAAAAGTCACCCGGTGCGAAAAACGACTAAAGTATGCTCGGGGCGCCGCGCCGTCCTCCGTCATCGGACGATAATACTGAACGCACCCATAAAGGTATAAATTGTGGAAAGAGAAATACACTCACGAGCAGGATTCGAACCAGGAGTCGCAGGTTTCCACAATTTGTATTATTATATTTCGCATGCGTCAACGCGTTAAAATAAAAAAACGATTAAGTGGTACAAAGTCTGTTTATTTTCCTTTCCCCAAACATTTTCCTCAAAATTGTGAAAAAAAAACCCAAACTGTCAACCGTGATTGTTATGATTTCCTTGATTTTGTTGCCTCGAGCTATTAGTGTAGTGCTATATCGTCTTGAAACCTTAATACTAAACGACAAACGTAGTGGTTACATTCTATTTATTTGTTGATTACCTTACCTTTTTTAAAAAACGGTCACACTGTTGTCTATAACCAAAATCTATAATCTGTGGCCAAAATGGCAGAATCGGATTGACACAAGTCGTGTAATTTTCGTAATTTATTTTTGGGTGCAATAATTATTGTCTTTGTACTTTTTAGGTGTTTTTCGTGGTACTTTATAAGGCATAAAATATACATTTTATACCATATTGAAAATATTGTGCACATCATCATCCCACTTGTATGTTGCAATTTCACGAAATATCAAGCTTTGGTATGATAACAAAAGATATAAAAATTCAGCCTTGTCTCGGTATGTGCTCTTTTTCGTCATGTGTGTACCGTCGGGATTAACATAGCATGAATGGTAACTGCCGCGAAGACTCTGGTATGTATACGTAACTGTCCAGAAGCGTGATTTTCGGGATTGTGACGTCACAAAATAGACAAGATTTTATTTACAGTGCAAATTAGGTAATAAAATGTTTTATTGTTTTCACCGGTGAGTGGCGAAAGATTTGTGGCGCTCCCGTGAGGAGAGAATTCGCGGCGAAGCGGTGGGCTCGCGCTAGGATGGGCGGCGATGTCTGCCCCCTCTGAAAGCGCAGCGAGCCCTGCACCGTGCGCATGCACTAATATATCGCTTATGCAATTGTTTCATGAGCTCAAACAGAAGTTTCCTGGGGTACCTGATCATGTTGTGTCAAACACGATCGAATTGTACTGTCACGATAAACAAGCCTGCGAGAAGCACCTTCACAGCGAAGTCAAGGCCTCCCTAACGCACGCCTACCATGCCTCCTCGTCGGCAGCCGCCCGCCAGCTTAATGAACTCCGGCTCAACCTACCACTCAAGTGCCGCAACCAGCCCATAGTGAAGCATGACGCTGTCAAGTCTACAGCACTCAAATCTGTCACTTGTGAAGGGCCACAGAAGGCTATACTGAGCTCTGTTACTGAAAAACCTGAACAACCAAACAAATTGAACACTGATGCCAATCAAAATATTGTTGAAGCAAAAAATGAGGAAGCTATTAGAACTAACAACAATGCATCACCAGTCACTGTTATAAATATTGATAACTGCTTTGCAAAGTACAGTGCTGAGTCTCCTAGTGATTTTGAATTGACAAATGAAAACTTGAAAGAAGAAGTTGTACCATCACAAGAGGAAAAAGTTGTATCTCTACAGTTAGAACAAAAAGAACTAGAACAACCAGAGAGTACAAATTACAGAATTTTGAAGAGTCATAAAATTAAAAACAACTTGCATGAAAGACTAGAAAAGGCAAAGGAAAAGAAAACTATTAAGAAGGAGGAACTACAACCCCAACAAACTAGCCCACAGGAGAAACCAAAACGGCCAAACACATTAGATTTCATTAAACCCAATCCAGATATTGCATTTAAACAAACATTAAAGGAACCAGAGGTTGAAACTTGTAGGACTGTGTCACCAGCACCCTCTGTGTCGAAAAATGATAGTCAGCCTATAAAAGAGGCCAAAACTAATACACAATTCAGGCCAGAAAGGGGATATCCCTTGAATTTGTCAGTTAATGTCAATTGTCATATGGACTTGAGCCGTGCATATGGAGATCCTTGGTTAGAAGATTACGATAGTCCAAGAGCTATTACGTCTGTGAATTTGACTGTTTGTACACCAACCTCAAATATGGCTAGTCCTGTAAGAGATACAAGGGATGATGATAGTGGCTTCGAGGGCCATGTGACTGTGACGGTTAGCCCAAGTACAGCACGAGCTCCGCGTCGTAGGGCGCCACCCCCACCAGCACAGCCCTCGCGGATTGACTCACCGAGGCCCACCAGAGTTGCGCCCGATCCTCCTGGGTCAATTATTATTGGTGAGTAATTTTACTATCCCCTTTATTGGCAGACACAAATCCCATATAAGGCACCAACACCCAAACTTGGACCAATTTTTCATTGGCCGTCCAAGTACATGTTCTGCAATACTAGTTATATGTAGCCAAAGTTAATATCCTATTTATCCACTATTTGCCCTACTAGATGTAGAAATTTGTGATAACTTATGTCTAATACTGTGTTGCATACTAGCGAAAACAAACACTGCACACCACACCCTTGGTAGTAGGGTGGTCCATAATTGGAACAAGCTGCCGGAGGATGTTGTTGCTGCCACCTCTGTTAACTCATTTAAGAATAGACTCGACAACTGGCTACAAACAAATCGACTCTCATTGGCAAAACTGTGAATGCAAAAAAAACAAACAGCAAATTTTCAGCACTGCGTGATATAGACATTTCAGCAATAGTGCTGCTCGTCTATAATCAATAAAATAAATAAATAATTTCCATCTCTAGTAGGGCAAATATTAATATTGGCGGATAGAGATGTTCAATTTGTTTGATCTTTAATTCCTTTAGCTAAAGCTCAGTCATATTGCTAACTTTGTTTTTACTACCTAAATAGTAATATGATTCAACAAAAACTGATATCATGATAACACCACATAAAAACATGAGTCAATAATAATCTAATTAAATCAGATAATCTTGTATTGAAAGATACTCTTAAAGAGTTTTTCCAATTTAAATACAATCTTAAATAGAATATTAGCAAAACTAATATGCTAATTGTAAAGTCATTGAGGAAAAAATTAATTGTATTGTAGTTCATATGCAATGCGATGACCTGCTTAAAGTTGCTAATTACAAATTCAGTCCATGATACCGCTATGCTTGGGTTTTGCTCACTGTTGGGTATTTCCCCAGTATTTTAAGGGAAAGAAAAAATACATTTGCGATACTACAACTGTACTGCATAAGTATTACAATCCATCTATCTATTTTCTATTTGAAAAAAAAGAACACAATGCACTTCAATGGTTTTTACAAACTTTTGGTAGCTACAGTTGCTACCAAAACTGGTAGCAAGAGCAACTGTAGCAAGCTAACTTATAGTACTTGATGTTTATAAATAATAATAATAATAATAAATATTTTTTGGACATTTTTACACAGCACCATCTAGTGCCAAACTAAGCACAGCTTGTACTATGGTACTAGACAATGGATCATCATCATCATCATTTCAGCCGAAAGACGTCCACTGCTGGACATAGGCCTCCCCCAAGCATCGCCACAACGACCGGTCCTGTGCCTTTCGCATCCAGCGGATTCCCAGACAATGGATATAATACTTAAATACTTTTTTTAACTGAATACTCGCAAATTTTAGCTTGTTTTGTGTTCCCTTTTTTCCTAAACATCTCCATTTTAGAGAATTGTTGGCTCACTGTTTAATGCTGCTTTACACATGGCTAAATTCAGTGCACTAAATGAAATAGAATGCATTTAGACAAGTGTTAAGAGACTGTAAGACACTAACTAGACGGTCAGAGTTGTTATTTAACCAACATTTTCCGGTGTCTCTTTTTATCACAAACCAGAAAGCCTCAAGACGCCGCTTAAACAAAGTTTTGCATGAGAACACAGTCGTAACAGTCGTTAAATGTTGGCGGGGAACGGGGGGCGGACGGCGCGTTATGATTAGTCGGCTCAAAATTTCAGTGGTATGATTTCGTATGATTGATGCCGCTTGTTGACGGACTGACGTCCTGATTGGCGGTCGGGCGTGTGATATGCAGTGCTACTGCATATGCGTTGTGACCGGGGGTGACCGGCTAATCGGAATCTAGAGGCTTACTGGTCTGTGCTTTTTATTGATTAAAATTGAGCTTGATGCCAACATGGCCAAGGCATGCCCTATTATTTGATATTTTAAAGGCACAATGAGAGAGCAATGGTTGTACAATACGCTCGAAGTTCGCGTCTATTCTAAATTAGAAAGCTAATTACACCAAGTGTAAAGATGAAGCTCTAATTCCCCCATCACTTGTAAAAGTGCACTGATTTTAGCCATGTCAGTCATGTGTAAAACTGCTTTGAGCTAGATTGTCTTTTGGCACTTTTTAGTCGCCGCCTTCGAATCGATTTATAATTCAATTTCTATTGAATAATAGATCATTTTCAAAAATCAACAATTGCCTTACTCTATTTGGCGCCACTTTAAATCTGGGCCCCAATTCTTGCGTTATAGAGATAAATGTCTAGTTCGAGATAATCTTTAATATTAAATCTCTACGAAAAATATCGCCGCTAATGTGAACTGCACTCTTTGTATTTACACTCTAGGCATAGACATATCTCTAACATGACATTCTGTGAATACGAAAATTTATTTTCAATCGACATTCTTCCATCTTGTTTCGACATTATGTCGGTTCGAGATAATGTCTACGACGCGAGAATCACCCCCCTGGTGCCTAGAGCGGTCGCTCCTCTCAGCCGCCCCAGGGCCGCCATTGTATCTACGCACATCGGGCAACATTTCATTGCAGCCACCGCATCTTATTAACTGGTGCATTAAAATAGCCTCCATGTGTGGCGATAGTTGAATGTACGTCCAGCGCACCCTGAACAGTCAGTCAGCACTGTTACCACCTTGTCGACTGGCTACTATTTTTACCATGAGCTATCCTTATGTATGTAGTTCATGCAGATTTAAAAGAAGAAGAATGAAAGGATCCAATGTTTGGAAACAATAATTTATTTAATAATGATTAATGTATTGAGGCTCTGCCTCTTTACTGCACCTTTTCACTGCAAGGTCCAAGGTCTCGCAGCTAATTTCGTATCGCCTACTTCCTTTACATTTAAAACAAATCGGAGCAGGTGAATAAAAATCCGAAGTTTAGAAACAATATAATTCGTTTTATTGTGAAATAAACACGATGTTTATTCGTTGTTTTGACACGAAAGCTCTAAAAACAATAATTACTTACGACATTATGCGCTAGTACGCACAGCGCGCAAAAAAGCGTAGGTGCATAATTTATCTGCTCTTATTGTACACGCAACGCGTCAGCAGGTGAAAAGATTTCTGGTTTGTTTGGACAGTCCCATACATAACTTCTGTTTTTTATTCTAAGCTAGACAAGAAATCTGCTTGTTTTTGTAATACAAATGTTTTTTGGGTTGATGAAGGGAGTATTCACCGTAACATGGAATCACGAATACATACGAATCTTGCACTTGGACATTAGTCATGCCTACATTTAGAAAACCACCAGTCTCAAAGGCCGAGTCCTCAACTATAGTGGCAGGTGGGGCGGGAGCGACGGCGAGAGCGGAGCGGTGATATAATACGGATTCATATATATAGTGCCGAGTGCCGTCCTGAACGACAGCGGGAGCGGCGGGCGACAATCGAGCGTTGGTACTCCGTTGAAGGAAGTCGTACTACTACGCTAATTCCAAGCGATTTTCCCGCTGCCGTTGAGGACAGGCCAGTTCTCTCCGCTACGCCATCACTCCCGCCCCGTCGCCGCCGTCGCCAAGAACACGATCTAAGGTTCAGATTGTGACGAGCAATGAGTTTTCTTGCCATCGTTGGCCTGGTCTAAGCCTTAAGCAATTACCATCGAAGCTTCGGAAGCTATCTCAAGTTCGCTGTTGCCAATTTTCAACACCAAATCCAATCTTTACTAATTTCTAGATCGAGCCCTAATCGAGCGTCAAAAAGAAAGGCTAGAACGCTTAGCAATGGCGCTAGCCCAGGAGAAGGGCCGTCTCGCGCAGCTGACGAAGGAGACGCGGATATTGGCAGGGCCGTCACCCACCGTGTCAGCCACGCAGCGGCTACGGGATGACGTCGAGCGACTGCGGAACCAGTGCGGAACCCTTGCGAAGCGACTCGAGATGACTGGCCATGGTATGATATAATCATCATACTCAACAGCTCATTTCAGACCTTAGATATACGTCTCTCCCAAAAAGTAAGTTATGTCTGACACAAATGCTGCAGGCAGCAGAGCAAAGCTTACAACCGTCACCAGATTTCGATGTTTATAATGGTAAGTTGGATGGCTATCACCATCAGCCATTTGGGGATCTTCAGAGCCTCGTTCGTCAGCGGCTGAATGCATCGTTTGCTCCTGCATGCGCCAACATCACCGAGACTTAAACGGCGACGTGAGTATAATAGCTCAAACCACGTAATTGCATGGTTGTAAGCTTGGCAAATAAAAGTAAACAAACCATCGTGTATATCTACGCTTCGCCGATAACGGTATGTTATGTAATAGGGGGCGGGCATATCGCAATTTATCCGCCATAGTTCCGAGAAATGTTATCACGGAAGATATTTTAACTAAAAACTTAATAACGCTTTTGATGTGGGTCGAATCGCGCTGTTCAGCGTCAGCTTTCCTAACCTATCCTGCTATTCACTCTTTAGACTATCGCGGAGCGCAGCTGGACATCATAATGGCAGATAATGCAGCCACCACATTGGACGATCGGATTTTCTCGCACCAGTGACACCGCTGCCCTTCACTGCCATGGAGTTTCGAGCATTCAGGCTGAAGAGTTAAATGGTTTTTGAGTATTCAGAGCATTATGGGTCAGTAGCCAACTGTGCCAGATTTAGGGAGGTGAGGTTATGTGGTTCACTCGTTTTACTCCAAAATCAATAAAGCTGGAAATCTCACATGAGACCTTAAAACTTTCAGAGCCTGACGACGCGGGCAACTTCTACAGCAACATCTACACGGGCCAGCGCCCCTCGTCCTCCTGGCAGTGCCACATGTGCACGTTCAGGAACCACCCACTCCTTGACAAGTGCGAGGAGTGCGACATGCCGCGGATATTCGTAGGTACGTCCCCCCCTAGGACACACGACTCGGGCTTCGGCTCATTCCGGGACAGGAACCGACGCGGCGCAGCCTCTTTAGATGACCTCCCCCTTTCAATAACTCAGACTCAGTCTGCAGCCTAGTCCTTCCCGCCAAATGGCGACTGCGCAGGACGCTACTAAGTTCCTCATATTTGCCTTATACAGTGCCTATAGTGTTAAAACAGTGCTTGAGTGTATCAGTGTTAAACTTTATAAACTCGTGTGTGTTTGAAGTGGCCAGACTTGAGGCTCATTTAAACAGTGTTGTGCTTAAAACTCACCCAGCATGTTACTGTTGGAATGCAAAGTTTACTATTAACATTGAAAATACCAACAATATGATGAACTGTGCCCCTCTGTTGGTAATTTCACATCCCGATTTATATATTTTTCTTAAGAATCATATTAGCATTCTTTTTCATTACGCGTTTGTACGTAGAGCAGAAAAATTTAGTGATTGGCAGGACAATGAAATTATGAACTATTTTTCTAGTTTTCTGCTCTAAGTATAAGTGAGCAAATATGATCCTCGCATGTGTGTTCGTCTATTTTTCATGTGACTGGATTAATATACGACTTATTCTCGTGTATATAAATACCTAGAAATCTAATAAAGAAATGTAGACGGTTATCCAACAAAATACACATGTGTACTTGATAGACTGATTAATACTGATTCCGCGGTATAAGTGGACTCGATTAAACATGCAACATACAATAATAAACAGATAGGACGCCTGAAAATAATAAACAATAATGACTTCGTGAAAGGAAATCACTAATTACAATCTTTGTATACTTTTCTTTCATGATGTTTTTTTTTATAATTTAACAAAAAAAAAACTTGTCGTCTTAATCTTCTATCTTTGAATTAATCCATTACAACTTTCAAAACTCATGAATCTACTCTTTTCCCAACTATGGTCTGTGGCGGCTCTACCTATCTCTATCTGCTTCCAGCCTTAATTTTAGCTTGACGCTCAGATTTGTATAAGAATCAATTTCCATGGCGAGTCTACCTTTTCGGAATACGATAATTACCATAGCAAGTCTGCCATTTCGGAATGCAAGTATTTCCATGCTGAGTCTACCTTTTCGGAATACGATAATTTCCATGGCGAGTCTACCTTTTCGGAATACGATAATTTCCTTTCAAATAAAAAATAATTTTCCGAATCGGTTTATAAATGACGTAGTACTGAGGTAACAAATATTTAAAAAAAAAACGAATTGAGAACCTCCTGCTTTTTTTTGAAGTCGAAAGTTAAAAAATGACCGCACAAATGATGCGATGAATGACTGATGAATTTCTATGGCGCTGTCTGCACAGCGCCATAGAAATAACCTGTGCAGTTTGCGTTTTTGTACTTACCGTGGGATTACATAAGTGACAACATAACGTTTTACGTTACTTATCTTTTCAGTTACTCATTTAAAAGATATCGCGGGTTATTGATAAAGTGCCGGAAATCTTCGAGTATTTCTTAATCGCACGTGCTTTCCGTGTGCGCGTAACTATGTGTGACAAATTATTTATTTATGCTACATCTTTCTCTGCTGTGACTCATCGATTGCTAAATGACTTGTATGTCGTTAGAATACGCTAGTTGTGTAAGCATTAGAGCAATTGTTGACGAAACGTAGCAAAGATAGGTAATGATTAAATGAACCAGTCCTTTCATTGTTTGTATGGCTAGTAAATTAATGTTCCTAAAAGTCCATCTTAGTCGGCTTCGACGATTTTCTTAGGGAGAATTTGAATAAAGAAATAAATGACATTGCTAAAGTTCCATTAAAACCCAGCCTATGAAAGGTATGAACAAAAGATGATGCTCACCATATACAATTCGATGAGAGCAATGTGCTGCAATCTATTTTAATAAACGGACAGTACTCCACAGATGTTTAATTCATTAAAATATTAACTATTTTAAAGTAATTTTTTTGCTTACAAAACTTCTGTCAAACAAGTGGTTGCCTAGCAACTAAACAGTTTTACTCTTCTATTCCCGGAGATGTAAAGGTGCTAAAAAGAGATTGGCTATCTTTAATAGTGGTGCCAACATATTTTTTCACAAAACGATAGAGTACTCACAAGGGATTGGTCAAAAATATGAAGTCAAATGGAGTATTATAGCCGATTACAGTATTATTGTGATGATTAACTCTTTTATATAGAAAATGTTTATCGTACTGTCCGCATAAAATACGATGAGTAAGTAATGAAAAAATATACATGCGTATTTTTTGTCGTATATTTTTTTCTATGTAACAGACTCAGGCTATTCCTAGTGATGTCCTTTACTCCCATCGCCCGTAAGAAAACTTCAAAACTACTAAAACTCACTGAGATAAAAATGACGAAAATAATATGAAGCTCCATACCCTTCCTGGCAATCTAAGGAAATACGTTATTTGCTACAAAATATTTTTAATGATAATATGTTTTGTTTGATAACCGTCTACATAGAGGTTCTGTTAAATATGTTTATCTAGCGTTTAGGTACAAAGAAATTATTAGATTTTATTAGATGAGATGTATTTATTGTTTTACTTAATTAAATTTTATAAGGCTAACTAAACATCACTTGTTGACTGGTCAAACGGTGAAACATCACAGGATCTCGTTAAAAGACTATATTATTGCGCCTTGCCAAAAATGTATCATAAAAACTATTTATTGCCTTGGAAAAAAACATTAGCCGTTTTCTTCGATTTTGCTCAAATTATCTTGCTCAGTTTTTATGATAACGAATTCACAAATAAAATAGGCAATTTAATTGTACAGAATAGCCAATGTTGATACATTTTCAACGTTGAATTTTGGCTTATACAGGCCAATGTGGCTTTTAGAAAATTCAAGCAATAACATAATGGAATAATATTAATTAAATATAAATAAATTAAACAGGTATATTTGTTGTGTATATTCGAATTTAACTGTGATAGGCGTAGGGTCTTTCCAATATTGAATAAACTTACAGATTATAAGTGATTCACTTTACTATTCATTAGGGTTAATAGGCGATATTTCAAGTCACTGATGTGCACAAAAATATGGAAAATTATAGTGCATTCAAGATTTTTTAATATTCATAATATATTCATTCGCATAATTTAAACGATCAAAACTTGTTATACTACTTTTACTCATTCATATTTTATTGAATGCAAATTTTAATAATGTTACGATCAAACTTTTTAATAATGAACTTCCTACGTTATTATGAGCGTTTCCAATTATTGTGATGAAATATCGGCCTTATTAAATGTTATCAAAATATTTTAGAAAATGATTGTTTCCTTATAGATAGAACATTTTATAAAAGACAAAAACTCAGAAAGTGTTTGCACTGCACATAATTTTAAATTTAAATATTTGAATTATTTGAAATATAATTATATTGTGACTTGAATGTTAGGCGTACTATGTTATTATATAGGTGTAATTCAATTGTGATCCATTTTTATTGTATATGAGAGAATAAATAAGATGTTTATTATCAAATATTGATTTTTCTTTGCTATGCTAGATAACCCTATTAAAATCTTTTATACGCTTACGTGTGCTTTGCCAATTTACATTATTACTCTATTACAGCCATTCCCAAAGTGGGCGATAACGCCCCCTTGTGGACACTGCAGGCCTAAAGGGGGCTCGTAAGAGACCCAGAAAAAAAATGGGGGCGTTGTGTAAAGGCGGGAGGACTCTTAGACACCGACTGAACTCTCGACTTTCGAGTAGACAAAATAAGTTTGAGAACCACTGCCCTTTAGGCCTGCAGCACCCACAAGGGGGCGTTATCGCCCACTTTGGGAATGGCTGGTCTATTACATTGAAGGCTAAAAATAAATGAATTTAAATAATTTAGAGGCAAAGAACGCATGGAAAAAACCCATTTAAAACCCGTTTCTCCTTTATATTATTATGAAGATATTAAACAAATATAAATAAAGGTAAGTTGTGTTTTCACTCATAATAATCTTTTAACGAGAATGTAGTGCAGTGGAATGCGGTGTTTTTATTGTTTTCTTGACTTTGACTCTTCTTTAACAAATATTTTTTTCAATTTTTATTTTAGTTTTTTATTTACATTTTTGTTTCGTTTTTATGCAGTTCGGGCACCAGACGGAATAACTGTTCGCCTAATGCCAGGTCGGCGAAGTAAGTATATAAATAATTTGACAAGATTTTTTATGCCTCGTTTTTAAAACGAAAGTGAATTAATATTGCATTGTCATCCAATCCTGGGCTATGTTCAAAGTTTCAAGTCTCTAGCTCATCGGGAAGTTAGTTTAAAATCGATTGCAAAATTTGTTCCGAACAGACAGACTTGACTGAAAGCAAGTTAATAAAATCGTGATAAAATTAAGTAAAATAAGGAACATTTATATCGTAGCCATATTGTAGTATGAAATAAAGTATAACAATTGTTAATTTTACCTCGCATTGTTGTAATTAATTGGCTTACCTATAATACGAAAAATTTCATTTCCAGAAATAACACGCTCGTGGGTTTTATGAGAAGCAGTCGAGATTCGAATGGTCGTACGTTACGAGGCTTGATCGCGTTGGACTTCTTCAAAACAAACATTCTTCTTCGCTACTCATCTTCAACACCAATCATTCAATAAACTTCTACAGATACGTTACAGCTTACATTCAAAATAAACATCTGTAAAGGTTTATTATTCTAATTTTAACGGAGTTTAACGCGATCGACCCTTAAGTGCAGTAGTAGAAACCCAATCTGTGATATTCGCATTTGGTAATTAGAAAGTCTGATTTTTTACTGTTATAGTTTTTAAAAAGTATTTTTTTTATTTTTATTTAACACATTCCAAAGACCCAGTTATTCGATCACATTATTTTATTCTTTCCTGTTCTCATTGAGTGCTCTGTTGAACCAAATGCGGATAACTAGAAAGTTATTTACATTTTCAAACACTGCTGCACTTAAGGTGGATAGGGAAGTATTAACTTTATATTTATATGAAAATTGAAAAAAAATGTGTCGTTCCGAAAAACAAGTATCAAGATTAACAGAATGCAGTCTACGCTGTGTTGCTGAAACAATTTTGCAAGTTATATTTATCGATGAATGACAGAAAACAAAACAAAGGTATAATATTTTATAGAAACTAGCTTTCATTAAAGTGGTACAGATAATATTACACGTTGAAGTAGTAAACTGTTGTTTAATGCCACAATTTGGTACAGTCAGAAATATTTCTGGTGAACCACCACTAAGGCTAAAATCGCTTGCACTCCAATGTTCGATGGCAGTGGTAGCTACGTGTAATGTAGCAGGATTCGTTCAAGGGATTTTGACGACAAAATTTACTACAGCCAAATATCGTGACCGTACCTACAACTCGTGCGCGATAACTTGAGACCTGTAAATGATGACGTCATAAGTATGCTGTCGCTACAACAAAGGCAATGGCAGTGAGGTGCGAGCGAGAACGAGAGAGGAGTCTCATTCCACTTGGGTCGCAAATTATCGCGCACTTGTTATAGGTACTTGCATCGCATTAATGGTCTACCACAAATGTGATTTATTTTAGCTAAATTGATTCTTGGTAATTTAAAGCAGTTTCTTCTCCTACAACAACTTGCTAGTAATTTAAAAGTAGTACACAGTTTTCGTTTTATGTCCAGTCTTGTTTAAAAAGAAATGAACTTTCAACACTGTAATAGGATTAATAAGGTATTTAACAATTTTTATGTAATTGGAAATCTTGAAACTATTAGAAAAAAAAAGATAAGCAGTAATGAAAAAACGAATGAAATATTTTTAATAATACCCAGTTCAACATTATTTACTAGACAGACTTCTGTACTGGCCACTGACGTCATAGGTTTATATAACACACTAAAGCCATTGTAATTACACACCACTAAAGTAAGATGTCAGACTGAATATTCGAAAGGGCCATTTACAAAATATAGGGTGTGTCAGCGGACCAGACTCAAAATAACTAAACACGTACAGAATTATTAAGAGGACGCTCCCAAAACGTAATTCCCACCCTCGCACTCCCCTTACACACCGCAACTGCGGGCCGCTCTCGTCAATTCTATGCGAGTTGCAATAGAACTCATTTTCGATTTCGATTAGCCTTAATATCTACATTGAAAAAAATCTTGAAATCTGGATTCTGGTCGCGGGCCGCATCATTGTTCTTTTTTCAAAATAATATTTAACCTTTTCACCGCCAATCAAAGTGCCGCCAATGATGACATCTATAGAAGACTAACGATTTCGTGCCCTCAGCACCACGTTTTTATTACTTTGTACTAATGTCCATACAATATTTGTCATCTACAAAAGACGTGGTGCTGAGCCGTGGCGTTATATGGTTAAAAAAATGTTTTTTTTGTCACATACCTTATTGTATCATTACATCATCAGCAATAAACGTTTCCATAATGACTGGATAAGTACCGATACACTGGAGTAATTTATAGCAAAACAAGTAAATGTGCCCCAATCATCATCGTCGCTTATGCATTTGCTTTGAAGTAGGTACCTGTTGATGCAACTTATACAAATATAAACATTATTTCACAGAGTACTGTAATATATATGAACCATTATTTAGTCTTTATTTGGGTTCGATTCCCACAGAACACAAATATTTGTGTGATGAACATAAGTGTTTGTGTTGGTCTGGGTGTTTCTTATGTATTATAAGTATGTATTTACAACAAAAAAAAGTATATAAGTATTATATCCATTGTCTTGTACCCATAGTACAAGCTCTGCTTAGTTTGGGACTAGATGGTGTTGTGTAAAAATATCCCAAAAGTATTTTTTTTTATTTTTTTTAGAAAGACAAAATCACAAAATCTATGTAAAAGGTCACAAAAATAGTATAGTTGCAATGCAAACTAAACCATGTGTCATGAAATTAAGATTTATTAAAAAAGTGTGCAGGTAAATACATACATACATACATATTATCACGCCTGTTTCCCATTGGGGTAGGCAGAGACTATGGATTTCCACCTGCTACGATCCTGACACACCTCTTTCGCTTCATCTACGTCCATTAACCTCGTCATGCATGCTCGTCGGTTTAGAGAACTCTTAACCTGGCATTTTTTGAGAACATCCGCGATTTGATCGCGATACGTTCGCCGAGGTCGTCCCCTTCCATCTTCCATCCACACTCGCTTCGTATACTTGTTTCGTCAATCTCCTCTCGTCCATCCTCTCTATATGTCCAAACCATCTTAACATACCTTTCTCAATCTTTGTCACTACATCTTCTTTCACTCCACAACGCTCCCTTATCATGTTATTCCTTACTTTATCTCTCAAAGTTACACCACACATACTTCTCAAAGCTCTCATTTCTACTGCATTTATTCTGCTTTCATGTTTCTTCTGCCATACCCAACTTTCACTACCATACCATGTATGGTAGTGAAAGTATGGTATGGTGTAGGTAAATTATCTATTTAAATCGGCTGATGTAATATTTTATAATAAACTCCTTGGTCAGCATGTTTTTAGGGTTAAGAAAAAAACGAAACCCATAGAAATGTGTTATATGTCTATGACGAAACCCATATAAGATCACTCTCTTGTCCGCCCGTCCGGACGGTTCACAAAGGTTTCTTTTTATTAGACACCATGCTAGGATCATGGGTGTCACTTTTCCAGTTGTTTTGCTGTAAACAGTTTGTCCTCACAGCTAAAAAGCTTAGGTGTGGGTGTGGCACATTTACATTTGTTTATATTAAATTGTAATATTACAAAACAAGTTATTGCTCAAACAGCTTTGTCGCTAGTTGGCGCTATAGTCAACCTGCAGTGAAGTTTCCGGTAAAGCTCCCACTAAAAGTTAAGCAACTAACCCTTGGTTTCTGAAACCACCAACAACTGTTATGTGGGCAATTGGGCTTTCAGCAACCGAAGGTTAGCCTCAAAAGTTGTAAATAAACTAGCATTAAACTGGGCTCCAGAATTTCGCGCACTATTTTAACATTCTTAAAAAACTAAACCTGTAGACAAGGTCATAATTGCATGAAATGATGCAAACTAGACAGAGACAGCACTACTGGCCTCTGACGTCATAACTCAATAACGCCATCGCAACTCCACACCGCTTGTCTGTTTAGCATAACAAAGACAGAAAATGCCCCCTCCAAAAACTAAGAAAGTGTTTTCCCTTTTGTCATTGATTTATGTTTTAAGACAGTTAAAAACACGATTTGTTAAGTTTTAACACGTGTATTTAATTTTATTATTTATTCAAAATAAAATTTAAAAATTGTTAGTTTTGAGTAATTTATATTACTTATATCTAATAAAATAGGCAAAGAAAAAACGGTTCAGTAGGTACCATTTTCTCCTCTGTCAGTGCTGTCAACCGATTATCTTTTTTTTTTGTTTAGTGGCTATTGACGAGCTTTAGTGTTTGTTATCAATAAAAAAAATTGGACATTGTTTTTTTTCGGCATAGTTCAATCATAAAACAAAAATTAATTACGGTGGAATTTCGACCATTGGGGGCAAACTCGTTATAATAAAGCATCAAGCAGGCCAAATACCCTACCTAGGTTACAGACAAATACCCTATTATGTATACAAATATCTTACATCAATTTTAAAACGTCAAAACTAATTTGCGAGATTTTGGAGACCAGTTTAGGTATCAATAGTACAGCCGACAGCATGACAGTGGTTACACTTAAATTAGAAAACCGCCCTTGCTGCTAACGAAATAAAGGCGCTGTCAATGTCAAACTGTTACCACTGACGTGCGGTCGACCGTACCTATCAATGAATATTGTCCAGAATTTAGATTGGTGTGTACGATATGGAATAAAGATGTCTGACTGCTCGCTTTTATACACATTTTCGCTTGTAACACGAGGACAAACGAAATAGGTCATAAATTTCATGTCGATGCAGTTATGGAATGTCGACTAATGTTGGACTGAATTCTGGGAGTTCATGGATCCTACATTATTAAGATCTTGTCTTAGAACCAGATTAAAAACTATGTGGGACTTAAGTTCTATGGTGGGACTATGCTTTTATTTGCCATCGAACCAAACTTATGTCTAAGTGGGACTATGCATTTTGCCTAAACTAAAAGCAAAACACTGTTGTCGATTTTCTTGTTCACGAACTAAACTTATTTTCAACTATCGCTCTCTTTTACTAATAGTAGATACAAGAAAGGGATGGCAACAATTTTAGAACTGTCAAATTAGTCGGAATTTAGATTTCTATAAAGTTTAGTCGCGATCTCGGAACGTGCCCACTGAAATACAAAGATATGACGAAAACGACGTCTGTGGTCTAGTGGTTCGAGTGTCGGACTGCTGATCACGAGGTCGTGGGTTCGATTCCCACAGGACACAAATATTTGTGTGATCAACATTTGTGTTTGTGTGATCAACATTTGTGTTTGTCTGGTTGTTTCTTATGTATTATAAGTATGTATTTACAAAAAAAAAGGTATATAAGTATTATATCCATTGTACCCATAGTACAGTCTAACAAAGCAATTAGTATACAGGGTCGCCAGATATAGATGAAGATTTCTCAGGAAGTTATTATACAACGGTTTGATTAGGTTTTGTATAGATTAACTTTGTCCGTTATTAAAATGATATTTCACTCGATAACATCCATAATCTTCTGAGAAAACTTCATTTATATCTCTCTACCCTGTATACCAATTGCTTTGTTAGACTGTACAAGCTCTGCTTAGTTTGGGACTAGATGGTGTAGTGTAAAAATGTCACATAAAGTATTTATTATTATTATTATATGCAACACGTAAACAAACTTGATTTGGATTTGTTCTAAAATTGTTGCCATCTCTTTCTTGTATCTACTATTAGTAAAAGAGGAGAGATAGTTTACAATAAGTTTAGTTCGTGAATAAGAGAATCGACACCATTTTCGAGATAACTAAAATTATCATTTTGATGATATTTGTATCCTTGTGGATATTATTTCGAACTGATTCATAAAACTAAACTTTAATTGCTGAACATATTTTGAAGTAGGTAAATAATGGTTAGAAAATTACAAAAAAATAATATTAGCTATGAAAACGTCGAGAAAATTGCTCCAGTTCGGTTTTTAAAAATATGAACAGCAATTAAAAGTAATTATTGTGAAATTAATGAAACAATCACTGTGATTTCTAGTCGAAACTCCGAACTTTTCATTATATTGTGTATGTATTAAGCAATAAGCATTTCTTTCTGTATAAAAATAAACTTGTGCTCATTTTAATGTAAGTACATAATTATAAATGAGATGTCAATGCTATTGTATTTCTTATCTGTTGGTAAGTTTTTTTTATCTATGTACGTGCAAGTAAGTCGAAAGTAAATTGAAATTTTATATAAAAAAATAGAGTTCAACTACATGATTACAGTTAAATCTATACTAATAATAATAATATCATAAAGAGAAAAGGTTTGTTTGTTTGTTTGTAATCGATAAACTCTGAAAATACTGAACCGATTATAATAATTCTTTCACCATAGAACGCTACTTTATCCAGAAGTAATACAGGCTATATTTTATTTCAGTGCGCTGGAGAAGCCGCGGGCAAAGTCTAGTAAAATAGACGGTGTATCATTATAAGCCGAGGTCCAACAAACAACTTTTACTATGGGAGCAACCCTGAAATCGCGAAAAAAACCATATACGTTCCATTTTTTTTTTTAATTTCAGGGTTGCTCAAACGTAAGTTTTTCGTTATGATGAGTACTTTCACACCTTAGAAGGACCCCAGCTAAAATTTTTGATAGCAAGTCAAAAGTTTTTATTTCATATACCTATTAAAGACTTCAAACGAATACTTATAAAAGTTCAACTCTATTTGCATTGGTCCAAATAGGTCCTATGGAAAAGAACCGGCAAGAAACTCCATGAATATACTCCTTTTAAAATCATTAGCAACACAAAATAGGAACTGGCAAATTAACGCCCCCCTTCCCCCTTCTGCTTGAAATGGGTGGACCCAATTTTATCCCACTAGATGTTGCTTCATAAAAAGTCTGAATTTGTAGATAATGGAGTTCCCAAGTAACATGCACTTTCTTCTGTACTGCAGTGTTGAATAACAATATAATTATAATTTGTAATCAAACAGATATATTACAATCGCACATTGCAGCTTTTACCTATATCATAAAGTTCAACAAGATACATAGATAAAACACAGACATAGTTAAAAATATAGACGAAGTGCTGCAAACAATCTAGTGAAGCCAAAACAAAACTGCTCCTTCGTGTACAACCAGCGCTCACGCACGCACATGCACCTTAAACCGTGCTCACCCCTCAGTACACATGTCGCGGCATCGTCCAGTAAGCATCGCAGGGGTGTGCGTGAGCGCTGGTTGTACACGAAGGAGCATAGTTTTTTTGGCTTCAACATGATTGTTCGCAGCACTTCTTTTATTTTTTATACTCTGTGAGAAAAATATTTGTGTATCTGAAGATACAGGAGAAATAGATGTATGCTACATATTTTTTAAGTTACTCCTTTTTATATTTTTGCTTAATTTCAAATTACTGTCAAAACTAGCCCAATTAAAATTAATAAAATGACGTTTATACAGTCTGCAACAAAAGAATAAACTTCTTTCTCACTATCCAAAGTTTCAAAAGTGATTTATGAATGAAAACTTACTACTTATGATTTTTTTAAAGAAATTATAGAGTAAAGGATACTTAACTAACATTATGATATACTTGTATTTAAATCTATTATTGGGTCTATTATTTTAAATTATTAATAAAATTTAAAAAATCATCGACTTATGTTGCTGACTGTACTAATAACCGTTTTTGATAACTTTAAAATTCTGGATAATTATAATTTATAAAACTACTTGCACATTAGGTTCTGTTGTTAAAATAAAAGTATTTAGCGCTTTTATAGTATATTTACTTAATGTAAAATATTTATTTGATATTTAATTAATATTTTTATTTAATCGGCACATTTATCAAAATAAACTTGTTATTGAGAATTTGTTTACTTCATTTGTTTTACTATAACATTAAAGAAATAGGCACATTTTTATTTCTAGAATCCAGGCCTTGAAATAATAGTAGGTTTAATATAACTCCTTAATGAGTGCACAGATGCAATTTTGTGATCTCTATTCTTTAGAAATAAAAGCTAAACCTTGCTTGTTTCTTCTATTTAGCTAAAACCTTGCCATATGTTTGTGTAATTTCACTGAATACTTAAAATATGTCTTAAACCTATTTTACAATATACACAGGGTTTGACAGGTGTTAGGTAATTACATTACTTATATATAGGTACTACTACTTAATTACAAAATGAACAGATCAACAGACTGAATAATTTATTTCTCATAATATGAACATTTTTTAAGAAAATATTCTTTTATAAGATGTCAAAATATTTCTCTCATATCTAGTCTAACTAGAATTAATTACAAGAAATTTGCAATTTAGGAGCTTAAGGGCCTGCTTGACCACCTCTTCATAGGCACTAACTGCTAGATAAATTCGAAAATAGAACAAGATTTATACAAAATTATATGCCAGATAAGTTATCCAGTACTTATCAGGAGATGGTGAAACAACCCTTAAAATATGTTTATTTCAGGTGACAACCCTCAAAAAAAATACCAACATCAGTTAGCTATAAATCTTTATAGCAAAATATCTTTAAACTTATTTTATTATTTTAACGCATTTTACGCATGCGAAACGAATTCTAAAGATATAAATTGTGGAAAGAAAAAATCTATAAACTTGACCATTCACATGATCTCATTGTGGTAGGAAAGACAAAGAGATTTTTATCATATAGGATGGCAAAACGAGCTTAAGGGCCACCGGATTTTAAGTGGCTACCTTTGCCCATAACAACCACAATACCACCTAAGCTGATGCCGGCAAATGGTGTCCGCCAAACTGAGACACGAAGATGGTAAGATTCATGTGATTGTAATTTCTTTTGTTTGGTTCAGATTATGCCACATTGCATCATCAACAGTAAATCTGGTCATGGCCGTTAAGATAGCTACAAACAGGAAAGCAAGTGCAGTGTCTCGAAACAAAAAGATAAATGGTTTTATTTCTGGCTGACCACAGGATCATGTGAAGGTCAAGTTAACATTAACTTTGCAATGATAACAGCAGTCTTAACAATACTCAAAGCGGCCCTGGCCATTTATCTGGATAGAGTGAGATTATCTTACAGCGCCTCTTATATAGTTTTTTTTTTAAATACAATTTTAACTAGCTCTGCAAAAAGTATACAATAAAATTAATTCTCTTATTATTTCAAGCAGAATATAGTTGAAAATAGCACAATAGAAAATCTGTTCTTTAGAATCTTTAGTGACATTTAGGTGTCTAATGATAGGGGCACAAATATTTTTTTTATGTGCTTAAGGACCCTCGTCTACCTCGTCACGCCCCTAGAGTGGCTGCTCTACCCACGGTCCAACCGCTTCACTCACTCTTCCGCCCTAATGCTGGCCCTGACAATACTCATGATATTCATACAGGCCAAAAACACAATTGCTCCAATACTTTTAGATACTTATTTAAGTTTCTGGCTGAGACCTTATAATTTTTTTTAAAGACAACTAAAGAGTTCCATTATTACTGTCGGTACAAATCTGCTCATCACCTATAACTATAGTACTTTTATACCTAAAATTAATGCAGTCTATTAAGGAGGCCCCTGTTTGGCAACAAATGTCTAAAAGCTGCAATCTATCAACAAAACTAATCTATTTATTAGTTATTTACAATAAGTTTCATTACAAATTCCAACTTTGCAACATGTGAATATTAAATGGCAGTACCACGCTCCAAATTCTGCTTGATCTCAGCAGTGTGCTCTCCATAGAATCTCTCAAGTTTCTTGTTGAACTTGGCATTCCTTTCATTGATGTAATCAATGTCTGCATCATCATTATGAGTACGTCTTCTGGAGTATCTGGCTCTCTTGGCAATCTGCCCCTCTATATCATCCACCATTCTGTCTACAGCTTCTCTACGATCCTCGTGCATCCCATGAATAATCACGTTGGGACCTCCATAGAATGCGTCGCCATATTTATGTTTCTGTTTTTCATACTGTTCCATATCAGTAGTAGGCATGTTTTTAACCAATCTATTGTACTGACGTATAGTAGCTTGTTCATAAGTGGAAAAGCCTTCATCTGGATTCTTTTTCTTCTTCTTGCGTTCCAGGCGCTCAGCTTCAGTTGCTGATATGTTCAGTAGTTTGACTCTGTCGTAATCTTTACCTACTTTTTCTGCTTCTTCGCGCTTCTGTTGGTCATCGAGCAGCCACTCAGCTTGCCGCCGTTTCGCCTCGTAGTTCGGTGGTAGTTTATTCCTGGCCTCTTCTGCAACCACTTCCTGATGGTTTTGTGTTCTCGCTTCGTTTCTGGCTGTATGTAATGATCGCATCCTCTTCATGCGCTCAGCCTGTTTCTCAGCGAAAGTCATCTCTTTAGGTGCTGATGTTGACCCTTCTGCTGTTGCACTCATTGTTGTTTTTTCTTTAGAGTTACTTCTTCAATAAAATAAAGATCAAAAAAACACTTGTAATTTCGTTTTAATAAATTAATGCGTGTTTTTCCGTTTTTCGTGTTTCCAGTTTTCTTCTGGTTTTCAATCTTTGTTTGAAGTTTCTGACAAGTGACAATTTAGAAAAGAATGACATTGACAATTTGACATACACCAAAGGGGTGCGTTCACTACATTGAATAAGGAAACCTATGGAAGTGGCCCATTCTTCTATATCCACCTAGTTTATACAAATATCTATTAAATCGTTATTGAAATATGAAACTATTCTTTGTCTCTTGTTAACCAACGTGTTATGTCGTCTGGTGAAAGAGATCGCATGCTATTTGTATATTCTCTGTTTGGCAACATCTTTACGGGATGTCAAAATACCTATGCCGCGTGGCAACCCCGCTTACCCTGCAATGTGGCCCATAGTACATGAGCTGTCAAGTAAACAAACTAGGGCTGATGATATTTTTTAAATATCAGATTTTCGATCTATCGATATTTTTAAATATACAATCGGAGTTCGATATATTGAAAAAAAAAAGATATTTCGATATATTGGCCAAATTTCATGATTATAGGTCAATGCGAAGTACCCTATAGGTTTTTTATGTGAGTTTGCGAGTATCAAAATGTGACATAGCCGTATGATTGCCTTGACCTAGAAGCTTGATTTTTTAACCGACGAAAAAAAGGAGGAGGTTCTCAATTCGACGCGTATATTTTTTTTTTGTTCTTTTTTTTTTTTTTTATGTATGACCACGCATAACTTTTTACAGAGTGGTCCGATTTTGATGATTCTTTTTTTAATGGATTGGGTATATCTCGAAGTTGGTCCCATTTAAATTTCAAAATCAAAATCCACCCCTAAGGGTTGTAAAATAGGGGATGAGTGTTTGTTCACCCACTGAATTCTTACATGTTAACCGATTCTGTTGAAACTAGACACACATAAATATAGTTCTAGACACTACGACATAATGGAGACCTGGAGATTGATTTTAACCACAAAAAAATGAAAAATAAAACTTTTTAACAAAAAATTGAACCGACGAAAACAGACTGAAAAGCGAAAAATAACTAATTATGAGTCGGCGCCAATCAAACAATCAACGAAGATCATTAAGTTACTTTAAATAAATAATAAAAATAACGTAACATCAAATACAACGTGAAATTTTCAACGATAAACAATAACTTTCCAAAAAATCGTTCTCCGCTCGGCCACTTGCAACTTGCATGCACGTTGCTTGTTAAAACTTTGTTTGGAGCCGACTCATAATTAGTTATTTTTCGCTTTTCAGTTTCTGTTTACGTCGGTTCAATTTTTTGTTAAAAAGTTTTTATGTCCTAGGGACAGCCGAACTTAGTATTTGATATAATTGCATTATTTATTACTACTTGAAAATGATTTTAATCAGCACACATCTCTGATACGAAACACGAGCATCGATATCGATACTTTTTAGTTTTGATTACTTACTTCCCTAGCTATGGCCACCATAACGGTGGCCCGGATATTGTAGGTATACCACGCTTATTTCGTAGGTATTACTGGTCCATAGGTACAAGTCAATGGTTCACTATTATCGTCCGACGACGGCGGACGACGCCCGGAGCGTTGTTTGGTCGTTCGGAGTGTTCGGAGTGATCGTCCGGGCGTTCACACCAAACCGTTCAGTATTGTGAGCGGGCGTCGCGCGTCGTCGAGCGTACGCACCGGTCACCCCGTGAAATAGTAGGGTAAAAGAGTCTGCTGTCATGTTGACAGATAAAAGTATGAAATGACAGATAATTTGAGGTTTCGATTGTCATAATTGTCAGTGCTTCATTGTTCTAGTGCAGTGAATTGTATCTATGGAGGCGGTGTTTTCTTCTATATCCACCTAGTTTATACAAAGATCTATTAAATCGTTATTGCATTATGAATCTATTCTTTGTCTCTTGTTAACCAACGAGTTATGTCGTCTGGTGAAAGAGATCGCATGCTATTTGTATATTCTCTGCTTGGCAACATCTTTACGGGATATCAAAATACCTACTCCGCGTGGCAACCCCGCTTACCCCGCAATGTGGCCCACATACTCGAAAACCGCCCTTACTGCTTACGAAATAAAGATGCTGCTAATCTCAATGTGTTACCACCGACGTGCGGTCAACCGTACATGAGCTGTCAAGTAAACAAACTAGGGCTGTTGAATTTGTTTAAATATCAGATTTTCGATATATCGATATTTTTGAATATACAATTGGAGTTCGATATATTGAAAAAAAATATCGATATTTCGATATATTGGCCAAATTTCATGATTCTAGGTCAACGCGAAATATATAGGTTTTTTATGTGAGTTTGCGAGTATCAAAATATGAAAGAAAAGAAAGAAAAATAGTTTATTGTCACAGTTAACGACGTGCAACATTTAAACAACAGTCATAAACACAAGCAGGTAACTAATAGGTGGGGTTACATAGAAAGTAAAACAAAAAAACACATAGACAAAAAAATTAAGAAAGGACAGTCGATATCAAATATAAGAAAAGTATAGTTGACCGCATGTCAGTGGCAACACCTGAGTCTGAAAACCGCCCTTACTGCTTACAAAATAAAGGCGCCGCCAGAGCCAAACTGTTACCACTGACGTACGTTCGACCGCACCTAAAATTACATAATCATCATCATCATCATTTCAGCCGAAAGACGTCCACTGCTGGACATAGGCCTCCCCCAAGCATCGCCACAACGACCGGTCCTGTGCCTTCCGCAAATTACATAATAAAAATAAACAATTTTCTTTAGTTCTCAAGACATTGTTGATAGTTCTCATTGAAATAGTATTGAGGGAGATATAAGTTAGTAAAGTTTTACTTCAGTCGTGTGGTCTAAAGCATACTCGTTTTTTTATGTCCTAGGGACAGCCGAACTTAGTATTTGATATAATTGCATTATTTATTACTAAAATAGGTAAGAAACACGAGTATCGGTATCGATATCGAAACTTTTTAGTTTTGATTACTTACTTCCCTAGCTATGGCCGCTATTACACTGTCCCGGGTATTGTAGGTATGTACGGTCAACCGCACGTCGGTGGTAACACTTTGACATTAGCAGCATCTTTATTTCGTAAGCAGTAAGGGCGATTTTTGAATTGAAGTGTTACCACTGTCATGCTGTCGACTGTACTATGTACACTTATTTCGTAGGTATGGCAAGTCCATAGATATAAGTCAATGTTCTATTTCATAAACTCGCCCGAAGTCGTTCAGTAACTCTGACAAAATCGCAAATGATCGAGGGATATTCGCACCGGGTGACTTTCAAACTGAGTGCGTAATAACGGCCAAAATTAATATCCAATCTATCCACCATTTGCCCTACTAGAGATAGAAATTTGACATAAGCTCCGTACAAAATATGTCAAATTTCTATCTCTGCAGGCGTAGCATGACCGCTGTAGACAAAGCTTATGTCGACGGAAGAATAGACAAAATGACGTATTGTAGAAAGATTTCTTCCGTCCGTAGCATGCCGATGTCAATAATGAAGAAAAGAAATGTTTCTATACTTCGATCGACACATGTCTACAACGTCGAGCATGACGAACATATTTTCTTTACTTTTGACAGTTAGGGGTAGACATGTTTCTCTTCAAATAGAAGAAATTAGTCTACATCTCATGAGACCTAGACAAAATAATTCTTTAGTTTTATTAGGACTAGATTCTTGTTAAATTGGTTTTATTGGAGTTTTTGAACAACAATAATAACATGTCGGGTTCCTATCGTCGCTATCTCCTTAGTTATTATCAAAAACTAGCCTTTGCCCGCGTGTAATTCGTAATAAGTACCGAATGACTATCGTGCATCCTTCGGGAACTGTGTCTTCCCGGGATAAAAAGGTTTCCTTTATGTTAATGCACACCCTATGGTCTACGTGCTAATCTTCATCCAAATCCTTTTGAACATGAGTGAAGGACAAACAAACAAACATCCATACTTTTGCATTTATAATATTAGTAGGATTACATATAAGAAAATTTGCTGAATGCCCGCGGCTTCTTCGGCTTATCACAGAAAGCCTTATCGCGCATCCCTCGGGAACTGTTTATTTTCTCGGTACAAAAAGTAGATAGAGTATACTTTATTGTTTGCACGTCATAAAAACATTAATTTACTTTGTAATAGTGATGCGACTCGAGTCCACTTTTACTCGAGTGACATCGAAAAAAAACGTACTCGAGTGAAAAAATATCGACTCGAGTTCACTCGGACTCGATTCACTAGCCAGTCACTCACTAAATAACGTAATGTTATTTGGTTTTATGAACAGACCATATTTGCTCATTTTTATTAGCATATAATATTAATTTCTATATATAAATGTTGATTTTTGTAAGACTGGCGATGTATTGAAATAAAACTTCAAACTTGTCGTTTTATTAAGCCTCAACTTATTGACAAAATGAAAAAATGATGAATTCAAGTATTATGACAGGTGACTCGTTAGAGGCGAGTGATCGAGTGACTCGTGAACCACTCGAGTGACTCGACGGCTCGATCACTCGAGTAGTACTCGAGTAAAATTGTAAAATGACACGAGTGGTAAACTCGGACTCGAGTCGCATCACTACTTTGTAAAACGCATCCTTCGACCTTGACATTCATGACTACAAAATGCGTATTGTTGTTGCTTTGAATTACGTACAAAATTTTTCAAAACTTATTCGATTCACCTTTTTTAGAGATAACGAAACGTAATAATATGGTAGGATTTGGTAGAATTTGTACGGCACTAGCTACGTTCTCGTTGCTATGGAAAAAGATCTGTCCCTTTGTCTACGAGAAACCATGCGTAGCATCTCTACTTGGTCTGTGGAGAAACCCGACTCGACGGGTCGCCCATAAAGGTATTATACTTACGTGAGTATAGAAATGTCTTTGGGGTCGCCTCATGCTCGAGAAGGAGAGATATCTTGACGTATAGAAAGAGCTTTGTCTTCTCTTGGAAGAATAGACATAGAATTGGTCATGCTACGCCTACTGGTAGGGTAAATCGTGGATAGATTGGATATTAATATTGGCCGTAAGTGAACGTAGCCCAAAGCGTTGTTTGGGCGTTAGTTTGTGTGATCGTAGGATCAATTATTATTTTATGATGTAATAGTAAGTAGGTTCTTTCGTCGTAGGTAGATTACGGTAGGTAGGTATGGTTGCTGATTGCTCTGCTCTCTCTGCCTCTGAGTAACTGGGCCACAGAGTACATTTATACATACGGAAACTGGGCCGCGTTCAGTATTATCGTCCAACGATGGTGACTCCCGGAGCGTACTTTGGTCGTTCAATTAGTCAGAGCGATCATACAAACGAACGCTCCGAGCTGCAGAGCGTCATCCACAGATTACTATATTAGTAGCTAGCTAACGACGTCTGTCTGATGACGTCGGGCAAAATAAGTGATATGGCCTTGAACGACTAAATTATCTTTGAGCAGAGCGTCTTTTACCCTTCTATTTCACGGGGTGACCGGTGCGATCGCTCGACGACGCCCGCTCATAATACTGCTCACATTAAGTTTGGTGTGAGCGCCCGGACGATCACAGAGTAACTCTGTGGAGTAACTGAACGACCAAAGTAAGCTAAGGCCCGTATTACAGAAGCTTCCTCAAGTACAGTTTAAACTCCAATCACCTGATCACTACTTAAGGATAGAATCGTTACTTGAGTATCAGTATTATTCCAGAACGGTAATTATAAACTTTAATTAAACAACATAACACACGAATTTGACCTGAAATAGAATAGAAATCTCTACTCAAGCGTAATCTGGACCACACTAGAGTAATAACAGATCAAATCTCTACATAAATACCGAAACAGGTGACAGTATAAAATAAAACTAAACTCAGCTGAACTGTGATCAATAAATCTCTGCTTGAGGAACGTTCTAAAATCAAAGCTCAACTCAAAACTAGTTTTAAACAGAGATCAACGATTGTGTATCGTTCTGTAATACGGGCCTAAGTCGTCGGAAGATAATAGTGAACGCACCCAGTTAGAGTATTGACTGGGTCCAGGGTTGCCAGATGAGTACGGAATTCGGTATGTGAAAAAATATTTGCCGAGACAAAGTGACAAACTTTTTTTCAATACCACCCTTAGTTGTAGTAGCCTACTACAACTAAGGGTGGTATTGAAAAAAAGTTCCTACTACAACTAAGAGTGGTATTGAAAAAAAGTTTGTCAGTTTGTCTCGGCAAGTAGGTATTCTAGCATGCTATCCTACTAATATAAATGCGAGAGTTTAGATATTTGTTTGTTCTTTAATCACGCTGAAAGAGCTGAAAAGATTTGGATGAAAGGCATACAGATAGAACATAACCCGGATTAACATATAGGCTACTTTTTATCACGGGAAGATATCTAACTTTAATTAATTTTGATTATTTCTCTAAATTTTACCAAAAACAAGAATATTATAAAGTTTGCATAATCTTTGGGTTACGTTTTATTCATTGAGATAAACTCGGTACGAGATCTTGGTATACTGCTTGACTCAAAATTTTGCTTGAATTTGCACATCGAAAAAATGTGATTAAAGCATTATGGATTCAAAATGAGATCAACCCACGATTTTAAACGCAATCCTTGGTACCAGTCTATGTCTATATAAAACTCTAGTCCGTTCACAGCTTGAAATGCCACATACCCCATTCCCATGCCATAATACCCATCTGGAACACATTAAAAATATACGTTGAAATGATAGAAAATGTCCAATATAAGTTTCTTCGTGCAATGCATTATAGATCTAATCTTTCAAATAGCCAGTTGCTCAGTAGATACAAGCTTTTGACGCTTAGCTCTATACGTAAATAGTTAGAAGCAATAACATTGTATAACATTGGTAATGGTTTGACTTTATTAATTTTAATAACGTATTGTGTCTAGAAGTGGGCGTTTAAACAAAAAGCGCTTGAAAAAGTCTAATTAAAAAAAAAGCGTATAAGCACGCTTTGTGATTCATTTCATTTTCATTTTCAAATATCTTTATTTATCATCAAAACAAACAAAACAAATGCACTTAATTCTAAGCGACATTGATGACACGGATTAATTATATACTTTATGAGGCTAAAAAATGCGCCTATAAAAGCTTATAAAATATAAACACATGGACTTATTTCAACGTAAACTCGAAGCATATTAAGATGCAAACAGGATAGAAAAATACAAATTATTTAGACAAATACTAACTTAGTAGTACTAGATAATAATGCTTATTTCATAATAAAGTAGGTAAGTTGACAAAAAATCATTAGCTGCTTGCACGGTGGACAGCACAAAATATTATTATAATATTGTACGATAGCCACCGAGCGACCAGTCAATGACCAGCGGACGGAGCCTCCCTGTCACCTGCGCTCGGGTGCAACCGCGGCCAGAGCGGGGCGGCAGCGAGCCTCACGAGGGTCAAACTTCTGGTCATGCGCCGGTTGGTGGGAACAATATATAGTGATGCGGTAAGCGGTACGTGCCGTACCTATCGATATATGGTAATTTGTCTAGTGTCGATACACATAGATTTGAAATTAAAGGGTTAGTAGTATTAATTTTGTTTTTAGCATAAAATTTGGATGTTATTTTAATTATGTAATCAAATAGTAAAGGAAATTTAATTTCTTTATGTAATTTAGTAAGATTTGTTTTAAATTTAGTGTTATAAGATATTTTCACAGCTTTATTTTGTACTAGCAGTGCCCGCGACTTCGTCCGCGTGGATGTCGGAAAGTAACAACATGTCGTATTCATATAAACACTGTCGTAATTTTCTATAATTATCTACTGATGTCTTCTAGTTCTTTTTTAGAAAACTTTGTAGTAAAGTAGCAAAGTCATTCTTTATTAGTAGGTATACGGAATAGGCCTATGTCCAGCAGTGGACTGAGATAGGCTGAGTTGATTGATTGATACGGAATAATATAACACTATAATATTATTTATACTTTGTTCACTGGGAAAACATTTTAGCAATTAATAAATGTTTCCTTTGTATTGGAAATGATTTAATTCCTTCTGTTTTACATTTAATTTGTTCAAATGATGAAAAGGGAAATAAAACTGTTTATACTTGCCACTGAAGGCAAGTTCGATTCCAGTATAAAACGTAGTGTCTGTAAACGCACGCACATTACAGGAGAAATTCTATTGTGCAGACAACGTTACAAAAAATGTGAACTAAGGACGTAAAAAACTACAACACCCAATATTTAATATGTAATGTCATACTTATACCTAATGGCGATGGCCGTTTTGCGCGGGTGTGACGCATATCTTACCACTTGAATATTTGTACCAGTATTTGTTTTCTTTTTTTTTTTCTCTATAATTTTGGTAAGTTTGTGCGTAGACGCAAATAAATATATTTTCTTTCTTTCTTTCTAATTGGAAAATGCTGTTCCAAATAAAAACCCTAAATAATGAAACCGGTGACAAAATTATACATCTATCAAACTATGCTTAGGACCCGCGTTCAATGCGTATTCATGTCCTAGCTAGATGATGGTTGACTGTTACATACACATCGATATCTCTCTGAATCCAGAAACGTATGTTAAACTGTCAGTCCCGGTAGTCATAAGAATTAATCGACAGGTATTTCTTGAAACTTACAATATTGGTTTCCCCAAGTAATCGAATTGTAGGAGGTAAGACAGTAAGAGTCGCGCCACATAAAATAGTTTTTTTCAACCTGTTAGGAAAAGGCTGGGTTGATGATGATCTATTTCGGCTGTGATGTTTTTCATGAGCTTAGTATCCATTTGATGTGATTTTTTATTCAAACAATAGATACGACATCTTTACGCATTGCTATGAAGTTTTGGTTGATTTAGGCGCGGGTTTCTTGATAGATTTTTTTATTTTTCCTCGGCATGTCGTTGACTTCACCTTTTTTTTGTGACGGGTGCGGTTCCACAAATTATAACTTCAATGCAACGGCAAACATAGCGCTAGATCCTCATCATCATCATCATCATCATTCCAACCGAAAGACTGCAGGACATAGGCCTTCCCCAAGCATATGTTGGGGGGATATTCAATAATCACAATAAATAGAGCTAGATAGCACATTTCATTCCAAATAAAACAGTATATCAATTGTTAGGATATCTTTTAATATGAATTAATTCACATTTTTCCGAACAGCTCATCTTAATTTGCTCAAAAACTCATCTAACTTTGATGACTTTTATTATTATTGTGTTTAGAATACCTTCTTTACTTTTATGATACATGTGTTTTGTTTGTACAGTGTTTAGATACTGAGCATCGTAATTTTTTTCGGAACATGTTTTCGTGTCTATTGTCTATGACTTTAGCCTACATACCACCTTGTACCATATGAGTAAACGTGATTATACCAATGATAAAAACCTGCATATCTGAGAGTGTTTGCAGTCTGCCAACCAGTACCAGGCAAGCGTGTTAGATTAAGTTACCTAATTCTCATTCTGAGAAAAAGGAAGACCGTGCGTCATAAAATATTGACTACACTAACAATAGACAAAATGATAAAAAAAAAATCTAAAACATAACTTCATCACAAAAAACAAACCTAAAATCTAAGACGGAAGCTGGGATTCGATTTCAGAACAAACATTCGCAAGACATCCGTGAGGACGCTAGGCAAATTAGTAATTACCTACGAAATACGCGTTCTGGTTTAAAAAAACTGTTGTTTAGCTTCCTTGAGATATAGCGTGATGGTCGATAAAAAAAAATGATTCTTTTAACATAATGGTGACAATTATGGGTAAGTATATTAATTGAAACGGTATTGATTGTTTGCTCGGAGTGTCCCTGCGTGATCGAATCAGAAATGAGGAGATTCGCAGGAGAACGAAAGTAACCGACATAGCCCGAAGAATTGCCAAACTTAAGTGGCAGTGGGCGGGGCACATTGCTCGCAGAACGGATGGCCGATGGGGCAGTAAAGTTCTGGAGTGGCGACCGCGTACTGGAAGGCGCAGCGTGGGTAGGCCCCCCACAAGGTGGACCGACGACCTGGTGAAGGTCGCGGGAATCCGCTGGATGCGGAAGGCACAGGACCGGTCGTTGTGGCGATGTTTGGGGGAGGCCTATGTCCAGCAGTGGACGTCTTTCGGCTGAAATGATGATGATGATGATGATAAATTGAAACATATCATAATATTTGCTGTAAAACAGCTTTATAGACATAATGTGGTATTACTCACCTCCCATGCACAAAAGCGTGATGATTTGCAGACTATAAATAACCTGAGCCGGTCTGTAACGGCAATTTTTGCCAAATTTCAACTAATTCACCAGTAGTTTTGGCGTTTATCTATTAAAAACAGACAGCAACTCTAAAAATTGCAATTTATCGTTCCTAGTAAGCATAGCAATTATTATAAAAAAAACAGTTTTCAGTTTTTTCTTTATAAGGATTTTATTGTATGTATAGATAAGTAAAGTAGTCGTTGTTTTATGCACTCAAAAGTACCGACTTAATTTATGACCGTACCCACTCATCTAAAACAATGGAGGTCCAACTAAATTTCGGCTTTTGTTTCCTTGCAGGTGTGCGCCAAACTTATATTTTTTTTCTTGTAAATAATTATTGTGATGTTACTAAGTCGTTGGCACATAATAAAGTACTTGCCTGGTATTACTCTAATGTATATTAAACAGACAAACATAAAAAAACTCGAAATTTATTTTCTTACTTATTCTTATTCCTCCCTATTAATTTTTATGCAAAAATATACAATGTACAGACACGTCAGACTTACATTCTTATTATATGTATATATAGAATAGATATAGATTTCATTACTTACAACCTCTTATAACTCATGTCATTCATCCATTTTATTCATCGCCGGCCACCACTCGTTTCGTGCCCTCAGCCTTAGCGCTACCTATTATTGTGTAATAGTACCGCTACATGTAAGCAAACTTTAAATTGACATAACTTCTGATAGAGTGAACCGATTTTTATCAAATAAAGACTAAGTGTAACCTCAAAGTATGCCCAATAATTTTGTTACAAATTATTTCAAATAAATCCAGTAGTTTTAACGTGATGCGCGTTCAAACAAACAGACAAACAGACAAACATTAAAAAAAATCTCGAAATTTATTTTATTACTTATTCTTATTCCTCCCTATTATTTTTTTTGCAAAAATATACAATGTACAGACACGTCAGACTTACATTCTTATTATTATATATATATATATAATATATATATATATATATATATATATGTATAGATATAGATTACTTGTAATAATTGATAATTAGTGAGACATGTGCTACTCCAAACGGGACAAGCGTAAGTTATACACGGACGAACAAGTGTGGTGTAGATTCTTAACTTAGTATAATTACTTAATTTGCTCTTACGATTAAGTATAGGGCTTAATGCACCAATGGCTTGGGCTCCCTTTACACGTAAGTCAGCTATATGCTTGGACCAATTTAAATGGCTGTCCATTTTCACTCCAAGGTAACGCACACAGGTTTTCCAAGGCACGTTATGCCCTGCTATCTTTAAAGTTCTGGTCGGGAGTCGTCTAGTACGGGTGAAAAGTATTGCTTCCGTCTTATCCTCATTTACTTTTAGTTTCCATTTTTTTAAATAATCCTGGAGTAATTCAATCGAGAATTGTAATCGACCAATTATCAAATCAGTATCATCCGAAGAGGTATAAGAGGCAGTATCATCAGCAAAGCAAGTCAATTTAGTACGAGGTTGAATAGGGATATCATTTAAGTATAGGAGGAATAAATAGGGGCCAAGAATTGAACCTTGAGGTATGCCAGCTGGGATTTTTTGAGGAGAAGATGTGGTGTCCCCAATATGAACCAGGAATCTACGATCAGCAAGGTAGGATTGGGTGAGTTTAATCAGAGGCAAAGGCACATTCAAAGTAAACATTTTAAATAATAGGCCGTCATGCCATACAGTATCAAAGGCTTTTTCAATATCTAACAGGAACATTCCAGTGGACTGTTTGAGATTGAGCTGATGGGATATATGTTCAGACACTCTAGCAAGTTGTTGAGTTGTTGAGTGAGCGGAACGAAATCCAAATTGCTCTTGAATTAAAAGCTGCCTAGTGGCATTCAGAAGTCGAGTAAAGATCATGGATTCAAAAAGTTTGCCGATAGAAGGTAGCAGACTTATAGGACGGTAATTTATGGGGAGGGTACTGTCTTTACCGGGCTTTTTAAGAGGTATAATTTTAGCTATTTTCCAAATGTATGGGAAATAACCTAAACCAAGGCAGCCATTGAAAATTTTTGTGATATAAACTATCGCTTTCTGGGGTAAGTTCTTTAAAAGTAGGTTATGGATTCCATCATGACTTGGAGATTTACGGGATTTAAGCTTAACCAGAGTTTTACGAACTTCGAATGGCCTAACAGGGTTTTCAAAATCAGAGCCCGTATATTTATTTACGATAGATAGAGAGTTTAGTACCTCCACCTGTAGTTTGTTATCACAGGGCCAGTTTGTGGTAAGGCTCATATTGCCGTAAAAGGCTTTTGCTAAGGCGTCACATTGCTCAGCCGTGCTAGCCGTTAGAGATCCATCTGAGTGTTTAAGGGGTGGTATGTTGGATGATTTTGGTTTGAGCGATTTAGTCAGACGCCAGATATCTTGCCTGGGGTTATCAACTTTAGCCAGTTTAGTATTCCAAACTTTATCGAGGTAATTTCTGATATTAATGTTTATTTGTGTTTGTAAGGTATTAATGTTGTTTCTATTGAGCCTCCTAGGACAGCCATATGGTAAATTCTTTTCACTACGACGTAAGTAATTTTTATAGCGTATTAGTTTCTTTATGTGCTGAGGAAGTTTTTTAGGGATATCAGCAAAAGTAGCAGTTGGTATGGAAGAATCACTAGCGTCAATAATGGTCTTTTGCAAATGGACAATGGCAATATCAATCTCCTTTTCAGTTTTGAACGTACTAGAACTTAGTAATATATTTTTATTAAGGTAAGAACGGTACCCACTCCAGTTTGCACAGTTAAATCGAAAGTATCGAGTTTTTGATTTGCGACACAATGTGCCTCCAATAGTAAAATATATAGGATAATGGTTTGACGACAATGCTTCAATCGTTTGGACATAACTAATGTGATGTGAGTCACATTAGTTATGTCCAAACGATTTTTTTTTTGATTTACATGACAGGACCAAGTCAGGGCTAGTTGGTTTGCGATTAGGACAGTAGTTAACTTGCGTGGGCAAGTCCGGACTGTGTATGACATAGTCAGATTCAAGCATATGGTTGAAAAGAGTTCTACCTCGCGTATTTGTGTAGCTACTGAGCCAGTGTACGTGGTTAGCATTGAAATCACCCATGATTATAACATGGGAGCCCAAACCAAACAATAACTCAAGGTCACTACGAAGTATTGGCAGATTTGGAGATTGATAAATTGATAAAATCATGTGAACGACTCCTGATATTTTTATGGATATGCCAACAGCCTCAATATTTCTAGTGTAAGGAATGGGAAGTGCCATGTGATCTAAATCATTTCTGACAAGAATAGCAACTCCTTGCCCACGACCAGTGTGATGTTTATCCTGACGATAACAAATAAAGCCAGGTGTAACAAAAGTAGAATTTGGGGTTAATCTAGTTTCACAGATACCAAGTATATCGACAGATAAAGCACTCACCGATAAATCAAGTAATTCATGAATTTTTGAACGTACTCCATCGGAGTTCCAGGATAATAAGCGAAGTTCAGCAGCATCAGACATATTTGCCAAGATGAGAAAGTACGAGCATGACCTTGTCCAACCAAGACGTGCAAGCAGCAAATTGGGATTTAATGTTTTTTAAGACCAATAAAATTTCAAACATCTCCTTTGTAGCCTCATCATTAGGTTCATTTGGAAGTGGATCAATAGGAGTCTGATTTTTCAGTGCCATGTTGCTGGGTCTTAAGGAAGGCCATGATCCGTAATTGAAAGCTGGTGTAGCATCAACTGTCGGGGGTTTTAGTGTTGGAAGGATCGCCGAAGGTATGTATTTACGCTCACTGAGCTTCTTTTTCTCTATACTTTCAACATATGCGATTCGTGCACTGCACTTCCTGTAGTTGGCTGGGTGAGCTTCTTTACAATTACAGCAATGAGCAGGCTCGGTGCGATCAGTCTTAGGACATAAAGTGGTTGCGTGAGGCTCAGCACACTTAACGCAGCGAGGAGGCTTGTTGCAGTTCTTGGACGCATGGCCAAAGTCTTGACAGCGAAAGCATTGAGTGCCATGAGATCTATTTGGCTTAAATTTGGTGATGGTTACGACACAATTGCACAGGTATTTTATTTGCCTAAACTTCATTATATCAGCTCCTGCCGTTAGCTGCACTAGAAAAGGAGGACAAGGGTTATCCACACCATTTCTAGACTTAAGGAGCTTGACTGTAGCTCCAGCAAAACCAAGTATGTTCAGCTCCTTTGGAAGTTCTTCTTCAACATAAGCTGGAAGTCCTCTTAACACTATTTTTGGTTTTTTTTCATCCTTGCGGGTGTAGGTAACGAAGGAAGCATTCTGGACACGGAGACCATCTTTTACTGCTTGATGGGCATCACTGGTATGACAAATAACAGCAACCTTCCCTCCACTCCTATATTGAAGATGGTACCGGTTTGAGTATGGGGCGATTTTACCCTTAATGTCATTATGGGTCCAGTCAGTCTTCACATCCAGGATAATAGGAGGAATGTGGCTGGTCTTCTTGACTTTAGTCGCAGCTTTGTAGTAGAGTTCATTTCCCAAAGTCTTGCCTTCACCATCTACTGCAAGGTTTTGGAAATTGTTGTGAGTCGGAATATCTCGGGTGCCATCGAACTTTGCATTTTTGGCGAGAGCTGTCCGCTTCGGTGTACGCCAATCGTCCGCATTATCGTCAGCTGGTCTCTTCGAGTTCAGACTACTGCATGAGTCCGATCTTTGAATGTATTTCTCCATTAGCACCTAAATCGATATTTATCGATCATTTTATCGACAACGTTTTATCGAACCTTAGAATCACTATTTTTTGTTACGATAAGACGAGAAATAAATAAAATGAACGTGCACACGAGACAAGCGCGAGCCGCCGAGTGACGCTTTGTGATTAAAGCAGATTTCGTTTAGACTTTTTCGTAAACCAAACTTATGCTTTCAATAGTACGATTGAAATGTAACCTTATTTCTATGACCATAAGACTCAACTTCAAAGTTGACTGGTGGTGGTTTGAAACCGGCAGAATTAAATATTATTCGTTTACGTAAAATTTGTTTAGAGAAAGCACTTTTTTATTTTGTTGATTATTTTCGTATCGTTTAAACATTTTAAACGTTTTTGACCTTGATTGATTTGCTTTTGCTTTGGCGCTTAGATAATGTACTCTGTGCTTAGTATATTTTTCGTCGTCAACGAGTGAATGCGTTTTTGAATGTTCTTGTTGGTAATTACGCGACGATTGTAGTTTGTTTGTATAGTTTTTAGTGAACTTTGTAAATAGTTTAAATGTAAATAGAATAGTGTAATGTAGACAAATAAAAATCGATTTTTTAAGAAGTGAAAAACTAAAAGCGGCAAAAGCGTAAAAAAATTCGTTGGCAGAAAAAAGCACAACGTTTAAACACGCTTACGATTTTAAGTCGTTTTTCCCAACTTTAATTGTGTCTCTCCAGAACTATACATAAACGGCAGGTGCGTGAAGGCGAACTCTTTGCAGTAGGTACCTGCCGATCTAACACTGGCCCACGTTCACCAATTTGTCGAATGGTAGCAACTTATAATGAAACAATCGTACACATTGATATTTTCACATGCTCCATGAAAAGGTTTCGAAGCCTTTTATATGAGACACTCCTAGGTTAATAGTTTTCTTTAATATTTTATAAATGTATATTATAACAACAGCTGTCGTGCATGTACAGCTCATTTCCTAGCGAGTTAAAGCTTTATACATTTTATGGCAATCTGTGAACAGCGCTGTGGCCTACATTATTATTTATTTACATAAGTTATACTGTTAGTTATATTACATATATTGTAGCGGTTTGTTGTTCCTCTTTTAATAAAAAAAAAAGATGAACAGTTCCACGAACTGATGCGAGATAAATGACATCCACGCGAGCGAAGCCGCGGTCATAGGCTAGTAGTCAAATAAAGCTTTACAAAAGTTTGTAGATCTACGGATTTTTCTAAAGAGGAATCCTAATGTAATGGCCTTGCGTTTGGCCCCTCCCCACAGAACAAGTTGCCGCCACCTCACCTTGTTGTCGGGTAGAGACCAACCAAGGGAACAAAGGCAAGCGAAGGCTACTGAGCGAACGCGCCTGTTCAAGTCGGACGCTAACGAAATCGAGCGATAGCCAGCGAATGCCTTCGTTTGCGTTCGGCCGTGTCGACGACCATACAGCCCATAGAAACCTCATAACAGTTCATAACACAACATTTCACTAATGTAGGTCGCCACTATTTGCCACTTGAAATCTTCAAATCAGTTTCGACCATTTACATGAGCCGTCAAAACTGCTGTGTTAGTGATTAGCCAATAGCCACCTTGGCAGGGCCAATAAGATTGCAGTACCTCAGCTAGTGGCAGAATTTATTGTACGGTCGACCGCACATCGGTGGTAACACTTTGACATTAGCAGCATCTTTATTTCGTAAGCAGTAAGGGCGGTTTTTGAACTGAAGTTTTACCACTGTCATGCAGTTGACTATTATGTTCAACGTTCTCTTTAGCTGGCGTTCATTTTATGAGGACTCAACAGCAAAGGTGAGTAAGCATGCGGTGTCCATCGGCGAAAATCACTGATCACCTTCGCTTGCCTTCGTTCACTTGGTCTATACCTCGCATGATGTTATGCGATGGTGAGCGATTTCTAGGTACCGTAGACAGAGAATAAAGGTAGACATGCTCTTAATTGCGAAAGTGAGATGACACATATGTCAAAATGTATGTGTGTAAGCAGGATATAACATATTTTTTCTGTCTCTATTTGCGTATGGGTTTTTTGTTGTTTGCCCCCACTAGTCATTGATGGCAAACAAGTTGTGGTGTCAAAAGATTTTCGTTGATAAAAACTGTAAAACGCCTATTTTGTGTGATTTGTGACTCTATTGATATTCCAAAAGGTAATATTTAGTGTGTAGTGATGGTGAATTGCTGTATATATGGCTGTAAAAGTCGTAGTGAACGAAATCTACCAAACATAACCATCATCATCTGTAAGTAACATTTTTTATCTATTACAGCAAGTAAATCAAAGGATTATTGTACTCAAGACTGTTTTCTGTCAATAATAAGCAAAATTTATTTATAACTTCATCTAAAAAGACGATAAAATCAAACTTGTTGAAAATAAATCGAACTATCTCTATCTCATACGGCATACGCTGAGGACTTGTCTATTCTATTCTCTGTCTACGCTAGGTACAGATTTTTTAGGCTCAAAACCTACGATTTTTTGGCCTTCGGATCTGGCAGCACAGTGCCATTTTTGCCATAATTAAAAAAATAATTAGCATGAATGATTTAAATTTATTAAAATTAACGAATAAAATGAAAAAAATGTGTTTGGATGAGCAATAAACTTTACACAACTACTTTGAGCTTTGAGCACAGAATGACAGAATAGTGATGCGACTCGAGTCGCTTTTACTCGAGTGACACGAGTGACATTGAAAAAAAAACGCACTCGAGTGAAATAAATATCGACTCGAGTTCACTCGGACTCGAGTCACTCGCGAGTCACTCACCGAGACATGCGAAATGATGAGTTTTTATTCTTAAGAAAGCTTATTCATTCATTTTTATTAGCATATTAATATTAATTTCGATAATAATAATTCATAAAAGTTGATTTTGTAAGACTGACAATGTTTTGAAATAAAACTTCATGCTTTTAAAAAAAAAAAAAACATGGATTGTGACGAGTGACTTGATAGAGGCGAGTGATCGAGTGACTCGTGAACCACTCGAGTGACTCGACCACTCGAGTGACTCGACCACTCGAGTAGTACTCGAGTAAAATTTTAAAATGACTCGAATGACTCGAGTGGTTAAATCGGACTCGAGTCGCATCACTATGACAGAATGCACAGATAGGGATGCAAAAAAAACATCGATGTTTCAAAACATCGATGTATCGTTCATAAACATACAACACAAAAAAACATCGATGTTTTAACATCGATGTTGAAATCCTTAACATCGACATCGTTCTTTATGAACGATGTTTTATCATAGCGCCATATGTGATTCTTTGATCTTCGCTTTACATGCAGAGCAGCACGTACTATTATATTCGCTAAACAGATGTCAGGACATCATTCCCTCATATAAACAGTGATCTACCTCAGTAACAGGCGTACATTCTATATGACAAAAAGCTGAGATAACAGTTAATAACATGGTAAACTATAAGCTCAAAATCTGTTTGTGTAGGTATTTATTCAACAATTTTATCCTACTATTTCTCAGAATAGAGAAAGTGAAGTTAGAAATGTTAACATTAAATTTTACATTTCTGTGTTAGTTGTTTTTGTATAAATTGGATTGGATAATAATTTATTAGGTGTTTTATTTCAATTTTATTTATTGTTTTCACGTAACTAAGTAGAAAAAATCATAGTTGACAATGTCGCTAAGTTGTGTTTGTACTTCAAAAACTTGTCAAAATCAGTCAAAAATTTAGAATAATCTATTTCCGTGATGGACGAATACTTATTGTGTTTCATGTAGAAGAGATTTTTTTCCAAAACATCGATGTTCCAACATCGATGTTTTTTATGAACGATGTTGCATCCCTATGCACAGATCTAAAGTCTGTGAGTTTGAGATAAAAAGAGACACAATATGAAGTTAGGTACGCAACAAACAACTCCGTTTCGAACCAACCAAACTGAAGTGAGGCAGTCTGTCGGTGTTTTGGAACAGTGACGGTTGTGTGAAATTGTGTTGAAAAGTATTATTTTCTGATAAATTTTAAGTGTTTTTGGAGTTCACGATGTCGGATGAAATCGCAGAGAATGGAACAGCGAACGGAGACGTGCCAGAGATCGAGCTGATCATTAAGGTAGATATAGTTTTTACACGTGTTATTCACAAGATTAGCTGCTTACATCGGTCAACACGGCACGCGTTACTGTAGTTGGCCTTCGAAGATATATGAAGATTGTAAAGAGGTGGCAAACGTGATAAATGCTGTTTTGTTCGGCGAAGCTCGTACTTCCAGGCTCCACAAGTTTGACGGACATACCATGTGTATGCTATGCACTACATGCCTATGTAAATCGCATGATATTGTCGTGCTGCGTTTGTATGCATGAAAGTATATTATTACTGCGCTTATAATGCGCGTTATTTAGGTCACTAGCAACTGTTTTGTTGGTCTCGTTGTGTTTGGCGCGTATTTTTATCGATCATGGTAATTTCATCTCGTTGTAATGTTAGGTACCTACTTACACACTAAGTACTAAGTAGGTATATCGGTTACATGCAAGGCTGCATTAAACGTAATTTACTGAATCAAGTTAGCAATAGTTGTATAATTTCAGAAAGTTACAAACCAGCTTCAATATGAGAGTTCCTGTACCTAGGCAGCATATTATCTGTGACCTAGGTAACTGAACCCAGGTAGGTATCTTACCATTTGTAATTGCAAGTTTTTAACTTTTTTATGACATCATTATTTGGCAAAGGATAAACTGTGTAAATCGTGCTGGTTACTCATCTACTTAAGAAAAGCATACCTGTCCTGTTCACACAATTAGTAATAAATGACTCATATGCCATATAATGTGGTGGAAATTCAATTTTCTTTTTATAACAAAAAAAGCTCATAGTATTAGTCAATTTTGCAACCAAATCAGTAGGGTGCATGCGCGGTAATGGCTGCAGGACTGATAGGTTGTTCATCTGAATGGTAAGATGGGGGACCGCACATTCTAACTGTCTCAGTCATTTGTTAGTGTTCGATGCATCCTTATGTCCTGCTCACACTTATTATGCGTCTGTTGTACCTGTGCGGCCCTTTGCAAAGCCTGGTTTCAGAGTGGCACAGTTATATTATGCATACTGTACATCACAATACTTAATAGAGACTAATTAGGTATAAAAACTAAGAGCCCACATACTTCTTTTGAGGAGTAACTATTTAAAAAACAATCAATTTAATTATGACACCGATAGTGATTCTTTATTTGTGATCTTAGAACATCTATCCCACTAAGAATACCTATGAAGAAGTGGAACACAAACTAATTTGACAGGACAAAAATTGTTGCCATCCCTTTCTTGATCTAGTATTAGTAAAAGAGAGTGATAGTTTAAAATAAGTTTAGTTTGTGAACAAGAGAATCAACATCAGTGTCATAATTAAATTGTTTATTTTTTAAATAGTTACTTCTTAAAAGAAGTATGTGGGCTCTTAGTTTTTATACCTAATAGCGGCTTGTCCCGGCTTCGCACGGGTGGACATGAAAATATAGCCTATGTTACTCAGGGTGAATGTAGCTTTCTAATGGTGATATTTTTTTTTAATCGGCACTGATGTTTTTAAGTTTACTCATTATTATTAATTTATTAATTTCCAATATACATTGTTCTACACGATTAATGATATTGCCATACACGAAAACCGCTAAGGACTTATCTGTGTACGGCGAGTCGTTCATTTTAAACATAAAAAAATCAGGTTATTTTATTTTCTAAGAATATATTATTAATTATACATATAAACAATTTTTAGTGATGTTTTGTTATAACAATAGATTAAGAATAGTAAGGTTCAGGCGACAAACGCGTTTTGATGCGTTACAAAAAATCTTTTAAATTTGTACTTATAACTTTTCGAACGTTTATTGTAAAGGGTTTTATTACAAACATACACACAAAAATACAAATCATTCCTCTTTATAATATAAGTATAGATTAGTCTCTATTAAATATTGTGATTACAGAGACACAGTTTTAAAAGACAGTGTTAATTCACAACAAGTTTGCGACAAGAGAATCAACACCACTGTGTTGGTAAAAAAAACTTAAGATAAAACATAACATAAAATAACATCACGGCTGTATTTCGAAGGGGTAGGCAGAGGTGTATTAGTACACCCACATTTCGCCAGTTATGTTATAGTCCCATGTAATAGGGGGCGAGCCTATTGCCATTGACCGGGCACAAATCCAGACTCCAGGCTGCTACTGAGAATTTCCTGATGAAAAAACCCAATAACACTTTGCCCGACCCGGGAATCGAACCCAGGACCCCACGCTCAGCAGTCGCGCTTGCAACCACTAGACTAACGAGGCAGTCAAAGTTAAGACAAAACATTATGTAGAAAATGTGTAAATAATATCAATATCAGTCTTTTAAAATAGAATTTTCATATCAGTAAATTAGTAAAGAGAATAACATTATCATGGTTTTCTCAATAAATTGATTATCAAGTGCCTGCCATATCAAATTCCGATGTAACTGTACAACTAGATGCTTATCAATGCTGATGATATCATACCTAATAATTATTGAAATGATAATTTAAATGCAGCTATCAATTTTTCCATGATTGTACTTTATTGAATATTGTAAATTTATATAAACAACTACACCTATATCTTACCCAGGATATGAAAAAAAAACAATTCTATTTATTGGCGAAATATATGTTGGTAATAATACAATTTGACATTGTTAAAATAAATTTTTTAACAATCTTTCCTTGTAAGAAAGAAAGAGATCTTTTGATAAACTCTCGTAAATTAAATCAGTTTCTATGGGTGTTTCAGGTCGATGGGTGCTACGGGACCCTTACTGCGTGAGTCCGACTCACACATGGCCGGTTTTTTTAAATATTACAATTTTGTTAAAAAAAAAAAAAAAATACTTTTGTCATATAAGTAAATTAATGGTGGTTACATTTTATTTTTTAATATCCTGGATTGGTTATAGTAACTGTTAGTATATTATTAAATACATGTTACCTTAAAAAGTACCTTTTATTGATCAGTCAGATCAATTAAAAAAATGAATTATACTTTAAACTTTCTAATTTATAATCTGACTACTTCAGGCTTTATTTTATTTTTTGAAACATTGCCCCACCTCCGCCATTGATTTCCTGACATTCCTAACTGATTTTCAAGGTCAACTATCGATAGCAGGGATTATCAATATTTCGGCATCACTAGTGAGAGAATGTTTATTTGCTCGTATGTACTATGTAAGTATATAAAAAGTAAATAAACTGATTTTAAGTATAACTATTTTAAATATTTTAGAGTTACTTGCAACCCACACTTGTATGTTGCATTATAACAATCTGGAATATAAAACACAAATGAATTATACACATTATTGGGCGCCATTACATAGTAATGTGTTTGAAATGCTGCCAATATGTGCAAAAAGTATAAACAATGTTTACTTCAATAATGTATTTATAGCAACTATGTCACTAAGTCAATGTTGGTAAGACCTTCAACGTTTCTCTATGTTGGAATATTATGTTTACTGGTCATCCAATTATGTTATGAAATAACTGTGTGATAATACGTGGGACACTCAGAAAGTTTTGCGAAACTAAAAAAAATTGTTCTATACGTACATATATTTTTATCAAATCTTTTCAAAGTACTTTCCACCAGCCTCTATACAAAGATTCATGCGCCTAAACCAGTTTTCAAAACACTTTTTCCAGTCCGCCGCAGACACCTCGTTTACAGCCTGCTCGAACGCAGCCAGCGCATCTTCCGGCGACGAAAATTGTATCCCTTTGAGCTGATTTTTTATTTTTGGGAATAAAAAGAAGTCACACGGTGCTAGATCAGGGCTGTAAGGAGGGTGACCCAGGAGTTTGACTGGCGTGCTGTCCAGGAAGTCCCTCGTTTTGAGTGCGGTGTGCGCAGGTGCATTGTCGTGGTGGAGCAGTAGCCCGCGGAGCCCTGTGTTTGGTCGCTTGTTGCTTATAACAGAGAAAACTTCTGGCAAACATTTGGTAGTATACCATTCGGCATTAATGCTTCTTTGATCCCGTAAGGGAATTGATACCAAGTGGCCAGTCAAATTAAAAAAGCTAGCGATCAAAATCTTACCCCCGCTTCTAGATCGCTTCACTTTGGTAGGCGTTGGCTCATTTTGAAACACCCAAACAGTCGACTGGCGCTTGGTTTCTGGGTCGTATTGATAAATCCAGGACTCATCACCTGTAACGATGTCGTAAACACGCCGAGACGAGCCTGCTTCAAATTTGTTAAGCATATCACGGCACCATTCCACCCGGGCCTGCTTCTGAGCATCGGTGAGGTTGTGCGGCACCCAGCGTGATACTATCCTCCTCACGCGAAGATAGCTGTGTAGAATCTCGTGAACGCTTCCCGATCCAATCTTCAATATGTGTTGAATCTCCTGATATGTAATTCGCCTATTGTCTTGGATTAAATTTTTCACTGCTAGCACGTTTTCTTCGGTAACAGCCGTCAAAGGGCGACCGCTTCTTTCGTCATCCCCCAAAGTTGGTCGACCGCGCTTGAATTCGTTATACCAACGATACACGGTTGCCTTGGAAGGGCCTTCATCCATGAATGCCATTTGAAGTCTATCGTACGATTCATCCGGTTTCAGGCGACACTTGAAATCGTATAAAATCATAGCTCTAAAATGTTCCCGGCGCAGATCCATATTTCAGTGAGACACAATACTTTGAATTAACTCGCAAAAAATGTGGAGGGAAATTTTGAAATTGGAACTTACTTATTTTTACTTATAAATAATCATATTTACGAAAAACATTATAACTGGCCAGTCTCCCATATATAAAAACTTTTTTTCGCAATACTTTCTGAGGGGCCTGGTATAATTAATTTAAGCAATAACTTCTTTATCAGCAGTTGCCAGGGTTTGCTAATTTTCGAGTTGACTAAATTGGTTGCATAAGGGATGAAAGACCATCAGGTCGATGCAAAAATCTGAGATTCTTACATACCTCTCATAATGTGTTCAAACGAGACAAAAAATATTTGAAATCTGAAGAATTAACATATTGATTGCTTTCTTGTACAATACAGAAGGTTTGAAATTGGTAAAATTCCAAGTTGGTAATAGGGACCAAGATACTTTTCACCATGTGAAAATTGATCTTGAGGTAATATAACTTTCAGTGTTTTCGTCACTTAATTGCTTGACGTGACATTTGCATGACCTAACATAAAAACTTTGTAGACCAGTCACGTAATATGCCTCATTAGGAAGATTAGCTTGCTACTCCGGCTGTATGCGCTTGCGCACCTGCACTTTTAAGAAATACTTTTATTAGTAGGGAGGGAAACAATTTTATATGCTTACTTACTTACTCTTCAGCTCAGCGACCCAAAGTGAGTCATCATCATGACCTCCGAAACGAGAACTTTCCACTTTGCTCGATCTTGCGCGATATCTCGCCAGTTGGTAGCTTGAAGCTCACGCAGATCAGGCCACCGCAGTATCTCCCTAGCGATATTAAGCTTATACATAACAAAATGACAAGTTAAAACTTTTTTTACTTTTCGTTGCAACTTGTACAACCTAAATAAAACAGCATTGCAACGCATCCACCACGGTTCGTGTTCGCTGATCGTAAAACACCTTGTTTTGGTCGTTCATCAAATGCGTTCAGATGCATTCGCTTGAATTATATAACTTTAATTGGCATCGCGATTACGAGCTTGCAGAACGAATGTCTACTAGGAAGTCAGCGGCCCGCGAAAATGATAGTTGCATTTTGGCCTGAAGAATTGGTAGATATTACCAAATCGAATGTTGCTGTCGGTTCTGATTTCGATTTATTATATAATTTTTCTTTTCCGTGTGAGACTCGGGGTATACTAAAGATCTCAATCCGATTTAGGAAACTTACAGAAGGCGAACCTTGCAACTAATTATATAAGAAGAGTTGCGTTACACTGTATTAAAGCATATCAAATAACAGTCTTGTTTTGTAACATGACTAAGTAATTATATATTTGCAGTATTTCTAGAAGTTTCGAAGTACCTGCACTCAATGCATCTCCTAGTGCGGCGGGCATTCCACACGAGAGAGCGCATGCGCGCCTTAGAAACAGAAACCTGCGCGGGCGCCATCCAGGGGAAAGTGACACTGCGCACGCGACTACTCGTTCGTCTGGGGAACCAAGTGACATGAACGATTAGCATGCTCATCCAGCATTCGTGATGATGATGGAAATATATCATTTTCGCTCGTCAGTACAGCTTATTACCTACCTACATTGTGCATCTTGGAAGAAATATGATATTCCATAGTTAGTTCATATTCGCATTAATTAAGACCGTGTCCGTGCAGCAAAGCTCCACTCAGGCGAACATCCTTTAGATACACTCAACAAAAAATTCAGAGGATTTTTGTCCTCAGTTTTCTTAGAGAATGAAGCCAAGCCACGTCCAGATTATTTTGTTGTGGATCTTTTTAAATTCCAAGAGAGTTGAGCATTCTTTTGAATGCTGGACTTGGACAACCAAGTGTCACTGCCTGGTATTACAGTGCCTGCAATGCCCGGTCATTCATCAGAAAAAAATTGAATACATCGCAAATACAAGAGAGGTACTTAAGCAGGAGAATACACAATAGCAGATTCTAAATATTTATATTTCTCCTCTTTTGATTTCATGAAGGCTCAGTCGAATTTGAGAATTAGCTATCTTACTTACTTACTCCGCTGGCACAGCGACCCAAAATGTGTCTTGGCCTCCGAAACGAGAGAATGCCACTTGCCGCGATCTTTGGCAGTATTTCGCCAATCACTGGCTCTGATCTCCAGAAGATCGCCTTCCACCGCATCGCTCCAGCGATATCTAGGGCGACCGACTGGGCGTCGCCCTTTTGGTCGGCCCAAATAGGCTCTCTTCGCATCTCGATCTTCTCCCATTCTCTCCACGTGACCAAGCCAATGGAGTCTGTGAGCTTTTGCCTCTCCTATCACATTTGGTTCAGCCACGAGCTCTTCTATCTCAGCGTTCTTCCTGATCCGCCAGGTACCATCCGGTCTCTGCACAGGACCCAAGATCTTACGTAAGACCCTCCTCTCTGTTACCAAGAGCTTACTCTCCTCTTTTTGTGTCAGTGTCCAAGCTTCACATCCGTACATCAGTATAGGTCTTATGACCGTTTTATAAATTCTAATTTTAGTGTTTCTACTAAGAAGCTTGGACACCAGCACCTTATGTAGGGCGGCACTACATCTCAGGGTATCTATCGAATTAGCTATCTAGATCTTATTAATTATTCAATGAAAATATATAACATTCGCTATGCAGAGCAACAGTTACAACTTATTTATTCAAGCGAGAACGAGTTTTTTAAAGTCTTCGATGGAAAAAGGTGAAACTGGCATAGGATCACGCTGAACGCATCCATTGAACACGGTAAATGGTCATTAGCTTGTGTCGATGTATTTCGCCATTATGCGCCTTTTTGAACCAAAGGAAAAGAAGAATCTTATCAATATGATTAATTATGACACGAAGCTGATATAAATCCGAACACAGTTGTCCACGTATTATTTGTAAGTCAATATCTATTTGCAACGTGCCCCAATGGAAATGTAGTAATAACTATACAAATATTCAATATTTTATCGTGTACTTAGCAAAAATCGATCATAAAATGATCAGTGTGAACACAAAATGTGACGCAATAGTGACGTGATAGCTTTTGTCACGAACTCACGACTCGTCCGCCTACGCTTTGGCCAGTTTTTACGATACCCGCGAATTTGTGTCAAAATAAACTTTCAAATTATGAGGTCACAGTTCATTATCGATTGGCGAATATTCACCGATGTTGCGAATCCTTGACATTGGACTCGAAACTGGCTGTATGGATGACTGGCTTGCCGACTGGATGCATAGCCGGACGGTAATTAATACATAACTTGTACAATATGCAGTGTTGCGCACAGTTGTTCGAAATAATAACTAGCCTTCAAGTTGTTAACTGCGTATGCCACCCTTGCCTTACCGAGTCAAGGCCCGTGACGGTGGCGCGTTGTGTTCCACGCGCGCCAGTCTAGAGGAGGGTGCGGCCGATGTGGTTGCCGCACGGGGAGAAGGGGCTCGCCTACAAGTGGCGAGCCAGAACCTGCCGGGCATGGTTGAGAGAATAAAAGTTTCCCACGCCCCCGGCCAAGGATCGTTAGAGGAACACCGTGGTGGTTTTTAGTCGGTAAGAGTCCGACACTGGCTCTGTCTTCCCCGGGCGGAGTGCGTCCATGAGGATTTTCCCCACGGAAAAAAAGCACGTTATGAAAATATCAACAAAATCTAGCGCTTTTCTCGGACTGATCTGGCGCGCTACACTTGAACGTACCTGGCAGCACTGATCAAAACTAATCCATTCACTTCAGCTAAACCAGCGGACGTGGGTGTGGGATGCTTGAAGAGAATTATCAATAAACATAAGGTTCCGTTTCTTTACCTTGTCATCGAAGAGTAAATATTGTGTGTGCACTCCCACTATTTGTTTTACCACGTCCTGTCGCTGAAGGACGCTCTTAACACGCCTTCTGCGCTTGCGCAACCGAGTGGGTAAGCCGAGAATCCGAAAGGTTGTTACGTTGCACCGTCCGGTCTACGTAAAGTGTTCTAGCTATTATGTACCAAATTGTTAATAGCAGAAGCTAGCTTGCAAAAAAGCCCATTAAATTGGTATTTTACCAACTTATATATTTTTGTTGATAAGCTCTACACCACTGTCTGAAATACATAATAATATCGAAAAAATGCAACGTAAGATTTGATGCTGTTTTACGGAAACCAATATTTTCAAGAAGGATTTTGTGATTTTTTGTTTATTTTAGGTTGTAATACCGTTATTCTGAGGTAATACCGCTAAATTTCGAGCTTCTCGTTGTAAATAACAAAAACTTGATTCTTTTGATCATCTTAAAATGTTACTGTTATTTTAAGATAATAATCTGCGTGTCGAACACATTTGAATGCGCTTTGCATGTTAATTGTTCGAAAGTTTCTATTGAACACCACACTATCAAAACGGTAATTTTGCATACGGAGTCATTTGTTTTATTCAATGCATTATTTTATCTTCTTTTACTCCTTGGATGAGTGAATGAGCTCAATGGATATTGCAATTAATTCAATCTCATTGTATGTGGTTTTCTTTTAATTTAGTAATAAATATATGTCAGGCCAGGCGACATATCGTAATTAAGTCAATTATAAAATCGTATTGTTTGAGAATTATTTGCCGATCGTGATGTCTGCAAATTAGAGCCGTTGAAATGGCAAAGTAATTTGTAAAACTTTCTTTTATGTTAATTAATCAAAAAGAGGATGACATTATTGCAAAATATATCGAAAAATATTTTACTATTCTTCGAATAAGATTGATTAAGGATTGTGCACACTAAATGCTTAAAGCTATACGTACTCGAAATGTTGTGGTACTTAATTAAAAGTAAACAATCTTGACATGTCGTAGGCCGGTGTTCATCAACGTTAATTCTATGATTAAACAGCTGGTTTCACCAAATTTTACTGGAATTGTGGGTAAGCGGTAGTTTAACCAGAGGATTATTGTTGGTGAACTCAAGCCTTATTATCTAGAAGTGTTTGTATAAAATATTAATGTCTTACTAACAGGGTTGATTGATTTAAATCAAGTGATTTATACGACAAGCATTTTTTAACGACTTTATTTGTAGTTTGCTATTGTCATTTATTTAATATTCAGTAAAAAAAAATTGAATATTTTTTATTTTCTAGTCCCTTTAAACCATTATGATGTTAATTGAACTAACCAAGTTTAATTTAAAGTACTGATTTAAATCAAGTGATTTTTAAAAAAAAGTATTTTTTTTGTGGCTCATGATTTATTTTGGCAATCAACCCTGACCGTTAGTTACTTAATTACTAATTACCTAAACATTTCGAGAATAGGTTTGTAAATTTTAGTTTCAACAGGCTAGAAGAATAAAAAATATATATTAAAAATTATAATAAAACAAAGTTTAAGTTAAAAAAAAAGAAAAAAAGTTAAAAAAAAAAAAGTTAAGTTTAGTTTTTAGTTTAAGTTTAGGTTAGTTTATCGCGAAAACCTAAGAAGTTATTATATATTAAAAACTTAATTCTCCCAACGTTTGTGAAGAGTACCATGGTATAATAAGATGACATCTTATTATAATAATACTACCCTCCACCAGTTTTTAAAGACGGCTCGCGCAGTCACCGGTGTTCGCTCCTTCATAATGTAGCTAAACATTATCTGGTATCTACCCACATTGTACTTATTTAATATCCTACCTTGTTAACTTCATTTTTGTTTACCTGTTTGTGTAGTCGATGATACTGATGTACGGTAAAACTCTAATGAGTTTATGTTTACATCTTTAGAATGTTTTTGTTATGTATACCACTGAACAAATAAATAAATAAATATACCATGAAGAGTACAACAACATTACAGTAGGTTACCCTTTGTCTTGCAAAACACGTTAATTACAGCGATTTAGTAGTTTTCCTAAGAGATGTTTTCTATGCATTGGTTTTGAAGGTTATAAACGTTTATAAAAGGGTCTATTTTATCACATATTTTTTATATTGTAGCGTTTATGAAATAACGACAATGCCATCTGCATGATGGCTGCTTAAGCTGGTTGTCCACCAGAGATGTGCGAGATAGCTAGGCTGTGCGAGGATGTGTAGCGGTGCTGTAAAACGGTGTAATGGTTTCCACCACAGCTGTGCGAGTAGATTGCGCGATATTATTTACCTCCTTAGAATTCGTTTTAGAGCACTCTGTTCTAATAATAATGAAGGCTTGATTTCACCAACGATAATTCTCTGATTAAACGACCGCTTACCCACAATTCCAGAACATTTTTCAAGTAATCGGCCGTTTAATTAGAGAATCAACGTCGATGAACACCGGCCTTAGAAACATAACTTTTTATAAAAGTCCTAAATAATACTGATAAATGTATAACTTACCACAACTGTGCCAATAAGCACGAAGTGAATATTATCCTGCCATTTGAAATTAGAAAACATTCAGTAATAATAAATAAATTATTCCTTTATCCTTATTGCCCACTGCCCAGCCTCACCAGTTAGTTTTCTGAAATCTTAATTCAACATGTCGCGTACCGTCCATCATCCGACATTGTTTTAGCAACCGTATTACTAAGTATGAAATTTCGTCATTGAGACGTGATCAGCGTGATCTCAATTGATATGGGTAAAAAATAATATGGGTAAACACGTGAAAATGTGGGCCGAGGCGAAGCCGAGACACATATGTGAGTCCATCAATGCTTTGTTGCGGCCAAAGCGTGTAGTATTTTTTCAAATAATGCGCGGAAATTCAAACTAAGTAGTACCGACTCATTTTGTCAAATTAAATCAACAATGTTTATACCATACCTGCAACATATCATTGTTTCTTCCTTATTGTGCAAGTTATTCTCAGTTTGGTTAATTCTAGTTTAGTCATTATTAAATAATTAAATTTATGAATTATTTTTATACAATTTTAACTTTCTAATATTCGTGTACATTACTATTGTTGAACGAAGGTGTACATTTAGTTTTCGTATTTTGAAATCGCGTGACCAAAGATCGAATCGATTATAATCGAAATCGATAAAAACTCTACCCTTCGACTTAGGTACTGAATAAAAGTATTGTTATCGTTTACAATTTTACTAAAATGTTCACAAGGTAAGTAAGAGGGATGATTATCCGATTACAATCCACGTGAATGTCGAATCAATGTTCTCAGCCATCGATTAATCGAATCGTGTTGTGTCGGGGGCGGTCGCATTGCACTGCACGGTCTGCACGTGAAGGCCCGATGCGTTTCGAATTTTAAAATTAGCATAGTTATACAAGTCATACTACGCAGCGAAACTAGACTACAGGGGCTCTACGTTCTGTCCTTCCAAACAGTATACGTTGAATTTGAAAAGGAAAATTAAAGAAAGTCACATGAAATGCTATAAAATGCAATTGATCGAAACTTTATTTGGAATATTTTAGTAATTAAAATGAAATTCACCTGTTGCCTTGTTTCAAATTAATCTGTAACTAAACATTGGATCACTTATTTCAAGTTCTGCAAGTACGAAAACCGTGACATAATTATATTAAAAACCTTAAAAGGTTAAGTACTTTAATACAATTATCGCGGCGGTTAAACATTGACGCCATTTATTTTAGCTTGTTTGTAGAAAATAATTGGAATTCGCGAACATTCGTCATTTTGCAGTTGCGCGTCGACTGTTGTAACCAGCTGCGATGCAATGTACTTGTGTGGTCATAAGTATTACAATAAACTGTCATCGGTCAATTTATACCAACGATAATTGGTAGGGAAACAATTCCGCCTTTAAAATTAAAATCACATTATTTACAATTATGAAATATCAACACGTCCATTTGCCCTTCGTTTCGTACCTACAGGATGGCTTCTAATGAATCTTCAGTGAGCAATTATTTTATGTTTATTCAGATCTTACAAAATGTATTTTGATGCAGAGGAAGAAGGAGCAAGTCACGAGAAAAGTTTCAGTATGAATGTGGATGGCTTTCAGAAAAGAGGAAGACCAAATAAAAGATGGATGGATTGTGTGAAAGATGATATGGATAGAAATAAAGTTAACACTGAGATGACGGCTGATAGAGATGTATGGAAGCAAAATACATGCTGCGCCGACCCCAAATAAATTGGGTTAGGGGCAGGAAGATGATGCATATTTTGCAATAACATACACCAGGTTTTGTCGAAGGAATAAGATGCCACATTACCATAATTGTATTTACAAAAAAAAAAGATATAATAAAATGTTTTTAATTCCTGTTAAGTTCTTTACATTGTTTATTTAAAATGCTAAGAACCTTCCACTGAACGGTATAGTTATTAATAACCTAGAGATGATAATAAACTATCCTGGCAGGAATTTCCAACCTTTCTCCTGGTAACATTACGTCGGTGTTGCTATGTCCTATTAATAAGAACAGTGACTACCAACTTGGTGATCTTTGAAGAATGTTCCAGGTTTTCAGGTTAGACTTAAGTACCTACATTTTAATGCTGCTCAATTACACATACATACATACATATTATCACGCCTGTTTCCCATTGGGGTAGGCAGAGACTATGGATTTCCACCTGCTACGATCCTGACACACCTCTTTCGCTTCATCTAAGTTCATTAACCTCGTCATGCATGCTCGTCGGTTTAGATCAGCGGTACTCTAAGTGTGTTCCGCGGAACCCTAGGGTTCCGCGATACCCCTGTAGGGGTTCCGCAAGAATTTAGAAAAAAAAAACAAAACACCTCTCTCTGGTCACTGGTCGAACGTTTTGAATCCGCCCGCCGCGTGTGTACTTGTGAGCGCGCAGTCCCTTTGATAAAAGCCGCCTCTGAATTAGACGCTATAGTTGTGAACAAGCGACTTTCGGCTCTATCTTCAAAAGCATAAAGTCGAGATTGTTTACAACGCATTTTTTTGTATTTATATTTTTATTTCCGCTTTTTGTTTATCAAAGGCGCCGACTCGAGTATTTTTGAGAATGTTCGAGTTCGAGTCTAGGACTAAGTATAAAAGCGCTATTATATAAAAAAAGTCGCGCCTCGTCAGTCAGTTGACGATTAGCGTTCGGAGCGATAAGTTCGTACCTACCTACTTACAAGCTGGCTAGCCTGCTGCCTTCTTGTAAGTTCTACTGCCCGCTGTATTCTGATTGTATCAGTTTTGTACATTTCTTCTTTGGACTAAACTTTGTCTCATAAACGCAGTATCGATTGTGCATTATTTTGACCCTACCATCCTGACGTGTAACATTATTAATAAAGAAGAATGGAACGTTGGCTTAAAGGTGTTAAACGTGTTGCAACGACATCTTCTAATGACGCTGAATGTTCAAAAGCAGTACGCGCGGAGAATACAGCAATTACCGATCCAGACGATGATGCCACGACGTCAAGCTCCACGGTTTCAAAGACGAAAAAAAGGAAGTATGATGAATCATATATCAGTTTCGGATTTGTTGATTCCAACGGCTCACCTCTCTGCATGTTATGTAGTAAACTGCTTCCTAATAGTTCCATGGCACCTGCCAAATTACGCAGACATTTAGAAACTGTACACCCCGAGTCTAAAGACAAGAATAAAGAATTTTTTGTTCGTAAAAAAGAACAGTTATTGGAAAGTCAAAAAAATATGATGCATGTAACACAAACTATCAATGAAAAGGCCACGGAGGCATCATATTTAGTTAGCTATCGCATTGCACAAGCAGGTGAAGCGCACACTATCGCTGAGAATTTAATAAAGCCATGTGTGTTAGACATAACAAAATGTATGCTCGATGAAAAATCTGCAAAGCATCTTTCTACTGTACCGCTATCAAACGATACTGTTTCACGGCGAATCCATGATCTGGCAAGCTACGTCAAACAAGAACTAGTTGCACGTCTACAAAAAACACGATTCGCCTTGCAAATGGATGAGTCAACTGATGTCACTGGTCTGGCTATCTTGCTGGTTATCGTGAGATATCCATATGAACGTTCTTTTGAAGAAGACATGCTTATGTGTTCACCGCTGCCCACAAACACTACCGGGGAAGAAATTTTTAATAAAATAAACATATTTTTTAAAGAAAATAATCTTAGTTGGAACGATTGCATTGACATTTGTACAGATGGGGCCAAGGCGATGACAGGTAAAACAGCAGGAGCAGTATCACGAATAAAAAGTAAAGCGCCTAATTGTAGTTCCAGCCATTGTATTCTGCATAGACAAGCACTTGCGATGAAGCAAATGCCGTCAAATCTAAAATTAGTTATGGATGAAGCGGTAAAAATAATTAATTTTATCAAATCACGACCACTACAATCCCGATTGTTCTCATTATTGTGTGAAGATTATGGCAGCAAACATAAAACACTGCTGCTCCATACAGAAGTGCGATGGCTGTCTCGGGGTAAAACTTTAACAAGGCTATTTGAACTTAGAGCCGAGTTACAAATGTTTCTTTCAGCAGATACAGTTTCTTTTAATTTGAAAGACCGTTTGTATGATAAAACTTGGTTGTTCCGATTGTCTTTTATGGCGGATATCTTTCAAAAACTGAACGAATTGAATTTATCATTGCAAGGTAAACAGACAACAGTGTTCCAGGCCTATAACAAAATAACTGCCTTCAAAAGAAAATTAGATTTTTGGATTATTTGCGTTGGTAAGAGAGAAATAGAAAGCTTTACGTCACTCAGTGAGTTTGTTAGCGATAACGACTCGGAAATGTTTCAAGATGATGTGTTTGAAGAATTGGTCCAATATCTCACTTCGATGCGCGCATCTTTTGTAAAGTATTTCCCCGAAGAACATAATACAAAAATGAAGCTGAATTCATGGATTCATAATCCTTTTTTACCCAACTTGCAAAAGCCCGAAAGTATGTCAAACGAGATATATGAATCTCTTTTAGAAATGTCATCAGACACAAGTATGGAGTCACTGTTCAAAACGACGCCTCTCAACGATTTTTGGTGCAGAATCCGTGATGAATATCCAATGCTTGGCAGAATGGCTCTGAATATTCTTCTCCCGTTCCCAACAACATATTTGTGCGAAACAGGATTCTCAACCTATGCAGCCACGAAAACAAAATATCGCAATAGACTGGACGCCGAACCTGATATGAGACTTCAAATGTCTTCTATCAAACCTGATATCAACCAATTGATGAAAAATAAAAAACAGTTTCATACCTCCCATTAGTTAAGATTTTTTCATTTTTAATATCTTCTATTATTGTACTTGGCATGTGGTTAAAGTAAGTAATAATTAGTAACTGTTACATTGTACTTTTATTATGCTTATATAATAAAGAATACACTTTTAAAAACTATTGTTTTATTGTAGGGTTCCGTCAAGTATTTTGCTTGTCAAAAGGGTTCCGTGACCAAAAAAGTTTGAGAACCGCTGGTTTAGATAACTCTTAACCTGGCATTTTTTGAGAACATCCGCGATTTGATCGCGATACTCAATTAAGTTACTTTTAAATTAATATCTACCTTACGAGTTGTGTCGACTTCTGGATATTTCGTTTAATCTTTTAATATGATCTTTCGTTTTTAATAATGCATAATTTATAGTTTAACACGATAATTTATCGTCAACCGGATTTTCATCACAATTTCGTTAGCATCCAATTCATGAATGACGTTGTAATATTCTTATTTTTCGTGACTTGTAATGGCAATGGGCATTTTTCAAAAAGTTTGTCCGTGACGAAATAGGAGTTCCTTTTTTTTTCAAACTTTTTATTTGACCTAATTATAGCTAATGTCATAGGAAATATACATGATTATATTAGAAAGATATCATTTTATGTTAAATATCATCGATTGATGAAAATTCATTGTTTTTTATGTAATGTGTTGCAACGAACTGCTCCATTTCGTCACTTTAATTAGTTATTAAATTAGAAATAAATTAACAGTTTTATCCGAAGCAAAGTTTTTTTTATTTTATTCAATGAATAGAAGCTATGAAAAGTCAAAATGTAATGCAAAATATTTATTATAATCAAAGAGTTATACAGCGTAAACGATCCTAATCGTCATTATTGCAACATAAACACTATCAAAAACTATCGTTGTATCCAGAATACAAAGAAAATATCAAAATTAACTAATACAATAGAATCATATGTTTTAACAAAATATAATAAAAACAAATACAATCTTCTAACCTTGATATTTTGTCATTAAATCTAAATTAAACACACAGCCAAATCTGGACAGTAACGCTCGTGGAACGTAGCGTTACTATTAGGAACTAGTAAGGCGGAGTGTACAGTAAAACATATTATTTATCAGACTTAAATATAATCACAACCGGAGGCGATATCCATGGATGCGCTCTACGCGTACATTGGTATCACGGAATACAAGAATAATTTATATTCATTTCCTCTATGATTGGTATCAATACAGATTAAATACAATAAATACCTTAGTAAAAATCACTTAGGTAAGATCAAATACTACAATTTTCTTAATACAACGACTAACGACGTGTTATTGAAATGACTGAAAACCTCTTAAGGGGTACACATCGATATGAACAACTACTACTATGGGACAAATCCTGAAATCGCGGAAAAAAATCAGCTGTCCTACATTTTGTCGATTTATGTGTCACACAAATGTAGGGGAACAGCTGATTTTTTTTATGATGATGAGTACAATGACCCCTTAAGAGGTTTTCAGTTATTTCAATAACTTTTTGTACAGGGTGATTTGTAATTAGTGTAAAATATTTTAACACGTCATTGTACTGATGATAACAAACAACTTTCACAAAAATTTAAAAAAAGATTAACTTCGAATGACAGAGTAATTATTTACTAATTTCCAGTAATAAAAGTATCAAGATAAAAAATTCACTTCAAATAATAAAGTAATTATTTAAATAAAACAAAGCTTAACCGGATTAAATCGCGTATATTATTTAAATTGGTTTTCCTGACGTGATAGAAATCTGACATATTTTGTATGGAGCTTATGTCAAATTCCTATCTCTAGTAGGGCAAATCGTGGATAGATTGGATATTAATTTTGGCCGTTAGATGACAAGCGTCTTTACAGATATTTCGAAAAAACCGAACAATATTATTAATTAAAATCGTTTCGATGCACGCAGTAATCACTCACAATATCATTATATTTTACAGTGTTGCGTGCTGTTTGGGACTTGATTATTTTAAGGACTGGGTACCAAACAGGTGGTAGCTGCCAACCATCTTCTCTATTAAAATTAGGATGTTTTTTTAAATATTTTTTTTAATGATGTATTGAGTGATTACTGCGTGCATCGAAACGATTTTAATTAATAATATTGTACGGTAGATTAAAATATTTTTTAGAAATATCTGTAAAGACGCTTGTCATCTTAGTCTACTTGCGACCACGAAATGCTGCAAAGCTTTCGAAACGTCAGGAAAACCAATTTAAATAATATACGCGATTTAATCCGGTTAAACTTTGTTTTATTATAATGTGTAGTGATCGCGATAACCTAAGAAATTAAAAATATTGTTTACATTTTTACATTACTTAGAACCCTCCATCTGTATACAGCTTTAGAACTTCATTTCGTCACGAAAAAAGTTCCGCTTGTATATCACGTGACGAATGGATGTGACGATTCCTCGACTACAGTAATAAGAATATAATTTCTAGCTATTCTAAAAGAAGGATTTTACTATAACAACTTCTGCTTGGTCATTTATTAATTAAATATGAAATCTGTCATAGCAAAACAATAAATTGAACTGTTTTTACCTTATAAAACGCCGACACTATGAGGAACACAACAAACTAAACCGTGACGCTTGCAAACTGTTCTTGCCGCATTTGATTAGTCGATTGAATCCGAAACCAGAATGACGACGGCCATAGACTATAAATGTTGCCATTAATAAAAAAACAATCTTATTTTGTAATTTATAAGTTCGTATCATATTAAAATCACCGTGACTATGTAGGAATTTCCACTACATGTGATTTTCGTGGACACAATAAAATTAAAGATAATGTTATTTTATATGTCTTTAATTAGACATAGAGTTTTAAATGTAATGCCGTAACTCAAAATCTATCTAAAAACATCACATTTGGGTGCCTATGAAAAAGATAAAACGAGTAATTCGATTTCAAAGTTTACAAGAAGGGGTTGGACACAAAGAATTTGTATGGTCAGTGCTGCTTTAGAAGGCTGTATTTTGTAATCTACACAGTTTTTCATATTTATTTTACAACAGTAATATAGTTTAAGATTTGTTTTCATAAAACATCCCCAGGAAGTACAAAAATATATAATTCCTGTTTTATCACAATGTTACGATTCCACCGGACAGGGTGATTTACTAGCCGACAAACTTTTTGAAAAATGCCCCAATACTTAGGTAATTTTCGACTTATTTCTTCAAAAAAATCACAAACTGAAAACTCAAAACCAAGTTTCATTTTTTTTTCTTGAAGCTAAACTTTTTCTGCTTGTCTGTACTTTTTTTTCTATGGTGTTTTTTCTAAAACAGGTGTGGCAACACAGGGGAGCGGCGCGTGCGCTTCTTTATATAAATTTAAACCATTTATTATTGCCACACAGACATAGAATTTACATATAACATGAAAAGGTAACAGGACAAATTACAGAGAACACAACATGTATACAACATAATATTAGTAGCAAGGGATCCAGCTCAGTATTTGCTCAATCAATATTAAATCAATATCAATATTATTATCAATTCAATCATTATTTGTTAAATGTTTTCCTTTTAGGTTTGAGTTCACCAATGATAAAACTGGTTAAACTACCGTTTAACAGAAATTCCAGTACATTTTTGGGGTAATCATACGTTTAATCAGAGAATTAACGTTGATAGACACCGGCTTTAATAGTTTTATTGCTTAGTAATTCTTATTGTACCTAGGTAACAAAATCTTGTTCAACCAAGTAAGTTTCACTTTGCAACATTATTTTACGACAGCACTGAAGCGAACAAGCAATGGATTATAGCTTTAAATATCAAATTTTAGTATTGGCTACGTGATCCACTGAAATACATTTTTATTAGTATACTATTTAGCTAATCAAATATTACAGCAGGATGCAAAATTATAGTTCCTATATCATAAAAATATTGCAACCGTACGTTAGTGTAGTGTAATTACACTTGAATTACAAAAATCACCCTTACCGCTTACGAAATTAAGACTCTGTCAAGTTTAAACTATTACCACTGAGGTGCGGTCGACTTTACCTATCATAATATGTAACAATAATTGACTGACTATGCAAAATTATGCTATTTTAAAGGTAAACCCATGAACGTCTCAATAAATTAAATGAATGGATTCCTAGTTTGTATCCTAATTCTTTATAATTCATAAAACATCTTGTTTTCATCCAAAAATTGGTTACACATAAAAAATCTATTAATACAAATCAATCACAGCCAAACGGCGGCCTATGTCCAGCAGTGGACGTCTTTCGGCTGAAATGATGATGATGATGATGATGAATCACAGCCAAACGTTTAACAGAAATTAGAATCTGTTTTTACACGGAGTTTAAATTGATAATGCTATGCTTAATTACGATAGTTTACCTCTAAAGGTGATTTGATATCTTAGTAAGAAGTTGTAGTACAACTTTGTATTATATTAGGTATGTGTAATTTTACTATACACAATTACACATGGGAACGAGAGTGTGAATGTATGTGGTGCCGCATACGGCATATGGCATGCCCGGCGGCAAGTGCGCCAGCGCAGCTGACAGCCGTTATAGCCAACCGTCGAACATTCAAACTTGACGTAGGTAACAATAAAAGATTTTATTGTTTTTAAAATAACATGTACTAAGACAAAAAAATATGTGTATTAGAAATGGAAAAATATGTTTATAGTAATAAAAACTATGATATAACTTTGAATTTCCATAACCGGTTGTGGCCTTATGTAGATCATAAGAGTTGTTTGATTATGGATCAATAATAAAATGAAATTGTTAACTAAGGCCAAAGTTAAAAATTGAAATTAAAATAGGTACGGTACTCGAAGTCAGCAATTCGATTTTTGATTCGATTCAGTTTCAACAACGTATTAAATTCCCACTTCATTTGTTTATTAACTTGACTGATTAACCTGAGTAATGCTAATTATTATTATTATCAGCCTGTAGTGCCCCACTGAAAGGCAAAGGCCAAAGCAGCAAACGACGACGCGGCAGGCCCAGAAGATGGCGGGATGAACTTGACTCCTATCTGAAGGATTGGCCCCAGAAGGCAAAAGACAGGGACAAGTGGAAATGCTAATTACAATTGCATAAATAATTAGTGGTGTCTAAAAGCTAAATGGTATAGCTACATTGTCAATGGCTCGGCCTTAATTTTAATAATTTAAATTATAGTAAACGTTTTATGTATATTCAACTTCCGTTGCATATGTAGTTAAAACTTGAAAAATACTGCGTAATTAATAATCCCCAAACTCGTAGTCACCTCACCTTGCATGATAAAATACCTATCGACTTGAAAATAATATGAATAAACAGTGTACATATAAATACAACCCCTGTTGAGAAGAATAAATGACTGAATGAACTTAACGTAACTCTATTCATATAAGATTCATGTTATTAACACGCTTTTATTAGGTCGACCTGTATGTAACTAACTATGTAATGGAATCTAAGGTAACTTTAAACTTTAAAATTTAACCATCTTCCAAGGGTCGTAGCGTAATGAAAATTGGCAGCTGTATGATGACAATACAATAATATGGTACTGTCGAACTGATCTGATGATGGAGCCGGAAGATATGAACTGGAACTTCATGATGAAAATGGTATCATAGTTGTTTTAGATTTCTTAGAAAAGTCTTGTTTTTGTTTTTACGTGCATTTATAAAAGAGTGTGTTTCTAGTGTTTTTTAAACTATTAATTTATCATTGTTTCACTTTCGTGTGGGTTTGTAGTAATTAAGTAATTATGTCTATCAGCCTATTATACGGAATATCTAGCATTATTAATTGGTGTTTCGGTCTTAGTAACTCCCGTTGCTTGTATTTTTCGCGTGATGCTACGTTTTAATGAGTCGGGTCGATAGCGTGATAGTTGTACCACGCCCTCTTCCAGTCAGATACACTTGATAGGTTTACCCGACTAAGGAGAAGCTGAAAGGGTAATTAATTTAGCAGGCATGTACATGGTTGTTCTATTGAAATGACTAATTGATTGACTGATTTATCAGGCAAAAGGTCATTAATACGTCCAATGACTCACTCTTCCGCGTCTTTTCTATTAGATGGGTCTTTGCTGCATTGCTATTAGAACCGAGCAGTTTATTTTCGAAAGCTGTAAGGGAAGTGAATGTAAGTTAAGTGTTTTTTCTGTGATCTAACTTTATTGTAACTTTTCAATTAACATAGCCCTTTGAATAGAGCTCAGACCATACAGACAGCAATGTGTAGTGCAATTAACGTGAATATATGATATAAATAATCCCAATTCAATGCTGTTGTTGCCCCCCACAAGGTGGACCGACGACCTGGTGAAGGTCGCGGGAATCCGCTGGATGCGGAAGGCACAGGGCCGGTCGTTGTGGCGATGCTTGGGGGAGGCCTATGTCCAGCAGTGGACGTCTTTCGGCTGAAATGATGATGATGATGATGATGAATGCTGTTGTTGAGTTGGTAATATAAATGTAAATGAATAAAGCAATAGACTAAGCAATAATAAGTATATAGTCTAATCTAAGTTAACCTTACTGAATTAATCAATAAATAATCAAAGCGAATGAAGGAATTTCAGAGCAACGCGGACCTGGAGGAATAGAGTAAGAATAGCGCCTTGAAAGAAGTTAAGAAGTTCCTTGTTACTGGTTTAGTCTTAAATCATGTAAATAAAGATTACTTAAAAGCAGAAAAACAAGTATAAATAAATTAAGATAAAAGCAATCAATAATGCGGTGCGGAGACAAAGGAACTGTTTTCAACTAATAAGACAAGGAAACAATTGAACCTAAGGATAAATGACTGATGAGTAAAATTTCATGAGAAATATTATAAGCAATCATGTTGCCAAGGTCGTAATAATTACTCATTGTAATTTAGTGCTATTAACTAAACGGTAATAGTCGTTTGGTTTGTTGACACAACTAGCGTCGGTATTCGCTCTAGGGACTAAATGCTTAGATCATCGGCATTCATCGGTTGCGCGATGAGTAAATATTTCCTTCGCGCTATTCGTCGCGTGCGTCGGGCATACTAATGTACTGATAATGTTCTACTAGATATTTGCCAGTATTGAATTGTTGACTGACCTATCCCTCTGTAAAATAATGATCATTGAAACCAACATTCTTTCAAACAAACTTTGTTTTTTCAACATTCCAAACTAAGTCCAATCAGAAATCGTTAAAAGCTGGGTTCTTTGAGCAGAAGAATCCAGATTCTCACCAAAGATCAATGACAAGCTTTAATGACGAATGACGAAATAAACGATACCATCCATTCCACTCATTCCATTCAGCTAAAGAATGTTTTTCAATATTAATTTATGGTAGGTTGCACTAAGTCTTAAAATTATTATAATTATCACTGATTGTTTTTTAATGGCAACCACTGGTACTTATCTGAATTTTGTTACTGATTGTCATCCGTGTGTCAATAAAGATTCAACGTTTCTAACCTGCCTGCAATTGCATATTTTTATTTGATTTCAGAGTATCTTAATAGCAACTGGTTGCATTTTAGTAGTTTCCACTGCTTCTAAGATCGGTGAGATTAGATATGAATTCTGCGCGTACGATGCCACTGACGGCCCCTTGTTTCTACACAATCTTGATCTTTAACCCAACATGTAACTACTCGATGTTGCTTCTAATAGACATATTTATGAGAATTAGTATCCCTGAGGTTTCACAATTTTCCTTATTCCTCATGTTTACACATATCATGGTTATTTATTTGAATTGCATTTATTTATGTACCGTTTTAATTTAATTTATAATGAATAGTTTTCACAGTATTTTTACTTATGTCGTCAACTTTCTAGATTTAATATTGTTCGTCTTCACAGACAATTGTTTGTTTGAACTTAAAATTGAGATCGTACAGACAGAACTATAGCTTTGCCAGTCTGGTCCGAATAGTAGGTAATAACTAGGTAGATATATACGTTTTTTATATATTTTTTACAAAAAAGCTGCCTAGTATCTTGGATGAATAAATTATTTATTGGTCTATGCTAGTATTAAAAACATGGAAAATACACATGCCGTTGATTCTACACAAACACAACGCGAGCTTACAGCTTATGTCGAAGAGGACATTCGGATAGCCCCGGAGAGGTCGACGGGAGGTCGCATGACTCACTGCAAAACCGGATCTGCACCTTACAGAGTGCCTTAGCTAAAAGTATTACCAATTACCATCATATTTTGTAATACGTGTTATAATAATGTGCCAACCGACTAATAATATGTTTTTGAGGTAGTGTTACTCATTGTCATTACGATCACGAGGATTTGGTGTTTTTCTTCATCAACTCAGCCTATCGCAGTCCATTGCTGGACATGGGCCTCTCCCAAATTGCGCCACAACACTCGGCCCTCTGCCTTCCGCATCCAGTCCCCCCCCCCCCCCAGCCACGTTCTTCAGGTCGTCGGTCTACCAGGCGGGGGGCGCCCAACGTTTGCGTTTGCCGATTCGCGGTCTCCACTCGCGGACTCGTCTGCTCCAACGGCCATCGGTCCTTCGACAGAAATGGCCAGTCCACTACCACTTCAGCTTACTAATCCTACAAGCTATGTCGGTCACTCCGGATAATCTCGTTACGGATTTCATCCGTCAAAGAAACTCCAAGCATAACTCGCTGAGCGACTTTGAATTTGTGGACTAGCCCAACTGTTAGTGTTCACGTCTCGGCACCGTAAGTCATGACAGGCAGGACGCACTGGTTGAAGACCTTTGTCTTCAAACTTTGCGGTGAGGTTTGCCAAGTGCTGCCAAGCCCAACTGCATGTATGCCCAATAGTGATGTTATGGCTGCTGAAATATTGGTATAAGTCGTCATAAAATGTTCATGATCCTAGACAAGATGTGATGATGATGACAAAATAATTGAAACACCTTTGCCGGGAGCGTCCAGCGCATATGGCTTATGGTACAGCAAGCCTAGGATGCAATGCAGACAAGATAGAAAAGAAAGATAGATTTTCCATACAAAATCCAAACGTAACTCTTGACGATTATTGACACCAGCGCTCCCAGTAAGTATTTATTGATATTTCAGAAGTATCTGTACACGTTTTCTAAGTCATCTTCATAAATTATCAATGAACTGCTTTCTATATCATTACAAATAAACTTTACTAATTTATTGCAACTACAATTAGAAATGTTTTGAAAGCGTTCTGTTTGATCGTATTCTACAATGTTTATGATTGTTGTTCAATTAGCTACTTTCTTAGAAACAGATGAGCAGTTATGTTCATGGTTTACTACTTTGCTGTATTAGATTTTAGTTTCATATAAACAAAGTATATTTCAATTAATGTCAATTAATTTCAGTAGTCGTCAACTCGTCACGAAGCTACGTTTTTCTTGTCGCTCGTTACGAGAAAAACGTAAATTACCTATAGTGAATTCATGAGTCTTTTCTAAAGTAGAATTAAGTCAGTTTGAAATAACATCGAAAGCAGAACTCATTTATTCCGATCATCGAGCAGAACAGCAGCATCCCTATAGAGATGAATTACGAGCTGTCCAGTTACGAAACTGTTATATTGATTTTCATAGATACTATATGAAATAGACCAATGGCAGCGCGCTTTGGTGTCTTTCTTTTTTTTTTTTTTTTATAGTATAGGATGGCGAAACGAGCTAAAGGCCCAACTGATGTTAAGCGGTTACCTTTGCCCATGACAACTTCAATACCACCTAGGCTGTTGCCTAAATGGTACCGCAAGTCGGTTCGCCAAACTGAGACATGAAGATGGAAAGTCTCATGTGATTGTAATTTCACCGGCACCCGTACCCATCAGACCGAAACACAGCAATGCAAGCATCACTATTTGGCGGAGAAGTAGGCACGGTGGTAGTACTTCCCCGGACGAGCTCTTTCACAAAGGAGCTCTACTACTACTAAATTAATTTCTATTTCCCTTTGCCCCCTTTGGTGTTTTTCATTTGGTGCACGATCGCGTGTTGCATTGCCCGATCCAATGGGAACACGTTATATTATATCTAGTCGAAAATTGGCGGAATTTATACCAAACAGATCACATGTCCGATAGACAGGATCACAATACTCCCATCACTCTTTAGCGCTTTTGTTTTTATTTGTACAAAATATTACTGTAATAGGCTAAACTACAGAAATAGATAGAATGGCCATGTGGGCAGGGCGCGCGTGGCATGCACCATATTTCAAAGCCTTTCTCAGCACGCCTTATGACTTGTTTCTATAAATACTGTAACAAATACCTGCAAAAATGCCTTATTGTGCTGTTTCTAACTGCAGAAACAAAAACATTTAATATTTTTTTTATTTTTATTATGACGTTAAAATGTAAGGCGTAGTTTGTTCGGAAAGTTGCCACGCATGAATCGCGAGTAAAATTGTGATTACAACCATTCTATCTTTTTCTGTGGGCTAAACAGTTTCAGGTAGATTAATTGCACTTACAACAAAAGTATTACTTTCCGATAGCAACATGAGTATTATTTGAAAGTTATTTCTGAGCGTTTCCAACCCTTTCACTATAACTAGCAATACAAACTCTAATGCACATGCAGTACTTGAAGACCACTCTCCTTGCACTATTACAATATCAACTTGTAAAGTTATACTTGTCTGTTTCATATTTCATACTTTCACGTACCTTCTACCTCGTATAGCCCTAATCGTAGTGATAAGCGTTCCAGCTAATTTGCCGGTCTGTTGTATTGTACGATACTTGGCATCATTGCAACGCGCCATTGTTTCGGAATAGTCGATAATACTGATAACGGTACGATTAGATTAAAATCTCTTAATACCTTTATATTTTGTATTCAAAATGTAGAACGAAAGTCCAGTCTCAGGCCCGTTCAGGCTCTATTATAGCTATTTTGTTATACCGTTGTGATTCATTCTAACGTTTCTCGTGAAAGCTTTTTTATGGAGCCCCGAACAGGTTTTCAGCACTCATATTCAAATAAGCAGCCGTTAGCTCTTTAAAACGGGTCTAGAACATTTATCGAAATTCAAAAGATACTAAATGTCTTGTCATTGGTCGAGTGCCTTCTTCATATATTTATGGATGGACCCAATATTTTTATTGGCGAACTGTGTGTATAAATACTGGGAGTAAGGGGAACGCTTCCGAAAACGAAGATAGGTGCTGGTAATTACTGATACGAAACCACGAAAAAAAATGCGATTCTTTTTTGAGATTTTTTCATATATATTTTTTTTGTATTTTTCATACATAACCAGCTTTGGGCAGTTAAATAAAACTCATACATAATGAAAAATGCAAAAAAAATATGAAAAAAAACTAAAAAAAGAATCGCATTTTTTTCGTGGTTTCGTATCAATAATCACCAGCACTATCACCTGTCTTCGTTTTCGGAAGCGTTTCCCTGACACCCAGTATAATAGTACGGTCGACCGCACGTCAGTGGTAACTGTTTGACAAGCCAGCGCCTTTATTTCGTAAGCAGTAAGGGCGGTTTTCTAATTCAAGTGTTACCACTGTCATGCAGTTGACTGTACATCTGCCTCCTTCAGGGATTATAAATTTTAGGTGCGGCGAGTATGTCAGCAAGATATGCTGAGCTTGTATAATTTACTTCAGAAGTGATAGTATATCTTTATACTTACCTACGTGAAGTACGGCACTTGCAGATAACGTGAAGTGCTCATTTCTTGTATATTGTCGATTGGTTGTTAGTGTTGTTACCTATAATAATATTATTGAAGTTATTCAAAGCCGGCGCCCGTCACGTTTGATTTTATCTAGGTTTTTAATTAGTACCATAATGTAAGACTGATGCAATAATTTTTATAATTAGTCCTGTCACCTGTCGCAAATGGCTAGTAGCTACGGCACTGATATCATCCTGTTGTAATATTAATTATTTGAAGACCTAATCTTGTCACGTCCAGTTTCAATTGATGAAAACTTTATGGAAGTAGAAACACACTGACCAGTAGTAAGCCTCTAGACACCGATTAGCCGGATACCCCCGGTCACCAAGCATATGCAGTAGCACTGCATATTATAAGCCCCGCCTCCAATCGGGAGGTCACTCCTTCATTGAGCGGCACCAATCATATCACCGAACTTTTGAGTCGACCAATCATAACGCGCCGTCCGCCCCCTGTCCCCCGTCAACATTTTACGACTGAGTTCTCAACTTCTCATTACTTCTCATGCAAAACTTTGTTTATACGGTGTCTTAAGGCTTACTGGTCTGTGCAGAAACATGAATTAATTTACCTACATTTTACAGTACGCAATCATTTTCACTTGCCAATAGAATTTAACACTGCGACTGCTACGTGGCGTGTCAGCTGAACTGGCTGAACATAATCAACAAAAAGTGACCGTTCCCAGGGATAATGGTACAAACAGCACCCAGTTTTTGCCGTTTACGCACACCACTGGTGAATTTCTTGTAAAAACTCTAGGATGTTACTATTAGCACAGATAATATAATACTATAGTACTATTAGTCACATCACAATTTTTTCATTCTTATTTTTTTCCCATGTTTCACGGCTTGTGACGTGTTTTTGCTGAATATAGGTAATGAATGGCCGCAATAATGGTAGCATTGCATGTGCATTGTATTTTGTAAGACTCCTTTTTATTGTTTTGTATAAAAATTCGTGCTTTTCGACTTTGCGATGCACAATAAGTACCTACAACACTAAAGATGAATGGTATTTGCAACCATGCATGATGCAACTCACATCTCAACAACCATGGTAGTTATGTGCGAAAGGATGAATTAACCAGCTTGCTACCTATGCAGGTTTGAACAAATTACTGATGAGATTTCTGCACACTATGCGTCTCGCCGGTAATGCGTATGCGCATAAATTGATAATGCTTCTAGTATGTAACTAACTAAATTGATAATGCTTCTAGTATGTAACTAAGTAAATTGATAATGCTTCTAGTATGTAACTAACTGAATTGATAATGCTTCTAGTAAGTATGTAACTAACTAAATACTCAAAAGGATAATGGTGTCGAATCTCTTGTTCACGAACTAAACTTATTATAAAGTTTAAAATACTAATTTAAACTATCGCTCTCTTTTACTAATAGTAGATACAAGAAAGGGATGGCAACGATTTTAGAAATGTCAAATTAGTCGAAATTTAGATTTCCATACAAGTTTAGTCGTGATCTCGGAACGTGCCCACTTAAATACAAAGAAATGTAACACGTAAACTAATCTGACAGTTCTAAAATTGTTGCCATCCCTTTCTTGTATCTATTATTAGTAAAAGAGAGCGATAGTTTAAAATAAGTTTAGTCCATGAACAAGAGAATCGACACCAATGTTGGTTTCACATCTTAGTGTTTTGTTTCATACATTAGAAATAAGTTTAGGTAACACCGTGGTAGTATGTTATGTTAGTAAGCACAGAAATAGGATTACTCTCTATTTCTGTGTTAGTAAGTAGGTACTTACAAAAAACGTCTAGGTTTTTAGGGTTCAGTAGTTTTTTTTTTTTTTTTTTTTTTGCCGTGGGGAAATCCTCATGGACGCACTCCGCCCGGGGTAGGCGGAGCCAGTGTCGGACTCTTACCGACTAAAACCACCACGGTGTTCCTTCAACTACCTTAGCCGGGGGCGTGGGAACCCGTGAGTATTCACACAACCACCCCCGACAGGTCCTGGCCCGCCACAAGCAGGCGAGCCCCTTCTCCCCGTGCGGCCTAACGTCGGCCGCACCCTCCTAGGTGGCGCACACGGAACACTGCACGCCACCTCACCTCATGGGCCTTTACCAGCTGCGCCAACTACGCCGGCTGTGCCAGCTACGCCAGCTGCTGGTCGGGCAGCAGACTACCCCGAGTCTGCTGCTCGCAGGCCCTACCTCCCGTAATTTTTTATAGAGGTTTTCTTCCTCGCGGTCCGGGCGGTGAAGCCAAGACCCTCGGTCCCAAGAGGCGCGAGAACACTACTCAGCGGGCACTCCTGGGGTTACGAGATCGACGGGGGCAGGGAAAGACAGTCCCCCCGCTGCCTGCCCAGTGGCAGGGTGAGTGAACACCGGGCCCGCCCCTGCTCCTCCACTGTGCCCTCTGCTGATATCAGAGGGACACGTGGAGCAACTCCCTACTGGCCCAGAACGGGCCCCTCCCGCGCCAGAATATTCGCCACAGGCAATAAAATCCCCTGAAGGTTAATCCCTCGGCAGGATTTTATTGCCCGTGCCCAGGATGCACCGGCCAAACAACTGCCGATCCCTCCAGACGTGTCCAGAAGGACAAGCAGCCGTCAGGCACACGTGGAGGTTTTCTGGCCAGCACCCCCCTACAAGGAACCCTTATAGTTTCGTCATGTCCGCCCGTCTGTCCGTCTGTCCTAATCCTTTACAGCTTAATAACTTCTACAGTTATAAACATAAGTAAATGAAATTTTGTTAAATAATAGTCTACATATAGATCTCAATTTTAAAATAATAAAAAAATCTTGATAACGTATTTTAGGGATGGCGCCCATACATGTGAAATGGGGATGTTTTTTTTTTTCGCTGCACCCCCTCGTGTGGGGTATCATTGAATAGGTCTACTAAAATGAAGGTAATGTTACATACATCACTTTTTTATCAGGTATAACATCTGCGAAATACAGTTTGCCAAAGTGGCTTGCAATGTCCCCCCCCCCCCCCCCTGGCATTTCTAAACTTTGCAACGTAGAAACTTATAGTCTTCCACACTGATAGACCTTTACAAAAACTCTCTTTTAAAATTATTTTGAGTATAATGTGATGATAAATTTTTGAGTTATAGTGAGAAAAGTGAAAAATACTTAAGACGTCCTAGTTCATAGGTAATTGACCTTAGAGAAAAATGATGTTAGCAAATAATGCTCCTTTAGTTACTTTCTATTTAAAAAAATCACAAAATGAAACTTTGTGTTATATTGATATGACACACTTCTTAAATTTAGCGCTAGGTGGCGCTGTTTGCAAAAACCAAAATAGCAATGATTAATATTCGATTTGATTCGTTTGTAATTAGACCAACTTAAGGAAGCCTATAATACTGAGCATGGCCCGACATGCTCTGGGCCGGTTTTATTTATTATAAAAAGTTTGCGTATCAAGTATATAAAACATCGGCATTTTAAAACAACTATGTGTTATAAATACCATAATCAGTTTCTACATCATTTAAATACATAATATAAATAGTCAAATCAAAATAATTAACTTACATTTAAAATCAGGTCGAACAACAGTATCTAACGAGAATATTTTACAAAATCTGCTACATTCGTTTCCCGCTATTTACCTATTTACTTTACCGCCGATGTCTGATAGGAAATATAGTGATAATTTCAAAACCACAGCATTACTGTTGCCTACAATTGCGGATTTCGTTGCAAAGGGTCTTGCTAGCTGGCCTCGTTTTTGTACTGTTACTTCTGATTTGTTAATTAAAATGTTCAATATACATATACCACAGATAATATAATAGTTCCGATCTACCTTACCTAGTTTCAATGTGTTTAAATGTCACAAAACAACGTCAAACGTGAACATTACTGTCATGATATTGACATTTAATTCACAGTGAAGGATTTCATTTACAAGATTGAGATTAGATCGGAACTATTTTTTGAACATTTCTAATTACGTTAATTGGCCTCCTGATTTTATGATGAATGACAGCCCAACAGCTGCTTGTTTCGTCAATTATCTAAGGTTGGCTGTCAGAAAAACGTTACTAAGATTTTTCGATCCTCACTAGGGTTTGGTGTTCGAATATTATTATTATTAAAATATTCGCCTTATTTAGTATTTGTGTTTCAATCAACTCAGCCTATCGCAGTCCACTGCTGGACATAGGCCTCTCCCAAGTTGCGCCACAATACTCGGTCCTCTGCCTTCCGCATCCAGTCCCCCCCAGCCACGTTCTTTAGGTTGTCGGTCCACCTGGCAGGGGGGCGCCCTACACTGCGTTTGCCGATTCGCGGTCTCCACTCAAGTACTCGTTTAGTATTTGTGTTTAATTAACTGTAATATTTGAATTTTTCGAATAATAATTAAAAATACTTTTAATGGGCGTATCCAAATACTTCCGCTAACGGAATAACAAAAGGAACAACGAGAATATGTGTTGGAGGCATATATATAATTTACTGCTGAAGTCTAGAATCTGAGAAGTTGTTCTCGTCCTGTAGGTTAGCTTGCAGCTACCCCAGAAGTAACTTCATATTTTTTCCTTAATAGGCGTGCGTTTGACCGCAACCTCACCTGATGCTAAGCGATTGTGCGATCGACGATGGTGCACGCTTGCCCAGTAAAAACCTAATTACTAGTGCCTTAATGAGATCACCAGATTATACCTATCGGGAAACAGAATCACGGAATTCCACTTCTTAGCGATACGCATAATAAAAGTATTAGCAAAACGCTTCGTGCGTATAAGGGTAGAATATCAAGAACATAAGGATTGTGCATTGCCGTGCCTCTGGTTGTCCGATGATGGACTAGGAGGAATTAAATTATACAATTCCAACGCACACTCACCGAAATGCATCCGAAAAAACTCTGTAAGGTAGCAACTCGCGCGCCGATCGATGTTCGGAGTGTTCTGACTTTGCAGTTTAGTGAACTTTAGTGCCGACCAGCGCATCTTTGCCAATGAGCCTCTTGGCACGCCTCTTTATCGACACGAGAGCCTCAATGGGTATTTGTGATGAAATGTCTTAAGCTGCTTGCTTCTAAAAGTTTCTAAGTCTGGTTGTCAGGATACGCTACTATAAGATTACGTGAACAACGGTTCGGTAGATCGTTATTTTTTTTTAACCCATAGTCTTTCGCGATCGTCACATGTCACATAGGACCATTGCGCCATAGACAACCTTAGTAGATTGTTAATTTCTGTCCAAACAGGTTAGTTTATCAACTATCCTTGGATATTACTCAATACATCCGTTTTAAACGTACTCAAATTAATTTATTCGAAGCCTTCCATGTTTATTGGGTACGCCGCTGAAGTTCTTAGCTAACCATTCATGATGCCGGCTATTAAAATGAAAACAACCGTTGCAGTTGTAATTAAATATCCGTTTATAAATGCAGAGGAACATTTTATATCTCAACCCATTGTAGCCATCGTTGATTAAAAATATGGAGGCAAAGAAATATCCATAGATATCCGTGGAAATACCTTTGGGCTACCTTTACACTTTTTCTTTTTTGAGCGCCTGCTTTGTTTTTTCTTTTTATCACAATTCCCATTTATTTGTTAGGTAGTGTTCATAAGTATGTTACGAAGATAACAACAGTTCAATTCAAAAACATCTATAAATGGAAGGTAAGTAGGCTTGGTTATACTACTAACGCAATAACACACAATACTGGGTGAGATATTAGTAAAATCCGTGACCATAACTCCAAAAAAATTTTTGGATTGATTAATTCCATAAAAAGCTTATGAACCACTCCTGTCATATTTATGTTTTCCGTCCATCTACACTACATCCTTTTTATTAATTATTAAAGTATAAGTATCTAAAATTGTTCCACTACCATCCACTGACGCACTTCTCACTACTGAGACAGCTGTATAAGCCAGTTTCTAGAGTGGAGAATCCTAGCAACGTTGCTCGGCATGCCACAAGGAACTGTCTTAGGACCCGTACTAAAATTATTTGATAACTAGGTAATTTGCGACCGGTACGTGATGATAAACAAACTAAAAGTAGACCTACAGATTCAAGTAAAGAACTTGGGCGTATAAATCCGTGGCATCTTATCTCATCCACTTACGTCTCCAATTACATTCGGCCAACGACCCCGACTCTAATTGCTTGGAATAAGCTAAATTGGTTTGTGTTGTGACTGCCTTCGCACTGGCCTTTGTGACTGACCATCTACGAACCAATGTTTGTTTTACACGGAAACCCCTCGTTATACTGATGTACTATGAAATTATTTACATAAACGCTCCCAACTCCCTAAGTAACGTGGTCGCTTTAAATGTCAATTATGCGCTTCTTCGTGACTTTTTTTATTTGATGTGCATCTAGCCGTAATTGGTTATGTTGAGAGCAGCTTGTTCTTTTTTAGGGTCCCGTAGTTGAACAAGGAACCCTTATAGTTTCGCCATTTCCTTTCGTCCGACTGTCTGTTACCGCCATTTCACTTGAAGACTGCGAATGATAGATTAAATTAACTATTTATGTAATTGAAATGCTATGGTGTTGAAATTTTGCAAGATTATACATTATCAACATTAGTAGGAACCACAAAATTATGAAAAAAAATACAAAAAAAATATCCGTCTAGAATGACTTTTGCAGGTTTGAAATACGGTTTTGAGCTCAGATGTCTTGTAAGAATTCTGTATACCACATACTGACTACGAAACCCTACCCTGTGCGTATTCAGCTAATCAGACACGCACTTGACCGTTTCTATTTTATCTTACAATGTGACGAGTGTTTCCTGTGAACTTAAGTGTTAAGGTCATACATAATGAAGGCCGTTCATTTAGTCCCTGCAGCTTTAAGGATAACGAGAAAAGAAAAAGGGACAGCATATATGTAGACATCATATTATTTCTTCTAGCATAACCATAACATTAGGTAGTAGTAGGTGGGTTGTAGTAGCACAGTTCCTTCGTGAAAGAGCTCGTCCGGGGAAGTACTACCACCATAACCTACTTCTCCGCCAAATAGTGATGCTTGCATTGCTGTGTTTCGTTCTGAAGGGAAATGAAATTACTTTCCATCTTCATGTCTCTGTTTGGCGAACCGACTTAATTTACCATTAAGGCAACAGCCTGGGTGGGATTGTAGTTATTATGGGCAAAGGTAACCACTTAACATCAGGTGGGCCTTTAGCTCGTTTCGCCATCCTATACTATAAAAAAGGTAAATAAAAATCTTATAATCTCATTCTCTAATCCCTAATCGTATGACTGAACCAGACTTCATGAGTCTACTAGTATGGGAAGAAATTGTAAAAATTCGTTATATCATCATCATCATGCGTTAAGCGTTTGTCATGGTACCACTTACTTAACAATTTACTGGTTGTGTATACCAACAGATTTATTTATTCTAGTTACGTCTCATAAGTAACTTATATTTCTCTTAAACCCCTTGACAAATAAACAATTATTATTGACGTTAATTAAGTTAAACTGGTATCAACTAGTAATAAGTGCAATACTTGTTCCTTTGCACTGCTAAAAGTTGTAAAAAAGAAAACTCCAAATGTCAGATGTCCTGAGATCCATATCAGATGTAAGATAGATAAGAAATGCGTAAGCTGTCATGTGATAGGATTATCACAGAATTAACTGACGGCTGTTTTATCCAAAACAATGAAATAGGTACGTTTCTATGTAAGGTAGGACAATAATATTTCCAAAGATGAAGAAGGAGGGTATGTAATAATACAACTTTTCTACATTCCGTAAATGTTTAAAGAGAGACTTAATCTGGAGGACACATCTGATGGATCTAAGAGCAATCCACCCTTGGACTTGTAACTATCGTTTTGCCAAATCATGATGTGCCTAGGGTTTATGTGGATGACATTTTCGGTGTCAACACAATTTCTATAAAGTTCTATCATAAAGTAATCATATTATAAAGTATCTTTTAAAGTTCTTTTATCTTTGTGATTAGGCGTATAATAAGTCGCTAAAATGAGTCATTTCATTCGACTTGTGCTGAACAGTTGACACGAGTTTTTCCCACGTTCATCAGTATGGAAGCATTTCTGCATTTCTAGACGAAAAAAAAACCTACAAGTACATCATGAATTCATGACCTACAGAGATTCTGCAATAGCTTTATGTAATCAATTTGTAAATGTTCACACAATCATGTTAACTGCGACTCGCTCGCTCATTTGTGCTAATACAATAGAATGCTTCAGAGGATAAGGCTTCTGGAACGTTCAAGGTCCTTATCGTTTATCGTGATCAGCTGTTTATCTGGACTTACGCAACTGCAAGGGGCAATTGTTCTTTAATTTTGTTTTAGAAGTGTTTTTCTAATTGAATTGAATAAGTCACTGCAGCTGACGTGGCCTTATCGCCAATTTGTTAGAGGTGTTAAAAAAACAAAACATGATCGTATACCAGACGACCAATGTATTAGAACAAGAAAACGAGTGATGTCTTTTTTTTTTTTTTCCGTGGGGAAAATCCTCATGGACGCACTCCGCCTGGGGTAGGCGGAGCCAGTGTCGGACTCTTACCGACTAAAAACCACCACGGTGTTCCTCTAACGACCCTTGGCCGGGGGCGTGGGAAACTTTTACTCTCCCAACCATCCCCGGTAGGTCCCGGCTCGCCATTAGAAGGCGAGCCCCTTCTCCCCGTGCGGCAGCCACATCGGCCACACCCTCCTCTTGACTGGCGCGCGCGGAACACTACGCGCCACCGTCACGGGCCTTGACTGGTCGGGCGGCGGGCCACCCCGAGTCCGCCGCCCGCAGGCACACATCTAGGGTGGCTGGAGGTCGGCATACGCCCTCCTGCGACGCCCAGGTGTCTCCTGCGGATGGGGAGAGAGGTCAACGCCTCTCGAACCCTCTCCGCCGCCTCCTTAGCGAGCATTACATCCTCGCAGAAGGAGACGACGCCTTCCCAAGCGCTCTCGCTCCCGACCATAGACAGAACCACGGCCGGAAGCGAGAGATCGCTGCCGCCTACTGCAGTGATGAGGTCACGGCGCTGCGCTGCCCAAGCTGGGCACTCCACCAGTGTGTGCTGCGCCGTGTCCTCTGGGCAGCTCCCGCAGTGATGACACTCGGGCGTCGGCTCCCGGCCTATGCGACACAGATACTTCCCGAAGCATCCGTGCCCCGAGAGTATCTGGGTCAGCCGGTAGGTGTGGGCACCATGGCCCCTCTCCAGCCACTCCTCCATGACGGGCCTTACCGCCGCTATTGCGGCGTGCCCTGCACTGGGTTGCGCAAGTCGCTCCTCCCATTCAGCCACTAGGATCTGGTGGACCTCGGTCCGATCAGGCGGGTCCTCACGCTGGTGGTACCTCAGCGCAAGGTCTCTCGCCTCCAGATCCCAGGGCATTGATCCGGCTAGAAGGCTCGCCGCCTCAAAGGAGATCGTACGATATCCCCGTATCACCCTGATAGCCATCGCAGTGATATGTCTACTTCTCGTTAAATTATACACCGCTGATGACACGTTTAGATGAAAAAGATATAAAACCATCACTATTGCACGACAAACAAAGTTAGATTTTTCAATAGCGTTGTTTAAAGTTGTATTGTATTGTATTACAGGACGAAAAACACGTACGTCTACGTATTTCGTCAGTTACGTCCATTGAACATTAACATGAAGGTATTTATTTAAATATCTTAACAATGTCCGTCGAGTAGTTTTTCGTGTTACCGGTCTCAGGTACTTATTATCACTGTCGCGAAGGCCATCGCAATTATCACTGAACATCCAAGTGGCAAACTTACAGACATGACTAATAGAAGTCGCATGTGAACAAGCTAGCCAGTGACGTCATCATAGAGCTGATATCGCCAAAAATGCGTTATTTTTTTTCCTGTCAAACGGTGCGGGCGACCACGACGCCGCCGCGGGTGGTTAAGTAAATATATAAGGCTATCGGTATCGATGTGCGATAGTAACAGTTTCTAATTTTGCAATTATATCGTTTCAGGTCATGCTCAATAATAAAGTTGTTCTTTTAATTTTTTGATTTTATGACATACATAGCTTGGAATCCTATGTGAGCTGTGGTCGGCAAAGATGACGTCATCTGATGCGTCTCGGTTGAGGTCAACTTGTACACAGATATACGCATGCACACAGCCTTCTGGTTAATAACAGACACATTCTATGGTTTCTTGCTGTGAATTGTAAAAAAAAAACATCAGGGAATTTATTTTTAGGAGCTATTTTTGCACTTTTTTAGTAATCGATTAGTTTTATTAGAAGCTTATTATCATAATTATTTCTTCAATGAGCTTTTTTAGAATTCGTAATTCATACATTCTTACAATGTACTTTGTATAACTACTTGTACCAATTATTCCCGCTAATTAAATTGTAGAGCATTAACTTAATACTATTAAGTACCATTTCTAGCCATACACCCTGTCACTTTTAATTCGTTATGCCCGATCACAAAAAAATTACGAATTGAACCATAGTTAACCATACATTGAATCCACCGTGAAGTTCTTAACTGTAGGAACATTAAAAGTAATAAGTACTTTATTCGATTTCATGAGAACGTGTCGTTAAGCAGGTGATCGCTTATACCATATACGAAGAAAACATCTGTGGCAAATTATTCACATTTTATTTACTCATTAGTTATAGTTTTTAAAAGCCACACATCTTACTCCATTCTAAATGGAATGGGACAAGAAATATCGCAATAAACTTTCTTATGACCGATCATTACAAATTACAAACTCTCGGTTGATGAAAAATGTTTTCTGCTCGATTATCTAGTAAATTTTGTAGACGGGCACAATGGGGGGAAAGTGTTGTCAAATTGGGCAACTCTACGGTTCATCGCGTTATTGTAATCGATATAGTCTGGGGAAAGTTAGCTAGAGACGTTAGGCACGCCTGAATCATCTTCATGACCGAGACCGACAGACTCGAGAGCTTTATTACAGTGTTGAAAGCTACACCTAACCGTTTAATTGCAATTCTAACCAATGCTCTACGTTTGTTACAGGTAATTAATAAGATTTATGTCGCAGTTATGAGACTGACAAAACAATTGGTGAAAGAGATGAAGTCGCATCTGTAAGTGTCAGGTAAGGTAAGAGTCAGATATAAATTGTAGAGTAATAAGTTTTTTGTAGAAAAAACTATTTTTCAAGACAACCTTTTATAAGACACGGATTTGGTACTGTTACCCAAACTCTGTGTCAACGGTAACTACAGCAGATATCCTGTGACTACCTTCCAGCTCCATCATCAGATCAGCTCCTATATACGATAATATTGCATTTTTATCGGGTTTACATATGTGTACCAAACAGCCAATCCTGATAAAGGGAACTGGTTGCTGTTGGCTTGCAAGATTTGACCTAAACCCAGAGACATGACATTTACCGCTATGCCATGTCTCTGCCTAAACCAACTAATAACAAACATTGCAAGTTAATAAATAATAAAACCTTGTAAAAATATGAGTGAGTTGAAACTTAACTGCATTATAATTTCTATAATTTAAGTTACTATAATGGTACAGGAAGCCAGCTGATAATGTTAACCTTTGTCATTAAACGCCCCTCCCTTTCCGTAAGTGGTATAAAAGGACAAATTAATTCATACAATTTACTAGAATATATGGCCTATTATACATTAATACACATTTCATCAGTTTCTTTATTGGAGGACCTGCAAGTTTTATTGGTGTTAAAAGAAACCAAATTTTAGCATAATATATTTAATGCAACTAAGGACCACTATACGTAACCTACGAGGCTGTATAATCACTAAAACACCACATTTACAGACAACGATGTCGAAGCGACATAATTTTTTAATGAAAAGCCATTTTAACGTAGAGATCTGTTGAGCATGTGATGCGGCGGCGTAAGCGCACATAATAACAATCGTAATTGTTGCAATTATCGTACAAGTGTTGTGGCAGAGCGATGCGAATGCAGTTTTATTCTTGGAATATGTTAGAATTTCTTATGTTTTAGCCTTATTAGTATAAGGAATGCAGGTAATTACATATTTAGTACTTTGGAAATCTGGGTGCAAAATGTATCCACAACTGCTAATAATGAACACAAACATGTGTTTGCTGCTTGCTTGCAAAATAAAGTATAGTTTTGGAGGGTTTAAAGTTAATCTTTAATATAACTAATTATAGAATAATATATCAGCTGGTCTTAATGAGGCTCTTCCTTGTACTAAAGTCTGAACTGACGGTATAACGCGTTGTAATGAAGGAATAAGGTGTGTTGAAATTGGCGATGAACAACTGACAACCTATCGCTGCAATTTTATGGACCATCATCATATCTTTTGTTAAAACTCGATTCATAATGTGCAAACTTTGACAAAATTTTACTGCACTTTGACATAAGGCTGCTTAAAAAGTACTAATTCTAATTGCTCCAAATAATCAGCAAGGACTTCTAAGCCTTGTGGTCAGGTTTTATACATCTCATCATCGTTTCTGGTCCTTTGAATAAACTAATAAAATGTCTGCAGATTCGATTTGTGTCAAAGAATTTTCCTTTTCAGGTTTTAGCTAGATGTTCATTTAAAAAAAAATGGTTTTAAAAGTCGAAGTCGTAATTGTGAAATATCAAACTAGAACTGCAAGTCAACTGTCAGTTTGCGTGCGGTGTCAGAAGTGATGCAACGATATCTCGTATCTTATTGTTTGGTGATCTTTAATGTTCCTAATTAATTCCCTACTTGATACACGCAATTATGTTGACGATATCAATGATTTCTACGCAGCTGCCTTAATTCATTCTAGAACAACCTGTTCTGACAATTAACCTTCAACTGCAGTTTTATTTTTCCTTTTTTTGTAGCCTGTCCTAATAGGTGTTTCGAAGATATTATCTGATGGGTAGATAATAGCATCACCTGCTTAAAAACTTGTCACTTCATACATCATAAAATTGATACTTTGTATAAAAGAGAAACTCCATACATCCATACATGAATAAAGAAAACTGGACATGCAAAGCAAATCCTGGTCATTGGAAAAACAAACACGAGTATAAAAAGACGCATACAGTACATTGTCTTTTTATAGGTTAGAAACGAATACTAGGCAAACAAAGCCCTGTCTGGTTAGAAAACGACAATAAATTGTGTTATAATGAAATTCTGAAACCAACTAGTGCTTGACGACGACAATTGGCTATAATTATGCAGTATTCCATCTATGGAAATTGGAAACCCATCTTTATGGCCATAGACAAGTGCTCCTATCCGTCGGTCCTTCAGATCGAATTTAGAACTAGTTATAGTGTTTACGTGCATTCTGCGCCTTGTTATTATGGCGTTAACGTTGACTACTGCACCTGTCTCGAATGTGCTATGTTATTATTTTACGATGGACTTGATACATATATTAATGTACCCTCAGTTTTGCAAAACCTTTATTGTTTTCATTGCGATGGTTGATGTGAGATTAGATCCCCTTGTTCATAAACTTATATTATATAATGTAAATTGTAGACCCTTGCAATATTATCAATTGTTTTAGAATAACCTGATCAGATTTTTATTGATTTCTATTATAATTTAGATGGATACAATGTTTCAAGTCCTAATGTTGCATTCGTCCTGGGGTTAATTAGTTTCGCAAAACGTTAGTCGTGAGTTTCTAGTTCGGGGCATGCTAAGAAGTCGTGCTGTAAGAGGTGTCCTTTGAATGTTTCACAACGTCCTCTCTCCGAACAGCTGACGAGGCTAGGTTACGCGGGTCGCGGGCCGTAACACTGCCCTTTCTAACTATGAGCCAATAAAATACATTGTAGAAGAAATATAATACACATTATGTACTTTAATTGAAGAATAAACGCCGCTTTAGATCTGTTCGGTTCGTTCAACGAAATCACTTTTAAAGTTCAATCATTTTGCAATTTGAATCACGATGCTGCGGTTGCTCTTTAAGAGGTAAATATGGAACGAAGAATCTTTGATATCGGAACCATTCCAACGCAGCTGTATTGAAATACTGTGAATGCGTGACGTTAATATTATTTTCGGTTACCTATCATACTTTCGTAACTTTTAAACTCTGAATCCCTTATCCTTATCTGAATCTCTTATCCCTAAAACGTTAATTTTTTTATTGTTTTTAGTTTTTTTCGTTTGCCTGAAAATAACAGTTCCCATATTTTCAAAGGTAAGTAAGATTTTTAACTGCCTTTTCTATTCACAGACGACTTAAGTTACAACAAAACGTTTTTACGTGGTTACAAAAGTCAGATTATTAAACCTAATTGTTTTGCCGTATAGTAAATTTTTCGTAGAATCATTTTCCCGAAATTGTAAACGATAGAAGATTGTAGAAGATAGCTTTTTTATTCATTTGTCGTATATAGTGGTGATAGCCAGCACGCAAGCAACTATTTAAGAAAGCATGCAAACGGCAAACATGCAAAAGCATGCAAGTGGTTTAAGGGTTAAAAAACGTACTAACCTAACCTATCCGAGTTGAATCCACTTATCCACCATAGAAGATTGAATGGTGATAGCAGCATGCAAACAAAGATGCAAGCAAGCAAGCTTGCTAACAAGCTTGCAAGCAGTATTCTGACAATAGGTGTCATGACATTTCTTTAATTAATTTGTCGTCCAGAAAAAAGTTGTAGTCGTTACAAAAAAAAGTTAACAGTTCATGATCAATGAGCCTTACAAGCCTTACAACAAATTATAACCATAAATTGTGATGGTTCAGACAAGGCCATGATGTCATTGCAATAGCTTACCATACGAATACTTAATAAAAAACTCTGAGATCACCACAATTTAATACGTATACAAACGGGAAACATCTACGAGTAAACATTTGATGGAAGGTCATGTGTCTATATTGTTTAAGACTCTTCAGCAGGCAAAACCTCGGTCTAAATAACTTTATAATATCCACAATAAAGTGGAAACATGGTATTCATAACGCTTTTTTAGAAAAATATAAACACTAATTTATCACACATCATCGTGTACTTTAAATGTCTTTACAAATCTAATTCAAGTTTTATAAAATATTAATTTCTAACATATATTTTTATTTGTACTAAGTCAGCATTGCAAGTCCTTAATAAGATACAAATTAGTTCTTGTTACATATTAGTTTGTGTTCAATAGATTCGTGTAAAAGACCCAAGATAAAGCTATTGAGAATTTTTGCTAGATACCTACTACACAGAGATTCCTTCACATTTAAAGTAGCGAAGGTCTGACTGCACGTTTAAAGCAATTGGTAACAAAGCTCTAGATCTAGATTGCCTATGTTCATGTTTATGGCTCAGAAGCTGTAAACTTCTGGTACTTATGCCGTTTATTTTTGATGCGTGTGATATGAATAATTTGTTTATAATTCCAATATTGTAAATAGCATTTAGCTGAAGTCGCAATTTCAATTTAATTCCATTCATTTATTCATTCGGAGAATCTCCATTTATGTTAGTAACAATTTTCTTAAAAACCATGTTAGTGGGTAGTTTTATATAATGCTTGTATGTACTGTACATTATTTAAATAAGACATGACTGACTTTGGCTGTTAAAGATCAATTCCAGTTTACGACAAATAAGAGCTAATATCTATTTGTAACTTTATCTTCAAGCTCGATGAACGGTGCTCCTTAACCTTCAGAATCTTGATTGCATACCGTTAGACAAAGAAGTGGTACACACCGCACGATCAGAATTTAAAACACCCATTTAATTCCTTATTCAACTTGAGTCATTCTTAATAAGATTGTTGTCCGCTGCAAGGGAATTACTGTTACTGTACGTGTTCCAAATCGAATGAGTTGTAAACAGTGTTTTTGTCGCGAACGTGCAGACATGAGCCTTGACGAGGATAGGTTAGATTAGATTGTCATGTGCATATGTATTGAAATTGTGACTGTGTAAGCTACACCGGATGGCGACGTATTGTACAAGTTGCCGCGCCCTCTTGTTTCCGGAGTCATACATTTTTGTCGACCCTTTTCCGTACCGTTGTCTGTCCATTTCATCTGGACTAGATTTTGTAACATCAGACTTGCTTTTTAACATTATTTACCTGGTTTGTTTGGCTTACTTCCAAGTGCAGTTTATATGTCAGGACCATCATCAGTATCAAAATAATAATGATCAGCCTCGACAACCGCCAAAGGAATCCAGGTATCTATTTTAGGCACACTAACTTTAGTGAGAGTGATGCACAATCGTAAATAATTCAACGTGTTTAAATCACGCGGAAGTGTGCCCGCAGCTGACAGGAGCAATGCGGACCACTTCGGAAAATTTCACTTTAACGAAGCTACAGCAACAAATCGGCACGCGATCCATCTAGTGATTTTTTTTTAAATTTGCTCAGATGCTGGTTGCATTTCACTATAGAGGGTCACTGCACTTCACTAGGAGCTGCTTTATAGTGATTCAGACTGCATTAGATGACTTGTTTATCCCAGCCTGTCTAGTTTAACAAGTTAAATTTAGATAACATATTATACATTCAAGACAGCATCATTATAACTTAATATTAACGCAACACTGTCGCTGTCGACACGCTATGACAAAATCCATGTTAGCTCGCCGACTATCAATCGCTCGAATACAACATGAAGGCGGAACGCAGCAACAAACTGCTGCGATTGACAAATTGATGGCCGCTGGGTGCGCCGATGCACGAGCCCGTGACGGATTATCAAGTTTTTTCGCCGCCATCTTAGCGAAAATGGCGCGTCTTGCAGTTGTGCGGGAGATGTATGTGCGGCTTTCGATTTCACGAAACTGAAAGTGCCTTATATGTTCGGGTGATGTCGTTGACTCTGATGTTTGTTTGTCACGGCTGGTTGGTTACATATCGTACGCAAGTACAATACTTATCCTATCGTGTTTAACTAGAATGTTGTAATTTGGCGTTGTAATTTATTTTGTTTTCAGCCTGTCTTAGCTATGACGCGTCTTGCATCGCTGACCACTGTTACTACGTGTCGTTCTAATAAGTTTTTGCCGTTGTGCGAGTAGCTACGTCTGAGAGATTCATTGAGATATTTGTAGTTGTGTAGACAAGGTTTCGTTTAGTTTCATTATATTTTTAATTAATGTAAATGTTGTGCATGTAACTGAACTAGATTCATAAAATATGCGAGATGATACAATTTAATTAACAATTTTATTTTTAAATCAAACTTAGAGCTGCCTTATTAATCTTATTATGCCTGATTTATCAAGTCAGACATGTAATAATCGTAAGGTATCCGTGGTCAGATCAGTTTGTTAGATTGATCTGACCACGGCCACTGTTCAGTGTCATTGGTTAGATTGTATGAATCTAATCAAGGACACCATAGTCAAAAGGTATCCGTTGTTAGATCGCTTGATTAAGGTGACTATGGTCACTTTTTAGTGTCCTTGGTTTTTGCCATTAACTTTCTTTACTGAATCTCATTAGAATATTGTTCTAATGTTTCAAATTGTTGTATTATTCATAATAGTGATACATTTGATTGCAGTCGAGCGCGTTTCGTCTTCCGCCATATTATCTCACACATCACCACTGGAAAGTTGCTCTTATTTTATATATTTTATTGTTGAAATATGTGTATTAGATACACTCCGTTGAACGTTAACTGGCTATTTAATGGTATTTACACTCTTTTCTTTATGTGCTACACTACCGTAGTTTCTTCAATAAGGAACTGCTGTTTTCTTTTGAGTATTAATTATGTGCTTGTGAACAGATAACTGCAAAAGTAAAACAGACTGACCTGTCTAATGAACCAGAACAAAACGAGTCTTGGATATTTTATCACAGTAACTAAAATACGGAACCTATTTAAAGTAATGAGTCATTCTATTCATCTAATCTTATGATAATCTTGTTATAGGCTGTCTTTTGTATATTTGATAACTGCACAATGTTTTAGTTAGGTGCACATTGTTCTATAATGGTGTGGATGGTGTTATGCGCGAGCGCACCAGCTCCGTGACGTACCCTCGCGGCCTCGTTACGCTCCATTGCACCACCAAGTTTCTATTCCACCAGCTAATAATACCACCATCATTGTAACAGTGACATATTGTTGGTGTAAATAATATTGCTTGGTAAAAGCGTTTCAATGGGTCATAATAATATGTTGATCTTGTTTGAACGGCTGTTTGATATATTTTTGGATATGAATTAAACTTGATAGCATACAGCTACCACAAATATTTCTGCTGAAAAGAGCTCCCATTACGAATCACGACTATCTCGTGCGGTTGTGCCTCTTACCACAGATAATATAATACTATAGTACGGACTACGGACTAACGGACACAACAACAAACTATTATGCGTCATTTTTCTCGAAGATACACTTGTCAAAGGGACCTTTAACATAATTTAATTTTAGTTTATTCTGAAAAGTAAAATTTCTTTAAGTCATGTTTCCTTAAAAACCGTCAAGTTGGTCGCCCTACCTGCATAACGGAGTCTCGCTGCCTGCCCATCTAAACGTGTGTCATTATCTTGTCACTCTGGCATTTTGTCTTATAACATGATGTACATGAGATACCTATTATTTACATGTTTCTGTCGTAAAATATGAAATATTATTATAGCGATGACCATTTGACCGTGACAATTTGTAGAGCGTAGACGAACCTCGAAAATCATTGCCATCTCTTTCTAACGCAGAAAAAATATGTATTCAAGTATTGTTAGTAAGGAAAGTCGATGAAGGAGTACATAGTTGTATTTAAACTACTTACTAGTACAATAATATGTGCGGGCTACAAATAAAACTTGTTTAGCTCTTTATGTTTTTCAGTGCTTTTACTGGGGTGCATTAGAAGAGCCTCCACACTCACTGCGCACTCTGGGCAGTCTGCCCCGCTACCAACCTGCTGACTGGCTAATCTTTTCCCCACGGCATGAGCTATTACATTATGTAGGTCATGTCGACACGACAGAAGAAGAAGTACTTTTACTGGACATTACAAAATAGTATAAAGCCCGTCACAGACGTAGCTACAAACACATAGCCATTTTATCAATTAAAGCTACGTGTGTACCTAATCAAAGATTACTAAGTATAGAAAATATGTAGAATTTCTATATTATATGTATATTCATAAAAAATACAGCTACGTCTCGGACGGGCTTGAGGAAGGATTCTATGTGAAGAGCATGTAGCACCATAGAATTACCAAATAATTTTGTGATGTTCTCAATTTGCCACCTGATATTTGTTTTTACATAAGATTTCCCCTTTGTTTGTTTATAAATTAATAACAAATGATGACTTCAGTAACAAGTAAAAAGGCAATAGTATTAACCAAACATCCAACGAAACGTTCATAGAAAGTCGGCAGAAATAGCGTTACTCAACGTGTAGCCCTTTGACCTCAAATCGTCACGATGAGTCATGAAACTTGCAACAATGAGCTTTCGAATAACTCTATGTAGGTAGTATGGAAATAAAGTGAGAAAAATGAAAGGCACGAAGTGTTTACATCGACGGTTTTTACTTAAAAGGGAATGGCGATTGCTATGAAATTGTATGTGAAACTGACTTATTAGAAAAAAGCCACATAAACTAGCCTATCTGGAACTATTTGTACATGTCGCTGTCTAGCTACAAAACAAATCCTTTCAAAGCAAAGTATGTCATGGATTGAATTGGTTAAAGAAACTTACCTGCCAAACATGGTGACTATGCCTCGGCTTTATCTTCTTTTCTGATTCATGCAAAGTGCTCTGCAAATGACTGTTACAAGCTGAAAAAAGAGGAGAGGAACCAATATAGTCAAACTGACTTACTGTTCACTCGTCCTTGATAAAAACGAGAGTTGTATAAACAAACGGGCAAAATGACACGCTGTGGGCGCTACTGACAATAGAACTCATGAATATTCAGCAAGAAGGATTCTATCTCAGAAACGAAGTATTGAGAAGCGATCTATTTACGTACGCTAACTGGCTTGAGTTGATTGTAATTAATTTACAATGAAAACGACCTACACACAAGGAACTTTATCATAGAATCCATTTTGTGAAAAGAGGAAAATGCCATCTGACACAAATCTCATTTCCTCCTCGCCATACCAGATATTTCTAAAACATTCGCCGAAGTGAAAAGCTACTGGAAAAAAGTATCAAATATATCAGCCGCATACGTTTCTATTTGCTATTATATTTCTATAAATGGCCTCGAGAGATACTCGCCATGTTTGTACAGGAATTCGTGTTTCTCTGTAAAAGTAAAGAGCGTGATAATAAGTTCGGTGAAACATCTTATTATACCATGGTTCGATAGAATTCGCGTCAATCATCACAACTGTCACTAATAATCGTGGAGAAATCTACTACAAGGTCTAAAGGAGTTCCAATTTGATTTACAGTCTGTAGGTTGCCTGATTGAAGACTTAAATAGTTCGAATTCAGAATTTGATTTATTGTTTGAATCCTTCCTAGCGCTATCTTGGTTTCGCTGAATCTTCTCCGCTTTTGCAATTGTGGTCTTTGGAACCATGAAGCTAAAGCTATTGGCTCTTTTATCGCCCTTCAACATCTAGCGAACGCTTCTTGCGCCTGCCACGAGATCGTAAAATTTCGTAATAGTCGGCTGTAAATATCAGTTATGTTCTACGCCCAACTAGTGAACGAGGCCGTTAAACTACTATAATGTACCAGAACGTAATGTGTGTCAACTTTGAACGTATAATCTGCTTTAGGCAATCGAGTCAACAACTTGAGCCATATGTAAAGGTAAAGAAGGATTATAAGCTTTACAGTTGTATTGCAATATTTCCGGAACTGTGAGTAATTAGGATAAGGCTCCTGGCTCAATCACTTAAAAAATTATAGTTCTAGATGGAATCTGTGATCCACGTTTGTATTGCTGCTGAGTTTAGGCTTTCTGTTGTGCAATGCAGCCATGCTTCCAGTTTGGCTAAATCATTTCCAGAGTTCTTACACTATGCGTGCTTGATTGATTCAAATAGGACAAATCATGTCATTAATCAACTAATCAATGGCTTAAAAAAAATCTTTGTAAAAGAGTATCGTTCGAAAGCAGTTGGATGTATCATATTTGTATTGTTGGTATTTGGTAACAATTCTGAAGTAATATTTTGCAATCACGAGTGTCACGACTTAATGCGCTAAATGTTATTACTTGATCACGGCATCAGCAGGGCTAAAAAAGGTAGTCACGCGTGTGATTATTTAACAATCTTTGGGCAAAAAATATCTGGGGAAAATGCAGAAGTCGCGAATTTCCAACGGCGCAGAAACGGGAATTAAAAAGATTTTGCTGTTGGAAGAAAGTACAACACGATAGGAACGAGTCTTGGACCCCTGGAGTAGGTTGTTAGAGTTGCAAAGTCAATAGACTAAATGCAAAACTATTGTCTGCACCTGATAAAAAGCTACAAGTTTGCACCAAAAAAAGCAGGCGTTTTTAATTGTAGTTGAATGACAATAATACCTACCACCTACCACTGGCTACCACCCACGAGGGATCTCCAAGGAGATAAGAATAATATTTAATGACGTATTACGTTTACGTTTAAATACGTAATTACATATTTTACTATACCAATTCAATACATATTTGGAAAACACTCATATGTTCAAAGGTGAGATCAGACCTAAAGCAGAAGACCATGATGTAAGTTACAGTTATTGTTGCAGTTTCGGTTCTAAAAATTACACTTGCTTAATTATTTTATTAATTCTTATTTCGCATTTCACAACAAACAAACGTAACTTACTTAATACTAATTAGCAAGTCTAATTAAGCGACATAAGTCGGCCATACTAAATAGCGTACTCCAAAAAAAATTAACATTCCACTCCATTATGTAAAGTTGAAATTTATTTGCACTAAAATGGTTAAATAACTGCCGACCTAAAACAGTTATTAACATTTCATCACGTAGGTAAACAATTATAGACTTAATGTGTACTATGAGTATACGATACATATTTCGGAATATTGTTAACGTCATTCACAAAAGCAATGTCTATTTCTAACTCCCCATATTAAATACTTGATTATTAATAACGTTCGTGCATTGAGTTTGACTCAGTACACAAACATAATTCCCAATCGCCAGTCCCAGAATTATCGCATGTCATGTGAAGGCGAAGGCAACTACACCGCAGGCACAAGCATTTCATGAAACAGAGGCAGTGTCAATTCGAGTTAGTGTCAATTCGTACTGCATTCCTCTAGGAATTGACATTAGCTCGATTTGGTTCAGAGCTCGTAGCAGTCGGGAGTAAGGCCCCTGGTCACAAGTTTTCTCTTTGAGAATTATGAAGCCTTAAACCAACTTCTCAAGTCACCTTTCTTAGTTTAGTGCACCACAAGTCATCTAATAGCTTAACCATTCTTCTCCAATTGTTCAACACATGTTATAACACTGTTTTCATAACAATAGTTCGGCTGGTTGCTATATTGAACTATCGCTCACACTTGTACCTATAGATATGCGTCATTTGCCATCTTCGTTGCGTGCAAAGCAAGCGTTGCTAGGAAGTAAGGGCCATCTTGCGTCATGAGTTCCGAAACGAGCAATAAACTTTTTTTAGGGAAACGGGAGAAACACACGTTGGATTGATCGATCGCATCACGGTGGTTGTTGTTAACCAGAAATCCTTTTACGAATTATTAGGAAGCAGTACTCAATTCGTAGATATTACGCCCACGTAGATTGTGTATTTCCTAATACTCGTGGTAAGCATCCGTCACTCGATAAATAAGAATATCGTAATTCCAGAATGCAATCTTCTGGAGTCTTTGTTATACATAGAACTGTAACTTATTTTTGTTCTTCTGGAACTAACGAAGTTTTCTTTTCTGTTTAAAGGCATCGACGATTGACGGGCGACGGAAGGGTGCGTGTCTCTTCTGTCAGGAGTACTTCATGGACCTGTACCTGTTAGCTGAGCTTAAGACCATCAGCTTAAAGGTAATGTACAAACTTTAAAGATATAATGATAGGCCAAACAATGATAAGTATTTTTCTTTTAATTGTTTCTGTTGATTTATGAAGAAAGAAAGTCAGTAAAAAATATTATTAACTAAAGAAGCGAAGTTATTTTAGGATCCTAAATAGCAGCATTCTGTTCGATGGTAGGTCCTTGTGGCTAAAAATTGTTGAAGAAAGGTTAAAAAATGGCTCATACGTTGAAACTCTTATCTTTCTACTCTTTTACATCTCATTATTTTAACTCTTAGGCCCGTATGACAGAACATTCCTTAAGCTTTGATCACTGTTTAAAACTAGTTTTGAGTTGAGATTTAATTATAGAACATTCCTCAAGCATAGATTCATTGAACCTGTGGTCAAGCTGAGTTAAGCATTATTCTACAATGTCACCTGTTTAGGTGTTTGAGCAGAGATTTGATCTGTCATCACTAAAGTGTGGTCGAAACCACGCTTGAGTAGATATTTATTTGCTATTACAGGTTATATTCGTGTGTTATGTTGTTGAATTGAAGTTTATAATTACCGTATTGGCATAAGACCGATGCTCAAGTAACGATTCTATCCTTAAGTAGTGATTTAAGATCAAACTGTACTTGAGGTACCTTCTGTAATCATTTCAGCCGAAAGACGTCCACTACTGGACATAGGCCTCCCCCAATTAAGGGGGGATATGCCATAATCGCCACGCTTGGCAGGCGGGTTGGCGATCGCAGTTGGTTGGTTAAATACTCAGAGAACGCTGCTGCCCATCCTCTGGTGAATCCCTTAGTCGCCTTTTACGACACCCATGAGAAACGGACCTTAAATTGTCATGTCATCACCCTTCTCCACTTCAGGTGACAACAGTGGATATGCAGAAGCCTCCGCCAGACTTCCGCACCAACTTCGAAGCCACGCATCCGCCCATACTGATCGACAACGGACTCGCGATACTGGAGAACGAGAAGATTGAACGGCACATCATGAAGTCCGTACCAGGAGGACATAACTTATTTGTACAGGTACGAGTATGCTTTGATCGTCCGCCAACCCGTAACGGTAGTCATGTGAGCCAACTCGCAGTAGGCCGGTGTGGTGAAATAAGGCCTGAAACCATCTCATTTTGAAGAGACCCGTGCCCAGCAGTCTTAACAGGAAAGGACTGCTTTCTGAAATTTGACGGAAGACGAATTCTTCTTCGTGTTTCTCATTGCTTAGGGTAGGGCTGCCATGCGTCCGGTTTCCCAGGATTTGTCCTAGTTTTGGGGGCGGCAGTCCGGGTGGGGCCACTTTTGGCACTTTTTCTATCTACAACTATTGCAAACTATATTTAACAGAGTTAATAGTTTCTGATTAAACTGTAAACTAACTAACTGTACTTTTACCACAATTCTATAGAACCAGATTTTCGATAAACGATGTATTCAGCGAGTAATATTATTTTTACTTATACTGGGGGCGCCACTGAGCTGTAGGGAGCCCCTTAATCTGGCTGGACCAAATACTGCAGGCTGGCGAAAAGTAGCGGCCATAAGTTTGAGCTTATTTAGTAGCAATTGACTGGCATAGGTAACAAGGAAAAAATTCATGTAGGTATTTCTCTATTACCTGATGATAGCATTGAATTTACAGGATAAGGAAGTGGCATCACTGATCGAGAACCTGTACTCCAAGCTGAAGTTGGTGCTGGTCCGCAAGGACGAACAGAAGTCGGCAGCGTTACGCGCACATCTTAGCCGCATCGACGGCCTTCTTGAACGCAGGGGGACCAGGTAAAATTAACCTTAAATTATAAGGAACAAGTGCTTAAGTTGTCCAAAGCAAATTAAGTTTTATTTTGAAGCTAGTTTGCATATAAGTTGAAGTTTTTTTTCCAAGGCAAGGGATCTCACCACAGAAATAGATAGAATGGCCATGTGGGCAGGGCGCGCGTGGCAGCACCATGCACAATAGTGCAGGATATTTCAAAGCCTTTCTCAGCACGCCTTATGACTTGTTTCTATAAAAACTGTTACAAAAACCCGCAAAAATGCCTTATTGTGCTGTTTCTAACTGCAGAAACAAAACCGGCCAAGAGCATGTCGGGCCATGCTCAGTATTATAGGGTTCCTTAAGTAGGTGCATGTAACTACAAACGAATCAAATCGAATATTAATCATGACTATTTTAGTTTTTGCAATAATTGGCAGCATTCGCGACTCAGAGCGTGTTGTTAGTAGCGCCATCTAGCGATAAATTCAAGAAGCCAAATTTAAGAAGTTTGTGTTACTTTTTGTGATTTTTTCAAATAGAAAGTAGCTTAAGGAGCATTATTTGCTAAGATTATTTTTCTCTAAGGTCAATGACCTTTGAACTAGAACGTTTTAAGTATTTTTCAGTTTTCTCTCTGTTACTCAAAAAATTATAATCACATTATGCTCGAAATAATTTTAAAAGAGAGTTTTCATAAAGGTCTATCAATGTGGAAGACTATAACTTTCTACGTTGCATATTTTAGAAATGGCAGGGGGGGGGACACATTGCAAGCCACTTTGGCGGGCTATATTTCGCTGATGGTACACCTGCTAAAAAAGTGGTGTATCAAACATTACCTTCATTTTAGTAGACCTATTCAATGATACACCACACGAGGGGGTGCAGCGAAAAAAATTTTTGCATCCCCATTTCACATGTATGGACGCCACCCCTAAAATACGTAAAAACGATTTTTTTATTCTTTTAAAATTGTGATCTATATGTAGACTATTTTTTAGCAAAATTTCATTTACTTATGTATATAACTGTAGAAGTTATTAAGCTGTAAAGGATTAGGACAGACGGACAGACGGACGGACATGACGAAACTATAAGGGTTCCTTGTAGGACTTCGGAACCCTAAAAACTGTAAAGTACACTTGATTAAAAATCTTTTTTTTAATAATGATGTCATAATCTAAGGCGTACTTTGTTCGGAAAGTTGCCACGAATGAATCGCAAGTTAAATTGTTATTACAACCATTCTATATATGTATTTCTGTGTTTATATTTGTGTGTTTTTTTTTATTGTTTGTCATCTTATTTAACACGAAATAGGAACTAATTTTCAAAGCTTTTTCAGTTTTCTGCCATATTAGAGCATATTTCATAGAAAAAAATGTGCGAAGCCAGTCCGGTTTTAATACTATTATTTGATAATTATTTCAGGTTCTTAACAGGCGACACTATGTGCTGTTTCGACTGCGAGCTGATGCCCCGGCTGCAGCACATCCGTGTCGCTGGCAAGTACTTCGTTGACTTCGAAATACCAGTACGTATTGTATCCTTACTTTAAAAGTATAATCTTCTCCATTTTCGTCACCTGTTGCTTCCATGTTGAACCAAAATTGCGTCACCGTCGTGAGGAAAGAGTCATTATGATAACCTTTTATAGTCATTCCGATTCTCTATCAAGTTTTGTTACCTGAAAAGAGGGTAGACGTTAACATATTCTATAAGTAGCAAAGAAAAAACGGTTTAGTTCAGTACCATTTTCTCCTCTGTTTGATTCATGTCAATTAATTTTCTTTGTTTTTTTTTTTGTTTAGTTGTTACTGACAAGCTTTAGTGTTACCAATTTTAAAAAAATGGAAACTTAGTATTTTTTTCGGCATAGTTCAATCATTTTTTTTTTATGAATTTCTGTTGAATTTCGGCCATTGGGCGGGAACTGATCTCTTGTTTATTAAATATGTAAACAAATTGAATTTTATTGTTATTCTATTTGAAAAAAAAAAAGTTCCTCATAGAAAACATATCAACAATTACATTTTGTGTATTCCAGACGAGTTTCCGCGCCCTCTGGCGTTACATGTACCACATGTACCAGTTGGACGCGTTCACACAGAGCTGCCCCGCCGACCAAGATATCATCAACCATTACAAACTTCAGCAGGTAATTACAACACTATTCACTCACTTAGTAACATCTCACATAGATATTGTTGATCTTTAGTCGATTATTCGGGTTGTCTTTCTCTATGGAACTTTAAAAAAAAAGTTTTTTTTAATACATCATTATATTCCTATAACGGTCAAATGGCTTTGCCCAAATATATGTGTATTTTTACTAGAATGCATCTAATTTTGGTTCTTCTATACTTTCTATCTATCGTGTTACTATCGCCTTCAGTTATCGGTGAAAGGTTTGGTGCCGTCGCGGACGCCCACACTGCAACGGAAAGAGATACCAACGGATGTGGTATGTTCGCGGGTGTCCTAACGTGACGTCACTGACATTCGTGCTATAACATTGCATTGTTTGGTCACATTCCTAAATCATTCGATAAAAAACATACATTTCTTCGTCAGACGCACGCCATTTGTAAAAATTGCATACGCTATACTCTTCTTTAGCGGATATTGGACAGCATTACATTCTCAATTTCACTGTTTAATACGCCGACAATAATATTGGGACCCATGAAAATCGACTAATCATTTGTCCACAGATTCGTTAGTCGATTTTCGTCATAACAATTCACTGCTAATAAAAAATATTCTAAAGCCTTAAATTTTACTGTTTTGCATTTCATTGAATTATTTTCTCTACTTTCAAGTTATGAATGTTTATTTCTTTATTTTGTACTTTGCAATAACATTTTAAGATTCCTAATCAAACAAGTTTAATCGGATTACATCACGTATATTATTTAAATTGGGTTTTCTGATGTTTCGAAAGCTTTGCAGCATTCGTGGTCGCAGGAAGACCAAGATGACAAGTGTCTTGATGATTAAAACAGCACTGTAAAACATAATTATACTGTAAGAGACTACTGCGTGCATCAAAGCGATTTTAACTAAAATAGTAGGGTAGATTAAAATATTTTTTGAAATATCTGTAAAGACGCTTGTCATCTTACGGCCAAAATTAATATGCAATCTATCCACGATTTGCCCTACTAGAGATAGGAATTTGACATAAGCTCCATACAAAATACGTCAAATTTCTATCTCCAGTAGGTTAAATCGTGGATAGATTCGATATTAATTTTGGCCGTTAGTCTTCTTGCGACCACGAACGTTGCAAATCCTTTGAAACGTCAGGAAAACCAATTTAAATAATATAAACAATGTAATCCAGTTAAACTTGTTTTATTATAATTTGTAGTGATCGCGAATACCTAAGAAATTATAATACCTAATTAACTTGAAAATAGCGGGAATGATGTGAGGGACTGATTTTGTAAATACAATAATCAAATCAGGCTCATTTCAAGAGTGAACTACATACTTCATGGTGTTAGTATAGCATTTTGTTTCTTGCTGTGAGGGTGTGTGGAAGGTTGCGGTATCTGTTTGTCGTTTTTCTAATCTGATAACTTATTTTAATTTAATTTTATATGCAGAATTTTATTTTTGCCATGCTTTACAAATAAACCTAAAAAAAAAATCTAATGTCCCCTCGATATTTTATTAAAATTTTAGGAAATGTCTAAACAGCCACCAGTAGCTATTTAGTAAAAAGTAATATCCTGCCACTAGTGGCAAGCTATGAAATAATGCTATTCTGCCGCAAGTTGTTAGCTTTTAAAATTTGTTTCTTTACACAAACTATTAAGGTTCAATTTTCAATATAGATATGATGTAGTTCCTATAATGGCAGACTAACAGAAATTACAGAAAAGGCTATTCTGCCACAAATAGGTGGTAGTTAAAAAGTGTTACTTATTGCTTTGAGCAATAAGTAACACATTTTTGCACACATTTAATTGATGTAGGAAATTGATTGGCAAATCGTTTATGGCCACTGCTGCAACACCGCTCGCTCGGCTCGTGCGTGGTGTGGTCACTGTTCTAACATAACCTAGCCTAACTAGCAGCTAGTAGTAGTAGAGCCCCTTCTGAAAGAGCTTATCCGGGGAAGTACTACCACCTTACTTACTTCTCCGCCAAATAGTGATGCTTGCATTGCTGTGTTTCAGTCTGAAGGGTGCCGGTGAAATTACAATCACATGAGACTTTCCATCTTCATGTCTCAGTTCGGCGAACGACTTGCGGTACCATTTAGGCAACAGCCTAGGTGGTATTGCAGTTGTTATGGGCAAATGTGACCGCTTAACACCAGGTGGGCCTTTAGCTCGTTTCGCCATCCTATACTATAAAAAAAGCTATCTGCCGTCTGTTGTTTCTTACTAAGGGGGGCTTCGTCCCCGTGCCCCTTCTTGTGTGGCTCCGAAACCTCCCTTGCGGGCGGCATCGCTGCTTGAGCACCCTAACGAGTGGATTGACGACCAAATCAAATAGCGGGGACTTCGACTCCGTTTCTACATTTTCTCGAGTTACGACTTAATACGGCGAATATGTCATTTCTTAATGCTGCAAAATAGCATTATTTCTTAGGTTGCCACTAGTGGCAGGATATTTCTTTTTACTAACGGGCCACTGGTGGTTGACCAGATATTTCCTGAATTTTATTTACAAGCATTCAGCAACTAGTGATCCTGTAAACCATATCTTTTTAACAATGGTGAAACTTAAACCAACCGTACAATTGAGTCACTTTGAACATGATAACAATTTGTCAATATCATTACAGGCGCTGAAAATGAAGAAACACGAAGAACTCGAGACGCCGACGTTCACGACGTCAATCCCTATCGACGTGAGCGAGAACAGTAACGCCGAGTAAGATGGCGACAGCACATGCCTTGGTACAATAGTAGGCGGGAAACTTATTCTAAATTACACCAATTACGCCTGGCTGCAAGATGTATATCTTTGCATTAAAAAAAATGTTGCCAAAATTTTACTGCGCTCAGCTGTCCACAATAAACACATCAATGCCCATTCTTTACTTCGACAACGTGTTATTGAATTAACTCAAAACCTGAAACTAGTTTGTTCAAAATCGAGAGTAGAATCCATTACACTACTTTTAACATCGGTTAATTTTTACCAAAAAAATATTTTTATACCATGCCGAGTCTAAAAGTTTCATACGACGACACGGCGCTGAGTGCAAAGGCGAGCGAGACCCAGTAAAAATGTGTGATGGAAACTTTTGGATAACATTTGTTTCCTAAAACTATTCTTCTAGTCCATCCAAAGGTTGTCTGAAAGAGATTGCCTTGTGCGATAAGACCGCTCATTGTACTTACTTAATCTTTCTGTAATCTATTGTCTTTGTTTTCGTTTGGTGTAATGTACAATAAAGAATATAATAAATAAATAAAACTTAACTTAATTTTAAGAGGTTATTCACCTCCCGACACAGTAGCGTCGAGAGCGTCGCACGTTCGTGAACGAATCTAGCGCTTTGAATCGATTAGAGTAACCATGATACCAAAAATTACAAATATTTTCTACAATAATAAATGAAAATTTATAATTACTTTCCATTTCAATTTATCATAATAAAAACTAGTTGGGGTGTCTGAGGTTTTGAGTTATTCCAATAACATGTTGTAGACAAGTTCAATTTTTATTTTAAATTTCAAATTATTGTTCTATAATCTATGTGATAGTGTGGATAAGGGTTACATATTAGTTCTACCTCTGTACTTGTGTGGACAGCTTTTTGTGAAGAGAGTAATGCTATTTCGCGACGCTGTGCCGAGATTTTGTTATTCAGTGTGATACTGATTGCCCCTACCTAAATCCACTCACCTAGCCCACGCCATTAAGTTACATCACAGTGCCTCGTGACATTAGTTAACTTTTTAATTAAATTTTTCAAGATGGAAAGAGATTAATGCCACAAAGGAGCTGAAAATTTTAATTGTTTGTGGAAAATATATTTTTGTATTAAATTCGTTTTTAGCGCTCTATTTGTAGATTTGAAATCTATGACATTTTGTGTATGGTTTGGTGCAATCTGAATTAAGTTTTTATTGATACATGTTGAGGAAAGCTTAGGATGTTGTGAATTATTTATTAGATATTTGAACATTATTTTGCAAGAAATATCATGTTTAGTATTTGATATCTTCAGCAGATCAGTATATTTTATTTTTATTGTTTGCAAATTGTAAGAAGTTATTGTGGCCATTAGTATCTTGGATAAAATAGCTTGGAGTGGTTTTAAAAACATATTAAATATGCATTTGATTCCATTGATGTGTGAAGTGTATTTGGCAGAGAAGGTGAACAAATTCAAATGTGGAGTTTAGAACCATATTGCATCAATCTTAACAAATTTCAGTGTACCTTTGTCTGTATATGAGAAAGCATCAACCGTACAGCCCAATAGACACCTAATGTTGAATATAATGTGTACAACACTGCAATCCGATTGGCCCTACCAAGGCGGCTATTGACTAATCAATAACACAGAAGTTTTGATAGCTTACATAAGTGGTCGAAGCTGATTTGATGTTTTCAAATGGCATTGACGTGTTGACAGAGGTCTGTCTGTGGTAGACAGATATTGGTCGCACATAATGAGGCATCTACGGGGTGTATGGTTGATGTGAAAAGTAATGAGTTTACAAGTTTTAATATAGTTTTAGTGTTCAAACACAACGAATAAATGCCCAGAATGTGTTGTATTATTATATGCACAATAATTGTAAGGTTGGTTCACAGTATTCAATTTTGTTTGATCTTTTTGGACCCTTTCAGATTTCTTTTAGGTTTAATAAGATCAGTTTCACCGCCATTTTGATGTTAATGCCTCTGCCTTATTGTTACTGTAGTTTTGAATATTACTTCAACTGATGATTATAGCCAATCAATCACTGTTTGTTGCTCTTGCCTGCCCTATGTTACCTTGTGGAGAAGGTTTTCTTTCATAAGTTTGTACTTATTTTTTATTATATTTTCAGTTCCTTGGTGTTTCATGATTGTTTTAATTATATTTATAAACCTACATTAGATTGAATATAAGTGAGGCTTTAAGTTGGACCACCTATTTATATAATAGACATTTTGGCATCTCAGTTTTAAGAATATAATATTTGTATACTTTAAGAGTGAAAACATTGAGTAGGTAACTCATGAACAATTTTTTCAATAAAAATTTGGCAAATTCAATACATAATTATAGTACACACACAATAGAGACACGGGCGAGAGACAATCATCATGTCAATTGGACAATGTATAAAATAATAATTACTAGATTATAATGTAAATGTTAAGGAATAAACCTGGATAATATTATTTTTTTTGTTTTGCGTTTTATTTATTTTCAACTATTTCATGTCTTTTCTATTTCATTTCCTGCTATTTCTTTTCTATTCTTTCAGATTATTGTGTAGTTAATTAAAAATTATGCTCAAATATTGGTAAATTTATCATGCTTCTGTGCCTTGCTTTTAGTATTGTGTTGGTGACAACAGCTGCCTATAATATGTGTACTATGAATGTGATAAAAGTAGCTTTTATATAATAAACATTTGTAATAAAAATGTTTCTTTATTTAAAAATAAATAATAGCAAAAACAACAACAATAATTATATTTACAATAATAACAATAATTTATCAAATTCATTAAATTTTATCAGCAGTTTTTTCTATAACTATTTTCTTTTTCATCCATTCATTTCTATAAACATCTTTGGTCAATACTGAACTTAAAAATGCATGTGTTATGTAGGCAGTGATACCCCAAATTTTATATTCTTCGACTACAAAAACGGGCAGAATAAAGCCTGAACTAAACTGGGTATAATACTGATTCTTAGCCTCGCATAGCATCTCAATAGGAACAGTAAATACCTCAGAAACTTCTGCAACATTAATATTCAAGTCTTCTTGGCTCAAACCTAATATAGAGCCCACTACAGGTGTAATCATTATTTTGTTGTTGCGGCCTGGTAGTGGGGGTCCATGGCCCCAGATATCTATCTTATCGGGACGCAGACCGATTTCTTGAAAGGTTTCTCTTAAGGCCGTCTGTATAGGAGTCTCCTCTTGTACAGTTCTCCCACCTGGGAATGATACTTCACCACTGTTAGTTCTAAGATTTGTGGAGCGAACTGTATACAGCAACGAGGGTTTATCTCCCACTTTACAAAGTGGCACTAATACGGACGCTGAATCCGTTGGAATCTTGCCGTATCTTGGTATGGTCAGTCTTTTGAAGTTGGTCATACATCGCTCTCGGGCTGCCAGCGAAAATATGTTTTTTATACCAAATGTTATTCTAGAAGTCATATTTAAAGCACATAATATCACTTATTAATTTAGTATGTAGTCAAAGATCATTAATCATTTAAATATTTTTGAACGTTTTAGGTTTTGTTTCGTCAAAAATCAAAACTAAATTGACATTGACAGATTGCTGTCAGTTTTCCTTCCTCACGTGTTCCTCTGTTCCTCACAGTTTTCCAATTTTTTTTTGCCATTGTATATCTTCACAAATAAATATTTCAAGTTTGTAATTTTATTATCTAAAATTTTAAATAGATTTACTAAAAATAGTACCTAGTCCAATTAAAAATCACAATCAACAAGTAACTACTCCTTGTATTTACAAATTGTAGTTACATCATCATCCTCCTGTCCTCATCCCAATCTTTTTGGGGTCGGCCATGGGTCGGCGCCACAGAAATAGGAGAGTAGTCCTATTTCTATGGTCGGCGCAGCATGTCTGTTTCTTCCATACATCTCTATCAGCCATCATCTCCGTGTTCACTTTCTTTTTATCCATATCATCTTTCACACAATCCATCCATCTTTTCTTTGGTCTATCTCTTTTCTTATAGCCATCCACATTCATATACAAAACTTTTTTCGTAACATGCTCCTCATTTCTCCGCATCACATGTCCATACCATGAAAATCTACTGCATCTTGACTTTTCCGTCACTGGCGCTACTTTCAAACTCTCTCTCACATATTAATTTCTTATCATATCCATTCTCGTTACACACATTCCTCTTAACATTCTCATCTCAGCTGCATGTGATTGCCTTTCATTCCTCCCTTTCGTAGCCCAACATTCCGATCCATACAAGACAGCAGGTATAATCATGGCCATGTATATTTTCCCCTTTGGTTTAAGGGGAATTCGGGGTTCACAGATAGTTCCCGTGACCTGCCGCCATTTCATCCATCCTGTGTTAATTCTGTGCTTGACGCACAGAGTACTGTTAATATATATGAACGCTTGACGGTACGGTCTATATCGCCATCGCTTTGCAAAAGTCACAAGTGAACCGAGGTACCGAAAGTCGGAGCAGACAGGCAAGGGAACGCCATCTAGCGCAATAGTAACAAAATCGGAGAGACCGCCGAAATGACAGAACATATATTCTGTTTTGGTTCTGCTCATGGTGGTATAACTTAGAAGAAAAGAGGTGAATTATAAACCAACAAATTTACATACGTCAGTAGATTAGTGTCTTTACTTCTATCTGTCAAAATATTTCATTTAGTCGGGTTATAATCCTAGAGTTGCATGTTCCGACCGCTAGTTGGTGCTTTGTTCAATTTTAAATATTTCACAAAATGTATAAACTATGTATTTTAAATATTTAATGATATTTAACAATGTAATTTTTTTTATTTAATTATTATTTTATATTATATAAATTATTTTTAACTTTTCTAATATAATTTAACTCTTGACAAAAAAATTACTTGAACACTAAAATAATGTTTTCTTCGTAAAACGGAATAGATAGATGCACATTTTATTTTATTTTATTATTATGGCCTGGTTGCTAAGACCTTTAAGCCAAGTCATTTATTTGTTATATGTGAGTAGTTTTATGGCCTGGTTGCTTAGACCCTCCAGCCAAGTCTTTAGTTTACTCACCCTAGTAAAGTTATGGAAACTTTACCAGGTTTTTGAGCGGATGATGAGAAAATACGAAAGTCACGTTTTTCAACTTTGTACCATTTACCCACACTTGTACACGTTAACGAGCACTTAAGATTTAATAATCCACCATTATTACACATTAACACTCGAAGAAACACAAATTTAGATAATACAAAATCCACAACACGATCTTTCCGAATTTTCCCGCCAACCCATAGATGCACATCAGTAAAGTACAGTGTTGCCAATGCTACGGAAATTATGGTGTTCTACGGTTTTCAGGCCAAAAAAATACAAAATCCACGGCCTATGGCTATAACATGGCCGTAGCAAAATCTACGGCTTTCAGCAAGTTTGACGGTAATCATGTTTTTGTTCAATATATCATTGCATGTATCCAACCAAATACATTTTGTGTGTGTTCATCTTTCTTTGTGAATTCGAATTCTAACCTTGCAAAGTTATCTGTTATATGGACGGGGATTTCCCGATTAGAATTCCCGTTGAAAATTAAATGTGGTCACACCTACTTTTTTTTCAAACCAAAAAAGAGTAATTGATGATCAATTAATTTTGCATAAAAAACATAAAAACAGCACCATTTGGCTGATTTCGAAATGTACTTCATTTTTGCCATAGAAATCAAAATAATATAAGGTAATAGAAATGGTAAAAGTGCGTGAACTTGTCGCCGCGTACAGGAGTCTCATAAGAGCCCAGTGCGTGAATAGTTTGCTTGATCACCAGTGCTGTTTTGGACGCAGAGTAACTAAAGTTATATTTTGTCGCATATCTAAGGGACTTTACTCATGGCGCGACTAGACGCAGAATTGCATCGATTACCGATATCGGTCAGATATCGCAACAACATGTGTTCGAAGAAAATGTATTGAAAATCGCAAATGTCTTCAGACAAGATCGCATGGATTGACGATATCGCTTACAGATCTGCTCGATATCGAATTGCATGAACGTTCTAATGATCTGCGATCCTATTTCAAATAAATGTACGTGGGCGTGCGAGCGATGGCACTTGTTTCGACTTGCATGCGATTCTCTGTACGGGATATCGATGAGCGACTTCTGTTTCGCAACAAGTAATCTGTTGGAAATATTTTTGGTATCAATTAGAACGTACGTACAACTCGAGTCGACAATCGATGCGATATCGCACGCATCGCATCGCGTCATGAGTAAGGTCCCTAACAGTGAAATTGTTTTTAGGCGTAATTTACTTTGTATATTGAATGCTGGAAATATGGTGGGCGTAATTGCGTATCTATGTGTTGGTGGCGGAAAACCGGCGACATGCGTTCCAGAAGAAAAAGACATTAGATATCATTTCTATTACCTTATTATTTAAATTTCTATGATTACGGCCAACCGTTAATTCTTTTTCCATACAAATACGGCTTTTCTACTGAACGTGCACGGCCGCCTAATGACTTGCATTGGCAACACCGGTAAAGTATAACCTAGTGAGAGAGGTTGGCGGGAAAATTCGTAAAGATCATGTTGTGAATTTTTTATTATTTTCCAAAATTTGTGTTTCTTCGAGTAATTAATGTGTAATAATGGTGGATTATTAAATGTTAAGTGCTCGTTAACGTGTGCAAGTGTGGATAAATGGTACAAAGTTGAAAAACATGACTTTCGTATTATCTCATCATCCCCTCAGAAACCTAGTAAAGTTTCCATCACTTTACTAGGATACAAGTATAATATGTTCAATGATTACGACTGAAGGACAAGTATCCATGGTCAAGAATAAATTAAAAAAAAAAAAAAATAACCTAGTGATGCGACTCGAGTCCGATTTTGCCAGACGAGTCATTCGAGTCATTTTACAGTTTTACTCGAGTACCACTCGAGTGGTCGAGTCACTCAAGTAGTTCACGAGTCACTCGGAGACTCACCTCACTCGATTCACTTGTCACAATCTTTGAATTTATTAAGTTTCTTTGTATTTAAGTGGATGTTTTCCTCGTATATGTGTAATCAGCTTTGTTGTATTACCAATTGTTTTTACACATTTTACAAATCACTTTTTTTTCTTTCGAAATAATTCCACACTAGTGACTTTGTTGTAGCTGCTGTATTATCGTCACTCATTTTGAAACAAAACAATCACTTTTATAAACAATTTCTATCTTATTTACGTTTATGAACGACGATAATTCATTCAACACAACAGTTCACATGAGTTAATTACGTACGGCTGCAGCCGAGGGTACAAAATTAAACCGATTTAATTAACTTAAAAATTTAATCGATATAATTATTACAATATATCGGTCTAAAACTAAGATGCGTGACAAATGTTCGATATGAGAAACAAGAGTGACGAGTAGGTATGCTAATTTAATATAGAATTATTAGTATTGCGCAACTTCGGTCACACGCTATCGAATTGCTGATCAGACGATCTCACGGTGCAGTTCGCTGTAGAGTGTGTCATCGCTACAATAATTTAGCGTTCCGCAGGCAAGGGTCATCATTATATAACATCTCCCTCCGCAAGTTCGGCAACTATTTAAAAACTCTAGTTGAAAATAGTGTCGATGGTGTAGCTTGATTTTTTTTCCATAATTTCTGTGTTGCAGACCTTCTTATCCTTTGCATTAACTTAAATTTCAGCAGTGATTTTCTTTTGTTGGTTGAATTTTGTGGATTTTCCTTCATGATTGGCAAGTCTATAATTTTCAATATCTTTCCCTTGATTTGATCATGAAGATTGCTTGCAGTAAATGATGTCTTTAGCATACATCCTTTGGATATAATAGATAAATAGCTTCCCTTCAGTATTCTCTACTGGTCTTCAGAACAAGTTAAACGAACTTTCGTTGGTTTGGGAAAGCTCACGATGAAATGTTGGTCGTCCAACTGCTCCATGGCTTCAGAAGACAGGATAACTGATGTGAATTCACAGGAATCGTGAATTTGCTGGTGCAGTATAAGATGCTGGATACAGTTCGACTGCTTGCCGTGGTGGTGACTTTAGTTGTCCTCGCAAAAATGACCGTGATGGTACTTCGGACATTCTGTCTCTATATACAATAGATCTTTTTCGTGAACTGCTATGATAGGGTAAGTTGGAATTAGGACCTTATTATCACTATTAGGAGCTAGGGATAATTTAAAAAGCATAAAGTTAGTAGGATAAACTACTGGTGATAACTAACAACTATACTATTCCCATTATAGTAGTAGTAACATAGTCTAATTATATTAAAATATTCCCTGAAACTAATATCTATGATTTTATTCTTATCGTATAACATACCTAGCCTATTTATCCTATCCTTAAATATAGCATGGTTCTATATAGAATGATGAGTAGAAAACTTTATTAAGGCTTGTACAACGCTTTAGCTGTAGCATCTCTCAAGAAGTATGCTTGACCATACTTAGAGAATGCATCTACTATAGTAAGATACTTATTTGTTTCAACACTTAGCAAATCTAAATGTACAACCTCAAAAGGCTTTGTTGGTAGATGTTCAATTTGAACCGTGGTCTTATTCGATCACGATCGTATTTCACTTGCCCACATATTGTAAAGTCATTGATATACTTGGCTATATGCTCTTTAATATTTGGCCAATAGCATCTACGAATTCCATTCCAATCACTTGCTATACCGTTTGAATTGATTAAGTGAGCAGCACACCCTACAACTTTATTTAATATACCATTACTGACTGCCTTATTAATTAATTCAGAATCACCTTGAACATTATAATATTCCTTAACTAATTGATCACACAATTGAATAAACCTTGTCAGCACATTCGGGTTTCCGTCGAACTCGGGTACTAACCGGAATGCTCTATAAATACTATCTATATTCAAAGACATTTTCTCGAAATGCGATTCTGTTTCCTCAAATAATGTATCTAAACTAATATTCTTCTCGAATCTATAATTGATTCTCTACTATTTCTAACTAACCTAGGGTTCCTGGATTTTCGTTGAAAGAAAATTTTGGAAAATTATATTAATTAGTACAGGCTAGGAGTAAGCGTTCACTAGAAAGAATCTAATGTACTTACATTAACATTAAATCGGCTTTTTTGCGCTATCAATGTTTAGATACCTCGATGCAGCACGACGTGTAGATTCGGGATACTCTGGAGTGGCTGGATAGCCACACGGGCGGCTTTACGACACGGAAATCTTCCTTATTACGCGAAACCGACCGCGAGTATCCTACCGACTGCGCCAATTACGTACGGCTGCAGCCGAGGGTACAAAATGAAACCGATTTAATTAACTTAAAAATTTAATCGATATAATTATTACAATATATCGGTCTAAAACTAAGATGCGTGACAAATGTTCGATATGAGAAACAAGAGTGACGAGTAGGTATGCTAATTTAATATAGAATTATTAGTATTGCGCAACTTCGGTCACACGCTATCGAATTGCTGATCAGACTATCTCACGGTGCAGTTCGCTGTAGAGTGTCATCGCTACAATAATTTAGCGTTCCGCAGGCAAGGGTCATCATTATATAACAAGTTCACTACACGCAAAAAGTGCAAACAAGTGTGACAACAACGGGTCTTCTTCTCAGCGCCCCGCAAGGGGCGCGAGGAATCGGGCTCGGAGGTTGGGGGCCCCCTTTCCCGAACACGACAACAACGCACTTTAACGTATCTCTTTTAAAGAGCAGGTTTAAACCTGTTTGTCTCGGCGAATGGTGGGCGAGTGACTCGAGTCTACAGATGCAAAGCCGGTTAATACCGATTTTTACCTAACGGTAGCTAACGGTTCCTTTTGTTATTAACGGTTATTAACCACTTTTTCGGGTAACTACGGTAAATAACATGTTTTCTTTTATCGAACCGAAAATTCACCTCGTGCAATTATTAGATAATGGATATACCTATTTTGTTTTATTGAAAATATTTTTAAAGGACAATACCCTCTAATGTATGGCACTTAGTCTACCCATCAAAAGTTGATGTCGCACAACCAAACCCAGGGTATTTGAAGGACAATAAAATACTCTTTCCGTATAACTAATTGTTTAAAATAGGTACCAGTAATTCGCACTTTTTGGTACTTATTTAATATTTTGTGGTTAAGTTCGTAAAAAATTACTGATTCGGAGTGTGACAATAATAGGATATTCGCTATAAGTGCTTTATAGTGCTTGTCATTTATATGACATGTTGATAATTACATAATTGTATACGTGTTAGTTTTTACACAAAAATTGTAAAGCTGCTAGTGGTAGTAAAGTTCCTATTGGTTCGAGGAGCGGCCGTTCTGGTATGGAGTATAGAATATGGAGTATTCAATATTCACGCAAATAAAGAATTGAATTGAATTGAATTGGAGCATTGAAAGTAGCTGCTTTCATCATCATCATCATCGTCATCATCACCATCGTCATCATCGTTGTCATCTTCATCGTCACCATCATCATTGTCATCACCATCGTCATCATCGTCGTCATCTTCATTGTCATCATCATCATCATCATCATCGTCATCATCATCGTCGTCATCATCATCACACATGACAACACTTCACACTTCCACTGCTCGCTACCAAACATACACAATCTACTTATATCTCTTATCTATTTATCAAATCAAATAAAATCAACCAAATTGAAAATAAAACAAAAATTAAATAAATTAAATATTAATTATTTAATAATAATAAATATTTTTTCTACATACTCTCTTTCTAATTTAGTTTTTCGTATGATCAACTGTTTTCGATTATAATTTCTATAAATTAAAAAAAAAAAAAAAATATTTTTTATTAATTAATCATTTCTTAGGTTTTCGCGATCACTGCACATTATTAATTAATTAATTAAATCAAATCTTATCTATTTATTTGAGATATTTATTAATTTATTTATTGAATAAGTATTAATAATTAAAATAATAATAAAAATAGTAAAATTTACATTTGATTAACATTTATATTTGAGTAGCTACAATATTCGTAAACGAATGCATTAAAAATAAGTCATGCTTGAAAAACTGTTCAACATAACCACCCTTTTCACGTCGCAGTCGGATAAATAACCGTAGCTAACCGGCTGTTTATTGGTAGCTAACGGAAATTTTTGTTTAATAACGGTAGTCTACCGTTATTTTACATCTATACTCGAGTCCGAGTGAAATCGAGTCGATATTTTTTTCACTCGAGTACGGTTTTTTACGATGTGACTCGAGTAAAATTGGACTCGAGTCGCATCACTAAGTATAACCTGTCTGTGTTAGTGTTAATTTTACAAAGTATTCTCAAATATGTACAATTTTCGACTATCCGGCTCAGAGTATAATGTTCTGTGCACCGCCGGTTCACTTCCATAGAAAATATTTTTGCTGTAGAGCGAAGGGGGAAAATAGAACCGCGTCCTCCGCGCACCGCATTCCTCCCCCGCGGTGGCCTGGGTCGCCGCCATCTTTGACTGGTTGTAGTTAGCTGTCAGTAGTAGCGTCAGTTAGTTATTTTTTCTCCTGTGAGTAAATAAATTCCGTAAATTCTGTTGTTTTCGTCGAGTTTTTGTAATTGATTTTCCGAGGATTTAATTAAAGTCGTTTATTTTTGGTGCAAAACTATAAACGGAGAGCAACAATTATGCGGACACCAAAGTGCTGTGTTGTTGGTTGTAGTAATAAGCGAGAGGACGCATTTTTACATTATTTCCCCGTGAGTGATGATATTAGACTTAATAAGTGGTTGGACTGTATAAACTCTGAAAATCTCAAAAATGTACCGAAAGTAAAACTTGCTAAACTCTCGGTTTGTCACATACATTTTGAGAAAAGGTTTACCAGGCCGAATTCCCGACTGAGGTATGGTGCCTACCCATCATTGTTTACACCTGAGGAAATTACCAATGGGGTTCCCGCACTACACATTGATGATATTTGTAAGTAGCCTAAAACGATATTAACTGTTTTTTTTTAAATATTGTTCATGCTAATTCAATATAAAATGTATAAGTCAACTGTCTTTAATCCCATTTCAGCCAACAAATGTGAAGAAATAACCAAGAAAAGACATTCAGACCATTCCTATTTCAAAGATGAAGAACCAATTCCAAAGGTTGCGAGATTCAGTGGTAAGCCACCAAGAAATACAGATTAAATATAAAAAAAACACTAATACTTATGACTTATACTAGTATAATAATTATGGCAATGATGTATGTATATGTTGTTACAGCTTCAGCCTCCACATGCAAGGACTCTGGTCATCACTTTGTAGAAGAATCACCTTACATTACTCATCCATTGACCAGCTCTCAAGCAAAAGGTTGGTTACTTGTAAATGTCAATTTTGCCATGTGTCATTTTTTGCACAGAAGTATGTAGTAAATGTGGTCTTAATGTATGGTATTTATATGTTTTTACAGCTTCAGCCTCCATATACAAGGACTCTGGTCATCACTCTGCAGAAGAATCACCTTATAGTGCTCATCCATCTACCAGCTCTCAAGCAAAAGGTTGGTTACTTGTAAATGTCAATTTGCCATGTGTCATTTTTTGCACAGGAGTATGTAGTAAATGTGGTCTTAATGTATGGTATTTATGTTTTTACAGATTCAGCCTCCATATACAAGGACTCTGGTCATCACTCGGCAGAAGAATCACCTTATATTGCTCATCCATCTACCAGCTCTCAAGCAAAAGGTTGGTTACTTGTAAATTTCAATTTTTGCCATGTGTAATTTTTTTGCACTTGAGTACATAGTAAATGTGGTCTTAATGTATGGTATGTATATATTGTTACAGCTGTAGCTTCCATATGCAAGGACTCTGGTCATTATTCACCAACAGAATCAATTTTAATTGCTCATCCATCAACCAGTTCTCAAGCAAAAGGTTGGTTTCTTGAAATAAGTTTTTATTATTATTGTACTAAGTTTTCGACATTTTATATTGTATAAAAGTGTGTTAGTGTGTGTTTGTTAGTGTTATTGGGTTTTTTCATTAGGAAATTCTCAGTAGCAGCCCGGAGTATGGATTTGTGCCCGGTTAACGGCAATAGGCTCGCCTCCTATTACATGGGACTATAACATAACTGGCGAAATGTGGATGTACTATACACCTCTGCCTACCCCCTCGGGGAAATACAGGCGTGATGTTATGTTATATTGTATAATTGTTATACTGGATAAAGTAGCTTTCTAATAGTGAAAGAATTATTAAAATCAGTAGTTTTAGAGTTTATCGATTACAAACAAACAAACAAATCTTTCTTCTTAATAATATTAGTATAAATAGGCTTGTGTTGGACCACTATCTCACAAAGTATTAAGCAATGAAATGGTTGACAATAGTGCATGCTTACCTAGCTATTGAATGCTACTTTAACCTAATCAATTGAAACTTGAAGACTCCTTGGTTTATGAAACACACACACATAACACATAATATCACGCCTGTATTTCCCCGAAGGGGTAGGCAGAGGTGTAATAGTACACCCACATTTCGCCAGTTATGTTATAGTCCCAAGTAATAGGGGGCGAGCCTATTGCCATTGACCGGGCACAAATCCAGACTCCGGGCTGCTACTGAGAATTTCCTAATGAAAAAACCCAATAACACTGCCCAACCCGGGAATCGAACCCAGGACCCCACGCTCGTCAGTTGGGCTTGCGACCACTAGACCAACAAGGCAGTCAGCAACTGGTAGCTGTTTATGAAACACTGACTCCAAATTATAATCTCAAATGAATATTGATAATGAGATGAAGTTTTTTTGCAGGCCCAGGTTTGATTCTCCTAAAAACACCAAAGGCATCAAGAAAAAGACTAATAAGTAAAATAAACCAATTAACACCCAATTGTGCAAAGCTGTATAAGATATACAATAAATCTAAGCACCAAATTGATTATCTGAAGAGGGCAAAAAGGGCACTGAAATTTTCTAAGGAGAACTCTTTTGAAGAGCTTACTTGTAAGATGAACCCATATGCTAAGCAAATAATGCAGATGCAAATAAACCTTTGTATGAAAAAGAAACAGGCCCACAGATTTACAGACTCTGAAAAACTAATTGCACTATCTATTATGAAACAGAGCCCAAAGTGTTACAGATTTCTACGGAAAATATTCATCTTACCTTCAAAATCCACATTGAATAAGCTAATATCACAGCTGAATATTGAAGTTGGGATAAATTCTGTGCTTATTGAAGTAATGAAGAAAGAGGTATGTCATTTTCAAACTTATGTGTATAGTGTGATATATCCCACATGTGTCTAGTGCACAATGAAAAAGTAACATTTATTTTGTTTTCAGGTTGCCACATGGAACACTAACAAAAAATTTTGCTCCATAATTTTTGATGAGATGCACCTTGATGAACGGCTAAGTTTCAATCAAAACAAAGATAATATTAATGGATTTGTGCACTTCGATCAAAAACATAAAGAGTTTGCAGACCAAGCTCTTGTCTTTATGTTAAGAGGAGCTGTATATAAATGGCAGCAACCATTTGCCTTTTACTTTTGTAAAGGTGCAACTAATCCAGCTGAGCTGAAACGCATAATAAAAAAAGTTGTCACTGCATCCATAGAGATTGGGCTTAGGCCCATTGCTACAATCTGCGATCAGGGATCGACATTTCGCAGAGCTCTTGGGGAGCTTCAACAAGAGACAAGGCGAGCACAACTCATTGCAGATCTGCCAACAGGTTGGTAAAGAATACACATACTACTCATGCAAATAAAGAATGGGATTGGAAATGGCGGCACTTTTACTGTTCTATGTGCCTCTCACTCTCACAATACTATATGTGTGAGCGAGAGGGGAATACAAATGCTACTATTTTCAGTCCCATTCTTTATCTGTGCCAATAGCACATACATAGACCATACATCAGGATATCATAACATTAAACATTTTTTGTTGAATTTTAAATTCCAATCTAATTTATAATTATTGTCTTTCAGATGACACTGTGGAGTTATGCGGACTAAAATTAAACATTATCTACGACCCCTCACACATAATTAAGGGTTTCAGAAATAACTTCCTTAACAAATGTATTAAATTGGATGGAAAAATTTCCAAATGGCAGGATATTGTAGACGTGTATTTGACAGACTGTAACCATGCTGACTCAAGACTTCTTCACAAACTTAATGATCATCATGTCATTCCTGAGAAAATGAGCAATAGAAATAAAATGAAGGTTTGTATTTTCTTTGCATTCCAAAACAACTTTAATACTATTTATAAATGAACTTCTCACTTGACCTAACTGTCTCATTTTGGAATGGTAGTATGTTCCTGTGATGCTACTGTTGATTTGGAAACCTAGTTGCTTGGTCAATAATTAAGTATATGCCATGCTAATAAAAACGGCCAATTTATACTGCACAGTAAAATGATGTAGTGCACGGTATTACTAATAAACACCCAGTTTATTGTTTACTGCATTGCTTTTCAGATTTGTAAGCATTAATTGAAATGAAAAATTTGCAGGTCAAAACTGCCGCGCGTGTGTTCAGTTCCACCGTATCTGCTGCCCTTTCGTATACTTCACAGTTTTGTAAGTTTTTTTTTCTATACTATTAAAAAACTATCTGAGCCATATCTTGTTAAAGATATATTTGAAAAACTGATAAGATGTAACATAAGCTGGGGCCTGGGGACCTTTGAAGGGGTGAATGTACTTATCATAAAGAACAACTTTTTCTATGGTTTGTGCTAGGGCTACTGTTTCCTACAACAGTCATCAATGTTGCTCGACAACATGTCAAAACAGCAGATTTTTTGTTTTCACTTTATTTTTTTCATAAATCTATTATTACATGACAGACCCTGTTTTTTTTTTCAGATGGTAAAAAGTCATATTAATTTTGTAATTGGTTAGGTGGGCTCCTATTCTTCTTTTCTTTATTTTGACTATGATTCTATGATATACTACAAACCTTAAATATAATCATTTTCTATTTCCAGCTCACTATGCCGATGGAAGACCAGTGAGTGACACCATGCCAAACACAGCAAAAACAGTGAAGTTTTTCGACAACCTATTTGACAGCATCAATGGTGCTGCCCTCCACCATAAGCATACAAAAGGAAAGGACCTGCGGAGGGCAGTTACTTCCACAACTAAGCACCATTCATTCTGGAAGGACGCCATTAACATTTTAGAAAAAATTCAATTTCTGGATGAAAAAGGCAACACAATATCAGTGCCCACATTAAAAAGCTGTGTTACTACCTTGAAAAGTTTAATGAGGCTGTGGCAGTTCTTTCAAGAGCAGGGTCTAAAAGTTATGCGTCCTCGCTATTTCAACTCTGATCCAGTTGAAAACTTTTTTGGGCAAGTGAGGGCGTATAACTTCAGACACAATGACCCAGACTGCTACAGCTTCATTTGCACATTCAGATCACTTCTGATAACACGGATGATCAAATTTCACAATGATACATTTAACTGTGAGGATGATCGGGCAGACCAACTTTTGAGCATGTCTCAAATTTTAAAACTGAAAACAAGTTCCACTTTTGAAGCCGAATGTGAGACTGAAACAACCTCACCAACTTCACCAACTCGGTCAAAGTCAAATTTGCCTGATCATCCTGACAATGTGAATGAAGTTGTCAATCGGGCAAGACAACAACGCCTGGAAGTCCATTCTCGGGCGTACACTGCCGGATGGGTAGTGAGAAAAGTGTTAGAAAGAACTCCCTGTGACGAATGTAAAAATTTATTGACATCTGAATCACCTCTTCAAATTCATGAATGGGTGAGTCACAGGGAGTACAACCAATGTAAAAAGCGACTAAGCTACCCATCTGAGAAAGCAGTTCGGTGTTTCGGCACAGTTATGGAAACGACAAATAATTTTCTGGAAAATAGCCCTCACATAAATTATATCTCCAAAACTATTTTAAAAGAAATTAAATCAAAAATGACGAAATAAACTGCCCGAAACACCGAAACAATCAATTTGCATTAATTGTTGTGAAATTTGCCATCCATAACTGGTGTAACACAATTAATAAAATTTTAGGGGGAACCGATATTGTGCGGCTCGAAAAACGAGTGGGGGTACTGCCGCAAATTCAAAAAATGGCGTATGAAAAATATATAAAAAAACTGAAAAATAAATCAACTAAAAAATGTTCTGTTGTTTAAATTTTAATATCCCAGACACAGTCCAGTACTGTACGTACCTAACAGTATGGGTATAAAGGTGAAATTCATTAGGTGACATTTTTGGCAAAAATCAGTTTTTTTTTCCATCCAATTCCCTATCAGCCGAAAGTGATGTATATTTTGCTAAAAATGTCACTTAGTGAATTTTACCTATAAGCCCACGTAAATATAATAAAACATTTAGTACCTACCTATCTATACACTAGTATCATTTATACCTATCTACCTATAGATATATAGATACTGAAAACCTACCTACTTGCAAATGTCAAATTCTATTTTCCCCCTGCTACAGATTACTTAATCGATGAAAAAATTTCAAGGCAGTCGTCCGTCTGATACGTAGTATCTTCTAAGTAGTCTGTGGTTCTGTGATCCGGCTACTGTTAATGACTTCGACGATACCGCTTTTCGTAACTGCACTGGGAAACTATTGGATTTTGGCGGAATTGCTACCACAGAGTACTTTTGTATATTATGAAAAAAGCTACTCCTGAACGACTGTTTGGATCATTGCAGTGCTGCAGTGTTTTGATTCTGATATTTCTTAATATGTCGACCAGAAAGTGGTGCGTTCGAAGCTGCATAACTCGTAAGTCAAGCTCTGTTTTCATTATTGCACTAGGTACATACATATTTCCCTCGGCAATTTCCTACTTGTATATCAGATTCCTGAATTGCGTTCCACTAGTCTGTGACCAATCTTTTAAAAGGCAATAAAAATAAATAAGATTGCCTGTAATTTTTTTGTCTGTTTGTTATTCCATCACTCTGTAATGTTTTGCTTAAGTGCGGAATAGGAACAAACCTTCGCAAAAATATATTTTAATGATTATAATAGTGATGCAATACAGAAACTAAAATGTGAGTCATTCATCACTGGGGCTACATGAATTATGGCCCACTCCCTCTTTCAGCAGTGATTTTATAAAAATATTACCTAAGTATTTATATTTTTATACTTGTTTCAGGTTATCAGTCATTAAGAAGGAAACCTTTACAAGAGTTAACAAACTGTACTGGCCCAAATGGCTCTCACACCCAAGGACCTATAATTGATTCACTCTCAACATCGGTTAAAGAAATAAATAATTGTTTTTTAACGGTTTGTTTTATTTTCTACATGCCTATAAAGGAAAATAATATAGTACATAGTTGGCAATCAAGGGTAACATGTTTATCCTTTATTTCCGATTATGTACTATAAAATTAAAACATAATAAGTACAGTAGACTGCAGAGACTATATATGCATGTATAGCTATATATAATTGCAAAAGTTGCCCGTTCCGACCACCAGGCGGTGCCACTGTGCTACATCTTCAGAGTGATCACTCTATCTCATATATACACACAGAGTACATTATATAGCTGAGAATAGAGTAATCAGTCAAAAAGGCGATAGGAGCGCCTCCGGTGTTGATTTCTGGAACTACAACGTGCTATATACATACCTATAACTATAGTAGGTATATGTGACCTCGCATGACCCCTACAATAACCTTTAGAACAATTATTTCAGCTCTAAATGAGATTTTGTGCAATAAAACTAACAACTAGGTGAGGTATTTAATTTAATTTAATTTACCTCACCTAGTTATTAGTTTTATTACACAAAATCTCATTTAGAGCTTTAACTTAGGTGTAATTTGGGATATAAAATAAAATGCAGTATTATGGTTTGCAAATTTAATGTAGTTTTACAAGCTTTATTATAATATTCAATAGCCAGTTATTTCACATCTTCTTTGTCTGTCCTGATGCTAGTCAACAACGTTACACAAACATTACACATTAGAACATCACCGTTGTCATTTATTAAAAAAAACTTATACAGAACTCAAACCAAAATTCTGTCAAATCACTTCTGTGGTCTGAGCAAATCAATAAAATCGATTAGTATAATTCTTTATGCAAGGTAAATCACTTTTTCTTTTTGAATTAGCTGTTACCACATCTTGTATCGCAGAAAACATCTTTAACGTGTGTTCGGAAGGGTAGGTGAGCAATTTAAAGGTAGAAAAACATAATAATTCAGGTCGGTTTCGTCACTATTAAATAAAATGTCTTTACATTGGTTTTTAAATAAAGCTTAATGTTAAATCATTCTGAATGCGACACTTAAAGTAATAAATAATATTATTTAGATAATATAAGACTTATCACAATATAACCCAAAAAAAAAAGTGTGAAAAAGAAGTGTTTTGATGAACTCTGGTACTCAAGGTATATATTGTGTTATGGTACCAGGGTTCTCGCGTTCAGGTTTTTATAATACTTAAAATAACAGTTACATTGTAAGATGTAATTGAATTGATTGCGATTGTAAGATGTTGACGAACACAGTATTGAAATTTAGAAATAACTTTTTGACTTGCCTGACAACAGAAGTGCTTTGACAGAATTTTTATTAGTTCTGTTAATGATTTTTTATAAATAACTGGTGACATGGTGTGAATATGTTGTAGAATGGCATCGGATCTCAGATTAATTGCCAATCTGAGCATCAGATATAAGATGCAGACTATTGAAAAAAAATGCAAATCATAAAACTGCGTTTTATTTAATATCATAAATAAAATTTAAACTGTGTTCATCTACCGTACACGCTGCACTGATATATTTCTCTGTACAGTCATAAACAAATGCGGTGTTATGATTTGCAAATACGTTTTTTTTATAATATTCAATTGCTAGTTCTTTCACAGTATCTTCTTTGTCCGAATTTTATGTCCTGATGCCAGTCAACAACGTATTCACATCACGGCAACAGCCGAATGTTGTATGTAAAATCTCATACAGAACTAAAAAAAAACTGTCGAATCACTTCTGCGGTCTGGGCAAGTCAAAAAGTTGAAAATGATTACCGTAAAATGCCCTAACTTTGCCCACAAGCCCTACTTTGCCTAACGCATTAACTTAATTTTTACACGCACTGACACTTTATAACTGAACTAAAAGTTAGCGTTGTCATAGTTTTTAAATCTCCCCAAGTACGGAAATCATAGCTATTATAAATTACTAAAAAAACAACTAGGCAAAGTAGGGCTTGTGGGCCAAGTTAGGGCAGTTTACGGTACTGTTACAAAATTGTTATAGTATAATTTTCATTTTTATTACATTTTAATACTTTTCTTGCCCTTGCCCATACCTTACTATGATCAGATTTAGGTGTGAGAAAGCTTTTAAGAGAAATAACTTTTCCGCTGCTTTTTTTCGAGTTATCATGACTGCCATTCATAGAATCGAAGAGTTCATCGAAAACCAGCAATACTTCGGCGGTATTTTTGCACTCCACTGGAAGTATTCTTTTATCTGAAAAAGTAGAAATAAAACTAAAAATATGACTTTTAAATAAATTTCGAGGGATGGTCAACAAACAGCAAATTACAATTGCTTATAACCAGTGATCAGATGATTGGTGTTCAAAACTTTGAAGGTTAGTTTGGTTTATTAATTACTAGCTTCTGCCCACTGCTTCGCACTCGCGTAATTCGTTTTATCACACAAAGACGTTATCGCCATTCAGCAGGTTTTTTTTTATCTTCGCAGTATAAAAAGTAGCTAGGTTGTTCTCCGGGTTCCAGACTATCTCTGTACCACGTTTCCTCAAAATCGGTTCACGCGTAGCGTGAAAACGTAATAAAGAAACAGAGAGAGTTACTTTTGATTTTAGTATATTAGTTTGGATTTGAATCAGGTAGATATTTGCCTGTTTGCTGGTGGATAAACAAAATAAATCATTGACTTTAGGTAATTAAGCTCACGAATATGATACTGCTTATAATAACTACTCACCAGCTAAGTATCCCATATTGGTAGCAACAGTTCGACTGAATATTTGGGTTGCCATCTTAACCTTCATTTTGGGGGTTAATGTGAGCTTCCGTAAGATTTTTCATTAATCTGATTCCTTTATGTGAGGGATGAAGTTTAATTAAGTGGTCCCATTTTTCAATTTTAACTTGTCTATAGTGCACTGCAAATCCTTCAAAATAAAATTATTCCTAATGTGCGGGGGATCAAAAAGGGGCATGAATACCTTTCCATTTATTACAAATACTTGATCCTTGAAATTTTGTATTCTTCTTATATAAGAACTTGTGTTAATTATATAATTAACACAAGTTTCTTCTATCAATTCGTTTACAGTACATAACATTTACAGTCCCCTGGTCACAGACAGTTGCAAGCACATTCAATCCACATGACTGCAATTCGGTTATAATATTTTGTTAATAAAAGTTTTAAATCTCCTCTTGTTGTTCCTCTGGAAAATGTATAAGCCGGTGATTGCTTGTAATTTTCATAACTTCCCTAACATAAATACAAGAGCATGGTCAGCTATGTTTCTCTTTGTTTGTCTTCCATTATTAACAAATCCTGTAATCTCATCTCTTTTTCTATTGAAATCATAATGAAACATTATTGATATTTCATTGAATAGAAGAAAGAATACACGACGTTATTGACCCTTTTCTTAAACTGTTCAAATATCTTTTTGTTTTATCCTAGTCTTAAACCGACACAGGAAATAAGCAGAGTTAGAGATCTATATGCTTTTGAGCCCTGTTTGTATAAGCTGAGGAGCCATGATTTTTTCGTCTTTGGTGAATCTTCTTCCCATTTTTCCTTCCTTTTGATTGAATTTTGGAGGCTGCCAATGTCGTAAATTTCTGTAAACATTTCTGAAAAGTTGTATTTTCAGAAAGTTTCTTACTTTCTATGTGCTTCCTTTAGTCGTGTGGCATAACTGTCTTTTTTGTTGTTGTAATGTTTTGATAGTGTTTTGCGGGTTATTATGTTTGATGCTGAAAAAAGAAAACCTTGTTATGAGATAGTTCAGTTATCTTGCTGGTTCATTAGTTATGTTGCTGGTTTATTAGAAACTTTACTTTGCCCGCAGCTTAGCCCGCATACTGAAATAAGATATAGCCTATGCTACTTCTGAATTAAGAAGCTTTCTAATGGTGAAAGAAATATTAAACTCAGTTCAGTAGTTTCAGAGTTTATCGATTACGAACAAACAAACAAATATTTCCTCTTTATAATATTAGTATAGATCATCATCGTCATCATCATTTCAGCCAAAAGGCGTCCACTGCTGGACATAGGCCTCCCCCAAGCATCGCCACAATGACCGGTCCTGCGCCTTCCGCATCCAGCGGATTCCCGCGACCTTCACCAGGTCGTCGGTCCACCTTGTGGGGGGCCTCTACCCACGCTGCGCCTTCCAGTACGCGGTCGCCACTCCAGAACTACTGCCCCATCGGCCATCCGTTCTGCGAGCAATGTGCCCCGCCCACTGCCACTTAAGTTTGGCAATTCATCGGGCTATGTCGGTTACTTTCGTTCTCCTGCGAATCTCCTCATTTCTGATTCGATCACGCAGGGATACTCCCGAGCATAGCCCTCTTCATTGCCCTTTGTTCGACTTTGAGCCTTCTTATCAGGCCTATTGTGAGCGACCACGTCTTAGTGCCGTAAGTAATTACTGGCAACACACACTGGTCAAAGACTTACGTCTTGAGACACTGCGGTATTTTGGACGAGAGGATATTGCATACTATAGATAACAAATTTAATTCAAGTTTCACTTTGATCATCATCATTTTAGCCGAAAGACGTCCACTGCTGGTCTTAGGCTCCCACAAGCATCGCCACAACGACCGGTCCTGCACCTCCCGCATCCAGCGGATTCCCTCATAGAAATCTCAGCGCTCTGTAGGCAACCCAAAACATAACTAACTTGTTTACTTTTTACTACAAAATAACAAAACATCAAGCCTGTATTCAGATAGGCAGACACCCATATTGCGCCAGTTGTGTTGTGCAATAGTGGGCGAGCCTATTGCCATTAACCGGGCACAAATCCAGACTCCAGGCTGCTACTGAGAATTTCCTAATGAAAAAACCCAATGACACTTCGCCCAACCCGGGAACCGAACCCAGGACTCCACGCTCTGCAGTCGCGCTTGCAACCACTAGACCAACGAGGCTGTTTCACTACAATACATTGAAACATAATAAATGAAACAAATACGTACCATTTTTGGTCATTGCAGCTGGATGCTTTAAGGAAGTAAGAATTACCCCTGAAGTGTTTGCAGGTGCAGCTAAATCTGGAAATACATAAGTCATTTGTTATTTTTGGTTATCTATTGAGTATAAGGTTATGATATGAGTACAATGACAATTATTAGAAAATGTGATCTTAAACATGAGGATAATAATCCTACTAATATTATAAACGTGAAAGTTTGTGTGGATGTTTGTTACTCTTTCACGCAAAAACTACTGAATGGATTTTAATGCAATTTGGCATATAGATAGAACATAGCCCGGGTTAACATATAGGCTAATTTTTATCTCGGGAAGATGAACAGTTCACGAGGGATGCGCGGTAAACGACATCCACGCGGGCGAAGTCGCAGGCATAGGCTAGTATAAAATAAACATTACAAAAAAGTTAAAACCATCTTCAAAAATAATAAAATAAATTGTGTGAAACAGTTTAGGAAGTCGGTGCCTATGATTTGGTTTGATTTAAGAAAAAATTGACACTGACTTCCTAAACTGTTTCACACAAATTATTTTATACTTTTTGAAGTCAGTTTTTCTTTTTAACCGACGAAAATATAAAAGTTTATTTTATATTTTTGGCATTAACAAAAGAAAGACAAGCGATTGCTACAATCCCCGATGATATGATATGCTGTGATACATTGAAGAGTTCCCTTCTTTATATCCGGATATCAGATTTTCACCAAATGTTACTTTCTGAATGCAAATGCTTAATTTGTTGATGAAAATACCAAAATCACTATGTGTATGTATGCCTATAATATTTGAGGAGTTCCCTCAGTTCCACATGGATCCCACTATCAAAACTATTATTTGTTGTGGCAATAAATAATTTTTCTTTCTTTTTTTCTTTCTTTTTTCTTTCAAAACTGTATTTTGATAAAAATGGGATCAATCTGGAAGATACCTTAATTTTAGGGGCTCATGGCTAAGTAGCAACCGCGCAGATTGTATGATGGTAATAATATGGATAACCTCCCAGAGGTTAAGCTACACTTGCCGCGGTCAGTCCGTGGATGGATGGGTGACCATTTTGTTGCACATTGAGACCCCTTCATGCCTCGGAGAGCACGTTAAGCTGTCGGTCCCGGTTGACATACGCACATCTATGGCAGTTGCTATGGGTAATCAGAAAGAAGCCCGAAAGTCCGACAACTGGTCTAACCTGCGAATGTCGGTATTACCCAGAAACTGTGTTGCGGGGATCTGATGTCAGTCACTCCGTGTACAATACTGATAAGTATTCAGCCGCATCTGGTTACATTGGAAGCCAGCACCAACTTAATTGGGAAAAAGCTAGGATGATGAAGTGTTAGCAATTTACCTGTTTCTGAAAGCTTTTAAGTTCACTGGTTTTGGTGGATATTGGTTTACTCAATCGAATCGGTAAACATAGGGTAGGACGCCCTCCGGCTCGATGGAGTGATGATACGGATGCGAGTGACCGAGGATCGATGTCAGTGGCGTGCCATTGGAGAGGCCTATGTCCAGCAGTGGACTAATATAGGCTGATGATGATGATTAAATAGACCTGTTAAAATAAGATAACCAGTTATTACATAAATTCAGACAAATAACGTACAATCAAGATGCTTATACAAATGGTAAAGCCAAGTGCAAAATTATGTACCAAATAAACCTTTTAAATATACAGAGGGCTTACAAACAAAAAGCTAAGCTAACTTCAGCCTAAGGACCCTAAAAACCGCCGATCTGGCAGGCAGCACCTGGTGAAATCAGGAGTTATGGGGTGGAGAAAAAAAAATGGTATTTAGTATTGTCTGTGGCTTTTTTCTACAGAGTTTATACATGCTGAAAATTTTGTCGATTCGAAAACGATGAGGCGGGGACGAATTACTTTTACTATGTGACCAATCCTGAAATCGTGAATAAAAAATCAGCTGTTCCTATTGTGTTCAGATAAATCGACAAAATGTAGGGATCAGCTATATTTGTTTCACGGTTGGTCCCATAGTAAAAGTTGTTCATACTGATGAGTACAATGACCCCTTAAGAGATTTTTTTTCGCGATTTCCTTAAATGTATATTATTGCATTTGGCTGGCAGGAAAATTCGGGAGAATGTTGTGGATTTTGTATTATTTTTCAAAATTTGTGTTTCTTCATGTGTTAATGTGTAATAATGGTGGATTATTAAAAGTTAAGTGCTTGTTAACATTTACAAGTGTGGGTAAATGGTACACAGTTGAACAACACGACTTTTCTTTTTTAGGGTTCCGAAGTCCTACAAGGAACCCTTATAGTTTCGTCATGTCCGTCCGTCTGTCCGTCTGTCCTAATCCTTTACAGCTTAATAACTTCTACAGTTATAAACATAAGTAAATGAAATTTTGTTAAAAAATAGTCTGCATATAGATCTCAATTTTAAAAGAATAAAAAAATAGTTTTTACGTTCTTTAGGGGTGGTGCCCATACATGTGAAATGGGGAAAAAATAATTTTTTTCGCTGCACCCCATTGTGTGGGGTATCATTGAATAGGTCTACTAAAATGAAGGTAATGTTTCATACATCACTTTTTTATCAGGTGTACCATCTGCGAAATATAGCCCGCCAAAGTGGCTTGCAATGTGTCCCTCCCCCTGCCATTTCTAAACTATGCAACGTAGAAACTTATAATCTTCCACATTGATAGACCTTTGTGAAAACTCTCTTTTAAAATTATTTCGAGTATAATGTGATTATAATTTTTTGAGTTATAGACAGAAAACCGAAAAATACTTAAAACGTCCTAGTTCAAAGGTCATTGACCTTAGAGAAAAATTATCATGGCAAATAATGCTCCTTTAGCTACTTTCTATTTGAAAAAATCACAAAAAGTAACTTTGACATCAATCAGACTTCTTAAATTTGGCTTCTTGAATTTATCGCTAGATGGCGCTACTAACAACACGCTCTGAGTCGCGAATGCTGCCGATTATTGCAAAAACTAAAATAGCCATGATTAATATTCGATTTGATTCGTTTGTACACCTACTTAAGGAACCCTATAATACTGAGCATGGCCCGACATGCTCTTGGCCGGTTTTTATTTCTCATGAAATTATGTCATATTTTTTCATGTTTATTTGTTCTTTATCAACATTTCTTTCACCCTAGCATTAAAAACATAATAAATATGTATTAAACTGAATCGTAAGTATATCCTCCATTCAAACCGAACGTAAATGTTGCCAGATATCAGACTATTTCAACAAATAATCAGAATCAATTCTAAATATCGATACTTCTATAAATTCACTTTTACTGTGTTTCAGATGCTATTATACTAGACTTATCTTAATTGATTGATTTCTTTTTTTTATTTCCACAATTTATGTCTTTAGATTTCGGTTCGCATGCGTCCGTTAAAAATAATAAAAAAATCACTCATATGACGTCAAATCAAAAGAAATTGCAAAACATATTTTGAAAACCTATTTTGTACAGAAAAATAAGATGATTCTTTGCTTTAAAATACCTATGCATTTATTGTAAGTATTGTTATAATCATTTTAAATTAACTGAAATATTACTTATTAAATCGATATTAATGAATACACCCAAAAACTTGAAAAGCTAATCCAATGTTATTTAAAAAATACTTACAAAATCGATTTTGAACATCGATTAACAAAATAATTATATCTTGCAACACCATACATGATGTCCGGATGTCTTTATGGGTGTGTTCAGTTATATCGCCCAATGATGCACGGAGCGTACTTATCAATCAGTTATGGAGTTGGAAAAAAATTGATTTCTCTTAAACCAGGGTGAAAAAATTAAAATCGTTTGCAGAATAATAAATGATAATTCTTGGTCTACAAAATAAGACTAAAACCGCCGTGACATAGCAATTTTTTTTGAGGGGCCTAAAGCTCCTAAGAGAATGGGCAATGTCCTTTGATTTAAATCATGGATTTTTATAAAAAAAATGATTTCAATCAATGACTTAAATCGTTTGATTTACCACCCTGGTTTTACTAGTCTTGGATAAAAGATCTTAGCAAACAGGTCATAAAACTACTAAAAAAAAATGCACTTGACAGTAAGATAGTTAAAGATTACCTCATGGACAGAATTTCATTGCTTTACCCGTAGATATGGAAGGTTCGACAAGTGTAGGATTCTTCCTAGTCACATGACAGTGCATTCTTATGAGGTGAGCCTGTAAATTAAATACATGTATTTTTTTTAACTTTCAATAAAGCATGATTTGTTTAAGAAATAAGTAGGGCTGTTGTGTCATCAATATTGTGTACAACAAATGTTATCAAGATTGATGAAAAGAAGAAACTTTTCAATGAGGAGACGCAGGTTGGATCCATGGACCAGCCATGTTAGCCATTTAACAATTAGGTTTTTCATTCCTAATTTATTCAGCAAAAATAAACATTTTAAGGAAATCAGCATGTAACAGAGAAGAAAGTTAAATGGATGGATCACCTTGATAAGACCGCCCATATTATCTTCTATATAAGTCATATTATATGTTGCTATTTTCTTTTGTGTACAATGAAGAGTATTTGTATTGTATTGGATAGATAGAATGGTGAAATACTGGTCTGAAATGAACTTGTGCAAAAGAGAAACTACCTATGAACGGTCAGGGTCAAAAATATTAGGACAAAAGGACTATTTTTTTTTTTTTTTTTTTTTTTTGCCATATTAGCTAAACCTAGTACTTTAAAAACTATTGTGATGAGAGAATAAACTGATTATTTATTTATTTATTCAAAATGATCTGAATAACTAAGAAAAATAAACTATATCTCAATGACACAAGGTGAGTTGCAGGAAAAAAAAACAGTACAGTACTGCAGAATAAATATTGTGCATCGGCACAGATATATCGGCAAACATCAGTAACACTCATACTGTACATGACAAATATGATTGACTAAAGTAATTTGGTCCTAAAAAACACTCGCAATTTCGAGTGTCATGCCAATGTTCTCATTCTGATAAGAATTTTATTCCATTGAGATAAATTTTAATATGCAAGATTTTTAAAGATAATTTTGAACAGTCTATTCATCCTGATATTTTTGAAACTGACTGTACATATAACTAAAAACTGTAGTAGTAGTGAACATAGAAATAATGGCAAATATTTTTAAAAATACCTTGGTCAGAGTGTCGCCTTAGAGGCCCTTGCGTGCAAAGTAGGAACCACATAATCTTCAGCTCCTTATATGAAATTTAGTTTTAAAGTGTTTGAGACATACTTTTCTATCATTGAATACAAATTAGCCACCCAAAACAAGAAAATCTCCACCAATTTCCAGGATCTAAATCAGCCTTCTTCATTAACAGGGTTGGGAAACGAATGCAAAATTATACTGCAATCTTCACCTGCAAATGAAAAGACATTATTATTATTGTTCAGCTGTCTCTCTAGTAATAATACTGTACACCCTTCTATGACAAACTCAAGTTAGATGACAAAGTTCTTATTAAAGAATATTTTATACTTACTACGGTAGGTAATCCAACGGCGAATACAATATCTAAGTACATATTCCATAGCATCAAGTCCGGTTCGGAAGCAAAATAGAATAAATGTCTAAAGTAGTATGCACGGATCAAAGTATAAATTGTCATCATTTACATTAAATTGAAAAATTGTTTACAAAGGAAACTGCAATTTTGCCGGCCCGGCGCCATGACACATGACAGAATGACAATCCATTATACTTTTACAAAAGTTTATAAACCAAACTTGAAAATCCTACAAAAAAAAATACTTTTTAAAGAGCAAATATAGATTTCAGAATTTTTTATTGATATTTGTGTTTTCAAAGTTTGCTTTTCCCATTATTCTGTTAAAAAGAAAGGTTTAGCTCCAAGTAAAGAATAGTAGAAATTCTGCGTACAAAGAAATATATTGGTTTTGAAAAACACACAAAGAGCCATCTGTTGATACACTCAGGAACTAAACCTGAAGGCTGCTTGCCAATAGATTATTTTTTGTATGAACTGCAAACACCGTGTATATACAAATGTACTCTGTGGTTCTGCTGATATTCAAGCCAACATTCTCCAGACCTTGTTGCCATTTTGCCAATCTGTTCTGGACCTCAAGTCCATCTTCACCAACAAGAACAATGTCATCGGCAAATAACATGCACCAGGGTGCCTCTTCCTGGATATTCGATGTCAAAGCCAAAGAGAATATAACCACTACGTTTAAGAGACGGGACTTCCATAGAAAAAGATGGAAAACGTCGAATGTATGAAACCAGCGCTAAAAATGTTACCAACAAAACAAACATGAAACTGACATTAGTTACATGACGTAACTGCAGAGCTGCCAACATAATAACCAAATAGGGATGTACTACTCGCGAACATTTTTTATCGATAAATTGCTACAAAAAAATGCATATAGGACCTCCTAATTTTTTTTCTTGTTAAATTTTAGGGTAGGCCTACTAACACCAACGTTAACTCGGACACCAAGTTCGCATTGGCGAAAGTAGGAATAAGAGACATTCTATTGTATAGTCAAAATCTAGTCTAATTAAACCTAAATATACAATGAGATTTGCTACGATTTTAAAATTAAACGAAACATTGGGCTTTATTTTCCTATTCTCAGCTGCTGCGCTTTCTTCGCACAATCTGCAGAAACTTAGGTTTTACACTTTCATACAATTGATGCACTGTTCACAAATTACATTTTTAAGAGCACTGAAGCCGCTTATGTATCCGCTTACGTAAACTGTTGCTTATTTGTCAAATGATTTGAAAAAGTTCTCAATCTCTTCGTCGAGAATTTGTGCCTCCTCAGGAATAACTGGAAGAGCGAAATTGTCCAAAATTGTATATTCATTATCAACGGCGTCTTGAGATTTTCCTACGTCTTATTCGTGATTCGGTTCAGAAGTAAATGTAGAAGGACCTGCAATTTAAAAAAATGAGTCATTTAATAAGTTCACTAAGTTCTAACAAGTGAAGGAACCCAGAAAAAAAAAAACTTACAAGATTTACTAGTTCAAGCGCCACAGGTGTCATAGATATAACAGAAGACAATCCTGTAAATATAATAAAACTTGAGTTACTTATTAAAGAAACCAGAAAAGTGAAAGTCGCATTCTATTAATCAGGCCTAAAATTAAATCTTACCGGTTCGTTTAGTTTTAGCGGTGTATAGTGGAAATCCATTGAATAGCTCATCTGCCAACTGCAGTAAATCCTACAGATGGAACAGCATTTTCTCTTAGTTGGGTCTTCTTTTTCTTGAAATCCTTTGTTAGAAAATTACTTCCACAAATGTTTTAATTGGTGTAGTTTTTTAATGGGTACGTACACCAAATCCACTTTTCCAGTAACTTTAATCCATTCTTTACATCTAGAAAAAACATTTATTGCATTATTATTAGCAGTGCATTACACTAAGCAAAGAAAATTACAATTTGGCATAAAAGTACATAAAATGGGGGCGCCAGTTGTCTTACATTACAAAAATTAGCTTTCTGGCAAAGCTTTAGATAGTCTCATTGACCAAAGCTAATTTTTATAATGTAAGACAACTGGCGCCCCCATTTTATGTACTTTTAATTTATTCATGTGTTTACAGGCACATTTGCATGATAAAACACAGACTGACACAATACTGACATTAAAAAAACCGAGTACCTATAGGCATTTTTGCCAGATGCTAATTATGTTTATTGTAATTAAAAATATAAGTTTGTTTTTTGTAAGTAAATTTATAAAAAATATAAATATCGACAGTCGATAAAAAAAATGACAAACACTAGTGAATCTACTGTTAAGTTATTTTATCAATTCTAGACTTAGATTTTTAACAGAAAACTGTAAAACACGTAATTCCTTTTCTGTAATAGCCTACCAATTGCCAATTTATGCTTACCTGTATTCATTCAAAGGGAATTTTGCCATGAAGATTAGCTTTTGGCCATCAGTCCGGCTAGATTTTATACTACATATTTCACACATTTTACATTCGATTGACAAAAACTACTTCACATACGTACACATAAACAATCGTAACACGAATTTACGTGATTAATCCACGAAACACACGATAAAAGTAAAAAACAACGGCTTATAGCAAAAACATTAATCTTATGACAACCAAAACAAACAAGAATGGCGGTTAGCGGCTATGTTCAAGTAGATGCGTGCGATAGAGTCGAAAACATGTTAAAGCAAGACCGATAGCCGCCATTTTTTTAGCGCTCGTTTCATACATTATCAAGTTTCAATTTTTTCTTAGGGAGTTGTGCCAGGCTGGTCAAAGCATCCATTATTAGCAGGAAGAGGTAAGGACTTAGAGCTAGGACTGTTGGTAAAATATCGAAATATCGATATTTTTATTTAGAAATATCGATATTCGCGAAAGAGGTGTGTCAGGATCGTAGCAGGTGGAAATCCATAGTCTCTGCCTACCCCAATGGGAAACAGGCGTGATAATATGTATGTATGTATGTAATTTAATTTGTTTGATAAATATACTGGACTATAAACTGTGTAATCATTTTTGAGCTGACTTACGATTTTTTTAATAAAGCCGATATATCGAAATATTGATATATTTTTTCGATATATCAAACTCCGATATTATTAGGCATGTGACGATGCACAGCATCTGTGAGAGAGCGTTGTATACTTCCCGTTGTTGACAGCCAATCACGGCTCGTCTGACGTCATAACCTCAACCAATCAGCGCAGAGTTACGGTAGTCACGTGGTCCCAGGTGCTCGGTCGCTAATGGCGAACGGTTTTACTTCATAGCGTCGTTATTTCCCGACTAAGTAACATCTAAAATTTAATTTTTTTTAAATTTCAAATCATCCAATATTCTTTAAAGGATTCATAGAGCATTTACTTATCTAACATAACGAGTAGTTATTAATTATGATTTAAAATCATATTAATAGTGCAATTCTGAATATTTACGATTCTGAAAAGAAGTGAAGGTAGGTAACGAATCGATGTCGACATCGGGCCGTAAGCGGCCAGCGCCAAGGAGGTAAGATGGCGAAAATGCGGTGAGTCTTCAGACATTGTAAATCTTGTTAACCAAGTAACTGTGCTAACTAACATTTTGTAACTTTATTTGTTATTTTGTTTTTGAAAAACGTGTGTGCGTTCAATTCGATTCCGAATAATAATTTACCGGCCTTACAAAATGCTTTGCCGCCAAAAGTGATACCAATGTCTGAACCAGTACCTACTAGCATTAGTTCCTCGATACCTTGAGGTTTTTGTTCGAATCGTCCGACGGCCGCCTTGAACTGTAGTATGAGTTAAAATCCGCGTTTGAATTTAAGCGTCGTTAATTCGTCCTATAAAGATCCTAACGTGTCGCGCTACATTAAGCGGCTTGAAGTGCTACAAGGTACGGTGGTTCGTCGTGGTAGGTATGTCCGTTTTACGGATACCTTGAAATTTCATAATTCTGTGCCGGGTTTTTATTGAGCTCGAGATGAACGATGAATTTGGAAATTTACCAAGGGTAAAGATCATGCGGAAAATTCAGAAAGATTGATAGCAGCCTTATGTAACGCAAATTACCTAATCAAACTCTACAAAAGTTCATTGACTGGACAGCTTCTAATGCCTCTAGCATTTTTGACATACCGAATCCTTTTTACCGTCATAAAAAGTTCATAAAATGAACTAAATACATTAAAAATCGTCCGGAGCGTATCTTGGACGAAATTGTTGATAAGAATTTACCGTCATCAAAATTTCATAAAATCAGTGGGGAAATTATTTATTATATTCTTTATTGTACATACACCAAACAAAAACCGTAGTTTACGGATAGATTATGTAAGTACAATGGAGTATTATGTAGCTAGTTTGCGGAAAACGAGCTGAATACATTGAAAATTGTCGGGAGCGTATCCTGGGTTATCGCCCACTTTCGTGTTAATAAGAACCATCGCGAGGGTCTGCGTAAGATCTCTCCGAGTTCTACTAACAGTTTATTCAATAAAAATCAACTACGTGCTTACAATCAAAATAGGGCCGGCATTGATATATGGGTTCACCCTTGGTTCGGTTCTGAGAAAGATCAAATAAAGCTACCCCCAAAGTACCAACTAAGCCGAATAAACAAATTTACCGCGAACTACCGCCAAGTAATGTACCCTCTCTTCAAAAAAGGCAAGATTCGAACTTCAGAAAGGCCAAAAGCAACGTGAACGCTTTCAAACAGTCAAATAAAAGCAAAAAGCCCAACAGGGTCAGCCAAATAAAAGGCGATATGAAAAATTACTTGCAGCCATACCAGTTTTATGGAGGCTGTCTCCGAGCGTATCGGAGACAGTGGCAGACGCTGTGGGCTCCGAAGGCCCTTCTCGGAATTATCACGGGAATGCGTCTACCATTTACCTCCAAATCATCACTTATCCATCTCAAGGGTCCTGCGCCGTGCCAGTTCAAAACTGCACTTCCATATACCCCAAAAATTTCTCAGCCTTGACCAAATGGGTGGCACAGCACCTACGGCCCAAAGGTCTTAGTCTACTCAGACGAATTTCTGATAGCCTTCCAATCGAGAAGTCTTCTTTAGATTCAGGTGAAGTTAGTTATCAATATACTCGAGACATTAGGATGGAAAGTAAACTACAAAACTACAAGTCTCACCCAAACTTCTCAAGAGATATAATTCCTCGGATTCATCTGGAATACCAAAGAGATCTTCAAGTGGTGGCCGCAAGACAGTTATTTTATTCAAGTTCTACACCAATTTTACGGAGGCTGTCTCCGAGCGTATCGGAAACAGTGGCAGACGCTGTGGGCTCCGGAGGCCCTTCTCGGAATGATCACGGGAATGCGTCTACCATTTACCTCCAAATCATCACTTATCCAACTAATGCTACTCCCGATCTTCTCAAAAGAGATCTAAAATGGTGGCTCACAACTTTAGGAAGACCTGTAGCTCGAAGGAGCTTGCACCCGAAATTGATGCGCCATTTTATGACCACGGATGCTGGCGGATTACAGTTGGACGACCTCTCAATTTTAGGAAGATGGCGATCAGACCAGCGGAAATGGCATTGCAATCAAAAGGAGATAACTGCTATAATAGCAGCAGTCAAACATCCCGATCTCACCTGCGCGTTCGCCATCGGAGCCTGCATTCGTACAATCGATATCATACATTCGATAAGAAAACGGAACACGATCGTCCCTACTCTACATGACTTGCTAACTTCTGAAGTCTTTTACGGCAGAATATCTCCCAGGGAGGTCCAGTGACATCGCAAACAGACTCTCCCGCGGGAAACAGGTGTCAGAGTGGTATCTGCTACAACCAGCTCTCATGAATGGTTTTCGCAGGTTTGAAGTTCCTCAGATAGACCTCTTTGCCACCAAGGACGCCAGGGTTGTAGAGAAATATGTTACCAAAGATTGTTTGGCCTCATCAGCCCAATTTTGCAACGTCTTCAGTCGTCATTGGCAATTCCAGCTTGCGTGGTTGTTCCCACCTCAAAGCTTAATACCTCGGGTACTTCACCATCTGAATTCAGCTCAAAGCGTCTGTCTAATAGTGGCTCTAATTTGGAAGAGCCTTGTGGCTTCCGGATCTTCGACGTCGGACACTCGGCAGACCCATGAAAACCAACAACCTAGCTCGAGTGCTAATAGACCAGAGCACGGATCTTCCTCCTCCTCGAGTTCAATACATTGAGCTCTATGTTTGGAAGATAGCGGGTGGAGCGAAATAACAAGTATTTCGTTGGGTGCTGGATCTAGTTGGAAGGAATCCACACTAAGAACTGATAGGCCTACATGATCTCAGTGGGTCAAATGGTGCCTAAATAACAACTTTGACTTCAATATTCCAAATAGCAGTAGTTTGTAAACTTTTTAGCATATCTATTCATTGAGGAGAGATTGGCTTATCCTACTAGCTTCTTAATATATGATTCTTCTGTACGTGTGTTTGTCATGTAACTCCTCCTAAACGGCTGGACCGATTTGAATGAAATTTTGTGTGTATATTTCAATGGGTTCCTGAGTAGTATGAAAACACAATTGGACTCGGTAGGTGGCGCTGCTATCGGTATGTCACTGATCTTCCTCTAAACGGCAGGGACATGCCGGCCGGGTCCTCTAGATAAACATAAATAACACAAATCGATAATAACATAAATCGATATTTCTAACTTTCGGACGAACAATGAGAAGAGCAAACTTGAATTCTCATTTCTTAACATAACATAACATCACGCCGGTATTCCCCGAAGGGGTAGGCAGAGGTACTTACCACCCACATTTCGCCAGTTATAAGTCCCATGTATTTTTTCTCATTTCTTAGTACAACATATTCTCAAAGCGATCTCTCTCCAATATCCTAGAGCAGAGAAGCCCCATAGTTGAGATCCAGATCAGCTGATTGCCTGGACGCAGACTAATCCCTAAAATAGTAATATTCAAAGCGTCGCATAGATTAGCTCGTTTTTATTGCTAGCGTCTGGACGACGTGTCTATGATCTTACCCTTCTAAGGGTTTTCCCAAGTTGCTACATATATCATGGGGATCACATCAATCTTGTATCAAGTGTTTAGGTCCAAAACAGATACGGCTACATACAGGCAATCAGGTTGGAAGCTTTCTTGTCATGCGGACGAGAATATGTTATATCCAGTAAGATAGTAAAGAAAAGTTTTAGAGTTGGATAGGCAGAGACGTACAGCCGAGTGTAACGATTCCCTATTTGTATCAATTTGAGGCCCCATGTAAACACTGATTGTTATAGGTAATTGGGTAAAATTTTATTGAAAGATGCAGGTATTTCTGCGTCCCCTGGAAGTGTGTGCTCGGCTGTAGCTTCTTTGAATTGGTACGATAATTTTCCCATTTAAGAAATTATTTATCGTGCTAATTGGTGCAGACCAATTGATTGATTGATTCTGATTGTGTATATTTGCCAAATATACACAATCAGAAACAATAATATGATTGTAAACAGATAATAAGTTTGGCTGAAACACCAAGTCCAATACCAGTCTCTTGAATCTTGAACCAGTATAACAAAAATGAGACTGTATTTATCATATTTGATCATTGTGGGTTTTGTTAGCCAAAATACTATGTAATCATCACGCGATAGTTCTATACTAAAAAATACAATAATTCTGTTATAAATTATGAAGTATTATTTTTAGGGTTTACCTGATTTGTAGATTATTGACTTAATCAATGTTACCTTATGGTTTTATTGTTTTCAGTTTCTAAATATTATCATATTCTCACATAGCGTCGTTGTGGTCACCAGGAGTTATAAACACGTCTCTCACAGATGCTGTGCATCGTCACATGCCTAATAATAGTGCAAGTTTTACATAAAAATAAAACTTGTATTATTTAGCAGAGACGATGCACAGCATCCATTCAAGGTCTCCTGGTGAGAGACTTCTATGAAGTAAAACCGTTCGCCATTAGCGACCGAGCACCTGGGACCACGTGACTACCGTAACTCTGCGCTGATTGGTTGAGGTTATGACGTCAGACGAGCCGTGATTGGCTGTCAACAACGGGAAGTATACAACGCTCTCTCACAGATGCTGTGCATCGTCTCTGCTAAATATCTTTGGGACATATATTTGGGACATTTTTACACAGCACCATCTAGTCCCAAACTAAGCAGAGCTTGTGCCATGGGTACTAGACAATGGATATAATACTTATATACTTTTTTTCGTAAATACATATTTATAATACATAAGAAACACCCAGACCAACACAAACACTTATGTTCATCACACAAATATTTGTGTGCTGTGGGAATCGAACCCACGACCTCGTGATCAGCAGTCCGACTCTCGAACCACTAGACCACAGAGGTCGTCTGACTCTAAATAATACAAGTTTTATTTTTATGTAAAACTTGCACTATTAATATATTTAAATCTTTTTGACATAAAATTGAACCGACGAAAACAGAAACTAAAAAGCGAATAATAAATTGAAGCTTTTTAGTCTTAATAACTATTCTCCTTACTAAACTAAAGTAAATAACTTATTATAAGTCGCCGCCAAACGCATTTTTGGAAATTTATTGTTTATCGTTGAAAATTTTAATGATCTTCATTGATTGTTTGTTTGGCGCCGACTCATAATTAGTCATTTACATTAGTTTAGTTAGGAGAATCGTTATTGAGACTAAAAAGTTTCATTTTATTTTTCGCTTTTCAGTTTCTGTTTTCGTCGGTTAAATTTTTTGTCAAAAAGTTTTATTTTTCATTTTTTTGTGGCTAAAATTTAACTCTAGGTCTCCATAATGTTGTAGTGTCCAGAACTACATTTATGTGTGCCAAGTTTCAACAGAATCAGTTAACAGGTAAGAATTCAGTGGATGAACGCATGTTCACCCACTGCACTGGAGTCATCCCCTGTTTTCCTACCCTTAGGGGTGGATTTTGATTTTTAAATTTAAATGGGACCAACTTCGAGATACGATACGAGAGACTACTCTGTAAAAAGTTATGCGATGGCAAACATAAAAAAAAAAATTGCATCGAATTGAGAACTTCCTCCTTTTTTTTGTCGGTAAAACATATCGATATATCGAAAATTCGATATTTAAAAAAATATCAACAGCCCTACTTAGAGCCGACCCTTGGTGGAAGCCTACAGCATACGTAGCATACATAATACATAGTATTATATTCTCTTTGGCCTACAGCACAGAGTACTGTAATATATATGAACGCCTACAGCCACCAAAGAGAATATAACCACTACAGCCACACTGAACTCGTCGGTGACTCGGTGTTGCCAGCGGCAGACCGAACGTGAGTACCACAGAATACATTTGTATATGGTGAGTACTGGATTGGATGTACATAGCACGGATTAACGCCACATTTCTCTGGAGGGTTGGTACACATTTCTCTTTCAGAGCCCACCACAGAACCTCGCGGGGTACTCTGTCGTATGCCTTCTTTAAGTCAACGAACACCATGTGCAAGTTCTTATGTGTATACTTACTTCTCACACAATTAGCGGAGTGTAAGTGTAGTTACAATTGAAATGAAAAAAAAATAACCATTTGCTCGTGGCGCAATCTGCTGATCGTGTAAACGCACCTTAATAATTATATTTTACTATGCCCAAATACAGGCCCGCGTTCAGCATTATCGTCCGACGACGCCCGGAGTGTACTTTGGTCGTTCATTTCAAGCATTGAATTAAACCTATGGAAGTGGCCCATTCTTCTATATCCACCTAGTTTATACAGATATCTATTAAATCGTTATTAAATTATGAAACTATTCTTTGTCTCTTGTTAACCAACGTGTTATGTCGTCTGGTGAAAGAGATCGCATGCTATTTGTATATTCTCTGTTTGGCAACATCTTTACGGGATGTCAAAATACCTACGCCGCGTGGCAACCCCACTTACCCCGCAATGTGGCCCATAGTACATGAGCTGTCAAGTAAACAAACTAGGGCTGTTGATATTTTTTAAATATCAGATTTTCGATCTATCGATATTTTTAAAAATACAATCGGAGTTCGATATATTGAAAAAAAAAAGATATTTCGATATATTGGCCAAATTTCATGATTCTAGGTCAATGCGAAGTACCCTATAGGTTTATTATGTGAGTTTGCGAGTATCAAAATGTGACATAGCCGTATGATTGCCTTGACCTAGAAGCTTGATTTTTTATGTCCTAGGGACAGCCGAACTTAGTATTTGATATAATTGCATTATTTATTACTACTTGAAAATGATTTTAATCAGCACACATCTCTGGTACGAAACACGAGCATCGATATCGATACTTTTTAGTTTTGATTACTTACTTCCCTAGCTATGGCCACCATAACGGTGGCCCGGATATTGTAGGTATACCACGCTTATTTCGTAGGTATTACTGGTCCATAGGTACAAGTCAATGATTTCAAGCTACTAATATAGTAATCTGTGGTTCATTTACTCCGAGCGATAATACTGAACGCGGCCCAGCTGATAAATGTCTGTCACCGTCAATCACACGACCTTAGCATCTCTACTTGGTCTGTGCACACGGCTGATGACACTGACAAAAATATTGAATTATGTCAGTTCATTACACAGCTGCAGAGTTCGTTTATAATTTTATATTAAGTTTACTTTGATACTCTGGTTCTATTCTATCTCCCCGTATAGAAATGATTAGATAACAAGCAAAGAGAATATAAATCACTGCGTTTAATAACAAGTAGCTACTACGAAAACAAGGGTTCAAGGTTCACACCATTCATTGGACTTTTAATCAGTGAAAATATTCAAATTGTGAATGAATCAATGAAGTACACTAACCCAGTATACCAACTTTATAAATTTATCATGTGTCTCACCCCTGAAGCTCTTCTATCTAGTGCGGCTCGGGAGAGGTGTATAAATAATCTTAGTGAATTGCCATCATTCAAGTTAAAACCTGGAAAAGCAAAACACAATGCATCGGTTTTGGTACCCATATGTGTGGATAACGGTGAAGTATGTCTTTTATATACCTTAAGGTCATCCAATTTAAACACTCACAGTGGCCAGGTATCATTTCCTGGCGGTAAAATGGATAAAAACGAAACTGTGTATGATGCAGCACTCCGTGAAACGGAAGAAGAAATAGGCATTCCTGCCAAAGACATAGAAATCTGGACTGAAATGCCTCAAGTACAAGGTCGAGATGCAAGAATACTTATCACGCCTGTTGTAGGTCAGATAAAAAACTTTGATATGAAGAAATTTAAACCAAATCCAGATGAAGTGGCTGAAATATTCACTGTTCCTATGAGAGTTTTCTGTGATATGGACAATCATGGTTGCTATATGTACAACGGTCTAGTCATCCCTGTGTTCAGTGGGGCCAAGCACAGAGTATGGGGCATCACAGGCATTATCACCCATCTATTTTTACAGTCATTTTTATCTCGTAATTTATATACTGCAGATCTTTTAAGAAAAGAATATCAGTTAAATGAATTACTGCCAGCTAAGCTTTAAAGGGAGCTTGTTTCCTATTAAGGACAGGTAATGGTTTATTAAGGATTTGTTTTAGATCAGGTGATTGGTACATGAATTATGCACAATAATCAGCTAGGGTGACCTGTATCTATAGAATTACATCTTTGCTCTATTTAAGTACAAGAAATGTATAAATTAGGGATAATTTATTATTATTTATGTAATTAGTACTAGTAAGCAATGTGTGAGTGCATTGTATGAAATAAAGTACAACAGTGTATAAAATACTTAAACTATTATTATAAAGTATTTATAATTGTAATTAATAAAAAAACTATTCATGACGAAGATAAAATACTGACTTGAGTTGTATGATATAAAAAAGATGTGAAAAGGCAGTACTCAATCAGAGGTAGTAACATAGGAAATGCTGATGCCTTTGAGTTTTTGACATCCAATTTGCAAAATAAACAATTTTATTTCACTACCCTAAATTGCTTATCTGACATTTTAACTATTGGCCTATGTATAAAACCTATTGACATATCTATACTAATATTATAAAGAGGAAAGGTTTGTAATGATAAACTGTGAAACTACTGAACTGATTTAATAATTCTTTTGTAGGCGCCATTAGAAAGCTACATTATTCAGAAGTAACATAGGCTATATTTATTTCAGTATGCAGGCAAAGGTGCGGGCAGAGCTAGTATTGTTTAAAACACCTTTATTTATTATAAGGGTGCCTGCCCGTTACAATAATAATTTAAGACTTTAAAAGTGATTGAGACTTGAGATATCAAATCAATTTTAAGCATAAATAAATATTTATAACAGCGAATTTTCGTTGGTTTTGGAAATGAAAAAGAGTCATTGTACTCATCATTATGAACATCTTTTACAATGGGAATAAACCCGAAAACGCGAAAAAATATTCAGCTGTTCCCTATTTTGTCTATTTATGTGAACAGAAATGTAGGGGTTCAGATGATTTATTTTCATGATTTCAGGGTTGGTTCCGTGGTAAAAGTTGTTCATAATGATGAGTACAATAACCCCTTTTCGTTGCCAAAACAAACGAAAATTCACTGTGTATTTTAATGAATATAATTTTTAAAAGACATTTTAACTTGCAGTCCTGACTCCTGATGTGATAGCCTGTATATTTTAAATAATTTATTTGATAGTCTATTAATTATTTACGCTATTTGTTGCAGACACAGACCAGTCAGCCTCCAGACACGGATTAGCCGGAAACTCCCGGTCACCAAGTATATGCAGTAGCACTGCATATCATACGCCCCGCTGCCAATCGGGATGTCACTACGTCAGCGAGCGGCACCAATCATACTGCCGAACTTTTGAGCCAACCAATTATAACGCCCCATCCACCCTCCAGTCCCTGCCAACATTTTAAGACTGTGTTCTCATGCACAACTTTGTGTATGCTGCGTCTTGAGGCTTACTGGTCTGTGGTTGCAGACCAACTTGAAGTTAGTATGTATAAAAATCCAATGTTTTTATTAATACATGTACACACGACTACACATCAAGCTGTAAATTTCCAGTATAATAATAATAATAATTCATTTAATTAATTCAGGCATCAAGGCCCATAAAAGCTGACCTCGCATTGTATACGCTTTCCGTACAATGCGAGATCAGCTTATACTGGAAATGTACAGCTTGATGTGTAGCCGTGTGTATAACGTGTTATTGTAATAACTGAAAACCTCTTAAGGGGTCATTGTACTCATCACTATGAACAACTTTTACTATGGGACAAGCCCTGAAATCGGGAAAAAAGCAGCCCTTCATTTTGTCGATATATGTGAACACAAATGTAGGGAAAAGCTGATATTGTTTTAGCGATTTCAAGGTTGGTCCCATAGTCAAAGTTGTTCATACTGATGAGTACAATGACCCCTTGAGAGGTTTTCAGTTATTTCAATAACACATTTTATACTTCTTTAGCTATGGTCATGTGATAAGTCTGTTGTATACTTACCTATAAAATAAACCTATCTGCTGTGATAATTAATTTAAAGATTTCATTATACACTAAGTACCTAACATACACACAGTGTAGGTATTTGTCAGACACATTCATAGTAAATAAAAAAGAGTGAAGAAACCAGTTGGTATTTTAATTATTTTTTATATATTTTATGTAACCTTTTTTTTGTATTGTATGTATTTTTATGTATTGTATGTTTTTATGTCGATACCTAATTATCGACCTGTGATCTTCGTGCTTTGAGCTGTCCAGATTTAGAATAGAAAATCCATACACGCATATCATAGCCATAAGTATAATAAATAACTACGTAGTAGCGAAACTGCGCGTCAATAGTTTTTTTTTGTCGTCAAAATTTTTTTATCGACAGAAAATTGCCTACCTACTGAGCTGCTTTAAGCAGTCTCCCACGCACTTTCTCGGGCGAACGAGGGAACTTGCGGGTGAGACGCGCTGTTTGGCGGCTTTGCGCAACTTCATCAAAGAAAATTCACTACTGTACGATAGTATTATTTATTATACTTTGTGACAGCCTCCTGAGAACAGAAATAGATAGAATGGCCATGTGGGCAGGGCGCGCGTGGCAGCACCATGCACCATAGTGCAGGATATTTCATAGCCTTTCTCAGCACACCTTATGACTTGTTTCTATAAATCATTTCAGCCGAAAGACCTCCACTACTGGACATAGGCCTCCCCCAATTAAGGGGGGGATATGCCATAATCGCCACGCTTGGCAGGCGGGTTGGCGAATAGCAGTTGGTATTTTTTTTTTTTTTTTTTTTTTTTTGTTAAGGGACAATAAACAGCTACAATATGTGTGTACATGTAAAAATATAGGTTTAACGAAATATTAACAATATTGCAGCCCACTACATTATCCACATGTAAACAGGGTTAAATTTTGTTAAAAAGTGCCACTAAATTAGCATTACTAGGAATTAGTTAAACAATACAATTGATCAATTATTAAAAAGAGAAAGAGGAAAAAAAAAAAAGAAGGAACGAAATTAATTAATTAAGATTCATTAATATTAAGTTTACCAAGAATCAAAATTATAATTAATTATAAAAGGGATTCGACTATATTTCGATTCGGTATACAATAAAATAAGAATAAAATTATTTCATCCATAAATTACATAATAAAACAAAAATTAATTAAATATTTAAAATAAAATAAAGGACTCACATTATTTCTTAATAGTAGCAGTAGATAAGATTTTTAAAACATTAGATTTAAATTTCGATTTAGAACAAAGAAAAATATCAATATCAATAAAGTTTCTATTGTAGGATTCTACAACACGACGAGCAGGGCAACGCAATCCTGAATTAGTTCGGCAGGTATTCACAGAGAATAATGTACCTGCACGGACACTGCGCTTGTTAACAGTCCGGGGGACCACATAACATAACTTACTCGTGAGTTCAATGGAATCAAAGTGGTTATGAACAATACCATTGGTTGGTTGGTTAAATACTCAGTGAACGCTGCTGCCCATCCTCTGGTGAATCCCTTAGTCGCCTTTTACGACACCCATGAGAAGAGATAAGGGTGGTGCTATTCTTTAAGTTTCTATAAATACTGTAACAAAAACCCGCAAAAATGCCTTATTGTGCTGTTTCTTACTGCAGAAACAAAAGCTGTAGAGTACTTTTGATTAAAATTAATTTTAAAAAAATAATGACGTCAAAATGTAAGGCGTAGTTCGTTCGGAAAGTTGCCACGCATGAATCGCAAGTAAAATTATGATAACAACCATTCTATCTATTTCTGTGCTCCTGAGTTTAATTCAGCTACCTGAGAAGCTTGATACAGATCGACTTTTGTGTAGTGGTAATGTGTATCACCCGTAGTCAGGCTACATTGAAAGACGACACGCCCTTGGCGAAAGCTGGATTAAAAACATGAATAAAACCACAAATAAAACCAATTAAATGTTTTAACAATTTTAATAATTGACAACAACTTTTTAGACATTTGTCAATAGATGTCGCTACTGTTGTGTTGGACGTGGAAAATCAAAACAAGGCAATTTGTCTATCGACTGAAGGCCGCTTTCTTGCAAATATTGCAACCTGCATTTAAAATAACAGTAATTAGTGTATCTTCTCATGTCTGAACCGCAGACCGGGTCGTACTGGGTAGTGCAGGAACAGTCCATTTCAGTCCAGTATGGCCATTTAGCCTCTACCAGCGTGTTAGAAAAGGTCGATAGGAGGGCAAGAATTAGTACTGAAATAGAAATGCAAGAAATTAAATGTAGGTATTCTCTTTTTATTATTTATTACATTTTTAGGGTTCTATACCCTAAAAGGAAAAGAGAACCCTTATAGTATCACTTTGTTGTCCGTCTGTCTGTCTGTCCCGTCTGTCAAGAATTTTTATCTCAGGAACGGGTAAAGGTATCATGTTGAAATTAATATCATATAATAAGGTGAATGATCCCTTGAAGTAAAAAAAAAATCAAGCTTCTAACACAACGCAATCAAAGGATACGGCTATTTATGTCAATACTCGCAAACTCACTCATCAAAACCACGGGTACCTACTTCTCGTTCATCTAGAATATTCTAGAATCATGAAATTTGGCGAAAAGTAAGGTCTCACAGCACAAGTAAATTTTTGTTATATTTTTTTCCATTTGGTTTCACAGTAAGACTGATGATGACGGATGTCATTTTTAACCGACGAAAAAAGGAGGAGGTTCTCAATTCGACGCGTATATTTTTTTTTTTTTTTTTTTTATGTATGACCACGCATAACTTTTTACAGAGTGGTCCGATTTTGATGACTCTTTTTTTAATGGATAGGGTATATCTCGAAGTTGGTCCCATTTAAATTTCAAAATCAAAATCCACCCCTAAGGGTAGTAAAACAGGGGATGAGTGTTTGTTCACCCACTGAATTCTTACCTGTTAACCGATTCTGTTGAAACTTGACACACATAAATATAGTTCTAGACACTACGACATAATGGAGACCTGGAGTTAGAATTTAACCACAAAAAAATGAAAAATAAAACTTTTTAACAAAAAATTGAACCGACGAAAACAGAAACTGAAAAGCGAAAAATAACTAATTATGAGTCGGCGCCAAACAACCAATCAACGAAGATCATTAAATTACTTTAAATAAATAATAAAAACAACGTCACATCAAATACAACGTGAAATTTTCAACGATAAACAATAACTTTCCAAAAATGCGTTCTCCGCTCGGCCACTTTCAACTTACACGCACTTTGCTTGTTAAAAGTTCGTTTGGCGCCGATTCATAATTAGTTCTTTTTCGCTTTTCAGTTTCTGTTTTCGTCGGTTCAATTTTTTGTTAAAAAGTTTTATATTTTATGAATAAGCTCTTTATGTAGTTTTGTGGTGCTCACTCGCGGTGTTTTGCAGCATATAAAGTGCATAATATACCATAAGGATGTGGTGTGGGTGTGTGTGTGGAGGACCTCTATAATTATAAAAATACTATAGATTAGGTACCTACTTACTTACACTTTTTTTACTTACAGGAACTGATAATCTTATGATTTATATACTTACGTCAGTGCGTCGGCGTCGTGTCGTGCTTTGCAGGTGCATTTTCATACTTACATAGTACCTTACATAGTACCTTTGTGCTCAAGTGTTTGTTCTGTAGGTTTTCTATAATAAAATGTGTTGTGTTGTGTTGTGTGTACATAAATAAATAAATATTACCTTATATGGATTTTTTATGTGGGTGGGTGTGTAAGGGTTAGTCCAAGTTCATAGATATTCCTCTTTAAAACGACCATAATTGAACTAGATTATGTTTTAAACTGCTGGTAATTTTTCGGTATTTGTAAGGGTGGTATGACACTGGTCAAATTTCTTTGTCCAACCCTATTTGATGATCAGTGTTTTTTTACATACAACATTTAATGAAAATCGTCCAATTTCTTTGATCAAAGTCACATTGGACAAAGAAATTTGAAGAGTGGCACCACCCTAAGGCAATAATTAGTTATAAAAAAAGTAAAAAAAAAACCCAGTCATCGTTAAAAATAGTTATTATTTAGTATTTAAAAAAATAAAATAGACCGTAAAACTAATAAAGGAGGTTTTTTTCAGGTTAATGGCATCGTGATCCAGAATAAAGTAAGTCCATAGTTTCTCCATTGCGTGTAACGAATTTGTAATCACATTCATATTCACACATGCTATTGTACGTTTGCTTGTGATTGGACACCATGGCACAGACGGGCAGGTATATCTTAGGGCAGGGGCACGGCGGGCCCCGCGGCATGCACATTGCCGACGTCATCAACGCGAAGAAGAAAACTGCGAATGAAGAAAGTTCATTTTTGAACACTTTCCGGAGTAACAGATAATTTGAAGGAAGTTAAACAGCCACCATTTAAGGCCGTTTAATAAAAGAAATATCATGCCACTGGTTTCTCACTTGAAGTTTATATTTTATTTAGATTTTTGTTTTTTGATATGTATTTTTTTCTTTATTTTAACCAACAACTAGTCTAAAACTGCTGCTACTCGGTTCCCAAGATACAGGCTTGCCTAGTTTGGGAACCACTGCTAAATTCTCAACAAAGCTAACGACTAGTTACTTATTGCTACCTGCTTTAAATTGTTAATTTTAATGTAATGTTTTGTGCCTTACGTAACGCAGTAAATAATCTATTTTATTATTTATTATAGTGGTAAGCTAAGGTATAATGCTATTCTGCCGTAAAGTTATTCACTTATGTAGTAGCCAAGTGGCGCCCCCATCAGTAAATAAATTATTACTCGCTGAATACATCATTTATCGAAAATCCTTTTTAACAATTAAAGTACAGGTACTTTAGTTTAATTAGAAACTATTAACTCTGTAAATTATAGTTCGCTGTAGTTGTAGATACGAAATATGCGAAAAACTGCCACTTTTGGCACTTTTTGTATCTTCAACTACTTGGCTGCTACATTCCCCTTAAGATTCATCATCATCATCATTTCAGCCGAAAGACGTCCACTGCTGGACGTAGGCCTCCCCCAAGCATCGCCACAACGACCGGTCCTGTGCCTTCCGCATCCAGCGAATTCCCGCGACCTTCACCAGGTCGTCGGTCCACCTTGTGGGGAGCCTACCCACGTGGTCGCTCACAATGGGCCTGATAAGAAGGCTCAAAGTCACTCAAAGGGCAATGGAGAGGGCTATGCTCGGAGTGTCCCTGCGTGATCGAATCAGAAATGAGGAGATTCGCAGGAGAACGAAAGTAACCGACATAGCCCGAAGAATTGCCAAACTTAAGTGGCAGTGGGCGGGGCACATTGCTCGCAGAACGGATGGCCGATGGGGCAGTAAAGTTCTGGAGTGGCGACCGCGTACTGGAAGGCGCAGCGTGGGTAGGCCCTTAAGATTTTTTTTTTATAAATGCATGGTACTTATACTTAGTTCCTATAACGGCAGACTAGTAGAAAAGTAAAACAATGTAACTTATTGCTACACATTCCAGTCATGTAGGAATGTGATTGGAAAATAGTTTATCGTGGTGTGATCACTGTTTTAACATAACCTAACCAGCACCCATCTGTCCGTTAGTTGTTTCTTATTACGGGGGCTGGGCCCCTCGTGGGGGCTTCAAGGGTGGCTCCCAGTTCTCCCTTGCGGAGGGTATCGGCCCTCGAACACCCCAGCCAGTTAGCAAGTATTTTTTTTAGTTTTTTACAAATAGCGGCAGAATGGCATTTTTCTTAGCTTGCCACTATTGGAATGGCAGGATATTGTTTTTTATTAATCGGCCACTGGTGGCAAACCAGACAATTCCTAATTTCAGTGAGTAAGTATGAACGAGAGAAAAAAGACACAACTTCATAATTTGGACTTAAGACGCTGACAACAGCCAAATACCTCAAATAGGCTTCTTTTAAAAACATTTTTAGCTGTATCTATTCAGTTTGTGGCAGTGAAAAAAATATATGTTAATCTTGATCGTATTTTCTGAAACTGTATTGTGCCCAAAACACGTTTTCTTGAAGTTTTCTCGATAGAAAAGAATTGTAAACTAACCTATTAAAACATGCTTTAAGGCAAACAATCTCTATTATTTACTAAATATTATAAATAAAATTAAGAAAAGATTTGAGAAAGGCAATAATCTAAACATTTGTTGTTTCTGTTTTTCAAATAAGCTTTTAGTTTTTAATTTAAAAAAAAAATTTGTTAAAGTTGAGCGGCGTATCCGACGTCCCTCGGCTCGTTGCCTCTCTTTCAGTTCTGTACGAAACGACAGTGACCGCAGAGGTCTGATTTTTTAGGTGTTGTCAGCCTCTTAATGTTGTTGAGGCTGTTAATGTTTTTCTTGAGATGTCACAAAATAGGAAAAAGATTTAGGCTCGCCCTCTATTACATGGGACTATAACATAACTGGCGAAATGTGGGTGTAATACCATACCATACCTCTGCCTTCCCTTTCGCGGAAATACAGGCGTGATGTTAAAATTTACGGGAACCGCGTAGTCTTCGACTATGCATTAGGAACAACAGCGTAGGAAAATACCTAATCTCAGCAAAACATCGTTGAATTATAATATTAGCATCATAAAGTAACTACTTAATAGCTGTAATAATTGCTTTAAATGTTGGAAATATTCAGAAATTATTTAAAGTAAAATTTTAATAATAAAGATATCTTGAAGTTGATCAAGCGTCCTATGGCGTTACTGGATCGAAGACCTCAAGGGAATTTTCAACTACCTTCCTACCGTTATCACTATACCTAATCGACTGACCACATGCTGATCAGAATTAAGTCTAGCCAATAAAAATAGTGAAATGACTACATTTTTGTGGACAGTATATTTTATAACTTCTAGGTTGGTGGTATATTATTGTAATAAATACGTAGGTATAAGATAGAAAATATAACATTATAATTTTAAAAAAAACCAGTAGTACGGTCGACCGCACGTCAGCGGTAACACTTTGACATTGACAGCATCTTTATTTCGTAAGCAGTAAGGGCGATTTTCGAATTGAAGTGTTACCACTGTCACGCCAGTCGACTGTACTTAGTTAAATATTAAATACACCCCATGCTATTTCATAAATTAAATATTAATTAAGTTTTCGCGATCACCACATTATAATAAAACAACGAACGCTGCAAAACTTTCGAAACGTAAGGAAAACCAAAATAATATACGCGATTTAATCCGGTTAAACTTGTTTTATAATGTGTATAGTGATCGCGAAAACCTTAGAAATTATTATATTATATTATAAACTATCAAACACAAAGTGAAACAAACCGGGTGTAATTAATAGTGGTGGTAATTAAGTTGTTCCTTACCAACTTTGTAATCCATATCGGTTGATTAACTGTAAACTGCAAAGGTAACTGTTGCACTAGTCGGCGACTTGCGCACTATCACTCGCAGGGCTCCGGTTTATTTATATACCTACGTAATAGGTACTAATTGTTAACGAGCCAGTATTATCGGTCCGCTTCCTTTTGATAATCCGTCAGTTGCAATAAAGAGACGATTAAACTTAAAGGAAAGAGTCCGTAGGTAGGTACTGGTAAGAGAGGAAGGAGTCCGTAGGTAGGTACTGGTACCAATTCTCTTGTTCACGTATTAAATTTATCTTAAAGTATTGCTCTCTTTTACTAATAGTAGATACAAGAAAGGGATGGCAAAAATTTTAGTGCTGTCAAATTAGTTTACGCGTTACATTTCTTTGTATTTCAGTCGGCACGTTTAGAGATCACGACCAAACTTGTATAGAAATTTTAATTCCGACTACTTAATTTGACAGCTCTAATTGTTGCCATCCCTTTCTTGTAACTACTATTAGTAAAAGAGAGCGATACAGTTCGTGAATAAGAGAATTGACACCACTGTCAACCTACGCTCAGTTATAACTACCACAAAACAACCGATCGATCGTTCGAAACAAAGCCGTCTTCTTTGTTGTTCAACTATTCGTGATTTTTATTCTGCTCAGCTCGACGTCATAATTGCAAGTTATGAATATCCTTGGGTAAAATTTATTTGTCATTGTCTGGCGATTTTTTCCCTTACGCAGGATCTAATGAATACCCAATCCACGATTCGAGGTGCGTCGGTAAAATAAGTCATCGGTAATCGTGTTACGGCAAAACGTGCGTTGGCAGAATTTGCTATAGACCAAATGTATCGGGCAATGATGCGCTCGAGGAATAGGTAGTTGTCGGTAAAACGTGTTTTGTTGGATCGTATTTCGGCGAAACGTAGTGCTCCTCTAGGTACAGTAGGACGTGCCTTACAGATGTAGCATAGGGAGGGCTCCGTAGGCATATTACATTCCCGGAGTCCCCCCTTATTATGACGTAGACGGCCACTGAGGGGGTTTTAGCGGGTAAGAATCCCACACACCTTGGCCTCTGTCCCCCATGAGGCCGCCAGCCTTTTGAAGGTTTCTTTCTCGCAGCAAAAAAAGAAAAAATTGTTACAGTAGTACTGATTCCAGTATCAAAAATCTCTAAAAAAAATCATAATATTAGGATTTATAGATAGCCAAAATACTGTCCCAAAATAGCGGAACGGGCAAGGGTTTTGTTTTGCCTTCCGGCAAGAATCTAAGTTGGATGCACTGAAGCCAGAAGGTACTGAAGGTAGAATACCAAAATCAAAACAGCCGTAATTTCTCGATCTACTGCAAGATCTTATAACAATCATTATGTTACCTATAAATAAAGGAAGGAGCGCAGCGGAGTCCAATCATTAATAGGTAATCTAACCGAAGGCATTTATAACACTTTTTCAATAGCATAAGTCCTACCTACATTAGTAACCGCAGCTAGCACAAAAACAAAGCTGTCCCTAAAACAAGGTTGCGTTCGTAAAATCGACCAAAATGTAGCTTTTATCATCATGGGACTTCGGCTTAGCATCTTGAATGACAGGGACCATCATGTCGTCGAACTATTCTAGGTTTTCCTAGCACAGATATATTTCTGACGTAACTGTTGCAAGCGCGATGCGGGCTGGCTGCCGATTATAGTGCATACCTTGCAGTTCGGTAGCATTACGAAAATATCAATCATTTACGCATCTTGTTCGTAATCGTGTGGTTCCCCAAAAATAATACTAATAATACCAAACGATGTACTAAATTGTGGATGGGAAAGTTTGCTAATAATGAAAAAAATTTGGCGGGCGTGTACAGTCGACCGCACGTTAGTGGTAACACTTGAATTACTAAAACCACCCTTACTGCTTACAAAATAAAGACGCTGTCAATGTCAAACTGTTTCCACTGACGTGCGGTCTAGGAAAGAGATCAACGGTCGGCCGTAGAACCTGTCGTAGAAATGCCAAAATAAGGAAGTATTACGTTTCAACATCAGCCAAATGGCGCTGTTTTTTAGTTTTTCATGCAAGATTAATTGTTCGTCAATTTTCTCTTTTTTATTTTGAAAAAAGAAGTACCTATAACAACATTTAATTTTAAATGGATAATCTAATCGGGAAATCCCCGTCCATATAGACAACTTTGCAAAGTTGGAATGCGAATTCACAAGCAAAGATAAACACGCACTAGATGTATTTGGATATTTGGATACATACAAGTGTTTTTTTTTTTCGAAAACATGTTTACCGCCAAATTTGCTGAAAGCTTTAGATTTTGCTACGGCCGGCGGCCATGGGGTTACAGACAGCACTTACAGCGGTAGGCCGTGGATTTTGTAATTTTTTGGCCTGAAAACCGTAGAACATGGTAATTGCCGTAGCGTTGACAGCACGTGAACGAATTGTCTTTCCACAGTTTAAAATTATCTTTATATTATATCTGGTTCCGTGAGTAGGTAGCTTAATTATACCCGAAACCCGGTAATTGAAAAAATTCCCGAAACCTCTCAACACTAACTTTGTATTATGACCCTGAACAAAAATTTGAAAATACTCTGTACCGTGCATATTCTAGTCCAGACGGTCGGGGTCACTTCGGTGGGGCTCCGCGGCTAGTACAAGCGGGCGGCAGCGGACGTATGATGATGATGATGAAGTATCGTAACAGAGAGTTCAAATAAACAACCGTAGTTCCGGGCTTGTGGCATAATATGCTATACGCAAATTTTACACAGCAAAAATTAACAAAAACCATTTTTTTTGGCTAACATCTCTGGGTGTTTTTAAATATTTTATGGTCGAGATGACGTCCATATAGAAGTCTAACATAATTTGACGACGTCTGTGGTCTAGTAGTTCGAGTGTCGGACTGCTGATCACGATGTCGTGGGTTCGATTCCCACAGGACACAAATATTTTTGTAATCAACATAAGTGTTTAGTGTTGGTCTGGGTTATTCTTACCTATATTAAAAGTATGTATTTACAAAAAAAGTATATAAGTCCATCTATCCATTGTCTAGTACCCATTTTTTTTTTTTTTTTTTTTTGCCGTGGGAAAATCCTCATGGACGCACTCCGCCCGGGGTAGGCGGAGCCAGTGTCGGACTCTTACCGACTAAAACCACCACGGTGTTCCTTCAACTACCTTAGCCGGGGGCGTGGGAACCCGTGAGTATTCACACAACCACCCCCGACAGGTCCTGGCCCGCCTCAAGCAGACGAGCCCCTTCTCCCCGTGCGGCCTAACGTTGGCCGCACCCTCCTCGATGGCGAACACGGAACACTGCACTCCACCTCACCTCATGGGCCTTTACCAGCTGCGCCAACTACGCCGGCTGTGCCAGCTACGCCGGCTGTGCCAGCTACGCCAGCTGCTGGTCGGGCAGCAGACTACCCCGAGTCTGCTGCTCGCAGGCCCTACCTCCCGTAATTTTTTATAGAGGTTTTCTTCCTCGCGGTCCGGGCGGTGAAGCCAAGACCCTCGGTCCCAAGAGGCGCGAGAACACTACTCAGCGGGCACTCCTGAGGTTACGAGATCGACGGGGGCAGGGAAGGACAGTCCCCCCGCTGCCTGCCCAGTGGCAGGGTGAGTGCACACCGGGCCCACCCCTGCTCCTCCACTGTGCCCTCTGCTGATATCAGAGGGACACGTGGAACAACTCCCCACTGGCCCAGAACGGGCCCCACCCGCGCCAGAATATTCGCCCCAGGCAATAAAATCCCCCGAAGGTTAATCCCTCGACAGGATTTTATTGCCCGTGCCCAGGTTGCACCGGCCAAACAACTGCCGATCCCTCCAGACGTGTCCAGAAGGACAAGCAGCCGTCAGGCACACGTGGAGGTTTTCTGGCCAGCACCCAATTGTCTAGTACCCCTAGTACAAGCTCTGCTTAGTATGGGACTAGATAGTGCTGTGTAAAAATGTCCTAAAAAATTATTATGTAGGTACCTAGGTAAGTGTATTATGCAAGTTGTGGAATTCCCGCCCGGTTCACTTCCTAGGAGTGACTTACTGAGGGCTACGCAATCGAGGGCCACGCAATCACAACACCTTATGAAAGCTGTTAAGTATCAATCGGTATCCAATAATATGTTGCCTACAGATTAAATACAACAGATAAAAACGAGTTCAGTAGCCGATAGAACAATGGAAACTCATCATAAGCATAGTTAGTCAATTCTTGCGTAAAGCGCATTGCGCGGTTATCTCCCTGCTTTTTGGAGCGCTTGTATTAATGTTTTGATGACTTCCTGTCCAAGCAAAAGTTTGATTACGTCACTTTATATTCAACGTCGAACGAAGTTCCTTAAGGGCTTGTGGTAGGTATGATGCGGGAGAAAATGTAGCGTCACGTTACGCTAATATTTGCGTTAAACCCTGTACATTGAATATACGGACATAGAATGATCAGTTGCCGTCACCTTTAAGCGTCATCTGGTGGATAACGTGAAAGTTACAGCCAACTATTAAATAAAATATAGAAAATAAATGTTTTACTGGGGCTCGAACCTGGGCCCTACGGTATCTCAGTCCGACGCATGATGTTTCCTGCCATCTGTGTTTGTATTATAGTTGTGAAATTTAACACTATAATAAACCGGAAACAATGCAAATATTAAGGATAACTTTCTTCCCGACGGGGGGGACTTCCCCTGACCGCACACGTTTTATAATCACCATGATGTTATCTCGTCATCTCGTGGCTTGAATTTACCTTGTAATTCATTTCGTTCTTTGGCGATCCCACATTAATTGGAATTAAGCGGGGCTTATTCTTCTCTGAGCCTTTTCCCAACTATATTGAGGACGGTTTTCAGTATAACCAGATGCTGCTGAATATCAGGCTAAGGCACATGAGGAACTAAGGCTACAAAACACCCTCCTCCTGCTGACTACATTGAGCCTGCAGAAGAGCTCCTAGCAGGCCACCAACTACCATGGTCCATCTGGAAATTCTTGAATCGACTCCGAAGCCAGATGGGCCGCTGCAGGTCAAATTTAGTTAGATGGGGATACACAGACAAGTTACAATGTGACGAATGTGGAGTCACTCCACAGACGACGCCCTCAGACGATGCCTCACCTGACCTGCTCACTGTGCAATACCACCTGCATATTCAAAGACCTTTTTTTTGTTTTCGGTTGGAAATCCTCATGGATTTCCTCCGTCTGGGGAAGGCGGAGGGATATGTCGGACTCTTATCGACTAAACCCACACGATGGCCATCCTCAGCACAAAATAGAGGAGCTCCGGGAACTCCAATGGACCGCGTCGGTGCCCTCTAGTGCTACGCCTTTGGCACGTCCCGGGAAACAATACTGTTTCCCTCACAGCAGCACGCGACCACCACGTACTGCTATCCTCCCCAGAATCGCTTAATAGACGCCTCGAGTCCCCAACTCTTATCGTCCGCGATCCCGGAGGTCCACATTCAAAGACCTATGCGAGGCTGCTGATAGTGCTGATGACGTGGCTACATTTTGGTCCACAATAATATAATTAAACTCAAATTATACAGGGGAATCATCGACGCGAAGAAGAAGAAGAAGGCGGAGCGATTGCCATCAGAGTTCCGCAACTCAGTTACTGGGCAATACCATAGTGTAATTATCTATTCCATAAAGTGGTTCAACAAAAATTGACATTGACAGTTTTTAAAGGCAACTCGCGACAATGTTTAACAGTTTTGAAGGCAGGTTAGGGACACGTGTTGGACGATTGTTTGGAGTGGCTAGACTGTAGCAATTATAGCAATACTAAGATTAAACTAGTTGACAGAAAGTCGGGATTTTGACTACCCATTACAACTCCCATAGATATTCATATGATAATCGTCAATATAATCGTCTCTTACTTTTAGTAATTTAATCATCCATCATCAATCAATCATGCATCCTCTTTTTAACCGACGAAAAATAGGAGGAGGTTCTCAATTCGACGCGTATATTTGTTTTTTTTATTTTTTTTTATGTATGACCACGCATAACTTTTTACAGAGTGGCCCGATTTTGATTATTCTTTTTTTAATGGATAGGGTATATCTCGAAGTTGGTCCCATTTAAATTTCAAAATCAAAATCCACCCCTAAGGGTGGGAAAGCAAGGGATGAGTGCTTGTTCACCCACTGAATTCTTACCTGTTAACCGATTCTGTTGAAACTTGGCACACAAATATAGATCTAGACACTTCGACATAATGGAGACCTGGAGTTAGATTAAACCACATAAAAATTTAAAATAAAACTTTTTAACAAAAAAATTGAACCGACGAAAACAGAAACTGAAAAGCGAAAAATAACTAATTATGAGTCGGCGCCAAACAAACAATCAACGAAGATCATTAAATTACTTTAAATAAATAATAAAAACAACCTAACATCAAATACAACGTGAAATTTTCAACGATAAACAATAACTTTCCAAAAATTCGTTCTCCGCTCGGCCACTTGCAACTTGCATGCACGTTGCTTGTTAAGTTTGTTTGGCGCCGATTCATAATTAGTTATTTTTCGCTTTTCAGTTTCTGTTTTCGTCGGTTCAATTTTTTTGTTAAAAAGTTTTATTATTTTTTGACACGGGGAAAATGCCTACCGCATGCCACACCACTCGTAGAGGCGGCATGGCTATGTGGGGCTCGCACCCACTAAAGACTCCGCAGGTGCGTCTACGCCAGACGAGCCGAGCACGAACGGAGCACAAGCCGAGTACGAATTCGTGTAGCGTGGACTGAATTACGAGCCTCGAACGAACACGCCGCGAGCGTTTGGCTCGTGCTCCACCAATTTTAGGTTTTTTGACGAACACAAAGGGATTCGCATCGCGCTCTCAGTGCGCTCGTGTTGTAGGCTCGTTGTGTCACTTACGCGAACACGCCTCGAACGAACACGCCGCGAGCGTTTGGCTCGTGCTCGGCAGTGCTCCGCCAATTTTAGGTTTTTTGACGAACACATAGGGATTCGCATCGCACTCTCAGTGCGCTCGTGTTGTAGGTTTGTTGTAAGTCCACACTTGAAGCCGCGAGCGACGACGCGTTAAGTGACTCCGCTCGTACTTGGCTCGTCTAGCGTAGACACACCTTTAGTGGATGAACCGCGAGAACTGCAATGTATGTCATTCGCGAGTGCGAGTCGCGAATCGCGACCAATCCAGCACAGCCGATTTCCAGGCCTTCCTCTTTCTGTAGACTCTTCTTCTTCGGCGATGTCCGGGCACACTTGGGAAATCACCGCAACTCGAGGTCGAGGGCCGTGCAATGCGGGGGATATTATATCCCCTGCATTATTAGTATATCCCGGATATACTCCCCCATCCATTGCCAAAAATGCCATGCATCCCTACCTTAACTTACTAATAAGTCAGTACGACCTGTACTTACGTAGTAACTAATAGGTAATCTGTGCCTGTACTAGAAACAACAACTGTTTTAATATGCACTCAATTTTTTATAAGTACTTTACACACATCCATTGTAACATTTATAATGTGTAGTTATTAATAACATAATAATGTTATCTAACATTCAATCGCTGGCCAGTAATTATAGGGCAGTTAGGTGCACGGGAATTATACACAATGATGGACTTGCAGTAATTGCTCCCATCAGAGGTATTATCAAGATTCATTAATTCAAGTTCAAGTTGTATGTAAGTGAAGGCCTACAAAAGCCAACCACATTGTTTTTCGTTTAGAAGTTTAGAACGAGAAAAAAAAAGCCGATAAAGTATAGTAATCATTAAAATATAGTACGTTAAACTTTTTAATCAATACTCAATACAAGCAAAGTAAATCAAATACACAACATTACTTTTCAATTTCCCACCAAAAAGTTATTGTCAGTTTGAGACTTTGAGTTAGTTTGGCTCGAGTGATAAACGTGTTACATTTTACATTTCTTTGTATTTTAGAGGCATGTTCCGGTTCCGAGATCACGAATAAACTTGTATGGAAATCTAAATTCCGACTAATTTGACAGTCCTAAAATTGTTGTCATCCCTTTCTTGTATCTACTATTAGTAAAACAGAGCGATAGTTTAAAATAAATTTAGTTCGTGAAAAATTAATAAAATCGTCCGATGTTGCGGTCTATAAGGGGAACCGCACGTGTAAATGAATGAGTGAACTTTTACGGGCCGATAAAATAAATATGACATCATAAAATGTTCATAAATTACTGGGTCAGGGAACTTAAATAAACAATAATGTATTTCCACAAACAAATGAGTGTATTTTAGGTATTTACAGTATCGTAATATACTTGGAAGAATCGAACGCAAATAAATATTGCTGGTGTTCAATAAATATTTACGTTTTCCATTATTTGCTGAATTAAACAAGAACTTGATTTCCACATAAGTTCGCAATTGTTTTTCCTTATCAACATAAAGTACTTCAGTAAAAATGTACCTAACTACATGTATTATCAGTACCTACTTCTGAACTGATGAAATTGTTGTTGTACCCTATCAAGTCTCATTAATCAACAGCTGGTAATATGCCTATCACATGTAATAATTAGTTATTTCGCGCGAAATCACCTTCATAATGTTGGAACTTGGAACACAAAAGTAAACCCACGGCTTGTTTATCAGAATCAGCCGCCTGGGGATTTCGGCTCGCAAATTTGTTGATTGCCAGAGCCCTGAAGTACGTTAGTATAGTTCCCGGCACGAGACGTGAGCTCAAATTGTATTAGCGAGGTAGTCTCTGTTGTCACCGTGTTCTAGTATTCCGTTTTCTATGTATAATAAATTATACTTTATCATATATTTAAGCCAATGCAAGTGCCCGTATCTGGTTTATTGTACTGTGAACAGAGATTCGACCACTTGCGCAGTGGAATCTGTGCTCACGACTCTTGCCGGCAACTATACTACCTATTAGATCAGCGGTACTCTAAGTGTGTTCCGCGGAACCCTAGGGTTCCGCGATACCCCTGTAGGGGTTCCGCAAGAATTTAGAAAAAAAAAACAAAACACCTCTCTCTGGTCACTGGTCGAACGTTTTGAATCCGCCCGCCGCGCGTATACTTGTGAGCGCGCAGTCCCTTTGATAAAAGCCGCCTCTGAATTAGACGCTATAGTTGTGAACAAGCGACTTTCGGCTCTATCTTCAAAAGCATAAAGTCGAGATTGTTTACAACGCATTTTTTTGTATTTATATTTTTATTTCCGCTTTTTGTTTATCAAAGGCGCCGACTCGAGTATTTTTGAGAATGTTCGAGTTCGAGTCTAGGACTAAGTATAAAAGCGCTATTATATAAATAAAGTCGCGCCTCGTCAGTCAGTTGACGATTAGCGTTCGGAGCGATAAGTTCGTACCTACCTACTTACAAGCTGGCTAGCCTGCTGCCTTCTTGTAAGTTCTACTGCCCGCTGTATTCTGATTGTATCAGTTTTGTACATTTCTTCTTTGGACTAAACTTTGTCTCATAAACGCAGTAACGATTGTGCATTATTTTGACCCTACCATCCTGACGTGTAACATTATTAATAAAGAAGAATGGAACGTTGGCTTAAAGGTGTTAAACGTGTTGCAACGACATCTTCTAATGACGCTGAATGTTCAAAAGCAGTACGCGCGGAGAATACAGCAATTACCGATCCAGACGATGATGCCACGACGTCAAGCTCCACGGTTTCAAAGACGAAAAAAAGGAAGTATGATGAATCATATATCAGTTTCGGATTTGTTGATTCCAACGGCTCACCTCTCTGCATGTTATGTAGTAAACTGCTTCCTAATAGTTCCATGGCACCTGCCAAATTACGCAGACATTTAGAAACTGTACACCCCGAGTCTAAAGACAAGAATAAAGAATTTTTTGTTCGTAAAAAAGAACAGTTATTGGAAAGTCAAAAAAATATGATGCATGTAACACAAACTATCAATGAAAAGGCCACGGAGGCATCATATTTAGTTAGCTATCGCATTGCACAAGCAGGTGAAGCGCACACTATCGCTGAGAATTTAATAAAGCCATGTGTGTTAGACATAACAAAATGTATGCTCGATGAAAAATCTGCAAAGCATCTTTCTACTGTACCGCTATCAAACGATACTGTTTCACGGCGAATCCATGATCTGGCAAGCTACGTCATCATTCATCATTCATCATTTCAGCCGAAAGACGTCCACTGCTGGACATAGGCCTCCCCCAAGCATCGCCACAACGACCGGTCCTGTGCCTTCCGCATCCAGCGGATTCCCGCGACCTTCACCAGGTCGTCGGTCCACCTTGTGGGGGGCCTACCCACGCTGCGCCTTCCAGTACGCGGTCGCCACTCCAGAACTTTACTGCCCCATCGGCCATCCGTTCTGCGAGCAATGTGCCCCGCCCACTGCCACTTAAGTTTGGCAATTCTTCGGGCTATGTCGGTTACTTTCGTTCTCCTGCGAATCTCCTCATTTCTGATTCGATCACGCAGGGACACTCCGAGCATAGCCCTCTCCATTGCCCTTTGAGTGACTTTGAGCCTTCTTATCAGGCCCATTGTGAGCGACCACGTTTCAGTACCGTAAGTAATTACTGGCAACACACACTGGTCAAAGACTTTCGTCTTGAGACACTGCGGTATTTTGGACGAGAAGATATTGCGTAGCTTCCCGAACGCTGCCCAACCGAGTCGGATTCGACGATTGACCTCTTTCTCGAAGTTGGACTTACCTAGCTGGACAGTTTGTCCTAGGTATACATAATCGTCAACAACTTCGAGTGTAGATTCTCCGATGTTTACGGGAATGGGTGCTATATGGGAATTCGACATAACCTTTGTCTTGTCCATATTCATTTTAAGACCCACTCTATCAGAAGCTCTACTGAGGTCATCGAGCATTGTACCGAGGTCCTCCATGGTCTCAGCCATGACTACTATGTCGTCGGCAAACCGAAGGTGAGTGATGTACTCGCCGTTTATGTTAATGCCTAGCCCCTTCCAGTCCAGAACCTTGAAGACATCCTCCAATGCAGCAGTGAACAGTTTCGGAGAGATCACATCTCCCTGTCTCACACCTCGCTGCAGAAGGATAGGTTTCGAGGCTTGGTCCTGTAATCGGACTGACATAGTGGCGTTTTCATACAAAGACTTTAACACTTCGATGTACCGATAGTCAATCTGGCACCGTTGAAGAGACTGTAGTACCGCCCAAGTCTCGATCGAATCGAAGGCTTTCTCGTAGTCCACAAACGCTAAACAAAGAGGCAAGTTATACTCTTCGGTCTTCTGTATAACCTGCCGCAGCGTATGTATGTGGTCTACGGTGCTAAAGCCTTTTCGGAAACCGGCTTGTTCGGGAGGCTGGAAGTCGTCAAACCTGCGCGAAAGACGGTTCGTAATGACTCTCGAAAACAGCTTGTAGACATGGCTCAGAAGTGAGATGGGCCTATAATTCTTCAGTAGAGCATTATCGCCCTTTTTGAAGAAGAGTACCACCACACCTCTGCTCCATGCCTGTGGCGTTCTTCCCTCGAGAATGACGGAATCAAACAGCTTCTGAAGGGCCTTAAGGATCGGTTTTCCACCCGCCTTCAGGAGTTCGGCCGTAATTCCGTCATCACCCGGTGCCTTGTTGTTTTTGAGCTGCTTCAGAGCCATCCTAATCTCGTACAGGCTGACGTCCGGGATATCTTCGGTATAGTGTCGGGTCAATCGAGCTCTTGGGTCGTGAGCCCGATTTACAGTGGGTGTCCGGGTGGACGTGTATAACTGTCCATAGAACTTCTCGACCTCCTTCAATAGCTCTGGCTTGGAGGATACGACTCTGCCATCGTCGGTCCTCAGTTTTGCAAGCTGGCTCTGCCCAATAGACAGGTCTCTTGCGAAGACTTTGGAGCCCTTGTTCTTCTCTATCGCGTCTTTAATACGTTCCGTATTAAATTGGCGTAGGTCACTTTTCAAGGACTTTGAGATCTGTCTATTGAGCTGCCGGTACTTAGTCGCATCATCTGAGGACTGCAGAATCATCTCGCGTCTTTCCGCCATAAGCTCGAGAGTGTGGTCAGAGAGCTTTTTATTTCTATTTGTACGACGGGTCCTAAAGATCCTAGACCCGACCGTAGGATCTTTAGGACCCGTCGTACAAATAGAAATAAAAAGCTCTCTGAAGCTACGTCAAACAAGAACTAGTTGCACGTCTACAAAAAACACGATTCGCCTTGCAAATGGATGAGTCAACTGATGTCACTGGTCTGGCTATCTTGCTGGTTATCGTGAGATATCCATATGAACGTTCTTTTGAAGAAGACATGCTTATGTGTTCACCGCTGCCCACAAACACTACCGGGGAAGAAATTTTTAATAAAATAAACATATTTTTTAAAGAAAATAATCTTAGTTGGAACGACTGCATTGACATTTGTACAGATGGGGCCAAGGCGATGACAGGTAAAACAGCAGGAGCAGTATCACGAATAAAAAGTAAAGCGCCTAATTGTAGTTCCAGCCATTGTATTCTGCATAGACAAGCACTTGCGATGAAGCAAATGCCGTCAAATCTAAAATTAGTTATGGATGAAGCGGTAAAAATAATTAATTTTATCAAATCACGACCACTACAATCCCGATTGTTCTCATTATTGTGTGAAGATTATGGCAGCAAACATAAAACACTGCTGCTCCATACAGAAGTGCGATGGCTGTCTCGGGGTAAAACTTTAACAAGGCTATTTGAACTTAGAGCCGAGTTACAAATGTTTCTTTCAGCAGATACAGTTTCTTTTAATTTGAAAGACCGTTTGTATGATAAAACTTGGTTGTTCCGATTGTCTTTTATGGCGGATATCTTTCAAAAACTGAACGAATTGAATTTATCATTGCAAGGTAAACAGACAACAGTGTTCCAGGCCTATAACAAAATAACTGCCTTCAAAAGAAAATTAGATTTTTGGATTATTTGCGTTGGTAAGAGAGAAATAGAAAGCTTTACGTCACTCAGTGAGTTTGTTAGCGATAACGACTCGGAAATGTTTCAAGATGATGTGTTTGAAGAATTGGTCCAATATCTCACTTCGATGCGCGCATCTTTTGTAAAGTATTTTCCCGAAGAACATAATACAAAAATGAAGCTGAATTCATGGATTCATAATCCTTTTTTACCCAACTTGCAAAAGCCCGAAAGTATGTCAAACAAGATATATGAATCTCTTTTAGAAATGTCATCAGACACAAGTATGGAGTCACTGTTCAAAACGACGCCTCTCAACGATTTTTGGTGCAGAATCCGTGATGAATATCCAATGCTTGGCAGAATGGCTCTGAATATTCTTCTCCCGTTCCCAACAACATATTTGTGCGAAACAGGATTCTCAACCTATGCAGCCACGAAAACAAAATATCGCAATAGACTGGACGCCGAACCTGATATGAGACTTCAAATGTCTTCTATCAAACCTGATATCAACCAATTGATGAAAAATAAAAAACAGTTTCATACCTCCCATTAGTTAAGATTTTTTCATTTTTAATATCTTCTATTATTGTACTTGGCATGTGGTTAAAGTAAGTAATAATTAGTAACTGTTACATTGTACTTTTATTATGCTTATATAATAAAGAATACACTTTTAAAAACTATTGTTTTATTGTAGGGTTCCGTCAAGTATTTTGCTTGTCAAAAGGGTTCCGTGACCAAAAAAGTTTGAGAACCGCTGTATTAGATATTCTGTGCCTCAAGTTATCAGCAAAGTTATCCAGATTCGAATGACCAAAGGTGCCGCAAGCCCTTCTTTCTTACTGAATAATTCTTCCAGTGCCCTTTGGTGAGACCTTCGAATCGATTATAATAATAATTAAGTTTTTATTACAACACCACCATTTACAAAACTAAAAAATTCTCGCGTCTTGTTTACCAATTTTCGCGCTCCGTACTAAACGTAGTGGTTATATTCTCTTTGCTCCGTACAACTGAGGTAATGTGTACTACGTACTAGAGTAGACATTACTAACAAAAAAACGCGTAACTTGCTGGCCGCGGAGCACGCGCGGCGCGAGCGTGGCTAAGCGAGTGAGAGTGCAGGAGCTCTAAAACGTGTTACAAACATTCGATTCGAGGTGTCTTCTCTAGTACATATTACATCAGTGCTCCGTACCACCTGGCGCGGCGCCTAGAGCGGTAAAGTGGCAGCTTTACCTCCCAGGGCCACCACTGCCAATGACGTAGTAGGTGCTGTATGACGAAACTAGGAACGAACGAACTAGTGAACGTCCTATTGCAGCACTTATCAAGAGCAGTGGCATCCATCATATCAGTAAGTTTCCACGTAGGTACCTACCACGTAGATACCTGCGTTATGCAACCTGTCTAGTCTCTCTCTGTCGGTGCTCCTCTCCGCGGCTCCTACGGGCTTAACTCTTTATGGCTACACTTGTAACGAGGTTCAACTCGTTACGCTGCTCACCACCTTATTTGGATTTCCTGGCCACTTTATTATAACTTCACCTATCTAAATTCAAAATTTTAAATTATTCCATAATTTTCTATTTTTCATCAAAAACAATGGACTTATATCGCAGACTTGGCCGGGCATGGACGTGTCCGACCATTACACCATTTTCTTATATTATTTTACTTATACAGTTCTATATTGGTGTCGATTCTCTTGTTCACGAACTAAACTTATTTTAAACTATCGCTCTCTTTTACTAATAGTAGATACAAGAAAGGGATGGCAACCATTTAATAGCTGTCAAATTAGACAAAATTAAAATTTCCATACAAGTTTAGACGTGATCTCGGAACGTGCCCACTAAAATACAAAGAAATGTAACACGTAAACTAATTTGACAGTTCTAAAATGGTTGCCATCCCTTTCTTGTATGTACTGTTAGTAAAAGAGAGCGATAGTTTAAAATAAGTTTAGTTCGTGAACAAGAGAATCGACACCATTGTACGCTGAAAGACACTCATGTGTCTGAGACTGTGTCTTGTAAACATTGTCAATGTATCAATTTACCAGTTGAGTGAGATACAGTATTCCAAAAACGTTCCTGCTTGTGTTTTATTGTGTTTGTGCCGACCTACCACCTACCTACCTGGTTCCTGCCGCCAGCCAGAGCTCGCTGCAATGTATTAGCAGCAGCTCACCGTCGGAGTTTACCTACCACTCCTCCGACCCTCCATACTATCGACCCTCTGTACCCTCCGTACCTCAGAGTTCCGTTCCTGCAGTTCCTGACTACCAGTTCCTGTTGTCCAACTTCCCGTGTGTCACCGTGTCAAGCCTCCGAACCTTCGACCCTCCGAGCCTCCTGTCTGTGTGCCTCCGCTGTCTCCGGGTTACTACATCTCCTACTCCTGCCTGAGCTACCCTAACCGAGACCACAACGTGACACACTCTCGGAATGCTGTCACGGATTTTTCCGGCTACAGGTATTTGGACTAAGGTTAAGACCAAGTACTCGATCGTCTTACTATTGCATTAGCAATAGCTTTGTTATCGTGAATTTCTAGAACTCGGAGTGGGCTGCCCCGTTTACCGGTTATGGTTTAAAAATTACTTTGAAAAACATCCTGTCATTTTGTGTAATATTTTTAGTTGTACCTAAGTATTTTGACGTTTGACGACAGTTCCGTTCCTGAGAATTGATAAAGGCTGCTGCTATGCACATGGGAATTTGATGGGAATGGAAATAATGTTGAGTCAACACTCAAAATTATCATTAAGTATAGTATTATTCTGTTTATTAGGTATTTATTTTCGGAATTCTATATTCGTCGTCGAAGGACGTATGGCAGTTGGTGTAGTAAGGGAGTAGCTACAGTAGCTAGTACGGGAGGTAGCGCTGCATTTGACAAGTCATTTCATACCGGCTGAAAATCATAACAAAAATAGTTTTCACACGTGATCTGATCGTCAGCTACTCCAGTAGCGGTGGAGTTAAAGATGACAGCATGTGAAGTTGTTACCGTAGATTCCACCGTGGGTCAACTGACGCTCATTTTGCTGATTATTGAACATTCTATTGAATCAACTACTATGGAATAAAGTTTATTCGGTATAAAATTCCTCGCAATAATGCAACTCTACCTCTTCCCCTGAACCATCAGCCGCAAGACAAGGTAGCTGGGGATGGGGGCAGACTAGATAAACGAGGGGCATATTCAGGAACAAAAATAAAACAATAACCCTCAGTTTCTGGAAGGCTGATCAATTTGATCTGTTGTCAAATGTAACGTCAGCTCCTGAGATTAGCCGGCAAAATTTTTAACAACCAATAACATCGCTCGACCTGAGATTTGACAGCTGATTAGTTAATTTTTGTGTTGATCAGCCTTTCGGAAACTGGGGGTTAGTCACGCCTAAGAGTATAAATGCTCACGCATGCTCTGACTTTCTAGGCCACCCGATGTACCGAAAGACCGTCACTTTAGAGAAAACCCGTCCTGATGCAGCAACGGCTGCCAGGGGTACCAGTGGCTGGATCCCCCAGCAATGCCCTAAGCCGAGGTCCGAGCCCTTCCCTGGGGGACGCCCTTATGCGGTTATTGCAACCGGTTTTAGTTTTTAAATTAGGGAGACTTTTCTGGCGGATGAAGAACCTAAAGGGACTCTCCGCCACACTAGCATAGAATAACTAATAGAACTAACATAACACTAGTACGGTTAAGCAGCAAAAGTACATAGGTACTGCCTGCAAAATGTCAATTCGAAAAAAAAAACACCTTTCTAGGCTTCTGCTGGCTAGTGCAAAAAGCGGAGAGGGTGGAAAACGCGGATGATGGACACTGTACTCGTAGGTGCATCACCTAACCGCATGTAACTTTCGATTGCAAGCACGGAATAGTGTCCACGGGGTAATGAATAAAATCAATTGGAAAAATATTTAAAAAATCAAGGTACCTACTATTTAAAAAAAAAATGAACGAGAATCAAGTACTGAACATTGGAGTCCTTGTTCAACGAGTCAGCCTGCATATTACGTCTTAATAATTTTCTAATTAATTTTCATAATTTTTAAATGGCCTTTGTTATTTTGCCCCCCAGCCAGGTGGACCGACAACCTGATGAAAGTAGCTGGATACGGAAGGCAGAGGACTGAGTGTTGTGGCGCAACTTGGGAGAGGCTTATGTCCAGCAGTGGACTGCGATAGGCTGAGTTGATTGATTTATTTGTTATTTTGCGATTGCCAATCTTATTTAATTTTTTATTGCTAATTTTTTCAGTTTTGTCTGTTGGTCATCTGATCCCGGGATCCGTGGACACAAACCCATGATTTCACGCAAAAAGTAATAGCGTCAGATCCCCAGGGCTTGACTTGATTTATCCTAAAAACAGCCTCAAAATAAATAAAATGAAGCTTTGGGATGCGGGGAACATCGTCACAGCTTAGGATCTCCATGGAGCGAAAATCTGAGGAAACTTTATTGCAAAATTGAAATTCCATCTATCCCTACCAGTTGGAGGCCGGGGGAGATAATTGGACAAACCAATTCCACCTATCCCTACTGGTAGGGATATTTGGAAAATCATTCTATCTATCCCTACCATGCAGTGGAAATACATTAGTAAGGATAGATGGAACTTCAGATTCCACTTATCCCTACTGGTAGGGATGGAAGGAATGATTTTCCAAATATCCCTACCAGTGGGGATACCTTGGTAGAGATAGATGGAACAGCCGAGTTTAATTAAGACTAAATTACAAATTCCAAAAACTTGTATGTGCATAGGCAAAAAAAAAACTAATTCGTTAACAAATATTATTATAGCTCCGACAAAAACCTAAGAACTGACAATAAACAAAAATTATATTACGTCATGCCTATTTCCGATAATTTCCGACAAAAGTAAATAGACGTCTTCCTCAAAAACTTCACACATTGTGTGTTGACGCGTCGCCATGTCTAAAGTCAACATAATTAGCATGAACTAGTTTGTAAAGAGTTGTACACCTCCGTCTGACGCACAGTCTTGGGGATTTACAATACGAACAGAAAACCTTGTCTCCTCGCGTCTCGGGAAATACTATTTCAATATATAAACCTCAGTGTCCAAGCACAAATCGTCATTACATTCCAAGCTCACACAGAGCAAAGTTATCCCGAAGATATTTAGTTTTGACTGGTTTTGACCGTCGATAACCTTTGGCACATCACTCATAAAGAAATTTATTGTATTTTTAACATTCAGTAGATTTGGACGCGATTGAAAAATATGGATTTTAAATTCGGTAAGGATATTTTAAATTCGGTAAGCATATTTTAAATTCGGTAAGCATATTTTAAATTCGGTAAGCATATTTTAAATTCGGTAAGCATATTTTTTTTGAATTATAAAATTAAAATCTATATTTTTTTGTTATGTTAGTTGTTTTCAACACTTTTACATGCAGTCACTATGCTAGATAACTTTGACGTTTCCTAGTTAGCCAACAGCTTGAGAAAAACGTCGAAACAAATTCTGGGTCAAATCGTGTTATTTAAATATATTTTTAAGTCCATACAATTTTTTACATTTATCCACTACTGATCTTTTTTGCGCAAACCGATAAGTCGTTTTGATACGTCCGGGGGGTGCGAATGTACACGGAAGTAGACCAGATGAAGTAACAACGACAAAGACTCGGAAATTTTGTATGGGAGCTATAAATAAAACATATAGCATTAGAATACTTATGAAATAAGCTAGGGTTTAGGTTGTTTGGGTTTTTGCTAGTTTTAATTTAAGTTTAAGACATTTTCCGACTCAGCATTCAATCATGCAGCTCAACCCTATTTGAAGAGCTACACGATACCAACACTGAGTTGTTAATAATACCTCAATGGTGATACCAACCAAAAAGCCTCATCGCCCACCATCAGGAGAGATTATAATTTTATCAATTTCAGGCGAGAAAAATCGAGAGATAGTTCAATGTACAGTCTAACAAAGAGATAAGAGTCCAGGGTCGCCAGATATATATTTGAAAAATAGCTGTTCCCTACATTTGTGTTCACATAAATCGACAAAATGTAGGGAACACCTGAATTTTTATTTCGCGATTTCAGGGTTGGTCCCATAGTAAAAGTTGTTCATTCTAATGAGTACAATGACCCCTTGAGAAGTCTTCAGTTATTTCAATAACACTTTATAAAAGCCGATGCAGATTGGATGCATTGCTACTATGTAGATAATTAGATGATTTCATGACTAGTTGTGGTCGATTGAGCTTCATTAGTGATCGAAGGTCAGGCTCCACATCTAGATTACCTAGGAGACAAGGAAGTCGTAACGCGTGGGTATTGAAAATTCCTAATTGTTGATCTGGTTCTCGGTTAGTCTGTTAAAATGTTTTTGTAACTTATTGTTGGACCTCCAATTAGGTTTTTATGCCGATGAAATTAAATACTAAATTGAGTATATAGGTTCTAAAACTGTATTATTACTTTGATCACGAACGGGAAAACATTTAGAAAAGCATTGTTTACGCATTTTTTGTTTATATTTTTTTCTGATTTTCTCATTATCATAATGTCAAGGCTGAAATACTTTAACTAATTTACCTACCACTTATTGCGTGGACTAACTAAATATTTAACATAATCTTATGTCACGATATGCGTTGTTTTATAATAAGATCTTGAAGAGCAACAAGTCTACTTCAATGTCTTTAACGCAACGTGACCTTTAATAGATACTTACGTACCTCATTATCCCACAATCATACCTACATTGTATCTATTAACATGATAAGATCGAAACAAAATGACAAACTTTGTTTTTTTATTTATCACAGGCGTGTTGCTGGCGCTCAGTGCCTACATCTGCTCAACCCAGGCGTTGCCACCGTGCACATGCACGAGAAACTACAACCCGATCTGCGGCTCAGACGGAGCAACCTACAGCAACCATTGCATGCTGGAATGCGAGCAGTACACCTCCAAGAAAGAAATCACCGCTGTCAGGGAGGGTAGGTGCGAAGACATCCCAGATACCTGCATATGCACCTTGCTCTACCTGCCTGTATGCGGCAGCGACGGAGTAACCTACCCTAACAGCTGTACCCTTGACTGTCAAAAGCAACGAGTTGCAGGCCTAGAAATGAGTCACCAAGGTGCGTGCGAATCAAAAACCCCGCAGGATGTTGCCTGTGTCTGCACGAGGGACAGGAAGCCGGTCTGCGGCAGTGATGGACACACCTACAGCAATGACTGTTTGCTCAACTGCGCCACCAAGGACAACAGCATGTTGAGCATCAAGAACTACGGACCCTGTGAGGGAGATCAGGATACCGTGAAGGTGGTTGATATCGTAGACACGCAGGATGTCCCCTGTATCTGTACGAGGGAGAAGAAGCCAGTCTGCGGCAGCGATGGACGCACGTACAGCAATGACTGCTTACTAAACTGCGCCACAAAAGACAACAGTATGCTAAGTATCAAGAACTTTGGCCCGTGCGAAGGAGACCAAGTAAAGGTAGTCGATATCGCAGACCCACAGGATGTCCCCTGTACCTGTATGAGGGAGAAGAAGCCAGTCTGCGGTAGCGATGGACGCACGTACAGCAATGACTGCTTGCTCAACTGCGCTACAAAAGACAATAGTATGCTGAGTATCAAGAACTTTGGCCCGTGCGAATGAGACCACGTACAACTCTACTAAGACTTTAAATACTTTAGAGACAAAAGGTCGAATAAGTACAATTGTCATATGCATTGAATTGTAAAATAGTCAAAATAGTCACAAGATGGTTAATGTGGTTTATGTCGCAAGTATCTTCGCTTGATTGATTCCACTTTACATGCATGACATGACATTAATGACATAGACGACTGCATATTTATATCTGTAAAAGGTGAAGGGAAGCACCGTATTGTGTCTGTGAACACGACTGCTATAAAACCTTACAAATATTTAATTTGCCACCTTCCCAGACAAATCGATCATTTTATAAAACGTCTTTATTTTATAAGAATAAGATATAGCCAAGTCGCGAAAGAAAGTGTTCATAATAATGCGCTCGATTTAAAAGAAAATAATTCGTCTGATTTTTACTCTGTCAATTGTATCCATTGTTATGATCTGATCAAAGACATTAAATATTTACTAGGATCTGATGCATTTTTAAATTAGTTTAATTTTAATTATTGTACTGTTGTTGTCTTTATTAAATAATATGTTAATTGATAGTTATTAATATAATATTTTTATAAAAAGCATGTTGTTTCTTTTTAGGGTTCCATACCCAAAGGGTGCAAACGGGACCCTATTACTCACTACGCTGTCCGTCCGTCTGTCTGTCACAGGGCTGTATCTTTGTAACGGTAGATAGGTAACCAGTTGAAATTTTCACAGAATATGTGTTGCCCATCACGACAAATACTAAAAATAAAGTGTAAAACTTAAGGGGGTCCCCATAAAATCGAAAAACATGCATTATTTTCAACGTTTTTGTTTCTGCTCTATCTTCAAAACGGTAGTACATACCAGCGTCAAACTTGGTCTGATTATAGTCCATACTATGTAGTTTAGCAACAAATATTAAAAATAGGGCAAACATAGACATATGTGACATATGTAAGAAAAAGATGCAAAAATTCACATTTCGCGTACGTCGTTGATGTCTTTTGATAAACTCTCGTAAATTAAATCAGTTTCTATGTGGTCGATGGGTGGTACGGAACCCTTAATGCGTGAGTCCGACTCACACTTGGCCGGTTTAGCAATTTGTGACTGCCGCTTCAAAGGAAACAATGTAAAAGGAAATATCACCAACTTGAAGGAGAAATACAAAAAAGTGTAAGTAGTACGAATAAAAGTTTGGGTATTAGAGGAAATGAATATAAAGTATTCCGTGGTTTGGGTATTAGAGAGAAAATAACTAAGTACGTTTATTCTCTGCCAGATGCAGGGAAATTCGCAGCACACACTAGATTCCAACTCAAAACACAAATCACTGAACAAATTAATTTCCTTATTTAATGCTAACATCAAATAAAATAAACCTATTCTTGGAATATTGCATTATAATTATTAGCTGATAAGCTTCAGTGTGTAAATTTCGCCATTTTATACTGATTGCCTGCTATTAGTAACAGAAGCCAAAGAAAAAGATGAGGTAGGTATACAATTTGTAAGTATATTGTATATTTTTTTAATACCTGTTGAATTTTCAAGATAAATGTTTTTTTTTTATTAAACAACGTAATATTAATTGAGAATATTGAAAAGTAGAGGTCCCTAATCATCTTAGTTAAGTCAAACAAGATAAATATCATGCAAACGTAAAGAGAAATATAATATTTTTTATTTAATCAAATGTAAATAACTACTTTATCAAAACTCGAGTGTTTTCAATTTCTGTATGTACCCAGCTGCTACTAGAAAGTCTAATTATACCTACAGAATCATTGTTTCAACAAATATGTTGTTTTCATTCTATGCTCAAGTGTTTTTGTCTATTAAACATACATGAACTGGATCAACAAAATCATCTTCGCGTAATTTTGAAATTGTAAACAGATTAAAATCTATATCAATATCTTTAACTGCACTTCTATACTAATATTATAAAGAGGAAAGATTTGTTTGTAATCGATAAACTCTGAAACTACTGAACCGATTTTAATAACTCTTTTAACATTAGAAAGCTACTTTATACAGAAATAACATAGGCTGTATTTTATTTCAGTAGGCGGGTGAAGCCGCGGGCAAAGTCTAGTTATTAATAATTGTGATGAAAAGCAGGAAGGGGCCTAGTATTGAGCCTTGCGGGACTCCACATAGCGTACAATATGTTACACAATATCGTACCTACAGGTAGATTGTAAAAGAACAGCATTTCAAAATGATAATTATTACTTAACGATTTTATTAATTTTCTTTTATTAACAGGCGTATTGTTACTTATGAGTGTGCACATATGCAGAATATTAGCACAAAGTGAAGAACAACTCTTCACCAGAAGTGATGAAGAAGAAGAAAAAGAATTTGTGACTGCCCACCCATCCGCCGTCCAGTTTGCGGTAATGATGGCAATACTTACAGCAACAAATGTACATTTGAGTGTGCAGCTGATAAGAATGCTAATTTAAAAATCAAGCATTTAGGGTCTTGTGGTGATAGTGTACAATGGCTTCTTAACCACTGACATGGTTTAACGTTTACTGTCTAATAATAATAGAATACAATTATAATCATTTTTCTTTCTTTCTAAAATAGAATGTACATAAACTTAAGTATGTTGAAAAAGAAGACAGAGTAGTAAAATACAATTTTACATAAAAATTCCACAAAAGTTTAAACCATGTTTAAATACTGGTTTTAACCGGTTCTAATGACAAACTCCATGCATAAAAAAGGTGTTTAAGATTTAAGTCCTGCTTAGGCTTAACTTATTGCTAAACCCGATTTTGTAACATGTTCCCCTACATTTGTTATCTACGAAATCAAACAATGCAACGCTACATTAAAAATGTCAAATTACTCATCGAATCTAGTTGTTTTATTACCTGTGATGAAACGTCGGAAATACCTACTGTATCGTTGTAACGTATCGTGAGGAGATATCATCATATGGGGACGTAAAACGTAATAATTACGCTTCAGTCGCTTGACAAAGAAATTGGTGAATGCCAATCATCATACTGATGATAATAATGCAGCAATCCTTCTTCAAATTGTATCCGTTATTTAAACCTGTTTGACTAGGCAATGATCACAAGGATATCAAATAGTCTGTTAAGATTTTAAGGAAGGCATTTACCACTGTTACCTATCTATTAGTGTTAGAAAACATGCCTTGTTTTTGGCATCACAGCAAAACTAGGTAGGTACACCTACTTAGAGTACCTACATAATAGTAATAATAAAATAAAGTTTTGTATTATAAGTTACTCTATTAACAAACCACAAGTGCTAAACAAAGTACACAATACAATTAGCCGTGGAATGTCACAGGGGTGCACTTTAGGGCCCATATGAATACTAACGAATTAAACAACATCACCCTCGTGGGTTAAATCATCTAGCCTACATCACCCTAGACTTTTATGTGATGGGATGGACTTCCCGTGTAGCCGTAAGTTAACTTCTTCTTCAACTCGATCGTAGATAAACGTATCGTTTTATATTTTTATCCAACAGTCTCCATGTAAACAGTCTCCATGTAAACTGTCTAGCGGAGGCGTGTTGAATTTACGTTAAAATTCATCCGGATGTACGTTCCAATTAAAACGCAGACAACGCACCCTCCCAGCACTGACGCTCAACACATTAGAAGTTAAAGAACAGTCCAAGACATTAGAATGTTTACTTACGTATACTTGTTGTTGTTTTGTTTACTCATTTATAATGCATTCTAATAGAAATAAATTCAATACGAGCCTATACAATTATTATTACATTTCGTTATCGCAATTTAGAATTTCCAATGTAACCACATATTTTCACAAATCAATTAATACAACATTTTACAATAATTAAGTGCTAGCAGTGAACAAATAAATCCCGTGAAAGTTACAATAATTAACTGTTGATAAGTCCTCACAGCAAATGCGTATATTTTTTAGTAACAATTACCACTTAGTAACTTTGAACAGTTGAGTCGTCGATCTTAGGACTTCGATATGGATTCCAAAGTTGGTAAGTAGATCATTAAGTTATAATATTATTGCATGACATATTATATTACTATTTAAAAACTTATGTACTATGGGTTATTTATAATTTTACTGTAATTTGTCTGAATTAATTGAATTGAGTAGACACTCTACAGCAGAAGACTATGTCAGTGTCATCAGACTAAGATAACACTCGATAAGCTATTGAATGAATCTGAGCAATATTGCTAAATCAACGCGCTTCACAAAAGCTGTACTCTTCGTAACATTTTGATTGATATCATCATTTCATTGTTCGCGACAAGTCACAAATTGGCAAGGTTTGGTGATCACCAAATGTTTTAATTGGTAATGAGCCCTCCGACATCTCGAGAAGTGGTGGAATGTTCTTATAGTAAAGTAACCGAGATCAGGGGGCCTAGTACGAGTTTGACACTTACGAATACTTTTATAGTTTTCGTCGACTTTCATTCATAAATCAGTAGTACCTCCTTGTATCCGCCAGGGGCGCTACTGATTTATGAATGAAAGTCGACGAAAACTATTAAAGTATTCGTAAGTGTCAAACTCGTACTAGGCCCCCAGGTGGTAACTTAAGGTGAATGTTACAGGGTAGCACGCGACTTTCAAAATTTCTATTTTTTTTTTGCAAATTGTAGCTTTATTTCGCGTTGTATATCGGTCTAAATAAGATTCGCGGAAGTAATTACAATATATCTACTGAATAATATTCATAAAAAATATTAACCTAGCTCTATAAGCTGTACAAGCTCGATAATATTATCGATTTTCGAGCTTATATAACTAAGTTTATATTTTTTATGAGTATTATTCAATAGACATATTGTTATTACTACCGCGAATCATATTTTAATTGATATACAACGCGAAATAGAGCAACAATTAGCAGAAAACTCAAGAAATTTTGAATTTCGCTGGCTACCCTGTAGCATTCACTTTAAACAACTTGTAAGTACCAATTTAAGTTTGGATGATCCTCTTGAAAATAGAGTTGGACTTCAAGAAGATAAATTAAGCTTAGTATGTCTAGAAGTTTGTTTGTCACAGGCACATTCATCAGTACGTCACTGTTGCTGGTCATATCGCAGCCAGGCAGCAGTTACAGTGGCCACTCCTGCACATGTTTCGCACACCTCTCCGAGCCCTGCGGGTGCACACTCTCGAGAGACTCGTTCGATCCGATCTGCGGTACTGATGGCAACACGTACATGAGCGCGTGTTTCTTGGACTGCCAGAAAACAATAGACAACAGCGATATCAGGGTAGAACACAGAGGAATCTGCTCTAGAGAAACACACTGCACCTGCAATGCAGGTTACGACCCTGTGTGTGGAAATAATGGTGTTTCGTACTCCAACGAATGTGTTCTAAACTGCAATGCCAAAAAGGACTCGTCCGTGAGATTGAAGCACCGCGGGGAGTGTGAGGATAGCGATAGAGAGACACGGTATTAGTCATAATCATATAACGTCAAACTTAAGTGGCAGTGGGCACTAGGGCTTCGATTCCGAGATTCCGAGATCTCGAAATATCGGAATCTCGCTACATTTTCCAAGTATTTATAATATCGGTATTAGAAAGTAAAATATCGGAATTCCGATATTTCGATATTTTCCAGAAAATGTATGAGAACATTATTGTTTAAGCAAAGACTAGTGGTGTGCCATTGATCCTAGGCAGTATTAGAAGACTGGCCAGAAAGTGCTAGTGAGAAAATGCTTTTGCTTTTATTGCTTATAAAGTTTTTTTTCACTTATTAATGACAATTTTTATTATTGTTTTTGAACTACAGGCCCATCTCACTTCTGAGCCTGGCCCATCTCATGTCTACAAGCTGTTTTAGAGAGTCATTACGAACCGTCTTTCGCGTAGGTTTGACGACTTCCAGCCTCCCAAAAAAGCCAGATTCCAAAAAGGCTTTAGCACCATAGACCACATACATACACTGCGGCAGGTATACAGAAGACCGAAGAGTATAACGTGCCTCTTTGTTTAGCGTTTGTGGACTACGAGAAAGCCTTAGATTCGACCGAGACTTGGGCTGTACTACAGTCTTTTCAACGGTGCCGGATTGACTATAGGTACATTTGTATGAAAACGATTACAGGACAAAGCCTCAAAACCTATCCTTCTGCAGCGAAGTGTGAAACAGGGAGATGTGATCTCTCCGAAACTGTTTACTGCTGCATTGGAGGAAGTCTTCAGGTTTCTGGACTAGAAAGGGCTAGGCATTAACATAAACGGCAAGTATATCACTCACCTTTGGTTTGCCGACAACATATAGTCATAGCTGAGATCATAGAGGACCTCAGTACAAAGCTCGATGACCTCGATAGAGCTTCCAATATAGTGGAAATATGGACAAGACAAAGGTTATGTCGAATTCCCATATAGCACCCATTTCCGTAAATATCGTAAAATCTACAGTCGAAGTTGTTGAAGATTATAACCTAGGACCTAGGACTTTGACTAATCAAAGACCTAGTACACACGGCTACACATCAAGCTGTACAAAACCAGTAAAGGCTGACCTCGCGTTGTAAGGAAAACATATACAATGCGAGATCAGCTTATACTGGAAATGTACAGCTTGATGTGTAGCCGTGTGTACAAACTGTCCAGTTAGGTAGGTCCAACTTCGAGAAAGAGGTCAATCGTTGAATTCGACTCGGTTGGGCAGCGTTCAGGAAGCTACGCAATATCTTCTGGTCCAAAATACTGCAGTGTCTCAAGAAGAAAGTCATTGACCAGTGTGTGTTGCCAGTAATTACTTACGGTACTGAAACGTGGTTGCTCACAATGGGCCTGATAAGAAAGCTCAGTCACTCAAAGCGCAATGAAGAGGGCTATGCTCGGAGTGTCCCTGCGTGATCGAATCAGAAATGAGGAGATTCGCAGGAGAACGAAAGTAACCGACATAGCCCGAAGAATTGCCAAACTTAAGTGGCAGTGCTCGCAGAACGGATGGGTTCTGAAGTGGAGACCGCGTACTGGAAGGCGCAGCGTGGGTAGGCCCCCCACAAGGTGGACCGATGACCTGGTGAAGGTCACGGGAATCCGTTGGATGCGGAAAGCTTTTCCGGTCGTTGTGGCGATGCTTGGGGGAGGCCTACGTCCAGCAGTGGACGTCTTTCGGCTGAAATGATGATGATGATGACAGGCCGTACAGGTTTATTAGATCATAAAGACCCATTAGTTTTCAAAAGCAACACTTTTGGCACAATCTCCACTTTTTACTCTACAAACAAGATTAGGTTTTCATTTTAAATCAAGTCCCGGTAGTATTTAAAAATATTGTGTCTCAATATCGGAATCTTGGAATTCCGATATTTTGAGGTCAATATCGGGTCCAATTCCGATATTGGAAAAAAGGCGATATTGAGAAGCCCTAGTGGGCACATTGCTCGCAGAACAGATGGCCGATGGGGCAGTAAAGTTCTGGAGTGGCGACCGCTTGGGGGAGGCCTATGTCCAGCAGTGGACTTCTTTTGGCTGAAATGATGATTATAACGTCATAAGATTCCAAGTGTGAATACTGCAAAATAGACGTACGTGTTATTGAAATAACTTAGAACCTCATAAGGGATCATTGTACTCATCAGTATGAACAAGTTTTACTATGGAACCAACCCTGAAATCGCGAAAAAAATATCAACTGATTCCTACATTTGTGTTCACATAAATCGACAAAATATAGGGAACATCAGTTTTTTTCTTGCTAATTGCTTCATACTGATGAGTACCTACAATGATTAAGAGGTTTTCAGTTATTTCAATATCACGTTGTATTATGTAGAAGATGCTTTTATTAGAATGTCTAGTTTTTTTTTGCTGTAACTGGTTGGTTATACACACAATTTTTTTATTTACCAAAGAAACTTTAAGAGTAGTCTTTGCTCATTATTTTCCACAAGTTTTATTACGGGATCCACTTAAATACTACTTTAACCCTATAAGTTTTTTTGGTATATAAAAATAGAGGTGTACCTACATCTTTATGTGGTTTTGTGAATAAAACATTATTGCTTTATAATAAAATATAACATTCATTGCTTCTTCTTCACCTTGGGCAAGTCATGGTGCATTTTGGAACAAGGTCCTGTGTTAATCAAAATGTAGCATAATATTCAGTTTCAACTCACAGTTCTTCTCCATAGGACCCACAATTTGGAACCGTGCAACTAGTGCCTTACCTTTCAAAAGTGCCTGTTTTTAGGTTTATTTGAAATAAAAAAAACATTGAAATTGATTGAAATTGAGTTACTTCTGGCACAGATAATATAATACTATGTTCTGCAGGCGTATCATGACTACTATAGACAAGAGATTTGTCTACGGAAGAATAGATAAAACTACATTGTATAGAACTGTATCCGGCATTTTGTCTTTTCATTCGTAGACAAAACGCTTGTCTACGGTGGTTATGCTACGCCTGCTGGAATTGAATTCATCTAAGGCTGCGTTAACGCGACCACGGCGTGTACAGCGTGTTCACACTATTTGTAAGTCACGTTTTACGTCTCTGTCGCGTTACAGACAACCAACCGCAACAACACAACCGCAGTCAGGTGATTTGAAAAGTTGATGGAAAGTTCTTCAGCATGACCACTGTAGACAAGCGTTTTGTCTACGCAAGAAAAGACAAAATGCCAGATAAAGTTCCATGTACAATGTCGTTCTATCTATTCTTCCGTTTCCAATACAGATATTATCAACAGTAGGATTGCCGTTCTGACACGGCTGTATCAAAGCTGGATCTGTGCTTTCTATTCTTGCATTGCAATATACATGTATGTAATACTGAACCCCTGTAATATCTATCTCATCTCTCGGAACTATATATAACTTATATTGTTTGATACTAACAAAACTTAAGCTGAGAAAATGCGCAGGTTGAGGACGGAAATAAGGACATGTTTTTGTAACCCAGCAAACGGCCCCATATGTGCCAGCAATGGGGTCACTTACCCCAACTATTGTGTGATGCGATGCAAAAACAAAAACAGCCCGCCAGTTTCGTTCGTGTACTGGGGAGTATGTCATACAGAGTCTGAGGAGGAATTCATCAAGAATTTGGAATCCAAACCCGACACCAATACCGATATGTACGATACCGACATTACAGAGTTGCTGGAATCCGATATCACGATACTGCAACCCGGTACCTCGCCGTTGGAAGATCCAGAAGACTGCGCGTTGTATGTACTATACTTTAAGCAAACAATCAACTCGGCCGATTGCAGTCCACTGTTCCAGGCCTGTCCCTAACATGGGGTATCATACTTTGCAAGTGAGTTAATGATCGACAAATCACTTTAACATATTAATATCGTATTCTTAAAACCTTCGTTATAATCTGTGAACTTTGATTTGAATTTACGGGAATCTCTTCTGAACAAGTTTTAATTACGATTAAAACAGTGTCACTGTTATAGGTACGCCTATAACAGTGTTTTTGCTCATCTAGATGTTTTTAATGCAACACCAGCTACTATCAAAAAATTCATAATTCTGAAATAAATTTTGTGGTGACCTTATTACGCGCCATTTTCTATACTCCTTTTTATAGCTTTATAGACGTTATTGATCCTAAGTTTTTATCAAATAAGGTCAGCTTGGACTTAATTAAACCAGGGAAACCCAGCACGAGCCAAACGTGAGACCAAAGACAACACATAAAAAAATATGTGCATGTCAAGTATGGTTTGTGTTGATTTATCAACAGCCTTTTACATAGTGAATAGTAAAGAAAAGTACTTTACTAGGTCAATTAACCTAGCTCTGACATTCTTTTGTAAGTATTCTGAGTAAGCTAGTATAGAACAGATGGTTTCGAAACCACCTAAACAAAGTTAAAAGCTAATGACGCTCATAAAAATGGGGTTCCACAAGGCAGTGCTCTGGCACCTCTTTTTTTAGAACTGCCAAAAACACAATATGAATTTTCGGTCTAGTTGCAAAAGATTCGTGACCAATTTCAACAGACTATTCCATTGACAAAGAATGGGTTTTATTAAAAATCAGGACAAAAGTTGCCAGTGTGGCACTGGCACCTATCTTCAAGTAACATTGGACATTATTAGGTACTTATTTCGTATGCATACTTTGTGATTCACTAGAAGCAGTTCAGAATAATGAAGCTACTGGGATATTATCTGTGCTACTGGGCAAGCAGTCTTATACCAATAAAAAAGACACTGATCTTTTTGACCTACATTGTTCTAATGCAATTTTTTTATTTGACTAACATTTATCTGGATTTTAGGCATAGTTAATTTAATTCACCATTGAGTAAGCACCAAAATTAATAATTTAGAGGCATTAACTAACAGATATGTGTGTTACTAATTTCATCTATCATATTGGTCTTAAAAAATTATATTCAAGTCTGGCCATCGTTCCAAAGAATTTTCTTTTCATAATAAAATAAAATATAATCGAACATTTCAAATTGTCAAATTGCGCAGGTTATCTACAAAAGACAATGAATCAAGAAATTCCGGTTGCGGCATCAATTCCTTTAGTTATTTATTTCGGTGTGGCAACAACGGGAAAGGGTACGCGCGCTCACCGTCCATGTGCCGACCAAAACACGAAAAGATGAAGCAACGGGACCCTTGTAACAGCATTCAGAAACAAAAACAGCCAATACGGTATTTCTTCCCATTCTTGTTTATTTTCTTGTCATAAAATACCCAATATATTTACACTCTATTTCCCTTCACAGTTCAGTTCAGTTTCTTTTTAAAGTCAAAAGATAGAAAAATTATATATTGCCACAACAAGACAAACGGTACTTGGGAATATAAAAAACCGCCGAAGTGCGAGTCGGACTCGCGCAGTAAGGGTTCCGTACCTCTCAACGACCTGATACCCAATAAAAACTGATTTAATTTACGAGAGTTTACAAAAAGACATCAACGCACAGTGCGCGAAATATGCACTTTTGCATATCTTTCTTACGCAGGTACCACCACATATGTCTATGTTTGTCTTATTTTTAGTATTTGTTGCTAAACTACATAATATGCTCTATAATCTGACCAAGTTTGACGCTGGTATATATTACCGTTTTGAAGATAGAGCAGGAACAAAAACGTTGAAAAAAATGCATGTTTTTTGAGGTTTCTTGTATGGGGACCCCCTTTGGTTTTTGTTTTTTTTTTTGTTTTTAGTATTTGTCGTGATACACCTCATAGTAACACATATTCTGAGAAAATTTCAACCGGTTACCTATTACTGTTCAAAAGATACAGCCCTGTGACAGACAGACGGACGGACGGACGGACAGCGTAGCGAGAGTAATAGGGTCCCGTTTGTCACCCTTCAGGTACGGAACCCTAAAAAAGAACTATAAAAGTATATCAGAAATTTTGAGAAAACTAACAAATAGTAATAACGATCTTAAGAAAAGAAACGATGCATGTCGTAGCTGCGGCAAAGATTACAATTTATTTTATTTAATTTTTTGCAATTTCGATGTACCTACTATTCCTATGATCCAATGTTGATTGAAATATTTTTTTTTTTTTTTTTAATAGGTTTACACTCAGCATGATGCTGTGTTGTAACGTGAGCCCCAACACAGCGCTGACCCCAAATTTTTTATAAAAATTAGAAAGTTCCTTTAAGTTTGTACTGACATAATTCTAAGGCTACGTTCTGGAACGGACTGCGATAGGCAGAGTTGATTGATTAAAGGATAAATAAATAAATAATGATCTTAATAGTGAGAAAGAACTGAATGAGGAAGGCTTAATATGAAGAATAATGGCTTGCGCTGAACCCAACATGTGTCTAAATATACATACTTCCATTTCACATGGAACAACTTCCACCTGACCTTTGTATATCCACGGTTTCCTTAGAAAGTGGTGCCGTTTTATGGCGTCCGTAATATGAAAATGTTTTACAACGCTCCCTAGGAAACATTACCGTTTTGTTTACTTAAACAACGTTTTCGGCTGTACGAGTAAAAAGAAACAAACAAATTAACATATTGACGTGTGAAAAATTATTGTTGTTTGTGATTGATTCTAGAATTTTCATAGGTAGGTACTACTTAATTTGAATTTCCGCGCATTATTTGAGAACATTACTATACAAGTCATAGCCCGAAGAATTACCAAACATAAGTGGCAGTGGGCGGGGCACATTGCTCGCAGAACGGATGGCTGATGGGGCAGTAAAGTTCTGAAGTGGCGACCGCGTACTGGAAGGCGCAGCGTGGGTAGGCCCCCCACAAGGTGGACCGACGACCTGGTGAAGGTCGCGGGAATCCGCTGGATGCGGAAGGCGCAGGACCGGTCGTTGTGGCGATGCTTGGGGGAGGCCTATGTCCAGCAGTGGACGTCTTTCGGCTGAAATGATGATGATGATGACTATACAAGCCTTGGCCGCAACCAGGCATTGATGGACACACGTATGTGTGGTGAGTCGAGTTCGTCTATCAATGCTTCTGCTTGCAATTCTTACATGTTCTTTGAAACATAGTTAAATTGCACAGGCCATCTGAGGACGAAAGAAAACTGAATATGGCGGTAACTAAGAAATGTTTCTGTGCCGCCGTGAATCGGCCCGTGTGTGCCAACAACCACAAGACGTACGCCAACATGTGCGTGCTGCACTGCCACGCTAGGAGGGACGCTACCATCAAGTTCACCCGCTGGGGAACTTGTGGAGATGTCCGGTATGTGTCTAAATTTATACATGCTGAAATTTGAGTCGCTTATTTCCCGAAAAGGGGTCATTGTACTCATCATTATGAACAACTTTTACTATGGGACCAACCCTGAAATCGCGAAAAAAAAATCAGTTGGTCCCTATATTTGTGTTCACTTAAATCGATAAAATGTAGGGACCTCCTGATTTTTTTTTCGCGATTTCAGGGTTGGTCCCATAGTAAAAGTTGTTCATATTGATGAGTACAATGACCCCTTTTCGGGAAATAAGTGACTCAAATTTCAGCGTGTATACATACTCAAAACTTTATTGCGTCCGGTATCGGATTGTCCGACCCACAGAAATAGGTAGAATGGTTGTAATCACAATTTTACTTGCGATTCATGCGAGGCAACTTTCCGAACAAACTACGCCTTACATTTTGACGTCATTATTTTTTTATATTAATTTTAATCAAATGTACTTTACAGCTTTTGTTTCTGCAGTTAGAAACAGCACAATAAGGCATTGTTGCGGGTTTTTGTTACAGTATTTATAGAAACAAGTCATAAGGCGTGCTGAGAAAGGCTTTGAAATATCCTGCACTATGGTGAATGGTGCTGCCACGCGCGCCCTGCCCACATGGCCATTCTTTCTATTTCTGTGGTCCGAAAGATATATAATAATAATAATAAAAACGTCAAATCCTATGAAAGTTTGTGAAGATATTTGGATGTTTGTTACTCAATCATGCTATAAGGGCTGAACGGATTTGGATGAAATTTGGAATATAAATAGAACATAACCAGAATTAACATAATAGGCTATTTTTTTTATTTCGAAAAGAAATTATATACCTTCACTCTGTTTTTTCATATTCATACTCGTCTTATATAGTAAACCATCTTCGCATGTCTTTTAATGCAATTTGTAAATAATAATTATTAAAAGACAATTGTTGTATTTTTTACAATTTCTCGCACAATTTTTTTTTTAACCTAATTACATGTGCAGTACTAGTAATTATAAAGAGACATGCCAAGATTGTTTACTAAATAAGACAAGAGAGAAAAAACAGACTACACTTATAGACGCCACTTTCGTTTGTACGGCGTTTTACTTTGATAGCATAATAATAAATTAATAGTTTAAAAAACACTAGAAAACACGCTTCAAAGTCCATTACGTGGCCTTTCTCACAAGTGCAAACACGACTATGATACGATATTCCATCAGGGAATGCCAGTGCCTATCTTCCGGCTTCATCATCAGACCTTGAAACCTAATCGTGGTCAAAGTTCATTACAAGACCTTTCTAAGAAATCCAAAACAGCTATGATACGATTTTCCATCATGAAGTTCCAGTTCATATCTTCCGGCTCCATCATCAGATCAATTCGACAGTACAGTCTAACAAAGCAATTAGTATACAGGGTCGCCAGATATAGATGAAGATTTCTCAGGAAGTTATTATAGAATGGTTTGATTAGGGTTTTGTATAAATACAGTTTAACTTTGCCCGTTAATAAAATGAAATTTCACTCGAAATCATCCATAATCTTCTGAAAAAACTTCATTTATATCTCTCTACCCTGTATACCAATTGCTTTGTTAGACTGTATCATATTATTGTATTGTCATCAGAACTATATACAGCTGCCAATTTTCATTACGCTACGACCCTTGGAAGATGGTCATTACATAGTTAGTTACATACAGGTCGACCTAATAGAAGCGTGTTAATATGCGTGTTTGTTTTAAATTACAGATTAGTCAGCAGGCTAACTGAACGACAAGCAAAGCTGCTTTTGGACGAAACATTACTTCGGAAACCATACATTCGATATCGAAACTTTTAACATTTTAGCAGCAACGTGTTTACGTCACAAGACGTTTATAAAGCTTATTAAATGTACTTAAAAAGATTATTTCCCTTTTTTTCTTTGACTTATTGTGGAAGTTGCTGAGATGTGTCGCTTTTTTGGTTTTGTATAGGCACAGACCAGTAAGCCTCTAGACGCTGATTAGCCGGACAACCCTGGTGCACTGCATATCATACGTCCCGCCGCCAATCGGGACGTCACTCCGTCAGCGAGCGGCACCATTCATACCACCGAACTTTTGAGCCGGCCAATCATAACGCGCCGTCTGCCCCTCGGTCCCCGCTTACATTTTACGACTGTGTTCTCATGCATAGCTTTGTTTATGCGGTGTCTTGAGGCTTACTGGTCTGTGTATATAGGCATCTTATTCGTTTTTTTATGCTTTTATTTTTGCCTGAGACTTTAAATATTGCTTTCTTGCTTAATAATCTACACTTAAACTTGACCATTCCAACAATTAATTAACTAATTTTCATCCTTAATTGCCATTCTGTTTCATCTTTCTACTAATGCCGTATCATCACCTCATCAAACATCATCATCAACTCAAGCCTATCGCAGTCCACTGCTGAACATAGGCCTCTCCCAAGTTGCGCCACAACACTCGGTTCCTCTGCCTTCCGCATCATCATCACCGAAATCGCTTTTTCGCTTTCGCCGAATTATACATAAAAAAAACATAACATCACGCCTGTATTTCCCCAAAGGGGTAGGCAGAGGTGTAATAGTACACCCACATTTCGCCAGTTATGTTATAGTCCTATGTAATAGGGGGCGAGCCTATTGCCATTGACCGGGCACAAATTCCAGTTCCGAATTCTAGTTTCTAATTTTATAAGGATTATTTTAAATTGAAAACGTTGAGCCCGCCCGTAGACTTAGCGTTACTGTCCCACTGCTGGGTACGGGCCGCTTCTCAGAATGGTCTTAGTCTACTACGCTGGCCTAGTGCGGGTTGGTGGACTACACACGCCATCGAGAGCTGTATGGAGCACTCTCAGGTGTGCAGGTTTCCTCACGATGTTTTCCTTCACCGTTACAGCAAGTGATAATTAAATTCTGATCAGCACATGAATTCGAAAAGTCAAAGGTGCGGGCCGAGTTCGAACTCAGACCCTCCTCCATGGAAGGCAAGCGTTTAACCACTAGGCTAAAACTTCAAAGAAAAATATAAAATGTAAAAACGCATGATTTTGAAAAAATAAAATATTCTACAAAAATCAACCAATTATGTAATTGTCTAGTCCAATAATGGTTCAAAAAAACATATATCTAAATTTGACATTCATCAAGCATGTGTTCGACTTAGCATATGTTTTCAAAAAGTGACCTCTTTTTGGGAGCCTAGCCTAATATATTTTCTTATATCCGCAGACAATGTTAGATGATGGAACTGCATGTAAAAATCTTATCAAAGTCAAAGTCAAAAGTTTTTATACCCTCCTGCATGGAAGGTAAGCTCTCAACCACTAGGCTACTTTTACAGTACAATACAATACAAATACTCTTTATTGTATACAAAAGAAAATAGCAACATATATGACTTACTTACATTTTTTTTTTAAACATCTACACAGGGTGGGCCTCACAGTTACCAGTTTGCAGATTTTGTCGCGTAAAGGATGAAACGCCCATTCATATCCTATGCGAATGTGATGCAGTGCACCACAGTAGAAGTCAGCATCTTGGAGGCCACACAATCTCAGCTGATGAGATCAGATCCTCAAAACCCAAGGCAATAGTCGACTGTATGGTTGGCCTGCGGCTTGGGGAGTTGCTGTATGTAGTCTACTATTAGAGGCGTTACAATTAGGAGTTAGCGTTCTAAAGACGGACCGTTTTTAACGACCGTTTCCTGAACTACGACGAAGGAACCGTTTTCATATTCTGATTAAAACAGTCGTCGTTCCAAAATCTAGTCTTCGAATGTTTGATGCGAATTTATACTTAATGTCTCTGAAAATACAGCCGAACATGCAATGTCTCACAAAACCAGTCTTCGTCCGCGACGATCATAGCAAAGAAAAATGATCTTTACTGTTATGGACATAAAATATAACTTCAAGGAAAAGTCTCATAACTCTTCGTTTCGTTCATAAAACAGTGGTCGTTGCACAAACCAGTCGTCGAATATGTGATGCCAATTTATACTTAATGTCTCTGAAAATACAGCCGAACATGCAATGTCTCACAAAACCAGTCTTCGTCCGCGACGATCAGAGCAAAGAAAAATGATCTTTACTGTTATGGACATAAAATATAACTTCAAGGAAAAGTCTCATAACTCTTCGTTTCGTTCATAAAACAGTGGTCGTTGCACAAACCAGTCGTCGAATATGTGATGCCAATTTATACTTAATGTCTCTGAAAATACAGCCGAACATGCAATGTCTTACAAAACCAGTCTTCGTCCGCGACGATCAGAGCAAAGAAAAATGATCTTTACTATTATAGACATAAAGTATAACTTCAAGCAAAAGTCTATTATCTCGTCGTTTCGTTCATAAAACAGTCGTCGTTGCACAAACCAGTCTTCGAATGTGTCATGCGAATTTATACCTAATGGCTCTGAAAATACAGCCGAACATGCAATGTCTCACAAAACCAGTCTTCGTCCGCGACGTTCAGAGCAAAGAAAAATTATCATTATTGCTATGTTCATAAAGTATAATTTTCAGGCAGTCTTCAAACCAGTTGCGAAAGAGGACCGTTTCGAAGACTTGTTTTCGTCATCGTGAAAACGGCTGCGTTCCGTTTACCGTAAAATCGACAACGACCCACTTCTAGTTACAATAGATCTTTTAGGTCGCAGTGACATAAGGGGCTTGCAAAGACCTTACCTCTTTTTCCATAATAAGAATGGGCTGATAATGATGGCGTTTAAATAAAATAGTAAACAACTGCAATTTTTTTTATAAATATCATAATCACACCTTCATAAATCCAGGTTGGCGAGCAGTTCATCATCTTCATCATCATCTAGGAACGATTTGTCAACGTCATCACCAGTGCTACTCGATGACTGTTTGCTTGAATCCGTTTGACAGCTAGAGTTATCAGTTTGGACCGAGTTTTTTCTGATGTTAGTACCCGGTATGTAGTCGTTCTTATTTTTCGGTATCATACATGGTGTTAAATATTGGGATATGTTGTTTTTACTTTCCTGCAAAAAAAAAGAAAATGCGCTCAGAAACTCGGATTTATTTAACGCCTTCGAAACGTGTGTATTTTTTGTCTGACCCCAGTTTCTGGAAGGCTGATCAACGCAAAAATTAACTAATCGACTGTCAAATCTCAGGTCAAGCGATGTGATTGGTTGTTAACATTTTCGCCGGCCAATCACAGAAGCTGACATTAGATTTGACAATAGATCAAATTGATCAGCCTTCCAGAAACTAGGGCTTAGTGTTTATATGGATAATGATCTAATTAAATTACACTTATTATAAAAACACAAAGTTCAACCAGATTACATCGCGTATATTATTTAAATTGGTTTTCCTGACGTTTCGAAAGCTTTACAGCTTTGTTTTTCAAGCTTTGTTTTATTATAATGTGTAGTGATCCCGAATACCTAAGAAATTATTAAATTACATTTCTTTAGCTAACTTTCTAAATATTTTCAACGTGGCTTATTAGGAATATTTACCTGGTGTTTCATTGTTGTGTCTTCAAATGTATCTCTACTTAATCCTACGTTGTTGAGTACCTGAAAGAAAAGTCACATTTAGTAAGATTAAGGTATTTAACGAAACGAGGCCGACACGGCTGGGACGTTAGGCCGCACGGGGAGATAGGACTCGCCTACTAGTGGCGAGCTGGGACCTGTCGAGGGTGGTTTGCGAATACAGAGCAGAGCCTATCCCACGCCCCCGGCCAAAGGTAGTTGGAGGAACACCGTGGTGGTTTTACGGCCAAAATTAATATCCTATCTATCCACGGTTTACCCTACTAGAGATAGAAAAAGCGTACAGGTTACAAGGTGTGCATCATTTGAAATCAGGCAATACCAGTAGTGGTGTCAAAGAAGTTATTGGCTATATGTTTCTTAACTGAAGAATTGCTTGAGCAAAATAGGTCTATATCCAGTGGCAATTGGTTAAAAGACCCACAAGCGCGCAAAACAAACGTGTATCCTGTTCTAGCAAACGGGACAGACAAAAGTGGGCGTTGTCTCAGACGAATGGTGTTTGTTCTCAAAGAAATTTAAGATAACTGTTCAGGGCAGTCTACTTTCCCATTAGCAATATTCATGAGATAACAGATGTCATTCACATTTCTTCTGATATGAACTTTACTGGTACCAGAAATGTAATTATTATAGACTAATTGATAAAATTAACGACCTAACTGATTGGCTGCGGGGACACGACTGCTGCGCCGCGCTTACACCATAGGGAAGGTGACTATTTTTTTCATTCGTTTTATTAGAAATCTCGAAACTTTTTCAAGAAAAATAAGCAACAGCGAAAAAACCAGTAAATTTTTTAATAAAATGTCCAAGTAGTAAGTATATGCGATTAAATTTGTTCACTAGACAGAGAAAGCACTATTGAAGAATGACGTCACTGTTGAAAACCTTCATAGTAACTTGACATCTCTCTGAACAATGTTCATTTCGCACGACAAGGACAGAAAATGCCCCTTCCAAAAACTTAAAAAGCGTATATCTCTTTGATTTTGTTTATTCTTTCTACAATGTTGTGCTTTCTGTACTTTTTTTAAAATAATATAACATTTTTGGTAATTTTTGACTGTAGTTAACTACCGGATTGAGCGCCTTGTAAACCCATGCGTCAGCAGTGTCCCTACAACCTTATTATTCAGATTTCTATGGTCTCAGCATACGCTAAGCAGAAGCCTCACTGTTTGGCGGCAGAAACAGGCACGGTGAATATTGTTTGGGCTTATTTTCTTTGCTTGACGAGATCAAGACTCGACTCAAGCACAGAATATCTAATAGTAGAGTAGACCGCACGTCGGTGGTAACACTTTGACATTAGCAGCATCTTTATTTCGTAAGCAGTAAGGGCGGTTTTCGAACTGAAGTGTTATTACTGTCATGCAGTCGACTGTACTAACGTACAGAACGGCCACACACCGCCCCCCGCCAATTTAAGATTCCTCGCCCGCACCCCACACGCACCCGCAGTCTGACGGCAATTGGACTGCAATATTGCAATGGATCCAGTGCGTCCTGCCAGTCATGACTTACGGTGCTGAGACGTGGACACTGACAGTTGGGCTAGTCCACAAATTCAAAGTCGCTCAGCGAGCTATGGAGCGAGCTATACTTGGAGTTTCTTTGAAGGATAAAATCCGCAACGAGATTATTCGGAGAAGAACCGGAGTGACCGACATAGCTTGTAAAATCAGTAAGCTGAAGTGGCAGTGGGCTGGCCATGTCTGTCGAAGGACCGATGGCCGTTGGAGCAGACGAGTCCTTGAGTGGAGACCGCGAATCGGCAAACGCAGCGTAGGGCGCCCCCCTGCGACCACGAACGTGGCTGGGGGGGACTGGATGCGGAAGGCAGAGGACCGAGCGTTGTGGCGCAACTTGGGAGAGGCCTATGTCCAGCAGTGGACTGCGATAGGCTGAGTTGATTGCAATGGATATCAATCGCCTGTCGCTATACAAGCACGCCATCTCTGAGAACTACTGAGAAGCGCTACAAGCGGCGAGCATCCCTAACCTACACATGTGTGTGCGTTCGTATACAGACGTAATCTTGTGTATGTAAGTGGTGCTAGCATTTATATTGTATTGAGGGCTCGTGCCAAAGTAATAACTGCAAGGATTGTACAATCTGCGAGGTTAAGCTGCACTTGCCGCGGTCAGTCTGTGGATGGGTGACCGTTTCATTACACACCCCTCCGTGCCTCGGAGAGCACGTTAAGCTGTCGGTCCCGGTTGTCATACGAATATCTGTGGCAGTCGTTACGGGTAGTCAGAGCCTGAAAGTCTGACAACTGGTCTAACCTCCGAATGTCAGTATTGCCCAGTAACTGGGTTGCGGGGGTCTGATGGCAGTCGCTCTGTGTAAAATTACTGATGTTCAGCCGTATCTGTTTAGACTGGAAGCCGACCCCAATATAATTGGAAAAAAGGCGCGGAGGATGATAAGTAGTGATCGGAATAGGCTGACTATATATGCCTAAACTTCGGAGAACAGAGACAGAAAGTGGAGGCTTCCTTACCACAGTAATTTTTTTCCCGGGATTCCGGGAAAATCTTCAGTAAGTTGAAAATAAGCTTTATTTAAGATGTGTAAAGGCTATTTTTAACTAAACTTGCAATTACCAAATTTTCGAGATTTCCACGTAAAATCATAAGTTAGATTAGTTTTAGTGAAAATTCCTAAGATTTGTAAATTGCAAGTTTAGTTAAAAATAGCCTTTACACATCTTAAATAAATAAATAAATAATCGTTTATTGACATAAATGCTTATACACTCAATGTAGAATTCTCTGACCCCTGCACTAGTAATAACTGTGTTGCAGGAGCCAGTGTCTTCTCGCTATATAATAAACACAGTTATAGGTAATATGACAATATTCGATTTTTTCCTTAAACAGTAAAAAATAAGTTGTTTAGGAACAAAAAAAAAATAGAAAATGAAAGTTCTGCGTGTAATGTTTGTTCTAGAGTGTGAGAAGAATCTTAAATAAAGCTTATTTTCAACTTACTGAAGATTTTTCCCGACTCCCGGGAAAAAAAAATATAGTCGTAAGGAAGTCTCCACTTTCTGTCTCTGTTCTTCGAAGTTTAGGCAAATATAGTCAGCCTATTCCGATCACTGATGATGAGTGTCCGAGGTGTGCCCTAAGGTTGACTGGAAGAGAATGCCTAAGGCATTAAGTCCGCCTACGTACACATGTTGCATGAAGTTTAAATAAATAAATAGAATCGATCACGTACGTTGAGTTTGTTCTGCAGCATGGGCCACATGTAGTCGTCGGCCGTGTGCGCCGCCAGCAGGTAGCGTACACACACCCCGCCCAGCTGGCCGATGCGGTGTGCGCGCGACTCCGCCTGCGTCAGTATCTATACGATAACAGTATTTTGTGTAAAAGGCGAAGGTATACTTGAAAAAGCTCTTTGATGTGAGAAAGGACATTGCCCACGGATGGGCCCATTTTTGGCACCATGTCAAAACTATATGTTATTCAAAAATTATGTCTTATTTTTTCATGTTTATTTGTTCTTTATCAACATTTATTTCACCCTAGCATTAAAAAATATAATAAATATGTATTAAACTGAATCGTATGTATATCCTCCATTCAAACTGAAAGTAAATGTTGCCAGCTGTTGCCAGATATCAGACTATTTCAACAAATAATCAGAATCGATTCTAAATATCGATACTTCTATAAATTCACTTTCACTGTGTTTCAGATGCTATTATACTAGACTTATTTAATAGATTGATTTCTTATTTTTTCTTTCCACAATTTATATCTTTAGATTTCGTTTCGCATGCGTAAATCCGTCAAAAATAATAAAAAATCACTCATATGACGTCAAATCAAAAGAAATTGCAAAACATATTTTTGAAACCTTTTTTGTACAGAAAAATAAGATGATTCTGTGCTTTAAAATACCTATACATTTATTGTAAATATTCTTATAATAATTTTAAATTAACTGAAACATACTTATAAAATCGATATTAATGAATACACCCAAAAACTTGAAAAGCTTATCCAATGTTATTTAAAAATACGTACAAAATCGATTTTCAAAACAAAACAATTCGATTAACAAAATAATTATATCTTGCAACACCATACATGATGTCTGGATGTCCTTATGGGTGTGTTCAGTTATATCACCCAACAATGCACGGTGCGTACTTATCAATCAGTTATGGAGTTGGAAAAAAAATATTTCTCTTAAGGTGATTGCTACAGGGTAGCCCGCGAAATTCAATTTTTTTGGCGTTTTTTGCAAATTGTAGCTTAATTTCGCGTTGTATATTGGTCAAAATATGATTGGCGGAAATAATAACAATATATCTACTGAATAATGCTCATAAAAAATATTTACCTAGCTCTATTAGCTGTACTAGGTCAATAATATTAATTTACGATCAAATTATCGATTTTCGAGCTTATACAGCTTATAGAGCTAGGTTAATATTTTTCATGAGTATTATTCCTTAGATATATTGTTACTATTTCCGCCAATCATATTTTGACCGATATACAACGCGAAATAAAGCTACAATTTACAAAAATCGCCAAAAAAATTGAATTTCGCGGGCTATCCTGTAGCATTCACCTTAAACCAGGGTGAAAAATTAAAATCGTTTTCAGAATAATAAAAGATAATTCTTGGTCTACAAAATAAGACTAAAACCGCCGTGACAGCAATTTTTTTTGAGGGGCCTAAAGCTCCTAAGAGAATGGGCAGTATCCTTTATTTTGAGGATAGAGTATTTTTTATAGAGATCAAAGGGATATCCGGTAACTATCCAGTATCCGGCCTGAATTTACTATCCGACCGGATACCGGATAATAAGCGAGCATCCTCATACTGTCCCCATCTATTTTTCACGACTTCCTTGTCCATCCAAAGGTTGTCTGGAAGATATCGGTATTAGCGATAAGACCGCCAATGTAACCTTAATTTACATGTTAGTCCTAAGTTTTAAAATCATTAATGGTGTACAATAAAGAATATTCTATCTATTCTATTCTATCTCATCCAGCCGGATACCGGAATTTTAAAAATACGATATATAAAATTTAGGTATTTTATTTAATTCATATAGCAATAATTAATCACCATATTTTCACTTTACAACAAAAAAATTGCTACTTGTACTGCACTTGTAGGCCAATTATAGTGAATAAATACCAATTTATCTGCGTTAAGAGGCAACAAACGGTGAATTTCTTTGCATTAAGACGCTGACAACAGCCAAATACCCTAAATAGGCTTCTTTTAAAATAATTTTTAGCTGTATCTGTTCAGTTTGTGGCAGTGAAAAAAATATATGTTAATCTTGATCGTATTTTCTGAAACTGTATTGTGCCCAAAACACGTTTTCTTGAAGTTTTCTCTATAGAAAAGAATTGTAAACTAACCTCTTAAAACATGCTTTAAAGCAAACAATCTCTATTATTTACTAAATATTATAAATAAAATTAAGAAAGCATTTGAGAAAGACAATAATCTAAACATTTATTGTTTCCGTTTTTTAAATAAGCTTTTAGTTTTTTATTAAAAAAATAAATTGTTAATTTTCATTCAAGTTGAGTCCCTCGGCTCGTTGCCTCTCTTTCAGTTCTGTACGAAACGACAGTGACCGCAGAGGTCTGATTTTTTAGGTGTTGTCAGCCTCTTAAGAGGCAACAAATGGTGAATGAAACACTTGCTAACTTCGCTCATGAACGAAAAGACCCGAATTCACCGGAGTCTAGAGATGGGTAATGGGTAATAACCCATTCTTTCCATTTAGGTTATAACCGGGTGATTTGGGTTTTAACCCGATTATAACCCATTATCACCTATTTTCATGGGTGAAAATGAGTATTGTAATAAAAGACAATTAAAGTAAGTATTTTAACACTGAGATATTAGTATTCACATTCAGCTAGCAAAAAATAAAAGTGTGCTTTCAAAATCAGGGCCATTAATTATTTATTGAAAGAATTACAAAGTAGTAGTTGGCAATTTGGTCACTTGATTCTGAAATATGATGAAATTCTAAATTGTTCCCGGTACTGTAAGGCACCAGATGTACTGGTGGTCCTCGGACATAGCGCGACTACGAGTTGCGTGTGTTGCCGAGCGACGCCGGTACACCAGGTTCGGGAAGCATCCCCAGCAGTTGAGGAGGAGCTGTACGAAGGGTACAGAGTAGCGAAGGTGGCTCTTCAGGTGGCCATATCGGAGGCTAAAGTCGCGGGATATAATGCCATGCGGGTGGCTCTGGACTGCATTCCGTGGGGGCGTCCATACCTTATGGTACGTGGAAAACTTCGCCCGTGGCCCCCCCACTGTCAATGACTCTCCGGCCTGAGCTTTTGGAGGGCGTGGTGAGCGCTCTGTTCCCTTCAAGGGCGGAGCACACCCCTCCACCGATGGTTCCTCATGGTGTCTAATGCGGATGACAACGACGAAGTGCCCGAAGTGACCCGGGAAGAATTGAAGAGGGTGGTGTAACGGCAACAGGCCAAAAACATCGCCCCAGAACCTGACGGCATTCCTGGCCGAGCATGGGTCCTAGCTCTGAAGACCCTTGGGCCCCGATTGGGAGGGCTCTTAAGCGCATGTTTCGAGCGGGGCCAGTTTCCACGGAGGTGATAGACTAGCAAACCGGTCCTGCTGAAAAAGGAGGGGCGCCCTGCGGACTCACCATCTGCATACCGCCCCATCGTGTTGTTGGATGAGGTGGGCAAGCTCTTTGAGAGAATAATTGCAGGCCGCCTTGTCCAACACTTGACTAGGATGGGGCCAGATCTCACGGAAAACCAGTATGGTTTCCACCGGGGGCACTCCACTGTGGACGCCATTATGCGCGTGATGGCTCTGGTGGAGGAAGCAGTGGCCCGGGATGAGGCGGTTTTGGCGGTGTCACTCGACATCACTAACACTATCAACACCTTGCCCTGGAGTTGCATTAGGGCGGTACTCGAATACCATCGGGTGCCGACCTACCTTCGCCATATCATCGGGGCCTACCTGACGGACAGGGCCGTCATCTACTCGGGTCGGGAAGGATGGGGTCGAAAAATGGGAGAAGCGACTTGCGCAACCCAGCGCAGGGCACGCCACAATAGCGGCGGTAAGGCCCGTCATGGAGGAGTGGCTGGAAAGGAGCCATGGTGCCCTAACCTACCGGCTGACCCAGATACTCTCGGGGCACGGTTGCTTCGGGACGTATCTGTGTCGCATAGGCCGGGAGCCGACACCCGAGTGTCATCACTGCGGGAGCTTCCTAGAGGACACGGCGCGGCACACACTAGAGGAGTGCTCAGCTTGGGTCACGCAGCGCCGTGACTGCATCACTGCAGTAGGCGGCAGCGCTCTCTCGCTTCCAGCCGTGGTTCTGTCTATGGTCGGGAGCGAGAGCGCTTGGGAAGGCGTCGTCTCCTTCTGCGAGGAGGTGATGTTCGCTAAGGAGGTGGCGGAGAGGGTTCGAGAAGCATTGACCTCTCTCCCCAACCGCAGGAGACGACCTGGGCGTCGCAGGAGGGCGTATGCCGATCTCCAGCCACCCTAGGTGTGGGCCTGCGGGCGGTGGACTCGGGGTGGCCCGCCACCCGGCCAGTTAAGGCCCGTGAAGGTGGCGCGTAGTGTTCCGCGCGCGCCATCAACAGGAGGGTGTGGCTGATGTGGTTACCGCACGGGGAGAAGGGAGCCGGAACCTACCGGGGATGTTTGGGAGAATAAAAGTTTCCCACGCCCCCGGCCAAGGGTCATTAAAGGAACACCGTGGTGGTTTTTAGACGGTAAGAGTCCGACACTGGCTCCGCCTTCCCCGGGCGGAGCCAGTGTCAAAGGTTAAGATCAAAATGTTACAATATCGGGTAGTAGATAGATAAAAATACAAAACACGTGGACCCTCACCGTGACAAACAAGCTAGAGTGAGATGAGAGTATATAGGGACGCGGGGAATTATTGCGGCCGCATCCCACTGGCATATCGCGCGTTGCCTCCTTGCCTCGATGCGTGCCTCTTATTGCATGTTAAAAAAAAGTTAATTAACAAAACCAAAAAAGTCTGAGGCTACGTATTATTTTGGTCATGAATTATACAAGTAGTTCATAGGTAGCCTCCGCCTGCGTGTTGATTTGATACTTTCCCATATACTTACCTACAAAAGTCTTGTTTACATCTTTTCAAATGTATTTACACGCAGTCGGGTTTTTTAGAATTATTAATTAACATTTTTATTTCAATTTTTTTAGTTTTTCATGTTTTATCGCGGTATTAATGTAATTTTTTTAACTACACGCATAAAAATAATTCATTTTTTATTGAATATTTTGTGTTTTTTTAGCATTTGTCATTCCAATTTACATTAAAACATGTAAGTTGTACATATTTTTGTAAAGCATTTATAAAACCCTTTATTTTGATACCCCACTCGATAGGTTTTGAGGGAAAAAAAATTTTTGAAGACATAATATTGCGCCAAAAAGCGGCCATTTTAATTTTTATAATTTTGATAACTGGGTATATCACTGTCACTCACAATTAAGACGAATCTAATGACACTTTTCAAGCTAAAATCCATCAAGCCATTTAGGCTACAGAGCGTGCCAAAGAAATATACATATATACAAACACCCCTACATACATACAGACATATATACACTCGAAAAACATAACCCTCCTTCTGGCTCAGTCGGGTAAAAATCGAAATCTAAAGGAATTAGTTTCCACCCGCTCAAAACACCCAGTGGGTGGAATGAAATGGGTGATAACTGGGTTTTAACCCACTTGCGGGTTATAACCCGGGTGATTACCCATCTCTACCGGAGTCATCCCGATCGTTCGTGCACCACCTACGCGAGTTCGCTCATTACGATGCGCCAACCGGCTATGTTCGGCCGGTTATCCGGCTTCAAATTTGGCCGGATATCCGGCTTCAAGGTTGGCCGGATATCCAATATACGACCAAACAGCTATCATCTCTATTCTTTATTGCTCACCAAGAAAAAATAAAATAATAATAATAAATGCAAGCATTTCTTCCAGACAACCAGTTTAATCGAATCTAAAGGCCTATGTACAGCAGTGGACGTCTTTCGGCTGAAATGATGAATGATGATGATGAAAAGCATAATAATATATTTAAAAAATAGAACTACTAGGTATACTTGTATTTGGCAATGAGACGATAGAATACACGTTATAGTAACTAAAAACAACAAATATCAATATTAAGAACACGTAACTTAAGTTGATTATCGAATGACAGTAACTATCGACAAGGTCATATTTTTGTTTGCAATGGAAACTGAACCATTATGTTATTGGTTTCTAATCAAAAAGCATATCAACTGTCTAATTTAGATTTTTAATGTATGGAAAGTGTTTTGACAGTATGACACTACGCTGGACCACGGTCGCTCTAGCGTGGCCGAGCGGAAAGCCCAAAGTGTTTAGTGTGGCTGAGCGGAAAAGCCTGAAGTATTTAGTGTGGCCAAGCAGAATGGCCTGAAGTCTTTAGCGTAGTCGGGCAGAAAGGCCTGAGGTCTTTAGTGTGGCCGGACGGAACGGCGTGAAGCCTGTGTAGGCCAATTCACGTAACTAAAGAAGTGCAGTTGTTTCGATCAAAACAGTGCATTTCGTATTCTATTATCTATGTCAGAAACGAACTGCAGCGTCACTGTAACATAATCGGCACGTCATGAAATTACGGGAATTAGTGCCCTTGAGTCTTTAGCGTGGCCGAGCGGAAAGGCCAGAAATCTTTAGCATGGCCGAGCGGAAAGGGCTGAAGTATATAGCGTGGCCGAGCGGCAAGACCTGAAGTCTTTAGCGTGGCTGAACGGAAAGGCCTGAAGTCTTTAGTCGAGTGTAAGCCGCAAGTATAGCGTGGTCGAGCAGAAAAGCATGAAGTTTTTAGGGTGGTCGAGTAGAAAAGCATGAAGTTTTAGCGTGGTCGAGCGGAAAGGTCTGAAGTCTTTAGCGTTGCCGAGCGTGTTTTATCTGAATGATTTTTTTTGGGCCCGTGCCCAGCAATGGGACAGTAATGGGCTGATGTACACGAATAAACTAATACTGACCCCTGGGTTCCAGTGCAACTCAGCGAACAGCACGAGGTTGGCGGCTGTGAGCGTGAGGCCCGAGCTGGCCGCCGTGATAGACAGTACCGCGCAGCGACATGACTCTGTGTGCTGGAATTTGTCCACCAGCTCCTGTAGGTCCATAGGTAGGCGTTTATTATAAACTGAGTCATGTCAACGGCTGTTTGACGACGTAGAGAAAATCACAAGAGGAAACTGATACAACAGAGGACAGAATAAAGATCCTATGATAGGATTTATTATAAAATTTTATATAGAAAGTAACCATACCTGCAGGAGTAGCATGACAACTGTCATCATTATCATCATTTCGGTCGAAAGACGTCCACTGCTGGGCATAGGCCTCCCCAAAGGGGTATATGCCATAATCGCCACGCTTGGCAGGCGGGTTGGCGATCGTAGTTGGTTGATTAAATACTCAAGAGAACGCTGCTGCCCTCCTATAGTGAATTCCTTAGTCGCCTTTTACGACACCCATGAGATTGATTTGAGATTTGATTTTACACGGAGCGACTGCCATCAGACACCACAACCCAGCTACTGGGTAATACCGACATTCGGAGATTAGACCACTTGTCTAACATTCGGGCTTTTGACTACCCGTAGCGACTGCATAGATGTTCGTATGACAACCGGGACCGACAGCTTTAACGTGCTCTCAGAGGCACGGAGGGGTCTCAATGTGCAACGAAATGGTTACCTATCAACGGACTGACCGCGGCAAGTGTAGCTTAACCTCGCAGATCATACAATCTGCGCAGTTGCTATTAAGCCACGAACCCTTCGCATAAGCTTCTGCACTATAAGTTGCAAATTCGATTATGGTCAAAAAACTCTACTCTCCTCTCTATGTCTACAGACAGTTGTCAAGGTATTTTATCTCTTACCGCCCTAGTATTAGCGGGTGTAGATCCAACGATGGATATATAGTGCACTTCGGCCTCGTCGAGCGTGAGACAGATCGCGTTGATGACGCTACGGTGATGAGCAAACACTAGGAACTTGCCCGTATTCTCGTCCTCCAATATCTGGCGGATGTACTTGCTGAGAAAGAGAACGTATTACAAGGGGATAAGGTGGAGAATTGATTGTTTAGGTAGGAAAAATTTGTTAAGTGCACAATGATTTTGGATACTTGCTGGTTTTGCTTTGAAAAGTCACTTATCAATAGAGACACGAATGAGAATATACTGAATATAAGGGCTAATTGACTGTATAATGTTCATTGTTGTTAAAAAAATGGAGAAAGAAAAATGGAGGTTAACGTAATAAAATTTAAAATAATAATAATCTTTATTGGGACCACCGATCGAAGGATGCAACTGCCGAACGTAGGTTGACAGGCCTTGCGACGGCCGATTGCCGCAAATCGGCTTATTGCGAGCAGTGTGGTGATACGCAATCGGCTCAAGCCGATTCCGCGTCGATAAATGTGGGGAGACCCTTATTTGGACTCTTCGCATTGATAAGGCTGTGCTTCTCATTTATACTGACCATATCGCTGGTATCTTGACTTTAGCGGACTCGCTGAAGAACGTGACGAGTGCTGCGTGCCTGTCCGAGGACTGGCTGGACTTGTACGCCTCGGCCATGGCACTCAGACCCTGCTGCGTCTCCTGACTCGACTGGATCAACGTCTGGTCTAGTAATACTGTCTCCCTGTGAGCGTGAAGAAGATAAAAAACGTGTAACGAGGTCCAACTCGTTATGCTGCTCACCCTATTTGATTTCCTGGCCACTTTATTAAAACATTACCTATCCAAATTCAAAATTTTAAAATTCTTCTATAATTTTCTATTTTTAACGTAACACAAAGACATATATCGCAGCCATGGCCGGGCATGGACGTGTCCGACCATTACAGTATTTTTTTATATTATTTTACTTATACAGTTTCTATATTGTACGCTGAAAGACACTCATGTGTCTGTGACTGTGTCTTATAATCATTATATTATTTTATTAACAATAGTCAATGTATCAATTTACCAGTTGAGTGAGATACAGTATTCCAAAAACGTTCTTTGTTGTGTTTTTATTGTGTCTGTGCCGACCTACCACCTACCTACCTGATTTCCTGAATCCAGCCCGAGCTCGCTGCATGGACATAGCAGCAGCTCAGTCATCTTACAGTCGGAGTTGATTTACCACTCCTCCGGCCCTCCGTACTACTGGCCCTCTGTGCCCTCATACCTCAGAGGAGTTCCATACCTCCATACCACTAGTTCCTGCAGTTCCTGTACCACTAGTTCCTGTTGTTCCCGAGTTCTGTTCCTGTACTTCCTGTTATCCTCCTACTTCCGTGTGTCACCGTGTGCCAAGCCACCGAACCCTCGACCCTGCGAGTCTCCTGCCCGAGCCACCCACACCGGCCACGACGCGACACTGGCGCCCAACTGTATTTTGATTATTTTATTCTGATATATTTATTTTCTTTGTTTTTTTTATAATCACCCACCATTTATTTATTTTTTTCAAAATTCTAAAAGTCACCGGGCGACAACATAATCGTTTGTATTATTCTTATTTGGCCATCATTTAAATTATCATTTTCACCTGTTTTATAACCCATAAATTTCTTGATTTCTTTTTTATACCAGTTTGTTATAAATTCATCATTACAAAAAATTACACACATTTTAATCAGACATTTAATACAAATATACAAACATAACTCCATACAAAACTATACAGTATACAAAGCAATAAACATACTACATTTACATACAAAAATACCGCACCGGTTGCTCAACAGCAACTACACCCACTGAAGGCACTTGAGGTTTAAGGCTAGGCTCCCAAAATGAGGTGACTTTTTGAAAACATGTGCTGAGTCGAACACATGCTTGATGAATGTCAAATTTAGATACATGTTTTTTTGAACCTTTGTCCATCGTTTGACTAGACATTTACATAATTAGTTGATTTTTGTTCGATACTTTTATTTTTTGAAAATCATGCGTTTTTAGTGATTTTTAGAATATTTATCCTCTATTATTTAACTTAGCTATATAAAATATATGCAAATAGGAAGATAATAAAGTTTATTAAATACTAGCTAGAGGAAATTTGTATAGATTGTTTAGTATTCTTGTAATAAAAAGAAAACTGTTTTGAGATTTACGACATTTACTTCCGCGGTAAAACACGCGAGAATGATTTTCTCGAAAATGAGTTCTATTGCAACTCGCATAAAATTGACGAGAGCTGCCCGCAGTGGCGGTGTGTAAGGGGAGTGCGAGGGTGGGAATTACGTATTGGGAGCGTCCTCTTAAATCCAACTTGAGAAAACTTGGGTTGGATTACCAAAAGTCGCTGGAAGATAACACATCCTCGTCGAAGGAGAATATCCTTCCACTTGGTACTGCCACATACTCCCAACGGTATATCCATAGGTCTTCGAGACCGACTCTGGTGTACTGTTGCGGAGCACACATAACAATCACTATTCACACCATATTATTCAATTCTTCAACCATACTAGTACATATATCATTAATCTGTGACATTTATTTTGAAAAATTTTATTGACACATTAAACTATTGTCAATAAAATTTTCATATTCCGAAAATTACATTTTTTATTCTTCTTTAACCAAAAAGGTTCCAATACTTCATATGCGATATAAGTCATATTTTTCGAAATTTTAACTATATTCTCTTTTTATAACTACCTATACATTTACTATCACTCATCTCATTAACCTTGATATTTATTTTGGCAATTATATCATACAATAATTATATTATAATAAGTAATAATACGTATATATTTCTATTCTACTACCTATCCTTCTATTCTATCCTTCTATTTTATTCTTCTATTCTATCCTTCTTTCTTCTATTCTTCGTCTATCTATACTTCTTCTCTACTACTATTATATTATAATTATTATTTTTCTACTTTACCTTAGATGGTTCTAGAATCATAGTCTCTATTGTAGGTAGCGAGCGGTGCACAACTCGACATAAATAAGCCTTATGTGTTCGAGCGGTGCATAACTCGATAAAAATAAGCCTTATATGTCGAGGTGTAGGAACTCGTAAAAAAAATACAATCGGGTTTTCTAAAGGTGCGGGCGACGACACCTAATTTAAATAAATAAGCCTTAAGTCATTTTTAACAGAAGGATTTCTTGACGAGTATGTGTCACCTATAAATGTGTACCATATCTCTCTCCGTATGCAAGAATTTTGAGTGATGATGTATGAATAATTTTGAGTGATGATGCATTAATCTGTACCAAGTCTTCCTTCACAACCTCAAAATTTATAGGTATTAATAATATTATTGTTCAGGGATTTAGGGGTATTTTTATGTATATATAGATAACTCACTCACCTCATCCATTAATATTTATTTTAATATTATTTTATTTATATATTTCTTATAAAACTTACATATTAACTTTGTAAAAAAATCTTGTAAAAGATTTTTTTACACCGGCCCACCTGGGTAGTGTAACGAGGTCCAACTCGTTATGCTGCTCACCCTATTTGATTTCCTGGCCACTTTATTAAAACATTACCTATCCAAATTCAAAATTTTAAAATTCTTCTATAATTTTCTATTTTTAACGTAACACAAAGACATATATCGCAGCCATGGCCGGGCATGGACGTGTCCGACCATTACAGTATTTTTTTTATATTATTTTACTTATACAGTTTCTATATTGTACGCTGAAAGACACTCATGTGTCTGTGACTGTGTCTTATAATCATTATATTATTTTATTAACAATAGTCAATGTATCAATTTACCAGTTGAGTGAGATACAGTATTCCAAAAACGTTCTTTGTTGTGTTTTTATTGTGTCTGTGCCGACCTACCACCTACCTACCTGATTTCCTGAATCCAGCCCGAGCTCGCTGCATGGACATAGCAGCAGCTCAGTCATCTTACAGTCGGAGTTGATTTACCACTCCTCCGGCCCTCCGTACTACTGGCCCTCTGTGCCCTCATACCTCAGAGGAGTTCCATACCTCCATACCACTAGTTCCTGCAGTTCCTGTACCACTAGTTCCTGTTGTTCCCGAGTTCTGTTCCTGTACTTCCTGTTATCCTCCTACTTCCGTGTGTCACCGTGTGCCAAGCCACCGAACCCTCGACCCTGCGAGTCTCCTGCCCGAGCCACCCACACCGGCCACGACGCGACAAACGTGTGCGATCAGGGGATCAGGAACGAAGTTATCCTTAAAATTCATGTTTTTAACCGGTTTATTATAATGCAAAATTTTGCAACTATAATACAAGCATAGATGACAGGGAAAATCATGCGTCGGACTGAGACACCTCAGGGCCCAGTTTCGATCCCCAGTAAAACAAGTATTTTTGTATGTTTTATTTAATAGTTAGCTGTAACTTTGACGTTTCCCACAAGATGGCGCTTAAAGGTGAGGTCAACTGATAACTCTATGTCCGTATATTCAATGTACTCTAGGGTACAACGCAAATCTTAGCGTGACGTGACGCTACATTTTCTCCCGAATTATACTTACCACAAGCCCCCATAAGGAACTTCGTTCCAAAAACAAATAAATTTTCTTCAAGAAAAATAAGCGTGCAGCATTTCTTAAAGATACGTGAACCGTTATGATAAGTAGGTTCTTTAGAACACTTTTACATGTCACTATCTATGCTTAATGGCGCCGGCGTTTCCTAGTTAGCTGTCAGTGAGAAGAAACGTCGAAAAAAAATCAGGGTCAGCCTTATTTCGGTTTCATAAAAGGCACACAAGCGATGTTGCTAAATCAAACGTCATAGTTTGCTATCATTAATTAAATTACTATTAAAAAGAGCCCCCTTAGCCTAGTGATCGTAAAACAACATGAGTACTGCCTACCTGGTCTTCTCTTCAAGTTTAGTGAGAACCTGTTCCTTGGTTCTCCTGATGAGGAACCGTTTCTGCAATATGATCTGCAGCTCAGGGAGGTTGGACTGGCCTTGCATGTCCCACCCGAAGTTTGTTTGCTTGCCGTCACAATATCTCTTGCCTGAAAATTTCATATTATTGGTTGGAATTTACATGTAGGCTTCTGAACTGGGTGTTTAATTTGCGGTCGAAAATGGATGCTGATATAAACTTTTGCGTTAACAGATCAACTCTCTTAAGACGCGTTCCGCCAACTTCCTGACAAAATCCATCAGGATGTTGCATGGGCAACAGCCAAAAATCTCGCATTTTCATCTGAGTGACCAATTTGGCGCGGTAGAAATAATAAAATAATAATATTTTCTTAGGTTTTCGCGATCACTGCACATTATAATAAAACAAAGTTTCATCATCATCAACTCAGCCTATCGCAGTCCACTGCTGGACATAGGCCTCTCCCAAATTGCGCTACAACACTCGGTCCTCTGCCTTCCGCGTTTTAATTAGTTAAACAAAGAATATAATGCTCAACTTGGTACTCACCATACTCGGTATAAGATGAGAAGAGACCAGGCTCGATAAGATTTAGCTGCGTGTACAACTCTGCTGGTCTGCTCAGCGCTGGTGTGCCGCTCAGTAGGATAGCACGCTGACATTGTCGTGTGATACTGCCCAGTGCCAATGTACACTGGGCTTTGTGAGATTTCAGATAGTGAGATTCATCCTGAAATATAAAAAAAAAATACACAAATAAGTGTATTTTGTGCTATACATCAGCATCATTAATTCTATACAAAGTAGTTTCAAAAGCATCTGAGCCGTGAAGTTTTCCAAGAAATATTAATTCCCTGTTTTCCTCAAGAATAAAAATTGTTCTGGAGCATAGGTTAGCAGGGAAGCTAGCAGAAGGATTCAGCTGGGTTGTGTCGCATTCGGAAAACTGCGTCGAATTTTCTCGTCGCCTATTCCACAGAGCCTAAAGACTAAGGTCTTCAATCAAAGCGACCTGCCTGTCATGACTTAAGGAGCAGAAATGTGGACACTCACGATACGGCTGTGCTATGGAAAGGGGTATTCTCGGAGTCTCCCTGAAGGATCGAATTCGGAACGAGATGTTCCAACAGAGAACCAAAGTTGTCGACATAGCTCACAGAATCAGCACGCTGAAGTGGCAATGGGCTGGCCATATTAGCCAAAGAACTGTTGAGGTAGATGTGTACTTTAGTGGAGACGGTGAATTGGCAAACGTAGGCACACCTCGGACACTCAATAGAATATAAATGCTAGCACCACCTACATACACAAGATTACGTCTGTATACGAACGCACGCACACATGTAGGTTGGGGATGCTCGCCGCTCGTAATGCCGACTGGAATCTAAGCGCTTCTCAGTAGTTCTCAGAGATGGCGTGCTTGTAAAGCGACTGGCGATTGACATCCATTGCAATCTTGCAGTCCAGTTACCGTCAAACCGCAAGCGCATGCGGGGTGCGGGCGAGGAATGTTAAATTGGCAGGGGGCGGTGAGTGGCCGTTCTGTACGTTAGTACTATTAGATATTCTGTGACGTAGGGTAGGCCGCCCTCAGGCTCGGTGGAGCGATGATATTGGCAAGGAGCTGGTAGCAGCTGGATGCAAGTGACCGAGGATCGATGTCAGTGGCGTGCATTGGAGAGGCCTATGCCCAGCAGTGGATTGATATAGGCTGATGATGATGATGATAGTAGGAATTACGGAATAAAATGCTAGTATAATTCATATTCGATGACGTCTGTGGTCTAGTGGTTCGAGTGTCGGACTACTGATCACGAGGTCGTGGGTTCGATTCCCACGGGACACAAATATTTGTGTGATGAACACTAGTGTTTGTGTTGGTCTGGGTGTTTCTTATGTATTATAAGTAAGTATTTACAAAAAAATAATAATTGTATTATATCCATTGTCTAGTACCCACAGTACAAGCTCTGCTTAGTTTGGGACTAGATGGTGTTGTGTAAAAATGTCCAAAATATATTTATTTATTTATTTTATTTATATTATGCTGGTATAATTATCACTTGAACATCAAACAAGATTTTAGTTATACTTACAATAATAACGACTCCAAATTTTTTACTTTTCAATAAATCTGTGTGCATACTGGTGATCTTGTAACTTACAATAACAATTTCAGTCTGAAAGAAACACATAAAGTATGTTACTATCAATAGTTTTTGCAACAAATACTTTGTTTCACGGGACAAATTAATTCAACATTATTTCGTAATTATTAGACATAATCATCATAAAGAGAGATAGGCTCTTGTCGGTGGAGTATTTTATATTTTTCTCTGCTTTCCGCCTCTCTTTAGATCTCTTGACAGGACACTACATTTTTTTTTTTTTCCTTTACTTGCTGCATTAAAGTTCTGCTCGGTCTTAATTAAATTGATCTTGTCTTATCAATTTGTTATTACGAAAAGATTTTTTTTAGTTTTTAGAAAGAGGAACAAACCAACTAACACACTTTTGCATTTATATATTACTAGCTTTTACCCGCGGCTCCGCTCGCGTAAATTTCTGCTAACCCACGTCAGTCCAGTCCAGTCCAGTCCATTCCAGTCCAGTCCACTGTCCCGCTGTCCCGCTGCCCCGCTGGCCCACTGCCCCGCTGCCCCGCTATCCCACTGCCCACTGCCCCACTTCCCCGGTGCCCAGTTGCCCCGCTGCCCGATTGCCCCACTGCCCCGCTACCCCACTGCCCCACTACCCTGCTGCCCCGCTGCACCACTGCCCCGCTGCCCAGCTGCTCCGCTACCCCACTGCCCGCCCCGCAGCCCCCCACTGCCCCGCTATCCCACTGCCCCGATACCCCACTGCCCCGCTGCCCCTCTATCCCACTGCCCCCCTGCCCCACTTGTCCGCTGCCCCACTGCCCTACTGCGCCGCTGCCCCACTATCACACTGCCCCGGTAACCCACTGCCCCGCTGCCCCGCTACCCCACTGCCCCGCTGCCCCACTATCCCACTGCCCCAGTTCCCCGCTGCCCCGGTACCCCACTGCCCCGCCCCGATGCCCCACTGTCCCGCTGCCTCGCTGCCCCACAACCCCACTGCCCCGCTACCCCACTATCCCACAGGCCCACTGTCCCACCGTCCCACTGCCACTGTCCCACGGCCCACTGTCACACTATATCACTATCGTCCCGTCCCATGTCCCATGTCCTGTCCCATACTATGTCCAGTCCCATGTGCCGTCCCATGTCCCGTCTCATGTCCCGTCCCATGTTCCGTCCCCTGTCCCGTCCACTGTCCCGTCCCCAGTCCCGTCCCCTGTCCCATCCCCAGTCCCATCCCCAGTCCCATCCCCTGTCCACTCCACTCCACTCCATCGTACATTACTATCCGTTCGTGCAAATGCATAGAAGCTTCGATCTGTCGGGTGAGTACGCAACCCACGAATTTTTTTTTCTTTTTTTCGTTCTTTCTTTCTTTCTCAAAACCCATACCAGTTTTTAAGTCAGATCATCAGCTTTCAAACAAAAAAAAAATCATCAAAATCGGTCCAGTAGTTTTAGCGTGATGCTGGAACAAACAAACAAACAAACAGACGTTTACAATTTTATAATAGGTAAGATTAGAATTAGGATATAATACCTGATATTATTTACCTTCTTCTTATCATGTCAATGGTTCAAATAAATATGTGTTTAAATGTTTTTCGATTAGAATGTGGCCACTTCAATGGCATTTTCAGTGGCGGCGAATAGGTCATCTCTTGTGCAGGTGTTCGGACACAAGGGACACGCTTGCAAGTGTGACATGGATTGCTCTGGGTCACCGCAGTCACAATGAGCAAGACCCTAAACCCCCATTCACACATATTAAGTCTACAGCCACCAACCTGAGTGCGAAGACGATTAAGTGACTTCCAAACTGGCTACAGTAGATCGTGTCCTGGTGGTAACTTCTCTTGTGGTGTAATAAAGTCAAGAGGTTGAGGGGGCTTTTTTTAATTACCTGTTTATCAGCAACGAGTTGAGTGTCCTTCCCAGTGGTTAGTGTCGCTATATTCATCATTGGGACAGAAGGTAACAGCTCTTGTATTTTGTTCTGCCATGTATCCCTGCAAGTTGTTGTGGTATTATTGTAAGGGCAGGAAGGGCCGCAGCCACTACTAGCACTACTAGGGAAGTGTCTTGGCCCACGAATATTTAGATAAAGGATCCTTCAATGACATGCTGCCCTAAGGCCCTAGAAATCACCGAACCTTTACACATCAACGTGCCAATTTTTTCAAAAAGGTAGTTAATGTGGATATAAGGTGCCAACAAATAATCTTAGTTTAGTAGGGAAAACTATGAAAAACATAATGAAAATAATTATTTGACGCATTTATTCGTTTCTTCAATTTATGCCGTGCCCACAATTTGCTTTCGCGTGCCAAACGTGACACGCGTGCCATTGGTTCGCCATCCCTGCCCTAGAACCTAACTCTAACTACAGTGCAAAGGCATATTATATATTCTGTGGCAAAGGGCTGGGCTCATTATGGCCAACCAAAGACAGCGTTGCTGTTGCAACCATTGTAGCTATTATTAATCCATCAGTGATATCCAATAGATAACAGTTTGAAATTGACAGCACCTTTATTTCGAAAGCAGTAAGGTCGGTTTTCTAATTCAATTGTTACCACTGTCATGCAGTCGAATGAACTAGGTACACCCACAGACCAATAAGCCTCAAGACGCCACTTAGCTGGATACCCCCGGTCACCAAGCTTATGCAGTAGCACGGAATAACATTCGCCCCGCCGCCAATCGGGACGTCACTCCGTCAGCGAGCGACACCAATCATACCATCGAACTTTTGAGCCGACCAATACCATAACGCACCGCCCGCCCCTTGTCCCTCGCCAACATTTTAGGACTGTGTTCTCATACAAAACTTTGTTTATACGGCGTCTTTAGGCTCATTGGTCTGTTGGTACACAACATTATTTTATGTAAATATTTCCTTATTAGGTATATTTTATTAATGATTCCTGATTTGCCATTACAATTATCAGAGTATAAAACCACAGACAGTACAATCACCCTGTGGTTTAGGTACTCGGACAATAACCATCAAATTACATTTAGTTAAGGTGAATGCTACAGGGTTGCCCGCGAAATTCAAAAATAAAAGTAATAATAATAAGCTGTACAAGCTCGAAAATATTAATTTACGATCAAATTATCGATTTACGAGCTTGTAAAGCTTATAGAGCCAGGTTAATATTTTTTATGAGTATTATTCAGTAGATATATTGTTATTATTTCCGCCAATCATATTTTGAACGATATACAACGCAAAATAAAGCTACAATTTACAAAAAACACCAAAAATTTTGAATTTCGCGGGCTACCCTGTAGCATTCACCTTAATATGTAATATGTTACACCACCACTTTTCATGGGAGTTGGATAATACAGCCGTGACTGTTTGATTATACTGACACTGATAAGGCTTTTATACAGTGGATATTTGTGTTATTTTTCTTCTACCAAATAAATCGTTGTTAATGTTATTTACTAGATACAAAACGGATAGCTGATTGACCAGATACCGGATATTCGGCCTTCCTAAAACCCGGATATCCGGCGTCGGGATATTCTGCCGAACATTGCCATCGAGCTTATCGTACCATATAGATCTGAGCGAGCCTGCGAAGGTGAGGCACGGACGATCAGATGGATTCTTAGGTTTCATCATTCATCATCATCATTTCAGCCGAAAGACGTCCACTGCTGGACATACGCCTCCCCCAAGCAGTTTGGGGGGATATACCATAATCGCCACGCTTGGCAGGCGGGTTGGCGATCACAGTTGGTTGGTTAAATACTCAGAGAACGCTGCTACCCATTCTCTGGTGAATCCCTTAGTCGCCTTTTACGACACCCATGAGAAGATATAGGATGGTGCAATTCTTTACGTCCGGCACCACACGGAACTCTATTCTTAGGTTTATTACCTCTTAATGCAGAGAAATTGCTGTATATACATTATAATTTGTTCCTAGTTCAGTACGAGCACTATTTTTTTGTTAAAATAAGCAATAAACAATGTTTTAATTCGAAGATATTGTGGTATTATTTAAGTAAATATTTTATGAGCTAATTGAAATTTTCGTAATTTATTGTATCTGGTGATCTAGTATCCGGTATCCGGCCAGATAGGAGGGATACCGGATAGTTGCCGAATATCCGTTTCATTTCTATTATTTACCTCATGGAAGAAGTGGTGACTATGAGCAAGGGCCAGTTGTGTCGGTAGTAACTGGCGATGGCGAGCGCTTGAAACGTCTTGCCCAGGCCCATGTCATCCGCTATCATGCAGCGCCCGCGCCGTGATATTCCGAATCTGGTGGCAAATTATAATCTGTTACGTAAAGGTACTGTTTGGTTATAGCCTGAGTATACTATTAGTATTCCGTACCCAAAGGGTGCTAACGGGACCCTATTACTCTCGCTACGCTGTCCATCCGTCCGTCTGTCTGTCACAGGGCTGTATCTTTGTAACGGTAATAGATAACCAGTTGAAATTTTCACAGAATATTGTTACTATAGTGTCTATCACGACAAATACTAAAAATAAAAAAAGTCTAAAACTTAAGGGGGTCCCGATACAAGAAACCTCGAAAAACATGCATTTTGTTCAACGTTTTTGTTCCTGCTATATCTTCGAAACGGTAATACATACCAGCGTCAGACTTAGTCTGATTATAGTGCATACTATGTAGTTTAGCAACAAATACTAAAAATAGGGCAAACATAGACATATGAGGTGGTACCTACGTAAGATAAGAGATGCAAAAATTCACATTTCACGTACGTTTTTTGATGTATTTTGATAAAATCTCGTAAATTAAATCAGTTTCTATGGGGTATCAGGTCGATGGGTGAGATGGAACCCTTACTGCATGAGTCTGATTCACACTTGGCCGGTTTTTATTTAAACTATATTGAATTTACCTTACTCCATCTTCCTGAAATGGCATGAGTTTATGTCTCAAGGTGGCTTCAATTGGGGACAAGACCACAGAATTTGGATCTGTGGCATTTTCTCTCAGTACCTAAAATGTACAGTGCAACTGCATTATTAACATAAATGAATTCTGAGTCTAACAAACTTCCAGGAAGGACAATCATGGAATATATGTATTTGTCACATTGGAGCAGTTAGTCATTGCATGGGCTTTTACATTTTCACAAACACTTATGAATTACCAGGCCCCTCAGAAAGTATTGCGAAAAAAAGTTTTTATATATGGGAGACTGGCCAGTTATAATGTTTTTCGAAAATATGATTATTTATAAGTAAAAATAAGTAAGTTCCAATTTCAAAATTTCCCTCCACATTTTTTGCGAGTTAATTCAAAGTATTGTGTCTCACTGAAATATGGATCTGCGCCGGGAACATTTTAGAGCTATGATTTTATACGATTTCAAGTGTCGCCTGAAACCGGATGAATCGTACGATAGACTTCAAATGGCATTCATGGATGAAGGCCCTTCCAAGGCAACCGTTTATCGTTGGTATAACGAATTCAAGCGCGGTCGACCAACTTTGGGGGATGACGAAAGAAGCGGTCGCCCTTTGACGGCTGTTACCGAAGAAAACGTGCTAGCAGTGAAAAATTTAATCCAAGACAATAGGCGAATTACATATCAGGAGATTCAACACATATTGAAGATTGGATCGGGAAGCGTTCACGAGATTCTACACAGCCATCTTCGCGTGAGGAGGATAGTATCACGCTGGGTGCCGCACAACCTCACCGATGCTCAGAAGCAGGCCCGGGTGGAATGGTGCCGTGATATGCTTAACAAATTTGAAGCAGGCTCGTCTCGGCGTGTTTACGACATCGTTACAGGTGATGAGTCCTGGATTTATCAATACGACCCAGAAACCAAGCGCCAGTCGACTGTTTGGGTGTTTCAAAATGAGCCAACGCCTACCAAAGTGAAGCGATCTAGAAGCGGGGGTAAGATTTTGATCGCTAGCTTTTTTAATTTGACTGGCCACTTGGTATCAATTCCCTTACGGGATCAAAGAAGCATTAATGCCGAATGGTATACTACCAAATGTTTGCCAGAAGTTTTCTCTGTTATAAGCAACAAGCGACCAAACACAGGGCTCCGCGGGCTACTGCTCCACCACGACAATGCACCTGCGCACACCGCACTCAAAACGAGGGACTTCCTGGACAGCACGCCAGTCAAACTCCTGGGTCACCCTCCTTACAGCCCTGATCTAGCACCGTGTGACTTCTTTTTATTCCCAAAAATAAAAAATCAGCTCAAAGGGATACAATTTTCGTCGCCGGAAGATGCGCTGGCTGCGTTCGAGCAGGCTGTAAACGAGGTGTCTGCGGCGGACTGGAAAAAGTGTTTTGAAAACTGGTTTAGGCGCATGAATCTTTGTATAGAGGCTGGTGGAAAGTACTTTGAAAAGATTTGATAAAAATATATGTACGTATAGAACAATTTTTTTTAGTTTCGCAAAACTTTCTGAGTGTCCCACGTATATGATTTATTATTATAGGTAATGAGGTATTACACATTTAAGAAGAAGCAGTCTACATATAATACTACACTGTGCATTAGTGTGCTTTGTGTAGTTTCATGTGTATTGTTATTTATTTCTTGAAATATTTCATCTTAATACTAATTACTGCTTTACCTACATCTACACACGGCCGTCAATGTTTAGACTAAGCGTATTCTGAGATGCAGGTGATGTAGCACAACAACAACTTACGTTTTTGTATTTAAATTAATTAAAACAGGTAAATAAAAGTTAGTTTCACTCGGCTGCAAATTCTGACGACAGGGCAGTTTAATTATTGAATGTTTAAATGTCAAAAAAGACTTGATGGTAAGGATATGTTGCAGGTCAGCCTGCTGAAATGCTGTGACGTAGCACTCGCCGGCTTAGGTCACGTGATCGCTGACTCGCCTGCTATTTGGCGCAGTCATGGTACAAACTAGCACGACAGGTTATTTTTCGTCTAAAATTGACCTGCTATAAGAGTGCATGGTAGGCCCCCAGTACAGAATTCGCAGGGCATGGCAGTTGACACAGACAAATGATACACATGACATTTGACATGTCTGTGTTTCACGCGCCTGCATTGCAGCTTACGCAGCGCAGGGGGCCTACCATGAACTTTAAAAATATTTGCCATGTGCAGGGCAGTCCAACTCGGCATGTTAACCTGACAGGTTTCATGTTTGTACCATGAGCATTTCCCGCTGACCTGCATCAAGGCAACTTTTGACCTGCTACATAGTCTCTGACCAGTATGCCGGCAGCACATACTATATAAGATCATTAAAAACAGACGTTCTAAAATACTTTAGCGGTTTTACGGTTTTTATAGAAATGAAATATGTTTTCAAGATAACAGTTTAAAATAAAAAAGAGTGATGAAAGAAACATTGATCCGTGGCAAAAAAGGAATTTCACGTTATTTATGAGAGCGAACGCCCTTCCACATCCACATAAAAAAACTTTGAACAAAAATGTTTACAAATTAGACACTTCACATTTATTTTCGAACGCATGAAGTACATGTCAAAGGACAAAAAGTAGAATTTACGAGGTAATTTTGAAATTCAAGTGGATAGCTAAATTTTGTTAACTTTAAAGATTAGCTTATTAACTGAAATGAATATAGACATTTGTGTTGTGGCCGTGTCTGTGAGTGGTGGTACCTAAGCAAGTGCAATTTAGAAAGGGTGACTTGTAACTATGGCTTCAAGACGAGTTTCCTACGAGCAATTGGAAACTCTGTGGGATTTTTTGAATACCCACAGAGACATCGCTATGGGCTACAATAAAAGTGCTCAAGCTCGGGAAATGTCCCGAAGAATGTGGACTGAGGTGGCTGTAAATCTGAATTCGGTTGTTGGTGGTGCTAACAAGGATTGGAAAACTTGGGCAGCTGTAAGTTTTATAATTATAAACGTAATTGCCTGAATTAAATATAATATTTGTCAACCAACTATTTAAATATTTATAATTTTCAGTATTGGATAGATTACAAAGGGAAGTTGAAAAGAAAATGTGCCGCTATTCGAACATCACAATCACGCACAGGTGGGGGACCATGCGAAATACCTGCCATATCAGATATTGAAAAAAAATATCTTTCAATTCTTGGTGAAGACTATGGTGTGGGTCTTCCAGGAATTCAAGTGAACCCATTTGACACAGAAAGCACTCATGTAAGTAATATTTTTTTTAAATAAAAAATATTTCAATTTCCAACTTTATTAAAGTAGCAATGGAGTCAGTAGTTACTTAAATTTGTTATTACAATAGATGTAATTCACAAATGTCACATAAATACAATGAAAAGTTTGAGATCACTTTAAAACTCTCACATACTTAATCAAAACATTTAAGCATAACATTAGTAACAGATTCTGTGATGAAAAACAAGCAATTACTTTTTGTTTTGATACACAATATCTAGAATTAATAATAATACCCTAACCTACCTTAATTAGAACCTACATGTAATGCAATAATACAACAATTATGCAATACAATACATTTGTATTAAACATAATAAAAATTCACTCTAAGACAACTTTAAGACTTGATTTTCTTTTAATCATTTATTATTTAGAATGACATACCTAACTACTTGTTACATAATAGAGTTACTAAGTTTCGTATTATGTATTTTCAGGCATCAACATCAAGTGCTCCTCAAGATGAGTCTCAATCTATTCTATTAATACCTGAGGGCATAGAAGTTGTAGGAGAAAACATTAATGTTGGACCATCCCTGCAAGTACTGTCAATACCAGACACAGAAGATCTTGTGCTCCGACCATCAAGTACACAACCCATTCAGCCAGCCGAACCAATGACTTCTACTCAGTCTCGGAGACACCGGCGTCGCTCAGCGCCTATGTCTCAAGAGATGACAAGAAGAGCTCTCGCCGATTCAAGCCGTTTGCGAGCAGAGGCTACACAAGAAATAAGCAGAGAATTAAAAAATGTTGTAAATGTTCTGTCTCGTATAGCAGCAGCATTAGACAGCATAAACAATAGGTAATAAATTCCCTACTTACATTTATACTTTAAAACATAAATTTACTAATGATGACAAAATTGTATATTATATTAAACTTACTTACACATTTTAACAATGAAACTACTCTTATTAATACATTACTGATAAAAAAATGGTACTAAAATTATGATCTTACATTCTAGGTTACTTGTCGGCGTGCCCACAAATGAGCAATAAGCTGTCTTCTAGTAGAGAGGCCGTCTTGCAGTTCAAGATTTTGGGCTCTCCTAGAAGAATGTGCCTCTGAAGTGCTGTCTGTCATATTGTGAGTAGAAGGTTGCATTTGTGTTTCTTGCATAACTTCTTCAGAATTCAACTCCTGCACAGGGACATTGCATCTATTGCAAATGTTGTGCAATACAACACAAGCATTTACAATAGATGCCGCTACTTGAGGCTCATAAAGCAGAACCCTATGCACAAGTAGGCATCTAAAGCGTGCTTTAAGAAGGCCAATTGTTCGTTCCACCACATTACGAGTTCTCACGTGCAATCCTGTGTAGTAAGCCTCAGGTGAATCTGGAGGAGCATCTATAATCGGAGTCATCATGGTCTTCCTTAATGGATATCCAGAATCACCTACAAAAAAAAGGAATTGATAATTGACTTTTAAATATTATCTGAAAATCTTTAAACATATATACACAGAACAACTTTTTTTGTATTTACATACCTAAAAGCCACATGTTATTTAACTCTTCCATATGACTTTAATGGGTGGTTGGTCTATATAAATGAATCGTGAGTTGCTCCTCCATTGCTGGCATCCACACTAATAATTTCCATGTCTGAGTTGCATATCTAGAATTGTAGTAATTTTATTAATTTACACAATAACACAAACTAACTTTTTTCTTGTTTCAGGAGGATATGTGTTTCGTGGATTACAGAGGAATATTAAATAACTTTCTTTATCTTCTTATAATACTATTTCTCTTGTTAGATGGATGGCAATTATGAAATTATGTAATGTTAAAGCCTTTTACGTAGGATGATAGTTTTTAAATTGACATATAATAATATCACACCATTTGTTGTATAAATGGGCTGTAATTTTGATGTATGTAATAATAATGTTTTATTCGTTTTTTTTAGTCCACTCTGTGTGTGTTACATTAAAATATGTTTGTAATATAAAATGTAATTAAATAATAAAGACACCTACCACTTGCACATTTAAAGAATGATATTGTTTTCTACAGTAAAAACGTTCTTCATGATGCATTGGCCATTTTATTGCTACATGGGTTCCATCAATGCAACCTAAAACTCCAGGCATACCAAACATGTTTGAAAATCTGAAATAAGTAAAGCAGATTTGTGCTGTCACATTCAGAGTAAAATAACATATTGAAAACAAAATAATCTGACTGTACTTACCCCATCGCATTTACTCGGCGTTCGCTAGGACCAGCTGGGAATTTTATACATTTTCTGCGAAAATGTGGTAAATTTAAGCATTTTGTTACTTCAGCCATTGCAGTTGATACTGTTTGCTGTGCAACAGAATGTACAGCGATATCAGCCGTTGGTCTTTGGTATGAACCAGTCGCGTAAAAAGATAATGCTATTAAAACCTGAAATCAAGGAGGTACAGCATCAAGTAGGATATTATTTTGAAAATTAGTCCGATAAATAGAAGCATAAATAAGTACTAACCTTGACCTCAATCGACAAATCTGTTGATTTTGTAGGGTGTGACATGAAAACTTGTAGCTCATTACAGAGTTCAAGTGCAAGCTCTTTAGTAAGCCTATAGCGTTTAACAAAAGCATTGTCCGGCATCTCGAATGGCTTGATTGAGTTTCTCAGAACATTTCTTTGTATTTTAGCATTTTGTTTAACGTTATTGCAACGACTATCTTCCTCGAGAAACTCGAAAATTTCATCTTCATCACACATCTAAAATAAACGATAAACACAGTGCTTAAAGATGATTTTCTATGTTTTACAATACTTTAAAATAACGCCAGAATAATATTTTATGCACATTTTAAAAACAACTTACGTTTTTGTATTTAAATTAATTAAAACAGGTCAATAAAAGTTAGTTTCACTCAGCTGCAAATTCTGACGACAGGGCAGTTCAATTGTTGAATGTTTAAATGTCAAAAAAGACTTGATGGTAAGGATATGTTGCAGGTCAGCCTGCTGCAATGCTGTGACGTAGCACTCGCCGGCTTAGGTCACGTGATCGCTGACTCGCCTGCTATTTGGCGCGCTTATGGTACAAACTAGCACGACAGGTTATTTTTCGTCTAAAATTGACCTGCTATAAGAGTGCATGGTAGGCCCCCAGCTCACTGCGGGTAACTGTGTTGCTGCATCTCAACATACACTAAGCCTTGTTTCCATTCAATGGATCAGAGGACACAGCAGTTCCCGAGGCAATGATGCAGAGGATGAACTCGCTAGAAAGGGATCGACTATGGTTGTGGTGGGACTTGAACCCATAGTGGTGTAACGAGGCTACACTCGAAATGCTGCTCACCTTATTTGGATTTCCTGGCCACTTTATTATAACTTAATCAATCCAAATTCAAAATTTTAATTTATTCCATAATCGTCTCGTATGTTAATTATTAAATCCCCTTCGGGTACCTACGCAACTTGGTAAGAAAACGCACCAGGGATAAACACCACAAACTATGGATAGACCATGGTGAGTGCAGGCAGGCCAAGAATGCATTAACCCACAATTGACGGCCGTTTCACGAAACAAGCCCTCCGATTGTCAAAAACAGCTGCATACAGTCATAGCTGCTATAACTGGCCACGGGTCCGTTAACAAACATCTCTTTGTCATAGGTATTACGGACAGCCCACTGTGCAGAGCCTGCATAGTGGAAGACGAGACAGCAGCCCATGTGCTTTTAGACTGCCCTGAGGTCGCTGCATACATGGTCAAGTACTTTGGTCGCCCAGGTACCCTCAGAGAGATCACTGGCAACACCAATGTGTTGCTGGCAGGTACTTCTTTTGAAAGGAGTAGTGTCTTTGTGCTTTGTACTCAAAACTACATTTATTTATTAACTGCCCTCAGGCCTCGCAGGACTATTATCAGTGGAGTTAAACTAAATTATTTGGCATTTTGGATACAGGGGCAATTGCCTCTGCTGTCCAATTGGAGTATTTGGCCTCCTTTTTGTCTGTTGGCTAATTTGGCAGTGTCTAGCAGATCTACAGCCAGAGGATTCGGATGTATAGCCATAAGGTCAGCAGGTGGACAGCATAGCGTTTCTTGTGGATTCAAAACAAAATTCAAAACTATTATAAGTATGTATTTACAAAAAAAAAGTATATAAGTATTATATCCATTGTCTGGTACCTATAGTACAAGTTCTGCTTAGTTTGGGACTAGATGGTGCTGTGTAAATATGTCCCAAAAATATTTATAATTTATTTCTCTTTTACGTGTATATTTTTGTGTGTAAGCAAATAGATAAATAGATAGATAGAATATACTTTATTGTACACCATGAAAATAGTAGTAAACAGGAACAACGTATAAATTATGGGTACATGGGGGGTCTTATCGATATCTTCCAGACAACAACAACAACAACCTTTGGATGGACAAAGACGACGTAAGATTAAGATAATGAAAAAAAAAAAAAAAAAAAAAATTTTAAATTAATTTTATTTCAAATAAATGATAAAATAAATAAATAATAACATTTTCATAAAACTTTACCCTCAAAACATATGGTGGGATTGGACCTAACACTATGTGTGGTGACAAAGGTGCCACTTTAGACATCAGCTCTCGATAATCATTGATTGAGAAGTTCCATAACTTTGATTTTGAATCTGAAATACAAAGGCATTTAATTAACAAAGTGTTATAGGAACAGGGATAACTACTCTGTTTTTTCTTGCTTGTCTTATTTAGTATATAATCTTGGCATGTCTTTTTAATGCAATTCGTGAATAATAATGATTAAAAGACATTATGTTAACAATTTTACACACTAAATAACATTTTTTAACCTAATTACATGTGAAGAACTAGTAATTATATTTAATCAGTAGTTATTTGAAGAGACATGCCAAGATTGCTTACTAATTATGACAAGAGAAAAAACAGTCCTTAAGCCTGAGAACACTAAATACCTATGTTTACAAAAAAAACTATGTGATCCATCGTTGGACCCCTGGCAGATGTGAAACATCGAAATTATTATTTACAGATAATATGCATAAAAGGATAGTTTATGAAAGGAAATAAATATGGCATAATCAAAAATAAAATATTCAGATTTTTTTAAAGAAAAAGATGATGGTTTATTTTTCTAATAACTATGAGGCTGGCATAGTCACCCAGAGTGTACTGAAGCCTCAAAAAATAAAACTGAGAATAAATAAATAAATTAATAATTACTTAATGTATTCTAAAAATTAAAAATTCTGTTTTTTTTTTAAATTAAGACATCTTAATTCTTTTAATCTTGATTGTGTGTCATAGTGTAATTTTGCTTTCTTTGCAAGAAGCTGCTCGCTTTCACTTTCCAAACTATCACTATCACACATACACATATTTTATTGTTAAATTATTACTTTTAAGTAAGACACAGGTAATGTGTACCATAGTAAACAACACTGTATACACTATAGGTATATGAGTTCAGTGCGGCGAGAGAGATCGGGGATTACTGTACAGAGTGGGGAGAGAGTCCCAAAGTCATTCGTGCATGGCAACGCGTCACCACACCTTACTAGATTTTTCATACTATCATATAGCGTGGCAACCCATAAGGGTTCAGCATCAGTTATAGACCTTATGGTCTGACCCGTCGCATAAGAAGTTTCACATAAAAATAGAAACCACATAAGTTTATTTATCATAAAAACATTAAGAGCAGACTACTCATGTTTTACATAACTTTTACAATACATACAATCAAATCTGAAATTGTGACATAAACTGTGCCTTACATTTTTATCAAGATAGGTATCCATTTTTGCATGGAATAGCTGTTTTGTTTGTCACAGTTTCATTTATAGAACTGTCATTATTTCTTCATATTTTAATTTATAACATAACATCACGCCTGTATTTCCCCGAAGGGGTAGGCAGAGGTGTATAGTACACCCACATTTCACCAGTTATGTTAAAGTCACAACAAGTCGTCGTCGTCATTAAGTCGTCTGTTTTAATTTATAGTTATAGTTATTTATTTGTTAAACTTGGACTAGATTACATGGAAGGATTTTAGCACAGGCTTACAATTTAAGTACTTATTTAATCTATTTAAAGGGTAGAGTACTGTTCTCCTAGATAGGCAACAAAGTAACCTGTGTTTAGGAGAGACAGTTCCGAAAAATTAAGTTAATTAAAATAAATACAAGTACTAACCATAACTTTTAGAAGGTAAGCTCTTGAATATATTGATGAGGGGAGTACAGAATTCTGAGGGGTTCACTTCAAATCTGTCTTCAGAGATCAGGTATACGGTTCCACTGACAACTTTACCAACAGGCACATTACTCTCTTCAATACTCTTAGCTGCAGGCTTAGCATAGGGATGATTTCTATTGTAGTTACTTAGATATGATCTAACACCTCCGTTTGACGAAGATGGTAGAGGGCTTCCGTTCTGAGCAGAGTTCCACTTTTTAGGAGTAATTTGTTTTGATGGACTGCCTATGGACAGTATGTTTTGCCGTTTCTGTAGCGCAGCCAGGCGCTTTCTTTCAATTTCTTCTTTCGTACACGACATTTAGACAACTATTGACTACACTCATTGGCTTTTAAACAGAGAAAATAATCACTACGTTACAGACTTATAAGTACAACTCACTGACTACACTACATTCATACATCTGGAAGACAGTGAGGCGACACTCTGACCTGGTTTTGTTTTAACGGTGGGTATTACCAATTACGATGTAGGTAAGTCATGTAAATTCATTGAAATATTGAAGTAAATAAATATTTATTTATCGTGTTTAGCTCATTTTCATCCGTCAAAACTAGGGATCACAGAGTACATTATATAGCTGGACACTCTGACCTGGTTTTGTTTTAACGGTGGGTATTACGATGTAGGTAAATCATGTTAATTCATTGAAATAAATAAATATTTATTTACACAGATTAATGATATATGTACTTTTATTTATCTTGTTTAGCTCATGGTTTAGCTCATTTTCATCCGTCAAAACTAGGGATGCAAAAAAAACATCGATGTTTTCGAACATCGATGTATCGTTCATAAACATCGATGTTTTAACATCGATGTTGAAACCCCTAACATCGACAATACATCGTTCTTTATTAACGATGTTTTATCATAGCGCCATCTGTGATTCTTTGATATTTGCTTTACATGCGGGTCAGCACGTAGTATTACATACATATTATCACGCCTGTTTCCCATTGAGGTAGGCAGAGACTATGGATTTCCACCTGCTACGATCCTGACACACCTCTTTCGCTTCATCTACGTCCATTAACCTCGTCATGCATGCTCGTCGGTTTAGAGAACTCTTAACCTGGCATTTTTTGAGAACATCCGCGATTTGATCGCGATACGTTCGCCGAGATCGTCCCCTTCCAACTCTTCCATCCACACTCGCTTCGTATACTTGTTTCGTCAATCTCCTCTCGTCCATCCTCTCTATATGTCCAAACCATCTTAACATACCTTTCTCAATCTTTGTCACTACATCTTCTTTCACTCCACAACGCTCCCTTATCATGTTATTCCTTACTTTATCTCTCAAAGTTACACCACACATACTTCTCAAATCTCTCATTTCTACTGCATTTATTCTGCTTTCATGTTTCTTCTGCCATACCCAACTTTCACTACCATACATAAGTGTAGGCACTAACACTCCCCCATGAACAGCCAGCCGTGCCTTTTCCGAAACTTTGCGGATGTTCATGAAGTAGTGTAGTGCCCCATTCACCTGATTACCAGCACTCACTATCCTTTCAATGTCCTTCACATGCTTGCCATCTCTTGTAAACATGGAACCCAGGTATACAAAATCTTTCACTTGTTCCACCTTTTCGTCACCTATCAAAATATTGCACTCTGTCATAACTTCTTCCTTTTCAAAAACCAAAACTTTTGTCTTACTAACATTAACTTTCATTCCTTTACTCTTCAAAGCACCATCCATAATTGTTACCATCTTCTGTAACTCCCCCTCCGACGATGCAAGGATAACTTGATCATCGGCATAGAGGAGACAATTGACAAGTAACCCATTCATTTCTAAACCATTTTCACTCTCTTTCAAATCTTTCAAACAGATTGAATAGCCACGGCGACGCTACACATCCCTGTCTCACACCCTTATCGATGCTGAACCAGTCAGAGTAGGCGCCGTTAATCCTGACACAAGCGCTAGAATCCACATAGAGAGATTTCAACGCTTGAATCAGGTTGCTATTCACCCCATAGATAGACAAAGCAGACCATAGTTCATTCCTCATCACTCTGTCGTAGGCCTTTTCCAAATCCACGAAAGCGCAATAGACTTTTTGACCTTTGGCCAAACATTTTTCAGCTATGCATCGCAAGGAAAAGACCTGATCCGTACACCCCATGCCCTTTCTAAATCCCGCTTGCACATCCCATATTTTTTCATCAGTTACTTTCATCACTCTTTCAATCAAAACTTTTGCATACATAGTATTATGTTATCATGCAAATATAGTATTATATTTGCTAAACAGATTTCAGCACATCATTCCCTCATATAAACAGTGATCTACCTCAGTAACATGCGTACATTCTTTTAAGAATATTTTTTATGAAAAAAAAAGCCGAGATAAAATGAAATAACATGGTAAACTGTAAACTATAAACTCATGATCTGTGTTTGTGTAGGTTAGTATTTATTCAACAATTTATTTTTACTATTTGTTAGAATAGAGAAACTGAAGTTAGGAATTTAATGTTAACATTAAAGGTTATTTCTGTGTTAGTTATTTTTGAATAAGTTGGATTGGCTGATCATTTATTAGGTGATTTTATTCAATATTTTCACGTAACCAAGTAGTAAAACTCATAGTTAATAATGTCGCAGTTATGTTTGTCCTTCAAAAACTTAAAAAAAACGGTCAAAAATCTATGAGAATCGATTTCCGTGATGGACGAATCTTCATCATCATCATCATCATCATCATTTCAGCCGAAAGACGTCCACTGCTGGACATAGGCCTCCCCCAAACATCGCCACAACGACCGGTCCTGTGCCTTCCGCATCCAGCGGATTCCCGACGAATCTTACTTACATGTATTTCATTTAGACCAGATTTTTTTCCAAAACCACGAAAAAACATCGATGTATCGTTCATAAACATCGATATTGTCGACATCAATGTTTTACTTTTGAAAACATCAATGTTCTAACATCGATGTTTTTTATGAACGATGTTGCATCCCTAGTCAAAACTCCAAGCAGTGTTGCCAGGTCCCATTTTCAAAATCGGGGAGGCTTATTATGAAAAAAGCGGGAGATGATGTTTTTCAACAAAAATCAGTTTTTGAAGTATTCAAGGTATTATCATAGAATAGGTAAGTATTATAGCCATCTCATTATTATAATGTTTGGATAACTTAATAATAACTTAGAGTGGATGATGCTGCACTGCAGGATGACGAAATCGAAGAAATCCCTTTGCTACTGGAAATAGAGATTAAACAATCTATAATGAACCTTAAAACTATGAAGAGTCCAGGAAGCGACCACATAACAAATGACATGATCAAAGCATTATTGGAACCAATGACACCTATCTCAACCAAATTGTTCAATAACATAATTACACAAGAACACCTACCTAAACAATGGGAAACCTCTGTAATAACGCTGCTCTACAAAAAAGGGGACCCACTTAATATATCCAACTACCGACCGATCAGTTTACTGCAGTCCACGTATAAAATGTTTACTAACGTCATCCTTAACAGAATTAAAAAACAAATGGAATCTGAACAACCGAGAGAGCAAGCCGGCTTTAGAAGCAAATTCTCAACTCTGGACCACATATTCGCTCTGAGACAAATAATCGAGAAATACACTGAATATGGAAAAATACTATATGTAGCTTTTGTGGACTACTCCAAAGCCTTCGATACCATTCTCCACAATAAACTTTGGAGTGCTTTGAGAGAGCAAGGAATACCAAATAAGTTTATAAAAGTCCTTGAAGAAATATATCGAAAAAGTAAAGCTACAGTCAAACTAGAGAAAAAAGGAGATGTTTTTGATCTAAAACGAAGGGTAAGACAAGGTGACCCTATCTCACCAAACCTGTTTAACTGTCTCTCAGAATATATTTTTAAAAAGCTTGATTGGACTGGACTCGGAATAAATATCAACGGTGAGCTCCTAAGCCACCTTCGTTTCGCAGATGATATTGTTATAGTAACAGAGAACCACAAAGATCTACAAGACATGTTACGCACTCTTGATTGCCAAAGTAGAGAGTGTGGACTGGAGATGAATCCTGAAAAAACTTGTGTCATGACAAACGGGAATAAAGAAAACATATATATCAACAAAGAAATTATTGGGTATGCTGATCAATACACGTACCAGGCCCCTCAGAAAGTATTGCGAAAAAAAGTTTTTATATATGGGAGACTGGCCAGTTATAATGTTTTTCGAAAATATGATTATTTATAAGTAAAAATAAGTAAGTTCCAATTTCAAAATTTCCCTCCACATTTTTTGCGAGTTAATTCAAAGTATTGTGTCTCACTGAAATATGGATCTGCGCCGGGAACATTTTAGAGCTATGATTTTATACGATTTCAAGTGTCGCCTGAAACCGGATGAATCGTACAATAGACTTCAAATGGCATTCATGGATGAAGGCCCTTCCAAGGCAACCGTGTATCGTTGGTATAACGAATTCAAGCGCGGTCGACCAACTTTGGGGGATGACGAAAGAAGCGGTCGCCCTTTGACGGCTGTTACCGAAGAAAACGTGCTAGCAGTGAAAAATTTAATCCAAGACAATAGGCGAATTACATATCAGGAGATTCAACACATATTGAAGATTGGATCGGGAAGCGTTCACGAGATTCTACACAGCCATCTTCGCGTGAGGAGGATAGTATCACGCTGGGTGCCGCACAACCTCACCGATGCTCAGAAGCAGGCCCGGGTGGAATGGTGCCGTGATATGCTTAAAAAATTTGAAGCAGGCTCGTCTCGGCGTGTTTACGACATCGTTACAGGTGATGAGTCCTGGATTTATCAATACGACCCAGAAACCAAGCGCCAGTCGACTGTTTGGGTGTTTCAAAATGAGCCAACGCCTACCAAAGTGAAGCGATCTAGAAGCGGGGGTAAGATTTTGATCGCTAGCTTTTTTAATTTGACTGGCCACTTGGTATCAATTCCCTTACGGGATCAAAGAAGCATTAATGCCGAATGGTATACTACCAAATGTTTTCCAGAAGTTTTCTCTGTTATAAGCAACAAGCGACCAAACACAGGGCTCCGCGGGCTACTGCTCCACCACGACAATGCACCTGCGCACACCGCACTCAAAACGAGGGACTTCCTGGACAGCACGCCAGTCAAACTCCTGGGTCACCCTCCTTACATCCCTGATCTAGCACCGTGTGACTTCTTTTTATTCCCAAAAATAAAAAATCAGCTCAAAGGGATACAATTTTCGTCGCCGGAAGATGCGCTGGCTGCGTTCGAGCAGGCTGTAAACGAGGTGTCTGCGGCGGACTGGAAAAAGTGTTTTGAAAACTGGTTTAGGCGCATGAATCTTTGTATAGAGGCTGGTGGAAAGTAATTTGAAAAGATTTGATAAAAATATATGTACGTATAGAACAATTTTTTTTAGTTTCGCAAAACTTTCTGAGTGTCCCACGTATCTAGGTCAGAACATCTCTTTTAAAAGCCATTACACAGAAGAAGTCGAAATAAGGATAAAGAAAGCATGGAAAGCATACTGGTCACTCAAACATATCTTTAAATCTAAAATGAAATTACACCTAAAGAAAAAAGCAATGGATTCGGTCGTAACCCCTACATTATTATACGGATGTCAATCATGGCCTATCACGCAGGATATAATAAAGAAAATCCAAACATTCCAGAGATCAGTCGAAAGAAGTATGCTAGGAATCAAACTGATGGACAAAGTGAGATGCAGAGACATCCGTAAGAGAACCAAAATCACGGACGCAGCAAAAATGGCATGTCGCTTAAAATGGCGTTGGGCAGGACACACTGCCAGAACGAGCGACAACAGGTGGAGCGAAAGGCTACTACATTGGTACCCGCGAGGCGAACGCCGCCCACCAGGACGCCCGCGCCGCCGCTGGGCCGACGATATCGTAGAGAGCGCTGGGGTCACGTGGACGCGTCATGCTCAGGATAGAGAGAAGTGGAACAAGATGGAGGAGGCCTATGTCCGCAGATGGACGCCCCAATAATTATTTGAAATTTAATATTATACTCAATACAATTCACAATATATATCAAAATAATAAATAGCTATAAATGTTCATATTTGTTATAATAACATACTTAATAATAAAATAAAATAAAAAAGTTAATCAATATCATAGTATAGGTACTTGTATATATAGTCATAATGTACAAATAATTCTAATGGAATTAGGACAGGAAACTTATCATGAATTAAAATTGCAGTTGATACTTTCTATGTAACCCCACCTATAAGTTGCTTGCTTGTGTTTATCACTGTGTTTTAAATGTTGCGCGTCGTTAACTGTGACAATAAACTATTTTTCTTTCTTTTTTTTTCTTTATACTATGTATAAAATAAATAAATAACAATTTTTTTGTTGGAAAAATATGAAAGTTATAGATAACAATATTATACATAACAATAATACTTACAGTAAGCAAAAATTTCATTTTGTTAATTATGTGATATTTTGTAGTAATATAATGATGAATCTATAGTAAATTGATAATAAACTACACATACACATTACAAACATCTACACTACACTTTATTACACATACCTACACTTACCTACACACAACACTACACTATACCTACTACACTACATATACTCACAACAATACACTACTTGTTAAATGTATAATAATTCAATATTAATATAAGTATACCTACAGATAAAACAATGTATAAAATGTTATTTTGTAAGAGGAATTGTTAGTTGTGTTAAATTTGGGAAATAAAGGCTTAATTATTATTAATAATAACTTGATCAATTTTTTGATTTCTCTCATCGTAAAGCATATTGAAGAAAATGGGATTGAACTATATTTTAAATAAAGTAAAAGCTAAAATGCTTTTTTTGGAAAACGCCAACATTATTATCTGCCAATAGAAATTTTATTGGTTAGTAGTAAAAGATAAAGAACCAATTAATAAAACAAAAGTAAGAAGTACCTATTTAGTTTTATGTATACCAGAAAAAGTTATGTTTTTGGACAATTTTTCGAAAAATTTATAATTCTAGGGTAAAATGAAGCCGGTTAATGAGACCAAGGTTGGGGTTAATTTCAAATGAAATAGGACCTGACAACACTGCAACGTGCAATTGGACCAGTGTTGCCAACTCTGAGTTTATGTAGCTAGATTTAGCTATAAATCAACATCTGCAGCTACAAAAATTAAGCTTTAGCAAATTTTTATCTACAATTTTAGCTATTTTTAAACAAAGGTTACCAAGGGAAATAAAAGAGTTGGGCAGATTCTTGGCAGATAATGGAAGATATTTCTGAATTAAGTGCTTAGGGAACTCAAAGATTGCTTGATCTGATAATTATGACTGCCACTACTGAGTTTACTGCTGCTACTGAGTTTGCAGCTAAAGTAGAAATCCAGTATAAATACTTTATTTCTTTAGTGAAAACTCAATCGAGGAACAGATTGATATTGACCAATGATAAATGCCATTTTAACAATCTGATCCGAAATATTATGAGAAATCCTGCTATGGTTATAAACTCCCCAAAGAATAAAAAGACGCTCCACGACGCTGCACGCTGGGGCGCGGGATATGGAGCGCCGTACCCCGGACGGGAACGTGTATTAAATGGGTTGTACACGCGTATTTACATACAAACTGAGTTAACTTACATAGAATTCTAAAAACCGCGGCCCCGCGACTTATACTAAGACTAGCAAATATATTTAACTATTTTTATCTTTAGCTATTTGTTTAATGAAAATCTAGCAATTTTTTAGCTATTTTATTAATAAAAATCTAGCAATTTTTTTGCTGCTGATTTAGCTATCTTAAAATTTGAGTTGGCAACACTGAAATGGACTTTGACATTTTAGACAAGACAGCTGTTGATTAAAAATTGTTTTAGTGTCTCGACTGAAAACGAGTTTCCTAAGGTTACCTTACTTATCTTTCCTTTCTCCTCCGAACGAACTAACGAAACGAAAATGTCAGAAAACAGTAGCCCTATAAAATATTTTCTAAGTGGTGGTTTTGGTGGTGTCTGCACTGTTTTAGCGGGTCATCCCATGGACACCGTAAAAGTGAGACTACAGACCATGCCTGTGCCTCAGTCAGGGGAGATCGCCTTGTACGCTGGCACCTATGACTGCTTTAAGAAGACCATACAAAAGGAAGGCTTCAGAGGCCTCTACAAGGGCATGTCCGCACCTCTTACGGGAGTGGCCCCTATTTTTGCTATTAGTTTCTTTGGCTTTGGACTTGGCAAGAAATTGATAAAAAGAGACGAAAATCAAGTTCTATCGAAACCTGAGCTGTTTGCTGCGGGTGCATTCTCTGGTATTTTCACTACATCCATAATGGCGCCAGGGGAGCGCATAAAATGTCTACTTCAGATTCAACAAGGTGGGAATGTGCCACAGAAGTACGCTGGCATGGTTGACTGTGCCAGGCAGCTGTATTCAGAGGGTGGTATGAGGAGCATCTACAAGGGCAGTGTAGCCACAATATTGAGAGATGTGCCTGCCAGTGGGATGTACTTCATGACTTATGAATGGGTCAAAGAGATTCTTGTGCCCGAAGATGCTAGTAGTAAGGCAAAGATGTTTGCAACTATTATGGCTGGTGGATGTGCTGGAATAGCTAACTGGCTGGTAGGCATGCCGGCCGATGTGTTGAAGAGTAGACTGCAGACAGCTCCGGAAGGAACATACCCTAATGGTATGAGGGATGTGTTCAAACAGCTGATGGAGAGAGAAGGTCCAACAGCCTTGTACAAGGGTGTAACCCCTGTCATGCTTAGAGCCTTCCCAGCGAATGCAGCCTGCTTTGTTGGGTTTGAACTAGCAATCAATTTCCTCAACTGGGTGGCTCCTAATCTTTGATAGTAATCAAGAGTGCAATATAATTATGTAGAAGAGTATATTGTATCATAGTTAGATGTAAGTAAAAGTATTTAGTAAAAGTTGTGAAACTACATAATTTGAGAAATATGAAAAAAAAAAATATTTTCATGATAAAATACATCACAAAGGATTCTTCAAGTTATGTAGAATTCCGAGTTTAATTCATGACATAGATTTTACAGTTATTTTGTATGCAACCATGCACAAATCAAATACCGGTATTGAATATAACGAAAAGTATTACAGACTGTTATAAGCACCTGTGCAAATGTTATGTACAGTGCCTTGCAAAGTGAATAAAAATTAAATATATTTTTTATTTTAATTTTTTTTATTGCTTTTAACCTTCGATCAGTTACATTTAGATGATTTTATTATGATTTGACAACACTTTTATCGCTACAAGCTTAATAATGTGGTAAAATGGCAACTATATTGTTATATGGGATAATTGTTGATACTATGGTGTCATCTTATCCCAAGACATGATTAGACTACATATCATATTTCTGTTATATTTTTGTTTTATACTTTTTAATGTTAATTGATTGCATGTTTATAGATAGGTATAAGCTTATAGCTTCTATTATGTAATTGTAGATATTAAGAAATATTACTGTGGGTTTGCACCAAAAAACATTTAACATGTCTTGATACTTGTCATATGAAACTAATGTCACAACTTGTTTTGTTGATTGTTACGTTAGCACTGCAGAAAACTGGGTAAATTCTTTGACAGATTTCAAGATTTGTTGTTGGCTGTGTTTGCACTGACTAAAAACTTGTACATTGACTTGTTTGTCTATAGATTTGTCACGGCTGACATTTACACTGATGCTTAATCATGTTTAACAACTTGTATAAATCTCGTTTTTTGTGTTTTCCAATGAGGTTGGTAAACATGTATGGCCGAAAGCAGATACTTTGAAGTGTATCGAAATTTATTGTGAAACATGTCAATAGACTATGAAATGTCAAACAAGTTTCGTTTAAACAAATTGTGTGATAATGCGAACACAATTCAATACATTGACAGAAAACTAACTTACCAACATGTTTTAATGTGAATTTTTCGTCAGTGCAAACTCACAGTTAGGTTTTCTATAACAATTGTTGTCACAAAGAAATAAAAAAGCATGTTTCAATAAAATTCTCGCCTAAAATTTATTTCAAATGATTTGCTACTCTCATGGTCTCTTGCTAACTTTCTTTTATTTTTATGTTTTACATTGTCTTCTACATATTGTTCTATGGTTTTTTTCTTTTCATGTCCAAGGCCTTTTCTGTCCTTTTTCTGTACAGTTTTAATTGGGTATAATGTACCAGATCCATCCCTTCCCAGACCAGAATGTTTGTCCCATCCACCTTTTAACATTAACTGAAAACCTCTGTTTGTCTCTGGTAACACATAATTTGCGGGTATTTTCTTACCTCTGCTTGCATTAATATTGTGTAATATTGATGATAAATGTTTTTCTTGATTAGGAAATGTGTTTTTACAAATCTCGCACACAAATTCTTCCCTTGATTTAACTTTGTTTTTTATTTTCGTTTGTTTTGAATGTGTTGGAACATCTTTCTGTTCATACCTCTGTAATACATCAGCTAATATATAGTTTTTATTCTTGATCACTAAGCTTCTGGCAGAGTTACCAGCTTTATCTCTAATAGATAGATCTATGCCTCTTCTAACTAAAACTTTTACAGCATCAATGGAGTTTGCCTGGCAAGCAATCATGAGTAAGCTCCATCCATAGTCATCAACAACATTTATCTTATCGGGATATTTGTCTAAAACACCTTTCAGTGTGTCAACTTCATTGTTCTGCACTGCAATATATATATCCTTGTTTGTTGATGGTACCTCTTGTGGTTTTTTCACTAGATTTCTTTTACTTTCAATTACCCGAGTCCTTTTTGTATTGTTTAATACAGATGCTTTCGCATCTTTTACTTCTTCAAGGTATATTTTTCGTACTTCCTCTCCACTTAGTAGTGGTACACTGTTTTGTGTTACTTTCGAACATTGTTCAGAAGAACCAGCTTTTACAAAATTACTGTAGCTCTTGTGGAACATTATATAGTCACTACATTACCTTAACTCGTGTTGAATAATAAATAGATTTGTAACACACTTCCATAATCAGTTTTCTGTAGTTTGATAAAATTTTGCCATTTTATTTTTGTTGAGTTTTATCATTTTATTTTTGGTAGATGACGTTGACTGCGTTGACAGCAGAATGCCAAACTGACAGATGACAGTGAGTGAGCAGTACAGTCATATTAGAATTTTACCAAAGTGTAAACAAAGCGAAAACATTTCAATGCTAAAATTGTAGTAGTTAGGTAATTTTAATTTACTATGGAACGCGATTTTTTCATGACTGACATTTTTTTAATTTTTTTTATATTTATTCATGACCATGGATACATGTCTTTCAGTCGTAATCATTGAACATATTATACTTTTATCCTAGTAAAGTGATGGAAACTTTACTAGGTTTCCAAGGGGATGATGAGATAATACGAAAGTCATGTTTTTCAACTTTGTATCATTTATCCACACTTGCACACGTTAACGAGCACTTAACATTTAATAATGCACCATTATTACACATTAACACTCGAAGAAACACAAATTTTGGAAAATAATATAAAAAATCCACAACATAACATTTACGAATTTTCCCGCCAACCTCCATGACTGACATAACAGCAATAGTGCTGCCAGCACACATTTTTATTAGTATCTTGGTAGAAAAATTGATCGAAGAGTGGTGAAAAAATGTGGTCACTAGTTATGAGTAACATTTAATAAATTGCTTCTGAATTGACAAAGATGAAAAAAATATAGTTTTTAGATGCTTCTGACTTTAATGCACCTGTAATTAACAAATTTTTCGATCCTTCAATTTTCTTTGAGAAAGTAGTACAGTCGCCTGCATGACAGTGGTAACACGTCAATTCGAAAACCGCCCTTACTGCTTACGAAATAAAAATGCTGCTAATGTCAAAGTGTTACCACCGACGTGCTGTCGACCGTACCTAATATAGTTCATTGCTGTCCCTCTGCTGGCCAAGGGTTTTTTCTCAGAACCTATGTTCTGAAAAAAAACCCTTGGCCAGCAAGCCTAAAGACCACCAAGCTTATGCAGTAGCACTAAATAACATTCGTCCCACCGCCAATCGGTACGTCACTCCGTCAGCGAGCGCCACCTATCATATCACACAATCATAACATGCCGTCGGCCCTTTGTCCTTTGGCCGCGCCACATTTTACCATTGCGTTCTTGTACAAAACTTTGTATATCTGCATGTCTTTAGGCTCACGGGTCTGTCTCAGAATGAGAAGAGTAAATAAATAAATAAATATAAATATTTTTGGGACATTTTACACATCACCATCTAGTCCCAAACTAAGCAGAGCTTGTGCTATGGGTACTAGACAATGGATATAATACTTATATACTTTTTTTTTGTAAATACATACTTATAATACATAATAAACAACCAGACCAATACAAACACTCGTGTTCATCACACAAATATTTGTATCCTGTGGGAATCGAACTCACGACCTCGTGATCAGCGGTCCGACACTCGAACCACTAGACCACAGAGGTCGTCATTATAACCAAACTGTTCTGTAAGTTTTAATACGTAGGTACCTATGAGAAATAAAATTCTTTAAACCTATAAAGAATTAAGAATAAGGAATCCATCACGGTCTTTATAGCTTCACGATATTTTCCTTCTTCTTATTATTATATTCCCGAGCTGCTAGGTATTGACAAAACATTAGATATTTATTTTGCCACAAAGACATTTCTATACTTTAGTCTAGGTAACTCTATGTTTTGCCAACTACTACAATAAATTATGGTGTCATCGCTTCATAGCTTTTATTAGTCAGTAGGTACATCAGCATCAAAAATAAATAACCACTGTAAAACGTTTCAGATGTAGGTAACTAGCTACCTTGTTTATGAATGAAAATCTGTTAAGCATAGAATAACTTACAAATTCTTTGCTGCGAAGTTACTTAGTACCTAGTTAATATTATATAACAGAATAGATATTTATTTGTTTTTTCTAATAAATTCGTTTTGCAACATCGACATATTCATAAACTTGCGACGCACCTATTTCTGCTTAGACCTACGAGCCTTTCAAGTTTCTGTTTTCCGTGTTTAAAATGCCCCAGCGCAGTGGCGGATCCAGGGGTTCAAGCCCCCCCACCCCCAAAAGCATCTGGATCCACCCCTGACAAATCTTAAATTAAACTTGATATCGACCTACTTTCTTATACTAGCACTACCTTCAGTAAATTTTTCATCACTTATCCTCACTTAATCTAGTTCAGTTGTAGTTAACTGTTTATTTTGATAAAGCCTACCCTCAGGTGGGTCAAGGCCCTCCCAGATCAAAATCCACCACTGGGCCAGCGACGATCTTCACTTCGCCTCATTCTCGGCTAGCTTTCGGTTTCGCTTTAAACCATCTTCCATCCAGTTCTAAGCCTTCTAAGGTCCTAATGTCAATTCTTAGAAAGATTTCCAGTACGATTTGACACTAACTCGAATTCAAATTCGATTATTACAGCACTCGATCCAGTCGGGAGGGAGTAAGGCCCCTGCTCCTACTCAAAGACATTTCTATACACAACTAGCCTTATGTTCGTGAGTTTCGTGACCTAAAGTTCTCAACGTTACTTTTACAATGATTCTCCACATTAAGTTTGATGGAAGGCAAAGCTGCTGAAGGACGATGCTGCTTCTTCTCGTGTTTAAATACCCATGATACAACGTGTTATTGAAATAACTGAAAACCTCTTAAGGGGTCATTGTACTCATTAGTATGAACAACTTTTACTATGGGACCAAAACAGAAATCGCGAAAAAAATATTAGCTTATCCTTACATTTCTGTTCACATAAATCGACAAAATGTAAGGATCAGCTGATATTTGGTTCGCGATTTCAGGGTTGGTCCCATACAATGATATTATTAAAAGTAATATCATTGGTCCCATAGTAAAAGTTGTTCATACTGAGATGAGTACAATGACCCCTTAAGTAAGAGGTTTCCAGTTATTTCAATAACACGTTGTATGATACTATAACACCCGTGGGTTAACAAGAAGGGGTAGCGGGAATGACTCGTCGAGCCGCAGATTTAGCGTGAAGATACTCTCGATCTCGACATCATCGTGCAACTATAATAAACGTGATACTCATTAGTCATTAGTGTAATTATAATTACTCGTTAATTGGTAGTGGACATAAGAAGTCGGTTTAATTAAGATGCGCTGTAATGCATAGGTACAGCATAACACACGAGTTCACACGTACTTGCGTTGATGATGCCACGCTGTGCCGTGGGCTGGGTCTGTGGTGTCCCTGCCAAACCGTCAGCAGGTTGACCACGGTGTTGCGTAGATATTTGGGGTGTCGGCTAGTGACGTGGTCATCTCATCTTGAATATTGTTTTATTTCGTTGGTTTATTCGGAACGGAGAGGCGCAGGCGGCGGCCGTCAGTTGTGCCGCGACCGCCGCCGCCGCGCTACTATAAGCTTGCTATTTTCAACTCGGAGATAGTCACTCTAATATTTTAAAAAACATATTATTAATAAGTAGTTTTCATCAAGCAAAATGGCGTATTCCTGGGATAACAGAGTTGAGTTTGTTGTGCGATACCTCTACGGTGAGTTTTTATAGTGTTATATACCGTGTTTCCGTTTTAGATTTTCCTGTTGAATAGGAAAATTGCGGTCTACATAGGTAGGTGTTTGTTTGTTATGTATATCTTTTGATTCTCAGCCAGGGTAAGCAGCTGATCGGAAACGTAGTGAACCGTAATGGGTCCATGTTGTGATAAGCTAACTTGATTGTTTGATTTTATTTTAATAATATGTATTATAATATAAGATAATACCTAATAATATCATCATCATCATCATTTCAGCCGAAAGACGTCCACTGCTCGACATAGGCCTCCCCCAAGCATCGCCACAACGAACGGTCCTGCGCTTTTCGCATCCAGCATAATAATATTATTATTATTTTCAGCCTATATTGTCCCACTGCAGGGCAAAGGCCTCCCATTCCTTATTATCTAAGCATAAGTAAAACACATTATAAAAGCTTTTATTTTTTGCGTTCTGGTTGGCTTTACTTTTCAAAATTGAAGATTTTCTTATAAGACGTCTAAAGCCCCGTGGATTTCTTCTTCTGAAATTAAAAAGATCAAGTACCTACCTAGGCCAATTTTCTTTTTATTCTTACAGTCTGAAAAATATTTACTATGGTCGAATTCGGGTGACATTATAAATTTTCAAACAATTATTACAAAATAATTATAAAACAGTACCTAAACTTCATTAGTAGTAGAGCTCCTTTGTGAAAGAGCTCGTCCGGGGTAGTACTACCACCGTACCTACTTCTCCACCAAACAGTGATGCTTGCATTGCTGTGTTTTGATGGGCACGGGTGCCGCTGCAATTACAATCACGAGACTTGAGACTTTCCATCTTCATGTCGCAGTTTGGCGAACCGACTTGCGGTACCATTTAGGCAGCAGCCTTGCAGCCTTTATGGGCAAAGGTAACCGTTTAACATCAGGTGGGCCTTTGGCTTATTTCGCCATCCTATACTATAAAAAAAAACATCACTCCTATCGACAATTTTAATGTTCTTCAGCGTGTTTTCTACAAAGTATCAAACCATCGGTCAATTGTTTTTGTATCGTTGGACTTGACCCAGCTAGAATCTTTATTTTTAAAAATCATTTATCTTCTGACCGACGTGATGATATTACACGATGGATACTGGTATTACTGGTTTACGGGGAAGAGACAAAATTACAGTTTCTGGACACCGATTCATTCATAACAGTCTGAATATGATGCGATGAATCAACAAGACATTGCAAGATTTGTTAGCAATTTGCAGAACCATTACTTTTTCTAATGATGCTTACATTTGCTCAGTTACATTTGCTCAGTGTAAAGATAAACTTACACGAAATAATGAGTGTTTCCGTACCTTTTAATTTATGAGCGTATCTGTCTTTTCAGACCACCTATCTACTGCTGGTATAGGTACCTATATTAAATCTTGTTTACCTAAGCTATATAGTCTTTTCGGTCCTCGGCAAGCTATATAGTCTTTTCGGTCATCGAACATTCTTTGCGCACCATGTTGTGAGTCTAACAAGGAAACTCACGTTTGCCTTCTTGGTCATCGCTGGGAATATCGTAAAGGCGGATGTACACGAGATCACTAAGTGAAGCTCACTACTTAGTGATACATCATTAAGTGATACAGTGTAAATACAGGTTGATCACTAAGTGATGTTCACTTGAATCACACCACACATCATTCAGTAACTAGTCCAGTTTTACAGATCATTTAGTGATGCATCACAGTGATTTAGTGACGCACCTGACGTGACGTGACCTTGTAAATACACATGGTAATGCAATAAAGAATTGAATTGAATTGAATTGCATCACTTAGCGATCTTGTGTACCTACATACCTACTCGTATCGCCAATGATGTATCATTAAGTGATACATAAGCAGACGCATTACTTAGTGATCTCGTGTAGGTACCTACACTACATCAGCCATAAAAGTTCTGAATTCTTACATCTCCATTGCTATTTCGAACCAACCTGTGTGTGTGTGTGTGTCAACGAGTGTAAGATTTGTATTTAGTAGATGTCAATGTCTTCTTGAAGTCATCATCATCGTCGGGTTAGTAGGTACCTAATACAATTTCTTCTTCTTTCGTTGTTTTGGAATTAGCTTTATCGGAGTAGAAAACATGACAGTGACCTGTGCAGAATTCGTGAAGCAATCGCAGCCAGTTCATCAATCTATTAACACGGAACGTATCTACGAGATCTTGTCATGAGCCTGCCAAGATTACACAATAACAACTTTACTACCTATACCCATCGATATATATGTACTACGTACTAGATGCGCTGTTTAGAAGAACAACATGGTTACACGAGTTATGGTTCCAGAACCACACTGTCATCTGTCATTACTTAGTTCACTTGACAGCTGTCTCGCGAAAACACGTAAATATCAACGTTGCGGAACATGCTGCTTATAAGTATGAGATGGCGTAGACACGTAAAAATACACATACTAGGGAGTCAATTAATCGAAAATCTCTAGTTTCCTCATATAACTGCGTTCTGGTAATTTTGTTAGCGTTCGATAAAAATAAACATGATTTGTCGATGACCTGGCGGACTTTGCAGACCTGGCATTGATTTTTAGAAGCCCTTTATTAATGTCAACCAGTAGTAACGGCTTAATTTTCAGTTCGATTCTAATTTTGAATGCTGACGATGTTTGTCCTCAAGGTCCACATTTTCGGGTTTGTTCTAGGCACTTTATTTTTCCTGTTGTCAATGTTATATTAAATCTATACGTACATTTATTATGCTCGTCTAAAGGCAACATCCGTTTGGATGCACCATTAAAGATGCAGCTACACATCTGGCGCCACGTGCTACCAAAGCTCCCAGATGTCTTCATCGACTATTTTAACATTGAATCTATTCTTATGATTGGAAAATCCTGTTATTGATGTACATTTTCCACTGTCCATTGAACACCCGCGCACTCAATCTTCGACATCAATTATATTACGATTGCGGTTTGAAAAATTACGAATGATTGCTAAATGGAGGGATCCCTGGGTTTTGGCATGAGCAGCACGATTTAATTAATAGTTGCATATTGTTTACATGCAGTGGCAGCCAACTGGGCAGCCGTGGCTCATTTGCTAACTCGTTGCGACACTGATTGGGGATCGCCATCTTAACAATGTTAATGACGAACCTCACACTTGTCCTTAGAGCAGAAGTTCGGTGTTAAACGATAGCTGAATCATCACAGATTGATATTAAACTGTCATCAAATTAATGAGAGTTTTTATTTGGAAGCAGCTGTGTTAAAAATATATTAATGAGATTATGAGAGGCAAAATTAAGTGTCGTTAAATCCTACTTAAACGAGATGAAAATCACAATCGTCAATCGTCTTTCAAACAGACATTGTCTTCCGATCTTCTACATTGCCCTTCCCAAAGCTCTGACTTTGTTCCCTCATCCTTTCATATTATTCAATCTATTCTTCTTTTGCAATGAGCTACCTCTTGAACTCAGGATGGCTACCAGTCGGGACTCTTTTCGAAAATGAAAGTCCGGAAGTTATTTCCAATTTTCCAGATATTTTTTTGGCAGAATCATCTCATTTGTATTCTATCTATGACTATATTAGTTATATTATTTATTGTATGTTATATATTTATATCTAGGTATCAATTGTTTTAGTTGTTATTTATATCTCATGTTGTTTTGTGTCGATAATCAATATTGCACCTGTTTGTCATCTCTGTATCACCCTGAGGTTGACTGGGATAGAATGCATAAGGCATTAAGTTCGCCTAAGTACAAATGTTGCATGAAGTTTAAATAAATAAATATTGATGTTTATTGTTGAAACTGAACATTTTTAGATCTCTCATCGCTCACACCACCATACATAAGACCACAGCTGATCCTCCTTCCGCAACCTTAGCACCCTTCGTCAGATTGTGAGTCCATTTGGCTGAGAATTTATATATTAGACGAGGTTAACTATTGGAGATGTCCTTTAAAAATGTCGGGTGCATAGTAGCAAGTGGCTTTATGTATCCGCGTTCGTAAGTAACAGACGTTATAATTATAACACCTACATGATTTCATCTCTTTGTTTCCAGATATCGACAACAACGGTTATCTCGATGCACACGACTTCCACTGCCTTGCCCTCCGCACCTGCGTGTTGGAGGGCAAGGGCGACTGCAGTTCTTCCCGTCTCTCCAAGTACCAGCACATCATGATGAGCCTCTGGGAGGAGATCGCGCAGCTGGCAGACTTCGACAAGGTGCCAGACTATGTCGGTTACCCCACACATTACACTACGCGGTGTCGGCAACGCTTCGGTGGACGCAATAATGCTAATTTCTTTGTAGATTAGATGCTAGAAACTTCTTCTGCGCTATGTGGTACGCTTTTGTGTAGTCTCGTGAATGTCGCTCGGAAATGCTAGTTTTAAAATAATATATCCGCCTGTAACTGTCTCAATGTAATGTAGGGCGGCCTTTGCCCTCTTCTCTTCACGAATATACAGAGAAGGAATGAGTGCACCAATCTTAAAATAGTTAACGTAAGAAAATGCTTGTGATTGTAGTATGTGCAGTGTGCACATTACCTATATAGGGTTGCCATACGTCCAGAATTTTCTGGACATGTCTATAAATTTGGTCATTTGTCCGGAATACGGGGGAAAGTTGTGCGGAATGTCTCCAATTCAACTTCACCTACCCGTACCCGTACTAGACGTGTGTGCCGATGCCAAAATCTCCGGCGGCGGGCGCCGGTAAAAAATCGGCGGCGGCGTGATTTCGGCGCGGAGAATTTAAATAAAATTTTCTATCTTGTAGAATTGTTTTTATTAAAAATTCAGATACAATTAAAAAAATCACAAACATATTAATCAACAATCAACAAAAAAAGCAAAATAAAAGTATTTTTAATTAACGGCTGCCTTGCAACGGCTGTAATTCATCATTATTTCAGCTGAAAGACTTCCACTGCTGGAAAGTTATACTCTTCGGTCTTCTGTATAACCTGCCGCAGCGTATGTGGTCTAAGTTGCTAGTCTTTTCGGAATCCGGCTTGTTCGGGACGCTTGAAGTCATCATACCTGCGCGAAAGACGGTTCGTAATGACTCTCGAAAACAGCTTGTAGACATGGCTCAGAAGTGAGATGGGCTTATAGTTCTTCAATAGAGCAGTATCACACTTTTGAAGAAAAGTACCACCACACCTCTGCTGCATGCCAGTGAAACTTCGAGTATTTCGGAATCAAACAACCTTTGAAGGGCCTTAAGGATCGGTTTTCCACCCGCCTTCAGGAGCTCGGCCATAATACACACACAGGACACAAATATTTGTGTGATGTGACACGAGTGTTTGTGTTGGTCTGGGTGTTTCTTATGTATTATAAGTACCTATGTATTTACAAAAAAAATAAAAATGTAAGCATCATATTACAAGCTCTGCTTAGTTTGGGACTAGATGGTGCTGTGTAAAAAATGTCTCAAAAATATTTATTTATTTATTTTATTATTTTATTCGCCATCACCATTATTGTTCTTGAGCTGCGTCAGAGCCATCCTAATCTCGTACAGGCTGACGTCCGAAATATCTTCGGTAGTGTCGGGTCAATCGAGCTCTTGGCTCGTTCGCCCGATTTGGAGCGGGTTTCTGAGTGGACGTGTGATAACTGTCCATAGAACATCTCGACCTCTCTCAAGAGCTCTGGTTTGGAGGATACGACTCTGCCATCGTCGGTCCTCAGTTTTGCAAGCTGGCTCTGCCCAATAGACAGGTCTCTTGCGAAGACTTAGGAGCCATCCTTGTTCGTCTCTATCGCGTCTTTAATAAGTTCAGTTTCAGTATTAAATCGGCGTAGGTAACTTTTCAAGGACTTTGGGATCTGTGTTGTATTGTGCCGCCGGTACTTAGACGCATCATCTGAGGACTGCAGAATCATCTCGCGTTTTCCCACCAACCATGAGCTCGAGAATGTGGTCAGAGAGCTTTTTGTTTCTATATACGTACCACGGGTCTTAAAGATCCTAGACCCGACCACCGCATGGACAGTTTCCACAACCCATCGCTATAATCGTCCACTGAGCTCCCTAGACATTCGAAATGATTCTGAAGTTCGAGCTGAAAGCTCTTGGGGTTTTTGATTTGGATCGGTGCTGGACGGAGCGTAGACTTCATCAGTCAGGCTTCGTGTACGCGGTTAATCCTAATAATTGATAAATAAGTATTATGGAACTTTAGATAATTAAGTAACATAACTAACTAACTAACTTTACATAACTGGCGAAATGTGGGTGTACTATACACCTCTGCCTACCCCTTCGGGGAAATACAGGCGTGATGTTATGTTATGTTATGTTAGATAATTAAGTTAGATAGGTATTCTAAATAGGAAGTTGTAACCTAACTTCATATAGTTAGTTTTTTTTGTAATTTATTGTATGGAAATATGAAATATGAATGGTGTAACGGTCGGTCGGTCGTTACTTTACTTATTTTGTAACTAGGTCTAGGTACTTAGACATGACAAGTCAGAAATTCAGTAGAGAAGGGTGTGAGTGATTTTGTAGGGTTTCCTATAACTAAGTTCTAAAACAATTAGAACTCGCGCCGACTTTACGCCTATACGCAGATCGGCGGCGGCGGCGTCGAAAGAACGTCGGCGGCAGCGGCGCGCCGGCGCGGCGCACATGTCTAACCCGTACCACAAATGGAACGCTTTACGCAAGAAATTGATATGCCGCGAAAATAAAAGAAAATGTTTGGATTTTTCTGTAAAAGTCCGATTTTTTTTTTCTGGCAACCCTAACATTATATGAATTTTCCAGTTTTCAGATTACCGAAGTTGCCATTAGATATGAGAAAAAGTAATACATTTTCTTTTTAACCTCGGTGGTTTAAGAAAATGCCAGTGTCTGAACTGGTTTATTGACATCGCCACAATACACACAGAACGTGAAAACACTTGGGTACCTCTTTTAGTTAGTAGGTTCCTATCACTTTTGAGAAAATATATTTGTAAATGAGTCTGCTATATTAGTTAGATGTTGTATTAGTAGTTAGTCTAATTCAATTATACCAATCTAATATTTAAAAATAAACGCATAATAAGTAGTTAATTAACCAGATAATAAATATTAATTTTCACTTTACACACACATGCACAGCAACGCACACGCTTTCAGCTTTTAATTTGTTTTAACAACGCAGCATGTTCTCAATTACAAGTTTTCGCAGGACGGTACAATAACGGTTGACGAGTTCAAACAGGCTGTTAAGAACAGCTGTGTCGGCCGTAGATACGACGATTTTCCTCAGGCCATGAAGGCGTTCATAGAGACGAACTTCAGGATGATAGATATGAATATGGACGGCGTCATCGGGATAGAGGAGTACAGATACGACTGTGTACAGCGGATGGTGCTGGAGGACATCAAAGTTATAGATGACGCTTTCAGTTCCCTACTCAATGTTAGTACTAGATCAATTTGTTAACTAGAATGTAAGGTAGTTACATAAGTCTACGCATTGGTAACGATGCGGAAAGCGCAAGACCGGACGTTGTTGCGATGCTTGGGGGAGGCCTATGTCCAGCAGTGGACGTCTTTCGGCTGAAATGATAATGAATGATGATGCATTGGTAACACAGACATAGTTAAAAATATAGACGAAGTGCTGCGAACAATAAAACCGTGAAGCCAATAAAACCGTGCTCCTCCATGTGCAAACCAGCGCTCACGCACATACATGCACCTCAAACCGTGCTCACCGCACTCAGTACACATGCGGCATCGTCCAGTAAGCATCGCGAAATCAAATATCCTGTGCATGGTGTGTGCGTAAGCGCTGGTTTGTACACAGAGGAGCAGGGTTTTGTTGGCTTCACTATGATTGTTCGCAGCACTAAGTCTATATGTTTTACTATGTCTGTGATTTGTAAGCACATAAACTCCCAAGATTATAATTAAACACGCGGTTGTCTGACCTCTGTAGCAGTTCCAAAATTTTTGCACCACGCTCCAGTGCAAGACCAAGACGTTAGGTGTATTCTATTTAAATATTTGCCTACTTACATTACTCTAAAATGTAATTTCTCTCCTCTAACAAGATTATTGACAAAGGAATTCTATTCTGTTAGTAACAGCAGCTTCAAACATAAAACGAAAAAAGTGCAACATGCAGCTAAAATTACTTTTCCAACTACCCAAGCATTCGGGGCGGTAATTCGAATTTAATTACAACATATTCAGTAGAAACTGTCAATCTGTTCAAGATTTATTTAATGGCCGCATTAAAGTATCATTTATGTAAATAATCTGGGTGCTCCAATAATTTGCGCTAGCCAATCGTTAAAAGCGGGGAAATTATAGTTAATAGCGTATTTATTATCGAATAGGTCAACAACGAGCTAGCCGAGCCAAGTGGCAAGAGGACATTTACTTTTTAGAGTTCCGTACCCAAATCGTGCCAAACGGGACCCTATTAGTCTCGCTATGCTGTCCGTCCATCTGTTTGTCACAGGGCTGTATCTTTTGAACAGTAATAGGTAGCCGGTTGAAATATTCAGAATATGTGTTGCTATGACCCCTATCACGACAAATACTAAAAATAAAGTCTAAAACCAAACCTTTGGTTTTTACATATAAATATAAGAAACCTCGAAAAACCTTAGACCAACAGGTTGGTCTAAGCGAAAAACATGCATTTTTTAACATTTTTGTTTCTGCTCTATCTTCAAAACAGAAAGACATATCAGCGTCAAACTTGGTTTGATTATAGTGCATACTATGTAATTTCGCAACAAATAAGAGAAATATGATAAACATGTGGTGGTAACTGCGTAAGAGATGCAAAAATTCATATTTCGCTCACGATGCGTTGATGTCTTTTGATGAACTCTCTTGAATTAAATCAGTTTCTATGGGGTATCAGGTCAATGGGTGGTACGGAACTCTTACTGCATAAGTTCAACTCGCACTTGGCCGGTTTTTAAAGATACCTTCGACATTATCCTGAACCACTGAAAAATTAACGCAGCTCTTCTGAAAATCATGCTCGAAGATTATTTAATTTACGTTCTTGTGAAATTCCACCCAGGAATCCCTTAATAATCGGAAAGATAAATATATAATATGTGGTCATAAGCATATGTGCCAATCACGTACAAAATATAGATCGCGTACTAATACACGCCATTATAGAAATACCTATTACCTAGCTATGTGGCGTTGGCAACCGATTCGATGTAAATAAATTGATGACATTGACATGCGTGTGATTACCGTTCATTGCGAACACTTGAGGTGCAAATAATGGGTTTTTAACAGTCCCTCTCACCTCTTCATCATCATTAGGCGTATTGCTATCCATTTCTGTATCCGGCACGAAGCCAAGGTAGAATTTATTGGGATTTTTCGCGAGATTTTATTAGGATGAATTCTAAAAGCTTTTAAGACCTAGATGAAAATAATTGTAGCTAATACACAAGATGATGATTATTATGGCATATCCCTCCCTTTGGGGGAGGCCTTTGTCCAGTAGTTGACGTCTTTCGGCTTAAATGATGATGATGATGGCTTTATACACAAGTCTTTAAAGATTGCAACTCAGTATCAGAATAAACTAAATAAAATCTTTTGAAGTTTACATCCTACAAATGTGAAAGTTTGTGAAGATCTTTGGATGTTTAATTGTTACTCAATCACGCTGGATGTTTGGCATACAGATAGAACCCGGATTAACAAATAGGCTACTTTTTATACCGAAAGAAGCCGGGAAGATAAACAGGGATGTGCGAAAAACGACATCCACACGGGCGAAGACACGGGCATAGGCTAGATTAATATAAAGTGCGCTTCCATTTAACATGTCCACATGAAAGTCGCCGTAACTCAAAGTTACTTATCAGAAGATTTTGTATAATTAATGAGACATTTTGAAATATGAATGATGATGATGATGCGTAGGTACCTACACGTTGTCAATGTTTTATAAAATCACATCGCAGTTTACAGTCGACTTGTTTTTTTTTAATTCCTAATGAAAGAAAAAAGAAAGAAAGATAGAAAAATATTTATTTGACACAATGGGCTTGCGTTTGACAGCCACCTCACGGTCGACGATGGTCGCCTACCATCGTCCACCTACACGCTTGCCCAACAAAAACCTATTCACTCGAGTCTTGAAGGTCTCCAGTTTATACTTATCGGGAAAAACAGACATTGTTGGCAAGGAATTTCATTCTGTAGCGGTACGCATGATAAAGCTATTAGCATTTTTTTTTCTATAGTATAGGATGGCGAAACGAGCTAAAGGCCCACCTGATGTTACGCGGTTACCTTTGCCCATAACAACTGTAATACCACCTAGGCCTTGTTTTGCCTAAATAGTACCAAGTCGGTTCGCCAAACTGAGACATGAAGAAGGAACTTCCCCGGACGAGCTGTTTCACAAAGGAGCTCTACTACTACTAAAATCTACAGCTAATCGTTTCGTGCGTAAGGGTGGAATGTCTACTACCCTTACGCACCTGTTTTGGGGTAGGTACTTGGTCTTAGTGTGTAATGGAGTGGGTGTCTTGTTTATTTTGAAACTGTTACGTTATTACAGCGACAACACTGTTGTCGCTGCGTTATTATAACGAAACTGGAACTCGACGATAAAAACATCGTAAAATAAGTTTTGTAGCTAACCACGATACCTAACTGTCAACTAAAGAAACGTCTCTGTTGTAGGATATATTTAGAATCCGGAAAACAAAATTAAATATAGCGTGTACGATACAAAAATAACGGCCACATAGGTAAATTATGTGTTATAAAAAGCGATAACCAGAAATAAAATTATGCAACAAGATGTATAAAACAATAAAGAGAGCTTTCTTCCTGGCTCCGAGCCAACCGTTGCGCACGTTAGGCGTGTAGACTGTAGACACATCTCCCAGTTAACACTTCTTCAACGCTTCTGATCTAATTATTCGAGGGATCAAAAACTAAATTGGCAGGCGGACGTTTGTTTATGCTCCCGCGCCTACAGGTGTCTAATGAAAGCAGATTTACAGTGGCATGCCGCATGTGACGTAAACGAAAATTAGACAGAGAAAATCTTAATTCGATGACGTATGAGACATAAATCGAAGTACCTGCAGATAAGGCACCTGGAGGCTAGGCCTGAAAGTATAGGCAGTCTAGCCACTGTAAATTTTCGTTGAACCACTGTACACTGTGGTATAGGTTATCTCCTGTATCTTTGACAGTTACCGTAGAACACATTATCATTCAATCCAGGGCTATAGTAGGTACTTACTTGAACAGAAATCGGTTTGTATGAGAAATTGATTCTTGCCGGTGTGTGTACTGCACCGATCGGCCGATAGTTTAGTTGGGTTTTTAATCGGTAAGTATGGGAATATACACAGAAGAGAGAAAAAACTGCGAGTGCGCACACCGACCCGATTTCCGATACAAAATTTATATTATCCTACTATCGGCCGATATTTTGGTCTGTAACAGCTGCGATTCCTGAGCTAGTATCAAATGCTAACAATAAACGTTTCTTCCAGGACGATGACAGAAGGAAAGGTGGGCTGACATTATCAAGATACCAAGAGCTCTTCGCCCAGTTCCTCGGTGATGTCGGCGACGACTGTCAAGCGAAACATCTATTTGGGCCTTTAGAACTTTAATCATAGCCTTAGCCATACTAGTTAGGTCCACGGTAATGACTGACACACTACTAAATAGCACCAAAATGTTGACGGAATTCTAAATAACGAACAGATTTCAAAGCATTATTTTTGACTTGGGAATTAATGCCAAAGTAACAAAGAATTTAATGTAGCAGAAAATGATCAGCTATTAATTTTTAATGTTTATACTACCGCGTTTCTGTCTTTCATAATATCAGCGGAATATATTTGTTATTTATGTAAGTATCACAATCACAAACACATTTCAGTCAATTGCTTATTTACAAAAATATATTTAATTTATGTTTCAAAGTTTCAACCCACTGCAGAAAACGCGCCAAAAATAAACAAACACTGCGTCGATACAGTTTAAAAATAAACCATAATAATGCTAGTGCAAGATCTGTGAATTTTGTGATGCGTTCTGAATTTCTGAATTACCTACGTAAAATTTCCCAACAGTATTTCACTGGGGTGATTTTAAAACGTTTGTTTATTATTTCCTAGTCGTGAATTATTAGTCTTTACAATGCTAGAGTTTTGTATAGATCTTTTTATAATCCCGTCCTATATTATATCTAAATATTTATGTTTTATAATTATTGTATTTTGTCGTGAAACTTAAAATAAGGTGTTTATTGTGAGACGTGGTTTTTTTAAGATTTTTGGAATGTTGATTTCCGATTATCGTTTTTCTATACTGTTTGGTATCATTTTAATTATAAGGAAACGAACGAGAAACCAGCGGGTTTTCATACGAATATAATTAATTAGGTAAGTAAGCTATTAATATGCAGCGGCAGTTATTTTAATGAACTTTGTGAGGAATGTGCGGGAAATGTTGATGTGCTCAAACGTGCAAAATGAATCTAGTCACACTGTGTTAAAATGTTATCCTTAATTTAATTGTAATTGTCATGTTTTGCCAAAATGAAAATATACCGGAAGATTGAAATTATTATTTGTTTCTATTATCCCTAATCCGATTTCTTTACATTCCACTATAAACCAATTCCACTTTCGGCAGTTACGGCATATTTTTAAGTTACATAGGTATTATAGTCAATCTAATCCAGAATTTTTGCAATGATTCTGCTAATAACATAACAATTACATAACATCACGCCTGTATTTCCCCGAAGGGGTAGGCTGAGGTGTAATAGTACACCCACATTTCTGCTAATAGTTCGTACGATTACGAAAATATTTCATAGATTCCAATAATCCGGTTCTTGTAATCATCCTAACATTTTGCAAAGATTCGATTTGTCCAATTATCCTACGACCATAGAATTATTAATCTAATACTACGACATATACACTGTGATACCTACACCACCTACTATTCCTACCTACTTATATTTTTTTGTGGATATTATATACTCACATTAAAAACAACACACACAAACGCAAAGCAATCATTCTTAATTTTGCTCGACGTCCGAGTCCGAATGTCACTGCAGGGATCCAGCAGAATACCAGCGTCAGGTATAATACTTGGCACATGCTGAGCTGGACACCCATTTGGTACAATACTGAGACACATATCACACTTTTTACTGTATTTTTTCATTGTATTTTAACTTGTATGTCCTGCGTCTTGTTTTTGTACTAAATAAACGTTTTATCTATCTATCTATCTACACACAGTCATCTATGATTTGCCTTTTAGTAAAAAAAAACCGATATCCAATCTACTTTGTAGAACCTGTGCATTCAGTGTGGGATGTGTGTCGAAATAAACCAGGATCTAGCTAGGCACTGTATAATTTAAAAACACTCAAATTTTAATTATTATTTCCACCTTTATTAAAAATTCTATTACACAGATTATTATACACATCAAATGTCTCGCGAAGCGAAACGAATAATACGTACAAATTACACTAGTAAAAACTTTAATAGACATCATTATTAAGGTACACACGGCTACACATCAAGCTGTACAAAACCAGTATAGGCTGACCTTGCGTTGTGAAGTAAACCTATACAATGCGAGGTCAGCTTATACTGGAAATGTACAGCTTGATGTGTAGCCGTGTGTACTATATACATTTAATTCACGTAAGTACAATATACGTTATGTTAAAACGAAAATAAACGCCAAGGAGATGTCACGAAGTCAATTTGGAATTTTTAGAATAACAAGTTATGTATTAGTGTCGATTCTCTTGTTCACGAACTAAACTTATTTTAAACTATCGCTCTCTTTTACTATTAGTAGATACAAGAAAGAGATGGCAACAATTTTAGTGCTGTCAAATTAGATTAAGTGTTACATTTCTTTGTATTTCAGTCGGCACGTTCCGAGATCACGACTAAACTTGTATGGAAATTTTGATTCCGGCTAATTCGACAGCTCTAAAATTGTTGCCATCCCTTTCTTGTATCTACTATTAGTAAAAGAGAGCGACAGTTTAAAATAAGTTTAGTTTGTGACAAGAGAATCGACACCACTATACTGTTACTTTAATTACAAACCTAGCGATGAAGGCAAACATGAGCAAAAATATATATAATCGATTAAAATCATTGGATTGCGTCGCAATTAATGTGAAAGATCCACCGAGCATTAAACTCTATGGAGATGAATTACGGGCTGCCCAATTCCGAAACTGTTTTATTTATTTGCACAGGTAATGGCGGATGTACACGAGATCATTAAGTGATGCGTCATTGCTTATGTATCACTTAATGATACATCACTGGCGATACGAGTATGTACACGAGATCACTAACGGCCAAAATTAATATCCAATCTGTCTACGATTTACCCTACTAGAGATAGGATTTTGACATAAGCCCCATACAAAATATGTCAAATTCCTATCTCTAGTAGGGTAAATCGTAGACAGATTGGATATTAATTTTGGCCGTAAGTGATGCGTCACTAAAAGGTCTGTACAATTGGACTAGTCACTGAACGATGTGTAATTCAAGTGAACCTTGTGAACCTTACCCCCAGTTTCCGAATGGCTGATCAACGCAAAAATTAACTAATGAGCTGTCAAATCTCAGGTCAAGCGATGTGACAGCTGACATAGATTTGACAATAGATCAAATTGATCAGCCTTCCAGAAACTGGGGGTTAGTGATCAATCAGCCTGTATTTACACTGTATCACTTAATGATCAGTGGCGTGCATTGCATATAGGCAATTAGGCAATCCCTACTGCCTTCCTCATTCAAATTCAATATTGGTGTAAGTTATTATCTTTTTTTCGGAGTACGATGATTATTTATCTTAAAATAGACCTAATAATGCTAAATTAATCTTACTACATCAAAAAATCTATAACTTACACCACAATTAAATTCAAGTGAAGTAGGCCAATGCACGCCACTGTTAATGATGTATCACTTAAGTAGTGAGCATAACTTAGTGATCTCGTATCAGCCTTTACTATCAGGCCACGAGTATAAACTAATTATACTAGCGAGGTATAATAAGTATGTGCCACGCCCGCGCGTGTATTGCCCGTGCCAATAGAATCGCGTTATGTCTAGCCGAAAATTGGAGGAATTGATTCAAATAAAGCAGAAGTTTAGCGATTACCTACTATCCTATAATAGGGTTTATTTAATGTTCGATGGAAAAATTAAAATAATAAAAGTATATACAAAAATTATTGATTAAAATCGAAATGGTCAAAACCAGTGTTGACAGTAATTACTTACGGCACTGAAACGTGGTCGCTCACAATAGGCCTGATAAGAAGGCTCAAAGTCACTCAAAGGGCAATGGAGAGTGCTATGCTCAGAGTGTCCCTGCGTGATCAGAAATGAGGAGATTCGCAGGAGAACGAAGGTAACTGACATAGCCCGAAAATTGCCAAACTTATTGTTGTGTTCCGGTACGAAGGGTACGTGTGCCACCGGTGCAATTACAATCACATGAGACTTACCATTTTCATGTTTCAGTTTGGCGAACGCGATTTTCAATATCATTTAGGCAACAGCCTAGGTGATATCACAGGTGTTATGGGCTAAGATTAGCTTTGTCACAATTATAAAATTTTGCAAAAAGTACGGATATCACGGCTTATGTCATGTGGCAAGCTTATAGCATAAGACTTGCTTTACTATACTAATTACCAATTACAAGATTTAATTATCAACGTTAGTATTTCTACTTATACAATGTTGCTTACTATGCCTGCTCAATGCTATATAGTATAGTACTTCAAAAGCATCGCATAACATAATTATAATGTCAGCATTTGTCTTATTTTAAATTTAACTAAATTCCCCTTAGCACAACATAGGTATTGACGGTATAAACGCTATTTACGTATATTCACAAATATCCTCAGGGTGCCTAGTACGAGTTTGACACTTACGAATACTTTAAACTGTTTTCGTCGACTTTCATTCATTAATCAGTAGCGCCCCTGGCGGATACAAGGAGGAACTACTGATTTATGAATGAAAGTCGACGAAAACTATGAAAGTATTCGTAAGTGTCAAACTCGTACTAGGCCCCCTAATTGCTTTTCGTATAGCAGTTTTAAAGGACATTGCCCATTCTCTTAGGAGCTTTAGGCCCCTCAAAAAGAATTGCCATGTCACGGCGGTTTTAGTCTTATTTTGTAGACCAAGAATTATCTTTTATTACTCTGCAAACGATTTTAATTTTTTCACCCTGGTTTAAGAGAAATCTAATTTTTACCAACTCCTTAACTGATTGATGATACGCTCCGTGCATCGTTGGGCGATATAACTGAACGCACCCATAAGGACATCCAGAGACACCATGTATGGTGTTGCAAGATATAAATTATTTTGTTAATCGATTTTGTAGTATTTTTTAAATAATAAGATCGCAAGCTTTTAAGTTTTTGGGTGTATTAATTAATATCGATTTTATAAGTAATATTTCAGTTAATTTAAAATGATTATAACAATATTTACAATAAATGCATAGGTATTTTAAAGCAAAGAATCATCTTATTTTTCTGTACAAAAAGATTTCAAAAATATGTTTTGCAATTTCTTTTGATTTGACGTCATATGAGTGATTTTTTATAATTTTTAACGGATTTACGCATGAGAACCGAAATCTAAAGATATAAATTGTGTGTTCAAGATAAGTCTAGTATAATAGCATCTGAAACACAGTAAAAGTGAATTCATAGAAGTATCGCTATTTAGAATCGATTCCGATTATTTGTGGAAATAGTCTGATATCTGGCAACATTTTCGTTCGGTTTGAATGGAGGATATACTTACGATTCAGTTTAATACATATTTATTATGTTTTTTTAATGCTAGGGTGAAATAAATGTTGATAAAGTACACATAAACATGAAAAAATAAGACATGATTTTTGAATAACATACAGTTTTGACATGGCGTCAAAAATGGGCCCATCTGTGGGCATTGTCCTTTGCATAGTAAACCATAATTTTTATCCATGTTACGTTTTTATAGGAACAGTATCGAATTTAGTATAAAGATCGATATTCACTATGCTTTAGCGTCAAATTGACTCTCAAAGGCACAGGCAACAAAGCTTTGCTAACCTTACACAGCTTGTACTACCAGTCAACACGATTGGATTCAAGACTAAAGATATTAGCTATATCATTATACTAGGTTATTCAGAAAGGGGTACTATTCTCACTCGCCGGGGGGTCTACGTAGTAAAAGTTGTTCACAATAAAACCAATTTTGTGAACAACTTTAAAACCATCCCTGAAATCAGCTGTTGGACACACTGTCGAGAGATATTAGTGTCGATTCTCTTATTCTTTATTGTACACACCATAGCGAAGGGTCCATATAACACTAAGGATTCCTACCTGATATCGACCTGATACTCCGTAGAAACTGATTTAATTTATGAGAGTTCACCAAAGGGGCAGCACATCCCGTTGATGTCTTTCATATTTGCATATCTTTCTTAACCAGGTACATACCACCACGCATGTCTGTATTTGCCTTATTTTTATTAATAATTAACTTACTGAAATTCATAAATTATAGATAAGCACCAAACATTAAGTACTCTAACGAAAACGTAAGTCGGATTGAAGGACAAACTTTGCTTTGAGAATTGGCCTGATGTTATGCGATGGTGCGGTCGACGATGCTTGCTCAGAAAAAAACCTATTCACTCGTGCTTTGAAGACCATCAGATTATAGGTACTTATCGGGGACCGCAAATGTCAGAAAGGAATTCCACTCCATACTAAAAGCACCTTTTAGCTATGGCTGGTTCCTAAGTACGGTACTTTCGGATTAGTACCCGTTTCTGACAAACCTTGTATAGCATTAATTAATCTCAAAGAGCTATCTCGATAGCAAATTGACTTTTCCCTTATAATTTAATTTACCCGATTCATCCATTTTTTTCTACCACCACTAACAAATCTATAGCTAAAGTATTAACCAATAAAATACATACTTCTAAACATTGAAAGCCTTTATTTTTTAATAATATCATTTATCTAACCTTTGGATAGGTACTAGAGTTCTATTGAAACTATGTTATCTTATATACAATAACTATAAATCGTACAGCTAGAAAGATAACATGACTTTGTCACAATATCCTATAAATCAGTATGAAATTAATATAATTATGATTTGTTTCAGAAATAATGTTTTGAGTTATTCACACATAATAGTGTTAGTAATGTAGAAAGTAATAAAATGCAAATAAATTACATATTCGTATATGCCAGGCACATGTAACGATGATATTATTACTAATTTTAACTAATTTATCGCTTGCACTACAAACTAAACAGGCCCTTATGAACAATACACACATTGACCCCGATTTTGTTGTGCACCGACGAAACTAGTAAACTAATAATATTGCTATCCTTCACTTCCAGATAAAACAAGACAGAGATGGAAAAATATTAGAGCTGTCAAATTAGGGATGGTCTAAAATTTTCAACGCCTCTCTTTTTCCCTGTTAATAAAATACAGTGTCTTCATAAAGTGTACATATGAAATTGGGTGAAACTAGACATTTTATGGACGAGGAACAAAAAGCTAAACTTTTTTTTCTTGTAAACGAAAACATGTTGTATTAGAAACTGTGGACCCTTAGTAAAGAAAACGTAATATTTAAACCAAGTGGTCTCGTATTTAAATCAAAAAAGTAATGATTGTAAATAACAGGCAATGATAATTAAATACAATTCTGTCAAAAAAAAACTGTCATTAGGAATGTTGACAATTATCGAGAAAAAAACAATTTCCCGTAACTTTTTCTTCCTTCATAATCATCATCATCATTTCAGCCGAAAGACGTCCACTGTTGGACATAGGCCTCCCCCAAGCATCGCCACAACGACCGGTCCTGTGCCTTCCGCATCCAGCGGATTCCCGCGACCTTCACCAGGTCGTCGGTCCACATTGCATTTCATCATCATTACCTCTTGTTAAAAATTATTTCTGTTTTAACAGGAGACACCACTTGGTTAAAAAATTACAGAGAGGCGTGCCAAGAGGCTAATTTGCGACGATACGCTGGTCGATGCCAAACTACAAAGTCTCGAGCATCGGCGCAAAGTTGCTAGTCTGTCGGTCTTTTGTGAGTGTGTGTGGTGAGTGTGCGTCGGAATTGCAAGATCTTATCCCCCCAAGCCCTTTTCATCATCGGACAACCAGACGCACGGCGATGCGCCACCGTTACATGGTAGACATTCCACCCTTACGCACGAACCGATTTGCTAATAGCTTTATCATACGTACCGCTAAAGAGTGGAATTCTTTGCCTGTGTTTGCCTGTGTTGCTTTGTCTGTGTCTCCCGATAAGTATAATCTGGTGGCCTTCAAGACTCGAATGAATAGGTTTTTGCTGGGAAAACGTGTATCATTGTCGACCGCACCATTGCTTGACATCAGGTGAGGTGGCGGTCAAACGCAAGCCCATTAGATATAAAAATAAATAAATAATATTACAACGTTTTCTTAACAACCCTGGATGCTCCACAGTTGTTAATAAATAAGCGTGTTAAAAAGTTAACGTTAATGAAACCAAACAAAAAAAAATATTTTTTTTCTATCCATTAGTAAATATATGTCTAACTTCACCCAATTTCGTATGTGCACTTTATGAAGACACACTGGTGTTGATTCTCTTGTTCACAAACTAAACATATTTTAAACAATCGCTCTCTTTTACTAATAGTAGATACAAGAAAGGGATGGCAACAATTTTAGTGCTATCAAATTAGTCGGAATTAAAATTTCTATACAATTTTAGTCGTGATCTCGGAACGTGCCGACAAAAAATGAAACACGTAAACTAATTTGGCAGCACTAAAATTCATGCTATCCCTTTCTTGCATCTACTATTAGTAAAAGAGAGCGATAGTTTAAAATAAGTTTAGTTTGTGGACAAGAGCACCGATACCATTGTATGAATAGCAAGCAATATTTTCAGTTTAGTTGGTGTTCAAGATAATTGGAACCATTCAATTTCAATTCATTTATTTATTTTTCTTCTACAAATCATACAACAGAAAGGATAACAAATGTTAACAATATCACAAAGTTAATCAATTTAAAAAAAAAACTTTAATCGACAATGAAGTGACAATAACTCCTAGCTGTTTGACAATTCCTCCTAGAGATAGAAGTTTGACATATTTTGTATGGAGCTTATGTCAAATTCCTATCTCTAGTAGGGCAAATCGTGGATAGATTGGATATTAATTTTGGCCGTAAGCCAGACTGAAGACTTAATCGGCCGATAGCTTAGGGTGGTGTTCATCAACGTTCATTCTCTGATTAAACAGCTGATTACTCGAAAAATTTACTAGAATTTTAGGTAAAAGGTCGCTTAACCAGAGAAATATCGTTGGTGAATTCAAGCCTTCCTCGGGTTCTTAATCAGTACGGGCCATAATCAGTGCGCACACCGGCAGACACAATTTCCCATACAAATTATATCAACCAACTATCGGCCGACATGACAGTTTGATCTGTAGGTATACTCGCGTTTTACGAACGACAAACGAAGTACGAACTTTCGTTCCGACTGATACTTACATAATAAAGATAGGCATATAAAAAAGGCACAATTAAGATAGACTACGGTTCATAGTCGTCATAGACCAGTAAGCCTCTAGACGCCGCTTAGCTGGACACCCCCGGTCACAACGCATATGCTCTACCACTGCATATCATACGTCCCTCCGCCAATCGGAACGTCACTCAGTCAGCGAGCGGCACCAATCATAAGGAATCATACCACCGAACTTTTGAGCTGGCCAATCATAACGCGCCGTCCGCCCCCCTGACCCCACCAACGTTTTACGACTGCGTTCGAATACAAAACTTTGTTTATGCGGAGTCTTGAAGCTTACTGGTCTGTGATAGTCGTATACAATTTACCGGAGATGAGAAAAACAAACGTCAAAACACGATCATCGCATGCGATAAGGGAACGATGGTTGACCGGAGTAGCAAATTGTGCGATGAATCGTACGGTTTATCGAATATCGTCGTACGGGAGTAGACCCCCAGTATGTAGCATCGACCATACATCCCAATAGACGCCTATTGTTAAATAAAATACATAAGATAAATTCTCTCAACTAGCTGAGGCAATCCGATTGGCCCTACCTAGGCGGCTATTGGCTTATCACTAACGCGGAAGTATTGACGGCTCACATTAGTGGTCGAAACTGATTTTTCAAGTGGCGAATAGTGGCGACCTACATCAGACCTATTATACTGATGTGTTGAGAGTCATCGGTCGCCTGTTATTAGGGTTCTATTAGGTGTATGTTTGATGGTATGTAGAAGAAAAAACAGCTTATTCGTCATTTTAAGTTTATTGCAAAAAGAAGAAGTTTGATAGTAAACAAAATTACAGTTAGGAGGTATTGCCACTTCATATTCGAAATTCAAGTTCCTATAATATAAATCTATTATAATCATAATATTTATTAATGAGAATTAAACAACACAACGTTTAGTTAATATCAATACTATCTCTTTGCAGTGTTGGTATTCTAAATGTCAAGTTTGGGATGACATTCAGAAGTAGGTACCTACCTTTATCAAATTCTTTATGAACAAAGTACTTATCGATATTGAGACTGTTTACAGGATGTTCACATGGAGGGAAAGTACTTAAAATATTTAAAATAGTATTTTTTGCTCAAAGAAGACTTCATTTTATTTTTCAAAGCAAGAAACACTGCATTCAAGGATTTATCAAATGTGTCTTCCCTGATCCGGTAATCGAACCTTCAACATGTCAAAAAATATCATATTTTTGTGCCACCAATCGATAGTCTATAATGAGGATTAAATCACTCCAACAAACATTATGCCCTAGATTGAAGGAAGAAGAAGATATCTAAGTAGTCTACGCACATTTTAGTAAAATGACACCAAGGCAACAAATTTTACTCAAAAACACCTTATTTTATTTGTTGTTTGTCCATATTTAGATTTTATTCATTATTATCCATTTATCTAGACCCCACGACACAGGGAATCCTAGTGTGAGGTCTAGGGCTTCAACCAATGTTATGTATATTTTTTGGCACAATAAAGACATTTTTATTTTATTTATTTTTATTACACTATGTTTGCTGAACAGATTTTATCCTTATTACTTACCCTATCAAGATCTATCAACAGAATCCATAAAATACAGGATGGTGATTGTGTTATTTCGATTCCCGGCTCAGACAAGACATGTTTTAATAATCTGTGAATGCAAAATTCCTTAATTTCAAAAATAAAATCAAGTCTCCTTTGAGTAAAATTTCATATTTCCAATATTTAAAGTACTTACACTCCATAGCGATGGGACATCCTGTATACAAATACAAAATTCTCATATACAACGTGTTATTGAAATACCTGAAAGGGGTCATTGTACTCATCAGTATGAACAACTTTTACTATGGGATCAACCCTGAAATAGCGAAAAAAAATAGCTGATGTGTTTACATAAATCGACCTGTTTTGTTTTTTCGCCATTTCAGCGTTGGTCCCATACTAAAAGTTGTTCATACTGATGAGTACAATGCCCCTTTAAGAGGTTTTCCGTTATGCTTGCAAATAAAATATTACTATTAATAAATTATTATTGCTTGCTTATAAAATAATGGTTTATTGAACAATACATTCGAAAGGGTATGGAGTAGTGATATCTTTAAAAGTATTTATATGTTCGGTCTGTTTTTTCTCTCTTGTCTTATTTAGTAAACAATCTTGGCACGTCTCTGAAAAAAAATTGCTGTTCCTTACATTTGTGTTCACATAAATCGAGAAAGTTTTGGGATCAGCAGATTTATTCGCGATTTCAGGGTTGGTCCCATAGTAAAAGTTGTTCATACTGAAGAGTATAATGACCCTTTAAGAGGTTTTTAGTTATTTCAATAACACGTTGTATAGATTTACATAATAAAATTATCTCTTACAATATAAGCTCCAACTAATTCTGCGCAAGCCTCCCAAGTCGCTGTTCTAACATAAATAAAATCACAAAGAGTGCAATAATAACTCTGGTAATTAACACAATAGCTCTAATTAATTGTGAGTTCTGTTCATTCTTTTATGACTCCCTTTTACCAAATCAAATTTAATATAGCTCTACGTAAGTACATAATTATAACATCATTAAAATAAACGGAATAAAATTATTTAAATACATTTTCATGAGTTTATTATATTTTATTTTTTTATTAATTTGTTACAGGTTTTTTATATTTTTTTATGGTACATATTATCTGATATTATAGAAATTGATTTTAGGAAATACCTATTTATAAAAATTCCAAATTCATTAAGTACCTACGTTTTTTGGTAGATCCCCTTACAATTTCATCTTAACTAAACCTTATTCACAGTTTGGGGTCATTGTACTTATCATTACGAACAACTTTTAATATGAGACCAAACATGAAATCGCAAAAAAAAATGAGCTGTTCCCCATTTATGTTCACTCGACAAAATGTAGGGATCAGCTGATTTTTTTTTGCGATTTCAGGATTGGTCTCATAGTAAAAATTGTTCATAATTATGAGTACAATGACCCTTTAAGAGGTTTAGGATAAACTGTGAATATGGTTGTATTTAAAGATTCTTATTTTTAATGTACATATCACAAGCAAATAGCCATCTCGACGCGTACTTCAAATGCGCAAGATTTTGTTCACAGCATAAAAAGCATTAACAACCTTAAACTTTTAGCATGAGGTTGAAAATGATACTTCATTTCCATCAAAACATATCCAGTCATTTTACTAACACTAAAATTTGCTACTTAATTCACTGTTCAAGTCCATTGTTCAACTTCACTAAACAATACTAAGAATTATACAATAAGGTTATAATATAATTATGTAATATTATTATAGGCTCTACAATCTCGGTGGCATATTTTTTACAAAGCTCATAAACATTGAAAACAACGCCATCTAGGTTCAATTTACATAAAACAAATCGATTATACTAAAAGTGTATGACTCACCGTACTGATATAAATCTTAGTATTGGTGTGAGGTTTACATTTCATCGGTGAGGGCGTTGACGGTGCCGCTGCCGGAGGCACGCGGTTCGCTCGGCGTCTCCTCTAGACTGCCGTAGGAGTGACCGCGGCCCGACTGCACTCGCCAGCGTCCTCGACGCCGGGTTATGCCTGACGGAACATCAAACTTGTCATGACAGCCTACTGAAGCCACAGTCCCTTTTTTCACATCCTTTATCAACAATGTACATTGTTGTTTGTCAAGGACCGAAATCTCAATTTACGAGTATCTTCAACAGTTGGACTGAAATATGTGCGGTACAGGGTGACTGGTTGAACGAGGGGACTTGTTGAAGGAGGATGCTCAGTACTTGATTCTTGTTCCAAGTATGTAAGCAAAATGTACCTTAATTTTTCCAATCGTTTTTATCAATTACTGTGGACACTTCCGTGCTTACAAATAAAAGTTGCATGAGACGAGGTGACGCACCTAGCACGGTAGTGACCATCGGTCGCTATTTTCACCCTCTTTGCCTTTTGTACTAGCCAGCAGACTTCTAGACATTCAGAGCGAGCGCGAGAATTTTTACTCCTGAATGCGTAATTTATCGTGAGTTTTTTTTTTCATTCCGTGTAGGTACGCATTCTACCATATTCTTGAATATGTCCCTCGGTCATCGAGTCAAAATGGTGTCGATTCTCTTGTTCACGAACTAAACTTATTTTAAACTATCGCTCTCTTTTACTTACAGTAGATACAAGAAAGGGATGGCAACTATTTTAGAACTGTCATATTATTCGGAATTTAGATTTCCATACAAGTTTAGTCGTGATCTCGGAACGGACCCACTAAAATACAAAGAAATGTAACTTTGATAGTTCTAGAATTGTTGCCATTCCTTTCTTGTATCTACTATTAGTAAAAGAGAGCGATAGTTTAAAATAAGTTTAGTTCGTGACAAGAGAATCGACCCCACTGTATAAATATATTCATGCCAAAGTTTTGAAAACACAGTAACAGCTAGGTACCTACGTGACATGAAACATTGCCAATTTATCATGCGGTACATTGAATTTCATTAGACGTGGAAAACAAGCATGGACAAATAGATGGGGTGATTTCAGAGATTAGATATACAATAATCTGTACACTGATGGCAAAGGAGTGTTAAAACGTCAGTAGATACAATCATGCATGCTTGCTTCATATATTTTAATAAAATTGGATGGAAACAGATAGCTTTCCGAGAACACAAGTGGATGACCAAATGCTCTGAGAAGAAATGAATCATGATGAACACATGATGTGCCTTTTACGGCCAAAATTAATATCCAATCTATCCACGATTTACCCTACTAGAGATAGAAATTTGACATATTTTGTATGGAGCTTATGTCAAATTCCTATCTCTAGACTCTCTAGTAGGGCAAATCGTAGATAGATTGGATATTAATTTTGGCCGTTATACAGTGAAAAGAAATCTTGAGATATTCTGAATGGATTTTACTGTTTCTTGATATTGATTTGGTAGTGATGTAGAAAGATCATTCTTTCCTTTGAGGAAATATGTTTGTGATATCATTATTTAAAAAAAAAAGAAGTATTATATCCATTGTCTAGTATCCATAGCACAAGCTCTGCTTAGTTTGGGACTAGATGGTGCTGTGTAAAAATTTCCCAAAAATATTTTTTATTATGATGATTGTTGGATTTAATGACAGTTGTCCAAGATTTTTTTAGAATAAACAACTTTAACCCTGCTGTAAAATTAGGGATGTTTGATTAATTCCTCTGGTAATTAACCGATTCAATATTGTTATAATATAGTTATAACCGTTAACCTTGAAAATATCGAGTGGTTTTCGGTATATGTATTTTTGTATGATGATTAATACAATAATACCGATGATAACGTTATCACAATTAATCGAATAACAAGATAACCGTGTGCAGGTACATTCCTGCTGGTTTTAATGATAAAAGAACAGCCAACAGGGCAACACGCTTCAGTGAACTAAATTTTGTGAAAAAAAATCCAAATTGTGTGTAAAAATTATTTGATAAAATTTAAAAATTAAATTATTATTACTGTCAATTTATTGTGCACAAATATTTTTAGAATATTCTTAAAAATCGTTCTTTACTTGTTATTTTAAAAATACATTTGAATTATGTGAGCATAGAATATTTCTAAGAATATGTGATAATATTGTGCACACCAATCAATTTCTAACTTTAACAAACTAAGTGATTGTGCTTTTTGTAATAAAAATTATATTCTTACGTCGTTTTGGGTCGGGCTGAGAAGCTCCTTAGGCATAAGGAAAAAGTTACATTTATTAATTTAGTTAAACAGTTGTACATTGGACCTTTGCTTTGTAGATCATCCTATTAATACGCTAGTGGCCTACATAATGCGTCTATTATGCTCAATATGATGGCGGTATATAACCTTATTCTTAGTTTATACTAAACCTCTTAAGGGGTCATTGTACTCATCATTATGAACAATTTTACTATGGGACCAACCCTGAAATCTGCTGATCCCGACATTTGTGTACACATAAATCGACAAAGTATAGTTAGTATAGGGACCAGCTGGATGCGGAAGGCAGAGGATCGACTGTTGTGGCGCAACTTGGGAGAGGCCTATGTCCAGCAGTGAACTGCGATAGGCCGAGGTGATGATAGGGAACAGCTGTGTTTTTTCGCTATTTCAGGGTTGGTCCCATAGTAAAAGTTGTTCATACTGATGAGTACAATGACCATTTAAGAGGTTTAGTATAAACTAAGAATAAGGTTGTATACACGATGATGCTGAATTTGTTTGATCATGCTTTAAGTGCTTAAGTTGGTGAGAAATTAAATCATACCTTAAATTATTTTTGCAATTTTATTGGAGTGGTTTATTATAAAAATGTACGTTGTTTCTAAAATGATCATGGCGACATTTGTACAAAAAAATAAATAGTTTTAGTGAAGTTGGAATAGTTTTACTATTGATCCGTGGTCCCTAAAGATTAACTTTTATTTTTACATCCTCTGAATGAAATATAATATTTCTGAGTTATTTAAAATTGAGCTAACTTCGGAGCGCGTTGTACAGCCAGCTGACAATTTAGTCGCGTTCAGAAATTAGTTCAGTGATAACTAAATTATATTGTTTATAATGCGGGGTTTAAAAATATTTTAATTGGCTAAAGTTGATCCTTAGGCAGCAACGATCTATTAAAACGCCATTCTGAATTCACTAAACATCATAAACCTAAGAAGTTATTAAACATCATAATTTTTTGTACAAATAAAAAAATTAATAAAAAAAATTAGGATCGGCATGATTCTTTCAACTTCTCACCATTTTGCACTAAAAATTAGCAGCATGTTGGATGAATTAACCAATACATGCATAAATGAAATGCGTACCTGGCAACATTGTGCTGTGCACTCATACCATGCATAGGTGCTTTACAACTAAAAAATAAAACAAAAACAAATAATTAAAAAAACATAATTTATTTTTATTATCACAAAATCTGCCTGACAATATGGTGCAATACAGAACTATTTCCCTCTAAATTAAGTAAGTACTAACATTAAGTAGGAGATTCCCATCGTTTGTGATAATTTCTTTAACAATTTCATTCAGCATTTGGTGTTTACTAAGCAATATATTTGTTTTATTAATTATTAACATTTATCATTATTAGGAACTTAGAGGGAGCTTAAAGTAATCGAAATCTCTGAAGAATCACATATTAATAATACAGATTGTACAAAGTCATTGGACTAAAATAAATATAATTTGTTCTTAATTTCCAGGTTGTTTTACAGATGTACCTGTAAAAACAGATAGCTCCTTGCATTTAAAGCTTTCTATTATTGAAGGAGCGAGATGACCAACACCAAGCGTCAGCTTTATGCCATTAGTACTTTATAATTTATCCCTTTTGTTAGTCAGAATTTAGAAGAAAATGAATAAATACAATGTGCTTTAGACGAAGCCTAAGTTGTAATGTGGAGAAATTGACCATTATGAGAGTCGAAGTAAATCTCTAAAGTAATTGACATAGAGATGCAGTCTGAATTACAACCTCATTCTTATAGTATAAGGTTGAAAATCCTTTGCAATAAGGAATACCTACGTGTTAATCATATTTCAGTCAAAATAACTCCCTTATATAATAAATATAATTAATATGAGTACAAATGAACATTTATATTTTATGTGACTGAATTATTAGATTGAAACAAAAAAAAAACAAGAACATATAACATGTTTTATAAAAAATATAATTTGAAAACGAGCACTAGTACATAATCAAATTCATATGTCTAAAGGCCTCAATAATCGAATGATATATTTTTGTATTATTAAGATAGTTATAAGGTACTTTATTTCAAACAATTAATACTGACAACGACTACACAATACAAAATATCCACTGATGTTAAAACGCCAAAATTGTGTAGTATATTGGCAAATTCCATGTAACACTGGACAAGACTATAAAAAGCTAACAAACAATATATAACTACTACTCATCCCTCCCAATCGTGCTGTAGTTTTAGAAAACCGTCAATTTCTCACACAAACAATCTGAGCTAAGACACAAGGCTTTCCCTACATAACTTACTCTACCATATAAAGCGTGCAAATAAATATTAATTAGACATTTCACGTAATTGGAATCGTATCGTATCGCACTAATTATATGTGGGCATAGGATATGCGCCAATAGCAATTGGGTACTAGGAGGCGTAACTAGGATTCGAGAGGAATATTTTAGTAATCGTTTTTTTTTAAGTAGAAAGAACAATTCAAGGGCAATTTGCCCTTGTAACTAAAACGTAAGCTCATGGACATGTGCATTCTCCCCATCTTGGCATATGGTGCACACACATGGTCTTTGACCAACAACCAGAAGTCCAAACTCAAGGTTTGCCAAAGGGCCATGGAGCGCAGTATACTTGGTGTTAAATTAACAGACCATGTTCGAAACACAATACTGCGCTCCAAAACGCAAATTGTTGATGTGGCTCGGAAGGTCGCCCAACTGAAGTGGGACTGGGCAGGACACGTCTGCCGCATGCCAAATGAGCTGTGGGCCGTATAGCACAGTACTGGAGCCCTGGGACAGCGAAACGGGGTCGCGGCAGACCACGCAGGAGATGGAGAGACGAGCTCGATGTCTTTCTCGATGACAGCTGGCAGGAGGCGGCACAGAACCGCGATAGATGGAAGGAATTGAGGGAGGCCTTTGCCCAGCAGTGGGACAGTACAGGCTAATAAAAAAAAAAGAATCTATCTTGTGTCTGTCTTGTCGCTGAAGGCCAATTCTCGTAATAAAAATCGTTCATAATATAGTTCCAAACTAATCTCAATGCTTTAAACCTCAATCTCCTGACAGTAGATATTCCTGTTTGCCGTTTATTTGTGACACTTAGGTCATTAATGTCACCAATAAACGGCAATCAGAAACATCTACTGTTAGGAGATTGAGGTTTAAGGTGTTGAGATTATTTTATACTGAGACACATATCACACTTTTTTATTGTATTTTTACTTGTATGTCCTGTGTCTTGTTTTTTTGTACTAAATAAACGTTTTATCTATCTTTGGAACAATATTTAGAACTTTTTTAATTACAAGAATTAGCTTTCTGATAATACTTGAACATATTTTTCTATAATGTATTTATGCCTATTCTATGTCATTAATGAAATCTATTTACTTTTATTTTGTCTTCTATATTATAAAGAGGAAAGATTTGTTAGTTTGTAATAGAAAAACTCTAAAACTACTGAACCGATTTTAATCATTCTTTCACCATTAGAAAGCTACTTTATCCAGAAGTAACAAAGGTTATATTTTTTATTTCAGTAAGTACGTACACGGGCGAAGCCGCAAGCACAGCTAGTTATAAATAATATTAGAATCCTTGCCTATCTAGTTACGCCAAGTCACTAATTAAATTAATAATATTACTTCTATTATATTTAAGCATTTACTACACCACTGCCTTTAAGCTTTTAAGTACTTTAGTGTAAGTACCTTCTGCTATATGAGTCACATATATTACTTGTGACGGAAAAATCCTTTATTGATCTGTATTCGAATGTAAAAGTTTCTCGAAATGATGTTAACGAGTTTCCTTTTAAAAAAAATAGTCTAGCAGTGTGCAAAACAAAACAAAGGCAGTGACACAAAACAGATACAACAATAAATAAAAAATGATAAAAATAAAATTTTAAATTCGAACTCTTTAGGAATGATCGCTACTGATACACAGCTAGGAATACAACGATCGATACATGCAGATTACAATAAAAAATATTATATTCGTGATACTTTTACACATAAAAGGGTGTCCCGTGAACCAATTTGGTTAGAAACCAGCCCCTTGCCGCGGTATTTGGGAGTTGAACACATTTAAATAAGATTAGTTTACAACCTCTGATAGTACATTATGTTTTAGTATATTCTTGATTTAATAGTTAGGTGAACAAAACAGAAGGCCAATTCTCGTAATTAAAAACGTTCAAATATAGTTCCAAACTAATCTCAATACTTTAAATGTCAATGTCCTGACAGTAATGTTCTGTTTGCCGTCTATTTGCGACACTGGTCCACATAAACAGAGATAGAATGGTTGTAATCACAATTTTACTTGCGATTCATGTGTGGCAACTTTCAAACAAACTACGCCTTACATTTTGACGTCATTAATTTTTAAAAATTAAGTTTAATCTAATGTTGTTTACAGCTTTTGTTTCTGCAGATAGAAAAAGCACAATAAGGCATTTTTGGGGGTTTTTGTTACAGTATTTAAAGAAACTGTACTAAAAAAGGCTTTGAAATGCCCTGCACTATGCAGTGTTGGCACGCGCGCCCTGCCCACTTTTCCATTCATCTATTTCTGGGCTTAGGTCATTAATGTCACCAATAAACGGCAATCAGAAACATCTACTGTTAGGAGATTGAGATTTAAAGCTTTGAGATTAATTTGGTACTATAGTTTGAACGTTTTTGATTACGAGAATTGGCCTTTTGCTCTATGAAACTGTTAAAAATGTATCAAATCACAAATACCGCCGTATACAATAAATGCTTTCAACAATATTAATGGGAAGAGAACCATATTCCCGCGCCGGCCTTTTTGTGACTCTAGTATAACCAAACTACTCACACCAAAAATACCTCATGCCCATATTTTTTTTTTATCATAAGGCTTATTTTATAATCTCTAATAAAATACTTAATAAGGTTTTAGTCGCATTGAGTCACAAAAACGTCGTATTGTGGTAAGGGAGCCACTCTATAATACTATAGGACCTTATCCTGTGCTACTTGAATGTCTGATGGGTCTACGTGACGCATCCGAGTCGCAGCACCTTCCCACTTACACCGATGCGTTAGTACGGGAACTTGTAACGAGAATGAACGGAATAAATCAATGTTTTTTTTTCTAATTAGTTTAATGTGAAGGCATGGCGAACGATGGTAAATTAGAGGAATGGTATGATACGCTATTAAAACAATCAATAGAGACTTGAACTGAAATATATACTTATTTGAAATACTCCTTCGATTATAGTCACGGATGACAATATTTAAGTGTTTTTTAGGAACAAGTATTTCAATTAGCAAAACTATTCAAATCGCTAATGTAAAATGAACTCTAGATAATTAATGTCGAGTTTAAATTATGCACTAAAAATACATGACCACGCGGTCGCTATGCCACTATTCTCTAACAAAGTCACGCGTAATTATAACTGGCACAAAATAATACGCCCGATTTGACATATAATGTCAAAATGCTTTGTGTAGTGTCAAATTTCGTCGCTTACCTAACAATACTCAAGCCGTTTGGCGATATTTTATTTGGTATGAAAATGTAGGTTGTTTTAATTTTAAAGCTTAATGAAATAATCCATTTACATAATCACGTAATGAATTATCATTGACATCTAAATTATTACACAATTAAATCATTACATATTTTTGTAGTCTGTAGGCCTCCCGAAAAACAATAAAAAATTGTTGTGCGGTGTTGTTAGCTAAGCGACGATTTCCTAAATTTTGACGTTACACGCATCATTTTGACATCTGTCAAACTGTGCCTGTTATTTTGCTGCAGGTTTAGTCGTCGGTACGTACGTGTTCATTCTCGCTATAGTCAAGTTCACGCGGGAAGCGTGTCAAAGTTATACTGGGTGTATGCGTGCCCCTTCGCGTCTCTTACTCGAGTGAGCGAGGTCTCGGCGACAGCCACGTCCTTGCCTCGCAGCAGCTGGTTGGCAAGCTTCTGCTTGTTGACGGGGGAACCTGTAACGAGGAGTCGAGTCACCTGCCTGACGGAAACTGTACGCTACATGCGAGTTACACACTATTATATAGCTATTTTGATATGCATTCTTGTGCGGTGAAGTGTGATGTGTAATGATTGTTAGGTTTCATTAAATGAAATATAAAAGCAATATGGTTTATTCAAATAATGCATAACTTTTTCCATGTGATTTTCCATGTTATATTTTAACACAGACTAGTAAGCCTCTAGACGCCGATTAGCCGGACACCCCGGTCACAACGCATATGCAGTAGCAATGCATATCATACGCCCAGACACCAATTAGGACGTCAGTCCGTCAGCGAGAGGCACCAATCATACGGGATTCCGTATGTGGTATGAACATACCACAGAACTTTTGAGCCGACCAATCATAACGCGCCGTCCGCCCCCCGGTCCCCGCCAACACTTTACGACTGCGTTCTCATGCAAAACTTTTTAAAGTGGCGTCTTAAGGCTTAATGGACTGTGTATTTTAATAACGTTTAGGTGTTTCATCTCTCTTGGTTAATTTTACGATGGTCTTTACTTGAAAGGGTAAGTATAATCTGACAATATACGAAAACAGATAAGCATGCTCTGAATATTAGCAGTAAACTACAATTCTTAATATTTATCATTTTAAGAGAAATACAGCACCTGAACCTGCTGACTGGCTAATCTTTACACCACGACACGAGCTATTCTTACGGCGAAAATTAATATCCAATCTATCCACGATTTACCCTACTAGAGATAGAAATTTGACATATTTTGTATCGAGCTAATGTCAAATTCCTATCTCTAGTAGGGTAAATCGTGGATAGATTGTATATTAATTTTGGCCGTTAGTAGCTCATGTCAACACGACAGAAGAAGAAGAACTTGTACAGTACACGTAATTTAACTGTGCTCCTGTAAAACCAGGCTTTGCCGCACAGATACATAAGCGTAATAAGTGTGAGCAGGACATAAGAATGCATCGAACATTAACGAACGACTTCTCAGTCGACAAGCAGCGAGAACGTGCAATGCCCGCCATCTTGCCGCTCAGATGAACTACCTATCAGTCTTGCCGCCATTACCGACTGACTGATTTGGTTTCAAAATTGACTGCTGCGCAGCCACCTGTTGCTGGTTTCACAGGGGTAGAGTTATTTTACGCGTACTGGGGCCTTACTCCCGACTGGATCGAGTGCTGTATCAATCGAATTTGAATTCGAGTTAGTGTCAAATCGTACTGCATTTTTCTAGGAATTGACATTAGTTCAATTTGGTTCAGAAATAGATCCAGTCGGGAGAAAGGCCCCTGTTTCATGTTGTAATCGCTTTATATTTAATTTCGCGCATTTCAAGGATATCTTTACACCCAAGTACATTCAGGTTGCTGTATAAGCGTCACAAAGAGTTCCTTCCTCACACCAGCAACAAATAATGTGTATCCTTACCTCCATAGTTAGTAAGGCGCTATCAACATTAACGAGTTAGGCTACAACAGCAAAATATAACAATTATTCACGTTTGTCGCTTTTCAAAGCTATAGAATTTGTCAAAACATCTATCGGTTGAAAAGGTCCAATATACAAGCGAAAGTTGAAATAATAATAATAATGTAAAAACGAAGACACTGCATGCAAGACCGTAACGGACTAACTTATGTACTAATAATAGTATAAAAACATAAATAAAATAAACGGCGTAAAATCATGTGCAGGTGCGAAACACAAATCGTGACGAGACCTAAGACGTGTTACGTTGAGAAATGGGTTGATTTCACTTAAAATAGAGTAACGCGAATGATTTTACACTAATGAGATCGTGACGCGAATGATATCTTAATCACGCTAATAATACGCATATTTTTATTGGTTTACAAAGTTTAGCCTTATATTGATAAAGATTACTGTTAACTGTTAACAAATTGTAAAAAGTTTATTAATTGTTGTTTCGATGTTAAAAGTTTTAATATTGATCATAAGAAGACTTAACTTACATTTTAAACCAATAAAAATATGCATACATTAGTGTTATTTGGAAATCATTTGTGTCACAATCTCATTAGTGTAATTTTATTCGTAGGCTGTGGAATGAACCCTTATATTGAGGAACAATTTCCTCTTTGCGCAGTATTATCAGCATATTGCCGTCTTACTGCGAGCATACCGCAATGCTCATATCGATGCCCACACTTTTTCAAATATTTGTTTGACATCACAACGGCTGTTTCTTTAAATGGCGAGCACTGAAGGTAGTCTGAACCGAACATTAAGCAGTGAAAGTATTAAACGGTGCCGGTACAAATACGGGACATTTCTGAATATCGCAACACGTTAAATTGCTCTGTAGGTCAACACAAACCCTTGCAATTCGTGTAAGGACTCTCAAGTAAGGAATGTAATCCGGTAAAAGGACACGATTGTTGAAAAAAAAAACGATGATAAAATGGAAGAGATACACGCCTTTCAAGTATTTTCTATCATTGTCGTGCGATAATGTACGGATAGATAGAGTATACTTTATTGTTTGCACACCTTAAAAATTAAACTTTTGTTACACAAACATGAGCACAGTACTAACAATTGGCGGTCTTATCGCTGATGAGATGTCAAGTTACCATGAAGTTCTAAAGAATGACGTCATCATTCGGTAGTACTGTCTCTGTCTAGTGATCAAGATTAAAACATTTGAACATTTTATTAAATATTTTATTGTTTTTTTTTTTAAATTCAGGTTACGTTTTGTTAAAGGAGTTCCAAGATTTCTAATAAAAGTTTTTTTTGTGAATTACTGAAATAATCAAGCACACGTGTTAGGTCTCATCATAGTTACAAGGGTGTAATAAGTATAACTTACCGATATAGCTGAGCATGACCGGTAAGAAGATGAGGCCGTGAGTTGCGCCCAGCACTACGATGCCCAGGTACATGCGGAAGTAGAACACCTAGGAACAACACAAAAATTATACTTTAATAACTTCTTAGTTTCCAGACAAACCCAATCATTTTCTTCGATTTGATAAACCCCAAGTTCTGGCGAAGGAAAACCGATATGTACCTAGAATGCTCCGTGAGGCTATTGAAATTAAAAAACATCCTAATTTTAATAGAGAAGATGGTTGGCAGCTACCACCTGTTTGGAACCCAGTCCTAAAAATAATCAAGTCCCAAACAGCACGCAACACTGTAAAAAATAATAATAATGTGAGTGATTACTGCGTGCATCGAAACGATTTTAATTAATAATATTGTACGGTAGATTAAAATAATTTTTTAGAAATATTTGTAAAGACGCTTGTCATCTTAGTCTACCTGCGACCACGAAATGCTGCAAAGCTTTCGAAACGTCAGGGAAACCAATTTAAATAATATACGCGATTTAATCCGGTTAAACTTACATTACATTATACTTTGTTTCATATAGCTGATGGGGGTAGTGTAGTTGAATGTTAGAATGAAAACTACGTAGATGAGAGTCTGCTGTTCGAATCCAGGTTACGATCAGGGCTTGAAACCGGTATTTTGAAAACCCTTATTTAACCAGGTTTTTTCTAAATCTGTCGCTCCGACCGAAATCGTTTTCAGACCGTTATAGCCGCTCAAATTAAACTGGTTTATCCGAGATGGCAGCTTGGCGCCACCTACTACTAATAAATCCGATTTTGTAATCAGGTAGTGGAACGGGTCTAAGAAATATGGTTTAGGAGATATGGCCATTAGAAGTTTGTTTCATTTATTTGTCTAGAACTCATCGAGACCTTTCATTTGAGTACTAACACGATGGGTCTAAGAGCTATGGTTTAGGAGATATAACCATCAAAATTATTAACTAAAAAAAAAAGCATTCAGCCTTTAAAATAATTAATATCGTGTACCTAACAACACCTAATTTATGTTAGTGTGTACTTGAAGAACCTCGCTGGCACTGCTCTGCTGGCTTGTTATTTCGTTGCGTACCGAAAAGAGCCGATTAATGTATTCTTTTTATTAAATCATCATCATCATTTCAACCGAAAGACGTCCACTGCTGGAGATAGGCCTCCCCAAAGAGGGGGGATATGCCATAATCGCCACGCTTGGCAGGCGGGTTAGCGGTCGCATTTGGTTGATTAAATACTCAGAGAACGCTGCTGCCCATTCTCTGGTGAATCCCTTAGTTGCCTTTTAAGACAACCATGAGAAGAGATAGGGTGGTGTAATTATTTATGTCCGGCACCACACGGAACTTTTTCTTATTTTTATTATACACACATATATACATTTATATTACGGTAGGAAAGTGTATGTACATCGGCGAGCTTATCTCAGAAATTAGTTCAAACCTAAGAGCGATAGAGACTTGTAGTTGTTGTTTCTTTTTAAATAATGAAGTAATTTCCGAGCAAGTGGGAGAAAAGCATCATCATCATCATCATCATCATCATTTCAGTCGAAATACGTCCACTGCTGGACATCGGCTTCCCCCAAGTATCGCCACAACGACCGGTCCTGCGCCTTCTGCATCCAGCGGGTTCCCGCGACTTTGACTAGGTCAACGGTCCACAATAAAAAAAATCGAGATAAGAAAATAAAAACCGGCCAAGTGCGAGTCGGACTCGCGCAGTAAGGGTTCCGTACCTCTCAACGACCTGATACCCCATAAAAACTGATTTAATTTACGAGAGTTTATCAAAAGACATCAACGCACAGTGCGCGAAATATGAATTTTTGCATGTCTTTTTTACGCAGGTACCACCATATATGTCTTTGTTTGTCTCATTTTTAGTATTTGTTGTTAAACTACATAATATGCACTATAACCTGACAAAGTTTGACGCTGGTATATATAACCGTTTCGAAGATAGAGCAGGAACAAAAACGTTGAAAAATGCATGTTTTTTGAGGTTTCTTGTATGGGGACCCCCTTTGTTTTTAGACTTTTTTTTAATTTTAGTGTTTGTCGTGACACACCTCATAGCAACACATATTCTGAGAAAATTTGAACCGGTTACCTATTACCGTTCAAAAGATACAGCCCTGTGACAGACAGACAGACGGACGGACGGACAGCGTAGCGAGAGTAATAGGGTCCCGTTTGGCACCCTTCGGGTACGGAACCCAAAAAAACGGCTGGAGAAAAGAATATTCTATCAAAATGAATGTTGTACCTGGAATATCTGGCTCTTGGCGGTGCCCAGCACGATGATGCCGCCGAACTTGGTGAGCGTGATGCCGGAGAGCACGGAGCTGCCCATGCGCGTGAGAGCCTCCGCGGCGCGGGACACGCGCGAGCCGCCGCCCAGCACGCTGAACGAGTGCACCACGTGCGAGCAGAACTCCACCGCTATACCCACCGCCATCACCTGCGGGGGTACATACATAACATAACATAACATCACGCCTGTGTTTCCCCGAAGGGGTACGCAGAGGTGTAATAGTACACACACGTTTCGCCAGTTATGTTATAGTCCCATGTAATAGGGGGCGAGCCTATTGCCATTAACCGGGCACAAATCCAAACTCCGGGCTGCTACTGAGAATTTCCTAATGAAAAAACCCAACAACACTTTGCCCGACCCGGGAATCGAACCCAGGACCCCACGCTCAGCAGTCGCGCTTGCAACCACATACATTTATTTATTTATGCACAACAGGGTACAAAGGCGGTCTTAACGCCATCGGCGTTCTCTACCAGACAACCTTAGGGTAATGCAGAGACAAAGAATAAGGTAGATGCACCAGTAAAGTAGTAAAATATGTTTCGTACTACGGACTTATAATTACATATAATAAAAATAGATAAATACCTATGTACATTATACATATAATAAAATATACACATTATACATACCTACATATACCAGGCCCCTCAGAAAGTATTGCGAAAAAAAGTTTTTATATATGGGAGACTGGCCAGTTATAATGTTTTTCGAAAATATGATTATTTATAAGTAAAAATAAGTAAGTTCCAATTTCAAAATTTCCCTCCACATGTTTTGCGAGTTAATTCAAAGTATTGTGTCTCACTGAAATATGGATCTGCGCCGGGAACATTTTAGAGCTATGATTTTATACGATTTCAAGTGTCGCCTGAAACCGGATGAATCGTACGATAGACTTCAAATGGCATTCATGGATGAAGGCCCTTCCAAGGCAACCGTGTATCGTTGGTATAACGAATTCAAGCGCGGTCGACCAACTTTGGGGGATGACGAAAGAAGCGGTCGCCCTTTGACGGCTGTTACCGAAGAAAACGTGCTAGCAGTGAAAAATGTAATCCAAGACAATAGGCGAATTACATATCAGGAGATTCAACACATATTGAAGATTGGATCGGGAAGCGTTCACGAGATTCTACACAGCCATCTTCGCGTGAGGAGGATAGTATCACGCTGGGTGCCGCACAACCTCACCGATGCTCAGAAGCAGGCCCGGGTGGAATGGTGCCGTGATATGCTTAACAAATTTGAAGCAGGCTCGTCTCGGCGTGTTTACGACATCGTTACAGGTGATGAGTCCTGGATTTATCAATACGACCCAGAAACCAAGCGCCAGTCGACTGTTTGGGTGTTTCAAAATGAGCCAACGCCTACCAAAGTGAAGCGATCTAGAAGCGGGGGTAAGATTTTGATCGCTAGCTTTTTTAATTTGACTGGCCACTTGGTATCAATTCCCTTACGGGATCAAAGAAGCATTAATGCCGAATGGTATACTACCAAATGTTTGCCAGAAGTTTTCTCTGTTATAAGCAACAAGCGACCAAACACAGGGCTCCGCGGGCTACTGCTCCACCACGACAATGCACCTGCGCACACCGCACTCAAAACGAGGGACTTCCTGGACAGCACGCCAGTCAAACTCCTGGGTCACCCTCCTTACAGCCCTGATCTAGCACCGTGTGACTTCTTTTTATTCCCAAAAATAAAAAATCAGCTCAAAGGGATACAATTTTCGTCGCCGGAAGATGCGCTGGCTGCGTTCGAGCAGGCTGTAAACGAGGTGTCTGCGGCGGACTGGAAAAAGTGTTTTGAAAACTGGTTTAGGCGCATGAATCTTTGTATAGAGGCTGGTGGAAAGTACTTTGAAAAGATTTGATAAAAATATATGTACGTATAGAACAATTTTTTTTAGTTTCGCAAAACTTTCTGAGTGTCCCACGTATAACATCAAGATAATTCAAAGTCGAGCTGAATCTACTAAATTGTTTTCACGGAAATATTTCCTTAACTTAATTTTAAAGGCGAGCCAACTGTTAGCCATCCTGATTTCATTAAAACCAAGCACCAAGTTGCACCAAGGAGGTTAAAATAACATTATTTAAAGCATACTGCCAGTCTTTCTACTCCAGCAGCCTGTGGGTCAAGTATTCGCAACGAGCCTACAACGTCCTCCGCGTACAATATAACAACGCATTAAGGATGCTGTTGGGACTATCGCGGCGCTGCAGTGCATACGGAATGTTCGCGGAGGCACATACTGATGGCTTTCACGCCATAATCCGGAAGAAGGTGGCGTCACTGCTTCTAAGAGTGCGCGGTAGTAACAACAGCATTCTAAAAGCGATTGCTGAGCGCCCAGACAGCCTTATATTAAGGCACTGGGTGGTCCTAATTAAAAGTGCTGTCAAATAAAATAATTTTGTATAGACTTTCTTTTTCTAACATATGGATACACTATGGATATAAATCTGAAATAAATGAATAATAATAATAAAAACTAGCATTTACCCGCGGCTTAAACTATAAGAACTTCTTACCAAGTTAACAAGTGAGACAGCGTTGAGACTGATTCCCCACCAGTACATCACTCCGCCGAGGTTCACCACGATCATCGTGATTGTGATCACCACCACCTGCAAACAATTATAATACTCAATAAATTTCTAACTAGCTACTCGTCCCGGCTTCGCACGGGTGGACATGAAAATATAGCCTATGTTACTCAGGGTAAATGTAGCTGAAAAAAAAATTGAAATCGACACAGTAGTTTTTGAGTTTATTCATTACAAACATACACAAAAATACAAATCTTTCCTCTTTATAATATTAGTATAGATGAACGTAGATACAGCAAAAGAAGTGTGTCAGGATCTTGAAAGATGGAAATCCATCACCATCATCAGCCAAAAGACGTCCACTTCTGGACATAGGCCTTCCCCAAGCAACGCCACAACGATGGTCCTGCGCTTTCCACATCCAGGGGTTTCCTGCGACCTTCACCAGCACGCGTAGCATGATTACTGTAGACAAGAGATTTGTCTACGGAAGAATAGATAAAAACTACATTGTTCATAGAACTTTATCTGTCATTTTGTCTATTCTTTTATAGACAAAACGCTTGTGTACAGTGGTCATGCTAAGCCTGCAGGTCGTCGGTCCACTTTGTTCCCACAAGCCTACCCACGCTGCGATTACGCGATCACCACTCCAGAACTTCGAAAATGGAACATGGAAATTCATAGACTCTGCTTACCCCAGTGGGAAACAGGCGTGTTAATTTTATCTATGTAAGTATTTGTTATCTTTTGTAGTGACTTGTGGCTAAGTAATAACAGCGTGGATTGCAAGATCTACGAAGTTAAGATGCGCTAGCTGCAGTCAGGTCTTGGATGGGTGACTGTTTCGTTGCCCATCAAGACCCAAGGGTACGGGTGCCGGAGAAATTACAATCACATGAGACTTTCCATCTTCATGTCTCAGTTTGGCAAACCGACGCGACGTGCGGTACCATTTAGGCAACAGTCTAGGTGGTATTGAAGTTGTTATGGGCAAAGGTAACCGCTTAACATCAGGTGGGCCTTTAGCTCCTTTCGCCATCCTATAATATTAATAAAACCTCTGTGCCTCAGAGAGCAAGTTAAGCTATCTGTCCCGGTTGCAACATGAATATCTATGGCAGTCGTTACGGGTAGTCAGAAGCCCGAAAGTCTGACAACTGATCTAGCCTTAGGATGTCGGTATTATCCAGTAACTGGCTTGCGTGGGTCTGATGGCAGTCGCTCCGTGTAAAATACTGATGTTCAGCCGCAGAACATTTTCGATAAGCAGGTGTCGACTGCTTCGGATTGTCATTTCGTTTCGTCTACGATTCACATTATAAGAGAAAAAGAGATAAGGAACCGAATCAATCAACAACTGCTAATCGAAGATGTTCTGAATCTGGGAGCTGGTTAGGCTGAAAGCCGAACCCAAAAATAATTGGGAAAAGGCTCGAAGAAAGAAGTATATCATTCTAGTTTCTATTATGTCAATGGGAAACTTCCGGCTAAAAGTTGTCTGCGTAGAACAATAAGATCTACGAGGTTAGACGACTTTGCCATACATGACCTAGTGTTTGATTGGTGGAAAAAACTGTTTCTCGATTAGTGGAAAGGATTTTTCTCGATTAGTGAAAAGGCTTTTTCTCGATTGGTGGAAGTTTTTTCATATGGAGGCTCTTTAATTCGTAGGAAACCTCCACCATCAGCAAAGGCTGTTTATACGCGAAAAACAAAAAAAAAACCGAAGTTAAAATAAAAACTGGCCAAGAGCATGTCGGGCCATGCTCAGTATTAGTTCCTTAAGTAGGTGTACAAACGAATCAAATCGAATATTAATCATGGCTATTTTAGTTTTTGCAATAATCGGTAGCATTCGCGACTCAGAGCGTGTTGTTAGTAGCGCCATCTAGCGATAAATTCAAGAAGCCAAATTTAAGAAGTCTGATTGATGTCAAAGTTACTTTTTGTGATTTTTTCAAATAGAAAGTAGCTAAAGGAGCATTATTTGCCATGATAAATTTTCTCTAAGGTCAATGACCTTTGAACTAGGACGTTTTAAGTATTTTTCGGTTTTCTGTCTATAACTCAAAAAATTATGATCACATTATACTCGAAATAATTTTAAAAGAGAGTTTTCACAAAGGTCTATCAATGTGGAAGATTATAAGTTTCTACGTTGCATAGTTTAGAAATGGCAGGGGGGGGGGACACATTGCAAGCCACTTTGGCGGGCTATATTTCGCAGATGGTACACCTGATAAAAAAGTGATGTATGAAACATTACCTTCATTTTAGTAGACCTATTCAATGATACCCCACACGATGGGGTGCAGCGAAAAAAATTATTTTTTCCCCATTTCACATGTATGGGCGCCACCCCTAAAGAACGTAAAAACTATTTTTTTATTAGATCTATATGCAGACTATTTTTTAACAAAATTTCATTTACTTATGTTTATAACTGTAGAAGTTATTAAGCTGTAAAGGATTAGGACAGACGGACAGACGGACGGACATGACGAAACTATAAGGGTTCCTTGTAGGACTTCGGAACCCTAAAAAGGTAACTCACCAAAGCCGAAAACAGATCGAAGCCCATCAGCAAGAATGTCACAATGAAGATCGAAAGCACCGAAATGCCCATAGACTTCAACGTATCGGGCCACATCGTCAAATACTGCTCATAGAAAACATAGAACACTGAGTAAGGGAACACATTGACCGTCGTATTCTTTCCTTGCTCCTTCAGATTCTTGTTCAAAGTCTCTGTGAGGTTAGCAGCGACACCTCTGGCGCCTTTGAGGGCAGAGTAGTAATCGTGGCTGGTTTTGAGTACGGTGTGGTATCCTTGGTAGTACGTGGCGCCCACTTTGGCCTGTGTCTTATTGAACATCTTGTAGTTGACGGCCTGGGAGTACGCAGCGTGGCCGCCCTTGACGCAGCCGCTCTGTCCGGGGTTGTCTTGTAAGAAGAACGGCACGTAACGCTTGAAGTCAGACGCGTTGGGACGTTGCTCGTCGCCGTATAGTTGTATGTGGCATTTGCTGCATTTTCCCTCTGGAAAGAAAGAATTGTTGTTAATGTAATGTTTATATGAGGGGTCTAATGATGAATGATAATGTTTGATGGCCGTGTTAGATGATGTGATGTTTCAGAAAGATTTCGAGCAATAGGCTACTCTTTCTCCACTCGTAGAAGTCATTTTCATATTTTTAGCGATACTTTCCCGATAGGTTTAATTTGGTGGTCTTCAAGGCCCGAGTAAATAGGTTTTTGCAGGACAAGCATGCATAATCGTCGACCGCACCATCGCTTAACATCACGTGACGTAGCCGTCAAACAAAAGCCAATTCCGGATAAAAAAAACACTTGTTGCAGTTACCGGACCCTCTAACCATAGCACAGTAGCCACTGCGCCAACGTCAAATGCAAGAGCCATTGATAATAAGTAATGGAAGAATACTTACTACTGCTGGGACAGAAGCTGGAGTTGCTGGGGAAGTATTTGCAGCAGTCGTCGAGCGAGGTCCAGTCAAAGAAGTCGTCCAGCCACGAGTTAGGCGGCTGAGCGATGTACGTCTCGTTTGGAGTGCGGTAAGCTGCAGGAAAAATATGCATATTAAAATAAAACTAATACATATAGGTGATTGATGCTCATAAATGCAATATTAAATTATATAGCTTTAATTTTGGCAATCAGCTGCCAGATTATCTAAGCAGAATTTGATTATCACTTGCTTTAACGGCGAAGGGAAACATCGTGAGGAAACCTGCACACTGGAGTGCTCCATAAAGTTCTCGATGGTGTTTGTAGTCTGCCAACCTGCACTAGGCCAGTGTGGTGGACTAACCCCATTATTAGACACCTTAAGAGGTTTACCACAGTAATTTTAATAACACATTAACCCCTTATTATAAAAGCTTTGACCAGATTAAGATCCTTGTTTAAACCGGCTTAAGCTTATCTTTTGTAATAGGGTGGATACGGTTTAATGCTCAATGGGATATGATGAATAGGAAACATCAAACAAGAACTCACCAGAATACAACTGCATAGCAACACTGTCTGGTCTACAGAACCTCGTCCCACATATCATATTCTGTGTCTGTCGATCCGAATAGTCTAATCCTTCCGTGACCACGAAGTACACTGGCGGACCTATGTTCAAGTAGCGTTTTAAGAACTGGAAGTATTTCAGCTGAAAACTGTCTTGAGGCATCGAAAGCTCTTGGTCGAGGCCAATCTCTATATGAGGTGCCACCTGGAATAAAACAGGAAGTAGATTAGGTAGTGTTACAAGTTATCGAGTGGACAGAAAGGCGTCTTTAGGTAGAAGCTTGGACTTATAATGCTAGACCGAAGCAAGTTCATAAGTCTTTGGAGTAGTTAGTAGTAGTACATGGAGAATATTGACAGAGCACAATTTCTTTTGATTGGCCAAATAACATTCTTTTGCAGGATATTTTCCTTATTAGCAACTTTTGTCTAATGGTACAATAAAATAGGTTGCTTTTCTAATAATCTAAAAATACAATTTTTGTTTTACCCAAAACCGAGTTCACGACTTTTTTGACGACTTTGTTTAGTTTTGGATTTGGTACTTCAACATTATTTTAAAAACTTACCCTGTATAATCAGCTTATTTTACCAAAGACACAGGCTTATATTCAGAGACGAATCTAAACGTGAACTCATGCTTCCAACTGTCAAAATACAGTGTTATTTGACAATTGGAAGCACGAGTTCACGGTTACATTCGTCTCTGAATGTAAGCCTAACCTCCCTCCGCGAGTTTTATCCCGAAAAGCAGGGGTACGGTTACACTATACAGAGTTATTGCATTTACGCACACACACTCACACACACACACACGCACACAAACGTATGTATAAGCCAACGCTTCTTAGGTAGTGTAAGTGAATAAATCTGTTAATTAGTACAGAGCGCCGTAGGCCAGCCATTGCTGTCCCACAGCTGGGCCGGGCTCCTTCGAATACGATTAAGGCCTTAATTAAGCACTCTTTGCTAATATGGGTTGGCGTACGATATACAAGGTAGAATTTCAAGGTCACTGGAGATAAAGAACCTTAAGGACCGTAAAACGGGATGAATACGAATGCAGAGGTGTATAGGGACAAAAGGACAAAAGTAGGCAAGGATTTTGACATCGAAATCATATAGTTTGTTGCCCACAAATACTTCAAAAAGGTTATAACAAACTATCTTATTTCAATGTTAAAATCCTTGCTCACTTTTGTCCCTATTCACCTGGTATTGAGGTTATAGAACTATATTCAAAGGATAGGATATAGGATAGGATACACAATACTCACGGCGACGGAGGAGCAGAGCCAGGCGAAGAAGATGATCATGACGGAGGCGCGCACCTCGCGCTTCATGAGGAAGGGCACGTAAATGTCTTTGAACAGGTTGTAGAGGGCGCCCTCGCCCGCCTCCACCCCCGCCTCAGCCTTCGTGCCCGTCACGCAGCACAGCACGTCGAACCTGGGGACACGCAATGCTTACTATATATTAGAGCCACAGACCATTAATGCTCTAAATCTCTTTTATGACATGCTGAGTTGGTGATCCTTTTGAAATGGGAATGTCCGAATGCAACTTCATGTTTTATCTGTCTAATTTTTGTCCTGTGCCAATTTTTTTTTTCTTTTTCTTTCTTATTAAGAGGCTGACAACACCTAAAAAATCAGACCTCTGCGGTCACTGTCGTTTCGCACAGAACTGAAAGAGAGGCAACGAGCCGAGGGACGTCGGATACGCCGCTCAACATGAATCAAAATGAACAATTTATTTTTTTAATAAAAAACTAAAAGCTTATTTGAAAAACAGAAACAACAAATGTTTAGATTATTGTCTTTCTCAAATGTTTTCTTAATTTTATTTATAATATTTAGTAAATAATAGAGATTGTTTGCTTTAAAGCATGTTTTAAGAGGTTAGTTTACAATTCTTTTCTATAGAGAAAACTTCAAGAAAACGTGTTTTGGGCACAATACAGTTTCAGAAAATACGATCAAGATTAACATTTTTTTTTTTCACTGCCACAAACTGAATAGATACAGCTAAAAATGTTTTTAAAAGAAGCCTATTTAGGGTATTTGGCTGTTGTCAGCGTCTTAAGCCTAAAGACACCGCATAATAAACAAAGTTTTGCATGAGAACACAGTCTTAAAATGTTGGCGGAAGTAGTGTTAGCGTTCTGCCTGTGCGTGTCGATGGCCAGCAGCGCCACGAAGCACGTGACCTGCAGCAGGAAGTCCACCAGCAGCGCGGCGCCCGCGTACAGCGCGAAGTAGATGATTACACATACCTGTTAGCGTTCTGCCTGTGCGTGTCGATGGCCAGCAGCGCCACGAAGCACGTGACCTGCAGCAGGAAGTCCACCAGCAGCGCGGCGCCCGCGTACAGCGCGAAGTAGATGATTACACATACCTGTTAGCGTTCTGCCTGTGCGTGTCGATGGCCAGCAGCGCCACGAAGCACGTGACCTGCAGCAGGAAGTCCACCAGCAGCGCGGCGCCCGCGTACAGCGCGAAGTAGATGATTACACATACCTGTTAGCGTTCTGCCTGTGCGTGTCGATGGCCAGCAGCGCCACGAAGCACGTGACCTGCAGCAGGAAGTCCACCAGCAGCGCGGCGCCCGCGTACAGCGCGAAGTAGATGATTACACATACCTGTTAGCGTTCTGCCTGTGCGTGTCGATGGCCAGCAGCGCCACGAAGCACGTGACCTGCAGCAGGAAGTCCACCAGCAGCGCGGCGGCCGCGTACAGCGCGAAGTAGATGATTACACATACCTGTTAGCGTTCTGCCTGTGCGTGTCGATGGCCAGCAGCGCCACGAAGCACGTGACCTGCAGCAGGAAGTCCACCAGCAGCGCGGCGCCCGCGTACAGCGCGAAGTAGATGATTACACATACCTGTTAGCGTTCTGCCTGTGCGTGTCGATGGCCAGCAGCGCCACGAAGCACGTGACCTGCAGCAGGAAGTCCACCAGCAGCGCGGCGCCCGCGTACAGCGCGAAGTAGATGATTACACATACCTGTTAGCGTTCTGCCTGTGCGTGTCGATGGCCAGCAGCGCCACGAAGCACGTGACCTGCAGCAGGAAGTCCACCAGCAGCGCGGCGCCCGCGTACAGCGCGAAGGCGCGCACGGCCGGCATGTCCGACAGCGCGCCCAGGAAGAAGCACACCGACTCCGACGCCGACGTCAGGAACATGGATGGACCCACCTGGCCCAGCCTGCGGAATAAACAGATACGACTTCAAAGCCATGCCAACTTATCTGTAAGTGGCTACAAAAGGAACTACAGCCGCCATGTTTAAAACGTCATACGACTGACACTATTGTCAGTGTTGCCAATAACAATTTTGAAATTCCTTTCAAGTTTGTATGTGTGTATTTCCGATAAAAAAATCCGATAAAATCTGACAGCGGTAAAAGAAAATTAAACGATGATTTGCACAGATAAGATAAGGCTAACAACTAAAAAATCAACTTTAGCTTGGCAATCCACTATCAATTTTTTCATACATGTGAAATTTCCCAAACGCTATTCTTAGCTATGGGACATCCTGTATAAGATTACAGCGCATCGCTTATTCAACGATTTCGCGTCGTTTTTCCTCGTTGTAATTCAAAAAGAACATTTCAAAGATCCAAGTTTAAATATTGAGGATAGCTCGTGGCTTCGCAGAATGTACAATTTAAAGTCCATTTTCGAATGATTTAGAAAGACCGTGAAAATTTTAAAACTGAAAGACTACTCACGTCCTTCCAATATGCTCAGCAACACTTTCATTGGGTCTCCTGCCTTCTCTTTGGTTGGTCTGCACTAGAATGAAGATGTTATCCACGCCGACAGCCAGCACCAGGAAGGGGATGACTTCAATAATGATCAGCGTGGCCGACACGCCCGCGAACCCGAACATTCCCACCGAACACACTACTGATGCCAGTACGATGAATACGCCTGCGAAACAAGTTGGTATTGCTTTTATTTATGTAAAAGGATGGGTATCTGCAAATACCACAAAAGTAATGCACCAAACACGTTCTACTATCCAATCTGTACGGTAATTGAGACTGGATCAAGTAAATTAGAATATGTGTTTGTTTGAATTTGCATGACAAGTGTGTAAACACAAACAATATTAGATTTTGTAGTTGTGATCCAGTTTTAAGTGTCACAGGTTTACATGAACGTGTAAAGGCCCTAGGGAAAATTAAAATGCATGCATTTAGAAACTAAAGTCCATACGCTAAATAACGCAACATCTACAATACGCGCAAAATAGCTCTGCCGCTGACAAGTGTGCCTACGCAGTAATTAATTTTGCTACCAAATCAGTAGCGGGCATGCGCGGTAATGACGGCAAGAGTCAGATTGGTAGTTCATCTGAGCGGCAAGTTGGCTGGACTGCATGTTTTCGCTGACGCAGCCGTTCGTTAACGTTCGATACATCCTTATGTCCTGCTCACACTTATTACACGACGGTACCTGCGCGGTCCTTCGGAAATGCTGGTTTCAGAACGGCACAGTTATATTACGCGTATTATACAAGCTTTACTAACGTAAACTTCACCGGGAGATGCATTCTAGTTACTTACCGAGAATGCTTTGACGGAGATGGCAGGATCACATTTACAATATCGTAGGATGTCACAGGTACGAAAGGAATTCTGCGGCTACAAAAACGTTTGTCCAGCGTGGCTATTATCAAAATCGCTCTTCGGTAAGTTTAGCAATTAATAAATCAGGCAAACAATGTCTTTATGGCCCTATGCTGTCCCTAAAACTATAAAAAAAGACCACAAAACTCACCTCCAAGTCCCAAAGTCACTTTACTATCAATCAGCAGCCTGGAGAAGCCAGTGAATCTTCCGAGCGAGATGGCGATGTACGCGAACATGATGAAGTAGGACACCAATATGGTGGATACGTCGGACTGCGACTCCCGATCCAACTCGTCTTCGATGGAGCGTTCGGATGTGTAGGCTATGTCCATGTAGGGCGGCATCTGGGTTGTCGTGTAGTTCTTCATGAAGGCGATGAATTCTTTCTCCCATTGTAGTGCAGGTTTTAGCTGGAATAAATAATAATATAAATGGTTTTTCTACGACGCCATTATGTAATAATGTGTATGAAAATCGTTATTAGAAACTAAGATTTGCAGATCATACAAATGTTGCTGCAATGTGCGAAGTTTGTGAAAAAAATCTGATAAAACCTTTCAAAGTATTATAAATTATTTGAGCACATGGAAAAGAATCTTGGCGAATTATGTACAAAAAAAAAAATTTTTTGTGAACTTGGAGTAGTTTTAATATCGATCCTTGGTCCCTAAAGAATAACTTTCGGGATTTATAATATTCTTAGAACACCGGAATAAAATATTTCAAAGTAAATCAGTTGAAATTAAGCTAATTTCTGAACGCATCGTACAGCCAGCTGTCAATTTAGTCACGTTCAGAAATTGGATCAAATAACAATGGAATGATAAATAATATGTATTAAATTTTTATTGCGGGTTTTAAAAAATATCATTGGAAATTGAGCTAATTTCTGAACGCGTCGTACAGCCAGCTGTCAATTAGGTCATGTTCAGAAATTGGGTCAATAATAACAATGGATGTGAATGAATGTTCAGCATGTTAACATTGTTTAATATTTGTACACCGAAAATGGTGAAATGTGTAGAACTAAAATTTTATTGTAACACCTGTACTTGTACCACATTTCATGCAAATAAAATGATTTGATTTGATTTGGAATGATAAATTATGTTATATTTTTATTGCGGGGTTTTAAAAATAAATGCCGAAAATTCTTCTTTAATAACCAAAGCCAAGGATCAATAATAAAACTATCCCAACCACTTTAAAAATCTAGATTTTTTGGACAAATCAATGCATGGATCTCGCCATGATTCTTTATTGAACCCATTGCATCTATATATGTACCATATTCTAGAAAATAAATAATTTGATTTGATTGGCTGGGAGTTAATAAATAAACAAGGTACAGTAGTACACATTTTATATGGCCCATCGATGTACCTGCACAGATGAACTATTTAAATATGTCGGAAATTGGTTAACCACAAAAAGCACCATCGCTGCGCGCCAAAAGTTGCGGGCGCTGCCGCTACAATGACTTGCTTTGCTTGAATGGAAGCGTGTGCGCGAAAGAGAAAAAGACGGCACGGCAATCAATAGGGAAGGTGACTATTTTTTTTTATTAGAAATATCGAAACATTTTCAAGAAAAATAAGCAACAGTGAAAAAACCAATTAAATATTTAATAAAATGTCCAAGTTATAAGTGATTTAAATATGTTCACTAGACAGAGTCAGCACTATTAAAGAATGACGTCATTGTACAAAACCTTCTTAGTAACTTGACATCTCTCTGAACAAAGTCCGTTTTGCACGACAAGGATAGAAAATAAAAATAAAAATTCCAAAAACATAAAAAGTTTTTAACATAAAATTTGAACTGGATTTTGTTTATTCTTTCTACAATGCAATGTTGTCCTTTCTGAACCTTCTTTTAAATAATATAACTGTACGAGTCATGAATCGTACATGGCGCGTGCGTATCGCTCGGTCGGGTCAGCACTTTCCGACGCTTTGTACAAATTAGGTATATTGTAATGCGATAGTACACGATCAACGATCATAATCGGCGGTACTCATTAGCAATCATTTAGCATTAGTTACGTAGTAGTTAAAATACAGTTATTTGACTATCAGTGACTTATCATTACAAATCCAAGGTGTGTGTGACCCATTCAGCAGCTCATAGAATAACATTTTTGGTAATTTTTAACAGTAGTCAACTACCGGATTTTAATACCTCATGTGAATTACATTAGGTAGTTTTTTTTTTGTTTCTGGTGTTTTCTTCGATCGTCTTTTCGTGTCTGCGCGAACGAAGATTGACGACGCGCCTTATCTTTTGTGTCGTACTGTACCTGTTCCTTGTCGTGCTTGTTGTTGACGAGGAAGGTGAGGATGAGTGCGGTGGCGTCGTGGAAACGCGAGCGCTTGGTGAGCGGCTCGCCCGGCGCCAGGAAGCCGCCCAGCGCCACCGCCGGCAGCACCGGCCCGCCGTACTCGCCCAGGCACGCAGGCGTGAACGGGTTGCTGCGACACACAACCATAAATAAATAAACAATAAAGTCTTTATTGATCAAAGAGTTACAGATAATACTTAAACCATTGGATTGAGCTACACGACCCGAAAATCCTCTCCACTGATCGTCATTACTATCCCAGAATTATACGAGAAGCGATTGAGATAAAGAAATATGAAAATTTCTATCCGGAAGATGGATATAGGTTGTCCTCCTCGTGGAATCCGGTAAACGTCGTCTACATGTATGTCCGCCGAAACTGTCAGCATTGTGTGTCGTGATTCAGCATATCGTGTTACGGGCAGCGGCGTTACAAAAAACCAACCGCGGGTAGTTCGAGAAAACACCCGCCGCTCGAGACGATGACACCCGCATACTTCAGTCTGCTCGTGACCACGGCCAATGCGACTTGGCCGAAACGTCGAGGTTAGTCAAAATGTTTGTTACGTTTTGATTTTATTGTGCGCGACAAGTCCCGTAAATATAGTTCAATATAAATAGTACACTAGCCTCCACACTAGGATTCCCTGTGTCGTGGAGTCTGATCTCTTTCATCAGACTAACAATTAAATTAAAAGAAAAATAAGAATTACAATAAATAACAATATTGTTACTATACAATGTGTATCTTATGTTGTTTGTGTATTAAGATGTTTATGTGTGTGTGATGTTAACGATGTTTGTATTTGTGATTGAGGTATGGTGCGTGTGGGAGGTATGGTACCTTGGAGGTTGGGGTGTATGTGTATGGGTGATGTGTGTATAGGTGAGAATGGGGGTGGCCTATGTTTGTGAGTGCGATAACAGTTCAGTCACAGTCACGTTTTGAGACAAGCCTAGCACACATGCCCACTGCAACTCAATGGCAACAATCAGAAAATAACTGAAACAATGAAACTTTCCGTATCCCGGGGAAATAACTGAATTTTCTTGAAGGCACTAGGTGGGTAGCAGCGGGTCGGACAATTTTGTCACCACGATAGAGATAATGGAATCCTATGCAACACACGTAGGAGAAAACGACCGCCCGGTGGACACCAGTGAGTTTATAGCAATCGGACAGAAGCAGACTTTTTGTTCGGCGGACAACAATCCACATACCATTAACACATTAAAGGAGTCCGCACATTGCATAGACTCGACACCAATCTAACACCGTTCCAACTCCTAACTTTCGGTTCAACATCAACGAGTCGTCGACTGGGCGATCAACTCGACGGTCACCAGTGGGCAACGTGTCGTCAACGAGTGAGCAACGCGTCATTAACGAGTGGGAGCAATTGTGTACGGAATGATGGAGGGACGCGGACGGGTAGGCCGGCAACGTGCCGCCAATTGTAAGCGCGTTGTCGTTGTTGTTGGGTAACGTATGGCAAACAGGTCCACGCGTCGTCCACTTCTTTCAAGTAAATGTTAAAAATTCCACCGAAACGACCACGATATAAAGCTCACATTTCAATGCTTTACTGTGAGTCGAATTGTAGTTGGCGTCAAGTCGGTATAATGTGCGAACTCCTCAAATTTTACACACCACAAGCTACATTTACTTGGCTCAAGCCTGTAAATAAAGTTGAATCTAGTCAAATTATTAAGCGATAAGATAATACCCCAAAATTTTGTTATTAAAATGACCAGCGTCTGCGCAGTGACGAGACCCGCAACGAAATTAATCAGAAATGAAGTTAGAAGTACAAAGACTACAGTTTTCGACATACCTAGCGCACTGCAGCACTGTATCTAGATACTCGTTTTCGTCTTCATAGAAGTTGTCGATGTCATTCTGCCACCAGCCCCAGATGGACTGCACGGCGCAGTCGCTCGGGGTGACGGGGCCACGGAACGACGACGACAGTGGCGCGAAGCAGATATCCTGGATACCGGTCTCGTTGCCCAGAGCTGAGGGTAGTGGGAAATTATAAGTCTTACAATACGCGTAAAATAACTCTGCCCCTGTGAAAACAGCAACAAGTGGCTGCGCAGTAGTTAATTTTGCAACCAAATCTTTAGTGCGCATGCGCGGTAATGGCGGCAAGACTCTGATTGTTAGTTCTTCTGAGCGGCAAGATGGCGGGACTGCATGTTCTCGCTGTCTAATTCGTTCGTTAATGTTGGATGTATCCTTATGTCCTTCTCACACTTATTACGCTACTGTACACACGGCTACACATCAAGCTGTAAATTTCCAGTATGAGCTGACCTCGCATTGTATAGGCTTTCCGTACAATGCGAGACCAGCTTATACTGGAAATGTACAGCTTGATGTGTAGCCGTGCGTAACTGTGTGGGTCTTAGCAAAGTCTGGTTTCAGAGGGGCACAATTATATCAAAAGTACTTGTGAACAACACAAAAGAAGGATCCTTCAACCAGGCTGGGTATAACTGCCTGGCGGGCCATGACCCGACGGTTGATGTCGGGCGTTTGTATTTGTTAGCGGTGCTACGCGACAAATCTTCAGGATCTGTGACTTCATCTTAAACGTCATTGGTAGTTCGCATGTAGCGCGATTAATGTCGCTACAGATGTCGTTGTCATTGAAAACTGGCGCTGTGGCTATGCTCCGTGCTGAAATTTGCTAAGCGATGGCCTGATTGCGCGAATGTGACGCATATCACACATACGGAGCAATAAAATGCACATAATTCGGCAGCTGTTCTCGTATATCTCGTAGGTACACAAGAAAAGAGGATTTAGAGGTTTTATTAAAGCTATACATACCCATGATTTTATTCTGCAAGTCCAGTATATCCTTGAGGAAGGTTGCATTGAACACCGGTCCAAAGCTAACGGTTCCTGAAGGCGTTGTGTGCTCGATCTTAGGTAAGCCTTTAGAGCTGATGATCAACATCTCAGTTCTGAGGACAAACATACACCGAATGAATATCGCACGATTAATTGTTATTATTTTATTATCCAAGACCATCGAGCATTAAACCAAGACACGTCATCACATCTGATTTGTTTGAAATAAATTCCGCCAATTTTCGACTACACATAAATAACGCACTCCTATTGGCTCGGGCAATACAACATTCGGGCGTGGCATTGCGCGATCCAATACGAGACCGCCAAAGCGAGCTACTATTGGCCTATTTCATATTTATCTATGCAAATCAATAGAACAGGCCGTAATTCACCTTTTTAGGATTTGATGCTCGATGCGTTTAGGTTTATTAGAAGATCAGTAATAGTTTTATGCTGTAAAGAAAAATAAGCAATGTCTCGATCAACGAGCGAGGTACTATAACATGTGGCGTGGTTCCGAATTTCTGATTGGAACTTCCGATAACCAACCTATTAATTTTAGTACCTCTTGGAACGACCACACGACACATACATTTTCTATTGTGTCTACTATTAAGAACTAGAATTATTAAGTGTTAGAGGTGTTTAAATAGTTACCTGTAGAATGGTTCAAAATGCGAGTCGAAGTATTCCCTTTCGACACGGGAGCGTGAGTTTGGTGCAGCCCACAACTCGACGGGGTTGGTGGTTACCCTCATGTAGCTGATGCCGTGCCCTAAGCCTACCACTACGCAAAGACCTGCGGAACAAAAGATTCAATTAATATTTGTCATGAGTACAACATATGAGGGACTGCTGAAACTTAACTTTTGGTGTTTTAGTTGACTTTGAAGTCAGAAGTTTTTATTTAGTCCAGATATACGGATACTTACAAAAATCGACTCAAGTTTTACGGTTTATATCTTGACAAGGAGATGGATTCATATGAAACTTACCGATAAACAGCACGATCCACGGTCTAGAAGCCATGATAGTCCCCCACCACTGGAAGAAGTCCTCCATCCTAGTCTCAGTCTCGGCGCCAAGCTTCTCGAAGAAGGACGCGTCATTCGCTCCACCGTCCGGCTGGTCCACCCAAGCCGCAGACGAGGGATTCGTCGCCATTTCTTGGTTGTTCTCTGACGCTACGCCTTGATTTATAAATGGTTTGTTTAATTTTGCATTTTGAGTTGCGGTAATGCTGGCACTTCACTTGGCGTATTTTCAGAAAATTCGCTAATACGAAATATTTTTTTCATTTCAATATACTTAAGGTATATTTTGTATTGGCCAAGTGCAGCGCCAACTTAAGACATGACTCGTGAAAAGCGGTTAACAGATTGCGATTACCTTCTTTTATTGATTTACAGTTGGAATTGGATGTTTACGCTAGATAAAAGTTGGTTAAAAGAACTAAAATTTGCTACTAATAGTTAACCATTTTTAGAGAGCCATTTCTTGCCACGGACAATGTTAACGGAAAAAAAGTCCATGCATCGAGATTGTAGTGTTTTTATGCCCTTTTTATATGGTTTTACATGCCAAAAAAACAACATAATGATCCCAAATGATATTTAATAAAAAAACACACAATGGTTAGCAAAAAAGTTCCATCAATATTACTTAAAAAAATTAATCATGCATCGACTTTTTAAACGTCACGAAATACAAATTTAAACATGTACAAATACGCATACAGACGAAGGACACTTTCAAGTAATACACAAATACAATACGAGTACAAGAGACATATATTACGTACATAAATTGAATAGAAGTGTGTGTGGTTAGGTAGAGACAGAAAAACAAAGATATAGCATGCGACGTTGAAGATGGCAATTTAAATAACTGGGGCAGTATTATCAAGTGTTAGAAACATCATTGTTCCGTTGCTTAAGAGAGACAAAGCTATACAGGACATATAGCGCCATCCTTCTTTGCACCGGGACAATAATTGTTTTAACAACTCATAATACGGCCCCTGTAATAAAATCGTATTGGTCGTAGTCTGTACATTGAGTTTTTTTTCTGGTACTGATTTCCTGAAAATCCCAAATTTTCTTACGTTTTAGAATTTTAATATTCGAATAGTTATTTTAGTTTCTTATCATTTATCTATTGCATAATTAATTTCTACTGCGGAAAACGTTGGAATGATTTTTGAGCAAACTATTGTTTTCATTTTTGTTTACAATAAAATTATTGGATTATATATTAACAAATTGTATTTTGAAGAGAAGATCCATAATCAAGCGATTTATTTAGACATAGTTAATGTGCGAGTCCACTCAAGACATGTGCTGGGAAATTGTGCATAGTACAAGAATAAAAACTTTTATTTAACACATACATAATATGGCAACACAAACATAATATGGCAACACCGACATAATGTAGGAAATAGCTCAAGTATCTACCAAAATAAAATGGACTAAGGCAAATTATTTTATATAGACTTTCTTGCTCTTTTCCAATAGAGTTACAATATTTAGTGCTTACTTGTCTTATTCAGTAAACAATCTTAGCACGTCTTTTTAATGCAGTTCATCAATAATAATTATTAAAAGACATTATGTTAACAATTTCACACATTAAATAACGTTTTTGAACCTAATTACATGTGCAGAACTAGTAAATTATATTGTATCAGTAGTTATTTGAATAAAGAGACATACCAAGATTGTTTACTAAATAAGACAAGAGAGAAAAACACAACGTAGTTCGTCAAGCTTGGATGCAGTATGTAGTACCGTCCTCCCGCCCACAAATATATGCACATGCAGAAGGTGCAATTAATTATGAAACATGCAAACCAAACCATCTTTATATATGCCGTACACAGTGAATTGCGAATAACCACGATACATAAGTGATTGGCATCTGTTTCTTTACTGTGGGTTTGCACCAAAAAACATTTAACATGTAATGTCTTGAAACTTGTCATATGAAACTAATGTCACAACTTGTTTTGTTGATTGTTACGTTCGCACTGCAGAAAACTGGGTAAAGTCTTTGACAGCTTTCAAGATTTGTTGTTGGCTGTGTTTGCACTGACTAAAAACTTATACATTGACATGTTTGTCTATAGATTTGTCACGGCTGACGTTCGCACTGATGCTTAATCATGTCTCACTACTTGTATAAATCTCGTTTTTTGTGTTTTCCAATGAGCTCGGTAAACATGTATGGCTGAAAGCAGATACTTAGAAGTGTATCGAAATTTATTGTGAAACATGTCAATAGACTATGAAATGTCAAACAAGTTTCGTTTCAACAAGTTGTGTGAATGCGAACGCGATTCGATACATGAACAGAAAACTGACCTTTCAACATGTTTTTATGTGAATGTTTCGTCAGTGCAAACTCACAGTTAGGATTCACAAAGGAACACACTGAAATGGCCATTACAGTTATGATAAGTGAGCGCTACAAAGGTGATACATGCATGTGCAAGTAAGTGCTTGCAAAGTTAACAGATGTCAATGTTCTTATTCATAGGCCGAGAACGCACTGGTAAAGAAAACTTTCTTTTCAAAACATTGGTTATGCTACAAAGAGCTAAAGTTTGTGTTATCGTCGTCCCATTATGTCAAACCGAAACTTAGCAGAATGGAACTTTCAGATGTCACAGAGAGGTCAAAAAGTCTATATGGTGCCGTTTAAACTGGCTGGAACGAAGCTATATCAGTGAATAAAACCAGGGCTTTCCAGTGCATCTTCAGCTTAACTATGGTATAAAAATATACAGTATTCTCTTCCGGTAATGGACATCACGATTTCCGATATGCCAATAAAGTTTAACAACAGTAGCTGAAACTGCTTTATCGGAAGAAATGACGTAGATATAGCTAGTCACGCGATCTGTCTATCACGGGAAGAGACCACCTTGTTTATAGTGCGACCTTCTTTGCTGTTCAGGTAACAATAATTTGGATTTAAGTAACCATTCAAGGCGACGTGTGTACGCGAGAAAGTAGTCTATCGTATTACTACTAGAGATGCGACAGAGAATATGAATACTATTAATAAGGTATTCTTTGACTTTTATACATAAATCAGTAGCGCGCCAAGCGGATACAAGGAGGAACTACAGATTTATGAATAAGTAAGTAGATTGGTCTCAAAACTAGTCAAACCCAAAAAAAAAACATTTTAAACTGACTATTGATTGGAAAACATTCATCTACAAATAAATTTGTTAAAATGATTATATCAAAAAAAAAAAAACAAGTTTTCATAAAATCCAGAAAACCGAAACCAATAAACCACTCTTTTTGGTTTTCCGAAAAATAGCGCTGCATCACTTCAGTGTTGCAGCATATGCTGTGATGGGGGCCTTTTTTGTTCTCGATTGATTTATTTCATTGTTTTTTTTAATACTTTTGATATTGTCTTTTACGGGCAAATTATTTCTTTCTTTCTTTAAAAAAAATTAAATGGCATGCAACATAGCAAATAGGAGGCTGTATCATCATCCTCCTGCCCTTATCCCAATTTATTTGGGGTCCGCGCAGCATGTCTTTTTCTTCCATACATCTCTATCATCTCCGTGTTCACTTTCTTTTAATTCATATCATATTTCACACAATCCACAATCACAAATAGGAGGCTGTTTGTGCTGTATAATTATCAGTAATCGGATTTAACTGGGATTTAATGACGTTATCATAATATGGATAAGCCACATAATCCCGGTACCCCAGTAATAGTTGAATTTGCACTGTACAAATTCGCTATTCCCTCTATATAAAAATTCTGATAACAGTAATTGCATCCCAAAATCCGATCAATGATAATTGGTCCGTGTTGTGCAGAAATGTTCCAATCTGTGGGTTGATATAATTTATTATTTTTATG